>CM062817.1:1913327919-1915727919 GCA_031772625.1 Pinus tabuliformis | reverse complement strand
AGATAGCTGGCCCACGACTATTTGGTGGCCAATGGACGGATGTCCATATGACGCGGCGGGCTAGACACACACTGCTTCCTAAGGACCGCTATTCAGTTAGCTCAGCGTAGGCGTATACGACGCTACAGAAAGGATGGTGCTTTCAAAGCGATGGATGAAGGCAAGGCAGAGGGACCATTACTAACTCAAAGTAATCCTATATAATGAGATTGATTTCGGTAACTAGAGGCAGCCTTGAGCGAATTCAGAGATACCTACATGCTAATCAGAGATACCTACAATTCCTTAGTGGGATAGGGGCGTTCTGAGTAGACACTTTTATATAGGATTACTTTGAGTTACTAAGGATTACTTTTAACGGGAAAAGTGTCTACTCAGAACGCCCCTATCCCACTAAGGTGTGACAGTACCTTAAAACAAACAAGGAAAACTACTTTCGTATTCTTCTTTATGAACTATAAACGAAGAGGAATAGGATGAACCAACCTGTGTCTTGCGTTAGTCCTTTGATCCAATCTCTCTCCTCTTTGACAGCTTCCAGCTACCTGCTCCCTTACTTTCCCAGCTTCACCAAGTTCCTGCAAGATCACGGAAGAGGAAAACTACACAAAGACATGGATTTACATTCATAAACAGCTTAGGATCAGATTTAAGCTAAACATGCAAATATAACAAAACATCATTGATACACAAGCATGTAGGAGAAACTCAAATAGTTTTATTGATATAAAAAGAAGGTCCAGGAGGAGTTACAACCGATGATTCCTGATCCAGCATCAACCCCCCAGTAAAGGAATCCCCTCTTCACCTCCAACAAAGCATAAATCACCCAATACACTGATCTCTATCTCAAAACCAACAACAATTCTCTGCAATGTACAAAATTCCAGCCTCTGGATCTCTGGGATGAGGGATCCATATATAGATGTATGCAAAGATGATGAGTCAGCTTATGATTTGACTAGTGGCTTCTTTGTGTCAGTTCTTGCTTCCACTTGGAGACTGAGAGCCTCTTACTCATCCTTGGTCGAACTCAGTGAGGCAAGTGTCATTGGGGAAGATTCTGGAAGCTTCCATTGTCTATCCACCTCGCGGAATGACACTGCCATTTTTCATTTCCCGCTCAGCGCACCCTGGTAGTGCATTTAGGTGCGTTGCAACGCACCTAGCTAGTGTACTTGGGTGCTATGCAACGCAGCTAGCTAGTGGAGCAGTTGAAATGATCCTGATTTGACTGATTCCGAGCAGTTTCTGGTAGAGAACTTCTGGGAGAAGCTGTAATTGGTTGACCTTGTTCCTCTAGGGGTAGGAACAACACTTTTAGGGACTTAGGATCCCTTGGTTTATGGACATTTAATGCGTAGAGCTGTAAGGCACAAAAATGTCTATAACAATTGCCCCCTAAAGTACGAGGCCGTTTATCGGGTGAAATGCTTTATTAGGAGGATCCGAAGTTCTTTCAATGCTGGGAGGAGACCTGTAATAAGATACAATACAATACATTATCTTCATACTGTTTTCATGATCTAGCTGAGGCGTGCATTCCCATGCTCAACTTTATAAACTCATTTTTATGTACACAAGACAGACAATCGTTTGATGGTAGACTGATGATTCTGATGAAGTCATCATCCTTTTGGTAGGATGATTATCTGTGCTGCAATGCTGTACATGTCAATGTTTTTATTTTTCCTGAATATATATCGCAGCCCGGATGGATGAAACTAGATCCAGGGTCTTCAATCTCGTCCGATCTTCACTCGAAGTACAAGTCGATCCATGTGAGAAATGTTTTGAAGTCGAACATGGAAAGACATCGCTTGATTACCAGTCGATGATGTAAACTGTTAACAAGCACGAGAGGAATCACCGATAATGATGATGACCCTCAAGGTACTGCAGTACAATTCACGTGGTGTGAATAAAGGACTTGGCATCGAACACCACGCAAAAATCTTTCGGTCGAAGGTCATTGATGTATACCTGTCGCCGGAAGTGAGAAACTTGCCATTGAGGCATGCAAGCTTCAAAGTACTGAATGGGGTGTTCCTAGATCAACTTCTTGGATAATGAGCTGATGTCGACAAGAAGCGATCCGTCACAGGAGGGCCTTGATGAATCCCACATCAATGACACAGAACGGAGCAAATGATTTTGATAAAGGTGAAAACGATCTGATGATATATGGTTCAGGGTGGCGGTCATGAAAGAATGAAGTGTAATGTATGGTAGTGGATGGGACACGGATGACTTCTCTGGATGACTTCTCTTGAACATGTCGGCGACACTTATGTGATGGATTGGTAGCATTTACCCAAAATGTGGATGGTATGGCGTGACCATGGCGATGTGACCGGTGAATGAAACAACCCAACCCGACTTAGGCACGGAATGGAAGTGTCATGTTCAAGAGCGACTTGCTACCAATAAAGATTCTTTGAGTTTCTTCCCAATTTTTCCCCAGTCATTGCTGACCAGTACCTCTTTATTTTTGTCAAGCTTGAGGAGGATAACATATGCTTGTTCTATAATTTGCCCTTCGGGCAAACCCATCGCTATGTTTTAACGAGCCTAGCGATAGTGAAAGTCGTTCTCGTCTAAAGACAAGTTTGTCGCTATTAATCTTTTTTAACGAGTTTAACGACAAAGATAACTCGATCCTTTTCATTTTTAGAGAGTCTGAAAAGGTACGTAAAGGTAACTTCGAAATTCATTTTTCGTCATCTAATCCCTTAAGTCCGAAAAAGTATAAAACAATACAGAAGGGATGAATTTTCAATAGTTTTAACGAGCCGAACAAAACAAGCGCTCGATCTTTTTTTGCAATAATCCCTCAGGTCCAAAAAGATTAAAATCTAGAGGGGGGATAGCACTTCCGGTCGCTTTAACGAGCTGGAAGGCCAAAACTCGGCAATCTTTTCATATTTTACGAGTCAGTTGAAAAGAGCTTAAAGAAGACTCGTCTTTTGAGGAACGAGTGATAAAATGGGTAGCAGCTGATTCCAGGTAAGGGTTGGAATTTTCCAATCACGGAAGTGTTACAAGGATGGCTAGTGAAATCACTCTTCGCAGCTGTTCCTCAAAATGGGTAAACAATCAAATGGAGGTGAATGATCGGCCAATGGAAAAGTGGAGGTGATGGTGCAAACACGAAGAAGGCTTTAGTGGCTGAAATGCTTCATTCACGGTGGTTATTTACCGGGGAATAGTTCATTTTTTAATGAGCTTAAACGCGGGTGGAAACATTTGCTCATGTCTTATGTTTATTTTTTAACGAGCTTGAACTATGCGCTAAAACTACTCGATTAATCCAGTCATATGATAAGAATGTCTCATATAAAACGGCAACTTTTAGATTTTTTCCCCACATCCTTTCTTTATGCAAGTTGGGTGACGACTAATCCTACGAGTTTAAAGGGTTAGATGTCCTAAAAATTAAAAAAATAAATAGCCACCCCTCGCTTGCACTCCAAAAGGTTTGCATGCCCCCAGGTATAAAATATGGTTTCAAGGTTACCCCTCAATTTGCAGACAAAACATTTGTTCTATCAGGAAAGGCCTACCTCTTACGGGTTACCGAAAGATTGTTCTATTCGCGGTGCAAACAAAACACTTCTTCGGCGGTGTCTACCGAGATAAAAAAAGTTGATTGACTCAGTTCTGTCAACTCACATAACTTTGACAAAAGAATCTTATTCTAGAATAACCCCTTTTCCACCGACGGACGGGGTACAGACTAGTCATATTCTCCCGCGGAAACCTACCCTATACCCGAAGTTTTCCTGCCGAAGCAGACCAGGACGCATGCCCCCTGGGTTTCAGTCATATCCCTTTGAATTACTCGCGCTCATCGGGAGGATGGACTGGGAATTGAGACATTTATTGCGTGAAGAGACCATTTAGGGATGGTATATGACTATTTGCGATGCGTGATCCGGGAAATGAAAGCTGGTCCACGAGCTTGACCACTCTTCCTTCGTGCGGAAAACACATTACTCTAAACAGTGAGGAGACGATGGCTCCCATGCAATAATTATAGTCTCGTCCAAGGAGTAGGTTATAATCCAAGGGTCCTTGAACTACCATTATGTTCATTTGAACTGTCTTCCCTCTCAATGTTATGGGCACATTGGGAAGGATCCCTAAAGGTCGACTGGTTCCTTTGTCAAAACCTGTCAGATTTCTCATCTCAGGCAACAACGATGGCGAACCAAGAGCTTTCCAAGCAGTAGAGGAAAGGATACTCACAGAAGCCCCTTCAGCTATGATGGTACCAGCCATGACCATTCTATATATTTGAACGATAATTCGGAATGGTATGCTTGCTGGTAAACAGGGTCTGCCTAGTTGATTCTAGTCGAAGGAGACAACTAGGTTGCTTGGCGGTGGGACCGAGTAGACGACCGGGTATGGCTCTGACGAACTTCCCTCCTGCAGTAAGGGAATGGGTAGATTGCCCCCATGTTCGTCGGAGTCTGTGTTGATGAAGAGAATTTGGATGGTGTCATCCTTGTTCTCTTCAGTGACTGTATCATTCCCCGATAAAACCTCTGAAGGCAAGACCGGGTCAACTGCCGCCTCGACCTTTTGACTTTCGTCTGGTATGGATTCAGATGGTTTATCTTCGATGATAGGCGTTTGAGTAGACCACTTGAGCGGGCCAGCTGGATTCTCAACTAGCGACAGACTCGACAAGAGTTTTTTATATCCAGGAGGAAGTCGTAACGGTGAAACCGGACGATCATCCAAAACTCTTTTCGCTTCGTTTAAGAAGGGACAATGGTGGACGGCATGATTGCCTTCGCACAGTTTACAGGGAAATCTAGCTTTCCCTCTTTGTCCTGGGGCTTCACTTTCGCTAGTTGACGGTGTGCTTTCAACATGATCACCAGAGGTTGATGACACCAGATTGTGCAAACGAGGAGACCAGTGCCTTAGTATCTGAGGGATGCAAGGACAATCTATGTGAAAATGGTCTCCTTTGCAAATGACACATGGCGATTTAGGCCTGGTCGGGGCAGTGTGTTGATTTTCGTTAGACGACAATCGTTTTCCCCCATTCGCCTTTGGCTCCTTCTTCTTCTTCTCTTTCTTCTTCTTCTCCTTCTTCTCCTTAGGAACTTGACTTTTGCCTTTGCTAGCCCTATCAAGCAAAGAGGAAGGAGGAGAGGAAGAATTAGAGGAAGTAGACGGTTGGTGGGCAACTCTGGACTCGTCTAATTGCTGATTCGATTGTTCAGGAATAGTGGTGTTCTGAATGACATTGGTTGAGAAGAGCCAGACTGGCAAGCCAATTGTCAGTCCTGGAAGCGACAATGTGGCCATATGGGGTGCACTAACATCTCCCCAAGAGGAGAAGGGACTAGGATTTCCACCAAGGGGAATTCCTTGGTTGGTAGACTCCATTTTCTCAACCTAAGATCAACGTAGGAAAAGGGTATGAATATTCCATTTAAATTAAATTTTAAGACGCTTTGACACAACTTGTGTTTTCAGTTTTAAAGAGTCGAGAAAAAACAAAATATGACTCTAGTCTCCTTCGATTTTTAATGAGCCTGAAGTGAAAAGTGCTCAGATGGGCCTTTTCCGTTAAGGAGTCTGAAAAGGAACGAAAGGGATTGCTCTGGAGATCTAGGTAGAGGGAGTACCAAACCAATCGCAAAACTGCAGAATACTTTTTACAGTACGGCAGTCAATCTTCCCGAATGCTGTGTTCGGTGCATTGCGATCAGTAGGGCGGCCGACACGGCTTCCTATGGATAAAAGGTTTTAAGCCTATAGGGGTCTCCCAATATATACTCGACGGTACGTGGGAGCACAAGTCCGTACTGGCACTTATCGTCTCAAAGTGGAGGAATCACCCAACCATTAGTGAGGACAACAGTTACCAGGCTTTACGACGCCGGAATACGTCTCTAGCCTAGACCTCTAAATGTTGTGCGTTAAGTTCCAAAGCGTTGTTAGATTCATTCAATTTATTTTACGTTGATCTTTCTTAGAAGTTTGCCTTTTGGGATCACCACGAGATGTAGATGTAATTCCTAAAATGCAATCTAAAGATGATAAGCAAGCTTTTATCTCTTTTCAGCAATGAAAATCCTAGCTACAAGGGGAAAAGAAAGACACAATCTTTTCTCAAAGAGCAAAGAGAACACTGTAGATGCACTTTTCCTAAATCAAGCCAAACAGACTATCAATATGCAAATGCACATATGCATGTATTTGTTTTCACTTTCTTAATATTGATGCCTAAAAAGAAAGTTGATGTACAAATCTGAATTTGCTTTTAAGTGAAAAACACAAACAAGCTTCTTTTCGAAATCAAAAGGTAGAGAAGATTACGACACTTTATGATTTTGAAATAAACACTCGTTTCGACACTAGAAAGTGACAAATTCAAACCAAAGACAAAAGTAAAAGCATAATCGACTGTCAACAGCAAATAAACTTTCTCCTAAGATCAAAATCAACACTTGCCACAGATCTAAATCCAAGGACGACAGTATGACTATTCTACTCTTTCAATGGAAAACTGTAAATGATGTAACAAACACACAAAGAACATCTACAGTGTTTTTGTACAAAGGAGGCGGAATTAAGGCAAAGAAAAGGGGTTTTTAAACAGACACACACTTATCACAGGCTGCAAAATCAGAGACAAAACTGAAAAATGAAGCAAAGAACCTCAGCTGCACAGGGCTAGGCTGATCAGCGCACCTGTTACACAGAGAAAATGAATTGCAGCGCAGGTAGCCCTCTCTGGAATCTGCGTTGAAATGCAAAATCTCTTCACTGTGCTTGCGCTGGGTCAGAAACGAGACTTCTATCCGGGTTCTGGGTCACGGTTTGCAGTTTAATCTATGGATTTTGGCTGAGTAAAAGCAATCAGTAATGCACAATCAGAGGGTGGATTTAAAGGAGGTCTAAGAGCTATCACAAAGGGTAATCAGATCATTTGTGAATCAGCTGTTCAAATCATAAACAAATCCAGTGAATGGATTAAAGTAGTAGGTGTCTACTTTGCATTTGATAATGGAAAATGCAGTTCGATTGCTACTTCTGTGTTTATGAAACAAACAACAAGAGAAACACAAACAAACTAACTAGACATGGTCCCCAGTGGAGTCGCCATTTTGTTAACGAGAAAAGTGTCTACTCAGAACGCCCCTATCCCACTAAGGTGTGACAATACCTTAGAAACAAACAAGGAAAACTACTTTCGTATTCTTCTTTATGAACCATAAATGAAGAGGAATAGGATGAACCAACCTGTGTCTTGCATTAGTCCTTTGATCCAATCTCTCTCCTCTTTGACAGCTTCCAGCTACCTGCTCCCTTACTTGCCCAGCTTCACCAAGTTCCTGCAAGATCACAGAAGAGGAAAACTACACAAAGACATGGATTTACATTCATAAACAGCTTAGGATCAGATTTAAGCTAAACATGCAAATATAACAAAACATCATTGATACACAAGCATGTAGGAGAAACTCAAATAGTTTTATTGATATAACAAGAAGGTCCAGGAGGAGTTACAACCGATGATTCCTGATCCAGCATCAACCCCCCAGCAAAGGAATCCCCTCTCCACCTCCAACAAAGCATAAATCACCCAATACACTGATCTCTATCTCAAAACCAACAACAATTCTCTGCAATATACAAAATTCCAGCCTCTGGATCTCTGGGATGAGGGATCCATATATAGATGTATGCAAAGAGGATGAGTCAGCTTATGATTTGACTAGTGGCTTCTTTCTGTCAGTTCTTGCTTCCACTTGGAGACTGAGAGCCTCTTACTCATCCTTAGTCAAACTCAGTGAGGCAAGTGTCATTGGGGAAGATTCTGGAAGCTTCCATTGTCTGTCCACCTCGCGGAATGACACTGCCATTTGTCATTTACCGCTCAACACACCCTGGTAGTGCATTTAGGTGCATTGCAACGCACCTAGCTAGTGTACTTGGGTGCTATGCAACGCAGCTAGCTAGTGGAGCAGCTGAAATGATCCTGATTTGACTGATTCTGAGCAGTTTCTGGTGGAGAACTTCTGGGAGAAGCTGTAATTGGTTGACCTTGTTCCTCTAGGGGTAGGAACAACACTTTTAGGGACTTAGGATCCCTTGGTTTATGGACATTTCATGCTTAGAGCTGTAAGGCACAAAAATGTCTATAACATTAACCAACTGCTACTAGATCTTCTACTGTGTACGCTGCTATTGGTGGTGCTGTTGGATCTACTGCTTCAGTATCTTAGTAAACAACATAAACTAGCTCTTCGACTGGGTAAAATGCAACTGCTGATGGTAGTGGTTCTTAATCAATGGGACTTAAACAAGTGGATAGCAATCTGGCGATATTAGAGGCAAAGCGAAGGACCACTTCACTCTCTCCTCTTCCGGACTTTAGCTTCACTACTGGTTGGTAGGCTACAGCCTGTGACCTGCTACAATAGGCAGCCTGTGACCGTACTCTCATAAGGTCCAGCTCCGGTAGAGCCAGCAACCGTATAGGCTTACCTGTGACTGACCGATAGAGCGTAAAGGCTAAGCTCAGTGACAGCCCCCGCCAGTCAAACTCCCTCCTTTCCGTCCGCTACTAAGAGGCTCTCGCTCCGAAGAACTTAGCTTAGGCGGAGACTCTAAATAAGCCTAATAGGTGTATAAGACCTTACTACTCGTTATGTTCTGACTCGTTCCTAGAAGCTTCCGGTATGAAGTGCAGATCAGGCATTCTATTTTTTTCCAATCAGTGGTATTATTACATTCTATTTCCTTTTTCGGTATCAATCTCTCCAACAATGGAGATAACCCTGCCGTTTCCTGGCAGTGAAAACCCAACCCATGTATATCCTCATGATCCACACTCGACTTTCTACCGCCTCCTTGGCCTTGATTCCCAAGCCATTCTCTCTAATCGCCTTAGTTCCAATTCGAAAACTTATTGTTCCATCATCCAAGCCAGATCGATAGCTTGTTGCAGAGTCTGAACCATAGGAAGGAGAGCACACCTCTGGGGTTAAGGTAGCGGGGGCAAAGGCAGGGACAGAGGCTTCACCTCCAGTTATAGATCGAAATCGAACAGTAGATCCACTAGCACCTCGCCTAGAATTCCTTCCATCTGCTCGATATTGAGACCTACTAGTAGCGATTGAAGTAGCATCTAAGCGCGCATCTGAGTCATCAGCTTAAAAGGCAGTTTCATCAATACCAATTTTCATAGCGTCAGTAGCAGAGCCAATTGAAGTTCGAGCATATTTCGTTGCTTACTTTTACTTTTTCGAGTTTTTTACCACCCACCAGTAGCATTTTATGCGATAAAGGCAGGGACAAAGCCAAGTACGAATCCACCAACTCATTAGAAGGTCGTCTTCTTTGAAACCCATTTCTTACATATTTTCTTTCCCACTCCACACTTTACTTTTATTTGAAATGCGATACCTGCGCTCGCTCGTAGCGATGCGATAAATTTGCTTCTGCATCCTCTTACCCTGAAGAGAGGAATCCCTTCCTTTTGGGAGGGACTCCTGGGAACGAATCCAGTGGAGACGGGGCCTGTAGCTCAGAGGATTAGAGCACGTGGCTACGAACCACGGTGTCGGGGGTTCAAATCCCTCCTCGCCCACCCCGAAAGGGGACAAAAGGGAGGCCTTTCGGGGGTAGGGAGATTATGATTGGGATAGCAGACGCAAAGATATGGAACTTAGTCTTCACAAAGGGTCATTTATCGAAAATGATACCCGGTACGTCCGAGAGTAACCAACATATTTGTGTCTGACCTCCTATAAATCTTCCTCATTATTAGATTTAGATTAGGGTTATATAACGAGAGATTCTTCCAAATCCGAGGGAAAATAGATTGACAGCATGCAGGGATCCAATTCTGACTTCCAGGGAACGAACTTATAGTTCTAACAACTAGTAACGGGTCGAGTGACTAGTAACGGGTCGGGCAAATAGAGGCCTCTTCACCTTCAGCTCTCAAAATGTCATCACATCAAGAGAACAATGGATTTGTTTCTCCGAACTTTTTAGTATTTTGAAGAGACCGTTGTTTCCATTTGCCTTTCCCAGACGATTAGGATCCTATCTTGATCCTGTGGCGATTGTGCATTCATATATTATGAACAAGGACAGGTAAATATAACCTCTGGCTGACCGGAGAACCAAAATAGATGCTGGTTTCATATCGGGTGGGGTGGGTATCCCCCTACCTCCAGCAGAATCGTCAATTTAGAGTTCTACCTCGCACCTACCCGCAAGGTAGTCATTCCGAAACTATAGTAAGTCAAAGTGCACGGGGTCATTGGGCGTGGATGTTCTTATTCAAGCATCTTGTTTGGGCTACTGGATTTATGTTCCTTATTTCCTGGCATGGATATTGGCAGGAACTGATCGAAACTCTTGCATGGGCCCATGAATGCACGCGTTTAGCTAATTTAGTTCGATGGAGAAACAAGCCAGTAGCCCTTTCCATTGTTCAAGCTCGATTAGTTGGATTAGCTCACTTTTCCGTAGGTTATATATTCACTTATGCAGCTTTTTTAATTGCCTCTACATCAGGTAAATTTGGTTAATTCTTCTTCATCAATTTCTCTGTGGGGTATTTTCATTGATATAATGACAATACCCCACAGAGAAAAAGTAATCAACATAATATTACTCCATCTAAAATCTGATCTATATTTTGATTCCTGGTAGGTAATAGTACCGACTGAACTATTATGGCGAGAAAGAGTCTCGTTCAGAGAGAGAAGAAGAGACAAGCACTAGAACGGAAATATCATTTAATTCGTCAATCTTTGGAGGAAAAAAGCAAAGTGTCATCATTGGATGACAAATGGGAAATTCATAGAAAATTGCAATCTTCACCACGTAATAGTGCACCTGCACGTCTCCATCGACGTTGTTCTTCGAATGGAAGACCTAGAGACAACTATCGAGACTTTGGATTGTCCAGACACATACTCCGTGAGATGGCCCACGCATGTTTATTGCCCGGGATAAAAAAATCGAGTTGGTAGCAAAAGAAAAAAAGTAATTGAAGTTTCTTGTGATAATGGGATATAGTACCCCTATCCCTATATAGTGATAGGGGTACTATATCCCATTATTGTTTTGTGTACCCATTCTGATTATGATATAAATCAATGGTGCGGAGTAGAGTAGTCTGGTAGCTCGCAAGGATCATAACCTTGAGGTCATGGGTTCAAATCATGTCTCCGCCAGACCAGAACATACGAAGTATTTTGGTCTGGAAAGGATTGCTCTCTCACTTATCAATTTATAATTGAATTATACGTGAGGAAAAGAAACGATCAATACATGAACTATTCTTTTTCATATTCCATGTGAAGGGCGGGTAGCGGGGATCGAACCCACATCTTCTCCTTGGCAAAGAGAAATTTTACCATTCAACCATACCTGCATTTCAATTATATGAATATCTATATATTCATATAATTGAAATGGAAAATACATATATGTTAAATCCCATTCCTAAGTAGATACCATTTTTGAATGGTCCAATTATTAATTCAATTACGGATATGGAAAACCCCTCCTCCTTGGACCTGAAGTAAAAGGCCCTTCAAAAAGCTATAAAGCCCTCCGGGAGGAGGGGGAGGGAGTGTGAACCTAAAACATCTAGAACATATCTAAGATATGAAAGAATTAAAGATACCTACAAAAAGGACTGATCCGATCCATAATGATACACCTGAAAATACAACATTTTTGCTACTTGACCAACCATCGAGAGAGGCAAGTGCAACAGGTACACCAATCACTAGTAAAAAAGAAATAGCAATTAATGCAAACACAGCCGATTGGAAAGCAATAGTCATGGTTGTGATCTTACAAGCTCCCAACAGATTGAATAGACTATACCATACAATCCCCAAATTTTAATTCTGATCATTGTAGGTCTGGCTGCTATGAGAGATTCAATATTCTAGAAATGAAATATCCAACGAGGTAGGACCATCTTGATGAAGATAACAAATCAGTCTTCTGTACTATAAATATGGATTGATTTCAACAAGTCGCATACCCATATTCCAAAAATCCTTAGAGAAAAGTAATTACACGATCAAACTATTGGAACAAGATAAGCTAAAAACTCAAAGCCACTATTTGGTCTGGGTTTGAATCCCTCAATTTTTTTTTTTTTTTTCTTCAAGAGCTCACCAGGTGAATTTTGGAGTTCCTCAGCCCCAACTAACCAGAATCCATCCAATAAAATGGAAGAATTATAAATCTCCAAGATAATAGATAGGATTACTGCAAATAGAGCCATTGCAAAACCCATAAGAGGAGTAGTTCCCCATCCAGGAGCTACTTTACCATATTCTGAATTAAGCGGTTTTAAGGTCGTTCCTACAAGGGTTTCTTTTGGCGTGGTTTTGGAAGTATCATCAATGGTCTATGTAGCCATAGAAACTATTGTATTGGTTGAGATCTGTTAACTTTTTTATTATATGGTAAACATACCATGATATTGGGATCACCTAATAATGGAAACTTCAACCTTAGTCACCATCTCCATATCTTGTTTACTTGTAATCTTTACTGGTTATGCCCTATACACCGCCTTTGGGCAACCCTCTAAACAACTTAGGGATCCTTTTGAGGATCACGAGGACTAATTGAAAGAATGACCTTCCCTATAGGGAAGGTCATTCTTTCTTTGATGGGAGAGAAAGAATGACGATTTGGAGAAGAAAAATTATTTCCCCCCTTTAGTCGGAAGTTTGGGTGGTTCTCGGAAGAAAATAGTGAAAAAGATTATCCCTAGGGTCGATACCAACAGGAATGTATAAACCAATGCTTCCATAGATTTGATTTGATCGTAATTTACAACTATGGAGATAGCTTTCATACTAATATTTATTAGAGAAGAGATAGGAGCAATATCATACCACTTGTCTTTTAGTAGTTGGATCTCCAAGTTTTTGGAATGCTCCAAATTCTACTCGAACATCCAGATCCGAGTCGATACCAACAAAAACATCTCTGAATAAGGTCCTAGCACCATGCCAAATGTGTCCAGAAAAGAAAAGGAGAGCAAATGTAGCATGTCCAAAAGTAAACCAACCTCTTGGACTACTACGAAAAACACCATCAGATTTTAGAGTAGCACGATCTAATTCAAAAATTTCACCTAATTGAGCATGTCTAGCGTATTTTTTAACTATAGCAGTATCACCAAAACTGACCCTGTCAAGTCCACCACTATAGAACTCAACAGTTACACCTACTTGTTCAACACTATACTTTGATTCTGCCCTCCTAAAAGGAACATCGGCTTTCACAATTCCTTCTTTGTCCACCAGAACTACTCGAAATGTTTCGAAAAAGGTAGGCATACGACGTACAAAAATCTCATCTCCCTCCTTATCTTTGAAGATAGTAGTTACATAATTGGAAAGATCTTACTTCCATACATATATTTTTATCTCTCAAAAAATGTGAAAGTACATATTACTAAAATTTTACAATGATCAATTTAGCAATTACTTAAAATTAAAAATTAGCAACTAAGATTTCAAAACTATAACTTATGTATAAAATTATTATTATTATTTAAAATTAGCAATTAATTTTTGATGATGATGATGATTAACCTCCACTGAGACCAAACATTGGTTTATCGGACCTAAAGAAACAAATTTTTTATTTTGATTTAAGATTTTATTCCTATGCTCAAAAAGCTTGGAGAGATGCCTCCTGAGCTCACTATAATTTTGACATTGTAAAAGGCTAGGAAGGTCAGTATTGTAACAAAGATTGTGAAATTGAGATCTAATGTAGGTCATCAACCCCACCTTAGAAGATCAAAAGTATCTCTCTGTTTTAACTAGCTCAAAGAAGAAAATTAATATAGCCAAGATTAGAACGAACTCTCATGAGCTCCATAGTGAAATTGGTAGTTGGGCACTTCCTAAAACACCATGGATGGAAAGGTTCTACCATCTCTGTGAGAATACGAACATCGAAGATGAAAATCACTTCCCCTTAGAGTGCCCCACATACAACGACACTAGATCTCAGTGTCAAAATCTTTGTTGCAATACTGGCCTTCCTAGCCTTTTAGGATGTCAAAATTATAGTAAGCTCCTAAGGCTTCTCTCCAAGATTTTTGAGCATAGGAATAAAATCTTATATCAAACTAAATAATTTGTTTTCGATAGACTAAAGTTTGGTCTCAGTGGACGTTAACCACCACCACCACCATCATATAAAGAGCAACTATCAAGTAGTAACCCATCATTTTTATATTTTATTGTTATTTTTTAAATATTTTTTTAATTTAAATTTATTTATTTTTATTTTTTAATAATGCTTTTATAATGTTATTTTGTAATATTGTCTTCTCACTGTATATTAAAATTTAAATGGTTTAATAGAAATAATTAATATAAAATTTTCAATATTTTATTTTATTTGATGTTTAAATAGCTTACTAGAATAAGTTAATATGAAATTTTCAATATTTTATTTTATGTTTGACATTGCAAAATTACTAATTTAAAAATTACACTAAAAACTACCACATTCATATTAATAAATGTGATTGATATATGTTAATGAGCCTAAGCACTTGATTGCAAGTAACATATTATTAAAAATAAAAATACAATTTAGAATTTAGAAAATTAAAAATACTATTATGAACTTCCATTCCCAAGGAAACAACAAGATTCATTAGGGTAAAAACCATAAAACTACAATGTTGACGGAGAATATATAGAATGAATTCATTGAGTCGAGAGGCTCATATTATAGCCCAGTATGATGGGTAAAGTTGTTCCATCATCAAAATTGAATTGAAATTTTGCTCAGGTTCGCCAAAATAAAGAAAAACAGCTATACAAAACATTTAAATAATGTTGGCTCAGGGAAAAAATTACAACTAAAGAATTGGATCCTTCTCGGCCCATTTTAGATCTGTATTTAAAATGGATCTAGACTAGTGTAAGTCTTTTTCGTGAATTATTTCCAATTATAAATAATTTTTTAAATAACTTAAATGGTTTTTGTAATGAATTTTCTCTATTTTAAAATATATTTTTTATTTGATAACAAAAAGATGTAAATGAATAATTTGAAAAATTAAATTTCTTTTTATTTTGAAACATATGATTTACTTTTTATGATGTGTTTGTAAGCGTTGAGAAAAATAAGGTAAATAAATATTTTGATAAAATTTCCTAAGTTTATTGGTCAAGACAGTTAATCTTTTCGAGTTTTAAATGATGTAATTTAGTAAAAATAAATTTAATTGGAATGTTATGTTTTCCAAAAACATGTTTAATAAATAGATATTTTGGATTTAAAAAGATCATCTTATTTTTGGGATTTGAATAGAATATTTTAGTAAAATTAAACATTTAATTTTTAATAATTTAAGAAAGAAGTAGTTAATTTTGGTGTATTTTTTAATTAATATAAAATACTTATTTTGTATTTCTTTTAAATTTTAATTAATTTTTTAAAGTTTCAATTTTAATAGGTAAAAAAATTAAAATTAAAAAGTTATATGGTAAAATTTTTAGTTTATTTATTTTTAAATAATTTATAAATTAATTAATTTTTAATAAAAATGAGATAGGTAATACTTACAATAAATACATCATGAGGTACATGGTTATATTTTAAAAATGATGAGTTTTTTTGTTTAGCAAAACTATAATTTTTCCTAAAGGGACTCCAAAGTGGACCACCTAAAAACAAAATTTACATGTTATATTGTAAATGATTGATAATGCAATCTTTCATAACTATGCATTGTGAATCGATTTACCTCTTAGGAATATGAGAGGACCTCATTTGACCATTGATTTTTAAATCAGCGAATATTAATTTACCCTCTTCATTCCACTACTCCCGTACCATACCATATGAAAATGGGGATATATATATAAAATAAGTGGTAAAAGGTCTTTATATGTTATGTATAAAAAATTAAGCTCAAAGTTAATGAAAAATATAAAGGGGTATAAAAAATGTTAATGAAAAAATGGATACCTACAATATTTAGTGAAAGTAAGATTTTTTTCAAATTGAGAAATGTGTATTAAGTTCTTATTATGCCATGAATCCACATATTATGTGAAAACTTCATTGAATGAAGCATCTGTGCTTCACTCACACATAATTTGTTATCTTTATTAAGAACATAGAGAACATCAAGATATACTAGACTTTTTAATATTTTGTCCTTAGAAGAGGAGCCCTTCACCCTTCACCTGTGCTATTAAAGAAAACCATTCTTCAAGTTCTTTATAATGAAATTTCATGAAAAGTATTTACCTTTGGAAACCACCATTTTTCAAGTTCTTTATAATGAAATTTCATGAAAGGTATTTAGCTTTGGAAACATTATCTTGATCGTAAAGGAAACTAGGGGAATTGTTTGTACCGAGTTACAAATGAGAAGGTTGTGTCCACGAGTAGTGATATGGGTGATGTCACGCCATAATGCATGTTGAAGATTTGCAATTCGGGCTTTGTAATGATCGCCATTGCTGGTGATTGGGAAGAAGCCAAGATAAACACACAATCCTCCCATATTAATCTCTTGGATGAAAAGAGGTTGGTAACAACATGCCATCATATAAATTTTGATCACATCTAATGGGAACAAAATTGAAAATAGACTTGCTATTAAAGAGAGGTATTGATAAGGAACATGGTAAGTTTTTATTTTCATCATATGAACCGGGAGTCATGATAAATGCTGGAAGCATAAATTTTTCATAGATATTGGAGTTATGATGGATTGTACTTTTTTTTTTTTGTATAATACTAGTAATTACAAGGTAACGTAAACAGGAGAACACTTTAGACATATTCTAAATTAAAAGATAGTTTTTTGTATTTTGAATTTTAGATGGACACAGGTAAGATTCATAGGATTAAGTAGTAAAAAATAAGTATGGAAAAATGTTAAAATACAAACTAATTGAAAAATTATGCTCATTTTACAAACAATGTACTATCTATTTTTATCGAATCGAGAGGTTCATTCTACAACCTAGTATGAGGGGTATGTGTAACTCTGTCATTGATCTGTACCCTTTAAAATAAAAAGAAATGTTAAAAATTATGTTCTAAATAGAAAAATGATGTCCGATATAATAAAAAAATGAATATGTTGTAAAGTAATTCGAAGTAAAAAAAATGTGACTAAGATGTTTAATTTTTGTAATTTGATTATCCATAAAATATTTTAATACAAATTAATAATGACATATACTTAAGAATATGTTAATAATAAAAAACCATATTAATTTGAGTCATAAAATTTCTCGATGTACATGTTATGAAAAATATTTTAATGTCAATTATGTATATATTATATATAATTTTAAAAAAATTATGTATATATCGTGAAAAAATAATTTTTTAGTATTCAAAAATACAATTTAAAAAATGAAAAATAATGCATTGTATTTTACACTATAAAGGCGTTGGCACGTGGAGAAATTTGATCCCTCTCGGTTCATGTTAGATCCATACTTAAGATAGATTTGTGTTGATATGTATACAAAACAGTAATAACTAAAAGCATCCAATTAAAAACATAGAAAACCACAATATAAGATTTAAATGGAATACAATTTAGATTTTAAAATTCAAAATAATTTAAGAAAAAGAATGGTGCTTTTAAAAAACAAGAAATTGGGATTTTAGGTAAACCTATTCGTACCTTAGGAGATATAAAAAGTTGTTTTTTTGGGGGGCTATAGTATCTTTTTACTTAGGTATCTTTTTAGTCAATTATCACTGTGATATAAACTGGTGTAAATTTGGTAATAAAAAGTATGCTTATTAAAATAAATATTAAACAAAAATCATCAAAAGTATATTTAAAAAATTAAAAACATAAAACATTTAAATTACATATTTTATATTTAATAAACAATCATTATTCTACATGATGAAAAAACAATTATTCTATATTGATGTTAAAAATTAGGATAATTGTAGGTAATAAATATTGGTCTATACTGGGTGAACATCAAGTTTGGTTAACATCAAGTAATAGTCATTAGGTATCTTTTTAGTCAATTATCACTGTGATATAAAACTGATGTAAATTTGGTAATAAAATGTATGCTTATTAAAATAAATATTAAAATAAAAATCATCAAAATTACATTTAAAAAATTAAAAACATAAAACATTTAAATAAAATATTTTATATTTAATAAACCATCATTATTCTACTTGATGAAAAAACAATTATTCTATATCGATGTTAAAAATTAGGATAATTGTAGGTAATAAATATTGGTCTATATTGGGTGAACATCAAGTTTGGTTAACATCAAGTAATAGTCATGTTCCATTTAAAAATTACCATGATTAATAATTCTGGAGAAGCAATAAGCATTAGTAAATATAATTACCTTAAATAAATTGTAAATATTTAATTTACTGCAAATTGAACAAACTAAATATTATTATAAGTTATATAATTATCAATTTTTATGTGGAAATTGGAATGACAATTATATGTAAATATTTTTTTTACATGCCAGGTAGTTAGGTTGACAATTACTTGTCCCTAACTAATTTCTTGAAGTTTTATTCTCAAGAAAGGATCAAGAGGATATGGGTATCTCAGATCAACAAAGAAGGAGAAGAATAAGAGGAGAGAAGAAAAATGTAGAAAATGGAAATCTTGTTCTGAGATGTCTGAAACTAAGTATGGCTTGGAAAAGATAGATGTAAAAGAGATATAGTAGTCTCAGAAAGACAGTTCCTGCACACCAGGAACAACTTGGGGGGAGACAAGCTGGTTACAACAGTCTCAAGGTTGGGTGGAAAAGCAACAAGCAAATTGAGGTCTGGATACAGATAAAAACTGGAAGTTAGCACAAACCCAGATAAGTGAAATCTCATACTGTATACGTAGAAGGTCTACCATATCGTACTAGGGATTGATTATCTGAGACACTTGACAATCATTTTCTCTAAAAATGAAATCGGTAGTTCTGATTATTCTATTTAAACATATTAATATGAAAATCTATGTACTCTAAGTTATAAAATAAATAACCACATGAATTACGAAGTAGGAGAATTAATATAAGAAGTGTATTATTTATTCTAAAAGAAGAAAATAAATCAATCCCATAAATTCCCACAGATCATATACGAAATCTAGAACTTTGTTACAATGAAGACTGGAGAAAACATAAAGGAAATCTATTATTAAGATTAAATGTAAATTGTGAACTGAATAAGGATGAGATCTTGTAAATATACTCGAATTAGCTAAAAGAAGGAAATCTAGTATTAAGATTAAATGTAAATTGTGAACTGAATAAGGATGAGATCTTGTAAATATACTCGAATTAGTTAAAAGAGGGAAATCTGTGAAAACAATCCATTCCGAAATAGCATAATTATAGCAAAAAAGAATGAAAATAAAGAAAATCATGTCTTGTGGCGTGCCCACAATCTTATTT
This sequence comes from Pinus tabuliformis, assembly GCA_031772625.1. Lineage (NCBI taxonomy): Eukaryota > Viridiplantae > Streptophyta > Pinopsida > Pinales > Pinaceae > Pinus > Pinus tabuliformis. The sequence continues at coordinate 1,915,708,441 of CM062817.1, read as the reverse complement.
ATGCATGACCGGACTCATAGAGTTACAAGCAATGCGAATTAAAAATAGAATCATCCCTTAACACCTAATAAATGGTTGAACTACACTTTTTTACCAACTGATACAATACATAGAAGGTTCATTTTGAATGAATTCATTAACATATGAAATAAGATTTGTACATTGTCTAGAAATCAGCCACATAAAATCCAAGGCGAGCCTCCTCGACAGAATAGATAAAATGTACATGGTCATTACCTAGAAAGGTGAAAAACAAAACTAGGCCAGGTTTTTGGTTGCCAACCAAGAGTTACTTTAAGAACTTATTAAAAACTTAAAATAGTCCTTCATATAAAAACCAGCAGTCTCTTAATAACAGAGAAGCTCTTACAAGCTATTACAACTAAAGAAGAAGTCTAGATATTATAATGCGGGCCGAACTAATAGTTCTTCTATAAAGGAATTACATTTCTATAGAACCAAAACCCCAAGATGGAAAACCCAAATCAAATTTCAGCTGGGCAATACTCAAATACCAGGTAGTTGGGCTTAGTTAGCCAATCTCTGCCACACTTGGCTAGTTGAGCAGAGGGTTTTAGCTCCAACATCTCACCTCAAACCTTGAATAATGGCGAAACCCTCCACATCTCCTGGCTAAAAAGACACAAGGTTATACTATGTCGAACGTTTAAAAAATGGAAATAACCAAACAACTACAAAACAACTGCAATAAGCTTACAATACCTAGAACAAGGTTATGTATGAAACCCCTCCTTGTAACAGGGATTTAACTCGAAACGGGTGAGCACATGTAGAAAATAACCATTTTCTCTTAGAAAATAGTATGAAAATGAAAAACCTTTGGTTGGGAGAAAAATTCCAACAAGACGCCGGAGGTAAGTTCTGTAGGTTTACCTATTCATATGGATAGTGGCTTGCCAAATGTGGATTGCCCGAACTAGGAAGGAGGAAATGGAAAGACAATGAAACAATGGCAAATGCATAGAACCCCACGTTTTCCCACCACCGTCTTATCCAACTCAACATCTGATGGTCATGGATGAGGAGCTTCTCCCGAGGTCGAAGGAACAATTGTATAGCATTTGAATACTCCAGGGATGCGTTACCGCCAAACTTAGGGTTGTCATATCAGTCATTGGAGGTTAATGCAGGAATTAATTATTTGTGTTATTGTATATCAAAGACTTGGTATGGTAGATAAGATAGTATTAATTGATGTGAACCTTTAGATATAGTTTGACAACCATTGCATATATTCAAATCATGGTTCAACTAATTGAATGGATGACTTAGTTGGATGGGCTACACCAAGGTCCAATCATATTAGATATTATGGCTTGAGAATATTTCTACCAAGGGTAATGTTTACTTTACTGTCATAATTTCTCCGTCTATTTAAAATATATATATTGACATGTGAGTGTGTGACATGTGGTATCAGAGCTCTCAGATTGCAAAGTGAAGACCTTTTGAATATAATTAAATAACAATATTTCTGATGTGCTGTTGAGCCTCAAACCTGCACCTTCCTATACACCCTCTCAACCTTCTTTTTCCCACTTACTTCATCCATCAAGCTGTTAAATCATTGCATTATAGTCTAAAAAGAGCTTCTGACATGGTTTTCTAACTATGCTTATGACTGTTGTTTGGTTTAGATTTTTGTTCAGGCAGCTGCCGAAACTTGTCAGTTTCCGCAACCAACACAGGATTCCGCGGCCATTTTGTTAAAATCTATGCTACAGGTGTCCTATGAAGAAATGAGCCACATGGGCAAGCTACAGGTGACGGGTACATGGAACGTGTCCCTTCAGATCAGCCAAATCATCCATAGAAGGTCACGGTCAACAAGGGTCAAAGGCAAAGCCAACTAAGGAATTTAGCAGTGGCACGTCTATGTTTTGAGCACGTGAAAGTTTACGTGGCACAGTCCTCAGCCAACGGAGACATCGGCACACCTAGAGATCATCCCCGTAACCTGAATCCAACAGCTACCACTCCGAAGATTTAATAGACATGATGACAGTTATGCTAGATCTCGGCTGAGGAGATCTACGTGTCTTTGGCAACGCAGTTAATAGCATAGGATTCAGTTAGTTAGTTCAACACTTTTTCATTATAAATAACGCGTTGATGAACGCTGTGTAGAAGCTTTTGCGATGTAATTTTTGAACAATTGCTATTATCACCCCACTGTACTCTGTTCTATATATTTTGTTGCTGCTTTAATACATGAGAAGACTACTTTTCTGAGCTCGTTCTTGTGACTGTTCGTTGATTGGCAGAGGTGGCAGAGGGCCCCTGTGCACTAAAGCCTTGTATAGTTGTCATTTGATTTCATTATGTTTCTGTTTTCATAATTACTATCTTGTATATAACATGTTGTTTGGATGTTTTTAATTCACTGCTGTTTACATTTTCATTTATGTTTTTTTATAGTTGTCAGCTAATCAATGCTTTTCTGCAGGTTTTCTTAGGCAGCCCGGGAATTTTTTCATCTTTTTAATAACTATTGACATATGAGATCATCTTGTCCTTCCTGCTAATTTCCATTTTTTGAAGTTTAATTCCAGCACTGTCCTTTTTCAAGTTGTGATTTGCTTATTTATTTTTCTGCTACTTAGACATCATACTACTCATTTGTTTATGGTTTCTTTCTATAGTCAAGTGACTCTATTAGTAAGGAATCAGAATATTACTATTGTAGTGTGATTTAGTTATCATATTGCTCAAACTTATTCATGATTGCTTCCCATAAGGTAGATTGAGCTGAAGGGTAAAGGATCAGAAGAGTTGAAGTAGTGTGATTAGTTTCCTTTATGCAATTTAATTTCTTGCAATTTAGTTATCATATTGCTTAAACTTATTCATGATTGCTTCCCACAAGGTAGATTGAGCTGAAGGGTAAAATATCAAAAGAGTTGAAGTAGTGTGATTAGTTTCCTTTATGCAATTTAATTTCTTGCCATTTAGACATCATATTGCTTGACTTGTTCATGATTGCTTCCCACAAGGTAGATTGAGCTGAAGGGTAAAGGATCAGAAAAGTTGAAGTAGTGTGAATTAGTTGTTTTGCTTTGAGTTGCTTTAAGTTTATTTTTTATTTTCTTTTCATTCAGCAGCAAGGATACTGGGCCATTGTCATTAGTTCACTGTTTGATACATTTACTTCCTCTTAAGAATTGATTTCATGACAGTGGTTTTAAAGATTTCTTTTTGAGCACTTTTAAGTTTGGAAAACCACCGTAGAAATCACCATTGCCATTCATACTTAACTTTCATTTTTTCCATCACACATTAGGGAAAGATAAATCCAAAAACAAACTAAAAAACTCAAAAACGACAAAAGACTAAGGAAATGGTTATCTTGTACATATAGTAAACTTCACTTTTTCAGTTTACGAATCCCGGATTGACATTTTAAATAGCAATTTAGAACACACTAAATTGACCAAACATGTGCACAGAGAAGGAAAGTAACCAACATGAGGAGGACCAAAATAACACCACACATATCTGTGACAAGGATAGGACCAATTTCTTTTCAAGAAGCCAATCCTAAGGTATGGGTACAATTGGGTGAAGATCCGCGCAATACCAATACTGCAATCTCAGAAATTGTACAAGAATTGAAGGATGAGATGGTCCGGTTACAGTAAGATAATGAAAGGTTGATGTAGGAGAAGGAAAAGATCATGAAGAGTATGTCTGATAGACAAAATCAATGACAACTAATTCTCAGTCCTGAGCATGGAACATGACTATAGAATGAGAATCATGAACTGATAATGTAGAAACAGAAGGCAGCGAAGAAAATAATGAGGAAGAATTGATAATGTGTCAGGCCATAAAATGCAGACAAGATAGAAAATAGTGTTACAAGGAGAATTTCAGAAAATAAATCCCACCCTTGTTGATGGTGAACAAGAAGACGTAGCTTAAGCCTGGCTCATCAATATGAATAAGTATTTTTAGCTGTATAAATACAACCATAATTTAAAGGCTCGTTTGGCCATCTTGAAATTGCAAGAAGAAGGCCACCCTGTGGTGGTAGAAGTTGAAAACAATACGTGAAGTAAATGAACAAAGAATAACTTGGGAAAAATTTCGAAAGTATTTTAAGGAGAAGTACTTAATGGAGAGATTTTATCACGAAAAGGCAAAGGACCTTCGTGATCTTCGTTTGGGACAATTGTCTATGGACGAATTCATAGCAAAATTCACATCCTTGATTCGATATATTCCCTACTTACGGGAAGAAAAGGCTAAAGTGGAGCAATTTATCAACAATCTTCCTCTATTCATGAAAAAGATCCTTGAGTTTGATAACCCAAAAACCATGGACACGGTTATACGAAAGGCTCAAATATGCTATCAACAAAACATCGAAAAGGGAGATATGGGGAAGAGATGGGGTGACAAAAATGGCATTAAGTTCATCCCTAACAGCAAGGGAAATAAGGCCACAGTCAACAAGAGACCCTATAAGTGGTAAGCAAACATGAATGTGAACAAAAATCAGCCCGGATCCAAGCCTCCAACTGAGTCCAAAACAAATTAACATTCAGGCATAACTGAAGTGGAATGGGTATCCAGACCTCCTGTACAGTACTGGGGATGTGGAGGACCACATTTTCTCAAAAATTGTCCACACCACAAAGGAACGGACCATATTTTACAGATTTAAGAAGCATTTACGGTGGAAGAGGTGGGAATGATTATTCCTAAAATCAATGCTGCCCTTGAAGACCATCAAGCGGAATACCAACCAACCATGATAGAATTTGAAGGTAAAGTCTTCGACCAAACTATAATTCTTTTAACTGATCCAAGAGCTACCTTGAGCTATATTAGTCCCAAAGTAGTAGATGATGTTTACAAGATGTTAAGTTTAAAAATCCTTGGTTAGTATAATTAGCCACGGGGGCAAAAAGAAGGGTGATGGCCAAAGTCGGTTACTGCCCCCTAAAGTTTGCAGGTCAGTCTATTAAGGAATAATTAAATGTGTTACCCCTAGGATCGTATGACATCCTAATAGGCATGGACTAGTTGGAAAAACATTAGTCCCTTATCAACTGTAAAACCAAAACTATTAACTATATGGATGAAGAGGGGAAGCGGCAGGAAATTCAAGGAATATTAAGACCACTGAAATTAAGGCTAGTAACAACCTCTCAATTAGCAAAATGTATAAGAAAAGGCTACCAAATTTAAGTAATACAAGTAGGATATACTAACTCAAAGAAGAAATATGTTTCTTTAGAAAATATACTTGTGGTGCATAATTTTCTGGATTTGTTTCCGGAAGAAATTTCGGAACTTCCTCCAAAGAGGGATATAGATTTCACCATTGAGTTTATTCTGGGATTTGCTCCGATATCCTGAGCCCCCTATCAAATGATCATACCAGAGTTACTAGAATTAAAGATGCAGCTACAAGATTTGCTTGATAAAAAATATATTCGCCCAAGTGTATCCCCTTGGGGAGCTCTGGAGCTTTTTGTTAAGTACAAGGATGGGACATTGTACATGTGTATGGATTATCGTTAGTTAAATAAAATGACTATAAAAAATAAGTACCCTTTACCTCGAATAGATGATTTGTTTGATCAAGTGAAGGGAGAAACTGTGTTCTCAAAGATCAACCTTCGTTCAAGTTACCATCAAATTAGAATAAAGGAAGAAGATATAGAAAAAAAAAACCTTTAGAACTTGCAATGGAAATTACAAATTTGTTGTGTTGCCCTTCGGGCTAACTAATGCTCTCACAACCTTTATTATGAAACCAACTCACAAAAAGATAGAAAATATATATCAACGACTTAGAAATCAGCCTCTTCGAGGGGGCAACATCCTTTACATTACACAAATGAATAATTCTTGGATGTTACAAATGACAAAACCTCCTTTCTATATATAGGAGTCTAAGGGGTCATAATATAACCAATGCTAACCTAGCAATAATAATATAAGGGCACACAAGTAACAATAGTGGGCTTCTATGGGGCACAATAATAACAATATGGCGACAATAGGGGCACAACAATAACAATAAGGGATACAATGACAACAGTAATGGGGGAATCACTAGTATTATAGGGACCTAACATGCCCCTATCCTTCAAAAAAGTGTTGTCCTCAATTCTTGAGTTGTTCTGGATGCTTTTGTATAAAATTATCATCCTCCCATGTGGAATCTTCAGTGCATAAGTTCTTCCACTTGATGAGATACTCTGAAATTGATCGATTTCGTAGTTGTCAATTTCTTGTTTCTTTGACTGCTTCAGGTTCCAATATGATTTTTCCTTCCTCATCAAGTTCTGGCAACATTTTTTGAACTGGGATCCTATAACTTTATTTAAGCATGAAAAATGGAAAACTGGGTGAACTCGGGAAGCTGCAAGAAGCTCCAATTTGTATGCCATAATACATATCTTTTGCAACACCTTGTACGGACCATAATACTTTGGTGATAATTTATTATCCTTCTTAGCTTTCTTGAGGGACATTTGTTTATATGGTTGTAGCCATAGGAATACCCAATCACCTACATCAAAACTTCTTTCGTTGTGATGTTGATATGCCTGTTGTTTCATTATGTTTACACCAAGGTGAGGTTATCATTTAAGAGTTGTAGAACTTGTTGTTGATGCTCGATGTGATATTCCACTGCTTAAACCTTGGAATTTTCTCTTAAATATGATGTGATGGATGGTGGATGATATCAATAGAATGCCATAAATGAGGTCATTTTTTATAGTGTGGAAGAAGTATTATAATGGACAAAAATGTGCATACTTGGTAAGTCTATCAGTTACCACCATGACAACACTCTTTCCTTCGGACTTGGTTAAACTTGTGATAAAATCCATTAAAACCTCCTCCAAACGTTGGCTTCGAATGGATAAAGATTGTATTAGACCTGAGGTCTTAATTGTTTCAAATTTATTTTGTTGGCAAACCAAACACTCTGCCACAAACTTTTGAATATCTAATTTAAGGCTATCCCAAAAAAATTCCTTCTTAACCCTGTGGTAAATTTTTAGAAATCCTGAGTGCCCTCCTGAGAGTTTTGCAATTCCCTAAGAATCTTTTGTTTGAGTTGGGAATTCTTAGATAGGTATAACTAATCTTTGTACCATAGCGAATAATTTTTCCAGCTAAATGTATCTGGTGTACTGGGATCTTCTTATAACTTTTGAATGAGTTCCCACACTTCTTTGTTTTTCTTCCATTTATCCAATCTGGTTGGATAATAGAAATGGCACAAAGAAATGTTTCCACGTCCTCATCCTTGCTTTAGAGTGCATCTGCCACAACATTTTGCGTCCCTTTTTTGTAGAGGATTTCAAAGTCATAATCCAACATCTTTGTGACCCGTTTTGTTGCTCTTCTGAAGATAATATTTGTTCTAACAAGTATTTAAGACTGTCATGATATGTTTTTACCTTAAAGTGTCTTCCCATTAGGTAGGGTTGCCATTTCTTAAGTTCATGTAGTATTGCCAAAATTTCCTTCTCATAAATATCTTTACGTAAATACTTTCCTTTGATTGGACGAAGCAATGGTTCTTTCTTCTTGCATTAAAACAGTAACAATTCCATTACCTGAGGCATCACATTCCACAATAAAGGTTTTTTTGAAGTCCGGTGTAGCTAAGACCAGTGCTTGGCACATTGCCTCTTTAAGATTTTCAAAGGCTTTCGTTGCTTTTGGAGTCCATGAACATGCATATTTCTTTAATAATGTTGTTATAGGTGTTGCTATTCTCCCATAACTCTTAGCAAACATGCAATATTACCTTGTCAACGCGAGAAATCCTCGCAGATGCTTTATGGATGTGGGGATTTTCCATTCCTTAATGGTTTTAATTTTTCTAAGGTCTACGTTAACACCTTCATGAGATACAATACGACCTAGATATTCCACCTCTTGTACTCCATAGAAACATTTGGAGCTTTTTGCATATAATTGTTTCTCCTCCAATAGTTTGAGCACTATGTCAACATGTTGAACATGATCCTTCCACACTTGTTGTAGATTAGTATATCATCAAAAAAATACTAACACAAATTTTCTAAAGAAGGGTTTGAAAATGGAATTCATCAAACCTTGAAATGTAGAGGGAGCATTGGTAAGGCCAAAAGGTATGACCCAGAATTCATAGTGACCCTCATGAGTTCTAAATGTTGTTTTCAGAATGTCTTTAGTCTTCATTCTGATTTGATGATATCCTAAACGAAGATCCAACTTAGTGAATTAAATTGATCCATCCAATTCATTAAATAAGTCATCAATGAGAGGAATGGGAAATTTATCTTTAATAGTGAGCTTGTTGAGCTCGCTATAATCTAGACACATGTGCCATGATCCATCCTTCCTGTGAACCAATACTACTAGAGGAGAGAAAGAACTTTGATTAGGTTGAGTTATACTAGCCTCTAGCATTTTTGCAAGCATACGTTCAATTTCACTCTTTTGGGCATAGAGATATCTGTAAGGCCTGACGTTTGGAGGAACACTTCCCGAAATCAAATGAATAGCATGATCATGATCACGAATAGGTTGGAGGCCTTTGCGAGTCTCAAATACCTTGGAATGATTATCCAAGACTTTTCGGAGATCTAGAGAAATAGATGATTTCGATGTGGGAATCTCTATTGAACATAATTATGCAATTATGCCTCATCGTTCTTTCTTTAGAAGCTTTTTCATTCCGTTAGAGCTTATTATCTTTCCCGGTTTCCCTGTGATACCCCTTAATTCAACTTCATTTCCTTTTGAAGAAAATTTCAAGAAAAGTTCTTGAAAATTAAAATCTATTGTACCCAAGGGTTGTAGCCATTAGACTCCTAGTACAACATCAACACGACCCATTGGAATGGAAAGCATTATGTTATTCAATACATATTCTCCCATGGATAGATTGATTTTATGGCACTTTCATGAGAAATTATGGTTCCTCCACTTGCAACCATCACTTGACACTCTGGTGCTAGATATAGGAAGCAATTCAATTCCTTGTCTATCTTACAACGAATAAAATTATGGGTACTGCTTGAATCAATCAACGCTATTACCTTTTTCTTCTTGGTATGCCCTTTTATCTTGATAGTTTAAGGAGTGGTAATTCCAGCCAATGCATCACAAGATATGGTCGTATTCATTTTTTCATTCTTTAGGGTTTATTCCTGGTGTATATCTTCTTTTGACATTTCGTATTCCTTTTCTTCCTCCTCTTCACAATCTATATAAAATAATTTCTTCTCAGCACACTTATGACCTTTGGAGTATTTGCTATCACAACTGTAACAAAGTCCTTTGGCTCTGTTTTCTCCAATTGTTGTGTTGTCAACCTTGTAGGTTCTGGATGGCTAGGGACAACAACACTTCCATCTATATGATTGTGAGTGGTAGGTTTCGTTGTTGCCATCTTTTTTCTTTCCATTTTTCTTGCCAACCTGAATTCCTTCTCCAATGAATCGAGCTCCCAAAGGTGAACCTCATGTTGGATGTTATCCTCTAAAGTCACTATGAATACATCAATCCTATGCTCCTCTCGAATATCTTTTACCCTTATATTCAATTTTTGTAAGTCCTCAATGTGCTCCATCATTGAACCCTTTTGTTTGAGATTTATCAATTGGCTAAAAAAGTCTTTCTTTTTGTATCCTCATAATGTGCTACCATTTCATCCGTAAAAATAGCCAAAGTGACAATTTGTTTACGAGATCAAAGCCATCGATACCATAAAAATTGATTTGGTTCCAAATATAAAGTTGCAATGCGTACCTTTTGTGTGTTTTTCACATTATGGAGATCGAAACATTGCTCCAACTGTACTATCCATGTTACGGGATCCTTGTCATAAAACTTCCTCATATCGATCTTCAAAACATGGTGGGTCTTCGATCCAACATTAGAGTCTACGAAATCATGATTAACATTTATTTTTTTCTCATCATGAGTTTCCTTTACGACACTTTTTCCATTAGTAAGAATTTCTTATAGAAACTTTGTAAAATTTGTCTTCACATCTTCCATCTTAGCTTCCACGCCTTTCTTTAAATCATCCATCTCGGCTTCCATGCCATCCATCTTAGCTTCCACATCATTCATCTTAGCTTCTACTCCTTTCTTTAAACCATCCATCTTAGCTTCTATTACTTTTTGTGCGAGTGAATTTTGTCGCACGTGGTCTCGTCATTTTGATATATCAAGTTGCATTTCTTCCTCTTATTCATGAGTCATGCTAGAACTTTCTGGTTGCTTACTAGGTATTTCCATTTTCTTTCTTTTGGGCATCAATTAATGATAATAATGCTTCATTATGCCCTTTGAATTCCTTCAAACTAATTTTCCAAAGAAAACTTATGCAAAAAAATTTAAACACTACACGCCTTTTTTCACTTTGTAGGAGCTCGATATTGAATCTATTGTATCTCTGTAATTTTCGATCTCCAAGGTCTGACATTTCTTCTTGCAGTAACCCTTTGAGTCCTCTTTCCAATGCCACCAGTCTTATCAAAATTGGGTTCTCCAAGAAAGGGTTATGCCCAACATCCCACGATGACCTGATTATATAATTTTTCAGTAGAACTAACTTGTATGACGTGCCACATGTCACTGTTTCGACCCTCCAATATGAAAAAGATACATAGGACACCACACTCTATCCTCTTTCTGTAACTTATGAAATTTCAATCTAATGCTCAAAGAGAAATTTATGAGGAGTTTCCCCAACTCACCTGTTTGGAATGTAATTCGGGGGCCTTTAGAAACCCTAAACATCTTGAACTGTATCTCCGAAAATATAGTGAAACAAGATCTCAAATGTGGTCCTGATCTTCCCTGTGATTTCTGATCAAATGGGTTTTAATTTCGGAGTATGAACCTTTGTAGAAAACAAATTATAGAGAAAATTCAATGATGACTGGTTTGAGATTGAATTTTGGAGCTTGCAAAACACCCTAACTTTCTCAGATCATATATCTGAAAATATAGTGAGACAAGATCTGAAATTTGGACCTGAGGTTCAGAATGATTTCATATCAAATGGTTTTTCTTTATCTTATGAAAAGTCACAGAAAAAAGTTATTGTGAAAATTCCATGAAGACCTGTTTGGAGTAGCCAAACCCTAGAATTCAAAGCTCTAATACCAAATGTTATGAAACCAGCTCAAGAAAAGATAGATCAACGCCTTATAATTCAGCCTCTTTGAGGGGGAAACCTCCTTTACATTACATAAATGAACTTCTTGGATGATACAAATGAAAAGACCTCCTTTCTATATATAGGAGTCTAAAGGGTCATAACATAATCAGAGCCGATATAACAATAATAATGTAAGGGCACAATAATAACAATAGTGGGCTTCTATGTGGCACAATAGTAACAATATGGGCACTACATGGGTACGTCAATATAATAAGTCGGTTGTACTAATAATAATAAGGGGTTACACTAGTAGTATAGGGGCCTAACATTCCCCTCTCCTTCAAAAAGCATTGTCCTCAACGCTTGAGTAGTTCTTCATGCTTCTGTATAAAATTCTTGTCCTCCCATGTGGAATCTTCAGCAGGTAAGTTCTTCCACTTGATGAGATACTTTGAAATTGATCGATTTCGTAGCTGTAGGGTTCTTGTTTCTGTGACTACTCCAGGTTCCAATATGATTTTTCCTTCCTCTTCAAGTTCTGGCAATATTGTTTGAATTGAGATCTTCTGCAACTTTTTAATGAGTGGCCACACTTCTTCGTCCTTCTTCCATTCATCCCTTGCTTCGTTTATCCAATCTGGTTGGATAATGGAAATAGCAAAAGACAATGCTTCCACATCCTCATCCTTGAAGAGTCTTCCCATTCGGTAAGGTCGCCATTTTTTAAGTGCATGTAGTATTGCTAACATTTCCTTGTCATAAATAGCTTGCTTGAGATGTAGCAGTGAAAATACCCAATCACCTACATCAAAACATTTTTCACTACAATGTTGATCTACCTGTTGTTTCGTTTGATTTTGCACCGAAGTGGCGTTATCCTTTAAAAGTTGGAGAACTTGTTGTTGATGCTCGATGTGATTTTTCTCTGCTTGAATCTTTTTCTTCTTGATATGTCCTTATATCTCTAGAGTTTGAGGAGGGGTAATTTCTTCCAATCCTTTACAAGATATGGTCGGATTCATTTCTTGATGCACGATGTGATCTTTCACTTATTGAACAATTTTCTTCTTGATATGTCCTTCTATCTTTAGAGTTTGAGGAGTGGTAATTTCTTCCAATCCTTTACAGGATATGGTCGGATTCATTTCTTGATGCTCAATGTGATCCTTCAGTTCTTGAACATATTTCTTCTTGATATGTCCTTCTATCTTGATAGTTTGAGGAGTGGTAATTCCGACCAATGAATTACAAGATATGGTTGGATTCATTTCTTCTTTCTCTATGTGATCTTTCACTTCTTGCACCTTTTTCTTCTTGATATGTCCTTCTATCTTAAGAGTTTGAGGAATCGTAATTCTTGCCAATGCTTTACAAGATATGGTATGATTCATTTCTTCTTTCTCTAGGGTGGGGTCTTGGCGTATATCTTATTCTTTTGATGTTTCTTGATCTTTTTCTTCCTCCTCTTCATATTCTATGTAAAATAATTTCTTCTCAGCACACTTATGATCTTTAGTGCATTTGCTATCACAATTGTAACAAAGCCCTTTTTCTCTTTTTTCTTCCATTGTTGTGGTGTAACCCTTGTAGGTTGTAGAAGGCTAGGAGAAACAACACTTCCATATTTATAGTTGTGAGGGTTATGCTTCCTGGTTCCATAATTTTGATTTCCACTATGTCACAAAGCCCTTTTACTCTTTCCAATTGTTGTGGTGTTGCTCTAAAGAAGGTGTTGTTCTTTGTATCCTCATAATGTGCTATCATTTCATCCGTGAAAATTGACCACGTAACAAGTTGTTTACGAGAACAAAGCCCATCATAACATAAAAATTGATCCAGTTCTAAATATGAAGATGCAATACATACCTTTTGTAACAGTGGTACACCATGTAGATCAAAATATTGCTCCATCTGAAGTATCCAATTTACCGGATCCTTGCCATCAAACTTCCTCATCTTGCTTTTTCTTGATTTTGGGAGCTCAATCTTGAAATGATTGTAACTCTGTACTTTCGGATCTTTAAGTTCTAAAATTGTGACCTGTAGTATCCCTCTGTGTCCTCCATGGAAAATTTTAGGGGCTAATGTTCGCCCAGTGGGCTAATTTTGCATGATTTTCCACAAAAAATATTCGCCAATTTCCAATTTTTATAAAAGATTATTCGCCCAAATTTTAGAATATAAAACCATTTTACCTTAAAAATCGCCAACATTATATAGAGACTATATATAAAATCATTATAAATTTGAATAATTTTACAAATATATCAAAAAACATTTTATAGTTTGCATATTAGGGATTAGTGAGATTCGCCAATGTTTTTAAAATTCAAGAAAATTTTCCATCCTTAAAATTTTCCTTGGTGTCCTCTTTCCAATGCCACTAGTATGATCCAAATTGGATTCTCCAAGAAAGAGTTATGCACAATCTCCCAAGATGACCTGATTATAGACCTTTCCAGAAGAGCGAACTTGTATGAAGTGCCACGTGTCACGGTTTCGACCTTTGGCACTAAAAAATATATACAAGAAACTAAAGTCCGTCCTTTTTCTGTACCTTCTTACGAAATTTCAATCCGATGCTCAGAGATAATGTTATGATGATTTTCCCCAGGTTACCTATTTCGAATGTAATTTAGTTGTCTGCAAAAAGACCAACTTCCTCAGATCATATCTCCACAAATATAGCGCGAAAAGCTCTGAAATTCGGACCCAAGATTCAATGTAATTTCTTCTCAAATGGGTTTTTTTTTTAAGCTTCTGAAATGTCGCAGAAAAAAAGTATAGCGAAAATTCCACAATGACCTGTTTGGAGCAGCAGAACCCTAGAATCCAAAGCTCTGATACCAAATGTTATGAAACCAACTCAAGAAAAGATAGAAAAGATAGATCAACGCCTTAGAATTCAGCCTCTTCGAGGGGGAAACCTCCTTTACATTACATAAATGAACAATACTTGGATGATACAAATGAAAAGACCTCCTTTCTATATATAAGAGTCTAAGGGGTCATAACATAATCAGAGCTAACATAACAATAATAATGTAAGGGCACAATAATAACAATAGTGGGCTTCTATGTGGCACAATAGTAACAATATGGGCACTACATGAGTACATCAATATAATAAGTGGGTTGTACTAATAACAATAAGGGGTTACACTAGTAGTATAGGGGCCTAACAAAATGCTATGAAACCAGCTCACAAAAATATAGAAAAGATAGATCAACGAGTTAGAAAACTTCCTCTTCGAGGGGAAACCTACTTTACATTACACAAATGAACAATTCTTGGATGTTGAAAATGACAAAACCTCCTTTCTATATATAGAAGTCTAAGCGGTCACAATATAACCAAATTCAACTTAACAATAATAATATAAGGGCACAAAAATAAAAATAGTGGGCTTCTATGGGGCACAATAATAACAATATGGGGACAATAGGGGCACGAAAATAAGAATAAGGGATATAATGATAGTAGTAATGGGGATTCACTAGTATTATAGGGACCTAACAACTTTCATGTGTCTCATGAACAATATATTCCATCAATATTTGGATAATTTTGTGTTAATTTTTATTGATGACATATTAATTTACTCTCGCAATATAGAAGAACATAAAGAACATATTTGCATTGTATCGAAAACTTTAAGAGAACATCAACTATATGCTAAATATAGAGAATGCATTTCTTTAAAGAACAAATTGAGTATCTAGGACATATCATTACCAAAGGTGGAATTATGATAGATCCGGAAAAGATAAAAACTATAATGAAGTGGCCAGTACCAAAGGATGTAGCAGATATAAGATCATTCATGGGTCTATCCAGATACCATAGGCAGTTTGTCGAAGGATTTTCTAGAGTGGAATATCCCATTCCCTCTCTGCAGAAGAAAGGAAAAACCTTTAAGTGGACCATGGAATGTCAAAAGAAATTTCAAAATCTTAAGCATTTACTTACCGTTGTGCTTATTTTCAGCATTACAGACCCAAATAAAGACTATGTGGTTTTTACAGACTACAGCAAGGAGGGAGCTGGTGGTGTGCTAATGCAGGAGGGTAGAGTGATTGATTATGAGTCTAGGAAACTTAAGGAGCACAAGAAAAAATATTCAACATATGATTTAGAGCTAACAACAGTCATCCATGCACTAAAGATGTTGTGAAATTACTTGATGGGTAAAATTTTTATTTTAATGACTGATCATCATAGTTTAACTAACTATTTTAAGCAACCCACCCTAAATGTTAGGAAAGCTCGATGGGTTGACTTTCTAAGTGGATTTGATTTCTAAATCAAGCACTTGAAAGGTAAGAATAATCGGGTCATGGATGCCTTAAGTTGGAAGGTACATTGTATATATGAGGTCTCCTTTAGTGGGGTGCAAACTACCTTTCATGAGATGATTAAGGAAGCTGCCAAACTTGATCCAGAATACAAATTTTTATGTTAGCAAGCTAAAATTTCAAACAACAATGAACAACTATGATATGAGATAATTCATGAAGGTATGATGATTTATAAAAGGAGAATGTATTTACCTAACCATAAAAATATTAAAGACTTAATTTTGGATGAATATGATAGAATTCTGTATATAGGTCACCCCGGATACTAGAAGATAATTACCGCATTTAGAAAGGAATATCTCTGGTCTTGTATGAAGAAGGAAGTGGTTGAGTATTTGGCTCACTGTCTGGAATGTCAAAAAGTGAAAGAGAAGCACCATAACCCAGCCGGATTATTGCACCCATTGCCTATTCCGGAATGGAAGTGGGAGACCATTTCCATTGATTTCATCACAGGACTTCCTAAGTCTAAAAAGCAGAATGATTCAATAATGGCGTTAGTGGATAAGTTGAGCAAGTTTGCTTACCTCATACCATTACAGTCAACTTACAAGGTAGTAAAAATTGCTAACATATTCATGCAAACCATTTTCCGATTACATGGATTACCGAAGGTCATAATTTCTGATCATGATGTAAAATTTACATCAACCTTCTGGAAAGCCTTATTTGAAGGTTTAGGCACACATCTATATCTCAACACTTCTTATTACCCTCAAACGGATGGGCAGACTGAGTGAGTAAATTAGGTGGTGGAAGACATGTTGCGAACTTACGTAATGCAACAACCATCCAAATGGGAGGATTACATAAATTTGGTAGAGTTTTCTTATAACAATGGTTACCATACATCACTACAAATGAGTCCATTTGAAGTACTGTATGGAATTAAGTACAAGACACTTTCAAGTTGGGGCGGGCCAGAGGATAAGTTGACGTTAGGACAGGACATGATGAAAGAAATGGTGGAGATGGTCAAAAAAGTACATTCCAATTTAAAAGTCACGCAAGACTGACAAGAGAGATTCGCTGATTGAAAATGAAGTTTTTTAGGAATTTCAAATGGGAGATTATGTTTATGTGCGGGTACGAGCCAAGAAGAGTGTGTTAGAAAATTATATATTACAGAGAAATGGAACACATAAATTATTGCAGAAATATAAACACAGAAAACACATAAAACAAAAGAGACACAGATATACGTGGTTCACCTAGTTTCGGCTACGTCCATGGAGGAAAAACCAGTACTTATTTTTATATTATCCAGCAAACTGAAGAGATACAACCTACAACAGATCCGTTGTAACTCCCTCTTCGCTCTCAATCTTCTCTCTCTTCCTCACTCAGAATACAGATCTACATAGACGTAATGCAATTCCCTCATATATAGTGAGGGGTTTCCTTATAGGGCAAAAAACCCTAAATTAAACATAACTTCTACCGTCAGATCATCCACCTAATGAATGGCCGAGATTGACTAGAAATTACTATACTTTTACAAGGCAATTTTATATCTACTTTTAGCTTCGGGGGTGTTGCCCCCGAACCCCCGGTGGGGGACCGCTGGCCCCCGGACCCCCCAGCCGAGGGGGATTAGCCCCCCACAAGGGCAAAAAGTCCCCTCCACACCCCACCGTGTGGAGGGGTGTACAATCTTCTTGCAGTATACATCCGGCTGAAACCTTTTGAATTCAGAAGATAATCAGGCTCCATACCCAATAATCTCCCACTTGGAGACTGATTATAACAACTCCACCACTGCTTCATTTGCTAAAAAATGACTCCACTTTGGACCTGGTTGTTTCTCATATTCTTCATCATACTTGAAGACCAATTGAAACTGAGTAGATTCTCAGTTTCTCCCTAGTTACAACTTTTTTTAGCATATCTGCAGAATTCTGGCTAGTGTGTATCTTTTCCAGCTTCAACTGTCCATCTTCCAATGCTAACCATATGAAATGGTACTTGAGATGTATATGTTTAGTCTTGGAAGGAAATGCAAAGTTCTTTGCAAAATGTATGGCACTCTGGTTGTCATTGTATAACCTGCCCAACTCCTGCTTCTTAGCCAATTCATCCAGAAACCTTTGTAACCAAATCATTTCTTTACTAGCCTCTATAGCAGCAACATACTCTGCTTGTGTTGTTGAAACTGCAACAACACTTTGGATTTTTGAAACCCAACCGATATTTGTTCCACCTACAATAAATACATATCCTATAGTGCTCCTCGTGTTATCTCTGTCACCTACCATATCTACATCAACATATCCCTATAGAGCAATGTTTGAACCACCAAAGCATAATGCTTGATTTGTGGTACCTCTCAAATACCTGAGAATCCACTTCACTGCCATCCAATGTTCTTTTCCTCGACTGTTCATGTACCTACTTACAACTCCCACTGCATGTGCAATATCAGGCCTTGTGCAGACCATTGCATACATTAAGCTTCCAACTGCTAATGCATATGGAACTTTATACATATGAGTCATTTCTTCTTGAGTCTTGGGACACGCATCCTTACTTAATTTGAAATGACTTGCCAAAGGTATACTAACTAGTTTTGCATTCTGCATATTAAACCTTTTCAACACCTTTTCTATGTACTCACTTTGAGACAATGTTAATTTGTGATTCTTCCTGTATCTAGTTATTCTCATACCAAGGATTTGCTTTGCAGCACCCAAATCCTTCATTGAAAATGAGTTTTCCAATTTCCTTTTGAGAACATTTATTTCCTCCATGTTAGAACCTGCAACAAGCATGTCACCTACATACAATGACAATATAATATAGCCGCCATCATTTTGCCTTTTGAGATAAACACAATGATACGTAGTATAACCTTGTTCAAACATAAACCTGTAAAATTTTAGATACCACTCCCTTGGATCATGTTTTAAGCCATACAAGCTCTTCTTCAACCTACACACTAGTTTCTCCTTCCCTTTTACCTGATATCCTTGTGGCTGCTGCATATATATCCCTTCCTCCAAATCCCCATGGAGAAAGGTTGTATTTACATCTAACTGCTCAAGATGCAAATCTTCAGCTGCTATTAGACTTAGAATAGTTCTAATTGAATTCATTTTCACAACAAGAGAAAATATCTCATCAAAGTCTATACCATTTTTCTGTGCAAACCCTTTCACCACAAGTCTAGCTCTATACCTTTTTCTACCTCCATCTTCTTCCCTCAACTTGTAAACCCATTTATTCTGCAATTTTGTTTTACTTGCAGGCAATCTGACTAAGTCCCAAGTCTGGTTATGTGCTAAGGACTCCATCTCTTCTTTCATGGCTTGCTCCCACTTCTTCCTGGTTTCTACCTGCACTGCTTCTTCATAACATTCTGGTTCACCAGAATCAGTCAACAATACATAATATAATGAAGGCGAGTATCGTTCAGGGGGTCCACTTATCCTAATAGATATTCTAACACCACTTTCAAGTGTTTGAAGTGCTTGTTGTTGTTGTGGTTGTTGTTCTAGTTGTTGATCATTATGATTTTCAGGCACCATCACTTTTTCTGTGATCTCATCAAGCACTGTGTATTCTTTGTTTTCTTTTTCCTGTTTCTTTTCCTGCTGTTGATCCTTATACAAAACCTTTTCATTGAATATGACATCTCTGATCCTAATGATTTTGTGTTTTTCATAATCATAAAAGCGATAACCAAAATCATTAACACAATATCCAATAAAGGTACATTTCTTTGATTTTGCCTCAAGCTTTATTCTATTTTCTTTATTAATGTGGACAAAGGCTTCACAACCAAAAGTCTTTAAAAAAGAGTAGTTTACCTTTTTACCTGTCCATGCCACCTCTGGAATACCACCATCCAAAGAACTTGAAGGCCTTATGTTTATTAGATAAACAACAGTATCTACAACATCTACCCAAAATTGTAAAGGCAATCCTGCATGCAATCTCATGCACCTTGCACACTCCATGATTGCCTTGTTCATCCTTTCTAACACACTATTTTCTTGTGGTGTTCCTCGAATTGTCTTCTCTCTACGAATTCCATTCTCAGAACAGTACCTGTCAAACTCTTTTCTGCAATATTCACGTCCATTTTCTAATCTGAGACATTTCAACCTTTTTCCTGTCTCATTTTCAACCAAAGCTTTCCATTTCTTGAAAATATCAAATACATCAGATTTATTTTGAATAAAATAAATCCACGTTTATCTAGTTTCGTCATCAATAAAAGTAACATAATAATGAGAGCCACCAAGAGATGATACCTGAGTAGGTCCCCATATATCTGTATGCAGAAGCTCTAATTTTTCACTCTTCTTTTCTTTCCCAACTCTAAGGAATCTGACTCACACAATTCTCACAAAATTTTAAATCAACATGCTTCAAACCTGGCAACAAATTTCTTGAGTGAAGAATCTACATCCCCTTCTCACTCATGTGCTCGAGCCTATGATGCCACAATGCCATATCTTCTCCTGTAGAGGTTAAAGCGTTAATAGAATTAGAAATATCATTGCATAAATACAATTTACCAACCTTTCCTGCTTTTTCTATTAATAGGGATCCTTTAGTGACCTTCCAGGTTTTATCTGTGAAAGTAGTTATGCAACCTTCACCTCCCAAATGCCCTGTTGAAATTAGATTTTTCTTTAGATCTGGAACATTCCTTACCTCCTTCAATAGCCACTAATTTCCATTTTGTTGTTTTATGAAAATTGTACCCATTCCAACGATTTTACATGGTTTATCATCACCCAATCGAACCTATCCAAAATCTCCTTTAACATAATCATGAAAATGTTTCTTATCAGGTGTGGCATGGAATGAGGCCCCTGAATCTACCACCTAGGCATCAATTTTCTAATGAAATAATCAAAGCATCTTGCAACACATCACCTGTTACATTCGCTTCATGATTAGTTTCTTGCTGCGCATCTCCTTCTTTTCCCTTTCGAGACTTGAAATCTTTCCTCAGGTGTCCTTTCTTTCTACATTTCCAGAACAGTATCCTCGATCTGGACTTGTATCTACCTTTTCTTCACTTACTGCGATATCCTGGGCTCTTTCCTATTTCCATTTTTCTTCCCCTAGTCTCTGAAGTCAAAGCATTACCTCATGTCTCACCAGAGCTTTTCCATCACATTTCCTCGCTAAATATTACATCGACAACATCATCAAACTTTAAAGTACTAGATCCAGAGACAGAGTTACTAATGGCCATAACTAAACCATTCCAACTTTTTGGCAATGAGCACAAAAATAACAAATCCCTAACTTCATCATCAAAAGTTACCCCTACAGAACTTAACTGACTTGTAACTATATTAAAATCATTTAAATGATCAGCAATAGATCCACCTTCTGACATCTTCATATTAAATAAACACTTCATAAGAAATACCTTATTTGAGGCCGAGGGTTTTTCATATAGTTTGGCCAATGTTGACATTAAACCCTCTGTTGTCGTTTCCTTTGAAATATTAGACACTACCGACACCGCTAGGCACAACCGTATTGTTCCAAGTGCCTTTCTATCGAGAATATTCCATTTTGTATCTGTCATACTCATCGACTTCTTTGTCTTTCCGCTCAATGGTAGGTACAGATCTCTCTGATATAGATAATCTTCCATCATCATCTTCTGCAGCTAATAGTTTTGGCGGTTGAAATTTTTGACCCTAAACCTAGCATCTTCTGCCATTGTTCCCACTCGAACCAGGAACCCTTCTCTCATGCGAGTTTATCATCCAAATAGACCTTCGGCTCTGATACCAGTTTTAGAAAATTATATATTACAGAGCAATGGAACACATAAATTATTGCAGAAATATAAACACAGAAAACACATAAAACAAGAGAGACATAGATATACGTGATTCACCCAGTTTGGGCTACGTCCATAGAGAAACAGCGAGTCCTTCTTTTTATATTATCTAGCAAACTGAAGAGATACAACCTACAAAAGATTCGTTGTAAGTCCCTCTTTGCTCCTAATCTCCTCTCTCTTCCTCACTCAGAATATAGATCTACATACACGTAATACAATTCCCACATATATAGTGAGGGGTTGCCTTCTAGGGCAAAAAACCTAAATTAAAAATAATTTCTACTATCAGATCATCCACCTAATGAACGACCCAGATTGACTAAAAATTACTATACTTCTACAAGGAAATTTTACATTTGTTTTTAGCTTCAGGGGCGCTACCCCCGAACCCTCACTGTTATAGACATTTTTGTGCCTCGCGTCATGGAGCATGAAATGTCAATAATTACAGGGATCCTCAGTCCCTAAACATGTTGTTCTTACCCCTAAAAGAGCAAGGTCATCAAACAACAGCACTTCCAATCAGTTCTCCACCTGAAAACACTTCAAAACAGGCTTATTTTGGATCATGTCAGCTGCTCCACTGAGCTTCTGCGCTGGAATGCAACTGTCCCTCCTTGTAGCTGCACTGGAAGTCAAGATTAATGAAGGCTACCTGCGCTGGGCAGATTGGCCAAGTGGCACAGTCATCCTGCAAGGTGTCAACTGCCCAGGAAGCTTCCAAACTGACACTTGGTTCATGAGATTCGCCCTGTGATGAGTAAGAGGTACTTGATCACCATGTGTAAGCAAGGATCTCCAAGTGGACTCAAGAACTGAAGATTAACTGAAGAGGGAGAGGACACAAGGCAGCTTCATGTCCGTCTCAAGCTGACTCATCCTCTCTTCTTCTCTCCTATATATAGAGCTCTTCTATGAGGTCTATGGAGGCTGGAATTTTGTGTTAAGCAAGGAGGTGCTGTTGGTTTACAGTTAGAGCTATTGGGTGATTGTTTTACTAGAGGTGAAGAGGAGAGTTCTTGCTGCTAGGGAGGTGCTGCTGGATTGGAGCCATCATTGGTTGTAACCTTCTCAGAACCCTGTTACTTCTATCAATAAAGTTTTGCGTGTTCTCCTATATACTTGTATTGCATTGATGTGTTGTATTTACATGTATATTTGATTCACTCTAATCCATGCATCAGTTATGAGTACTTGTATCTTGTAGTTTCCTCTCTTGTTTGTGCAGGATCTGTGTGTAGCTGGACCGGCAAAGAGAGCAAGGAGCTGGGAACAAGAGACAAAGAGAGAGGACAAGGATCGACTAAGCGAAAGACACCAGGTTGGTTAATCTTTTCTTCCTTCTCTCTGTACTTTCATAAAGGAAAACATCAAAGCTTTACTTTCAGTTGTTGCTAAAGACTGTCACCTTTAGAGTAGGGATAGGGTCATCTGCGTCGGATACTTTTCCCCACAACAAACTGGCGACTCCGCTGGGGAGCCTAGTATCTTGTTGGTGTTTGTAGTATTTTTGCTATTCATTTCTTGAAGAAAAGAGTACCAAATCGAAAAGCTTTTGACTATATCAAAAGCGAAGTAGAGGGACTGCTACTCTTGCTCATTTGCTGAGCAAATTCAAGACTTGAAGAGCTTATCTACAAAAGACTCTTTACTCTTTGTGATAGATCTTCATCCTCTTGATCATCCCTTAGCCTGTACTTGACCTATAGCTTTTTATTTCAGCAAAAACAGTGCATTTTTGAGCTTTTTATGACCCGGAAAACTTTGTAGACGAAACTCTCGTGTGTCAGTGCAGGCTGTCCACAGGCAGTCTGCATTACAGCGCAGGTGCTCCCTTCGGGAACTGCGCTGAGAGTCAAACTGGCAGACTAGAACCTGCGCTGGTCCAGTTAGCCATTGTCTTGCTCAGCTTTCCTTTTGTGTCTTGGCCTTGTTTTCACTGATTTTTGCTGATTGCTTGCTGGTCATTGTACTTGCTGTAAACCATTCTCCTTGACATTATTCCGCCTCAGTTGTGTGATGAAACTGTGAGTGTTCTTTCAGTATTTCTTGTTTCAGTTACAGTTTCCCATTGTGAAAAGCGAACCAGTATAGCTGTGACCTCTTAGATCCTGAACTGTAAAAGTGTCTTTGTGATCTTATGAGCTAGTTTTATTACTGTTCATGGTTGTTTGAGTTTGTTTGCTCTTCATTTCATGGTTTGAATCTATACATTTCCTGTGTTTAAACAAGTCTATCATAAGGTGTCTTTTTGATTGTGGACAAGCTTGTTTATTTCTATTTGAAATTAGATTCAAAATTATACATAGTTTCCTTTTTGTCTTACATCAACATTAAGGATAACGAAAAGAAATACATGCATTGTGCATTTTGCATTTGACTGTGTGCTTGACGATTTAGGAAAATGTGCATTTTAGTGTGTGTTCTATGATCTGTGGAAAAAGTTGTGTCTTTCTTTTCCCTCAGTAGATTAAGGTTTTCAAAGTTGAAAGATTGAAAAGATTTGCTTCTCATTCTTAGATTGCATATAGGAAGTTGTATATATACATCTCGTGGCGAACCTGAAAGGCAAACTATTAAGAAAGATCAACATTAAAATAAACTCAATTTACATAACAACGCTTTGGAATTTAACGCAAACATCTAGAGGTCTTGGTAGAGACATGTTCCGGCGTCGTTAAACATAGTGACTGTCGATCTCTACGAAGGTGGGTGATTCCTCCTGAGAGTCGGTGGCACTAACACGGACTTGTGCTCCCGCGTACCGTCGCGTATATTGGGAGACCCCTATAGGCTTTTATCCTTTATCCTTAGGAAACCGTGTCGGCCGCCCTACTGATCGCGATGCAGTGAACACAGCATTCACGAAGATCGACCACCCGTACCGTAAAACGTATTCTGTGGTTTCGCGAAAGGTTTGGCACACCCTCTGCCTAGATCTCCAGAGCAGTTTCTTTTGGCCTTTTTCAAACTCTATAACTGAAAAAGTCCAACCGAGCATTTGTCACTTCGGGCTCGTTAATACATCGAAGGCGACTAGAGTCATCTTTAGCTTTTTCTCGACTCTTAAAACATGAAAAAGCAAGTTTGTGTCTAAAAGCGTCGTTAATAAAATTTATTTTAAAGCGGAACATAATCACCTGTTATTCCCACGTTGATCTTTCAGTTGAAAAGTATGGAGCCCACCAACCAAGGAAGTAACCTTGGCGGAAGTCCAAATCCCTTCTCCTCTTGGGGAGATGTTGGTGCGCCTCATATGGCTACATTGTCACTTCCAGGATTGACAATCGGCCTCCCTGTATGGCTCTTTTCAACTAATGTAGTCCAGATCGCCACTAATCCTGAGCAGTCGAATCAACAGTCAGAACAATCTAGAACTACCCACCAGCCTTCCACTTCTTATGATACTTCCTCTGATCCTTCATCTTCGCAAGGTGGAGCTGGCAAAATTCAGCCTCCCAAAGAGAAGAAGGAAAAGAAGAAGAGAGAAAAGAAGCAGAAGGAGCCTCTGGCGAAGGCGACTGGGGGCAAGCAGAAGAAAGCTGACAAAAACCCACACACTGCACCGACCGGGCCTAAATCGCCATGTGTCATTTGCAAAGGGATCCACTTCCATCGTGATTGTCCTTGTATTCCCCGGATACTAAGGGACTGGTCCCCAAGGTTGCACAATCCGGTAGCATCAACCTCTGGTTGTCATGTTGATTGCATTCCGTCAACTAGCGAGAGTGAAGGACGAAGAAGGGGACCAAGATCACCCTGTCTATTGTGTGAAGGCAATCATGCTATCCACAAATGTCCATTCTTAGATGAGGCCAAGAGAGTTTTGGAAGATCGCCCGGTTTCACCGTTGCAACTTCCTCCTGGATACCGAAAACTCGCGCCTAATCCCTCGATAGTTGAAAATCCAGTTGACCCGCTCAAGTGGTCAGCTGAAGTGTCGGTCATTGAGAATGAACCTACTGAATCTAGACCAGACGAAAGTCTAAAGGTCGAAACGGCAGTTGGCCCGGTTCTTCCTTCAGAGGTTCTATCGTCCAATGACCCCGTCATTGGAGACCCGTCTTCAAATGACACCGTCGTCGAAGAGTCATCTTCATACGACACCCTCACTGAAGAGAATAAGGATGACACCATCCAGGTTCTTTTCATCAGCACCGACTCCGATGAGCGTCAGGGCAATGCGCCCATTCCTTTATCGCAGGAAGGAACATCATCAGAGTCATATCCGGCCGTATATTCGGTCCCACCACCAAGCAACCTGGTTGTATCCTTTGATTGGAATCAACTAGGCAGACCCCGGTTACCAGCCAGTACGCCATTCAGAATCATTGTCCAGATCTATAGAATGATTATGGCTGGTACTGTCATTGATGAAGGGGCGTCTGTGAGTATCCTTTCCTCTGTTGCTTGGAAAGCACTGGGTTCCCCAGCGCTTTTACCTGAGTTGAGAAATCTCTCAGGTTTTGATAAAGGAACCAGTCGACCATTAGGAATCCTTCCCAATGTACCTGTTACATTGAAAGGGAAGACCGTTAATATAAACGTGATGGTCGTCCAAGGACCCTTGGATTATAACCTACTCCTTGGACGCGACTATATTTATTGCATGGGAGCGATAGTCTCCTCACTCTTTAGAGTAATGTGTTTTCCACACGAAGGAAGGGTGGTCAAGCTCGTAGACCAACTTTCGTTTCCGGGATCTCGCATCGCAAATAGTCAAATACCATTCCTAAATGGTCTGTTCACTCAAGATTCGCCTCCACCCCCAGTCCTCCTTCCCGATGAATGCGAGTGATTCGGAAAGAAAGACTAGGACCCAGGGGGCATGCACCCTGGTCTGCTTCGGGCAGAAGAAACCCCAGGTATAAGGAAGAATTTCCGCAGAAGAATATGACTAGTCCGTACCCCGTCCGTAGGAAGTGGGGTTGTTCTGGAATAATAATCTTTTGTTAAAGTTATGTGTTTGACAAAAGAGTCATTCACCTTTGTCTAAAAAAGTGGGCAATGCCCAAGTAGGAATTCCCTTATTGCAACAAATAGTAAACATCTTTGAATTCAAGCCTCGCCCATTAAAACATATGTTTTTAAGGATAAGCAGGGGCAGCCTACAAAGTAGGGGACTATATTGTTGTGACAGAGGGTAACCATCTTTGGACAACCCAATGATAGACACCGCCGAAGAAAGAGATTGATTTGCGGCAGCAAATAGAACCGTCTTCGGATAATAAGAAAGAGGCAAACCTCGTTGATAAAGGGGCAGTCTCGAAATTCTACCCTATACCTGGGGGCATGCAAACTTTTGGAATGCAAGCAAGGGACGACTATTTATTTTTTAAATTTTTAGGTCCTCCCTTTAAACCTGTAGGTCTAACCCGTTAAACTCGTAGGATTAGCCGTTTCCAACCTTGCATGAAGAAAGCCTGTGGGGCAAAAGTAAAATTTGCCAAAATTTGGAGCATAGCTGTGGTAAGGCACAAGCTCTATAAAAATTGGTCCTTATAGGAGGCGTTCTTATTATGACTGGTATATCGAGCAGTTTTAGCATATAGTTCATGCTCGTTAAAAAATAAACGCAAAATTCGAGCAGTTTTATGACTGAATTTATGCTCGTTAAAAAATAGAAAAGTGTGAGCAAAAGTTTCCCCCAGAGTTCAAGCTCATGGAAAAAATGAACCGGTAAATAACCTTTTGAGATTGTAAATTCATCAGCCATAAGAACCTTGATCGTGTTTTCATCCATCACCTCCACTGTTCATTTGGCCGATCATTCACTGCCATTTGTGTGTTTACCTCTTTTGAGAAACAGCTGCGAAGAGTGATTTCACCTAGCCATCCTCGTGACACTGCCGTGATTGGAAAATTCCAACCTGTACCTGGAATCTGCTGCTATCCCTGTTTATCACTCGTTCCTCAAAAGACGAGTCTTCTTTGAGCTCTTTTCACTGACTCGTAAAATATGAAAAGTTTGCCGAGTTTTGGCCTTCCAGCTCGTTAAATGACCGGAACGCTATCCCTCCTCTAAATTTTAATCTTTTTGGACCTGAGGGATTATTGCACAAAAGGATCGAGCGCTTGTCTTGTTCAGCTCGTTAAAAGTACCGAACAGCCATCCCTTCTGTATTGTTTTATACTTTTTCGGACTTAAGGGATTAGCTGACGAAAAAGGGATTATGGAGTTAACTTTCTGTACCTTTTCAGACTCTCTAAAAATGAAAAGGACCGAGTTTTCCTTGTCGTTAGACTCGTTAAAATGATTAAATAGCGACAAACTTGTCTTTAGACGAGAACGAGTTTCCCTATCGCTAGGCTCGTTAAATCATAGCGATGGGCTTGCCCGAAGGGCAAGTTATAGAACAAGCATATGTTATCCTCCTCAAGCTTGACAAAAATAAAGAGGTACTGGTCAGAAATGACTGGGGAAAAATTGGGAGAACATCAAAGTTTAATGGTAGCAAGTCACTCTTGAACATGACACTTTTCTTCCGTACTACATCGGGTTGGGTTGTTTCATTCACCGGTCTCATCACCATGGTCCTCGCCAAACCATCCACATTTGGGGTAATGCTACCGATCCATCGCATCAGTGTCGTTATATGTTCAAGAGGGGTCATTTTGAAAGTGTCAACCGTGTCCCATCCACTACCATACATTATCCTTCATCCATTCATGATCGCCACCCTGAATCATATGTCACAGTTTGTTTTCACCTCCACTAAAGTCATTAGCTCCGTTCCGTGTCATTGATGTGGGATTCATTAAGGCCCTCCTTTGACGGATCGCTTCTTGTCGACTTCAGCTCATTATCCAAGAAGTTGATCTAGGAACACCCCCATCAGTACTTTGAAGCTTGCATGCCTCAATGGCAAGTTTCTCACTTCCGGCGACAAGTATACCTCAATGACCTTCGACCAGAAGATTTTGCGTGGCGTTCGACGCCAAGTCCTTTATTCACGCCACGTGAATTGTACTGCAGTACCTTGAGGGTCATCGTCATTATTGGTGATTCCTCTCGCGCTTGTTAATGGTTTTCATTATTGACCGGTAATCAAGCGATGTCTTTCCATGTTCGACTTCAGCGCAATTCTCACATGGATCGACTTGTACTTAGAGCGAAGATCGAACGCGTTTTGAAGACCCCGGATCTAGTTTCATCCATCCGGGCTGCGATATATATTCAGGAAATATAAAAGCATTTGCCACGTACATCGTTGCAGCAGATGATCATCCTATTCAAAGGATGATAATTTCAGCAGAAAATTATCAGTCTACCTTCAGACGATCGTCTGTCATATGTACCAAAATGTATTTATAAAAGTTGAGCATGGGAATGCCCGCCTCAGCTAGATCATGAAAAAAGAATGAAAAATAATGTATTGTATTGTATTGTATTACAGGGCGCCTCCTCAGCACTGGAATGAACTTCGGACCCTCTAGATAAAGCATTTCACCTGATAAACGGCCTCATACTTTAGGGGGCAACTGTTATAGACATTTTTGTGCCTCGCGTCATGGAGCATGAAATGTCAATAATTACAGGGATCCTCAGTCCCTAAACATGTTGTTCTTACCCCTAAAAGAGCAAGGTCATCAAACAACAGCACTTCCAATCAGTTCTCCACCTGAAAACACTTCAAAACAGGCTTATTTTGGATCATGTCAGCTGCTCCACTGAGCTTCTGCGCTGGAATGCAACTGTCCCTCCTTGTACCTGCGCTGGAAGTCAAGATTAATGAAGGCTACCTGCGCTAGGCGAGATTGGCCAAGTGGCACAGTCATCCTGCAAGGTGTCAACTGCCCAGGAAGCTTCCAAACTGACACTTGGTTCATGAGATTCGCCCTGTGATGAGTAAGAGGTACTTGATCACCATGTGTAAGCAAGGATCTCCAAGTGGACTCAAGAACTGAAGATTAACTGAAGAGGGAGAGGACACAAGGCAGCTTCATGTCAGTCTCAAGCTGACTCATCCTCTCTTCTTCTCTCCTATATATAGAGCTCTTCTATGAGGTCTATGGAGGCTGGAATTTTGTGTTAAGCAAGGAGGTGCTGTTGGTTTACAGTTAGAGCTATTGGGTGATTGTTTTACTAGAGGTGAAGAGGAGAGTTCTTGCTGCTGGGGAGGTGCTGCTAGATTGGAGCCATCATTGGTTGTAACCTTCTCAGAACCCTGTTACTTCTATCAATAAAGTTTTGCGTGTTCTCCTATATACTTGTATTGCATTGATGTGTTGTATTTACATGTATATTTGATTCACTCTAATCCATGCATCAGTTATGAGTACTTGTATCTTGTAGTTTCCTCTCTTGTTTGTGCAGGATCTGTGTGTAGCTGGACCGGCAAAGAGAGCAAGGAGCTGGGAACAAGAGACAAAGAGAGAGGACAAGGATCGACTAAGCGAAAGACACCAGGTTGGTTAATCTTTTCTTCCTTCTCTCTGTACTTTCATAAAGGAAAACATCAAAGCTTTACTTTCAGTTGTTGCTAAAGACTGTCACCTTTAGAGTAGGGATAGGGTCATCCGCGTCCGATACTTTTCCCCACAACACTCACCGTGGGACCGCTGGCTCTCGGACCCCCCCAACCAAGGGGGATTAACCCCCCTCGGCACCCCCTCGCATGGAGAGGTGTACAATATTCCTGGGGTATACATCTAGCTGAAACATTTCAATACAGAATATAATCAGACTCCACACCCAATAAAGTATGTTACAGTGGAGTGGATGTGCTAAATTGGCACCCAGATTCTGTGGTCCTTTCCAAAACTTGGCTCGAATCAGACCAGTGGCTTATCAGCTTGCCTTTCCTAGCCACATTTGTGTGCACAATGTTTTCCATGTTTTTGTGTTAAAATATATATGTCTATATACATACATACATACATACATATATATATATAGATATTATCCTAAGCATATAATCAAGTGGCAAGATATACAGGTAATTTAATTTTAAATCATTTTTCCAAGAAAAAGATACCAAAGGAAAGAAATCACTAAATTTATTTTCTACCTGTAGGTTAAACCAGAAGGTGAGTTCTCAGTCAAACCACTAGTTATACTCAATCGGAGAGAAGTAATGTTGCAGAAATGAGTTATCACCCAAGTTAAAGTGCAATGGCGGCACTTTGGGCCGAAGGAGGCCACCTAGGATGACGAACAAGTTATGAGGGAGACCTGTCCATATCTATTTGCAGTAGAGAAACATCGGGACGGTGTTTAATATTATGGGGGAAAGATGTGATGACCCCAATAAATTGTAAATATTTAATTTATACACACTTAACAAACTAAATATTATATAAGTTGTATAATTACCAATTCTTATGTGGAAATTGGAATGACAATTATATGTAGATATTTTTTTACATGTCAAGTAGTTAGGTTGGTAATTACCTATCCGTAACTAATTTCTTGAAGATTTTTTCTCAAGAAAGGATAAAGAGGATATGGATATTTGAGATCAACATAGAAGAACAAGAAGAGAGAAGAAAAAGGTAGAAAATGGAAATCATGCAGTGAGACGTCAAGCAACTTTCTAAATCTAAAGTCTGTTTTGGATGTGATAGCTGTAAAACAGAGGCAGTAGTCTCTAAAAGACAGTTCCTGCACACCACGAACAGCTCGAGGGGAGACAAGATGGTTACGAGAGTCTCAAGGTTGGGAGGAAAAGCAACAAGAAAATTGAAGTCTGGTTATAGATCAAAACTGGAAGTTAGCGCAAACCCAAATAAGCGAAATATCATAGTGTATAGGTAGAAGGTCTATTATATGGTACTAGGGATTAATTGTCTGATATACTTGACAAATAGTTGCTCTATAAATGGAATGTGTAGTTCTCATTATTATGTGTAAACATATTAATATGCCAATCTATGTACTCTGAGTTATAAAATAAATAACCATCTGAAGTACGAAGTTGGATAATTAATATAAGAAGTGTATTCTTTATTCTAAAAGAAGAAAATAAATCAATGCCATAAATTCCCATAGATCATCAAGAAAATCTAGAATTTTGTCGCAACAAAGACTAGAGAAAACATAAAGGAAATATAGTATTACGATTATATGTAAACTATGAACAAAATAAGGTCGAAATCTTGTAAATATACTTGAATTAGCTAAAAGACAAAAATCTATGAAAACAATCCATTATGAAATATCATAATTATAAAAAACAAGAATGAAAATAAACAGAAATGAGTCTCGTGATGTGTACACAATATTATTTATGCATTAATAGACTCATATAATTACAAGCAATACTAATTAGAATCAACCCTTAGCACCTGATAAGCGGTTGAACTGCATCTTTTTATCAACCAATATATTCTGAATAAATTCATTAACAGATGAAATAAGAATTGTATATTGTCCAAAAATCAGCCACGTAAAATTGAAGGTGAGCCTCTTTAATGGAATCGATAACCTATACAAGGTCGCTACCCAGAAAGGCGAAAAAAAAAACTAATCAAGGGTTTTGGCCACCAACCAAGAGTTGCTTTTGAGAACTTATTATAAGCTTAAAATAACCCTTCATATAAAAACCACTAGGATCTTAATAACAAAGAAGTTGTTACAAGCTCTTAAAACTAAAGACAAAGTCTAGATATTATAATGCAAGTCGAGCTAGCAGTTCCCCTTCAAAAGAATTACATTTTCATAGAACCACAACCCCAATATGCAAAACCAAAATGAAACTTTAGTTCAGAAAAAATCAAATACCTGGTAGTTGGGCTTAGCCAATGTTTGCCACACCTAGCTAGTTGAGTAGAGGGTTTAAGCTCTAGCATCTCACCTCAAATCTCGAACAGTGGTGAAAGCCTCCATATCTCCTGGGTAGAATGACACGGGGTTATACTCTGTAAAATGTTTAAAAAGGGGAAATAATCGATCAGCTATAAAACAACTACATTAATCTTACAATGCCTAGAACAAAATTATGTATGAAAACAATCATCGTTATAGGGAGACAAATCGAAACATTGGAGAACCTGTAGAAAATAACCATTTCCTCTTAGAAGATAGTATGACAATGAAAAACCTGCGACCGGGAGAAAAATTCCAACAAGACACTGCAGGTAAGTTCTGTAGGTTTACCTGTGCAAACTAGGAAGGAGGAAATGTGAAGACAACAAAACAATGGTAGATGCATAGAACCCCGAGTTTTCCCACCACCATCCGATCCAACTCAACATCTGATGGTTGTGGATGAGTTGCTTCTTTCGAGGTCAAATGAACAATTGTATAACATCTGACGACTCCAGAGATGCATTACCGCCAAACCTAGGGCCATCCTATCAGCTAATGGAAGTTAATGCAACAATTAATTATTTGTGTTATGGTATATACATGACTTGGTACAGTAGATATGATGGTATTAATTGATGTGAACCTTAAGATATAGTTTGATAACCATTGGATGCATTCAAATCATGGTTCGAATAATTGAATGTATGACTTAGTTGGATGGGCTACACCAAGGTCCAATCATATTATATATTATGGCTGGTGAGAATATTTGTATCGATGGTAATGTTTACTTTACTGTCATAATGTTTCCATCTATTTAAAAAAAAATTATATATTGAAATGTGGGTGTGTGACAGTAATGTTTCATTTAACAATTACCATGATTTTGTTGGGAAAATAATGATTCTTAGCCATTGTTATATCCAATACTTACTATGTATTTAAAAATTTCATGATTTAATTCAAGTAATTATTTTTACATTGATGTTGTATATAAGAATTACCATGATTGATTTTTTGTATTGAGTAAGCAATGAGTATCCAGCATTGCAGTGTTTGGAATGTTAAAATATAAGTAATTGTGTGGAATACGTAAATTTTGTTTTTATTAAGTAAATGAAATAATTTTGGTGTAGATTAGTTGAAGATTAACCCACAATATTTATCAAGGTATTATAGTTCATCATATTGAGTAAGAATGAAACTTAAGGTCAAAAAAAGAACAGTTATATTTAGCCACATAAAATAACCCATATATATATGCTTTTTAGAAAATGTATATATAATTTTTAAATATATATTTTATTTTATTTTTCCTGAATATAAATCATATATAATTTTATTTTATAAATAATTTTGATTTTTATAATTTTAAATTGATTTATATAATTTTTGTTTGTAAATTTCATTTGAACATTTTCATATATATATATATATATATATTAAGAAGATTATGTGTAAACATCTTCTCCTTAGTTTTAATTTGGGTGAAATGTCAATTTGTTTAGATTGCACATTAATGTTTTAATAAATTTTTAAATATTAGAATGCTAATTATATATATATAGATATACTCTAGGAAAAATTGTTGATTTTAACATATCAGCTACTATTGAATAGAGTCATTTGTGATCATATATACAACTATGACGAACTAATTTAGGTACAAAAATACAAAGTCTAAGAGTGAAAAAATATAGGAGCGTTATCTTCGGTTAAGTGTATGTATATAATAAACTAGAATCAATCCTCAGTAACCGCTGGAGCCTCAAAATCCTCAACCAAAGGATGATGGTAGTACTAGAAATGATCCACACCAGTCACCTCTGTCACATGCCAAGTGCCAAACATCTCTTTCTCTCATTCTTTGGATATTTGGCTAGTAGTATGGTTCCTCTCCATGTAAGCATGATGACAGGATATGGAATCAAAATGAGAGTGGATCAAAATTACTTCATCTAGTAAACTTCTGAGAGTGTGTGTGTGGCATGTGGGTTTTAATGTGAACCATTCTATCACCACTTTAGAATCACCAAAGACCTGAATCAGTCTACAATCATTCTCAAGAGAATCAAGGAGGAGTAGTTTGAGAGTGTGCAATTCAACATTCTTGTTTGTACCCTAATCCATAACGACTTTGATATGCAAATAGTGGGTTTTATTTAAGTTAAGAACTGCACCATCACCACAATGGCCAAGCTGAGAGGAAACATCAAAACATGCCCACGGTATTCAATGATTGATGATTTCCATGGTGATAGTACGAGTAGAAGGTGGATTTTCATCGTCAGGGAGGAGAGAATATATGGCAATACTCTGTGCAAAAGTGCGATCTGAGGAGAAAGGATGATCGTGATATATTTTTCTATCCATGTCGATCCAAAGTCCCTAACAAGTGATCAAGGGTATTTTTCACATCTTGTGAGATAGGGAATCATTCCACCAGGATGCCCAGGCTTATGAGATATTATCACCGTGCCAGTTAATGGATAAGGAGAGACCCTGTAAGATGGAACTCCAAACCTGTAAGGAAACCTGATAAGATTAGAAAATATGTTCGATTGTTTCCTCAGATTCACGAAATAGAGCACACCATGAGGGGCCATGGAACGATCATTTTTTTATATTTTGTCCTGTGGGCAATTTGTTTCCAATATACACCAAAAACGCGTTCATGATTTTACAGGTCCTTTAAGTTTCCAAAGATGTCACCACCATGAACATAAAGAATTTGGTTCCTTTGAGGCAATCATGTGTTGATAACCATCTCTAGGGGAGTAGATTCCCTGTATAGAGGGGTCCCATAGTAGCTTATCCTCGTGATCGGTTAACTGGGTGTGTGATGTAGTCAACGCCATGATATAGTTATCCCAAAATCCATGCCATTAATTAGGGGATTGCAATTCCAACAATTAGCGCCAATGGTGATCTCATATGTCTGATTGATCTAGGTCCCAAATTTGGTTCAGGAATCTAATACTGTGAGAGGCAAGGAAGGTGATCATACCAAGAGGTAGTACGTGATTGTTTCCACATCCTAACCAAGGATCGATGTTGATTCAGGCATGGGTCCCAGACAATATACACCAAGCCAATCCAAATGCAATAATCAATGACTTAAGAACCACTTTGCATATAGTGGAGATATTCAATCTTGTTTTGTTTGAGAGCTAGATCTAGTCCTCAATCAATAAAGGGTGAATATATTTGTATTGTACCACTTTGGTCCACAAGTTCTGCATTGAAAGCAGTCTCCATTTCACCTTGGCGGCCAGAGCTTGTGAGAATAAATGAAGGTATTTTAATCCCCACCCTCCCCATGACTTTGTAAGGGATGTTGTGTCCCATTGGACTCAAGTGAATGTAAGTCCTTCATTTCCCCTCGCCATAGAAAGCTACAACAAAGCTTCTGTATAAGGTTAAGTATGCCTATAGGAATCCAAGATACAGATATCCAGAATACCAGGGTGGCCTTAATGACAGATTTGATAAGAACAATCCTTCTAGCTCTAGACAACCACCCATGACACCATGGATTAATTTTCCTTTCCACTTTGCCTACTAACCACATCCACTCTTCCATGGCATAGTCATTGGTTTTAAGATGAAATCCCAGATATTTCGTCCCCTCCTCGAGATTCATATATTGAAAGGGAGGTAAGTTAAGAGCATGTGCAAATTCTAACTTTGGACATTCACAACAAGTAATGGTAGATTTTTGATCCAGGTGGATGTTGGTGGCCACCCACCTATCCCATTTGGACCCCCACAACTGTCTCTCTCAATTTTTCAGTTTCCATAATTGTAGCACAATTTACTATTTTTAGCAGTTTTTCGGGTCCTGAACTTTCGGAGCCATTTTGAGGCCCTAAATGACGTTTATTGGGAAATCTAGGAGGAATATGAGTCCATGGACCGATTTTTATCTTCCGAAAGTTGTAGTTCTCGAATATGTCTTTCTAACGAGCTATTGTACGCGTCAAATGAAGATTGGGTGCCAAAGTTACGACCCCTGGAATTTGATGTACCAACTTACCCAAAATGGGGCCCACAATTTGGCTTTTCATCTTCTAGGGTTAGGTTTTGGGATGTGAAGGGTTTTCCAATATTTCTCAACAATAAATAGGCCTTTGAGCCTCATTGTAACACAATTCAGAGGCATGTAGCCACCACATCTCTTCTCAAAGATAAGCTACCATCGCCCTAGCTGGTTTATTTTCATTTTTGTTTGTAGGAATATTTCAATATTTTACATTAATGAAATAAAGTATCATTTCCACTGCATGTTTGTGTATATGGTTATCTTTGTATTTTTTTGTGTTCCTATTTAAATCCGGATCAGTTTTTTATGATTTGGGGACATACCTATGACAATGCAGAATGTGTTAAGGATGGATGTGAATTCGTTTACGTCATTGCACAATCCATCCAGAAATATTAGCATATCGTCCACAAAAATAAAATGAGAGAGGATCGTGGTGCCCCCAAAACAAATCCCCCGGAGGGAACCATGGGATATCGATCGGTGAATCACCTTATTGAGTCCATTAGTAATCAATAGGAATAACAAAGGAGATAGTGGGAAACCCTATCTGATCCCTCTTTCTGCATGGAGGAAACTTGATGTTACACCATTGATTAATACTGCAAATGATACTTATGTAATACAACCCATGATCCAATTGATAAAATGGATTTGGAAGCCCCGACAAGTGAGAAGGAGTATGATATAAAGCTAGTTGGATTTGTCAAAGGCTTTAGAGAGATCGAATTTTAGGATCATACCTTTTAATTTCCTCAAGGAAGACAAATTGTTTTGAGGAGATGTGACGAGATAAGATCATATGAAGCCTATTGTCAATGATTTTAGCGATGATCTCGTAGATAAAACTTCATATGGAGATCAGTCGAAAGTATACAATGGAGGAGGGAGAGTTAGTTTTTGGGATAAGTGTGATGCATATTGAGTTGAAGGCATTGTATATTTGACCAGAGGTGCAACTTTCTTCAACAACATCGAAGAGTTCCTAACTAATAAGCTCATAGAAATTGAGGAAGAATTCAATATGCCATCCATCGAGTCCAGGGCTCTTATCTCTTTTGAACCAAATGCAGAATAGATTCTAGTTCCTCCCGAGTGACAGGTTGTTGTATTTCAACATTGCCTTCATCGAAGTCAAAGCTAGTGAAGGTTTATGCAATCTACATGATTTCCTCGAGGGAGGCATGTTGAGAGGCTTTGAAGAGAGATTAGAAGTTCTGAACTCCCAATCTGGCAAGTTCCTTGAAGTTTGATACAGTATGTCCTTCTCTATCTTTAAGAGACCAAATAGTATTGTAAGCCTTCCTTGCCTTAGCAAATTGGTGAAAAACAATTGTGTTGTTGTCCCCATCCTAGAACCAAACTACCCTACTTTTCAATCTCGCGGTTTATTCCTTCTCATCCAGTAAATGATGCTTATCCTTCTCAAGGTAATGAGGTGCATTTTGGACTCAATTGAAACATAACCCCCCTCCCAATTTTTCTAGTTGATTCATTTGATCATCGATCCTCTTTAGGGCTTCCTAATCCCCCAGCTTCTTCGTTTTAACCTACTCCAGGGTTTTATTTTTTAAATGAAATAGGTTCTCATTGAATTATGATACAATTAATCATGATTCCAATGGCTTGCACGTCCTCTAATTATCAGTCAAAATTCTATGAAAATCCTCCCCTTTGAGACAAAATGAATTGAGTTTGAAAGGGGCTTTGGGATTATCAAAGTGACCAGCCAGTTGGAGATAAATGGGGTGGTGGTCAGAGAGTTCGCTCGATCCTACCCATTTCTTGTAACGTGAAAGGCAATCTAGGTAGGCTTCCTTAATCTGAAAGTGATCAAGTCTTGGAGTGATAGCTTCCTCCCCCACGCGGCAGTTTATCGAGGTAGGATGAATTTTTACCACATCAATATCAATGACATGTTTGGTTTCAATGAGCTAGTAGAAGAAATATGTTATAATATATGCTTGTGCCCTATAACCCCAACATTCTGCATGACCCAATGAGAAATTCAAATCTTCCCCAATGATGAGGTTGTCATAATTCATGAAGGGTTGATTCATCAAATAATTCCATAATGTAACTCGATTATTGTATGCACCATGAATATTAACAATCCTAAGAGAGATGGCAACATATTTAGAGAATATGTGTGTAGCGATATAGTTTTGATGACCCCAGATGTTGAGGATCTTAACATATTTATGGTTATAACCAATGGAAACACCCCCATATCAGCCTGTCACATCAATGGCATGAAAAATCCAACTCTTGAGGAGCGTTGACAAGGAGTTCTCAACCTTCATATGGGTCCCTAGGGTTTCTTGAAGGATAATAATTTTGATGTAGTGAGAGGGGATAAAAAAAATTAGGGATAACTTATTTGAGGGGCTAGCAAGCTCTCTATAGTTGAAGGAAAGACACTTCATGGGGGAATCAAGGATGGGGTGTGTACTTCTCTAAGGACCCCTTCAAGAGATAATTCTTTACCAGCTGCAATATCAAGGTTGTCTAGGTTCATGGATTTAGAGATATGAAATTTTCGTCCACATGTGATCTTAGCCAATTTTGATTGGGATAAGGGACCTAAATTAGTACCATGGCTAGTGAGAATATTAGGCTCCAAGGGAGGACGGTTCAAGGAGCGAAGGAAACCCATGCACCAAACTAGAACCAAAATAGGAGTCACTAGGATCTGGGAGCGAAGGGGATGGATTCAGGAAGAAAATAGTGATGGATTTAATAGGAAAGGAGATAGCCCCCAAATGTAGAGAAGGATTGGGACTCAAAAGAGCGATAGAAGGAGATGAAAATGGAACAAAGACATGTGTAATCAAGCAAGAAGTAAGAGCGAGGGAGGGGAAGAATTACCCATCGGAGTAGAGGTCATTGGATGAAGAGGTCGTAGGCTCACACCAGCTTTGAGCTCTCCATCTGTAACCAAGGGGGAACCTACCCTAGATCTCGAATTGTTCAATGAGGAGGGGAGAGGATGGGTCAAAGCATAAGGCCTTGGAGCGTGTTCAGATGATGGCTCTGAGATATTTGCATGTTGTTGCTGCTTCAAA
This sequence comes from Pinus tabuliformis, assembly GCA_031772625.1. NCBI lineage: Eukaryota > Viridiplantae > Streptophyta > Pinopsida > Pinales > Pinaceae > Pinus > Pinus tabuliformis. The sequence continues at coordinate 1,915,669,252 of CM062817.1, read as the reverse complement.
ATAAGATGGAATTCCTTGTAAACACGACCCACCTAGTGGCACTTGCGACAACTGAATGGTAGACCCTCATAATCCAGTATATGATTCCAAACCAATCCCTTGTAGTGCAGAATCAGGTCCTCTACCAAGCCCTTATGGGTATCCATGAATACCAAAATTCGTGCAAAGGACATTCTTCCCATCTCCATGAAAGATTTGTAATAGTCCATAAATTGGCCAACCTCATCGTTGATGAGGAGGAAAACATCCTTAGACCACACTTGGAAGGGTATCCCCAGTAAGCGAACCGAGACAGCTCCTGCTACTAGTTGTTCATTTTCCGGATCAAACATGGGTGACCAGTGGTTCAATAACATAGGGGCGATTTGTATATTCCATAATCTTGTGAGTACCCAACTCGAGTGTTCTTCCTTGACAAATCTGAGAGTGAACCTTCCCTTTTAAAAAAGTGTATATCATGGGGAAGGCGTCAAGCGCTTGGACCCATATCTCCTGTTCCCATTTCCTAAGTCGATAAACAGAGTATAATCGAACCCTACCTACTAAAACTCTGCTAGCAGTGTTTGTGATATCATCCAATCGAATGACATCCCCTAGTACTAGTGCATGATTCTTGTCTTTGACTTTGGGACCTTTGATTTTCTTGGGTCCTTTCTTAGAGCTTCCGATAGAGTCCCACGTGGGGGTAACCCTGAGTTGTGTCCCCTTGTCAACGAGATCCAGAGACCTGATTAACCCAGGTGTAATATTATTAAGGCATGAATCCAAGTTCAAAATAACCCTAGCTAGTTCAGATGCGAGGGAAGTCAGGGTGAGTTCAAAGGGGCGAGGAGAATGAAATAAGGCATCAGTAAAGGGTGTGACCACCAGAGCAAAGATCGAGTCAACAAGAAGAGCCCAACTAACATCCAGGATAGGGAAATCTCATGTGGGGGAGAGCTTATAAGGTTAAGACAAGATTTAAAGAAAATTATGTTTTCAGGGGATAAACCAGTTAAAGGAACCATGGAAGTATGTGAGACTATCCAGCTAGGGGAAGAAATGCCTAGAATAGGTTTGAGTATGGGAAGGGTGCAAGATAGAGGAGGGCAGGACAAAGAATAAAAGAGAGGAGTAGATACGGGGCTTTCTTCTGGCATCAAAATCGACACGTCGAATATTCTGAGCTAAAGATCTCAAGGTGTCAGATTAGTTTCCATCCTGAGGAAATTATGTGGAGGGCTAGCCTAAATGGAATTATTTGGGGAGGGATCAATCGAGAAATACACCAGATCCTATTCCATGGTGAATTTCCACTCAGGCATGACAAATCGTTTGGAAAAAATCTAAGAAATTACTGCCAGCACCTATCTACTAACTCCTGTCAATGGACCCTATCGAAAAGAATGACAATCAGAGTTATTGTCGGGAGAGCGGAGTCACAACCTATATGCTGGGACGGTAGAGAAGGACCTTCCGTTTAGGTTACTACGCTGCAACAGGTGGTCCCACTGTTGCATACCCTATCCATCATGACTATAGATGGGTGGATAAAAAGAAAAAACCGTAACCTTTTTCCTCTGGGGGCCTCAAATGTGACAAGACAAACCATAGAGCCATTTTCATTCCCTTATATATGTATTTTGTGAAATATCAATTTAGTTAGATAAAGGCATTAATTTCTTAATAAAAATAGAAGAAAGATAATTTGTAACACTTTGTTCTAATAAAATAAAGTGATAATTTGATTGGGATAGTGACAAGGAATGGGTAAAGATGAAAGAATTGATAAATATTACAGAATCATTAGCAATGGTTTTCTCAAAGAAATGTTGTCAATGTCACAATTACATTTGTTTCTAAAAATTCCTCGAAGTGGATAGACATCTGCAAGAGAAGGGGAAAAAAGGAAAATCTATAATCAATTATTGGATCTAATACTAGAAATGTAGTAAATGTAGTATCATGTAGTGTATTTATCAATGAAGGATGGAACGTTGTAACCTTATATTTTAAAGTAATAAAAATTAACTTAAAAAAATAAAGTAGAACATTCATGTAGATTAAATAGCATCAAAACACTTTGATACATTTCACATTTTCAAGATTTAAAAAATTAAACAATTAATTAAATCATAACAGTATTTTAAATTATTGGGTATATTAAGTACTCTAACATGGGGTCAATTTTGACCACTACAACTATAACTTCTAGGTTCCTACATGTGCCTCTATCGTAGACAAAGGTTAGTTAGCGTATTTGAACTAGAAAATATCTTAAATCTTGGTACATGACACATCATTTTCACGGCACTTATCAATGAGCTCGGGCTATTTTAAATTATTATTATTAATTATAAATGGAAATGATATATGACTTAAATATATATACATTTAAAAAAACATTCATACTCAACCATGGAAATTCTTAACCTGTAAATATGTTTTTCTTATAATATCATGGGCCACTACCATGGCTACCAATACCACATGTCAAAAAAACCATAATTCATTTCACATAACATTTTTTTTAAATAATCAGGCTCCAAACAGGTCATCATCGTAGTTTCACTATCACATTTTTTCAACGACGTTTCAGAACTGAAAAAAACCCCATTTGAGCCGAAATCTCTATGAACCTCAGGTCTGAATTTCAGATCTTGTCTCACTATATTTTCGGAGATATGATCCAAGGGAGTTAAGGTTTTTACAGGATCCCAAATTATATCTCAAACGTGTGACCTGAGGAAAATCAACATAACTTTTTTTCTGAGCATCAGATTGAAATTTCGTCAGAAGTTATAGAAAGAGGATGCAATGTAGTTTTCTATGTATCAATTTACAATCCTAAGGTAAAAACAGTGACACCTGGCACTTCTTACAATATCACTCTACTGAACTAGTCTATAATTAGGTCATCATGGGAGACTTATCATAACTCTTCATTGGAGAATCCAATCTTGATCAGACTTATGGGGTTAGAAAGAGTACTCAGCAGGTTATCGTAGGAAGAAATTGCAGACCTTGGAGATCCAAAATTACAGAGATACAACAAATTCAATATTGAGCTCCTACAAAGTGAAAAAATGTGTGTAGTTTTTTTTTTTTTTTTGCATAAGTTTGGTTTTAAAAAATAGTTTGAAGGAATTTAAAGGGCATAGTGAAGCATTATTATCAATAATTGATACCCCGAAGAAAGAAAATGGAAACACCTAGTAAGCAACCTGAAATCTCTAGCATGACTCATGAAGAAGAGGAATAAATGCAACATGATATATCAAAATTATGAGACCAAGTGCAACAAATTTCACTCGCAAAAAAATAACATAAGCTAAGATGGATGGTTTAAAGAAAGCTGTAGAAGCTAATACGTATGGCATGGAAGCTAAGATGGATGGTTTAAAGAAAGGCGTAGAAGCTAATATGAATGACGTGGAAGCTAAGATGGATGGTGTGGAAGTTATGATGGATGGCATGGAAGCTAAGATGGATGGTGTGGAAGTTATGATGGATGGCATGGAAGCTAAGATGGATGATTTAAAGGAAGGCATGGAAGCTAAGATGGAAGATTTGAAGACATATTTGACAAAGTTTCTACAAGAAATGCTTACTAATGGCAAAAGGGTAGTAAAGGAAACGCATGATGACAACAAAATAAATGTTAATCATGATTTCATAGACTCAGGCGTTGTATTGAAGATCCACCATGTTCCAAAGATCGATATGAGGAATTCTGAGGGCATGGATCCTGTATCATGGATACTACAGATGGAGTAATTTTTCGATCTCAATAATGTGCAAAACGCACAAAAGGTATGCATTGAAACTTTATATTTGGAACCAAATCAGTTGGTATGGTATCGATAGCTTTGGTCTCATAAAAAAATTGTCACTTGGGCTATTTTTACAGATGAAATGATAGCACATTATGAGGATAAAGAAAACAACACATTTTTTAGCTAAATGATAAATCTCAAACAAAAGGGTTCAATGATGGAGCACATTGAGGACTTCCAAAAATTGAATATAAGGGTAAAATATATTCCAGATGAGCATATGATCGATGTGTTCATAGGGAATTTCACAGATAACATCCAACATCAGGTTCGCCTTTGGGAACCTGATTCATTGGAGAAGTTTTAAAATTAGCAACTAGTGTCAAACTCCATGTGGGTCTACTTATTCATGGTAGCTGATATTTTTCTTGGATTCCTCTTGTCGAAAAGTGTAGGATTGATCTAAAGATCATCTGATTCCGATAAGTATTCATGAAGATATGAATTGATTTGTGTTATGGGACAATTCATCAAGGTATGCCAACAACCAAATTGCCCCCTCTCATCGTCAACGTAGCACTATAAATAAAGGTGACTTTCAAGTCATTTCACATACCACTTGTGATCTCTTCCTCTCCACTTTTCTTTGAGTTTTGGTGGGAGGAGAGATCTTAAGATGATATGCTGCCCTAGAAGAAGCCCTAGACCCTAACGTTGTTATGGAGGAGATGCAACTTCTTATACATTGTCAAGGAGAAGCCCTAGACGTGGAGCTGAAAGGGTTTTCTAAGGAGATCTACACTGCCCTAAATTACAGTCCATAAATCCAGCCTTAATGCTGGTATGGAGAAACCACTTGATTCCATAATACATTGACTAATACACAGAAAGAATATGCACTTAACGCAATCATGAACACAGCTAAAGGGAGATCCACAAAAGCCCTAACCGCAATCCTCTATACACAGCTAATCACAAGGCATAACATAGACCCCATACATTCTCCTATATGTAGCAACAAGAGGGACTTCGTTGTCCCTAATATAATCATGGAAGGAGGTTAAATGCAGGCCTTAACTACTGGACTTATTCCACTCATATGTTGGAAAGAACACAACTCTAACACTGCCTTAAATGCAGTCATGGAATCATAAGGATTGGACAAAAATGCAGTTCTATGACTGACATCTAGACGTTGATTTAGGAGGGTCATGTTATGCCCTATCCACAGAGAATAAGAGTGCTTATGACTATATACTAGAGGCCTAAAAGACAAGCCCTAATGCTATTACAGTCTTGGTATATACTGCAGATTTGGGTATAGAATCTCGGTGACTAGGCGCAGTCATAGAAGGAGCTTAGACAACATGGATTTGCTAGTGGTGTAGCCTCAAGGAGAAGTTGTTCAAGGGTCAAGATATTTGGGTATTGTGAGTAGACCTATCTTGTTTTTGAGCTAGGCCAGGGCCATAGCCAACATCATAGAACTTTAAGGGTTACACTAATCAGTGGCAGTGTTGGAACCTCTCTTGGATCACTGCAGTCTTTGAGTTCTTAATGGTATCAAGGACTAACATGATGTAGGTGACATCATTGATGTTGAGAACAGATCAGTGATATTTCAGTGCAACACTAACATGATGAAATACAACATGATGGAGATAACATGATGATGAATGTTGCAGGATAATGGGCATGGTAGTGAGGTGCAACATGATGATGATGTGCATCATGGTGATGGGAGCAGCTCAATGATTAGGTGCAGCACAGTGACGGGCGCAATAGGATGATGAAGTGAAGCACAATGATGGGTGCAACATGGTGATGGAGTCACCTTGTAGGATCGTGTTGGGTCCCACGTAACAGTTTTGGGGCTGAGAGCCTATAAGTTAGGATGAAAATATTGTAAAACTCTGAAATGTGTGGAGCGCGAAATGTAATAGGTCGAGTCAAAGGGTTGTCCACCCAAGAAATAATATAGAATAATAGGAAGTAAGTCAGCCTGCCCATGGTCCGCGGGCCATGGGAATGTATAAATAAAGCGACGCTCTAAGGGTATAAAGTAGTTTTGTGGGTTTGAAGGAATCTTAGTGCTATGGGTCTGTGAAGACAGTATACTTCGCGTCTGTAAGTTCAAGTCAAGGGTGTGGGTGGGTAGATAGAGGCTCTGCAGTTGTGTGTGCAGAGGCCTGGTAGAGTCTGCAGCTGTGTGTGCAGAGGCCTGGTAGAGACTGCAGCTTTGTGCGCGGACCCCTACAGCTGAGTGCGCAGGGCAGATCTAGATGTATTGGCGAAAGAGTTCAATAAAGATAAGTTGGTTTTGAAATACTATGTTGAATCTGAAATATTGTGGATCTGGTTAATTTATGGTTGATATTTCCGTGTGATATGTGCATTAATGCATATGTTATGAGTTTATGCAAATCCATATCTTTCTTGGGTGCACGCACTGGTTAACTCTAGTAAATGTTGCTTAAAGATTGTAAAAAGTAGATATGATCTATAACAACTCATTAAGTAATAAGTATTAAGGAATTTCCCTGTTCCGGATCTACGCGGAAGTAGAGTGGTGCGACGCCCCAGAATGGCACACGAACCTTCCAGACCACATCAAGACATCCCAAGGGTGTGGAAACCTGGTTCCAACACCCTCCCCTGCTACTTCGGGTGAGACCTCAGTCTACGCTCCGCGGGCTATTGCTGAAAGGGCGGGTAGCTGCAGGATTTGTTTGGCTAAATAACTCTTCCGAACCCGGCTCAGGCCCTAATAAGTCAAAAAACGGTTTCGTTGCCGGGACCAGGATCTGCCTAGGGGATGTCTAATGTTGGGACGCTAGAACCCTATGAAGAATAGTTTGAGAATTGATTGGATCAGGAGTGGTACGAGTCGATACTAGACTGATGCGCAAACCAGAGGTTAAAAATGACAAGCACAATCTAGCTACCGGTATTCAAAGGAGCAGGAAGCGAAGATCCAGAACAATTTTGGTTCGTGGTAATGGCGGTGTGGGAAGTACACGGAGTTATGGAGGATCACATCAAAAATACTACCTTAGTTAGCGCGCTGCAGGACCAAGCGCTGATATGGTATATAAAGTACTCAAGTGATCACCCGAATGCGAGAACAACGGAGATCCGGGCCGAATTAAAAAAAGAATCTAGTCAGCTGAAATTAGAAACACAGTCGATCATAGGGTTGAAGGAGATTGCGATGATGCCTGGTGAAACCCCGTGGGATCTATATCAGCGATTGAAAAGTACAATCCGTGAGGTGAACATGACACTGTCGGATGCGCAGCACTGAGCGTGGTTTGTGGCGTCCTCGAAACCACATCTAAGGACGTCTCTATCACAACAAAAGATCTCAACCTAGGCTGAAGCATTAGAAACAACGATGAGGTTGCACGAAATTCTGATACAGGATCCGGGGTTGGGAGTTCAACAAATCCACGCGCAGATACAAAACCTGTGTTTAGAAATGCAGAAGTTAAAACAAGAACAGGCACCCTGCCCAGAAGCTTGGGAGGAAGTGTGGTGCATAAAGTGTAGAAGCCACGTTCATGATAAAGATCACTGTCCAGTCTTTGTGAACTATGTGGACACGGGTAGACCAACACCGTTGCGACCAGAGGCACAAGCAGGGCCAAGCACGACACCCTCGCTCTGGTGCGCAATTTGTGAGGTGGGAGGAAAGCACAACACAGACAACTATCATCTACTTCCAAAATTTAACCAAAACCCCTAGTAGTTATTTTGCAACTTTTGCCAATAGGTGGGCCACGAGGAACGAGACTCCCGTAGTTATCAATTATTGATGGGCCAGGCACCTACCTACAGAATGCAGACTGAAGTGCAAGGTCCAGATTCAGCTGCGTCAATAGCACACGATGGGTTCCAGGGGCGTGGACAAGGATGGGGAGGAATGGGGCTAGGAAGGGGTCGTGGGCAGCTAATCTATTACAACTGCGGAGGACCAGGACACTACACGTGGGACTATACCAACCCAACTAGAATATCGTGTCCTTACTGTGAGCAATTCGATCATGAACTGATAGATTTCCCCACACTAATAGCACATATTCGTGAGAAAAGGGGAGCACAACCTACGGCAACACAAAACTTCCAAATGATGAGGTCCGAACCGCGCAAGGAAGACCCCAACGTAAATATGGTGCTCATAATTGGCACGGTCATAGGGGAGGATAAAGGGAAAATAACCAAGGAAGACATAGGGGTTCGTAAGGAGACATGTCTAGAAGCTAGGGAGAGGTTTGCGAAGGTCTCTACCCCAGGTAGTAGGGATCAACCCAAGCCAGAAAGGGATCTCTCGATGCTGACTACCTTTTTAGAGACATGCATGAAATTGCTCCACGAAAATAGGGTGTTTAAGGGCTTACAAGAATTGATAATAGGTGCACAGGGTCGAGTTGACCTCACTTGGTTCGGAAATTGGGAAAACATGCATCGTGGACTGGGTGGGAAATTCGATTAACAGTGCAGATTACCAACTGTGAGATGGATCAAATCATTTTGGACTCGGGCTTCGATGCAAATGTACAACCTAGACAGACTTGGGAGCGCATGGGCAAGCCCACACTACAATGGTCTCCTATTCAATCGCAGATGGCGAACCAATAGAAGATCCTGCCCATGGGAAGACTACAATGAATTATGGTAGATATACAAAAGCGCGAGCACCCGGACGGAACTTTGAAGTAATAGAAATCGTGGATGAAAGTAGCCCTTACACTGTGTTGTTAGGAATAGACTGGGCCATCAATATGAATGGGGCTATTAATTTAAAGAAGCGGAAAATGATATTTGAGAAGAATTCGCTCTGCGTAGTCATTCCGCTAGATCCTGCTGAAGGACCGCGTTACACTGAACCCGTGCGCAACGAAGGAAGTGACGATGAATTAGATTGTATCTCCAAAATTTCTACACAAAATAAAGATGGGGTTGAGCCAATGGAGGAAGGGAGAATATCGTGGGGACATGTAGAGTCTTGCACCGAAGATTCAGATGAGGAAGATGAGCGGCGGCATAACCGGTTGAACGGAGTAACCATGTTACATTTCAATATGATGACTAAATTGTTGTATTGCGTTAGAGCTCAGGATCGCGAACTACCGATATATGATGGGCTGAAAGTAGTAGATGAATTCCTGACCAAGTTTGAAAGCGTGGTACTAAAGAACCAACAATTTGATGCGTTGAGATGGGCATTGCGTGATGGTGCGGCACACATGAAGGAACCTTCAAAGATTGGAGCGGCTACAGGCACATGATGCAGATAAGATTTAGGAGGCCGGAACTTCAAATAACTGAGAAATATGATGGACATGATGATCCTCGCATGCACATTACCAGATGGGTCCAAGCCTATGGAGAAGAGCCTCAACCGGAGTGGGTACACTTATTTTATCATACCCTGTATGGCATTCCAAGGAACTAGTATACTGAAACAGAGCTCCGACATGGCAAAGGAAAGTGGGATATCTTGCGCGAATGGATGGATACTGTGGACAATGTGTTGCAGGTTGTGAAGGCCGCTAGTTTCAAAATACCACTGGAACCAGAAGAAATCATACAACCAGACTGGTCACGACAGCTGAGACAGGCCCTGGAATGTTACAATGTGCAGGTAGAAGATGATGAGGACGACCCTAGAAACATCAATATTCCGAAAATATAGGGGATTCGCGAGGTGCGCGGACCAGCAATTGAGGATCTAGACATCACCGTGCCACTGAAAACGAAACAAGTAAACATCGAAACAGAGGAAGAGCTGAAGTATGCAATGATTGGGGACTATTGGGACGATGCCACAGTGAAAAAGGTCATCGAGTTGCTTCGAGAATATCAAGATTTATTCCCAACCAAAATCACGGAGTTAAAAGGGATCCTCGGTGACCTGGGAATGACGAAGATAACCCTGAAGCTGGATGTAAAGCCAATTAAGCAGCGACCTTATCGATTGAATCCAAAATATAAAGCAAAGGTCCGCGAAGAATTGGACAAAATGCTTGCAGCATGCATAATTGAACCAGTAGAGGAGTCCGACTGGGTAAGTCCTATGGTTGTGCAGGAGAAGAAACAAAAGGGTGAAATTTGCATCTGCGTGGATCTCAGGAAGCTCAATGATGCATGTGTTAACAATCCATTTCCGACGCCATTTACAGACGAGGTACTGGAAAATGTGGGTGGACAAGAAGCCTACTCCTTCACGAATGGTTTCTCAGGGTACCACCAGATCAAGATCACGTTAGAGGACAGGAGTAAAACAACTTCCGCCACCAAATGGGGTTGTTTTCAATATACGGTGATGCCCTTTGGACTAAATAACACACCGGTGATATTCTCACGCATTGTGGTAGCTGCATTCAAGGAATTTATACACAAGTTCTTAGAGGTATATCTTGATGATTGGACCATAATTGGGCTAGTTAAGAAACATACTGTGAGCTTACGGTTAATGTTGGATACTTGCTGACGACACAAGATTGTGCTAAACCTAAGAAGTGTACTTTCCTCGTCCCCTTTGGGAACCTACTCGACCATGTGGTTTGTAAGCAAGGTCTGATGGTGGATATGGCGAAGTTCATTGTCATACTCAATCTGCAAGCGCTGTGAAGTTTCAAACAACTCTGCGCCACACTGGGACACATTGGTTACTATCGGAAGTTCATAAAAAGCTACGCACAGATCATGGCACCAATGCAATAGTTTTTGAAGAAGGATGCTACTTATTGCTGGAATGAGGAATGCAACAAAAGTCTCGAAACACTTAAGGAAAAGATGGCATTAGCCCCTATATTGGTCTTTTCGAAATGGGATATTGAATTCCACATGCATGTCGACGTGTCATGTATCAGGTTAGGTGCGGTACTCACTCAAGAAGGAGCGGAGGGAATTGATCACCCGATTGCGTTCGCAAGTCGATGATTATCAAAAGCTGAGAAGAATTACTCCACTACTGAGCGAGAGGGATTGGCGATGGTATACGTGCTCCAGAAATACCACCACTATCTGCTCGGAGGACATTTTAAGATGTATACTGACCACTCTGCGCTAAAATACCTAGTGAATAAGCTTGTGTTGGGGGGGCGCATTTGTAGGTGGTTGCTATTATTTCAAGAATATGACTTCGAAGTCGTCGTAAAGTTGGGACGTCTAAATGCAGGCCTAGATCACCTGTCCCGAATTGAGAACGATGAAGAGCCCACAAACTTAGAGGAAGGACTATCGGATGCATAGTTGTATGCAGTGCGCATCGTGGATGGCCATTTTGAGGATATAATCCACTTCTTAACCACAAGAACCATGCCGCAGGGATATTCTATTCAATAAAAGAAAGAATTGGTGATACGCACAACAGACTTTACTATTATTGTTGGGCACCTCTACAAAATGGGCAACGATGAAATATTATGTAGATATGTACCTGAATTCAAGCAAGGACAAATCATGGCCGAAGCACATGGTGGGGTTGCCAGAGCACATTATGCAGGTTGTGCCACAACACAAAATATTCTTCGCGTAGGACTATGGTGGCTAACTCTACATCAAGACTCGAGCGCATACTGTTGGGCTTGCGACGTATGTCAACGGACTGGGAAACCATTGTGGAGGGATGAAATGCTGCTCATGACACAGATGACACTGTAACCATTTGAGAAGTGGGAAATTGACTTCGTGGGACCTATCACACCTCAAGGGAAGACGAGCACACACTATATCATCACCGCAATAGAATAATTGACCCAATGGGTAGAAGCACAGTCAGTTAAGGACTGCACGACTGCTACAGCTGTGAAATTTTTGTTCGAGAATGTGTTGACACGGTTTGGATGTCCCAAAATTCTAATGAGCAACTGGGGAATGCACTTTCTGAATGAAACAATCAACGCGCTCACTGAGGAATTCCAGATATATCATCAACAAAGTACACCATACCATCTGCAAGTGAAAGGGACCGTCAAAGCATTCAAAAAAAATTTGGAGATTGCGTTGACCAAGGTATGTAATGCATAACGAAAGGATTGGGACTTGCGCATCCTGCTGTGTTATGGGCATACCGAACCACGTGCAAGAATTTGATGGGCCAGACACCTTTCCGGTTAGTCTATGGCAAGGAAGCATGCATGCCCATGGAATACATTGTACCTAGTTTGTGAATCGCAGTGATAACATGAATGGTAGACCGCGGGGCTTTACAGGAACGGCTCGCGCAACTGGAGGAACTTGAGGAGGAATAGTTTTTGGCTGGATTCCATTAGCAAGTACAGAAACAACGAGAGAAAGTGTGGTATGATCTTCATATCAAGGTGTGCACTTTCAAGGAGAATGATCTAGTATTACTATATGGCAGCAAGTTCGAGAAATTCCTTAGCAAGCTTCGAATGCATTGGTTGGGACCATATGTAGTCAAAGAAGTTACAAATGGAGGCATGGTCGAGCTTGCCAAGCTCAATGGAGACCCCTTCCTGGGAAGAGTAAATGGCAGTCGCATGAAACTATACACGGGTGGGCTAATCGCCTGACTAACTGATCGAAGGGCAGTCTCATCACTCCAGCCAGTTGAAAGAAAATGCGGGATGATAAAGTAGTCTAGCAGGAAGTTGCGCGACCACCGTGGTGCGCATAGATTTGGTCTGTCAAAAGTGTCGCAGTTGCGCAGAAAGCGCTGCGCTGCTGCATTGACAATTAGAGAGGAGACCATTGCTGTCACTATTCATGACAAGATGTCTGAGTTATGGCAAAAGGGAGTGGGCGGTGGACAATTAAGAGACGAGGTATGAGCTTTATCTGGAACGATCTGCCCCAGGCTTAACATGACGACACTCGAAAAGGTGGGAGCCAACAAATTTGAATTTTGAAACACTTATAAATTACAGGGGGCATCCACCGAACGCGCTGCGCTTCTAAGAACTATAAGTTGTTGTGCCTTCCCGCCGCTATGGAACTCTTCATTATCTACGCTCAAGGAGTAAGCCCGAGGGTTGTGATATGGCCAATGGAGATGCAGGGCTTTCTGAAGAATACGGTGTTGACAGCTGCGGGCACCACGCAAAGTTCAGCATCGACAGTAGGGGATGTGCCAAAAATTTGTAGACACAAAGCAGAACTGGTCCGGATGTCGCGGCCTCACCCATGGGCTGGTCGGCGAACCATAAAAGATAAGGGAAAGGTTGTAAATATGGAGACCAATGGTGGAATTGCAATTAATAAGTCATCTCTGATGTACCTTGAAGATTGGGATCTCACGGATAGCAGCAATGGTCTTTCAAAATTACAACACAAGTTGTAGAAGACAATGCGAAGAGAAGATACGAAATTAGAAATTGGCTGTGTTGGTACAAGGAGGTCCAATATGCGGCCCCCCAGCTAGAGCTAAAATCCTATGAGGGGGTGTTTTTTTTAATCGAGCAGAGCAGAATGAGCATTATTGATTGTGAGAATTGGTAGAAACAATGAAGCAGGAGTTGGAAGAAGCATTGCAAGAGACAAAGGAGTAGCAGAACGACGAGCGTCACTCACAGGGAGGTGAATCGCAGAGCCTAGGCAGTGCGTCTTGCCGCACTGATGAGTGACTTGGGATGAGTCACAATGATTGTGTTAGGGGACTGTTGGGTCCCACGTAAATTTTTTGGCGCTGAGAGCCTATAAGTTAGGATGAAAATATTGTAAAACTCTGAAATATGCAAAGCATGAAATGTAATAGGCCGATTCAAAGGGTTGTCCACCCAAGAAACAATATAGAATAATAGGAAGTAAGTCAGCCTACCCATGGTCCGCGGACCATGGGAATGTATAAATAGAGCGAGGCTCTAAGGGTAAAAAGTAGTTTTGTGGGTTTGAAGGAATCTTAGTGCTATGGGTCTGTGAAGACAACATACTCTGTGTCTGTAAGTTCAATTCAAGGGTGTTGTTGGGTAGATAGAGGCTCTACAGGTGTGTGCGCAGAGGCCTGGTAGAGTCCACAGCTGTGTGCACGGACCCCTACAGTTGAGTGCACAAGGTAGATCTGGATGTATTGGCAAAAGAGTTGAATAAAGATAAGTTGGTTCTGAAATACTATGTTGAATCTGAAATATTATGGATCTGGTTAATTTATGGTTGATATTTCTGTGTGATATGTGTGTTTATGCTTATGTTATGAGTTTATGCAAATCCGTATCTTTCCTAAGTACACGCACTGGTTAACTCTAGTAAATGTTTGTTAAAGACCGTAAAAAGTAGATCTGATCTATAACAACTCATTAAATAATAAGCTTTAAGGAATTGCCCTGTTCCTGATCTACGTGGAAGTAGAGTGGCGCGAGGCCCCAGAATGGCGTGTGAACCCTCCAAACCACATCAAGACATCCCAAGGGTGCGGAAAACTGGTTCCAGCGCCCTCCCTTGCTACCTCGGGTGAGACCTTAGTCCACGATCCACGAGCTGTTGCCGAAAGGGCTAGTAGCTATGGGATTTGTTTGGCTAAATAACTCTTCCGAACCTGGGTCAGGCCCCAATAAGCCAACTGATCGATTGAATTTGTATGTCTTCACTAGAGTTCAGATCAATTACCTCACGTGTTATCTTCATAGAGAAGATCTATGCTCTTATTTTGATAAGTCAAAATGTTTAATTGTGATGTATATGTACTATATCTCTCTCTATTTAACTATTGAAGAACACAAGAAGAATTTATCAAGCATTTCCCAACATGGGGTTTTTCCCTAGCTGGCGCCACATCTTGTGTCCTCTTGCCTTGGCTTGTTTTTTGAAATTTATGTTTATGTTCTATCTGCATTTTACTATCATGCTAAATGTGATTTCTAATCTGGAATTGATATTGAGCTAATATGGAAAATTGAAGTAAATTTTCTCTCAGCATAGAACATACCTAAAATTAACATGGTATCAGAGGTGAGGTGAATACAAAGCCAAATAATGAGAGAAAGAGAAATCACCAAAAGCAGTTGGTCAAGGTCAAAAGACTCAATGGGTTCCTCATCCCACTTCAAATTCACCAAGGGTGAAGTCGAATCAAGAATATTATCAGAGTGGCGTAGTGGAAGCATCTGGTGGCCTACCTAATGGTTACTTCAATGGGAATTCCAGATCTAAGGATGGAAGGAAAGGCAGATGCCCTGCTTGCAATGAGTTTGGCCATTATGCGAAGGAGTGTCCAAATAGAAGGGACACATCACTTGATGATGAGAACAATAATTCTAGGGGCATCTTCAATATTTGAAGGAATGACAGGTACAATGGCAAAGGAAAAAGGAATGCATGTCATCAGGAAAATGGCAGACTCTTCAAGAAAGCAAGGAACTCTAGGTATGAAGAATCAAATTTTATTTCTGATAAGAAAAAGTAATATTATTTTATATTGGCCCACTCCACCACTTCTCCGAACTCTTAGGGAATCTGGCTTATTGATAGTAGTGCTTCAAGGCACTTCATGGGAGAGAAGGAAAAATTCGTGGAGATTATACTTGGAGTCAATGCCACCTATCCTGGAAAGGGTGTAGGGAATGTTACCCCTCAATTGAATGAGGGTAACATGATTCATTTACAAGAAGTTCTTTATGTACCTGATCTCAATAAGATCCTGGTGTCCATTTCGGTAATGGAAGTCAATGGTTTCAATGTGGCATTCATTGATGGAAGGGTACGTGTTTGAAAAAGGATTTTTCAAGATGCTTTTATCTTGGGTTCATGGATTGAAATTTGTATCAAGTTGCAGGAATTCGATTGGGGACCATGTCAGTTGACACATCTCTTCTATAGCACCAAATTTTTTCTTATTATGGGGCCATACCCGATGTGAGTCAGATGGTGACAAGGATGCCTAAATTCAAGAAGAGCATGTAAGTACATTTCCGAGATGTCCCGAAGGAAAAATTACTAGGGGACCATTCCCCTCATGTAGCAATTCCACAGATTTGGAACAACCCAAGGGGTTTGAGATTCATGATCGGGAATCGCATGTATGCAGGTGGAAGAAATCTCTCTATGATTAAAAGCAAGCACCCCAAGCTTGGTGTGAGAGGATTGATAGCTATTTGATGAAACTGAGATTCTCTAGGAGTGAAGTCGATCCAAAGCATTGCTTTAGGGTTGTGGATGATGGACCTCTCATACTAGTACCTTATGTGGACAATCTTTGTCTGGCAGGTATAGATCCTCTCATTTACAAAAGTAAGAGGGAGTTGGATTTTGGATTTGGAATGATGAACTGCAAGCACATGACTACCTCGATGAAGCCTTAGTTTAAGAATTTATGTGGTAGTGATGCCAGACCTGATTTAGGAAATGCCTCTAAGTTTCATAAACTCATACTAGCATTGATGTTCTTGGTGAAATCCCATATATATATATATATATATATATATATATATATATATATATATATATATATGTTTTAAAACTAACATGTTGAGCTCATATATGGTTGATCCTCATTGGATTGGTGCCAAGAATCATTTGAGATATCTTCAGGGCACAATATCATGGATTGAGATACACTGCCAGAAATGTGAAGTTGCATGATTGTTCTAATGTTGATTAGGCAGGAAATGTGGAGGATCGCAAGAGTAATTCTGGGTGCTTGTTATCTTTGGATTCTACTTTGATATCCTGGATAAGTAGGAAGGAGAAGTCGGTTGCTTTGAGCACCACTGAGACCGAATACATAGCTACGATTATGACCTCATGTGAAGCTTCCTGATTGTGGAAGCTCCTCAGTGAGATGTTTGGAACAAGTTGGATACCATCGTGATCTACTGTGACAACTAGAGGGTGATTCAATTTTTGAGGAATCTCGTGTTCTATGATAACTCCAAGCATATAGACATCTTGTACCACTTTATTTGGGATATGGTACACCAAGGAGAAAGAAGGGTCCATCACATTGGGACTGATGTGTATGTCACCGATATTTTGTCAAAGCCCTTGCGAAAGATCAAATTCTTGAATTTCCAAGAATGACTAGGAGTCATGGAGAGACTCTCTCCTAAGTGTCTTGTATGGTATGTACATTGAGCTCTGGGAGCTCCCGGGGGCTTGGGGGTACATCTTGTATCAATGAGAAACCATAGGGTGAGTGGTTCAGCCTTCTCATAGTGATCTACTATGTAGGCAGGAAGAGTGGTTCATCTTTCTCCTGCTGAGACACAATCATAGGGTGAGTGGTTTAGCCTTCCCCTAGTGATTTGTTGTGTACAGGGTGAGTGGTTCAGCCTTCCCCTGGGATACCCCTTGTGACATGTAGGCAGGATGACAGGTTCATCCTTCTCCTATTGAGACATTCTACCCATGTAGCCCGGGACTCATGGGAAGTAACTCTCACCTGGACAATGAGTAGGAAAATGAGGATAAGGACCATAGTAGTACTGATAGACGCATCTTGTTACTACCATACTCACAATACTATGATGATATTGATCTTGGATCAATTGGAACTGAATTTGGGTCAGTAAGAGTGGTATGGGACACTCTCTTTATTTGGAACGGATTTCAGATCAGTAAGAGTGGTATGATACACTTTCTTTATTTGGAACTGATTTCATATCAGTAAGAGTGGTATGAGACACTCTCTTTTATATGGGACTGACTTTAGGTCAGTAGAGGATGGTATGATACATTCTCAATCACTTCTTCTTCTTCTTAATTCAGCAGAGTAGAGTAGTGAAGGGCACTGATGGTACAGTCTGGCAGGTGGATTAATAGATGGATTTCTCCCTAGTTGATAAGGAGAGTTAAAATTGGAAACTAGGGCCAAACTCCATGGGGGTCTACTAATTCATGGAAACTGATATTTTTCTTGAATTCCTCTCGTCAAGAGGTGTAGGATTGATCTAAAGATCATCCAATTTCGATAAGTATTCATGGAGATATGAATTTATTTGTGTTATGGGACAATTCATTAAGGTCAACCAACAACCAAATTGCGCCCTCTAATCCTCAATGTAGTACTATAAATAAAGGTGACTTTCTAATCACTACACACACCTCTTGTGATCTCTTCCTCTCCACTTGTCTTTGGGTTTTGGTGAGAGGAGATATCTTAAGATGATATGATGCCCTAGAAGAAGCCCTAGAGGTGGAGCTAAAAGGGTATTCTAAGGAGACCTACGCTGCCCTAAATTATAGTCCATAAAGACAGCTTTAACACTGGTATGGAGAAGCCACTTGATGCCCTAATACGTTGTCTAATTCACAGCAAGAAGAGGCACTTAACACATTCATGAACATAACTAAAGAGAGATCCAAAAAATCCCTAACCGTAGTCCTCTATACACAACTAATCACAAGGCAAAACTCAGAACCCATACGTTGTCCTATACACAGCAAAAAGAGGGACTTCGTTGTCCCTAACACAGTCATGGAAGGAGATTAAATGCAGGCCTTATTTGCTGGCCTTATTCCACTCATACACTCGAAAGAACACAGCTCTAATGCTGCCCTAAATTCAGTCATGGAATCACAACAAGGATTAGACAAAAATGCAAGTCTATGGCTAACATCTAGATGTTGATTTAGGAGGGTCATATTATGCCCTAGCCACAACAAATAGGAGGTCTTATGAATATATAATAGAGGCCTAAAAGACAAGCCCTGACGTTGTGTAAGAAGGCTCAATGAAGGCTTAAATAAGCACACCTATGTGAAGTCCTAAGGAAAGACATGCACGCTGTTACAGTCTCGGTATATACTACAAACTTGGGTATAGAATCTTGGTGACTAGGTGTAGTCATAGAAGGATCTTAGACAACATGGATTTTTTAGTGGTGCAGCCTCAAGGATAAGCTATTCAAGGGTCAAGATATTTGGGTGTTGTGTGTAGACCTATCTTGTTGTTGAGCTAGGTCGATGCCATATCCAATAGCATATAACTTTAAGGGTTGCACTAATCAATGGCAATGATGGAACCTCTCTTGGATCACTACAATGTTTGAGTTGTTGACTCTATCAAGGACTAACATTATGTAGGAGACATTAATGATGTTGAGAACAACTCAGTGATATTTGAGTGCAGCACCGAGACGATGAAGTACAACATGATGGAGACAACATGATGATGAATTATGTATCATGATGGGCATGGTAGTGAGGTGCAACATGATGATGAGGTGCAGCATGGTGATGGGAGCAGCATAGTGATGGGAGCAGCTCAGTGATTAGGTGCAACACTATGACGGGTGCAACATGATGATGGGGTGCAGCACAACTATGGGTACATCATGGTGATGGAGTCACCTCGTAGGATAAGTTGAAGCTGTATGTCTTCACTAGAGTTCAGATCAACTACCTCATATGTTATCTTCATAGAGAAGATCTTTTCTCTTATTTTGATGAGTCAAAATGTTGACTTCTGATGTATATGTACTATCTCTCTCTCTGCTCAAGGGTTTCCCCACATTGGGGTTTGTTCATGGCTGGCACAACATCTTGTGTCCTCTTATCTTGGCTTGTAAACTGCGATTTAAGTTTATGTTCTATCTGGATTTTACCATCATGCTAAATGTGATTGCTAATTTGGAACTGATATTAAGCTAATATGGAAAATTGAAGTAAACTTTCTCTCAGCATAAAACATACCCAAATTAACAAGAAGGAATTTAGGTTAGTAAGAAAAATGGAAAGTAAGTTATGGCAACAAGGAAGCCTACCACTCACAATCATAAAGATGTAAGTGTTGTTGCCCCTAGCCATCCACAACCTACAAGGTTGACGCCACAAGGATTGGAAGGAAAAAGAGAAAAAGTGCTTTGTTACAATTGTGATAGAAAATACAATAAAGGTCATAAGTGTGCTGAGAATAAATTATTTTACATATATTGTAAAGAGGAGGAAGAAAATGAACAAGAAACATCAAAAGAAGAGGATATACACCAGGAACAAACCCTAGAGAAATAAGAAATGAATCCGACCATATCTTGTAATGGATTGGCTAGAATTACCACTCCTCAAACTATCAAGATAGAAGGCCATATCAAGAAGAAAAAGGTAATATTTTTGATTGATTGGGATAGTACCCATAATTTTACTCTTTGTAAGATAGTTGAAGGATTGAATTGGTTCCTATATCCAACACCAGATTGTCAACTGATGGTTGCGAGTGGAGGAACCATAAATTGCTTAGGAAAGTTCCATAATATCAAGCTATCCAAGGTAAAATATGTATTGAATAGCCCAATGCTTTCCATTCCAATGGGTGGTGCTAATGTTATACTAGGAGTCCAATGGCTATAATCCTTGGGTACACTAGCTTTTAATTTTCAAGAACTTTTCATGAAATTTTCTTCAGAAGGAAAGGAATTTGAATTAAGGGGTATCGGAGGGATACCGGGAAAGATAATCAGCTCTAATGGAATGAAAAAGATTCTAAAGAAAGAACAACAAGGAATAATTACACAATTATGTTCACTAGATGTTCCCACATCGAAATCATCTATTTCTCCAGATCTGCAAAAAGTCTTGGACAATCATTCCAAGGTATTTGAGACTCCCAAAGGCCTCCCACCTATTTTTGATCATGATCATGATATTCATTTGATTCTAGAAGGTGTTCCTCCAAACATTAGGCCTTACAGATATCCCTATGCCCAAAAGAGTGAAATTGAATGCATGGTTGTAGAAATGATAGAGGTTGGTATAATTCAACCTAGTCAAAGTTCTTTCTCTGCTCCAATAGTATTGGTTCATAAGAAGGATGGATCATGGTGCATGTCTCCAGATTATAGGGAGCTCAACAAGCTCACTATTAAAGATAAATTTCCCATTCTTGTCATTGATGAATTATTGGATGAATTGCATGGATCAATTTACTTCAACAAGTTTGATCTTCGCTCAGGATATCATCAAATCAGAATGAAAACTGAAGACATTCCAAAAAACAACATTTAGAACTCACGAGGGTCATTATGAATTTTTGGTCATGCCTTTTGGCCTTACCAATGCACCTTCTACATTTCAAGGTATGATGAATTCTATTTTCAAACCATTCCGTAGAAAATTTGTGTTGGTGTTTTTTGATGATATACTACTCTACAACAAGTCTTGGAAGGATCATGTTCAACATGTTGACAGGGTGCTCAAACTATTGGAGGAGAAACAATTATATGTAAAAAGCTCCAAATGTTTCTTTGGAGTACAAGAGGTGGAATATCTAGGTCATATTGTATCTCACGAAGGTCTTAAGGTAGATCCTAGCACAATTAAAACCATTAAGGAATGGAAAATCCCCACATCCGTAAAGCATCTACGAGGGTTTCTCGGGTTGATAGGGTATTATCGCAAGTTTGTTAAGAATTATGGGAGAATAGAAGCACCTCTAACAACATAGTTGAAGAAAGATGCATTTTCATGGACTCCAGAAGCAACAAAGGCCTTTGAACATCTTAAAGAGGTAATTTGCCAATGTTATAGATCTGACCTCAAAATATATGAGAATACAAATATACCCAGAAATAAGAAGATAGAAATAGATATAAATGCTTCTCTTTATTAATTTCAAACCCTTAAGGTAGGGCAACACCACACATTCACTCCTTAAGGAAGGGGAACACTTTGTTCATACAATAATCCTTGACATCTCTCAATGGGGAGTCTCTAGCTTCTATATAGGCTTCATACATACAATACCATGGGTCATTACCATGGTTCTCTTAATACCATCTATCTAATACCATGGGCTTATTACATTATTGCTAACTATTTGTGGTCCCTTACATGATACAAGTTAACCACCTTATTTATTACTATGGCCCATCCCATTATTACATTATTCCCTTGGGTACCTCCCTTTGTACCCCATATTATCCCCCCTAGGTATACTACATTCCACCCCCCTTAACATGTTTCATCCCTGAAACATGGGAAGAACACAAATAATAAGATCTACTCAAAAGAGTAGCTCACTGGTACCATGCACGTGCATCTAGCCATCCCAAAGAAAGGTGAGCTCTCGATCTAGCTAGTTCCTCGCTCGCTTGAGATGGAGGTTTATCCTAGCGGCTCCTCTATGTTGATGCATAGTAGGTGGATTGTCACCCCTCTCTATCTATCATGCAGGGTTGTTTTCCCTATAGTTAATCCTTTGCCATATTGTTGGTTGTTTTCTTGTGGGGTGATGTGGGTAGTGATATGCTTAAGTGTTAGCCAATGATGTATCTTTCTTTAATTCACAACCTAATGGAGCCTGATTGGTATCTGGTACATGTTGTGGTGCCTGTTGTTGTTTCTTATCTTCCAATATTACTTCAACCACTGAGTCCTCATCTGATGTAACATTCTCTTCTTCAGCCTCCTTGGACTCTACCTATTTTTATAGTACCTGGTTTGATGGCTCATCGTCTAATATGTCAGTGCCTAAAACGTCTTCTGCTTCAACCTCCTTAGAATCTACCTATTTATTGACAGAAATATCTTGTAATGTAATTTTCTTCTTTTTATAGTACCCACCGATTACATCCAAGGATATCCAAAAAACAACATTCTCATTAGCCATATCTGAAGCATAAAAATCAGAATGCAATACATACTTGTCCATAGAAATCTTCAAATCTTTATAAACTTGAACATCCTCATTATCAATCTGTGTGGTTTCAATGTGTTTTGTTGGAACTTGCAATCTTTTTGCCAAATTAACACAGTTTTTTCTTGCAACTAGGCTTTATAGACACAATGATCTTCTCCTTCTGAATTAATACATGAACCTACAATAAGGAGATGCCAGTAGGAAATAACCCCACATGTTTCTCATTATCTTTTTTTTCTGGCATGAGACCATCTGTCGAAAAGTAATTTTTCAAATTCTTCATCTGAAAGGTTGTACAACTTCTTTTTGTTAAGTAATTCCCACCATGTGGCCACCTCATCTGTAAATTGGTCCACTACCCAAAATTTCCAATTTTTTCCCGATACTGACTTTTGATTTTTTATGAATCCTTCAATAGTAGGACCCTTAACTTTTCCTGTAAAACATAGAACCACCATGAAGAGGGCTTTGAAAACAAAGCACTTACTTGGCAAAAATTTGAAATGGCCACAATTCCGTCAATATTGCTTAGAATCCCTATCATGACCTGTTTTCAGAAATGGAACAACTATTATGCATCGTCCCATATGATAGAAATCTCGACCTAGGTACTGGAATTTCCGATTCGCGCTGCAAAAAAATTCTGAAAAAAATAGCTGATTTTAAATCAACAGTATCTCCCTCATTCGGACTTAGATTCGATTGATTTGTTTTTCGAAATTGGGTATTCTTTCACAAACAATCCATATCTGCAATTAGATTTTGCAGATTTTGCACCATAATGTATAGATTTGATCTACAAATTTGCCGCCCCAAAAAATTCCTGCAAAAAAAGAAAAAAAAAAACTCCACTTTGCGCAAGAAAGTGTTCTGATACCACTTGTTATAGATCTAACCTAAAAATATATACCCATAAATAAGAATATAGAAATGTAGGTTTTAACCCCATAAAGAAATTACCTACATATGAATTGTAAAACACGAAAAATAAACAATGCGAGAGCATAACACATAAAACACATATACACAGAGATTTTCCCCTAGATCCCAAAACCGAGACTACCAGCTTGATTTTTCATTTTGTTCCTTTCAATGTTATAATACATATTTATACATGCCTAAGCATCCAATACCATGGACCGAAAGACCATCGCGTCCAATACTATGGATCAAAAACCAACGCAACCAAAAACATGTGCGTAAATCATGCACAAAACCATAGGTGGGTCCGCCCAACCTAACATAAAGTCCAGAACCAAAATTTTCTGGGGTGTTGCCTCAGACCCCATAAAGTGGGGTTACGGGTATGCCTCAATCCCCCTGTGACCCCCACCCCCCACTACACAGTTGAGGCAACGAAGGGGGGCTCCGCCCCTCCTCTAACCCCCTGGTTAACTATGTGGGCTAGTCGTGGAAAGAATATAACACAACCGAACAAGAAATAGATAGAAATGCTTCTCTTTATTAATATAAAAACCTTAGGTAGGGCAACCATACATTCACTCCTTAAAGAAGGAGAACACTCCACAAGCCATATGTCTGTTCATACAATAATCCATAACATCTCTTAATGGGGAGTCTCTAGCCTCTATATAGGCATCATACATACAATACCATGGTTCTCTGAATATCATCTATCTAATACCATGGGTTTATTACATTATTGCTAACTACTTGTGGTACCTTTCATGATACGGGTTAACCACCTAATTTATTACTATGGCCCATCCCATTATTAAATTATTCCCTTGGGTACCTCCCTTTATACCCCATATTATCCCCCTATGTATACTACAGCCAAGCACCGGTCTTAGCTACACCAAACTTCACAAAAACCTTTATTGTGGAATTTGATACCTGGAGAAATGGAATTGTTGTTGTTTTAATGTAGGAAGAAAGACCCATTTCTTTCGAAATTCATCCAATCAAATGAAAGTATTTACACAAATCTATTTGAGAGAATGAAATATTGGCACTAGTACATGCACTTAAGAAATGGCGACCCTACCTAATGGGAAGACACTTCAAGGTAAAAAAAAATCATGATAGTCTTAAATACTTTTTAGAACAAGATTATCTTAAGAGGAGCAGCAAAAATGTGTCACAAATATGTTGGGTTATGACTTTGAAATCATCTACCAAAAGTGAAGCAAAATGTTGTGGCAGATGCACTATCAAGAAAGGATGAGGATGTGGAAGCATTTCTTTGCGTCATTTCTATTATCCAACCAGATTGGATAAATGAAGAAAGGTATGAATGGAAGAATGACAAAGAAGTGTGGGCACTCATTCAAAAGATACAACAAGATTCTAGTACATCTAATACATTTAGCTAGAAAAATGATTCATTATCATACAAAGATCAGTTATACATATGTAAGAATTCCCAACTCAAACAAAATATGCTTCGGGAATTGCACACCTCTCCCTTAGGAGGGCACTCAGGATTTCTAAAAACTTTCCACAAGGTTAAGAAGGAATTTTTTGGGATGGCCTTAAATCGGATATTCAATAGTTTGTGGCAGAATGTTTGGTTTTTCAACAAAATAAAGTTCCAACAATTAAGTCCCTAGGTCTATTATAACCTTTATCCATTTCAAGCCAACGTTGGGAGGACGTTTCAATGGATTTTATGATAGGTTTACCCAAGTCCGAAGGAAAGAGTGTTACCATGGTGGTAGTTAATAGACTTACCAATTATGCACATTTTTTGTGCATTATCTCATCCATTTAATGTGAATACAGTTTCTACTGCATTTATGGAAACAATTCAAAAGCTACATGGAAACCCAAAGATTATTGTAAGCGACAAAGATCCCATTTTCACTGGAAATTTTTGGACAAAATTATTTTCTTGTCTTGGTATTCAGTTAGCTCATAGCTCATCTTATCATCTTTAATCTGATGGCCAAACTAAGATAGTAAACAAATATTTGGAAGGATATCTTCATTTCTTTGTATCTGATAAAAAAACACAATGGGTCAAATGGTTGCCTCTGGCCAGATGGTGGTATAATACTTCCTTCCATACTGCAACAAAAATGACCCCATTTGTGGAACTTTATGAATATCATCCACCATCCATCACATCATATTTAAGAGCAAATTCTAAGGTTCAAGCAGTGGAAGATCACATCGAGCATCAACAACAACTTCTCCAACTCTTAAAGGATAACCTCACCTTGGCGCATAATAGAATTAAATAGCAGGCAGATCAAAATCATAGGGAAAGAAGTTTTTATGTAGGTGATTGGGTATTCCTACGGCTACAAACCTATAAACAAATGTCCCTCAAGCAAGCTAAGAAGGATAATAACTTATCACCAAAGTATTATAGTCCATACAAGGTGTTGCAAAAGATAGGTACTATGGCATACAAATTGGAGCATCCTACAGCTTCCTGAGTGCACCCGATTTTCTAGGTTTCATGCTTAAAGAAGGTTATAGGTGACAAGCTCCCAGTTCAAACAATATTGCCAAAACTTGATGAGGAAGGAAAATCATATTGGAACCTAAAGCAGACAAAGAAACAAGAACTCGACGGCTACGAAATTGATTAATTTCAAAGTATCTCATCAAGTGGAAGAACTTACCTGTTGAAGATTCCACATGGGAGGATGATAATGTTATACAGAAGCATCAAGAACTACTCAAGCATTGAGGACAACACTTTTTTGAATGAAAGGGTCATGTTAGGTCCCTATAATACTAGTTATTCCCCCTATTACTATTTTCATTATATCCCTTATTGTTATTATTGTGCCCCTATTGTCTCCATATTGTTATTATTATGCCCCATAGAAGCCCACTATTGTTATTTTTGTGCGTTTATATTATGATTGTTAGTTCGGCCTTGGTTATGTTGTGACCCCTTAGACTCCTATATATAGAAAGAAGGTTTTGTCGTTTGTATCATCCAAAGAATTGTTCATTTGTGTAATGTAAAGGAGGTTTCCCCCTCAAAGAGGCTGATTTCTAAGTCGTTGATCTATCTTTTCTATATTTTTGTGAGCTGGTTTCATAACATTCAGCTTTAGAAATAAACCCAAATACTACAAACTATCATCCAAATGGTAGATTTTTATTCCAAAAGTAGTAACAATCTCCACTATCCAATCCATGTTAGGGTCACAAGAGATCAATAAGGACTTATTGTGGTTCATGAAAAGTTCCGAGGTAGATCCAAAATCAGCAAGAATGTTATGAAACGTTTTCCATTCAGAAGGGTCTGATTTTCCAATTTCGAGCAGGTCATACACAAACATTAAATGGGTGAGGGGGACCCTGTCAGCGATTTTTCATCTAAATAAGAGGTCGCTCTCTCGAGCATTTGGAATTTTCCTTGACATACCATCTATGATGATAAGGAACACGAGGGGAGAAAGAGCACAGACTTGTCTAAATCCTCTGGAAACCATGAAGAAGTTTGTGGGGAAGCCATTAATCAATATTGCAAATGATGCACTCCTGATACAAGCTTTTATCCATTTTACCATTTTTAGACCAATTCCCATTTAATGAAGAACAATCTACAAAGTTTCCCAATCAACACAATCAAAGGCCTTGTTGAGATTGATCTTCATAATGTAGGTGTCTAGTTTAGAAGTCTTGATGGAATGAAGACACTCTTGAGTGATTTCCATAGCATCATGAATTTGCCGGTTTTCTAAAAAATCAGTTCTTTAAAAGGATCAAGTGTTCTGTAGAGATGAGTTTGGATAGGAATGGTTCAACTCGGTTTGCAATGATTTTTTAGATGATCTTATAAATGGTGTTGCACAATGATATTGGATGAAAGTCTAAGAAGGGGATAGGGGATGGAACCTTCAGAATTAGGGTAATGAGACAATTGTTGCACCAGAGACCCAACCAAGATAGCAAGATTCTTCCACCATTTCAGTAAGTTCATCAATCATGATGTCCTGAAAGTGTGTGAAAATTTTAATGGTCCATATATTTAAATAAATTATAAATAAAAATCATAAGGTATGTATTTAAAATTTAAAAAAAAAAAAAAACAAACATTTAAATTACATGTTTTACTATATTTAAAAAATTATTATTATTTTACATTACTGGTCGAAAAAATAAATAAATAAATTCT
Source organism: Pinus tabuliformis (assembly GCA_031772625.1). Taxonomy (NCBI): domain Eukaryota; kingdom Viridiplantae; phylum Streptophyta; class Pinopsida; order Pinales; family Pinaceae; genus Pinus; species Pinus tabuliformis. Next base: position 1,915,641,858 of record CM062817.1, on the reverse strand, counting down.
ACATGGCCCATAATTTTGCTCGGCAAGTCATTTTTCGTCTGAATCAGGTGATTATTTTTCCAAAAAATCTGACGATTAGAGTGATTGAATTGTTTTTTTTATGGTTTAAATGGATTCAGCACCATCAAAAACCTATTCGACACTCAAAACTCTAAAGCTTGAGAGCTATAACTTAAATTTCTCAAAATTTCTATTAGTTTTTCACCAAAATCATACTGGAATTTCAACTATTTTTCTAACAAAAGTGTGACCTCATTAAAATAGTCGATTAAAAATTAAGAATTAAGATATTGTATTTGATAAACATTAAATAATAATAATGCTCTATTTAAAAATTACTATGATTTTGGGTCACTAGTAATTCTAGAGAAGCAGTAAGTATTAGTCTAAATTTTTATATCCAATAATTTCTATGTTTGTATTTAAAAAAAAAAAATCAACTAGAGTAATGATTTTTTGCTGGATGGTGTATCTGAGAATTACCATTATGGTTTTTCTTGATTGAAAAAACAATGAGTATCCCAGAGGTATTGAGAATATTAAATAATTACATATGGTATATGGGATTTTCTTTTATTTGTTTTTTGAAAAAATAATTATTTTTTTAGAATTAAAGTAAGGTAATTGGTAAAAGGTTAATTCCCAAATATATATTTTTTCCCATAAGGAAAAAGTCGTAATTTCTATTAATGGAGAAATTACATTTTGCAAATGCACTTGCATTCATAATTGTGGGTCGCTGACCCTTCTTGAAGATGCCTCATTTAACAGCTAAGGTTGTATATGCCTGAAATTAGAGGAAACAAGATGAATGACAGCTTACATTCCGGCTCTACGCAGAGAGCCCAGCTAAAGCTGATTCAGCTACTTAGATGTTATACATAAAATAGCAATAATCAGAAAACTACAAGAAATGTGCACTGATTATATGTGGGTCTAAAGCCCATTCCTAAGGAAAATCATGAAATGGTCTGTGGTAGTATTGATGGGATGATCCATCAATCACCTCTTGGATCAGCCAGTCTTCCCTTTGATTTTGCGCTGCTTCTTTGGATAGCTGGTCCGCCTCAGTGTTCTGTTCCCTGTAGATGTGGCTGCATTTGAAGGATTCAAATGATGTGATCAGTCTTTTTGTCTCTTGGAGGATGTGACTCAGAGAGAATGTATAGCAATGTGTTGTATCGTTCAGCCAGTTGCATACAATTTGTGAATCCCCGAATAACTGAAGGTGGCTGCACTGTTTCTGTATGGCAAAATGAATGATATGCTTTGCTGTGCATAATTCAGCAAAATTATTGGTGCCTCGACCAAGATTAATCTGAATTTTATAATAATGATCATCGCTGAGATATAGCAGCGCTCCTCCACCACATCTTGATTCTTGGGCAGATCCGTCGAAAAAAGCCCAAGGTATCGATTTATCCAGATTTATATGCCTGTAGGTGCGCGTAGGATTTTTTGGAACAGCTGCAGGGAGTAATTCGAAATCTGCAATGGTGTGGCTCAGGATGACAGGCCAATGAGGCGCCTTATTCTGAAATATAACCTGGTTCCGAGCAATCCATATTGCCCAGCAAACTAGCAAAGGCATGTTGACGGATTTGCCTGTATGTAAACGGCACCAATCGCTCCACGCCTCCATAAGATTCTGACCCTGCCAGACTTTGAGGGATGGATAATGAGAAGTAATGTTTTGCCAAAATGCTTTAGTAACCTGACAATTTAGGAACAGGTGCGCTGTGCTTTCCTCTTCTAAACAGCATAGGTGGCATCTGAACGGACCATGGAATGATCGCTTCATGAGATTGGTACCTGTTGGAATTTTATCGAATAGTATGTTCCACATTAAGAGCCGAGTGCGAGGGGCTGCATCCAGCTTCCAGAGATCTTTCCAGATGGGGAGAATAGCCGTGGGCTTGTAAGATTCCATGAGTTTTAAATATCCCAACCTGGGAGAGTAGATGCCGTGGGAAGCGATTGCCCATATTTGATAAAACATATTAGCCAACATGAAGCTACTTTAACTTTTTCGAATTGATACCAAATACGTGCAGCTATATTATACTCGAAAATATATTTGATAAAACATATTAGCCAACATGAATCTACTTTAACTTGTTCGAATTGATACCAAATATGTGCAGCTATCTTATACTCAAAAATATATTTGAGGGAGCCCAAATCATTATCATAGTCATCGTATTTTTTTGCAACTTAAGTTAGAACTCCCATCCAAATGTTTAACGAAATGTATTATCCAATTCTCCTCCAAATGGTTGATAAAATGTATTATCCGACATGAGTCTAGTTTAACTTTTTGAGATTGATACCCGATATATTATATCACAAAACAAAATTCATTATCATCCAACTTTAATAAAGAATCTAAATAGAACACAACTTTTAAATATAAGAATTATTTTATGTTGGAATATAATGGTTTATTTAATAATCAATATTTTTTGGGTTCATAGGTCTCAGAGATATATTTGTAACCATTATGTTCATGAAATATTTGTATTAAGAGATTTATTTCAAGCGATCATTTTTATCAGCTCAATCATGACTCTAAGAGTGTGGAGAGAATTGAACCCGTGATCTCTCAATATCAAAAGTATTTTAATGGTAAGGAATTGAACAATTGAGTTAACCCCTATCACTATAGCTAATATTTCATTATACTCAATTATAATTAAACGGATATTTAATGTCTATATTTTTGTAATGAGAGTTTTTATACAATTCAGTGTAAAAGTGATGTTGTCTCATAACATTATATTTAAATATAATAAAATAATACTTACATTAACAAAAAAAATATTAATAACAAAAAAATATTTTAATATTGACCATAAAAGATTTAATGCCAACCATAAATAAAATATTTAAGTTGCTACTTTGATTTTACATATAGATAGATAAAGTAATCAAAAACATTTTTTTCTTTAATTTTATTTCTAACTTTTGTTTTAATTTTTAATGAATGATATGTGTGATTATTTGACTATGGAATTGACATATCACATCTAAAATTATATTGATATTGCAACCCACTATGAACGAGTTATGTAATTCATTTCATTTCATACTCAACCCCCATATATATATATATATATATATATATATATATTTCAATGTCCATAGAAAGTAACACAACTTTGTATTAACATTATATAGAGAGATAAAGTATGAGGGATATGTTTAATTTACCCAATTCTTAATATGGAGCCCAAATGTAAAATTCAAAAGATATTAGGAAGAAAAAAAGTGTCATAAATAAAATATTTCAATATGTATGTTAAGTAATAGATTTCAATATAACTATTTAAAGCAAGACAAGGGGAGAAACGTTTTAATTTAGGGTATGAGGGAGACATGTAATTCTTTTCATGCTTAGCATAGGTTTGAGCTATCAAACCATGAGATGGATTAAACCTATCAAGGTCCAAAAATTTCTTCAAGTTTTACTCTAAAATAAGATTGCATATTACAATATTTGATCCTTCTCCATGCTTAATAGATTCAAGGTTAAGGTTAGTCAATTGTTCAATTATCAACCTAATTAAAATGATGATCACTTTACCAATCATGCATTACAATATAAATAAAAAATGTCATCTACAAACCTTAGGTTGACTCATTAATGCATAATAAAGTGCATATATTCTTAAAAAACAATATTAAATCCAATACAAATTTACAACCTTATCTCATAACATAAAATTAAATCGACATCCACAATACACTTTGATTCTAAAAATAAATATATGAGAATTATTAAACATCTAAGACCAACTCAAACTTAATCGCTATCGAAAACACAAAAATAATTATATTAGATATAATACAATCATATTCAGGGGTTCTAAACCTATACAATATTTGTTATTATTATTATTATTATTATTTTCCATATAATAAAATACCCTACTCTCTAGTTAATATACATGTGTATGTTACTCTTTAGGATTCAAGGTCATTTAACAACAAGGCTTAAAAGTCATTACAACAATATACTTGATATAAAATCCACACGTCACTTGTAAGAATTTAATCGAGGTGGAGAGGATAATATGTTCCTCCTAATTGTCTGACATAAATGGACTCACCTCCACACAAGGATGTGGCTACTAAAGTCTATGAAGGAATATATACTCTAGCCCCCTCGAGATTTGAACGAGTGACCTCTTAGGAGGAAACACATACTCTTAACAGTTAAGTCCACACAAGCTATTTAAAATCACAAGCACATTTTACATATATCACACCATATAGATATGTTAGTATTCATTTAATGGAAAACTAATTACATTATATTATACATTTCTATGCATTTCTCCAAATTTCATTTAACAACGAGGCTTAAAGCCGTTACAACATTATACTCGATATAAACTCAATGTGCCACTTGCGTGAATTGAATCTAGGTGGGGAAGATAGTAAATTCCTCCTAAGAACTTGAGATAAAGGGACCCACCTCCACACAACGATGTGACTGTTAAAGTCTATGAAGGCATAGATGCTGTCACCCCCTTTGGATTCGAACCTGTAACCTCTTAGTAGGAAACACATGCTCTTAAAAACTAGACCCATTCATTATATTTAAAATAAAAAAACATATATTTCCTATATTCACACCATATAGATTCGTTATGTGAGCATCTTATGGAAAAACAATTATATTTTATGATGCATTTATATGCATTTAACCAAAAACCTCAATTCATATGTTTACTTGTTTTATGTTGGATCTTCTCTTAAATAATTTTAACAAAAAGTTATTTCATATTATTACACAGTTTTATTTCTTTGTTTCAGTCTTTTATATTTCTTTTTCTTATTATTTATATTTTTTATTTATCTTTCCTCCTCCTCCTTCTTTTCCTTAGATTTAGGTTGATCCATTCACATGTTATATGGAATATCGATTTTCTCAACTGCAATATGTTGTTATCAAGATGGTGTGAGGCTTGATTAAGCCTGTATGCTTCTTCGAACAAATTTTATCCCCCACAATTGTCTCCCACCCTTAAACCCTTCCCATAGGTTTTGAACTTAAGACTTAATCTTGTTGAATTTATTTTTTCCATACTATAAAGCTTTACTTATGTTAACCATCTTCATACTTGTTAGGGATCAAGGAAATTTGTTTTCTACATTTGTTTATTTGTCTTCCCCTTAATAATTTATCTTCAAACTATATACATCTAGTTGATTACATGGCATTAGGATTATGGTGGCTTAGTTACTTTCAGTTGATCATTCTCTTATTTTCAATTGTATACATTAAAATAAACCTAATAAACATCATATAATCTAATTTCTATGGTCGTATTGGGGTATATAATTTATTTTTATTAATTGGGTACAGTTTGGGTGGTTGAGACAAATGATTATTATCTTCCCCAACCATTTTCAATTCTGTCAAGTAACATGTTGAACTCTTAACAAGTATATCACCATATTGGCTTCAAAACTTATTATCGATGCCATTTGGTAACCAAATGCATGATTATCATATCTAATAATACATATATTCTACGTTAAAATATGTAAAATATTACTCACTTATATATATAATGGGTTAAATAATCATATTTTTTCAAACTTATTCCAAATATAACTCATTACCACATATAATTAATTAAAATTTATCCACATTTCTTCACATTCAATCCATAAAAAACTATTACATTTGACCTCTTACCATTAGGTTAAATATTATTTACTTTTTATTAAACCATCCAAGAACTTGAATATTTTGAAAGGCTCGTCATCAATAGTTTAAATTATGGTCCTTTCTATTGTACTTTTATTTTCATTAATTCAAAACCTTTTTCGTTACATGTAGGTCCTTTCTTTTCTTCTTTTCTTTTGTAAATTTCAAAGCTTTGTATTAGTCATAGAAACATAGATACATGGATAAATTGGTGTGAGCCAAGGGAATTCCAACATAAGAACTCCACCTCTTTCACATAGACCCACCAAAAACTAGCTACTGACATAGTAATATTTGCATAAACACTACGTAGTTGGGGTTACAAGCTTCCCCCTAGATAAACACAAAAAACCCAAGAGACATTACATTCTTAAATTGAAATATTAGCACCGAAAACCTACTCAAAACTAACGTAGCAAGAGACACTGTGCATTTTGGAGCCATAAAAAAAGGCAGACATTACGAATCCAAAAAACACATGACCAACACCAAACACTAGGTTGAGACACCATACGCTGTTGTAATCCCTCTGGAGAAATGTCCATACTAGGCAAAATTGGAGCAAGAGAACTACCACCTAGGAAATCGACTAAAACCAACCAACTACAACCCTTTAACATTAGTCCTTGTCAGACAAGAAACCATAGCTGGAGCATGAATGCTAGGACCAGGCAATTCACCATGGTCACTGCCTTTTGATTTGCAGGGTACATGGATTTCAACAATATTTCTCATGTGGGAAGCAATTTCATCCACACTGAAACACAATCTCCTTAACATTCACTTGATATTCTCTAGGGATGCAAAGAGATTCTATTTCTCATCTTGTTTGTCGCTAAGAACTAATCCCAACAGTAACTTCAATTTCCAATGAAGGGCCACTGGTTTAGAAATTGTGTCTTTCTGCCTCTAGCGTGTCCCAGATCTAGAACCCATCCACACAAATATTCAAGAAATTTCAAATGAGACAACGAATTCCTTTCTTCTCCCACCTTCACATCCAATTCTCTTATTTCCAAATGGACATCATGAGGGACAACGTTGAAATAAGATGCCACTGATTCATGGGAAAATAATCTTGTGCCCCTCTGTCCAGGATGAGAAGCACTTCCACCATCCCTTCTTCTTCTTTGACGTTACTTTGGAGGCATGTCGGAGTCGTGAAGGGGTTGACTAAAATCTTTATAGGGATTTCCCCTACCTGCAAAAGGACAAACAAATTTGACTCTATCTTCTACAAACAAGTCAGGACACCAAAACAAGAAGTTGTTTTAATAGCCCCAAATTAAATGACTATACTTGGAAATTAGGCCTCTAACACAAAAGGGAGTCAACACAAACTCCACATTAGGCATTATATCCTCCACCATTTGACTAATAAAACACCCCTTCCCAACACCAGACTCGCACTAAAACTAGAACCAGAGGTCTAAAACAAAACTCTTTAACCCAAGCTCAATACCACAAGAGGCCAGCACAACCCTCCACAAAATACCACCCAAGCCAACCATCCATGACAAAATATAGATAGATCCAACTACACAACCTCCCACAATGCAACACAGATAGAGCCTACTAAAAAGACCCTAGACCCAACACCAAGCATAAAAAAAAGAACTCTTAATTTTAGAACTGTAAACAATCCAGAGATGAGAAAGACACACACAAGACAACAAAAAAATTGAGTGAGCGAAAAACAACAAGCTCATAGAGACATAAATCCAGAACAGAGGACTAAAATTTACAATCCCAATTTGTCGAAACACAAAAAAGAGCTCTCCAACCCACAAACCAACGAAAAATATGTACCTAGAACATCACCTTCACATACCACTGAAAAATAATCTTATTCCTCCCTCCCTCCCAAGAAAAAACTCTTCGAAAAAACATGCCATAAAAACCCCACAAACCAATACTTAAACAATACACTACATAAAACGAAATGACAACCCTCAACTCTCGCAATATCTTTCTCGCTACAAGCCATCACTCTAAACCACTTCTAAAAATTTAATAACATACTCATACATATGAGAGACTCCATGTACTCCCACATTAAATGGGAACGTGAATGGCCAAAAGTGACATACGCAAAAGCCCAAGGCCCATCTACAGAAACACCCCCATCAAGGGGGTTACATGTATGCCTTTTCATTTTCATTAATGTGAAACATTTTCCTCTACATGTATTACATGCTCGTTAAAGATGGATATCAAAAAGATCATGGTACCTTATCATGCACCCTTTAGAGGAAGAATTAAAGTTGCTAATAATTGGTTAGCTTTTTGGAATGGAATACTTTAATTTGCAAAACCAAAAAAATTTAATTTCAATTTTTTTCAAAAGTTATAGATATTGTGACGTGACACAACTTTTTAGAAAGTAGTTTGGAATATATTAAACATAATATAAATACTTGCATTTTGAAAGAGAGTTTAAAGGACATATTGTGAAGACTCCATCATCAATGGGGATGCATATTATGTAATTTAAATTGTTGAATCATTTGAATTGCGGTATGTTTTATGCTATAAAAAATATTATATTTAGTTTTTTTGTGTTGATATTCATTTTTTTAATATATTTAATAATTTATCTCTAAGTGTTAATGTTTTTTAGAAGAAAAGTTTTATGCATTCTTCTTATATTCTTCATAAAACAAATGATCCATCCATCTTAAAGTATCAAAGGAATCACTAACAAATGATTGATCCATCTTAAAGTCTAAACAAAATTACTAGGCAATAAAGGTCATTTCCTCATGTTTAACTACTTTGACCATAAAGATTTTATATTTGAATAAAAAATTTAATGACTCATTTCTATCAAAGCATTATACAATTAATTTATCCAATATAATAAGTTTTTAACTTAATTATTTTGAGTCAATACCCATCCTTTTTCTTAGAAAGAATATGAATCCAAGACACTAAAGAAAGAAATATACGCCTTCAAATTTAAATGAAAGGAATCTTCTTAGAATATTTTCCAAATGGTTGAAGTGAGTAGTCAATAAAAAGATGAACTAGAAATAATAGAAATGCAAATCATGGAAATGTGGATATTCATGTTTTAATTAAAACTTCATTTAGAGTATTGAAGGATACATTAATTTTTCCCCAGGAAAAAAAAAATATATATATTTCCATCACTTAAAATACACATTGTGAGGGATCGCATAATTCCAACTATGCAAACCATTTCTTTTATCAATGAATCATGCTCTAAAGGGTCCCACAACATCTAGGATTTCAGCCTAGCCAACCCTCTGTTGTGTAGATCTCTCGAACACCCCTACAAAATCATGAATACGTGTGATTCAATAGTGATATCAACCTCTCTTGATGGAATGGTGGTTGGATCTGTAAGATCATTCTCCCATGAAACTCAAGCCAAGGTACCTTACAGTTCCATATTGAAATCCGAAATTCCTCTTCCAATAGTTCAAGAAGCTCTTGTCATTAATGTTCCCTTGGGGGAAGAGGATTTTAGTTGTGTGGAATTTCTTTTACATCAAATTTTGGTATGTATATTTAATGGATTTATGCCACAACTGATTGATCTCCATAAGTGGATATATGATTCATGGAAACCTCTATTCTCTAATGATCTGAATATTTACCCTCTAGCTCGAGGTTTTTAGTTGTTGTTGTCTTTGATAATCACAGGGACACGAAGATTATTTGGGAATCTAGGCCTTACTTCTAGCGTGGTGTTGGTCTCTTCATGAAACCCCAAACTTATTCATTTGATCTAATTACAATGTCAATCTCCTCAACTCCAGTTTTGGTAAGGCTTCCAAACGTTCCCCTGCATCTTTGGAATTTCCCTTCATTAACATCTATTGGGAGTGCAATAGGGAAATCTTATTTCCAACATTCAGATACAAAGAATTTTCATCTTCCTTCATATGCTCGAATATGCTTGGAGATGGATTTTAATAATGGTTTTCCCACTAAAATAAATCTAATGGCTTCATATTATCTATGGGTTCAGAATCTTGATTTTGAAAATGTATCATTAAAATGTCGAGCATGTTATGAAAGACGACATGTAATCAAGAATTGGCCCAAGAAATTACATAAAAATGGGGCTCGAAAAAAATAGTCAGAGGCCCAAATGGTTGGAATTTGCTCAACTCGAACATTATATTATATTCAAGGAAGAAGAGACCCTAGACAAAGAGAAAGGAAAATAAAGTTAGGAAGAAGGGCACGTAAAAGAGGATCCACTGGAGGAAGAAAAGAACAAGTTGAAAGAAACGAATTTCAAAGAGGATCCACCAAAAGCGGAGATAGAAGAGGCTCATCAAACCCTTGAAAATTATGGTTTCTCCATTCAACTCTTAGGAAACAAGAATGACAAAGCAATCTCTTGGGTTGATGAGGAAAATTAAAAAATTGCTAAAGAAAACAATGCTCACTCACTTAAGGGTGAGCTCTCAGATTTATCAAAAAATATGGGTTATATTCAAGTTGAAGAAAAGGGAAAAAATACTTAGCCAAGGAAAAGGAGAAGGCAGTCAAAATCAAATAAAAAAGAAGTAAAAATGGAATGTAAATGTATTTGGATCCTTGTTGTATTTTAGAAATCTTTAGCTAGAAAGGGAACAAAACATTTGTATTATGGGGTACTCGCTTGAGGGTTTGGATTGAGCCACCATGATTAATCTCAAACCCGTAAAGGATATTGGTAACACTCAAGAAATGTAATGATTTTGGGACAGATCCCAACATTCGTTTTTAATAAAACTATCATATATGTTTCGTATATATATATATATATATATATATATATATATATATATATATATATATATATATATATATATATATATATATTCAAGTTGAAGAAAAGGGAAAAAATACTTAGCCAAGGAAAAGGAGAAGGCAGTCAAAATCAAATAAAAAAAAAGTAAAAATGGAATGTAAATGTATTTGGATCCTTGTAGTATTTTAGAAATCTTTAGCTAGAAAGGGAACAAAACATCTGTATTATAGGGTACTCACTTGAGGGTTTGGATTGAGCCACCATGATTAATCTCAAACCCATCAAGGATATTGGTAACACTCAAGAAATGTAATGATTTTGGGACAGATCCCAACATTCATTTTTAATAAAACTATCATATATATATATCGTGAGGACCAACATAAATCTGATCCATTCATGATCCAAACAAGAGAATCTTCACAAAGAACCAAAACAATTCTCAATATGTACAACAACTATGTCATAAGTATATATCTATCATAACTATTAAAAAATCCTTATACAATAATCAAGATTAGAGGTGAAGGGCTACATCTCCTACTAGCTTTTCATTCACATATTCCTGACACTCGAGAACCTTTGGTATGACTTAAAAAGATTCCTTGGAGACCATGTCGGCCAATGTATTAAGTTCTTTGAAAATATGGGTGCATGAAAACCAATCTAGCTTGTTCATGAAATGTTTGAGAAAGATGTGGAGCCACTATACCCACATAACCATTTGCCTAGTCCACAATGAGTTTTGAATCCCCCTTTATTTGTAAATTGAAAGACACATTATTTACTAAGGTCAATTGTAAAATTACATGGCATAAGCGATGACGATTCCTTCATACATCTCACCTTAGAAGGATTGGGCACTACATTTGATTTTGAACTTCGTATATAACGTGATAGCTTCATTGTGAAGTTGTTTTTAGTGTTTTCTCTCTTATGTTTTTAGAGAGATTGATTTATGAATTGAAGTTGTGATTTAGGGTCATCTACAAAGAGATGTATGTCCAATTTCACATCCTTCCTTCCTTTTCATCCTTAAGTAGACGACCTAAGTTTAAAACCTCGTAAGATAAAATCATTGAGAAATTCTAACATGATTCATATAAATCTTAAAAGAAATAAAATATGGTATAGATGAAATCCTCATCGGCTATTAAATTTGAAGAGTTATTCTAAATTTCAATTTGAAAGGTATATAATCATCTAACCCTTCCACGATAAAATGTTCCAACAATAATTATACTTTAATTGACAAGATTAAACTAAGTGCACACTTCGTAAAACAAAATGTGTAGTAAACTATTAAACTTATAACTTTTAAAATGTTAAAAATTAACTAACCATAAATCAAATAAAATATTATTTTAATAAAAATGGATAAGACACAATATATACTTTGTAATTTCAAATGTAGTATATTTTTGTTATCAATCAAGTGTTAAAAATAATATGCACACTTTGTTAGTAAATATCATCAAGGTTTCAAATTTTAAGAGTCCTTTCCCTTAGTTATATGAAAATTAAAAAGAAATCAAATTCCATATATATGCAACCATATTTGTGTTTTTTTTAGGAATTTGATAGGGTTAAAAATCATAACATAAAGCTTTGGGTACGATGGTAGAATTAAAAATTTGTGTAGCCTCTGAAAAGGTGAGAATTTATTCTTTGTATCCATATAAAGGAAAAATTATTACATCTTGAATTCATTTCTTAAACATACTATGAAGAATTCTCAACCATTGTAGTTGGTGTTCTTTAAACTTAATCCCAAAACATTTGGTAAGTTAGTTGTAGATCCCTTAAGAAAAACATTCAAGTCTTTAATAAAAGGGACAAAAAAACTTACTTCCTTTATGGGCCTTCAGGAATTCAAAAATATAGAATAATTGCATCCATTCTTGATTATTTTATTAAGATATTGAAAATTTAGATATTTTTGAGATTTATACAAATACAAATCTTAGGGAAATTATTGATCAAAATCACCAAGTATATATTTTTTTATTGATACTATTGATTATCCATAGTTTCTTTGAGCCCATGAAAAAATATCTACTAGCATGTCTCTTAGAGAAAATTCCCTAATGCATAGATTCTATGATAACATTATTGTTACCTTCTCCCTTGTTTGCTTAAGATTCCCACCCAAGTATAAAAAATGTTTCTCCAAACATCGAAGGATGCAAATGATAGTGGAAGTTGGGCTTGAAATGAGACATAGTAAATGAGATCTACAAGGGAATTCTCAAGATATTTGGTAGGCGACGTATCATCGTAAAGATGTCAATATTGCTAGAAAACAAGAAAAAAGTGAAATAGTAAAAGTGAAATAAGAATATATGATGAAAAGGGAAATGATCAATATATAGAGTAAAAGAGTTATGATTTAATGATGTGGAGAACTAGATGAACATAATCACCATTCTCACCATTTAAATCATAAATGTATATTTTTTTAATGTTTTCAACGGATAGTCATATCTAAGCTTAATCAAGAACAAATATTTTTTTAATTTTGACTAAGCTTAACAGATTGTTTTCTTAATATACATTTTACAAATTTTTATTGAGGATTATATATATATATATATATATATATATATATATATATATATATATATATATATATCTATTAATTCATTCCAAATACAATTATTTTTTTGTAGGTTTACTTGCCTTCTATTGAAAAATAAACCTAATTATTGTAATGTTGATTCTTCTCTTGACGTGGCTCACCCTAAGAGAAACTAGACCACTCACAAAATAAGAGGGTTTTTTTTTCCAAAATGAACAAATTAAAATAGTATAACGGTTGATTCCAAGCCAATGGCTTCTACTGTTAACCAAAGAGAGCATATCTAGCTGCAGAATGTAACTAGTTTATCCTAGATTGCTCCATACATGTCCAAAAATCAAATTCATAATTGGTTAAAGAAATAATGAAATAAAACACATCACATAGATGCTTAGTGTAACTAGAAACCATCAAGTGGTAGGTCATGAGGAATTTGACACCTCAATTAGGACTGGATCAACAAAACTATATGGATGTCTAGGCTCTTTGCCATAAGCAAGGATGGCTTTGATGCAAGAAAGTATGCTATCCATGTCTTTCAATCCCTGTGAATTTCATCTAGTTGCAAAAGGATATCACCATTAGAGAAATTTTGAGGTAAAAAATGGGCCTAAAAAAATGTACAACAAAAATCAACTTTATAAGAACCAATAAGATTCGATATGATGATGTCAACCATGGGGGATGATTCACCAGTTTTGAAGTGAAAAAAAAATAATAAAAAATAAAAATGAAAATAAAAATAAAAAATAAAAAATCAACTTATCTCCCTACGATTTTACTCAATTTTTAGAGGGAGCACACGTTAGGTGAAGAGTTTAATTTTTCATCCATGGAGTAACCATGTTGCATAATCGACCCTACTACATGAAAAATGTGAAATACATGAAAAAACATGATTGCAATAATGCTTTTTCATGTATTTCACAGTTTTCGTGTAGTAGGGTCCATGGAAAGTATGCAACATGGGTACTCCTTGGATGAAAAAATAAATTTATGACCCAAAAAGCGCTCCCACTAAATATTTGAGCAAATTGTAAGGAGATAAGTTGAAAATATGAGTGGAATTTTCCTTTTTTTCCCCTCCACAACTTGTTGAGGTAATCTAATATTATTTCATTATTTCCACCATTATTTATAATATCCCTTAGGAGGCCCCTTTTAGGCCTCAAAATTTCTCTAATGGTTTGGCTACATTCTTCTTAAAGAGGAATTTTGTCAACAAAGTCTCCATGTGCCAAAAAACATTGATCGTGTGCAAGTATTAATTCTACCTACCTTTAATGTTTCCGATGTTTGACATTCAATCGTTGATGAAAACCAAAACTTTTTATTCTAAATTCTCTTCCCTATTAATCACTACATCCTCTTTCATCATTGGGGGAGGTTTACCATGGTATAACTAATTCAAAGATTAGGCACAAGTATGAGCTCTAGAGCCTCCCCAACCTCCTCTATGATGGGACCAACCCTTTATACCCGCGGGTTAATAATTAATTGTTGATTGAATTATACCAATGATATGGTTGGTTGACCTTTATGGTATTGTACTATAGTTTAATTGTGACTATGACGTGTGTCCTAGCCTTGGGCCTCGTTCCTTCCCGCTCTTACTATCCTATGAAACCCTAAACTGTTCATTCCATTGTTGTTTCACTATGCTGTTTGTGAGGTATGCGATTTCGAGAAATGAGGGTTTTCTCTGTTATCTTTACGTGTGTTTTGTTTCACTGTGCCTGGGCGTGCAACTATGTGAGGGTTTCCACCTGCGTATGTTTTCAATGCTTCCTGTTCCATGCTTGTTTTTGAGGCTTTGGGTCTTGAACCCTTGGTATCGGTCTATGTTATCAGTTTCGCTTAGTTCTGGTTATGTTTCTAGTTGCAAGCTTTGGTTATATATGAATGTCCTCAATGCACTTACTTCATAGTCTAATTGTTTTCTTGGTTTTTGACACAGGTTGCGGTTGTGAAGTGTCTCGACTTTCGACTCTCACTCGACGGTCATCCAAAAGGGAATTTCTCTCTCCATGTTGGTATTTTCTGCCTTGTTTTCCTCCGTCGCTGATAGTCTTTACTCCTTGTGGGCAGCTAGAACTTCTGTGGCCGTAACCTTAATTGTGTGGCTTCTCTTCTGGTTTGCACGAGCTCGGCTCTCCCTCGCTGAGTTTCTTAGTAACCCTTTCCTCTGCGTTTTGTTTTGTTCTTGTAACTGTGGTTTCGTTCTTCGGTTCTAATGGCCTGCTTGTTCGCCAATGCAGGTGAGCGACGGGCTTCGTTCGTCATCCTCACGCCTTATCTCCTATGCCTGAATCGAGTAGAGTCGCTCCTTGGTGTTTTTCCTGTTTGATTGTTTGAGGGTTTTTGCTATTCGTAGGGTTTTATGGGTCTTTAGTTGAGATTTGGCTTCGGCCTTGTTGCACCCTAGCCTCACTGTGCTTATAATTTCACTGTGTAATTATGGTTGTACTATTTAATTTAAGTTTGTGGTAATAGTGGTCCTATGGTGACCTGAGGTTTGTGTCTGGCGCCGTTATGGAAAACTCTATTCTCGGCCACCTGTACTTGGTGACTGTATGCTTAAGCTTGTCGATATTCATTACGAATATATATATATATACAATGGTTTCATTTTTTGATTAAATAGCAATGGAAAGAAATTTGAATTCTATTGGTACCTGTGATGGTTTGCTCATTCTTTCGTTAGTGATATTTTGGTTTCTTCCGTAAGCCCGCTTCTTTAACTTACTGAACTTGTTTTGATGCTTCTCTCTTTCTGTGGTTACTATTCGTTGTCTGTCTTCATTATGTTGTGAGAAAAAAGTAAATTTGATTGAATCGTACAGAAAAATACTTGAGTTGTAATGTATATGGATTCAGATGTTTTTTTTTGTTCGTCCAAATATTCCTATGCTCTTCTCTACTCAATTCTATGATGGTCGAAATATTACAATAGCTATTTCTTTTTTATTTTTTTGTAAAGATCACTCGACAATTTTCAAACCGCCAATAGTTACATTTGGTTATTTCTAGGTAATTGCCTTTTCTTGGTTTGTAAACTAAAAGTAAACTTTAAATAAAACTAAAAATAAAAAGGACGTAAGCAAACACTAACAGTGGCCTGAGACAGTCGTTCCTAGAAAATTAAATGAAAATGAAAACTAATGCAAATTCAATCTGTTAGAAGAGACAAACTCCCAGCCATGACCTCTCTGAGCTGGATGCTCCTGCATCAGGGTCTCGGGGTAGATGAAAATTCATGGCTCTCGCCCATGAGCTCCTCAATTGAATACCCTGCACATTGTATTTGTCCTGTGTCAAGCCACGAACTATCCTCAATAGGGTGGTTCTTCCACTTGATGAGGTACTGTAGGTACTTTCTCCAAGTCTGCTTGGCCACCTGTGTATTGAGGATTCCTTTGATTTCAAGTGGCTGAGCTGAAGGCATTTGTCTCATCCACAAACTACTCCTTTCCTGGGTGTCCCACTTTGGCTGCGTTGAACTGTCCTCTTCCAGATTGGCAGTGTATGGGAATAAATCCTCTGCATTAATGATGGGAGATATTCCTATAGGCATTTGCAAAAACTTACGCAAAATTTTACAAGGTCCAATTTTTTTGAATTTCAACTTATTGTACTCGCCCTTGGGGAATCTTTCCTTGTGCAGATTCGCTAGAACTTGATCCCCTACATTAAATTGTACCTCCCGTCGTTTCAGATCTGCTTTCTATTTGTACCTTTGACTATTGTCCTGTAATTTTGTCTTCACCTGCTCATCTAGGTTGTTAATTGCTCTTGCAATGTCTTCCCTGTCAACACTTCTTCTTTCTAACTGTCCCAAATCTCATAGCTCATGCACTCCTCGGGCATGCATTCCATTCAAGATCTGAAAAGGACTACTTCCTGTGCTTCGATTCAGTGAATCTTTGTAAGCAAATTACGGTTGAGCAAGTACATGATCCCACATTCGTGAATTTTCTCCAACTAGGCTCCGTAGCAGGTTTCCTAAGCTTCTATTCACTACCTCCATCTGCTCATCAATTTGTGGGTGATAAGCGGAGCTGCAATTTAACTTCATGTCCAACGTTTTCCACAAGGTGCGCCAAAAATGACTGTGAATTTCACATCCCTATCAGAAATAATGGACTTGGGTAAGCCGTGTAGTTTGACGACTTCAATGAAAAATAAGTGTGCTACTTGGGTAGCATCACTAGTTTTCCTGCAAGGGATAAAGTGTGCCATCTTCGAAAATCGGTCCACCACCACCATGATGGAAACAAAACCCCATTGTGTTTTGGGCAGACCCAGGACGAAGTCTAGACTGACTAAATCCCACAGTCTGTTTGGAATAGGCAAGGGTGTATACAACCCCATGTTTTGACTGTGCCCTTTCACCAATTGACATATCTTACACCTGGTCACATACTACTGCACGTCTCTTCGCATCTTTAGCTAGTAATAGAAATGACTGAGTTGATCCAAGTTCTTATCAATGTTGAAATGTCCAGCTAGACCTTCACTATGTTTTTCCCGGATGATGTTCTCCCTCATCGAACGTTCTGGAACACACAACTGTCCTCCCTTGAATAACAGCTCCTCCTGCAAGTTATAGTCCAGCCATGGACTATTGTTTCTCAACAAAGGGTTCTGGTAGGCTTCATAAGCCTCCTTGAAATTTATGTCTTTTTAATACAATTCCTTCGGGTGTTCAAATCCCAACACTTGTATTGTGCTCTCCTACAAGAGTAAAACTCTTCTTCTTAGTGCATCTGCTACCTTGTTCCCTTGACCACTAATATGCTTCAATACGAATGTAAAACTTTGCAAGTATTCCAACCATTTTGCATATTTGTGATTCAGCTTATGTTGCTGCATAACATACTATAACGCAGAATTATCAGAAAACATGACAAACTCATTACCCAACAGATAATGTCTCCAATGCTTCAAGGCTTGGACAACGACATAAAACTCCTTGTCATAAGACGTATAATTTTTCCTGCTTTCATTTAATTTTTCGCGGAAATAGGCTACTGGTTTGTCTTCCTGGCTAAGTACGGATCCAATGGCTGTACCAATGGCATCACAACGAGCTTGAAAAGGTTTGTTGAAATCAGGGAACCTCAAAATTGGCCTCTCAGTGATCTTATTCTTTAATACCTAGAAGCTCTTCTCTACATCTTCGTCCCACTGAAAAGGTTGACTTGCCTTTTTGATGGTATCCAACATAGGTGCACAAATTCCACTAAAATTCTTTATAAACTTGCGATAGAAACTTGCCAACCCATGAAAACTATGAAATTCTGTTGGGTCCCTATAATACTAGTGATTACCCCATTACTATTGTAGTTATACCCCTTATTAATATTGTTGTGCCCCTATTGCCCCCATATTGTTATTACTGTGCCCCATAGAATCCCTCTATTGTTATTTTTGTGGCTTTATATTATTATTGTTAGGTCGACTGGATTATATTGTGACTCCTTAGACTCCTATATATAGAAAGGAGGTTTTGTCATTTGAATCATCAAAGAATTGTTCATTTATGTAATGTAAAGGAGGTTGCCCCTCGAAGAGGCTGAATTCTAAGGCGTTGATCTATCTTTTCTATCTTTTCTTGAGCTGGTTTCATAACATTTGGTATCAGAGCACAAATCAAGAAGAAATCATCAAGATAGAAGGACAAATCAAGAAGAAAAAGGTAATAGTGTTGATTGATTCAGGAATCACCCACAATTTTATTCATTGTAAGGTAGAAAAAGAATTGAATTGCTTCCTATATCCAGCACCAAAGTGTCAAGTGATGATTGCAAATGGAGGAACAATAAATTTCTCTGGAAAGTGCCATAATATCTAGCTATCCATGGGAGAATATGTATTGACTAGCCCAATGCTTTCCATTCCAATGGGAGGTGTTGATGTTGTACTAGGAGTCCAATGGCTACAATCCTTGGGTACAATAGCTTTTAATTTTCAAGAACTTTTCATCAAATTTTCTACGGAAGGAAAGGAAGTTGAATTAAGGGGTATTGCAGGGAAACCAGGAAAGATAATCAGCTCTAATAGTATGACAAAGCTTCTAAAAAAGGAGCAAAGAGGTGTAATTGCACAATTATGCTCGCTAGATGTTTCCACATCGGAATCATCTATTTCTCTAGATCTCCAAAAAGTCCTGGACAATCATTCCAAGGTATTTGAGACTCCCAAAGGTCTCCCACCTATGTGTGATCATGATCATGCTATTCATCTGATTCTAGGAAGTGTTCCTCCAAACATCAGGCCGTACAGATATCCCTATGTCCAAAAGAGTGAAATTGAACGTATGGTTGCAGAAATGCTAGAGGCTGGTATAATTCAACCAAGTCAAAGTTCTTTCTCTGCTCCAGTAGTATTGGTGCACAAGAAGGATGGATCATGGCGCATGTGTCCGGATTATAGGGAGCTAAACAAGCTCACTATTAAAGATAAGTTCCCCATTCCTGTCATTGATGAATTACTGGATGAATTGCATGGATCAATTTACTTCACCAAGTTGGATCTTCGTTCAGGATATCATCAAATCAGAATGAAGACTGAAGACATTTCGAAAACAACATTTAGAACTCATGAGGGTCATTATGAATTTTTGGTCATGCCTTTTGGCCTTACCAATGCACCTTCAACATTTCAAGGTTTGATAAATTCAATTTTCAAACCATTCCTTAGAAAATTTGTGTTAGTATTTTTTGATGATATACTAATCTACAACAAGTCTTGGAAGGATCATGTTGAACATGTTGACAAGGTGCTACAACTATTGAAGGAGAAACAATTATATGCAAAAAGATCCAAATGTTTCTTTGGAGTCCAGGAGGTGGAATATTTGGGTCATATTGTATCTCATGAAGGAGTTAAGGTAGACCCTAGAAAAATTAAAGCCATTAAGGAATGGAAAATCCCCACATCCATAAAGCATCTGCGAGGATTTCTCAGGTTGACAGGGTATTATCGCAAGTTTGTTAAGAATTATGGGAGAATAGCAGCACCTCTAACAACATTATTGAAGAAAGATGCATTTTCATGGACTCCGGAAGCAACAAAGGCCTTTGAACATCTTAAAGAGGCAATGTGCCAAGCACCGGTCTTAGCTACACCGGACTTCACAAAAACCTTTATTGTGGAATGTGATGCTTCAGGAAATGGAATTGGTGCTGTTCTAATGCAAGATGAAAGACCCATTGCTTTTGAAAGTTGTCCAATCAAGGGAAAGTTTTTAAGCAAAGCTATTTATGAGAAGGAAATGTTGGCAATACTCCATGCACTTAAGAAATGGCGACCCTACCTAATGGGTAGACACTTCAAGGTAAAAACGGATCATGATAGCCTTAAATACTTTTTACAACAAAGATTATCCTCTGAAGAGCAACAAAAGTGGGTCACAAAGATGTTGGGTTATGACTTTGAAATCATCTACAAAAAGGGAAGCAAAATGTGGTGGCAGATGCACTCTCAAGAAAGGATGAGGATGTGGAAGCATTGTTGTGTGCCATTTCTATTATCCAAATAGATTGGATAAACGAAGCAAGGGAGGAATGGAAGAATGACGAAGAAGTGTGGGCACTTATTCGAAAGTTACAACAAGATTCCAGTACGTCTGGTACATTTAGCTGGAAAAATGATTCGTTATGGTACAAAGATCGCTTATACCTCTGTAAGAATTCCCAGCTAAAACAAAAGATTCTTATGGAATTGCACACTTCTCCCTTAGGAGGGCACTCAGGGTTTTTAAAAACTTACCACAGGGTTAAGAAGGAATTTTTTTGGGATGGCCTTAAATCAGATATTCAAAAGTTTGTGGCTAAATGTTTGGTTTGCCAACAAAATAAAGTTGAAACAATTAAGACACCAGGTCTATTACAACCTTTATCCATTCCAAGCCAACATTGGGAGGAGGTTTCAATGGATTTTATCACAGGTTTACCCAAGTCTGAGGGAAAGAGTGTCATCATGGTGGTAGTTGACAGACTTACCAAGTATGCACACTTTTGTGCATTATCACATCCATTTAAAGCCAGTACAGTTTCTACTGCATTTATGGAAACAATTCAAAAGCTACATGGAAACCCAATGATTATTGTAAGTGACAGAGATCCCATTTTCACTGGAAATTTTTGGACAAAATTATTTTCTTGTCTTGGTACTCAGTTAGCTCATAGCTCATCTTATCATCCTCAATCTGATGGGCAAACTGAGATAGTAAACAAATGTTTGTAAGGATATTTTCGTTGCTTTGTATCTGATAAACAGACACAATGGGTCAAATGGTTTCCTCTGGCTGAATGGTGGTATAACACTTCCTTCCATACAACAACAAAAATGACCCCATTTATGGCACTTTATGGGTATCAACCACCATCCATCAGATCATATTTAAGAGAAAATTCTAAGGTTCAGGTAGTGTAACATCACATCGAACATCAACAACAAGTCCTCCAACTCTTAAAGGATAACCTCGTGTTGGCACCATATATAATGAAACAACAGGCATATCAACATCGCAGTGAAAGAAGTTTTGATGTAGGTGATTGGGTATTCCTACGGCTACAACCATATAAGCAAATGTCCCTCAAGCAAGCTAAGAAGGATAATAAATTATCACCAAAGTATTATGGTCCGTACAAAGTGTTGCAAAAGATTGGTACTATGGCATACAAATTGGAGCTTCATGCAACTTCTCGATTGCACTCAGTTTTCCATGTTTCATGTTTAAAGAAGGTTATAGGCGACAAGCTCCTAGTTCAAACAATATTCCCAGAACTTGACGAGGAAGGAAAAATTATATTGGAACCAGAAGCAGTGAAAGAAACAAGAACTCGACAACTGCGAAATTGCTCAATTTCAGAGTATCTTATCAAGTGGAAGAACTTATCCGCTGAAGATTCCACATGGGAGGATGAGAATTTTATGTAGAAGTATCCAGAACTACTCAAGCGTTGAGGACAACACTTTTTTGAAGGAGAGGGGCATGTTGGGTCCCTATAATACTAGTGATTACCCCATTACTATTGTAGTTATACCCCTTATTAGTATTGTTGTGCCCCTATTGCCCCCATATTGTTATTACTGTGCCCCATAGAATCCCTCTATTGTTATTTTTGTGGCTTTATATTATTATTGTTAGGTCGGCTGGATTATATTGTGACTCCTTAGACTCCTATATATAGAAAGGAGGTTTTGTCATTTGAATCATCCAAGAATTGTTCATTTATGTAATGTAAAGGAGGTTGCCCTCTCGAAGAGGCCGAATTCTAAGGCGTTGATCTATCTTTTCTATATTTTCTTGGGCTGATTTCATAACAACTTCAAACAGACTCTTAGGGATGGCCAGCTAATTATAGCTGCAAATTTTTCTGGGTCCATTTTCAGCTCATTTTCTGCAATTACAAAACCCAAATAGACTAACTCCTTCTAAAAGAAAGTACACTTTTTCAAATTTATCAGCAACTTGTTTTGCTGCAACTTTTATAGAACATATCGAATGTGTCGAAAATGTTCTTCCTTGGTCTTGCCAAAAATCAGTATATCATCAAGATACACAATCACAAATTTCCCAATGAACTCCTTCAACATCTCGTTCATCAAGTGCATGAAAGTACTAGGGGCATTAATGGCATCACCAGCCATTCATACAACCCTTCATTAGTTTTGAAAGTTGTTTTCCATTCGTCCCCTTCTCTAATTCTAATCTGGTGGTATCCACTCTTCAGATCTATCTTCGAAAAATATGTTTCCCCACTCAAGTAGTCCATCATGTCATCCATTCGTGGCAATGGAAACATGTATCTGATCATAATTTTATTTATTGCTCGTGAATCTGTACACATTAGCCACTCACCTCCTTTCTTGGGAGCTAGAACTATCGGAACTGCACAAGGACTTAAACTTTCCCGTATCAAGCCTTTGTCCAACAATTCCTATACCTGCTTCCTAATCTCTTCGTTGTCTTTGGGACTCATCCAATAAGCAACTTTATTCGGTAAACTAGCTCTAGGGATGAAATCTATGTGATGACTGATACTCTGCTTTGGTGGTAACTTATCTGGTAAATCATCCACTACAATGTCACTGAATTCCTACAACAATTCTTGGATTTCTTCAAGTAAGTCAGAAATTTCAATGTGCAACAACACTACTCTCGGTCTCCTTACAACAACATACTTCACCTCGCCATCTTCAATCTATTTTAGAAATTCTTTTCCACCCACCAGCAACACTTTTGTCCCACTAGTTTCTGTTGTTTCTTCTTCCTTGATGGGTACTAGCGTATGCTTAATCCCATCCTTGACAAACTTGTAATAGTTTGTTTTCTCGTCATGAACAACTTTTCGGTCATACTGCCATAGTCTACCTAGCAGAATATGACACACGTCCATGGGCATGATGTCACAAATCACTTTGTCCCTATACTTACCAATATGGAACTCCACCTCACACTGCGCATCAACTAGCAGTTGGTGACCCTTCTGTAACCACGACACCTTATAGGGAGTTGGGTGCTTCAATCTTTCTAAACCCAATTTCTCCAGCATCTCTGTTGCAACCAGATTATCAGTGCTTCCACTATCTATAATCAGTTTGCAACATTTTCCATGTGACTTGCACACAGTCCGGAATAATGCCTTTCTACTTCCTTTGTTGGTTTCAGCAGTACCTTGTTCAAGACTAAGGCCTCTCCTGTCCTCGGTACATTCTCTAACCCTTGAGACGGTGCCTATGCTTCCTCTGTCTGAGCAACATATGCCCCTCTTTGACCAACCTATTCTCTTTCAGGACATTCAAAGGACTTGTGCCCCCACTTGTGGCACTTGTAACACTGGTAGGCAGCTCCTCTGCCCCTACCATTTCCCCTTCCTCTCTGGTATGGCTTTCCTTCCCTAGTGCTATCTTCCTTTTCTGTTGTCCCTGAGGTCTTTGAACTGCTGCCCTCTTCACTGTTGTTGGCAGTTCTTCCTCTGCTAAAGGATTTTCCTTTCCCTCTGCTAGTTCCTCATCCTCTCCTGGCATTTTGCTTCCTTGCGATCTTTTCTTCTGCCTTTATGGTACTTTGGTATGCTTCCTCTATGGTTTTTGGAGAAAGAATACTTATCTCGTGCAATATCTACAGCCTTAGGCCATTCACAAACCTTGTTCTCTTTTCTAGGGTGTCTTCAGTATAACCAGCTCTCAAATTCACCTGATAAAACTCTTCCGTATATTCTTTCACTGTCATTCCTCTCTACTTCAAATTCCGCACTTGCCGATGTAGAATAATCTGGTAATCTTTGGGCAAAAACTTACTCTTCATCTTGGTGACCATTCTGGTCCACCTTTTAATGGGTAACTTATTCAATCTTCTCCTCTTTGCTTGGACATTGTCCCACCATAAGGCCGCATGTCCTTTCAGCTTGGTGGCAATGAATTTAACTTTCCTATCTTCATTAATCTCCTCACATTCAAAGTATTTGTCTAACTCACTAATCTAATCCAACAACACTTCTGTGGACAAACTACCATCATAGTTCGGAATCTCAGGCTTTGGCTTACTGCTAGCCAACAAAACTGACCTCAATAATTTGATTTCAAGTCCTTCTTCATCTGATCCATCTGTTGTAACTACAACTTCTTCATCACTGTCATCCCCTACTTCCAAATCCCTTCTCCTTCCAGTTTCTACTGCCGCCAAACGGGCATTCAGGATCCTAATCTCTTCCCTCAATCCTTCATCTACTACTCTTTGAATAGCTCTGCCACGACCTCTTCTTCCAACTTCCATTTTATAAAGAAAAACAATTAACTGTAACCTGCTCTGATACCAAAATTGATGGGACCAGCCCTTTATACCTGCAGGTTAATAATTAACTGTTGATTGAATTATATTAATGATGTGGTTGGTTGACCTTTATGGTATTTTACTATACTTTAATTGTGATGAGGACATGTGTCCTGGCCTTGGGCATTGTTCCTTCCAGCTCTTACTATCCTACAAAACCCTAAACTGTTCATTCCATTGTTGTTTCACTATGCTGCTTGCGAGGTCTGCAGTTTCGCGAAATGAGGGTTTGCTCTGTTAGCTTTATGGGTGTTTCGTTTCACTATGCCTGGGTGTGCAAATCTATGAGGGTTTCCACCTGCGTATGTTGTTAATGCTTCCTGTTCCGTGCTTGGTTTTGAGGCTCTAGGTCTGGAACCCTTGGTATCGGTCTCTGTTATCAGTTTTGCTCGGTTTTGGTTATGTTTCCAGTTGCAAGCTTTGGTTATATATGATTTTCCTCAATGCACTTGCTTCACAGTCTAATTGTTTGCTTGGTTTTTGACACAGGTTGCAGTTGTGGAGTGTCTCGTCTTTCGGCTCTCACTCGGCGGCCATCCAAAAGGTAGGTTCTCTCTCCATGTTAGTCTTTTTTTCCTCGTTTTCCTCTATCGCTGACATGCTTTACTCCTTGTGGGTAGTGAGCACTTCTATGGCCGTAACCTAATTCTGTGGCTTCTCTTCTGGTTTGCACGGGCTCGTTTCTCCCTCGGTGAGTTTCTTAGTAACCCTTTCCTATGCTTTTTGTTTTGTTCTTGTAATTGTGGTTTCGTTCTTCGGTTCTAATGGCCTTGTCGTTAGCCAATGAAGGTGAGCGATGGGCTTCGTTCATCGTCCTCACACCTTATCCCCTACGCCTGAGTCGGGTAGGGTCGCTCCTTGGTGTTTTTCTTGTTTGACTGTTTGAGGGTTTTTGTTGTTCATAGGGTTTTATGGGTCTTTAGTTGAGATTTGGCTTTGACCTTGTTGTACCTTGGCCTCACCGTGCCTATAATTTCACTGTATAATTATGGCTCTGCTATTTAATTTAAGTTTGTGGTAATAGTGGTCCTATGGTGACCTGAGGTTTGTGTCTGGCATCGTTATGGAAAACTTTGTTCTCAGCCACCTGTACTTGGTGACTGTATGTTTGAGCTTGTCGACATTCGTTATGGATATATGTATAGACAGTGATTTCATTTTTTTTTGTTAAATAGCAATGGAAAGAAATTTGAATTCTATTGTTACCTGTGATGGTTAGCTCGTTCTTTCATTAGTGATCTTCCGATTTCTTCCGTAAGCCTGCTTCGTTAACTTATTGAACTTTTCTAGATGCTTCTCTCATTTCTATGGTTACTTTT
The DNA here is from genome assembly GCA_031772625.1 of Pinus tabuliformis. NCBI lineage: Eukaryota > Viridiplantae > Streptophyta > Pinopsida > Pinales > Pinaceae > Pinus > Pinus tabuliformis. The sequence continues at coordinate 1,915,615,626 of CM062817.1, read as the reverse complement.
CGCTATTTGTCTTCACTATGTTGTGAGAAAAGAGTAAATTTGATTGAATCATATAGAAAAATACTTGCTTTGTAATGTGTGGGTTCAGATGCTTTTTTTAATTCTTCCAAATGTTCCTGTGCTTTTCTCTATTCAATTCTATGATGGTCGAAATATTACAATAACTATTTTTTTTTTTGTAAAGATCACTGGACAATTTTCAAACCGCCAGTAGTTACATTTGGTTATTTCTAGGTAACTATCTTTTCTTGGTTTGTAAACTAAAATTAAACTTTAAATAAAACTAAAAATAAAAAGGACGCAAGAAAACACTAACAGTGGGCTGAGACAACCGTTCCTAGAAAATTCAATGAAAATGAAAACTAAGGAAAATTCAATCTGTTAGGAGAGACAAACTCCTAGCCATGACCTCCCTGAGTTGGATACTCCTGCATCACTCTATTTCTTAAGCCATTCAGACAAAAATTTTGGCTGATGAGGCATGAAAGATAAATTTGGAGGGGCTAACGGAGAAGTGTGGGTAGAAGAACTCAACAAATAAATAGATATACAATGGTCCTGAAGTGACAACAATGAGGATGGAAATGGTGATGGGGACAAAACTGGGAGGGAGGGAACACAAGACGAGAGGACCGTACCACATGTGACGACTAAAAGGCTTCACAATGAACAAGTGGGTGTACATGATAACAACAAAAGTAAAGAACATCGTAATGTTAAGAAGGCCCCTCACAAAGAAAGAAGTAGAGAGCCACCAAAAATGATATTTGAGTAACGCAACAGGGGATACAAGTCCCTTTGATAGAGAAAAATTGAGAATATTGTAGATAGAGTCATTTGCAAAGGTGGACTAAGAAATAATGATGGGGTGTTTACCTATTTCCACCAACACCAAGCCAAGCACTAAACTTCCCTTGAGAAAATGAGAGACCAAACTAATGAAATCCCAAGTGTATCAGTGGTGGGGGAGGCCAGGTCAAGAGGCCCTAGTCCCTCTCCCAAAGGAAAAAGTATATTGACAAGAAAGGTCGAAGATACACTACAACAAATATCCCATATCTATGTGTGATAACAATTAGAAAAGAGACAATAATGTGATGTTATTATAATTTGGGTGGAGAGCCAACCACAAACCTCATGACTTTCCACTGCAAATTTTCTTTAAGAACTAGGATATTCAACAACATTAAATACCTTGCATGCAAATTCATTAGTAGACTAAGCTTTTAGGCACTCCCATGTTAAAATTATGGTGGAGGGTAGTAGCCATGCCTCATTCATCAATTGCATGAGGTGATGGCAAGGGTGCCATAGCCCCCTCGCCCCTCTAGTATGTCTATCCACCCCATGCCGGAAATCCCAAACACAAAAACTAATATATGTATGTGTGAAATAAAACAAAAAAGAGTGTTATCTTGAATACAATGTGATTGAGTAAACCTCCTCAAAATTTACTTGGATTATTGAAAGAACTTATTCAAAATCATATTGAATTGTTGACAACTTTACATTTTAAGTATGTTTTGTTATATTAAGTATATATTCGAATATGGATAAGCATGAAATGAAAAACATACTAAATGGTTAAGCGTCAAAATAATTTTCTCAAATAATAATCAAATATTAAATTATTTTAATTCCATTAACACATATAAAAATATATCATTACTAGTGCAAAATTGTTTGTGGGAAAAGTTTCCTAAGGTAAGGGTTGACAACCTCAACTTAGCAAAACAAGATAATCAACAAAGAGCCATCAAGAAAGCATGCCAAACATATGAATTACTAAATGTGGATTTTGAAACATACCCATAGGTCCTACGTTTAATGATGTTCCTGTAGGGTCCAAACCCTCTGCTTCCTCTAGAACAAGTAGGTCTGTAAGTCAATTCACAGAAGCATATACATGATATATAATTCAATGAGCATACATAAAAGATATGGTATATCATCATATATAAGCATACAAATTAATATTCATGAGACAATAACATATCAAGAACAAGACATGAACTTCTTTATTGATTAACACCAGTAGGTACATGAAGGGTACAACCTGATCCAAACCAAAACACCAACGAATCCTTCCTCTGGATCCGTCCAGCCCGACCCACAAGGAAAACCTCCTTAATAACTGCAAAGGAGATATTATAAATATGATGAACATCTCTGTAAAGGAAACTAGGGTTTCGATAGAGACTAGGAGTGTAGGAAGCATGGGAAAATAAGACTTGATGTGGGAGAAAATGGGTGTAATGTTGATATCCCTTCTTTTATATATTTTAGGCCTACCGAAGGGGTGTATATATACCACCTGAAATTAGTTAATTCAATTGTGCTATAGGCTCCTATAGGTGGGCTCTTGGTAAACCCATGAACCCCACCCAAAAAATAGCATTTTATTTTATTCATCTATATTTTATAAGGTAGACACAGGTATAGAGTTATAAGACCCATGTATGTACGTGATTTAGTGTGGCCAGAGTTGCGTATGGAATTTGATTTTTTTTAATATAAGATCAAGTTGTATGGGAAAAGGTTTCCCAAGGCCGTATAAGAGCATCAAGTCTATAGGAGTGCTAAGTGATGTGATAAAAAAAATAATGAGGAACCTATATGTTAAATACTTTTACAAAGATGAATATGTGACCATGAAGAAAGAGAAATGATTTATTTTCCTCAAATTTGTTTAATGTGTCTCAATCTTCTCTTCAAAATTTTCATTAAGCCATGCATTTACAATTAATCTTGCAAAAATATTGTGAATGCCATTACAATTTACACATGCAAGCCATGAAAATTTGTTTTGAGGTTTTTAACAGGAATAACATTATGACAAATTGAGGGAATATAACACATTAAGCGTGTATAAGGTATTAAGTATGGATAATAAATGATACGACATAAATTATAGAGTAAATACTGATCATAATTTTTTTTATTTATGTAGACATTCACAAAGTTGAGTCCAATCTTCTCAAGAAACATTCATTAAGTGATAATAAAAATGATGGATAACCAATATAGTGGTATGATTATGTTTAAGTTATCTCATGTTGAGGAAGGTTATTCCATGCTTCTCCAAGAAGATTTTGAAATAAGTGATATTTGAAAATGGTGGATAAACCGATATGGTGGTAGGATTATACATGTGTGAGATATGTGATATATTTAATGTGGAAGAAGGGAGTACCTTATCAACAAATAAATGAAAGTTAGAAAAAATTGAGATTAATTTAATGTTTAAATGTCAAAGGTCAGGACGTTGGTGCCAAGTCCTTCAATATCTTCAAAATGATTTATATTCACCTTCCTTTAATATTTTTTTTTTAAACAAAACAAGTAATATTTATTAAAAAGCGTTGTGGTGGCATAGGTATACAACAAAAGATACATAGCATAAAAAACATGGTCTATACTGAAAATTCAAAATGTACCCAAACTTTAAGATGATAGTTCAAAAGTTGTGAATATTTTCTTGACCAATGTCTAGTAAACAATAATGCTAGATAAATTGATTTAACAAATAAAGGACCCTAAAAATCATGACAATTATTGAAAATTTCATACATGTAAGTTCACATGGGGCTTCTACCTTGATATCAACTTGGTATTTTGTTTCCATATCAGCTAATTGATTTTGAGAACAAATAAAGGACCCTAAAAATCATGACATTTATTGAAAATTGCATACATGTAAGTTCACATGGGGCTTCTACCTTGATATCAACTTGGTATTTTGTTTCCATATCAGCTAATTGATGTGCCTTCTCAATTGGAACTTTTAAAGGGGGGGGGGGGCGCAGGGGCCGCAGAAGAAGCTTTATTATATTACATATTGTACAGATATTTTTACAAACGTTGCATCATGCTGACCGCAACCCACCATAATCAACATACGATGCGTAACAGCATCCGACAGATACAAGCATAATCGATCACGGGCGGGGTGCGTGAAAACCGACTTCCCCAACCGCGTGAACTGTGCACTCGTGTGCTTCTCAATTGGAACTTATGCATGAATAGGGGCATCGAACCATTGACAAATCCTCATGCATTCTAGAAAGGACAAGATGAAAGAGTCCATAGAGAAATTTTGGCAATGTGTATAGTACTGTGTAGGCTGTAAGGATAAATGAATATTCTTAACTGTTTTGTGTAGCAAAGTGTGCAATGATTCTAGGTTAGAGTCCATGAGAACATATTTATGTTGATGGGCTTCCATAAATGACTTGAATTTCTTCCCTTTGACTCCAGTTGAATGCAACTGAGTAGCAATTTCTCTTTCATGATGATCTCAAGGTTGGGTTTCCCGAGAGGTTGTGGAGTCCCACTCATCTTACATCCTAGACCATTAATTTTTAGGACTTGAGCAACTTGCACCTTCATCTCTCTCAACGAATGCATGTAGCTCCTAAGTCCCTTTTTCTATCTGATTCTTGTCCCATTGAATGGAAATCCCTCTATGACCCCAACAATAGGGTGCAAGGAACTTCAATGTCAAGGTGGCTTGATAACCTTGTTAGTAGGAGCATTGGATAACCTACAAGTTAATGAAGAAAGACAATACCATGTGCAATTCCTTGAAAACACATTAATTGAATAAATGAATTCAACAATAATGAAATTAAATGAGAAGAGAATGTAAGATACAACTATAGTAATTCCATTATTCCCTTCCACAAATGAATTAACATGTGGAGAATTTGAAACATGTAATTTCAAAATTTTTAAGTAACATTATGAGAAAAAGAGAAAAAAAACACTGAACAACCTCTATAGTCCCCATCTATAATCCCATCACTGAACAACCTCTATAATCCCCATCTAAACATTCTTTTGCAGATTTTAACCATTCAACATAAAATAAATGGTTTACCATGTAAGTTTTTTTGTTCTTTCATAAATGACAAGGAAATTCACAAAATAATATTTTTAAGGGTGATTTTGGAAATGCACTTCAAAAACCGGGTTTAAACCATGAGGAAACCCAAAGCCTCCTATGTTATTAAACTAGCTTCGAACCCTAGTGACTATAAAACCATTGGACGAGGCATATTAAATTTGTAACAAAAAAAATTCAAATATGAAGAGGAGTGCGACGTGAAGGCAGTTCAAATGAATATGTAGAAATATTTCAGTGCGGGGTCGAGCAACAAGGAGAAGAGGCAGGCATCGATACCAGTTCCGTGGGATCATGCAGGTCAAACCCTGGTCGTGCAAGCATCGACTTTGTTATTCAAGACCACTGAGACGATAGAGTTGTGGAGGAGTTCCCCGCTTATCTTGGCTTCTTCCCAATCACTAGCAATGGCGCTCATTATAAAGCGTTGATTGCATCTCTTCAACACGTGTTATGGCGCGGCATCACCCCCACGTCACTGCCCGACACATCCTTCTCATTTCTATCCAGGTAACAAATAATTCCCCTTACCGCCTTTACGAATCAAGATAATATTCATGAAGTAAAGAAATTGCATGAAATTTCATTATAAAGAACTTGCAAAATGATTTTCTTTAATAGACAAAATATTAAAAATTTTGGCATATTTAAAGTTTTTTCAAGCAATAAAGTATTAAAAATTTTAGCACATTTTCATGTTCCCAGTGATTTTAAAAAAGATATGGAATTATGTGTGAATGAAGCACAAGATGTTCATTTAATGAATGGGACTTTAATATAGTAGGTGGATTGGTGGCTTCTTAAGCAATATATTTAATTTGATTATATATTGGAAAATACCTCTAAAAAACACTTTATTTAACCTTCTACCAATATAAACCCAATACATCTTCCTAATTTTAATAAAAACACTACTTTCAATAGATATTGTAGGTATCCATTTTTTCATTAACATTTTTTATACTACTTTGTATGTTTTATTTTTTTATACCACTTTGTATATTTTATTAACTTTGAACTCCATTTTTTATACATAACATATAAAACCTTTTACTCTTTATTATATGTTCAATATATTTTTCATCAATATATATCCTCCAATATGGTATGGTATTGAATTAAGATTTGGTGATATAAAAATCAATGATCAAATGAGGGCCTCACATATTCTTTAGAACTAAATAAATTGATATTGCATAGTTATCAAGGATTGAGTTATCAATCATTTACAATATGACACATAAATTTTGTTTTTAGGTGATCCACTTTGAAGTCTCTTTAAAAAGTATAGTTTTGCTAAACCAAAAGGCTCAATTTTTTTAAAATATAGCTATGTACTACCTCATAAATTTGTTCTAATTAAAACACAATATTGAGTATCTCGTTTTTATTAAAACTTAATTAATTAATTAATTTAAAAATTATTTAAAAATGGATAAACTACAAATTTTACCATATTATTTTTTAACTATTAAAATTAAATATTTGCAAAATTGAAAAAATAATTAAATTTGAAAAAAATATAAGATAATTATTTTATATTAATTAAAAAATACACCAAAATTAACCTTGTTTTTTTAATTTATTAAAATTAAATGGCTTAATTTTACATAAAAAAATTCCATTCAAATCCCAAAAATGTGATAATTCTTTTTAAATCCAAAATATCTATATATTAAGCTCATTTTTGGATAAGCTCACGTTCAATTTAAATTTATTTTTATTAAATTACATCATTTAAAACTAAAAAACGCTAATAAGATTGAGTGATTTAAAAATCAATGATCAAATAAGGGAATCAAACCTATGTGCCACAATGATGTGGAATCAAACCTGCATATGTTCTTCAAATGCGCCTCGACCCTTAAAATCTGGTATGATTTGTCATTGCTGTTCGGGTTTCCTTACATGATTTTTTCTTCTGTTCAGGTTGCTTTTTTATGGTGGAGCAGGCAGTCTCCATCCTTGAGGTCGCTGTTTATTACAACCTGTTGGTCTTTGTGGATCTGGAAAAATGCATATATTTTCCAAGATTCAAAGGATCCTCTACATGCTGTTCTTCATAAGATCTTGGCTTTCCATGAATAATCTCACCAATCCGCCCTCTCGCAAAATATACATGCTCCTTGAATCTGTGGTTGCATTTCTTCCGTCATCCATGGTTCTGCTGAGGGCTGTCTCTTTCCAGTTTTGTTACCTGTGGCATCATTGGACAAGCAGGGTAATTGATGTGGTTCATGGTTTATTTGCTATGATTCAGTGCTTCCAGTTTTGTTATTTGTACCATTTTTGGACAAGTGGGTTGTTATAATTGTGCTTCATGGCCTCGTCTTTGGTCGATAGATCTATCTATCTTTTGTTAACAAGCAATAGTGGGGGTTATTTCATAAAGCTCTTTCATCAGTCCTATGTTTCCTATGTTTTTCTATGTTCTCAGTCACAGGTTTTTGTGATCTATCTGCTTATTGATCCTCAGCATATTTGGGAGGGGGGGGGGCGGGGTTTCTTCATAGGTGCTTCATCTGGTTCATGTACAAAATATTTTTTTATATTTTTCTTAATATAAATCTATCCTGGTTTTTTTCTTCTTAAAAAAAAAGGTTTTCAATTTATTTTTATTAAATTACATCATTTAAAACTCAAAAACGTTAATAAGATTGAGTGATTTAAAAATCAATGATCAAATAAGGTTTTCTTCCCTCCTAGTTTCTTTAGAAAAAAATTATAATATGACATGTAAATTTTGTTTTTAGTTCATTCACTTTGAAGTCCCTTTAAAAAAATTATAATTTTAGTAAACAAAAAGACTCAATTGCAATCCTTTAAAGAAAAGTATATAGTTTTACCAAACAAAAACACTCTATTTATTTTTAGAGATATAACTATGTACTACCCTATGATTTTGTTGTAACTAAAACACAATATTCCATATCTTCTTTTTAATAAAAATTATTTAAAATTAGATAAATTACAAATTTTATCATATTATTTTTTTAACTATTAAAATAAAATAGTTAGAAACTGAAAAATGAATTATATATATATAATATTATTTTATATTAATTAAAAAATACACCAAAATAAACCAATTACTTTTTAAAATATTAAAATTAAATTATTTAATTTTACCAAAAACAAATTCCATTCACATCCAAAAAAGCTATAATTTTCCTTAATAATATCACATTCAGATTATATTTATTTTTATTAAATTACATCATTTAAAACTCAAAAAAATTAACTATAATCATCCGTTTAAAACTCAAAAAAATTAACTATAATCATCCGTCTTCAAGGAGAAATTTTTTTTTTTATCAAAATATTTATTTACCTTATTTTTCTCAAGGCTTACAAACACATAATATGAACTAAAATCATTTGTCTTGACATAAAAAAATTCAAATTAAAAGATATTTTCTCAAAATATTCATTTACTTCCTTTTTTATGTCAGCTATTTTCTCAAAGTATTCATTTACATCTTTTTTATGTCAGCTATTTTCTCAAAGTATTCATTTACATCTTTTTTATGACATAAAAAACATTTTAATAAAGATGAAATTCATTGAAAATAAAAGCATTCAAGTCATTTAAAAAATATTTTTCAATTGAAAATTGTGGCCTCGGTAGACAGCTGTTTCAGAATATCTTTCGCAATTGGAGAATTCTTTGCGACAATGTAAAACACCTAAACTGAGAATGATCATTGGTCACTGGTCACAACAAATTTAGGTTATTATAATTCTGAGAATGATCATGGAGGCTTTACAATCAATCGCAGAAACTGTCAAAATGGGAAAGAAACCCTAGCTTCCTTGCCGGATTAAAAAACCCTAATAAATACCTAACAAAGATGCCCTGGTTCTGTTATTCCGCAGCGAATAAAGACCCATCATTTTCCTTATATCGTTACACAGCTTTCCAACCGCCGCATAGCATTCAGGTAACTGACATTCAATGGTGTCCAGAATGTATTTTGTTTTGCGGTAACCGTAGCATCTCTGCTCCAGAACATAATTCTTAGCAGACTCTGGGTCGCTGCATCTCTGCAAAATCTCACACTCTGCACGATTACTCCGGTCTACAAATGTACTGTAAAACCCTGCGCGGGCTAGGGAACGCGCGTCAGAATTATCTTCGGAATAGATACGCTCCAATTTAAAGCTTACAAACTGTGAAGCCAGTTGCCGAACTCTGTTGCAGTACCTCTGCAACGAGGGTCTGCGCACCTTCCACTTACCCTTCACCTACACAACATACAATCAATGTCACGGAAGACAACAATTACCCTCGAATGCGCTGATAATATATTAATTATTGTACGAGAAAAAGAGCACAGGAAATGTTACCTGCTGGACAAGGAGCTCAAAATGTCCAAGGGCTGTTATGTGGGTGATGCCGCGCCACAGAGCATGCTGAAGACCAGCGATTAGGGCTTTGTAATGAGCACCATTGCTGGTTAGTCTGAAGCAATCATTAACATATGCGTTGAACTTCTCCAAAACAGTGCCATCACGGTCGTTATATATAAGGAAGCCAATGCTGCCATGGCCAGGGTTTGGTCTGCATGATCCAGCAAAGCAGAGTGTGCCATGGAATTCATGTGGAAAGGCAGCGAACCCTACTGTTGCCATTTCTATTTCTTTTCTGTCAACCGCTTTGCGTAGCATTTTAGAATGAAGTCTGGGCCTTCGTAATGTGACCCGATCCAAGCTCACCGGGATGTACTACGAATCTCGAGGTCATAACAAGCAGCGTGTTTGAAAAGTTAATCGGGAATGACTCTATGCTGTCCACGTGGACAAATCATCATATGCCCCAAGCCACCAAAAATGGGGAACTCAGAGAAAATCTCCACGGTGAGATGACCGAATCAATATTTACGGTGATATTGAATTTTGGAGCGGGGCTGTATGGGCCCATTATTAGATTTACGCAAGTTTATTATTTATGTGGGCATACACAGTTTAGTGTAATAATGAGTTAATAGTATAGTAAATATTAGCGAAATAATGAGTTAATACTATAGTAAATATTAATTAAGTATAAATTTGATGGAGGTGTTGGTAGTATTATATTTGGGAGTAGTTTAGTTGTAATTAACTGTTTTTTTAGCATATGATTTGTTATGATTTTCCCTAGATTAGTCTAAAAAATTACTAATTCAGATTAACTGTAGATTCCCTATTATATTCAGATGGTAAATTGTTTCATATACTCTTAGTTTTATAAGATAACCACAAAGGTTGGACTTGCACATCCCTTAGATTCCCCTAGATTAATCGAAAGAATTACTAATTCACAGTGGTTAAAAAAAGATAAAAATAAAAGTTAACTGTCTATTTTATACTGTGTCTATTTTATAATATAATTGTTAGAATTTCAATTTAATTATTATGATTTAGTATATGGATGGTAGCAAATTTAATTTTCATTTAGTATTTGTAAATTAAAAATTAAAATATATTTTCAAATTATTATGATTTTATTTGTTATTTTTTTAATTAAATAAAATAATTTAAAAAAAAATATACGAACAAGTGTTATACCGTATAAACATTGAAATTTAATGTTTAATATTTTAACTAGATCAAATTATATAAAAACATTTTGTACGAAAACGTAGGGCAAATGACCTCAACCTTACATGCCATCCACCTGCCAGCGAATACTTGCGTGCGACCACAATCTTCGAGGAATTTTCTAAATTCTAATGATCCACTGTCGTCATCTCATGCGCTCCGCTGGTGCCTATGGGGACCCCGAATTAGGGGCCGACGGAAGAGGTGTTTCCCCCTTACAAAATATACCATAAGGTGGGGACCCCGAATTAGGGGCCGAGGGATAAAGGCAGGGCGCGTCTTCGAAACAGGCTTCAGGCTGTAATGAGCCGTCTACAGTACCCATTTCTTGGTTTTTACGCAGCTCTAGAATTTACTGTTATTACAACTGTACCGGTGTCATTAAATAGCGTTTTTAATGTCAGAGGGTTGGTTTATGGTTTGTGAACCACACTGCTTGCATTTACATTCATGCCGCTGCCATCACGTGGCAAGCCATGCTAGATGAGCGTGATGTTAATTACGCCTGCGCTGTCCTGTACATGGCTCGGGCAGACCGTCCGGCCTCACCAGCTCCACTCGGAAACCCCACCCTCATCGACGGTGCAGTTCATCTCCCGCGATCCGACGGTGGCGCCTTTCTCGGGGGTTTCCTCTTCTCCGAATTGCGACGGGATTGACCTCATTTGGCTATGCAGCTCTCCCGCGGAGCCTGCTCTGATGCGTGAATGACCTCATTTGGCTATGCAGCTCTCCCGCGGAGCCTGCTCTGATGCGGCCATTCCTTCAGCAGCTCTGTTCTTTGGTTGTTCAGAAATTCCTTGATGAAGTCTGCACCGTTCCAACCTCATGGTCTGGCAGTGGTCCAAATTGTTTACAGGTAAACTGTTCTTTTTTCGCCAGCTGGTTCACCTTTTTTCCTTATCATTCGTAGCTGAAGGCGTTACGAGCCTTACTGGATACTCTAATCAATTTCTTGTGGAATTGAATTACCACGCAGGTTGTTGGGTTCGGTTTTGGCTCGACTTACTTGGTGGGGCGGCGCATCTACAGCGACGGACTTCACCGGTTACGGGTAAGAACTTACCCTGGCTGGAGAGTGAAAGCCTAGAGCGTGGTCATGGCTCTCTGCAATTTATATGATGTTTGCCTCACTGTCAGTTTTTCAGTCTAATAGAGGTTAGGGCTTTTAAGGGTTTTTTCCCAAATTGTATATATATAACCACGATGTGGCTTCAACTCCATTAATACTCCAGAGCTTACTTCTGCTCTGCACTGAGTAGTTCTCTTGCTGTTATATTTTGTGACAATTGAGGGTTTTCAGATTTGTAACTGTCTATTGCTCTGCTATTTGATATGGATATTTTGGCACGCAGTAGAAAACATTATCTGCTTGAATTGACTTGATTTCTGTTATAACTATTTACAGTTCTCGTTTAGGTCATTCGTTAGTCTTCCTGGAAAAAAACATGTGATGTGAATGCTCGGTTTTTCGTTTAATCTGTATGAACAATATGTTGGAACTGTTCAGAATTTAAAGGAATATTTGCGTTGAAAATGGTTATGAATTTCAAGTTTGAAATGTGGTCTCGGCCAGCACCGAACTCTTTGTTATTAATAGCTTGAATGTTCGATACAAAGTCCTTCAATAACCGCATTAGGGTTCTGGTCTATTTCTTACTGTGTGCGTTTCTGTTGTAAATAGCGGGGTCTGCTACACAGGGTCAATGTAACTTTGCTTTCCTCAGTTTTCTCAATTTTCTTTCGTGAGATTGTTCTCTGTTGCAAACTCCAGGGTTTCGCAACCAGGAGGGTTTCCTCTCTCGCAAGGTTGATTACGGCCCGTAGGGTTCTGCTGTCGAGCCCCCCTGTTCTCAGGGACTCCTGGACTCGTATGCAGTTCATAACCCTTTTCCAAGGGCATAGCAACCCCATTTCTCGCTTGCCCTGGCTTGTTATCTACTTCCTAACGTGATTATTTTTCGTACTTGTTCATGCATTCAAGACGTTTATTATCAGATCTTTGTTTGCTTGTATAAAAGAAAGTTTTTCCGCATTCCGTTATTTAACTTAGGAGCTGTACTGAGTTCTGGGGTTCTTATATTATCATCACAGTTCTGATATTCGCAATTAAGTTAGACCAGGTGACATGATTCGTTTTCCCTCATGATGGTCTTATCTTTCTTTTCCGCATTGATTGGGACTGTAAAAAGTTTTAATTTCTTTCTTCTCTAGATAATAGATTATTCTACCAGCATCTATAGTCTACCAGAACTGTTTTCTTCTAAAAAAAGAAAGAACATAATCAAATAGAAGTTATCTTTGCATTCTAAACAGAGTCTTTTGTCAACAAGGGATATAAACCAATTTCTTTAATGAGAGTGACTCACTTTGACTATTATACTTCTTTCAAGAATTCTTTCGTAAACAAGTAAACTCTGTATATAACAAAAGTTTTTCTGAATCCTGCTAAACTTATTTCAGTTATAACTACAGGAATCTGTTGCTTGCAGAAAATTCACGCTTTAAAATTCAATTCAAATATCAGCATAGTACTCGGTTGGTACCTCATACCTGAGTTGCTTCCAAGTAAGTAACTTCTCAGGAAGAGGTCACCTCTGAATCTGTAGCTAGTCAAACCACCCGACCATGAGATTGTCTTTCGAGACCAAATCTCCCCCTAGCTTGTTCATGAGACCTTCGGTCTTCTGCCAGTTGCTCGCGCTCTGTGCTCTTGCTATTTGATCATCACTAGACATAGCAAGTTTCCCCTCCTCTTGCCTGTACCTACAGCGCAGTCCCCCCCCTCTTGCTTGTACCTACAGCGCAGTCCCCCCCCCACTTCCTTTTCTTAGAAGTCTTCCACAGTCTTGCCTGTACCTACAGCGCAGTCCCCCCGCTCACTTCCTTTTCTTGGAAGTCTTTCGCAGTCCCCCCCTCACTTCTTTTCTTGGAAGTCTTCCACAGTCCCCCCCTTTCACTTACTTTTCTTGGAAGTCTTCCACAGTCCCCCCCTTTCACTTACTTTTCTTGGAAGTCTTCCACAGTTAGGGGAGGTAGTTAGGATTCCAGCAACTGTTTCTTTTGAGCTTCCCTCCTCAGAAGTTACATGATCTCCTCATAAACTAGGAATCATTTCACATTTTTCCAATAAAATAAAAAAATATTAATTAATCCAAACAGACAATAACAAGTTTCTATTTGTTTTACTATGGCAAATAAAATATTTGCAATATTCTGGGGATATTACACAGGCACCGTAAGAAATAGAAATATTTTCGAGAGACCAATTGCAAACAGACGTGGTCGGCACCAGCCGCGCCCGTATAAAGTCCCCGGCACCCTTTATTTGGCCGGATCATGCAGGCCAAATCTTGGTTGTGCAAGCATTGGCTTCGTTATCTACGATAGCTGGTTTGATAGCAGGGTTATGGAGAAAGACGGCGCTTACCTCGGGTTCTTCACTCTAACAAGCAATGCCGCTCATTATAAGGCCCTGATCGCATGGCTCCAATATGCTTTATGGTGCGGGATCACCCACATTATGATTTTCTTCTTTTAACAGAAGGCTGTGAGGTGGGTAATTCCATACGATAAAATTTGTGATATCGGTATAGCATCACCCACATCATCTTTCTTTTAACAGAAAACTATGATGTGGGTGATCTCACACTCTAACATGTTGGTGTCTTGCAATCAGGCAGCATTGCTGCTCACCATAAAGCCCTGATCGTTGGGTTGCAATATGCTTTAATATTTATGTTGTGGGATCACCCCATCACAGCCTATGGACACAGCCAGCTCGTTTGCAACCAGGTAACAAGATCCCTGCTCTTTTTTTATAATATTATTATTGATGTGTCTGTTATTAATATTATTAATATTGTCGGTGATGTTGAGCTTAATTTTATTGTAGGTTTAGGAAATATTTTAAAATTTATAGACATTAACTTAATTGTTTAAAGTAGTTTTTATCGTGAAATTGTGAAATATTTTTAAGTATGTGGAGAAATCTGTATAGTGCACTGAAAGTAAGTAGAAAGGGAAATTTATAACAAATGCATATCATGACATTATATTCATGTTTCTATTGATATTTGTGGTCCATTAGTCTACAATTAGTAATTGTCCCAAAAGGTATAAAGAGAGGTCGATAGGATTATTAAATTAGAATTGTTGAATTTCTCTAGAAGAGAGGTTGGTTCAAGCCTAACAAATGAGCAATTTGATCTGGCTAAAGGCCTTCTAATTGTTTTTTATTATTGTAAAATTATATTGATAATTCATATCATACGATGGATGAAATGTAAGTTAATGTTACAGAAAACTGTTGCCAAAGAAAACTATGACAATCAATTACCATTTGCCCATAAATAAAATAGTAGAAGAAAAGGAAACTATTTTGCACAAGGCATGAAGTTGGAAAAAACAAACTATCTCTCGCGAGGATGTGTTGCCACACAAAGTCTCTGAGTCTGAAACAAGTGCTGAGTTGATTGCTTTAACTTGCCTGGAATAGCAACCTTGAGTGCTTTGATAATTGTACGTCCGTTGGGTGCTGGTGATCGTATGTCTCCCACTGCATTTTGATTATTATTCAGAAAGCTGAAGAACGTTCCACTAGAGTCAACAATGGATACATTTTTATTAAGTGCATTTGAAACATTTATTACAGCCATAGGAGCATTGAAATCTAAATATAAAGTGAAGATGTCATCAACTTCAAAGGATAATTCTATTCCTGTGGCTGCCTCTACAATAACCTTACTATTGGTTGCTATCGTTTGGTTCACAATCTGTCGCTCTCCAAGTGCTTGAAAAGTCATTAAATTATCATACGTGAACTCTTGGGAAGTATTAGTAATGAGCTTGCCATGAGAGGATTCTACCCAGCCAGAGGAAGAGATCCTTCTATTGCCAAATGTGTGAAATGATCCATCCAGCTCTTTGAAGTTTGACACCAGAGACAACTCCAACTCTGGCTCCTCGTGTCCAGTCAATTGCCCTATGATTGCACTGCTAGAGTTCCCATCAAGCCACAGGTGCAAGTTCGCATCTATAAACCAAACATCCAGAAAATTGGTCACACTGAAACCGAATGTGTGCTCTTTTCCATCCAACCGTTCCCCCCAAAAAAAGTGTAACGTTATCAAGCTGGACTTCAAAGATTTGAGGCTTATCTAATAATGAAGAATATTTAGTAATATCCTTCTGAATGATCCATTCAATCAATTCCCCATCGGGTTCTGCTGTACAAGTGCGCAGGATCTCCACTTCACTCAACCACACCCCTGCAATACGGTCATACTGAAACCCATCACACGTTGCCTTCCACTCCATCACCACTTTCGTCCAATTCTTCTGACAATTTGGGGTGGCGTATACTTTCCTATAACTGGAGGATAATTATAAGTGTACGCAAAATCGTGGTCTAACAGTTGGACAGAGCATGGATTCTCGTGGGGAACCTCGATGGGTTTTGTAACCTCAAAAAATTCCTCAGCAATGCCTTGGAAGGGAGACAGATTTACCCGGTCTCTGGGTGGTCGAGCGAATGTAGTAGAGATCTCCCATGGCCTTCGTACGTCAATGAGCAGTAACATCACCATGAGCAGTAACATCACCCGCATCTGCCAATGGATCTCCATTTAAATGCAAAATTCAACACAGTCTACTGATCAACCCTCTGCTCTTTGCCCAGAACTTTATAATGAAAAGCTCATTGACCAGTGCTTTATAATAGAAACAGCAAGTCAGATGCATAGCGTCCAAAAATTTTGCCAAAACGAGCACCCCGGCTTTTTCTTCCACCGGATACGCGGAGATAAGGCCACTAGATTTTTGCTTCGAAAACATTACCAATGTAGGAATTTTGAAGACCACTGATGTTCCTTGACTTGAAAATATCTTCACTTAGGGTGTCATAAACTCCACGAACTCTCCCTGAATCTTCGCACAGATGTCAGTGGAGAGTAAAAGTTTTCCGTGATTTCTTGATTTTCTGTTGTTTCGTTTTTTATTCAGATCAACTATTGAAAGTGTCTCACCGGATCCAACGGAGAAAAGGTAAAAATGTTGAAGTTGATGCATAGGAAGACCCATTGACCTAAATATAAGTATTGGAAATTGATGCATAGGGAGGCCCATCGGCCTAAATATAGTATTGATTATTGATTAGTTTAATGTTAATTGTTTGACTTAACTCTTGTACTTTTTCTCATATTTCAAAATGTCTGAAGTTTAGATTTTAGACAACTTTGATGGAGTATGTAATGACTCGGTAATTGTTATTTCGGATAATTACTATGGTAAAACATTATGAGTAATAATTTGTTTTACTGAAGACATTATGAGTTTAAAATAAATATAAGAAATTATTTTTGCACATGTGTATGAATGAAATGTTGAAATGCTGGCAAACCTCCAAAGGGAGGATTTCCTATTAAAAGGAAAGAATCAGTTATGCAACTGAAAAAGGAACTGCCTCTGACCCAAGGAAAAGGTCCTGGGGAGGAAAACCCTGGGCTGTTGATGAACAGGCAGGGAAAAGTTTCCAAGAAAAGAAAGAAAAAAAAAAAGGGCAGATTTCCTAAGAAAGGTTAAGTCTGATTGTGATCAGATAACCAGCACAGTGGTGCATTAGTCTTGTGGAGGCTGCAGGCCTGCAAGATAGCTCGGGGGGAGATTTCCAGTGTAGTGGATCTCATGGTTGGGCGGTTAAGAGCTATATTGTAACAGGTGGGAGCTGAGTAACAAGTCACAGTAGCAGACTATCAGGTATGTACCTTTAACTGTTAATTTGGAAGAAGAGGTAAAGCCAGCATAGCTACAGTAGTATAGTACTCCCGATAAATAGATTATGTAAACCAGAGTGAATGTCGGTGTTTCATTTATTATATAAGGAAAGAGCTAGGTAGTGCAGGTGAATGAATTCACTGTATTAGTAGGAAATAATTGATATAATTATGAATGTCAGTTTCCCTGTACAATTTCAAGAAAATTACAGTTTACGCTTATTTGGAGTCTGTAAATAAACTGGACATTAACATACAGAATTTAGAGACTGTAAATAATATAGTCATTAACATACAGAGTATGGAGACCGTAAATAACCTAGCCATTAATGTACAGAAACTTGAATAGTAAGTATATGTCAACTGCTGCTGAATAAATAAAAGACATAACTGTGCACGATATTACATACACCCGGCCGTAGGAAACAGGTAAACATTCTTGATAGAAATGATTAAATAACCTAGCCGACAACAAGCTTACTTTACCCTTAAACCCTGGGCGTGTAAACATGCGGCAAGCAGAGTCGTTCAGGAGCAGAATGACAATAGCAATGTATTTAAAGCGGCCGTGGCCGAAAGGTATCAAACATCACAGTGGTGCATATGTATATATATAAGGAAAAACTCAGAGCCGAAGTCCATAAGCAAAAGGAGTTCCACATATAAACCCTTCGCAACTTATACCGCGAATAAACTACAAAATCAGCCACCAAGGATCTTAGTTAATGGCCGCGAGCCAATAAATACAACTAACAACAATGGAATAAGAATCGAAACACAAAGCTGGTATCGCATACAATTAACTGTAGATTCACAATGCTAATCTTTAAATATGCGGCGGAACAGGGATGCTTGCTCCCATTAATCCAGGAGCAAGGCAAAACCCTGAGACCGCGGTACAGAGTATGGACATAAAACTATAGAATGCACGGGTACGTTTAATAAACATAATACAGATAATAAGTGGATCTGAAACCATGAAATGCCAGAACAACCAAATAGACAATTTCCAAATATATAAATTCCATTACTGTGAAGAGGCCGTAAGGCAGGCCTTCTGTTAACAAATAACAACTGTATTAAGAACAGTTAAAATGAAGCGGTTGAATAACTAAATACCAAAGTACTGTTTATAAACGAGAAAAGGGTTTATTTAACTCTGTACAACTGAATAAAAGCCAAGAACAATTAGTAACCCTCATGAGGGCCGAAGCCGTATAACAGAGAGCATTTTCACATGGAAAATCATGGTTACAGTACAGGAATGGAAGCCGCCTGTAGGCCATACCCTGATGTGGGTAGGGTGAATAGACCTGAGAAGCAATAGCGCGAGTATGAGCCTAAACTCGGCCAGATGAATCTGTTATTGATTCAATACAATGAAACCCTAAGGCAAATCGATCAATGCATACTTACCTGGTATTAAGCGGTGTGACCATGAGTCCTTTGGACGAGGCATACGCTGGAACCAACCCCTGCACCGGATATTCTGAAGACCGTGGCGCTGAGGCCAAACCCCTGCGCAAGTTATATGAGGGAGCATCGAACAAGTAAATAATATATAAGATAATTTGCAGAAACACCAAAACATGATTAACCATTAACAAAACTTGAAAGGTTGCCATGATGAATTACCCATACCTGCACAAGGGATTAGTTGCAGTAACAGAGCTCTGTCGGAGGTAAAGCGGATGTATGGATGAAATGAGCCATAAACCGAAGAACCCGGCAAGTTATATTGTCAACCAAAACCTAGAAGCGATCCACACCGTTCAGCCTGAATGATTGATCATGACCGTTCGTTTAAGCGGGAGTATGGCTCGTAGACCGAAGGCCAACTTGCCTGTATGGTCACATGCGTTCACGTGGTCTACAGCCACCTGGCCACAGGGCAGTGAGCTGTAAGCTCCTCCGCTTACCAAGTGGCGTTTGATTAATGCGCATCATCCAACTCTCAGTACAGTTATTGAGAGCGCAGTGTCGGACGTGTAATCCCCACGGATCATATGAATGTGCAAGGTCATCCAACCAAATATATATATGTATATAAACGTACCAAGATGATCATACTTTATATTGTAAACGTGCCAAGGTGATCACACAAGTAAATTCGAATGAGCATGTTTAAAGCCATGGTTAATGATTATTCACTTTACAACTATGTGTTATGTCATATCTACACCACAATCCTAAACTCAAGATAGTGGTCGTTAATATGTGATTAATATTTTTTTTTTAGTTGTGTTTGGTATAATGAAAGGGATCGTGACAATGTGGTATCGGAGCCAAGTTTCCAAACTGTGGCCTTTGGGACAGCGGGGACTAAATGAAAAGTTACACAGTAACAAGTAATTAATTGTCCTTCTTGTGTACTATCAGGAGTGACAAGTAAAGACAGTTACCTGTTAACAGCAAAAGAGAATGGAAGAGATGCCGGGAGCTGGTGGCGGCCCTCCGGGAAATGAAGGAGTGTGGGTGCAGCTTGGTGCTGAGACTCGAAGTACCAATCAAGCAATCTTGCAAACTGTTCAGGAGCTGAAGGGAGAGATGGCGCGCCTGCGGGAGGACAATGCCCGCTTAACTGTAGAACAAGAAAGGATATTAAAGAGTTTGTCTGATAAACAAAACCCACCTTTGGCCAGCCCTAGTGCAGAGCAGCAACGGGGCATGGAGGAACGGGATTATGCACCTGGGCTTTCTGAGGAGCAGGAAGATCATTCTGATAATGTACAAGAACAACAAATCTTCAAGAAGCAGAAAGTGGAATTACAGGGAGAATTCCGAAAAATCAAACCTCCACTCTTTGATGGAGAACAGGAAGAAGCAGCAGAAGCCTGGTTGATTAATATTAATAAATACTTCCAACTTTATGAATATGACCAAAATCTGAAGGCACGGCTGGCTATCTTCCAGCTGCAAGGCAAGGCCACCTTATGGTGGGAAGAAATCAAGATCGTGAAGGGAGTAAGTGAGCAGAGTATAACCTGGGAGAAATTCCAGAAATATTTTAAGGAAAGGTACTTAACTGAGCGTTTTTACGATGAGAAAGCGCGAGAATTCCATGATTTACGTTTAGGACAGCAGTCCATGGATGAATTTATAAATCGTTTCACCTCACTGCTCCGTTACGTGCCCTACATTAAAGAGGAGAAAGCTAAGGTACAGAGGTTTGTGAGTAGTCTACCGGCCTACATAAGGGAACGGATTGAATTTGACAATCCCCGAACTATGGATGAGGCAATTCGGAAGGCTAGAATTTGCTACCAACAGAACAAACAAAAAGGAGAAGTTCCAAACAGAAAATGGAATGAAAGGAAAGGTAGCAGAATTGTTGGAAGCAGCAAAGGAAGCCGCAGAGATGGTGGTAAAGGAACTGGAAAAGGGCAATTTAACAGAAACACAAGCAAGAGTACTTTCCGGCCTAAGCCAAGTGAGAGCAGAATTAGCGAACCTCCTGCTAAATCAGAAGGTGAAGGGAACAGACCTTCAGTTCAGTGCTGGATATGTGAAGGACCACATTATGCTAGGAATTGTCCGCAGCGTAAAAGAACTGAACAAATATCACAAGTTCATGAAGCTTCAACTGTCGGGGATGTGGCGCGCAGCGTACCAAGGATCAATGCAGCATTAGAAGACCGACAGGCGGAATACCAACCTTCCATGGTAGAATTCGAAGGTAAGATTTCTCACCTTCCTGTAGCTGTACTTATTGATCCAGGAGCTACTTTAAGTTATGTTAGTCCGAAAGTAGTGGAACATTGCAAGCTACCATCAGAAAAGTTCAAAAACCCATGGTTGGTCCAATTAGCTACAGGAGCTAAAAGAAGGGTTGTAGCTAAAGTTAATAACTGTTCTTTCACCCTAGCCGGACAGCCTGTAACAGCAGACTTGAATGTACTTCCGTTAGGCTCCTACGACATTCTTATTGGCATGGATTGGTTGGAAAAGCACTGGTCATTGGTAAATTGTAAAACCAAGACCATATACTATAAGGATGATTTGGGGCAGCAACAAGAATTGCAGGGAATTAAACATCCGGTTCAGATACGACCCATCACTGCAACTCAGCTAGCTAAATGCATTCGGAAGAAATGTCAGGTCTATGCTATACAAGTAGGTTATGCGAATCAGAAGAGCAAGATGGCTGCGATAGATGACATTCTTGTGGTACAGGAATTTACAGATGTCTTTCCGGAAGAGGTACCGGGGTTGCCTCCAAGAAGGGACATAGACTTCACCATAGAACTGATACCGGGGGCGGCACCAGTATCGCGAGCTCCATATCGGATGAGCACACCAGAGCTAACCGAATTAAAAATGCAGCTTCAGGAGTTGCTGGACAAACAGTACATTAGACCCAGTGTGTCACCCTGGGGAGCACCAGTATTGTTCGTAAAAAAGAAGGACGGAACTCTGCGCATGTGCATAGACTATCGGCAGCTGAATAAGCTTACGGTCAAAAACAAGTACCCTTTGCCCAGAATAGATGAACTCTTTGACCAAGTGAAAGGGGCAAAGCTGTTTTCCAAAATTGACCTGCGATCTGGTTACCATCAGATCAGAATTAAGGATGAGGACATTGCCAAAACTGCTTTTAGGACACGCTACGGGCACTACGAATTTGTAGTGCTACCTTTTGGGCTGACCAATGCACCTGCTACATTCATGTGCATGATGAATAGCGTGTTTCACAAATTTCTGGACAAGTTTGTATTGATATTCATTGACGACATATTGATATACTCTCGTTCCCAACAGGAACATGAGGAGCATCTTAGATTGGTATTGCAAACACTCCGGGAACACCAGTTATATGCTAAGTTTAGCAAATGTGATTTCTTCAAGGAAGAAATCCAGTACTTGGGCCACGTGATTACGAAGGAAGGAATTGCGGTCGACCCTGAGAAAATAAAATCTATTATGGAGTGGCCTATACCTAAGGATGTTGCTGATATCAGATCTTTTATGGGGTTAGCGGGTTATTACCGGAGATTTGTAGAAGGTTTTTCTAGAATAGCCTATCCTATCACCTCCTTACAAAAGAAAGGAAAAATATTCAATTGGACAGCAGATTGTCAACAGAGTTTTGACCGTTTAAAGCACCTTCTCACCACTGCCCCTATACTGAGAATTGCTGATCCTAATAAGGACTACGTGGTGTGCACCGACGCAAGCAAGGAGGGCGTGGGAGGAGTACTCATGCAGGAAGGAAAGGTTATAGCATATGAATCCAGGAAACTAAAAGAACATGAGCAAAGATACTCTGCGTATGATTTAGAGTTAACTGCTGTAATTCACGCACTAAAGATGTGGCGACATTATCTTCTTGGAAAGAAGTTTCTGTTGTTAACTGATCATCACAGTTTGACGCATTATTTCAGCCAACCTACCTTGAATGCAAGGCAAGGTCGTTGGGCAGATTTTCTAAGCGGATTTGACTTTGAAATAAAGCATTTAAAAGGCAAGGAAAATCGAGTGGCAGATGCCTTAAGCCGAAAGGTTCACTGTTTATGTGAACTATCAGCCAGTAAGTGGCGAAGTACGTTAGTTGACCAGATAAAAACAGCAGCCAATGACGATTCTGAATATCAGCACCTAAAACAGCTGGTTCAACAATCTGATAATGAAAAGTTACAGCAAGGGTACACATTGGACAATGTTGGGATGTTGTACTTTAATAAAAGGATGTATGTGCCCGATTCAAGTGACCTTAAGAAGCTGATTTTAGACGAGTTTCATATCAGTCATTACACTGGTCATCCAGGATACCAAAAGATGGTTACAGCACTAAAGAAGGAATATTACTGGCCAAGAATGAAAAAGCAAGTAGTGGAATACCTGGCAAGATGTCTGGAATGCCAGCAAATTAAGGCTGAACATCAACATCCAGCAGGACTGTTGCAGCCTCTGCCTATTCCGGAATGGAAATGGGAGACCATTTCCATGGACTTTATAACCGGGCTGCCACGAACGAAGAAGGGCAACGATTCGATTATGGTCGTGGTTGATAAATTGAGTAAAGCAGCACATTTCATACCAGTGCAGTCTACTTACAAGGCAGTACAAATTGCACATCTCTTTATGCAACACGTGTTCCGCTTGCATGGAATGCCGAAGGTAATTATATCAGACCGGGATGTGAAATTCACATCCACCTTTTGGAGAACTTTGTTTGCCGAGTTAGGAACTCAATTGAATTTCAGCACGGCATATCACCCACAGACTGATGGTCAAACCGAGCGAGTCAATCAGGTGTTAGAGGACATGCTGCGAGCAAATGTAATGTTAAAGCCGGGACAGTGGGAGGAGTATTTGCATCTGGTTGAATTCGCCTACAATAATGGGTATCATACTTCAACTCAGTTAAGCCCCTTTGAGGTTTTATATGGGCGAAAGTGCCACACACCCTCAAGTTGGAGTGGACTGGAGGATAAGTTGAGTTTAGGTCCGGAAATGTTGAAGGATATGGAAAATATGGTAAAAAGAGTGCGAGCAAATTTAAAGGCTGCTCAAGACAGGCAGAAAAGCTTTGCAGATAGGAAAAGAAGGTTTGCAGAGTACAATATTGGCGACCATGTGTTTGTAAGGATTCAAACCCGAAGGAGTACCTTACAATGGAGTGGTTGCGCCAAGCTGGCTCCTAGATATTTTGGACCGTTTCAGATTTTAGCTAGGGTGGGGCCAGTGGCCTACCAACTAGCTTTACCCAGTCACATTAGGATTCACAATGTGTTTCATGTTTCTGTTCTAAAGAAATATGTATATGATCCAAAACATGTTATTCAGTGGCAAGATGTGCGGGTAAGAACCAATACAGTTGTTCAATTATGCAGCATTATTCAATGGAGATTGATTATGTGCTGGTTGTTTGCAGGTCGAACCGGAAGGCGAGGTTCTGGTCGAACCGCAGAGCATTCTCGACCGGAGAGAAGTGCGGCTGCGGAAACGGGTTATTACCCAAATTAAAGTGCTGTGGCAGCACTACGGTCCTGAGGAGGCTACATGGGAAGATGAGGAACCTTTTAAAAAGGCCTACCCGAATTTATTTAATGAGAAAGGACATCGGGACGATGTCCAATCCCAGGGGGGGAAGATGTAATGACTCGGTAATTGTTATTTCGGATAATTACTATGGTAAAACATTATGAGTAATAATTTGTTTTACTGAAGACATTATGAGTTTAAAATAAATATAAGAAATTATTTTTGCACATGTGTATGAATGAAATGTTGAAATGCTGGCAAACCTCCAAAGGGAGGATTTCCTATTAAAAGGAAAGAATCAGTTATGCAACTGAAAAAGGAACTGCCTCTGACCCAAGGAAAAGGTCCTGGGGAGGAAAACCCTGGGCTGTTGATGAACAGGCAGGGAAAAGTTTCCAAGAAAAGAAAGAAAAAAAAAAAGGGCAGATTTCCTAAGAAAGGTTAAGTCTGATTGTGATCAGATAACCAGCACAGTGGTGCATTAGTCTTGTGGAGGCTGCAGGCCTGCAAGATAGCTCGGGGGGAGATTTCCAGTGTAGTGGATCTCATGGTTGGGCGGTTAAGAGCTATATTGTAACAGGTGGGAGCTGAGTAACAAGTCACAGTAGCAGACTATCAGGTATGTACCTTTAACTGTTAATTTGGAAGAAGAGGTAAAGCCAGCATAGCTACAGTAGTATAGTACTCCCGATAAATAGATTATGTAAACCAGAGTGAATGTCGGTGTTTCATTTATTATATAAGGAAAGAGCTAGGTAGTGCAGGTGAATGAATTCACTGTATTAGTAGGAAATAATTGATATAATTATGAATGTCAGTTTCCCTGTACAATTTCAAGAAAATTACAGTTTACGCTTATTTGGAGTCTGTAAATAAACTGGACATTAACATACAGAATTTAGAGACTGTAAATAATATAGTCATTAACATACAGAGTATGGAGACCGTAAATAACCTAGCCATTAATGTACAGAAACTTGAATAGTAAGTATATGTCAACTGCTGCTGAATAAATAAAAGACATAACTGTGCACGATATTACATACACCCGGCCGTAGGAAACAGGTAAACATTCTTGATAGAAATGATTAAATAACCTAGCCGACAACAAGCTTACTTTACCCTTAAACCCTGGGCGTGTAAACATGCGGCAAGCAGAGTCGTTCAGGAGCAGAATGACAATAGCAATGTATTTAAAGCGGCCGTGGCCGAAAGGTATCAAACATCACAGTGGTGCATATGTATATATATAAGGAAAAACTCAGAGCCGAAGTCCATAAGCAAAAGGAGTTCCACATATAAACCCTTCGCAACTTATACCGCGAATAAACTACAAAATCAGCCACCAAGGATCTTAGTTAATGGCCGCGAGCCAATAAATACAACTAACAACAATGGAATAAGAATCGAAACACAAAGCTGGTATCGCATACAATTAACTGTAGATTCACAATGCTAATCTTTAAATATGCGGCGGAACAGGGATGCTTGCTCCCATTAATCCAGGAGCAAGGCAAAACCCTGAGACCGCGGTACAGAGTATGGACATAAAACTATAGAATGCACGGGTACGTTTAATAAACATAATACAGATAATAAGTGGATCTGAAACCATGAAATGCCAGAACAACCAAATAGACAATTTCCAAATATATAAATTCCATTACTGTGAAGAGGCCGTAAGGCAGGCCTTCTGTTAACAAATAACAACTGTATTAAGAACAGTTAAAATGAAGCGGTTGAATAACTAAATACCAAAGTACTGTTTATAAACGAGAAAAGGGTTTATTTAACTCTGTACAACTGAATAAAAGCCAAGAACAATTAGTAACCCTCATGAGGGCCGAAGCCGTATAACAGAGAGCATTTTCACATGGAAAATCATGGTTACAGTACAGGAATGGAAGCCGCCTGTAGGCCATACCCTGATGTGGGTAGGGTGAATAGACCTGAGAAGCAATAGCGCGAGTATGAGCCTAAACTCGGCCAGATGAATCTGTTATTGATTCAATACAATGAAACCCTAAGGCAAATCGATCAATGCATACTTACCTGGTATTAAGCGGTGTGACCATGAGTCCTTTGGACGAGGCATACGCTGGAACCAACCCCTGCACCGGATATTCTGAAGACCGTGGCGCTGAGGCCAAACCCCTGCGCAAGTTATATGAGGGAGCATCGAACAAGTAAATAATATATAAGATAATTTGCAGAAACACCAAAACATGATTAACCATTAACAAAACTTGAAAGGTTGCCATGATGAATTACCCATACCTGCACAAGGGATTAGTTGCAGTAACAGAGCTCTGTCGGAGGTAAAGCGGATGTATGGATGAAATGAGCCATAAACCGAAGAACCCGGCAAGTTATATTGTCAACCAAAACCTAGAAGCGATCCACACCGTTCAGCCTGAATGATTGATCATGACCGTTCGTTTAAGCGGGAGTATGGCTCGTAGACCGAAGGCCAACTTGCCTGTATGGTCACATGCGTTCACGTGGTCTACAGCCACCTGGCCACAGGGCAGTGAGCTGTAAGCTCCTCCGCTTACCAAGTGGCGTTTGATTAATGCGCATCATCCAACTCTCAGTACAGTTATTGAGAGCGCAGTGTCGGACGTGTAATCCCCACGGATCATATGAATGTGCAAGGTCATCCAACCAAATATATATATGTATATAAACGTACCAAGATGATCATACTTTATATTGTAAACGTGCCAAGGTGATCACACAAGTAAATTCGAATGAGCATGTTTAAAGCCATGGTTAATGATTATTCACTTTACAACTATGTGTTATGTCATATCTACACCACAATCCTAAACTCAAGATAGTGGTCGTTAATATGTGATTAATATTTTTTTTTTAGTTGTGTTTGGTATAATGAAAGGGATCGTGACAGAGTAGATGGAGTATATCAATAGCCTTACTTTGATGAGAAAAAACATGTTAAAAACCCGGGGCGTTCACTGTGTTCTATTTTATTGCATGCATGTGATGGATGAGTACACAGTTGATAACCTTTAGGCTGAAGAGGCATTATGACAGAGTACAGTAACTGGCTTCAGAGTTTGGTAGCTTTGAATTGGAGCATATCTCTTTTGAAAAAAAATTCTGAACCATGTTCGAGAACCCATTTGTAGATCGGAGTTGTGAAGCCGGGAAGATACTGTGGATGGCTGCGAATATGCTTAGTCTGCGAGAGAATACATTATAAAGCACAGATGCATGGGTTATCCTACGATACAATACATTCTGGATATTATTCAGCATCGCTTCACAGACTCCTTTGCGGCTGTTCAGAAACTTGCTCGCAGTATAAGCGACCAGATGGGTTTGCAGTGCACGTTGCATGATAACAAGTGTTTGGCGAGTCTGTTTGCCGGATCTCAGCCTAAATTTTCTTTTAATTTTACTGTGAGTTGCCTGAGAAATTTTCTTTTAATCTGTACACTTTCTTTTAATTTGTCCTTAGTCGGAGTTCTCCGAGACAAATCAGGAGTAATGAACGGCGAATTCCAGTTAATCCTCATTTGGCAGTGCAAATAGTTCGGGAAAAATTGGGGTACAAAATGGGTCAACTAATCCGTTTTCTAATATTTTTGAAGGGAAACAGTATTGTTTTGTGGAAGATATTTTATTTTTATTTTATAACAGTAAAAGGTGGTGTTATATTGAATTGGTACATGTTGTAAAATATTTTTTTTATTTATTAAAATCTAAAAATTTCTGAAAAGTTTTTATTTAGTTTTTCAAAAGTTTATATTAAAATAAAGGTCTAAAAATTAAAAAAAACTAATAATTACATCTAGCAATACTTTTAGTAATTATATAATTGGAAGATCTTACTTCTATTTCTATATTTTTATATTTTTATAGAAAAATGTGAAAGTACATATTACTAAATTTTACAATGATAAATTTAACAATCACTTGAAATTAAAAATTAGCAACTAAGATATTTCAAAACTATGTGTATAAAATTATTATTATTATTTAAAATTATCGATTACTTTTTATATAAGGAGGCACTATCAAATAGCAACACATTAGTCTTATATGTTTTATTTTATATTTTTATAAAAAAATGTGAAAGTACATATTACTAAAATTTTACAATGATAAATTTAACAATTACTTAAAATTAAAAATTAACAACTAAGAAAATTAAAAATTAACAACTAAGATTTCAAAACTATATGTATAAAATTATTATTATTATTTAAAATTATCAATTACTTTTTATATAAGGAGGCACTATCAAATAGCAACACATCATTCTTATATATTTTATTTTATATTTTTATAAAAAATGTGAAAGTACATATTACTAAAATTTTACAATGATAAATTTAACAATTTCTTAAAATTAAAAATTAGCAACTAAGATTTCAAAATTATATGTATAAAATTATTATTATTATTATTTAAAATTATAAATTACTTTTTATATAAGGAGGCAGTATCAAATAGCAACACATCATTTTTATATATTTGATTGTTATTTTTTAATTTTTTTTAAAATGTTTTTTAATTTTTTTTTTTTAATTTTCAATATATTTTTTATGTTTAAAATTACAAAATTACTAAATAAAAAATTACACTAAAAATTACCAGAATCATATTAATAAATGTGATTGGTATAAAAATGACTAGAATCATATTAATAAATGTGATTGGTATAAAAATGACTAGAATCTGTTGGACACCTAATCCTAAAGGGTTAGTGTGGAATTCGAATGGACAAAGCAGTCCAAGAGACCTTGGGATCTGAAACCCAAGAGTCATATGTTGTACTATAAATGTATATCTCATCTTAATAAAAAATGAACTAAATGATTTATCTTTCCTACTCTTGTGTTGTCCATGTGTGTTTAACATGGTATCAGAGCCATGATGTGTGGCCTGTGTAGTTTTGTGCAACTGGCCTGAGCACTGGCCTTTGTCATTCTGACTTGAGCATTGTCCTCAATGCCTCTGTCCTCTGAAGGATTAATTTGGTGAATGATTATTTGGTCTAGAGTGGAAGGCAGAAGAATGTCTCTGTTGAATCGACATACCACCGGTAACATAAATGTTTTTGATGCTCCCTGAAATACGTTTGCTGCTTTGAGTATTTGTAAAAATGAATGCAGTTTTTCAAATGTAATGGTATTGAATGCTGCCGTTTTTCAAATAAATGCTGCTCTCTCTGTCCATAATTTTAGCTGCGCTCTCTGTCCATATTTTTATCTGCGCTCTGCTCCATGGGTTTTTATCTGCGCTCTGCTCCATGGGATTTGTTGTAATTATGAATGGTCCATAAAAAGCGTATGCGTTGGCTCCCATACGCTGCTACGTTACACCATTGACTGCGCCCTCTGTCCTGAGCGCATCTGATCTGCAACTAGCCTCCATTGAATGTGCACACCTGCACTGCCCTGACATTCTATTTATGATTCCTGCGCTTCTCTGATCATAAACGTTTCATATTCCCGGAATGATGTCCATCAGTTACATTCGAATTCTGTCTGCCATATTCCCTTGAAACTGCTGTCTGCACTGTCTGTCCATAATTAACGCCTCCGTCCAGAGCGCTACTCTGCCATAACGCCTAACAGGAGCAAATTGGTCAAGAAAAACTGCGTTCCTCACACTATCAATCAGCAATTCTACCATCTCGGGGAGATAGGTTTTGAGAGCATCTCAATTACGCTTGAAGCTGTCATGTATGTGCGTTGACAAATTTACTGTTAAAAGACTACAGGGTTCAAGTTAAGTGAGCGTATATACCGTGATTCCTCCTTGAATCGTTGCGCCTACTACAGATATTACGGAGGATCGTATGGGGTATGCTGTATATGCATGTATAATTCCTTGACTGAATGGTGGATATTGTTTCCAACGCGCAATTGCTGTTCACTGTTGTTACGCAGGGTCATCACTCTTGTAGAGGCGTAGTAATCCTTGAACATGGTAATATATGCGATGGAAATGTGTAACGTTTTGACATAGCATTTATAGATTGTGATGTGTAGCTGTTATTCCTTGAAAGAACCGCACCTGCGTAAGTGATTTATAACAGTTCACTGATATACATATACAGTTCGGTTGCATAAGAGGCGTGATATATAACCAAGCTGGTATTCACCACCGTCTGGCTGCTACAGGTGGCTGGATAAAATAAGTGTAAGTGTTTTAACACGAATATATATACATCTCTGTTCCAGTGAGCATACCGTGGACGCGTATGTATACAATGGATACATACACGCTGTGTAGGGAGGTGCTTATTCTGCGCGGCCATTATTTTATACGATACACGGACACGCCGCTGGTTTTGTAAATTCCGGAACGCGCAGTTATTCACTCTATGACACTGCCCAACCACGAGCAAACCATGGGCACAGTGTATCGAATATCTAACTTTGCAGGTCAACTCAACAGGCTAATAAACACGCTTTTCTCGCTGCAATACCATCAGCCATAAATAACAGGTTGATTCCAGTTTTCAATGGAACCAACCACGAAATTTCTGATGCGCCTTTTGCTTTCAAGAAGCTTCCGAGTTTATTGCGAACGGTACAGCCTCTATTAGCATATTTCATCAACAATTCAGTCGGCTTTCAGTGTTGTTTGATATTTACATAACATATCAGTGAAGAGGATTTTTTTTTTGTAAAGCAAATCCAAATGTTTATCATAATGATTTGCGAGTTTTTTTATCTCTTCAGTGCAGCATTCTCGATTCTTTGATCGTAATTGTGGCTGTATTCTTTTGCACTGTTCTGGTGTATTACATTGGTGTATTACACTGTCTTCAATATCACTGCATCATACACTTCATGCTCAGCGATTGAACTTCTTGTTCTATTTTTATAAAGTCCACCTTCTCAGCTCTCAGTGGGAATTTATTTGTCAAACGTTTTTCACTGTATACGGAAAACATCTCTTTCTTTCTTGTAATAAATTGTTGGACTTTATGCATTATTGCTCACTGTGAGACTGTGCATAAGCTGGTCTGTGCGTTGATCTCCGTGCAGAAGACCGAATGACTTTGACTCTGTAAACCGACTCTGCTACAGGTTGAGCTCACTAAATTTCCAGCGATCCAACCAATAGATCGGACCAGCGAGAAGCAGAAATCTGGTATCTCCAATGCTGAAGCAAACTAGTGGCAAGATCAGAGAATATTAATTTGTACCCCTGTCAAAGCATATGAGTATTCAAGTCCTGTCCATGACAGTGTTATAATTATTGGAGTTTTG
The DNA here is from genome assembly GCA_031772625.1 of Pinus tabuliformis. Classification (NCBI taxonomy): domain Eukaryota; kingdom Viridiplantae; phylum Streptophyta; class Pinopsida; order Pinales; family Pinaceae; genus Pinus; species Pinus tabuliformis. The sequence continues at coordinate 1,915,584,133 of CM062817.1, read as the reverse complement.
TTAACCATCATTTCTGAAGGAGTACTTGAAGGTTCCAAGCAAGTTTGCAATTGCTGCTGCCCCAGTTGTGAAACTGTATTTAAAACTCATTATAGTTTCTGTTCCTTGATTCATTTGCTGCACATTTACAAAGGATTTTTCTGTGAATGGTGTTACTTTTACTCATTGAGTCATAATATTTTGACAATGAAGAATATGCCTCGAATTACTGAAATATTAGAGTTCTTAAAAACTCTCATACATTCCTCAGATCATGATACAGTGAGAATAAGCAAAGCTTCTCTGGTTGATATTAGAACCTGTTTGTATAATGTACAAGAGAATATTGATTTTTTGCAGCTTGAAACACAGCTACAGCAAGAAGAATTAAAAATAAGGAGTCATTCTAAACCTGTTTATGTTCAGAACAATGAAGCAAACTCCCATAAACAGCAAGTCAATATTGTTCAAGTTCATTCAGATCCAGTACCCGATAAAGCAGCAGTTGAACATGCAGATGCAGAAACTCAATCTGCACTTCCCAAGCCCATCATCAGACCTTGGGAACAGCTTGTCCACAACAAGCACAGAACCGGTCTTGGTTATGACAAGGACTTGTCCTTTCATATTCCAGACTACTCAAAGCCCATTCAGTTTCAGAGTGCTGGATTCATTGATGACAGTTCACCTGCTTCTCATGACAGTTCAGCTTCAGCTGTTCCAGAATCTGCCCCTCTTCCACAACAACAGCAACAACAACAGATCGTGAAATGCCAACACTGTGACCGAGTTGGCCATCTGAAAGATCACTGTTTTGATCTTCATCCATGTGAGCACTGTCATAAAACCACTCATTTTTCAAACAGATGCTTCAAAAACAAACGTCCTGCAAGAACAAAGATTCATCTTGGATGGATCGCTTCTTGGCAATGGGCATCAACAGCCAAGAAGATATTCCAAACACATGTCAGAACTTGTTCCAGAGTATTGAACAGTCTTGCAGTTGATTTTTCTCCATCTTCTCACCTTGTACCTGACAGGGGGGGAAATGATGGTCATCTACAAGCTTCAAAGTCACATCAAGCGAGCCTGAGCCACAACCTGCCACACCAATTTCAGAGTTGTAGCCAGAGACAAAGATGCCCGTGAACAGATTGAGAACACTTCCTCTAGCAGAAGACTCCAGCTTCTTGCCAGTTTTGGAAGAGTTCCAGGAATTGCATTAAGCATTCCAGAGTTGTTGGTTATCCTTAAACCATCACAGGTTGAGACTTCCCTTTTCAGGTTGAAGTTTTACCTTTTATGTGGGGTGAGACCTCCCTTTTATGGTTGAAGGTTTCCCTCTTTGAAACAATAGGATCACTTCCTCTAGCAGAAAACTTCAGTTTCTTGCCAGTTTTGGAAGAGTTCCGGGAACTGCACTAAGCGTTCCAGTGTTGGTGGTCATCCTTAAACCACCGCCCTTTTTTATACCAACATTTCATAGAGCACAATCAGCCTAGTGCTGCCATGCATTCTTTGCACATTTTGTATTACAGCTCTCTTCTTGGACTCATACATAACCCTTCGGATTAAGGGGGGGAATGTTGGACACCTAATCCTAAAGGGTTAGTGTGGAATTCGAATGGACAAAGCAGTCCAAGAGACCTTGGGATCTGAAACCCAAGAGTCATATGTTGTACTATAAATGTATATCTCATCTTAATAAAAAAATGAACTAAATGATTTATCTTTCCTACTCTTGTGTTGTCCATGTGTGTTTAACAGAATCATATTAATAAATGTGATTGGTATATGTTAATGAGCCTAATCACTTTATTGAAACTAACATAGGTTAAAAAAAGAAAGAATACAATTTAGAATTTAGAAAATTAAAAATACTATTATGAACTTCTATTCCCAAGGAAACAAACAAGATTCATTAGGTTAAAAGCCATAAAACTACAATGTTCAAGGAAAACCCATACAATGAATTCATTGACTTGGGAGGCTCATTCTATAGCCTAGTATGGTGCGTAAAGTTGTTTTGTCAAAAATGAATTGAAGTTTTGACGATGAATTGAAGTTTTGCTCCTGTTGGTCAAAATAGAATTTATGAAAAATCTAAAAGAAAAACAGCTATATAAAACATTTAAATATTGTTGGCTGGGAAAAAAATATTACACCTAAAAAAATTGAATCCCTTAAGGATCATTTTAAATCCGTATTAATAGATCTAGGTTAGTGTAAATCTTTTTTGTAAATTATTTCTAATTAAAAGTATTTTTTAAGTAACTTAAATGTTTTTTTTTAATAAATTTCCTTTACCTTAAAAGATAACCAGCGATATATATATATATATATATATATATATATATATATATATATATATATATCATTTCTATTTTAAGATAAATGATTTTAATTTATATTATGTGTTGGTAAGGGATGAGAAAAATAAAAGTATTTGATAAATTTTCCTTCGTCAAGATAGTTAACCTTTTAAAGTTTTAAATGATGTAATTTAATAAAAATAAATTTAATTGGAATGTGATGTTCTCTAAAAACAGGTTTAATAAATAGATATTTTGGATTTAAAAAATTTATCTCTTTGGAATCTTTTGATAAAATTAAATATTTAATTTTAATAGTCTAGGAAAGAATTAGTTAATTTTGGTTTTTTTTTTAATAAATAAAAAATAAATTTGAAGAAGTTATATGGTAAAATTTCTAGTTTATCTATTTTTAAATAATTTATAAATTAATTAAGTTTTAATAAAAATATAAATAGATATTTTGGATTTAAAAAAATTATCTCTTTTTGGGATTTGAATGGAATCTTTTGATAAAATTAAATATTTAATTTTAATAGTTTAGGAAAGAATGAGTTAATTTTGGTTTTTTTTTTTTTTTAATAAATAAAAAATAAATTTGAAAAAGTTATATGGTAAAATTTCTAGTTTATCTACTTTTAAATAATTTATAAATTAATTAAGTTTTAATAAAAATGAGATAGGAAATACTATGTTTTAATTACAATAAATATGTAACATCCCTCGTGAAAAGTTAATGTTAGTAAATAATAAAAGTAATTATGAACAAAGACTTTATTTGAAAAATATATATAACTCTGTTATTAATTTTATGTTAATTAAAAACAATTGTGTTAGTGCTATTTGAACTGAGCTTATGATTAAATCATGGTCAGTAACTGTGGAATCAGTTACAATGGAACCCTAACTACCTTCAGGGGTAGTTGAGACCCCAGAGGAAAAGGGGGAATGCCAAGTCTGGTTAGGATCAGATGGCAGAGAAGAAAGAAAATGTTCATGCTATGTCTGGTTAGGATGAGATGGCATTAAGGAAATGAATTTTCCTGTGTACGCTATGTCTGGTTAGGATCAGATAGCGTTTACTGGCGAGACCAGTGTAATTGCAGTCGAGAGGACCTGCAAGTGCTTGGGGGTGGAAGATTAAAGAGGAACTCTTCCTACGGACGGGTGGATTGACAAGCATTACAAGTAGGTTTGTAAAGAAACAGGTACGGCCTACTATGTGTATATTTACTTATTGAGATGTCTCTTGTATGGTTCTATGTTAAAAGATACACTGTTCTGCGCTAAGAAGATTGATTCAGCGGAAACCCCTTGACTGTCATTCATAACCGAAAATAAGAAAAGAACACTAGTTGTTGTATTTTAGACAGAGACCGAGACACTTGCATTCTGAAGAAACGAATATTAAACCCTTGCATATCTCATTCGGAAATAACAGTAGAAAAATTGAATAAATAAGTCTTTGCTACTACAGGGACAACAAGAAATATGAACAGAAGTAATACTGTAAAAACTCCCACTTATATTTACATGTCGAAGGAAAGAATCAGAATTCTTTATTTACAGACAGAATCGAAAAGAAAAGTACAGACACTCTTTGCAAAGGGATGTATTATGCTCATAACAATATGACAATTATTTTATAAGACGGGACTGGCAAGTCTCGCAAACCCAATATATACACCGTAGTAGATATTGCCTTATTCAAACGAAATAAAAGAATATATATATATACATTGACCCCGGCCAGGAGGACCGCAAGTACCTTAGAGTCGAAGAACCAGACACTGTATTAATAATATTCATATGCATGGATTAAACAGCACAGGGTTTACGCATTCAAGATTCATAACATTTAAAAGAAATATGTATGCCGAGGACTGCATGGTAACTGTGGTTACAAGTAGTCTCAGCCAAAGCTTTCTAGTAAAAACCCTCGCTCAGAATAAGTTATACGAGCTGGGCTGAAGCTTATTCAGGACGGCCGGAGCGCCATAGTCGAAAAATAATAAGTAAACTTGGGTATAGGATTGTATACCAAGAAAGCAAGGTTAATGCAGAACTTAAAACATATTTAAGGCATGCAACTCATAAACGGGCTTAACGCTGATAAAAAAAGAAACAACGCTATTATACCGAGAACAGGTAATGCCAAAACTTAATACTTGTAATATATAGACGAGCTTGAGACGAGCATAACCCAATGGATAGCATGATAAAGTCAGAACCGTATTTGAATAACAGTTATGTCATGAGTCGGGCATTTAAATAGATGATAAACTGTGCATAGATACATTACTCGGTGAACCAAGCTTAGACAGAGGCCGTCATATCATGAGCCCTTAAACAAAGACTAAATACAATAATCTAACAGACGAGGGAAATGAACCATATAGGTTCGTAACAAGTAGAACCTGGTCGTATAGCGGAGGAAAGTTTGGTAGCAAGGAACTCGGCATCCCTGTTCAGCAGAACAGAGGATTAGCCACTGTTCCGAGGAAGAAAATCGAAATCAGATTCTAAGAAAGAGGATTTCCTCATACCTGTGGCAGGATGGTCGGGGCTGGAAAGTCGGGTCTTTTCCCCAACGATGTCTGGACGCCGAAAGCCTTCCCTGTAAAACCATGGAGACAGATGACTGAGTAACATGTGAAACGACTGAGGAACGAAATCATTTAAATGTAAACAATATCGGAAATATCTTTCAAGAACTCGACTTAACCTGAGCAGTGAGTTGGAGAGTTTCTTTGTGCCTTGGTAGAGCGTGGAACCCTGGTGCGGTGGAGAACCATAAGGTCTTCGGCCGAACACAGTCGAGCCGAGGACTTCGGCAGCCAAACTCTCGACCCAGAATGAAAACAATAACCAAGCCAATACAAAATGAACCTTAAATATTCAACGCATGACCCTGCCTCGTGGCACAGCCTCCGCCTTTGCTATGAGGAAGTCTACCACCACCGTCCGATCAGCGAGAAGGATCCGGAAGGGTTTGAGCGCGAAATGGTAAGACCGAGGAGCCAGCCTCGTAGCCCTCGATCACGCCACCGCACACGGCAGAACGAAGGTGAGCCGTTGATCGACCAGATGGATGAACCACAGCAGGCCAGTACTGCAAACGACAGTGCATTACTGTACCCATGTCTCCAAAGAGCAAGTTAGTCCGATCTCGGGTTGAATGCCATACAGGTCGCAATTAAGGTTGGTGCCAGCCCATGGTACCCGGGATCTGCCGTGGCAGCAAGTCCCATGACCGCCACAACATAAACCCATATATATATAAGAAAACCCTTTTTATAATTAGATAGGGAATCGAATGTTACGACTAATACTGTAATCAAATGAATGTTGACTGTGATGATTATAAAGTGCGTGTCATGCAATAAAATATGAATGTGTCAAAGCCCGAAAGGTCTTAGGTGCATGCTGTAACATTATTACATAAACATATAAGTCAAATTCTTGGAGAATCACGGTACATGTGGATTATACGTTTGATATATTATGGTCTGGTGAATGTAGATTTACTTATATATAATAATTTTTTTTACCTATGTTTTAGAGCGTGACAATTTGGTATCAGAGCCCAAGGTTTACAACTCTGTGACCTTTGGGAAAATTTCAAAATTACAGTAACATAAATATAAACAGTATCATGATGAAAGTTCAGATTACGCTAAAAGTAAATTATATCTGTTTAATGAGTGATTCTTAAGCAGGTAGTAGCAAAATGAGGAGAGCAATTAGCGCCCCTCATGGAAATTTGGATCAACCCGAAAATGTGGGACAACCTCAGGGACATCCTGAGTTTTGGGTGCAACTGGGAGCAGAAGGCCGCAATACTGATTCGACGCTAATGAGGACAGTTCAGGAACTGAAAGATGAAATGGCCCGGTTGCGTGCAGATAACGCAAGATTAAATGTGGAACAGGAGAGGATCCTGAAAAGTTTATCCGATAAGCAACATCAACAGCAGTCACATCTGAGGCCTGAACAACCACAAGTATCAGATGAAAACATTTTTCACACTGAACCAGAGGAAGCGGAAGACATAGTAGAGAGGCGGGGAGAGAAGTCTGTCAATGCTTCTGATTACCAGACTCCAAAAAGACCACGGATGGAACTGCAAGGGGAATTTCGGAAAATTAAACCAACTCATTTCGATGGGGAATCAGAAGAAGCTGCAGAGGCGTGGTTAATTAATATGAATAAGTATTTTCAAGTGTATGAATATGATCATCATCTTAAGGCAAGGCTGGCTATATTCCAGCTGCAGGCCAAAGCCATGCTATGGTGGGAGGAGGTCAAGATGGTGCGGGGAGTGAGTGAACAAGATGTGACATGGGAAATGTTTCAAAGATATTTCAAGGAGAAGTATCTGACAGAACGCTTTTATGATGAAAAAGCGCGAGAATTTCATGATCTGCGGCTTGGACAGCAGACCATTGACGAGTTCGTAACTAAATTCACATCCCTGCTTCGTTACGTGCCCTATATTCGTGAAGAGAAGGCTAAGGTACAAAGATTCGTTAGCAGCCTACCTCTGACCATGCGAGAAAGGATAGAGTTCGATAATCCGAAGACTATGGATGAAGCAATTCGGAAGGCAAGACTGTGTTATCAACAGAACAAATCCAAAGGAGAAAATTCTGGGAAGCGTTGGACAGATAAGCGGGGCAGTAAAATGCCTATGGGAAGTAAGGGAGCACGCAGCAATTTTCAAAAATGATTCTCGAAAGGAGCCAATACTAAAAATCCAACTAAAAATCAGAACAGATTCAAGCCTCCTGCAGAATCCAAGTATAGTGAACAGTAAGTTAGATTGGACAATGAAGGCTCAGCTCAGCCACCTGTTCATTGTTGGGGTTGTGGCGGACCCCATTATATTAGAAATTGCCCTCATCGGAAGGACAGCGATCAGTTGTCCCAGATCTATGAAGCTTCGACGGTAGGAGATGTGGCTCGATCCATACCCAGAATCAATGCAGCATTGGAGGATCGACAAGCTGATTACCAGCCAACAATGATAGAGTTTGAAGGTAAGATCTTTGATCGACCTGTTTCTATTTTAGTAGATCCCGGAGCTACTTTAAGCTATATAAGTCCCAAAGTTGTGGAAAGCTGTGGTTTGCAAACTACCAAATTTAAAAGTCCTTGGCTAGTACAGCTGGCCACTGGAGCCAAAAGACGAGTACTAACTAAAGTCAGCAACTGTCCATTAAGGTTAGCTGGCCAAACAATAACAACTGAGTTAAACGTACTTCCTCTTGGTTCCTATGATGTGCTGATAGGAATGGACTGGTTGGAACGGCGATGGTCTGTAATTAATTGTAAAACAAAAACAGTCTCTTACCGAGATGAACTGGGTGTGGGAAAAGAGATTCAAGGCATCCAGAAACCAGTGCAGATTCGGCCGATCACGGCCTCACAGCTGGTTAAGTGTATCCGAAAGAAATGCCAGATTTATGCAGTACAAGTGGGGTATGCAGATTCTGTGGATAAGGCTGCAATTGTTGAAAATATACCGGTAGTGCAAGATTTTGCAGATGTATTTCCTGAAGAAATTCCGGGGCTGCCGCCTAAAAGGGATTTAGACTTCACCATTGAGCTGGTACCCGGAGCAGCCCCAGTGTCCCGGGCACCCTATCGGATGAGTGTGCCAGAGTTAACTGAGTTAAAAATGCAACTGCAAGAGCTGTTGGATAAGAGGTATATCCGTCCTAGTGTATCTCCTTGGGGAGCACTTGTGTTATTTGTAAGGAAAAAGGATGGAACTCTGCGTATGTGTATAGATTATAGACAGCTGAACAAGCTGACTGTGAAAAACAAATACCCCTTACACCGCATTGATGAGCTGTTTGATCAGGTGAAGGGAGCGACAATCTTCTCTAAGATTGATTTAAGGTCTAGTTACCATCAAATCAGAATCAAAGATGAGGACATAGCCAAGACAACTTTTCGTACTCGTTACGGACACTACTAGTTTGTGGTACTGCCTTTTGGATTAACTAATGCACCTGCAACATTCATGTGTTTGATGAATAGTGTATTTCATCAATACCTAGACAAATTTGTATTGATTTTCATTGATGATATACTTATATACTCCCGGAATATCAAGGAGCATGAGGAACATTTGAGGATAGTGTTACAGACCTTACGGGAGCATCAGTTATATGGAAAATTCAGCAAATGTGATTTTTATAAAGAACAGATCCAGTATTTGGGCCACATTATTACGAAGGAAGGTATAGCTGTAGACCCCGAAAATATTAAAACTATAATGGAATTGCCTGCACCCAAGGATGTAGCAGATATTCGATCCTTCATGGGGCTGGCTGGATATTACCGGCGGTTTGTAGAAGGTTTTTCTAGAGTTACCTACCCTATTACCTCCTTGCAAAAGAAGGGAAAAGTGTTTAAATGGACAGCAGACTGTCAACGGAGTTTCGAACAGCTCAAACATTTACTTACCACAGCGCCTGTGTTGTGTGTGGCAGATCCCGAAAAGGAGTATGTAGTTTGTACAGATGCCAGTAAGGAGGGCGTGGGCGGTGTGCTAATGCAAGAAGGTAAAGTGATTGCCTATGAATCCAGGAAGTTAAAGGAACATGAGCAGAAATATTCTGCCTATGATCTGGAATTAACCACTGTGATCCATGCTTTGAAGATGTGGCGCCATTATTTAGTAGGGAGGAAATTTTTGTTAATGACGGATCACCACAGCCTGACTAGTTACTTTAGTCAACCCACTTTAAACGCAAGACAAGCAAGATGGGTGGACTTTTTGGGAAATTTCGATTTCGAAATTAAGCACTTAAAGGGAAAGGAGAACAGAGTAGCTGATGCACTAAGCCGAAAGGTGCATTGCATTTACGAGATTGGTATTATTCAAGGATGGTCCACCCTTGACAAAGAGATTGAGTAGGCTGCGGCGCAAGATCAAATTTATTTGCAAAAGAAGCATTTGGTGCAGAATTCAGATACCCGTTCAATACAACAAGGTTACACCTTGAATGCAGCCGGAATTTTGTGCTACCAGAAGAAGATTTATATACCCAATCAGAGTGGTATTAAAGAAAAGATTCTGGATGAAAATCATAGAAGTCCTTATGCAGGACATCCGGGTTACCAGAAATTAATCACCTCGCTAAGGAAGGAGTATTACTGGCCAGGCATGAAGAAGGATGTTATAGAATACCTGGCGCGCTGTTTGGAGTGTCAACAGGTGAAGGCTGAACATCAGCACCCTGCAGGATTACTACAGCCATTGCCCATACCAGAATGGAAATGGGAGACCATAACCATGGACTTTATTACCGGGTTGCCGAAATCCAAAAAGAACAATGATTCTATAATGGTGGTAGTGGATAAACTCAGCAAGTCAGCTCACTTTATACCGGTTCAATCCACTTATCGTGCAGCTCAAATCGCAAACATTTTTATGCAAAATATATTTAAACTTCATGGGCTGCCGAAAGTAATAATATCTGATCGTGATGTTAAGTTTACCTCAGCTTTTTGGAGGACCTTATTTGAAGGTCTAGGAACTCAATTGAGCTTCAGCACCGCATATCATCCGCAAACTGACGGACAGACCGAACGAGTGAATCAAGTAGTAGAGGACATGCTGAGGTCTTATGTGATGCAGCAACCTACGCGGTGGGAGGAGTATTTACACCTAGTGGAATTCGCCTATAACAATGGCTATCACTCGTCCTTGAAGATGAGCCCATTCGAAGTACTTTACGGCCGGAAATGCCGCACACCCTCCAGTTGGGGTGGACCGGAGGACAAATTCTTGCTGGGTCCTGAGATGTTGGAAGAAATGGAAGTTATGGTGAAAAAAGTTCGAGCTAATCTAAAGTTGGCACAGGACAGGCAGAAGAATTTTGCAGATCGGAAGAGAACATTTAAAGAGTACCAAGTGGGTGAACATGTGTACATCAGAATTCGAGCTAGGAAAAGTACCCTCCAATGGAATGCTTGTGCCAAATTGGCACCGCGTTTTTGTGGACCATTCCAAATTCTGGCACGAGTAGGGCCGGTAGCTTATCAGCTCGCCCTACCCAGCCATATTCAGGTTCACAATGTCTTCCATGTATTAGTTTTAAAGAGATATGTGTATGACCCTAGGCATATAATAAGTTGGCAGGACATTCAGGTAAGGAAAGACTGTTATATAATGTAAACTGAAATAGAATACTAGTAAGCAGCTGATCTGATTGTTATGTGTTTCAGGTGGAACCGGAAGGAGCGTTCCTGGTCGAACCAGTGAACATATTAGATCGGAGAAGAGTCGAGCTGCGGAAAAAGGTCATCTGCCAGGTTAAAGTGTAGTGGCAGCACTTTGGGCCTGAAGAGGCCACCTAGGAGGATGAACAAATGATGAGGGATACTTATCCCAGACTGTTTTTGGATGAACAACAACATCGGGACGATGTAGACTTTCAGGAGGGGGAGATGTAACATCCCTCATGAAAAGTTAATGTTAGTAAATAATAAAAGTAATTATGAACAAAGACTTTATTTGAAAAATATATATAACTCTGTTATTAATTTTATGTTAATTAAAAACAATTGTGTTAGTGCTATTTGAACTGAGCTTATGATTAAATCATGGTTAGTAACTGTGGAATCAGTTACAATGGAACCCTAACTACCTTCAGGGGTAGTTGAGACCCCAGAGGAAAAGGGGGAATGCCAAGTCTGGTTAGGATCAGATGGCAGAGAAGAAAGAAAATGTTCATGCTATGTCTGGGTAGGATCAGATGGCATTAAGGAAAGGAATTTTCCTGTGTACGCTATGTCTGGTTAGGATCAGATAGTGTTTACTGGCGAGACCAGTGTAATCGCAGTCGAGAGGACCTGCAAGTGCTTGGGGGTGGAAGATTAAAGAGGAACTCTTCCTACGGACAGGTGGATTGACAAGCATTACAAGTAGGTTTGTAAAGAAACAGGTACGACCTACTATGTGTATATTTACTTATTGAGATGTCTCTTGTATGGTTCTGTTTTAAAAGATACATTGTTCTGCGCTAAGAAGTGTTAGGATATTCCGACACATAGGATATAGTTAAGTTCAACTTGGTCTAGTTTAGAGTTAGGTATAGAGTTAAGTAAAGTGTGTTTCTTTACCGTTGTACATATTGTAACTTACAATCCGACGGTCACGATATGTAGTGATCCGACGGTTCACTCTCACCTCGGTATTATCGACACTTGATCCGTGGCTTGACACCCGATTGGTCCATGAGTTCTATTTAAAGCGCATGGAGGGTCATTGTTCGGGTAATCCGTGCATGAGAGAAGCTTATGTAAATTTTCATTCTTTGATTAATAAATTGTCTGTACCCACGTTGGGACAGGCCGTGGACTGTTTCCCTCCTTGCACTCTGAGGGTTTTAACCACGTCAAAAATACTGGTGTATTGATTTGAGATCTGGTTGTGAGCGGTGTCCTTTTGGTATTCTTTCTGAGGAACTTACCCTGTAAATTCCTACATGGTATCAGAGCTATTTGAGGGCCGCGTCCGTTGGTGATCCAAATCTGAAGCCGGTAGAACTGCATGCGGCTGTTGTTTCCTAGATCTGCTGTTTCTGACTGCTTTCGGGCCGAGAGGACTGCTCTGTTGCGTTCGGAGCATCTGTTTCAGTGAGGAACCCCTTTCGTTTCACGCGAAAAGGTTTCCGGTAGCCCTAGCTGCGTCATTTTTCAGATCGGGAGGTATACAGTGTTTTTTGCAGTTTACTGTTATTTTCTCTCTGCTTATTTCGGTTTCGGTTTATTTAGCCTTTTTTTTTTAACCGGATCTATACCTTTCATTTCTGCGTATGCTCTTTGCCCTGCGACTCTGTGCGATCTGGGCAAATCAGAAACAGAAAGGAAGGATTTTTCTCATGCGTATGCTCTTTTCCCTGCACCTTAGTGTGATCTCGGAAAATCAGAAACATTGAGAAAAATATTTAGTTTTTCGGCTAAAGCTAACTTTGAGATTTTTTTTAAAAATTTCTAGTTTTTTGGCTAAAGCTAACTTCGAGCCGCAAGGTTCGTTTTTCTTTGCATATTCGTGTTGGGTTTTGTGTTTTGTGTTTTGTAGGGAAAAAGAGCTTTCTCAAGGCAAGCACGCAAATCAAGGCCCCCCCCTCTCTCTCTCTCTCAAATTTTTTGTATAGATCAATTGGTTCAAAGCTATTTTAAGAGAGTAGAGGTCTTGGGTTCAAGTCTCCATTTTGTGGGGGCGGATTTTTTCATTCCCGCACATTCGCGCACTTTGCCGGCAACGTCAACAATTTTTTTCAAAAAGCCATAACTTCTTCATCCGGAAGCCTTTTTCAGAGCCGTTTTTTTTAAAACCGCCTATTTTTTCGAGATCTATCCATTGGACCACTTACTTTCAGCATCTTCAGCTTCAGTTTTTTTCAAAAAAATGGAAAGTCCATGCCAAGTCATTCTTGACAGCACTAACTACTTCCAATGGGTAGCCTACATGGGAGATTTACTTAGAAGTAAAGGTCTCTACAGAATAGCCACAGACCAAGAGAAGAAACCAAAAGATGAAGACAAGGCGGCAAAATGGGAAAATAGACAAGATCAAGCACGTGGTTTGATAGGGATGTCTGTTTCTCCTGATCTTAGATTCCACATTGCAGAACTTGAGACTCCTCATGAAGCATTAGAAAAACTTGCTAAAGTTTTTGGGATTAAAAATGAAATTAGAGCCCATCAACTTGAAAATGAGCTGCTTACTTTGGATCCTAATAATTTTTCTTGCATTGAAGATTTCTTGTCCAAATTCAAGACCCTTAGATATCTCTTGGAAGGTGTTAAAGTTAAGAAAGAAGATGGTAACCTTATTTATTCCATCCTTACTAAGTTGGGACCAGCCTACTCTGTATTTGTTTCCACTTTCCATTCTACAAGGGAAGCTTTCATTTGTCAAGGACAAGACTACAAGGCCCCTTCCTTTGACTCCTTTTGTGATTCCTTAATAAGAGAACAAGAAAAACTCTTACACCTTGGTCTTCTTAATCTTGGAAACTCTTCCACGAAAGCGTTAGCCGCCCAGCAGCAACCAAATTCAAAGAATCCTAAGAAGTCATATCCTCAAAAGAATGGTCCTAAACCATCTCAGCCTCAAAATGAAAGATCATTTCAGCAAAATGATAAGACCAATAAAAACAAATGGAAGAAGACTGATAGACATTGTAACTTTTGTAATCGAGATGGCCACTTAGAATCTAAATGCTTTAAGAAGATGGAAGCCTTGGAAGCCGCAATGAAGAAACATAACATCCATGTGGAGCCTACTTCAACTTCAACTTCCGGAATGGCACTTTCTGCATGTCATTGTCAATCATCTCAGTCTGGTTATGCATTAAATGTATCTTCTTCTTCTTCTCATTCTCATGAGTGGCTCATTGATTCTGGAGCCTCTTGTCACATGGCCAAAAACCAAGCCATGTTTTCTTCTTTAAATGATTGTAACACCAAAAATATATATATTGGTGATGATAGATCTCTTAATGTTGTAGGGACTGGAACTGTTCATCTAGACAATGGTCAGTTTAATGATGTATTATGTGTTCCAACCTTATCCTGCAACCTTCTATCTGTCTATCAGATAACTCATTCAGGTGAAGGTAAAATTGTTGAATTTTCACCTCATGATGTTGTAATCAAGGATCTAAAAGATCCTAAACAGATTCTAGCTACTGGTCTTGCTGATGATTCCAAAAGGTTGTATAAGTTTCACAACTTTGGGTCATCAAATCTTCCCTCAGTATTTGTTGCTCATAATGATGAAGTGAGCAAACTTTGGCATGAGCGATTTGGTCACTTAAACTATCGCTCCCTTCAGCATCTATGTAAAGAAAATATGGTGACAGGTCTTCCTATGGTATCTTGCAGAGATGGTGTTTGTTCCGGATGTGTACTCGGAAAACATCATCGGGACAGTTTTGACAAACGTGCCTCTTGGCACGCCTCAGCCCCTTTACAGCTTGTGCACAGTGATTTATGTGGTCCTCTTCCTGTTGCTTCATTCTCTGGCTGCAAGTACTTCTTAACTTTCATTGATGATTTCTCCAGACGCACTTGGGTATACTTCTTAAAACTCAAGAGCGAAGTATTTAACACTTTTTTGGCCTTCAAAGCCTTTGTTGAAAAACAATCTGGACATCAAATTCTTAAGCTAAGAACTGATAATGGTGGAGAATATGTTAAAAACACATTCATCAACTTTTGCACCGAAAATGGAATTCAAATGCAACATACTGTTCCATACACTCCACAACAAAATGGTGTAGCTGAAAGGAAAAATCGCACCTTAAAGGAAATGGCTAATTGTATGCTGCAATCTAAAGGACTCAGTCTTAGTTTTTGGGCCGAAGCAATTAATTGTGCAAATTATATAATCAATCGCACTCCTACTAAGGTTCTAGAGAATATCACTCCAGAAGAAGCTTGGAGTTCCATTAAACCAGATGTAAGTCACTTTCGTGTGTTTGGAAGTGAAGCATGGGCCCATATTCCAGATGAAAAGCATAAAGCTTTAGAACCTAAGAGTGAGAAATGTACTTTTGTTGGATATTCTGAAGATGTAAAAGGTTATAGACTTATTCCATTTAAGTCCAAAAATGTTATCATTAGAAGAGATGTAAAATTTGATGAAAATAAATCGGCCTGCGAGCCTAGTCCGGCGGATGTGCCACCTCTTCCTATCTCTTCTACTTTTGAAAACATTTCTTCTTCAGATGATGAAAGTGAGGATGACAATCCTCCCCCACCTTCTCAGGATCCTCAACTTCCAAGATGGGTCCGTGCTACTCGGGATGCAGCAGGTGATCTTGCCGGTGATCCTACAGATCAGCGACGTACACGTTCTCAGTTTGAAAGAGCCTCTTCTTTACTGGCTCAAGCTCCAGTAAATCATGATCCTGACACTTTTGCAGAAGCTTCAGGCCATCCACATTGGGAAGCAGCTATGAATGAAGAATATCATTCATTGATGACAAATGATACATGGGATCTTGTTCCTCTACCAAAGGGACGCAAACTTGTTAGATGTAAATGGGTTTACAGAACCAAGTATGGACCAGATGGGAAAATTGATAAACATAAAGCTCGTCTTGTTGCTAAGGGCTTTTCACAGGTTGAAGGCATTGACTACACTGAAACCTTCTCCCCTGTTGCCAAAATGAACTCTATCCGCCTTGTTCTTTCCCTTGCTGCCTCTTTAAAATGGGAAGTCCATCAGATGGATGTTAAATCTGCCTTCTTGCATGGGGACTTGCAGGAAGAAATCTATATGGAACAACCCATTGGCTTCATACAAACAGACTCCAGCCTTGTTTGTCGACTTAAGAAATCCCTTTATGGTCTCAAGCAAGCTCCTCGGGCTTGGTATGCCAAAATGGATAGCTTTCTTTTAGAATCTGGCTTTTCTAGGTGTCATTCTGACAATACTGTCTACACCAAGAAAGTGGGTGACTCTCTTATCATCCTTGTTCTTTATGTTGATGATCTTATCCTTACTGGTAGTGATCCCAACCTTATAAACCATGTGAAGTCTATCCTTAAAAAGAAATTTGAAATGACAGACTTAGGACACTTACACTATTTTCTCGGTCTTCAAGTCTTGCAATCCAAGGAGGTATTTCCCTTTCCCAGTCCAAGTATGCTTGTGATATTCTTCGTCATTTTCACATGGAAGACTGTAAGCCAGCCCCTTCTCCCTTTCAGTCTGGAGTCAAACTTTCAGTCTCTTGTACTTCTCCTGAAGTTGATGCTACCTTATACCGTCAACTTGTAGGAAAACTCTTGTACTTAACCCATACTCGTCCTGATCTTTCCTTTGCTGTTGGCCTTGTTGCTCGTTTTATGCAAAACCCCCGTGAAAGTCATTGGAAAGCAGCTAAAAGAATACTTCGTTATGTTCGAGGTACAGTACAGTTTGGGATTCATTACAGTGCCAAAGCAGCTCCTCTGTTAGTTGGTTTCACTGATTCTGATTGGGCTGGTGACCCTGATGATCGGAAGTCTACTGCCGGTTATGTCTTCACTCTTGGTTCAGGACCTATTACATGGGCTTGTAAGAAACAGGCTGCCATTTCTCTTTCGTCAGCAGAAGCAGAGTATCGTGGTGCCGTGGAAGCTAGTAAGGAAGCCTTGTGGCTTCGTCAGATCCTATCAGAGTTTGGCTTTGAGCAGCAGCATCCAACCACACTTTGGTGTGATAATCAAAGTGCCATTCAGCTATGCAAAGATCCAGTTCAGCATCAGCGCAGCAAACACATTGAACTACACATGCACTTCATCAGAAAGCTCATTCATGACCATGTTCTTGAAGTGCAATATTGTCCAACAGATGATCAGGTTGCAGACATCTTCACAAAGGCTCTCACAGAGGCGAAGTTCACTAAACTTCGATATATGCTTGGAGTTCAGGAAGTTGTCACTAAGGGGGGATAGGCTCTAGTGCCTCCTTCCTTCTCCTATTGTGTCATATTTGTAAATCCTTCAATCCTATCCCAAGTTGTTCTTAAGGGGGGATGTTAGGATATTCCGACACATAGGATATAGTTAAGTTCAACTTGGTCTAGTTTAGAGTTAGGTATAGAGTTAAGTAAAGTGTGTTTCTTTACCGTTGTACATTTTGTAACTTACAATCCGACGGTCACGATATGTAGTGATCCGACGGTTCACTCTCACCTCGGTATTATCGACACTTGATCCGTGGCTTGACACCCGATTGGTCCATGAGTTCTATTTAAAGCGCATGGAGGGTCATTGTTCGGGTAATCCGTGCATGAGAGAAGCTTATGTAAATTTTCATTCTTTGATTAATAAATTGTCTGTACCCACGTTGGGACAGGCCGTGGACTGTTTCCCTCCTTGCACTCTGAGGGTTTTAACCACGTCAAAAATACTGGTGTATTGATTTGAGATCTGGTTGTGAGCGGTGTCCTTTTGGTATTCTTTCTGAGGAACTTACCCTGTAAATTCCTACAAGAAGATTGATTCAGTGGAAACCCTTTGACTGTCATTCATAACCGAAAATAAGAAAAGAACACTAGTTGCTGTATTTTAGACAGAGACCGAGACACTTGCATTATGAAGAAACGAATATTAAACCCTTGCATATCTCATTCGGAAATAACAGTAGAAAAGTTGAATAAATAAGTCTTTGCTACTACAGGGACAGCAAGAAATATGAACAGAAGTAATACTGTAAAAACTCCTACTTATATTTACATGTCGAAGGAAAGAATCAGAATTCTTTATTTACAGACAGAATCGAAAAGAAAAGTACAGACACTCTTTGCAAAGGAATGTATTATGCTCATAACAATATGACAATTATTTTATAAGACGGGACTGGCAAGTCTCGCAAACCCAATATATACACCGTAGTAGATATTGCCTTATTCCAACGAAATAAAAGAATATATATATATACATTGACCTCGGCAAGGAGGACCGCAAGTACCTTAGAGTCGAAGAACCAGACACTGTATTAATAATATTCATATGCACGAATTAAACAGCACAGGGTTTACGCATTCAAGATTCGTAACATTTAAAAGAAATATGTATGCCGAGGACTGCATGGTAACTGTGGTTACAAGCAGTCTCAGCCAAAGCTTTCTAGTAAAAACCCTCGCTCAGAATAAGTTATACGAGCTGGGCTGAAGCGACGGCCGGAGCGCCATAGTCGAAAAATAATAAATAAACTTGGGTATAGGATTGTATACCAAGAAAACAAGGTTAATGCAGAACTTAAAACATATTTAAGGCATGCAACTCATAAACAGGCTTAACGCTGATAAAAAAAGAAACAATGCTATCATACCGAGAACAGGTAATGCCAAAACTTAATACTTGTAATATATAGACGAGCTTGAGACGAGCATAACCCAATGGATAGCATGATAAAGTCAGAACCGTATTTGAATAACAGTTATGCCGTGAGTCCGACATTTAAATAGATGATAAACTGTGCATATATACATTACTCGGTGAACCAAGCTTAGACAGAGGCCGTCATATCATGAGCCCTTAAACAAAGACTAAATACAATAATCTAACAGACGAGGGAAATGAACCATATAGGTTCGTAACAAGTAGAACCTGGTCGTATAGCGGAGGAAAGTTTGGTAGCAAGGAACTCGGCATCCTTGTTCAGCAGAACAGAGGATCAGCCACTGTTCCAAGGAAGAAAATCGAAATCAGATTATAAGAAAGAGGATTTCCTCATACCTGTGGCAGGATGGTCGGGGCTGGAAAGTCGGGTCTTTTCCCCAACGATGTCTGGACGCCGAAAGTCTTCCCTGTAAAACCATGGAGACAGATGACTGAGTAACATGTGAAACGACTGAGGAACGAAATCATTTAAATGTAAACAATATCGGAAATATCTTTCAAGAACTCAACTTAACCTGAGCAGTGAGTTGGAGAGTTTCTTTGTGCCTTGGTAGAGTGTGGAACCCTGGTGCGGTGGAGAACCATAAGGTCTTCGGCCGAACACGGTCGAGCCGAGGACTTCGGCAGTCAAACTCTCGACCCAGAATGAAAACAATAACCAAGCCAATACAAAATGAACCTTAAATATTCAACGCATGACCCTGCCTCGTGGCACAGCCTCCGCCTTTGATCTGAGGAAGTCTGCCACCACCGTCCGATTAGCGAGAAGGATCTGGAAGGGTTTGAGCGCGAAATGGTAAGACCGAGGAGCCAGCCTCGTAGCCCTCGATCACGCCACCGCACACGGCAGAACGAAGGTGAGCCGTTGATCGGCCAGATGGATGAACCACAGCAGGCCAGTACTGCAAACGACAGTGCATTACTGTACCCATGTCTCCAAAGAGCAAGTTAGTCCGATCTCGGGTTGAACGCCATACAGGTCGCAGTTAAGGTTGGTGCCAGCCCATGGTACCCGGGATCTGCCGTGGCAGCAAGTCCCATGACCGCCACAACATAAACCCATATATATATAAGAAAACCCTTTTTATAATTAGATAGGGAATCGAATGTTACGACTAATACTGTAATCAAATGAATGTTGACTGTGATGATTATAAAGTGCGTGTCATGCAAGAAAATATGAATGTGTCAAAGCCCGAAAGGTCTTAGGTGCATGCTGTAACATTATTACATAAACATATAAGTCAAATTCTTGGAGAATCACGGTACATGTGGATTATAAGTTTGATATATTATGGTCTGGTGAATGTAGATTTACTTATATATAAATTTTTTTTTTACCTATGTTTTAGAGCGTGACAAAATACATCAAGTGGTACATAGTTATATCTTAAACAAAAAAAATGAGTTTTTTGGTCTAGCAAAACTATAATTTTTTCCGAAAGGACTCCAAAGTGGATCACCTTAAAACAAAATATACATGTTATTGTAAATGATTGATAATGCAATCTTTCATAACTATGCATTGTCAATTGATTTAGCTCTTAGGAATATGAGAGGACCTTGTTCGACCATTGATTTTTAAATCAGCCAATCTTAATATACACTCTTCATTCCACTGCTCTCATACCATACCATATGAACATGGGGATACATGTATCTTAACATATAATAAGTGGTAAAAGGTTTTTATATGTTATTTATAAAAAATTGAGCTCAGAGCTAATGAAAAATATGAAGGGGTATAAAAAAGTTAATAAAAACTATGCATTGTCAATTGATTTAGCTCTTAGGAATATGAGACGACCTCATTTGACCATTGATTTTTTAATCAACGAATATTAATTTACACTCTTCATTCCACTGCTCTCATACCATACCATATGAACATGGGGATATATGTATCTTGAACATATAGTAAGTGGTAAAAGGTTTTTATGTGCTATTTATAAAAAATTGAGCTCAAAGCTAATGAAAAATATAAAGGGGTATAAAAAAGTTAATAAAAAAACGGATAACTACAATATTTAGTGAAAGTAGGTTTTTTTTTTTAAATTGATAGATATGTATTAAGTTCTTATTATGCCATGAATCGACATGTTATGTCATAACTGCATTGAATGAGGCAGTGGTGCTTCATTCACACACAATTTGTTATCTTTATTGAGATCATAGAGAACATGAAAATATGCTAGACTTTTTAATATTTTATCCCTAGAAGAGGAGCCCTTCAACTATGCTATTGAAGAAATAACAAATCATTTTTCAAGTTCTTTTATAATGAAATTTCATGAAAGGTATTTACCTTTGGAAACATTAACTTGATTGTAAAGGAAACTAGGGTAATTGTTTGTTACCTAGTTACAAATGAGAAGGTTGTGTCCACGCATAGTGGTGTGGGTGATGTTGCACCATAAGGCATGTTGAAGATTTGCAATTAGGGCTTTGTAATGATCGCCATTGTTGGTGATTGGGAATAAGCCAAGATAAATGCACAATTCTCCCATATTAATCAATTGGATGAAACTCAATAGGAGGTTGGTAACAACATGTCATCATATAAATTTTGATCACATCTACTAGGAACTAAACAGGATAATAGACTTTCTATCAAAGAGAGGTATTGATAAGGAACATGGTAAGCTTTTTTTTTTCAGTGTATGAACAAGGAGTCGTGATAAATCCCAGAAGCAGAAATTTTTCATAGATATTGGAGTTATGATGGATTGTACTCTTTTTGGATAATACTAGTAAATACAAGGCAATGTAAAGAGGAGAACACTCTAGACATATTCTAAATTAAAAGATAGTTTTTTTTGTATTTTGAACATTAGATGGACACAGGTAAGATCCATAGGATTAAGTAGTAAAAAATAAGTATGGAAAAATTTTAAAATACAAACAAATTGAAAAATTATGCTCATTTTACAACCAATGTACTGTCAGTTTTTATTGAGCGGAGAGGCTCATTTTACAACCTAGTATGAGGGGGATGTGTAAGTCTATGAGCGGAGAGGCTCATTCTACAACTTAGTATGAGGGGGGTGTGTAAGTCTGTCCATCCATCTGTATCCCTTTAAAATAAAAATAGAAGTTAAAAATTATGTGATAAATAGAAAAATGATGTTGGATGTAATAAAAAAACGAATATGTTGTAAAGTAATTAAAAGTAAAAAAATGTGACTAAGATGTTTAATTTTTGTAATTTGGTTATCTATAAAATATTTTAATACAAATTAATATTGGCATGTACTTAAAAATATGTTAATAATAAAAAACCATTTTAAGTTGAGTCAAGTAGTTAGGTTGGTACAAAGGAAGCGAAGAGGAACAAGTCATGAAGAGACTTCTACACGAATGGAGGTATTTGGATGAAAGATTCATCCCAAAAGATTAAAGGCAATTATATAAAGACATGTTTCAAAGATACAAGGAGATGAACTGAACAGTCACTCCCTATTGTATATAACAATGACCTACCTATGGAATAAAATGAATCAGTTTTATTGCCTATTGGAGTTACTACCTGGCCTGACATGGTATCAAAGCCAGCTCCTTGTTTTAGCTATTATGCTCCTGTAACTCCTCTGTCTGCCATATTCCTTTTGTCCATGCATCTGCCTCTGCCATAACCCATTTGTCTAAAACGTTCTTTGGTGCACCAGCGCTGCCTCAGTCCTTACATAACGCACCTCTGCCATAGTATCTGTCCACTGTTTCTTGAGCATTTGACAGAGATTATTCTCCTTATTCACGGAGAATTCCGTTGGCTCAGTCACCTTAATTCTACCCCATCGATCAACAACATTGTTCTAAAAATCAATCATTTTATTCCACAGGCTCTTTTCCTTTTGCCATGGCTCGCTTGTAAATTACAAAGTTTTTACCAGTTCGACCACTGGCATCAGAGCAGACTCTATTTCTAACTCGGACTTTTGCCATTTCTCGAGGTTTAGAAGGTGCCTGCGTCTTATTTTATCCGACTCTATTTATAATGCTGTTCGGAACAAGTTTGAATCGGAATTTCGATGGTGGGATGAGGTTGATCAGTTTGTTTTGTTAACACTGTCCCATTATTTTTTAAAACATTGTCCCATATTTTTTGTTAAAAAACATGCTGTCAATCACTTTGAGGAATGCTGCCATATAAATGAAGAGATTCTATGCATAGAATGAGGGAATACGAAAAATATGATAGGCATTTTAGAAAGAATTTAAAAAGGTTCACAACGACTTGTTGCAAACCTGTGATTGTATTTTTCGCACTATCCAGTGATGTCGTGACACTCTTATACCTATTCAGTGATACGGTGATACTCTTCTATTCATATCTGTCTACATTGATGCGGTGGCGCTCTTTTTCTTCTATTCATAACTACTCAACTAGTGATGCGGTAATGCTACACCCTTGAAAAGCAATTTGGTGGATTTGTATGGGCTTGACCAGATACGTTCATTTCAGACATAGAGTAAATACTAGTAGATCTCTGAGATGGCTCGTGGTAAGAGAAACAGTCGTGGCTTCAAGGTTTAAAGAATCAAAGGGATTTATGGTGAGTTTTTAGTCTTTTCAGTGAGCTTTGCGGATTTCATTAGTTCTAGAATATAGATGTTTAATGTTTTGTTTAAAACATTCTCAGATTACATGAGATGTATACCATCAGAGCTTGAAATTGTGATGTCGTTGCTGCTCCAACTTTGTAAAGCTCGCGATTGATGTCGTTGCTGCTCCAACTTTGTAGAGCTCGCGGTCAATGATTGATTATTGACTGTGATATGAATTAAACAACCAAAATCGCTTCCCACAGAAATTTTTGAGTACATTTTCACTGTATATGGGCAGAGGTATTCTTTTCTATCAGCAAAAGTTTTTTTTACAGAATGCATTCAATCATATCCATGGTAGGAATAGTTCTCACTGGAAAGGAGAACTATCCTGAATGGTCCCGGATGATAAAACACACCCTCATCTTCAATGAGTTGTGGAAAGGAGTGTGTGTCGGAGAAGGAGACAATGACCCAGTACAGCCTACCTCAGACAAAGAGCTCGTCATTTGGGAAAACAAGAACAGCAAAGCCTATGCATTAATCGCAGCATCTGTAAATGAAGAGGTGAGTCGCCATATTTCATCATATTCAACTGCCTTTGAAGCTTTACAAAAGATGAAAGAATTCTATGAATCACATTCTGCACTTGAAGTTGTTCAGCTCATGATTAAACTCTTCACTCTTAAACTGAAAAATAATGATCCTCTTGCTCTTACATCTGAAGTAAAGTCTATAATGCATGATGTCATATCCACTAAGGTTGAGTGGGATATCCCTCTTATTGCTTTTCTCAAGGCACTCTATCCTATTTACTCCAATTATCTTGAGTCTTTACAAGCAAATAGAAATCTTAAAGATATAACCTTTGACTCTCTTGTGAAAAAGTTTGCTGAAAAAGAAAAAGCCTTTGGAAAGAAGACAACCCTGAATCTTTTGAAGAGACTGTGTGCCTTTCTCATAAAGAAAAGCATCCTGCTTAAGATTCTACAAGAGGAAGAGGTGGACGAAGAGGAAGAGGAAGATATTTCAGAGGCAGGGGGGGCAGAGATTCTCAAGGAGAAAAGGCAGACTTACACTGCATTAGCTGCAAAAGAAATGGATCACATGATGCCTATACATGCAAGCTACCATGGGACAAAATTGAGCAGAAAAGAAACCAGCAGAAAGGTAAAACTGATGATACAGACAAAGTTAAAGCACCTGAATCCGCTCACTATATTGAGGCACAATGTAACATTGGAGTAAATGAAGAATTGTTTAATGCTTCACTTGCTTCTTCAAAAAATGATTGGTTGCTTTATTCAGGAGCAACCTGTCACATGACTCATAGAAAAGATTTTTTTGAATATTTCGCTGACAATGTTGATGGAGCAGTATACTTTGCAGATCAGTCAAAAATCAAGCCATCAGGGCTTGGCACAACCAGGCTTAAACTGCCTGGTCTTCCAGACTTTCTTCTGGATCATGTTCTATATCTCCCACAGCGCAAGAGAAACTTGTTGTCCTTGGTCCACATCCGCCAGCAAGGTCACTCCATTCATATGTTTGATGGCAAGCTTGAGGTAAGAAAAGCATCTGACCACTCACTTGTCATGAGGGGAATAGAAGAAGAAAGGCTTCTCAAACTCCAAGGAACCTCTGCTCATGCACAACATTTCTCATATATTTCTCATCATGAAGAAGGTACACTTCCATCAAGTTTATTATGGCATGCTAGATTTGGACATTTAAACTATGACAGTCTCCGCTTATTGAAGAAAAATGGTGTTGCTGGTTTGCCTACAATTCCTAGGAAACATAAGCAATGTGATGCTTTCATTCTAGGAAAGCATAGCAAACAATATTTTAATGATTCACATTCAAGAGCACATAGGAAGCTTGAACTCATTCATTCAGATTTATGTGGTCCAATGCCTGTTCCTTCTGCAAATGGAAATAAATATATCATGACATTTATTGATGATTACACTAGAATGTGTTGGGTTTATTTATTGAAGAACAAATCTGATGCTTTTCAAACATTCAAGAATTTTCATAAATGGATTGAAAATGATGCACAATCTCATATTGGGTCTATTCACACTGATAATGGAAAAGAATATACATCAAATGAATTTGAAAACTATCTTCGCCAACATGGGATCAAACATCAAACAACTGTGCCTTATAATCCCCAACAGAATGGTGTAGCTGAAAGAATGAATAGAACAATCTTGAATATGGTACGATCCATGCTTTTCTTAAAAAATGTAAAGATAATGTTTTGGGTTGATGCTCTTCTATGTGTTGCATATATAAAGAATAGATGTCCATATAATGCTATAAGAAACAAGACTCCTTATGAATTGTGGTATGGACATGTTCCTTCGGAAAAACATCTCAGGATCTTTGGTTCCACCTGTTATGCTTTGATACCAGAGGTACATAGAAACAAACTTGGTGCTAGAAGTCGTAAGTGTATCTTCCTGGGGTATTCAAACACCTCCAAAGCATACCACCTTTATGATGAAGTAAATAAAAAGTTTGTTGTATCTAGAGATGTAATCTTTCTTGAATCATCCAAATCTGACAATGTTGTTGAGCAACAACTTGATCGCTTGGATAGATTCGCAAAAACGAAATCAGTTCAAGAATTTGATAATCAGATTCCACATCTTGAAGGGGGGATTCCTATTCTAGATCAACATGTGGAATCTTCTTCTGAATAACACTCTCCCCTGAATGAAATTCCAACAACAAATGATGTTTAAGTGATGTAATTGATAGAATTGGGAGACTCAATCTTGATTCAGTCCCAATCTTGAGCATAATACGTGGCAGCAGCTGAAGCAATGAAAGAAATTGTGTGGCCCAGGAAAATTCTTGAAGATTTGCAAGTAAAACAAGTACAATCAACCCCACTCATGATTGACAATTCCTCTGCAGTAAAGTTGGCCAAGAACCCGAAGTTCCATGATCGAACGAAGCACATAAATACTAAATATCATCTAATTCAACATCATGTTGAGGCCAAAACAATTCATCTCCGTCATTGTTCCACAAATGAGCAAATTGCAGACATCTTCACCAAAGCACTTGGAAAGGAAAAGCTTGAACGATTCAGAATGATGCTTGGACTCACCAACATCCCTTCAAATTAAGGGGGGAATGTTGACACCTAATCTTCATGATTGGGTGAATTTTATGTAAATAATTAAATTAGGAATGTGAACAGTCATCGAGAGATGAACTGCATAGTCACTCCCTATTCTATATAACAATGACCTACCTATGGAATAAAATGAATCTGTTTTACTACCTATTGGAGTTACTACCTGGCCTGACAAGAACAATGAGGATCGCAAGGAGGACAAAGCACAAATGTGGGTACTACAAGGAAAGGAGGAAGGAAAAGAGGAAGAAGACCCATGAGCGAGACCATCCAAATGGTTGGAGAAATGTTGGTAAACTCAGGAAGAGTTGTACCCTTGTCGGAGGTATTCCAACAACCCCTTAAACTGTTAAAATAATCATTACAGCCTGGAATATTAGAGGGTTGAATAGTAAGGGGAAAAAAAGATATCTGAAAGAGAGCCTTAAGAGAGATAAGTCCAAGATAATGATAGTTCAAGGAAAAAAAATAGAGAATAGAAATTAAAATATATTATGATCAGTTTCAAGCTGCATTATGAGATAATAGGTCAGGATGCCATAGGAAGTGCTGGGGGCTTGGCAATCCTCTGGAACCAAGAGGAGATTCAATTTGAAAATTGGGTTAGCGTTCCTCGAACCCTTTCAGGGAAATTCAGGGATATTGGATTTCAAGAATGGGTTCTTCTCTCCGGTGTATATGGTCCACATATACTGAGTGAACACATGATTTTCCTTCAGAACTTGGAAACACTCTGATCCATCTTTCCAGAAACTCCATGGATTGTTGGAGGAGACTTTAACATGATCACGTCTCTAAAGGAGAAAAGGGGAGGACTCAGAAGAATAGACTCAGATATGGAAGCTTTCGGAGAAATGATTGCGGAACAAAGACTGGTAGACATACAAACAATAAATGGGACTCACACTTGGAACAACAAAAGAGGAGGTATACACCAAATTTCATTGAGACTGGATAGATTTCTAATATCATAACAGATCATAAACAAGATATATTCATGAAGCAATGATTCTACCGGGAACAGGTTCTGACCATTCGCCGATTAAACTAGAACTTGACATTAAAGCTAGCCCCAAGAAATGGCCTTTCAGATTTGAGGCTTTCTGGCTCAGAGACGAGAAGTTCATGAAGAAAGTGGAGGAATGGTGGAAACAAAGCCAACAAAGGGGAAGAAGCAGGATGCATATTTCCCAATTAAAACTAAAGGAACTGAAAGAAAAAAATTAAAAAATGGAATAAAGAGGAATTTGGAAACATCCTCAAAGACCAGCAGCTATTAGATCAGAAGATGAAGAAACTTCAACAAGGAATTATAATAGCAAGTAGAAGCGAGGAACTTGCTAGAGAGGAAGGGATTCTGATCGGCCAAATTGAAGAAAGAAGGAAATAGGAGGAGATTCTGTGGAGACAAAAATCAAGAGTGAACTAGCTACGAGAAGGGGAGAGGAACACGAAGTTCTTCCATCAGGCAATGATCCAGCAAAGACAGAGAAATAGAATCTTCTCCATAAAGAACAAAGAAGGACTTCGCTTAACTCAACATGAGGAAATGGAACAGATTCTGGTAAGTCATTTCAAAGATCTCCTTACAGAATCCCATGAAGACAGAAGAGAGGCTACTGGGAGAATTTGCAAGGAGATACCAAGCATGATAACCAGAGATCAAAATTTAACTCTTATGAGGGCAGCAACTCTGGAGGAGGTGGAAGAGATCGTGAAAGGGATGAAGAAGAATAAAGCTCCTGGACCAGATGGCTTCACAGTGGAATTTTACCAGGCTAGATGACAATTCTTGGGTCAAGACATTCTAGACGTGGTGGAAGATTCTGAAAGAAACTAGAAGGTATGTATAGGCTTAAACTCAACTCTCTTGTATCTTATTCCCAAAACTGCGAAGTCTGAAGATCCCCAGGGTTTTAGAACCGTTTCCCTTTGTAATGTGATATATAAAATTATTGCTACTCTTATGGCTAAAAGACTTAAGCTAATCCTTTCTAGCATTATCTCCCCGGAACAAACAGGTTTCGTGGAAGGGCGTCAAATTCTGGATGGATTGGTAGCTTTCCAAGAAGTAGTGCATTCTTTGAAAACTAAAAAAGAAGTGGGAATGATGATCAAACTAGACCTCTCCAAGGCTTATGATCGTCTGAACTGGGAATACCTGAAATCGGTACTAACAGCCTATAGTTTCTGTAATAGATGGATTGAATGGGTCTTCGCCATGATCTCTACCCCAAATTTCTCCATTCTCTTGAATGGATCGCCTTCTAAAATCTTCAAGGCCTCTAGTGGACTGCGACAGGGGGATCCTCTGTCCCCCTGCTTGTTCATCATTGCGGTGGAGGGGTTAGGAAGATATATCAATAAAGAATTGCGGGAAAGGAAAATTAAAGGGATCTAGATATGGGGAATAACCTCCCAATCACGCACCAACAATTTGTGGACGATATCATGCTGTTTTGTGGAGTGTCGCTCAGAGAAGTGGGAAGAATAAAAGGGATCTTAGACCTCTTCATGGAAGAATCTGGTACTCAAATTAATAAGGAGAAATCATGTACATATTTTTTCAATACCGCAGGAAATGTCAAAACGTATTTAACAATATTATTAGGTTTCCGCTCAGGAGAGCTGCCCACAAAATATCTTGGCACCCCGCTAGCCCTGAATCCTCTAAGGATGGAAAATTGGAAACAAACCATTGAGAAAATTACCAACAAATTGGCCAATTGGTCCTTCAGAACCCTGAATATAGCAAGAAGAGTAGTATTGGTCAAGGCAGTGTTACAATCGATTCCGATCTACCAACTCTCGGCAATGGCCGCCCCCAAAGGTGTGTGCACCAAAATGGTGGAGATATTCAAAAAATTCCTCTGGGGAGGACCGAAGCAGCAAAGAAAGTGGGCATTGGTATCTTAGAAGGGCCTAGTGAAAAGTAAGGACGAAGGGGGATTGAGTCTAAGAGATCCATACTCCTTGAACCAAGTAATGGGGGCTAAGCTCTAGTGGAGATGGATGAGGGGAGGGGACGACCTATGGAAAAGAATCTGGACAAAAAAATATAACATGCAAACAACCTCAGAGGAAATCTTAACACTGGTGGAAACCCCGAAAGGATCGACAATATGGAATCTGGCCAGTCAAAATAGAAACACAATATCCAAGAATGCTTTCTGCGAATTTAGGAATGGAAATTCAGCCAAATTATGGAAAGAAGCTTGGCAGCAGAGGGAGAAACCAAATGGCGAATAGGTTCTACGAGGCACATACCAGAGGGCAAAAGAGGAAGGGTTGAACTATGCTAGAGAATTATAGAACGAAGAAAGCCAAGAGAATCCTGGAGAACCTGGAAAAATCCGGAAGAATGGGATAGACATATTGATAGAGAGAAAAGAGAGTTGTATATAAAAGAAATGTAGACAAGGAAAATACCTATCAAAATAGGTTCAGACATACTGAGATGGGGTCATTCAATGAAGGGGAACTTCACGATTAAAGAAGCATACCATCTCACCACGCAACAAGAACAAGATGATATGACACCCCTATGGAAACAAATATGGAAGAGTAATTGGTGGCCGAAAGTGACTCACTTCTTATGGCTGGTGGGTAAAGGTCGCATTCTGACCTGGGATCAACTTCAAAAATGTGGAGTTTAGGGCCCTCCTAGATGTTGTCTTTGTAAACAGGATCAGGAAACGCAGGAACATCTCTTGAACTCGTGTTGTGGTGCACAACAACAATGGGAAGAAGTAAGGAGACTCTTTGGAAGGACAAATAGAGATCATCAAAACATCAAAGAAACAATTAAACAATGGGGACGAGGTCAATTCACGAGCCCAGTGGTTAGAAGAGCATGGAGTCTAGCAGTAGGCATGAATATATAGATGATATGGAAAGAAAGAAACAGGAGAATCTTTCAAAATAAAGCGCTGTCTCTAGAGTGGGTCTGGGAAAAAAACCTAAGTCATATAAGAGAAACTATTCTAGCGGAAACATGGAGCACAGAGGATTGGAAAACGACACCTGAGGAAGAACAGATTCTGAACAAGCTTAATCTAGAACAAGGAAT
The DNA here is from genome assembly GCA_031772625.1 of Pinus tabuliformis. NCBI lineage: Eukaryota > Viridiplantae > Streptophyta > Pinopsida > Pinales > Pinaceae > Pinus > Pinus tabuliformis. Next base: position 1,915,554,150 of record CM062817.1, on the reverse strand, counting down.
GGTAGCACCGCAAATGTGGAAACCCCCTGACATAGGGTGCAGCAGCCCTATCCACTTTTCTCGCCCCATGGTAGGGTTCATCAAATTGAATTTTGATGGAGCCTCCAAAGGCAACCCGGGCCCGACAGGGTTTGGAGGCCTATTCTGGGATGACCAAGGCAGAACAAGATGGGTTTACTCAGACTATGGTGGTATTATGAGTAACAATGAAGCAGAGCTTATGGCAGTCTATCAAGGACTGAGAATAGCGATAAGAAATGGCTACAACAACTTGGAAGTTGAAGGCGATTCCCAATTGGTTACTAACATTATAAGGAAACTCAATAATGGGACAACATGGGATAAAGTCACGCAAAGCTGGAGGACGGCTAGCCTGGTCCAAGATTTGGAAACCATTTCAAAGAGATTTGATTATATGATCATCAAGCATGTAAGAAGGGAAGGCAACAGAGCAGCAGATTTCCTTGCAAATTGGGGAAGTAATGAACAAGGAGGCAAGCTAGACAACATATGGGTGACCCAACTAGAGGAGCCAAGATTAGAGCCCCTCAAAGTAATACTAGCCCAAGATTGCCATGAAGACACGACCTCAAGATAATAGACACAGGTGGCCCCCGATCGGGGTGATAAAGAAGGAAAGTACGGGAAGGTGGACATCGCATGGGAGAGGCTGGCCAGGACGGCCACCTACTGCCCTCACCATCGATCAAAAGGCCATGGTGGCATCCTGCATGTCTGCGGGAGTTTCGAGGCAGTGGAGTGGAAGGAGTGTGGGGAGAGAGAAGGTTAGAAACGGCGGCGGTAGTGGGATGGGACGTGGTTCAGATGGGTTGAGGTACTTGAGGGTGGCAAGGTAGGGAGGAAAAATAAGTGTGTAGCGAAGGGAGGAGGAGAACTGTGCTGTGCAGGTGTTGGGAGCTTCGACGGGCAAGCGTGAACTCAGGGATGTCTCCTTTGGCTCTCTTCCTGCATTTCTCTCTGACTTGCTTAGTATGATGGAAGAGAGGGGTCTGATGGAAACTGATGAGGAGGAGTGGTGTAAGAGCGAGTTAGCTTTGTATTCTGCCATGCACAATAAAGCAGAAGAGGGGGGTAAGCAGGGATTTGTAAAAGAAGGGTGGAGGCTGAGCAAGCCAGAGGGTTTCCTGGGGAGAAAGAACAAGGATCAGAGCACCAATATTCCGGGGAATTGTAGTAGGGGGACAGAGAGTCAATCCGAGAAAACTGTGAACCCTGCCCAGGCGATGGCTAGTATGACAGAGGGTTTACTCTCCTTCCTTTATCCAAGGGGGAGAAACAATGGCTTCCTCAGAACAATGGACATGGTCGGAGTGGGGTAGAAAGGCTTAGGGATAAGGGAATTTTGACTGATGGGAAGTTTGTAGCTCATCAAAAGCTAACTTCTGCTGGTGATAATTGTAAACAGGCGACAATAAAGGAGAAAATGGCACGCTTGGGTAGAGGCAGGGGGCATGGAGGCAGAGGATGACATAGTCAATTGAGCAGAGCTGACCAGCCAACCTCGGTGCCAGCAAGCCAGAGGCAAGGGAGGAGATCCATGAGGACAATAGTCTAGGAGGCAGCTCGAGCCTATCGAGAAGGGACAGATGCAGACATTTGATAATTAATATAAGAAATGGAAGACAATGTAATGGAAGAGGAATCGGATCTTGAGATGGAGGAATGGGGAGATATCATCCTGGACCCAAGTCACACCAGAGGACGAATGATGCTTTATAGGCAAGCTCTACATGTGTACTGGGTGTTAAAGCGGCTACTAGCGAAGGCTCTCGAGAAAGTGGCAGAAGAAGTGATAGCAATAGACCAAGGAATGCCAAATATTAAAAAGGAAATGAAAAACTTACAGATCATCATGATAATGCAAGATAGCGAGCTGGATGAGATCTAGCAAAGGTTTATACAGATGACTCCAACGCCTAATGTCTCGATGGAAACACCTGTTAATGCAGATTTGGTCACTGATGACCAGAAGGACTAATCCTTCTCAGTTTATTCTGATTATTTTGCAGATAGCTCTTCTTTTCAGACGTTTATATGTTAGTTTTTAGCATGTTAAGTGTTTTTAGATGTACAGTGCATGTAGCATGGATGGAAAGACTGATTAAATTTTGTTACTGGATGGCTTATAACAAACTCAGGTGGCCAATAGACTTGGTTTCCCATTTGGGCAAGTTGAGGCCACCAAAACGTTGTATCTGTTTCAACTTGTTATTATAAATAGAAAAGGAAGGTGCTACCCTAGCTTACAAAAAAAAAGTAGTTAGGTTGGTAATTACCTGTCCTTAACTAATTTCTTGAATATTTATTCTCAAGAAAGGATCAAGAGGATATGGGTATATGAGATCAATAGAGAAGAACAAGAAGAGAGAAGAAAAATTAAGAAAATGGAAATCCTACACTGAGATGTCTGAAGCGAAGTATGGTTTGGACCATATAGATGTAAAGAGATACAGTAGTCTCAGAAAGATAGTGCATGCACACCAGGAATAGCTCGGGGAGAGACAAGCTGGCTACAACAGTCTCAAGGTTGGGAGGAAAAGCAACAACCAAATTGAGGTCTGGTTATAGATCAAAACTAGAAGTTAGCGCAAACCTAGATAAGTGAAATCTCATATTGTATAGGTAAAAGGTCTATTATATGGTACTAGGGATTAATTATTCGATACACTTGACAAGCAGTTTCTCTAGAAATGGAATGGGTAGTTCTGATTATTATGTGTAAACATATTAATATGAAAATCTATGTACTATGAATTATAAAATAAATAACCATATGAAGTATGAAGTATGAAGTACGAGAATTAATATAAGAAGTGTATTATTTATTCTAAAAGAAGAAAATAAATCAATCCCATAAATTCCCACAGATCATAGAGGAAATCTAGAATTTTGTTGGAATGAATACTGGAGAAAACATAGCGGAAATCTAGTATTACGATTAAATGTAAACTGTGAACAAAATAAGGATGAAATCTTGTAAATATACTCGAATTAGTTAAAAGAGGGAAATCTGTGAAAACAATCCATTCTGAAATAACATAATTATAGAAAACAAGAATGAAAAGAAAGAAATAGAGTCTTGCGCTGTACAGACAATCTTATTTACGCATCACTAAACTCATAGAGTTACAAGAAATGCGAATTAAAAATAGAATCAACCCTTAACACCTGATAAACAGTTGAACTGCACATTTTTACAAACCGATACAATACACAGAAGGTTCATTCTGAATAAATTCATTAACATATGAGATAAGAATTTTATATTGTCCAAAATCAGCCACATAAAATCAAAAGTGAGCCTCCTCAACATAATTGATAACATGTACAAGGACGTTACCTAAAAAGCCAATAAACAAAACTAGGCCAGGGATTTGGCTGCCAAGCAAGAGTTACTTTAAGAACATATTACAAGCTTAAAATAGCCTTTCATATAAAAACTAGCAGTCCCTTAATAACAGAGAAGCTCTTACAAGCTCTTACAACTAAAGAAGAAGTCTAGATATTATAATGCAGGCCGAACTAGCAGTTATTGTACAAAGGAATTACATTTCCATAGAACCAAAAACCCAAGATGCAAAACCCAAATGAAATTTCAGTTGGTCAAGACTCAAATAACCGGTAGTTAGGCTTAGCCAATCTCCGCCACACCTAGCTAGCTGAGCAGAGGGTTTTAGCTCCATCATCTCGCCTCAAACCTCAAACAATGGCGAAACCCTCTAGATCTACTGGGTAGAAGGACACAAGGTTATACTCTGTAGAACATTTAAAAAAGGGAAGTAACCAAACAACTACAAAACAACTGCAATAAGCTTACAATACCTGGAACAAAGTTATGTATGAGAACCCTCCTTATAACAGGGAGTCAACTCGAAACGTTGGAGCACCTGTAGAAGGAAACCATTTCTGCTTAGAACATAGTATAACAATGAAAAACCTGCGATCGTGAGAAAAATTTGAACATGACACTGGAGATAAGTTCTGTAGGTTTAGCTGTTCATATGGATAGTGCCTTTCTGGATGCGGATTCACCGAACGAGGAAGGAGGATATGTGAATACAACAAAACATCGATATATGCATAGAACCCCGAGTTTTCCCACCACCGTCTTATCCAACTCAACATCTGATGGCCGTGGATGAGGAGCTGCTCCTGAGGTTGAAGGCACAATGGTATAGCATTCGAAAACTCCAGAGATGCATTACCGCCAAACTTAAGGCCGTCATATTAGCCAATGGAAATTAATACATGAATTAATTATTTGCGTTATGGTATATCAATGACTTGGTATAATAGATATGATAGTATTAATTGATGTGAACCTTAAGATATAGTTTGACAACCATTGGATGTATTCAAATGATGGTTCGAATAATTGAATGTATGAGGACGACGGGAATTACACCACACAGATCTGTGACAAGGACAGGACCAAATTCTTTTCAAGAATCCAATCCTAAGGTATGGGTACAATTGGTTGAAGAGCCGCATAATACCAATACTGAAATCTTGGAATCTGTACAAGAACTAAAGGATGATATGGCCCGATTATGGGAAATATAATGAAAGGCTGATGAAGGAGCATGAAAATATCATGAAGAGTCTATATGCGACAACTAATTACCAGTCCTCAGTACGGAAAATCACTAGCGAACAAGAATTCCGAACCGATAATGTAGAAACAGAGGGTGGCGAAGAAAATCATGAAGAAGAATCTATTAATGTGTCAGAGCATAAAACGCAGAAAAGATAGAAAATAAAGCTACAAGGAGAATTTCAAAAAATAAAGCCTCCCCTTTTTGATGGTGAACAGGAAGAGGACGCTGAACCCTGGCTCATCAATATTAATAAGTATTTTCAGGTGTATGAATAAAACCATAATTTAAAGGCTTGTTTGGCCATCTTTTAGTTGCAAGCAAAATTCCATCTTGTGGTGGGAGTAGTTGAAAACAATACACAGAGTAAATGAACAAAGCATAACTTGGGAAAAATTTCAAAAGTATTTTAAGGAGAAGCATTTAACGGAGAGATTTTATGACGAAAAGGAAAATGAGTTTCATGATCTTCATTTGGGGCAATTGTCTATGGATGAATTCATAGAAAAATTCACACCCTTGCTTTACTATGTTTCTTACTTACGGGAAGAAAATGCTAAAGTGCAACGATTTATCAGCAGTATTCCTCTCTTCATGAAAGAGCACCTTGAGTTTGATAACCCGAAAACCATGGACGAAGTTATACAAAAGGCTCGAATATGCTATCAACAAAACATTCAAAAGGGAAATATGGGGAAGAGATGCGCTGACAAAAAGGGGGTTAAGTTCACCCCTAACAGCGAGGGAAATAAGGCCACAGTCAACAAGGGACCCTCTAAGGGGCAAGCAAACATGAATATGAACAGAAATCAGCCTAGATTCAAACCTCCAACTGAGTCCAAAACAAATGAATAGTAGGGCATAATTGAAGTGGAATTAGAAGCTAGACCTCTTGTATAGTGTTGGGGATGTGGAGGACCACATTATGTCAAAAACTGTCCACCCCAAAAAGGAACGAACCAGATTTCACAGTTTCAAGAAGAATGTACTATGGGAGAGGTGGCAAGGATTATTCCTAAAATAAATGGTGCCCTTGAAGACCATCAAGCCGAATACAAACCAACCATGATAGAATTTGAAGATAAAGTTTTCGACCAAACTATAATTATTTCAATTGATGCAGGAGCTACCTTGAGTTATATTAGTCTCAAAGTAGTAGAACAATGTTGTCTACAAGTTGTTAAGTTTAAAAATCCTTGGTTAATATAATTAGCCATGGGGGCAAAATGAAGGTCGATGACCAAAGTAAGCAACTGCCCCCTAAAGTTAGCAGGTCAGTCTATTAAGGTAGACTTAAATGTGTTACCCCTAGGATCATATGACATCCTAATAGGCATGGACTAGTTGGAAAAACATTGGTCACTTATTAACTGTAAAACCAAAACTATTAACTATATGGATGAAGAGGGGAAGAGGCAGGAAATTCAAGGAATATTAAAACCAATGAAATTAAGGTCAGTAACAACATCTCAATTAGCAAAATGTATCAGAAAAGGCTGACAAATTTATGCAATACAAGTAGGATATACTAACTCAAAGGAGAAATCTGTTTCTTTAGAAAATATACCCGTGGTGCATAATTTTTTGGATTTGTTTTGTGAATAAATTTTGGGACTTCCTTCAAAGAGGGATATAGATTTCACCATTGAGTTGATTTTGGGCGTTGCCCTGATATTTCGAGCCCCCTATCGAATAAGCATACGAGAGTTAGCAGAATTAAAGATGCAACTACAAGAACTGCTTGATAAAAAATATATCTGCCCAAGTGTATCCCCTTGGGGAGCTCCGATGCTTTTTGTTAAGAACAAGGAGGAGACCTTGCGCATGTGTATGGATTGTCGTTAGTTAAATAAAATGACTATAAAAAGTAAGTACCCTTTACCTCGAATACGTGATTTGTTTGATCAAGTGAAGGGAGTGATTGTCTTCTCAAAGATCGACCTCTGTTCAGGTTACTATCAAATTAGAACAAAGGAAGAAGATATAGAAAAAAAAAACCTTTAGAACTTGCTATGGGAATTACGAGTTTTTTTTGTTGCCCTTCGAGCAAGGTAATGCTCCCACAACCTTTGCTATGAAACCAACTCACAAAAATATAGAAAAGATAGATGAACGACTTAGAAATCAACCTCTTCGAGGGGGCAACATCCTTTACATTACACAAATGAACAATTCTTGGATTTTACAAATGACAAACCTCCTTTCTATACGTATGAGTCTAAGGGGTCACAATATAATCAAAGCCGATGTAACAATAATAATATAAGGGCACAAAAATAACAATAGTGGGCTTCTATGGGGCACAATAATAACAATATGGGGATAATAAGGGCACAACAATAACAATAAAGGATACAATGACAATATTAATGGGGGAATCACTACTATTATAGGGACCTAACATGCCCCTATCCTTCAAAAAAGTGTTGTCTTCAATGCTTGAGTAGTTCTGGATGCTTCTGTATAAAATTCTCATCCTCCCATGTGGAATCTTTAGCGGGTAAGTTCTTCCACTTGAGGAGATACTCTGAAATCAATCGATTTCATAGCTATCGAGTTATTGTTTCTTTGATTGCTTCAAGTTCCACTATGATTTTTCATTCCTCATCAAGTTCTGGAAATATTTTTTGAACTGGGAGCTTGTCACTTATAACTTTCTTTAGGGTGCACTCGGGAAGCTGCAGGAAGCTCCAATTTGTATGCCGTAGTATCTATCTTTTGCAACACCTTGTACGTACCATGATAATTTGGTGATAATTTATTATCCTTATTAGCTTGCTTGAGGTACATTTTTTGGTTGTATTCGTAGGAATACTCAATCACCTACATCAAAATTTCTTTCACTACGATGTTGATATGCCTATTGTTCCATTCTATTCTGCACCAAGGTGAGGTTATCCTTTAAGAGTTGTAGAACTTGTTGTTGATGCTCGATGTGATATTCCACTGATTGAACCTTAGAATTTTCTCTTAAATATGATGTGATGGATCATGGTGGATAATATCCATAAAGTGCCATAAGTGAGGTCATTTTTTCTGCATTATGGAAGGAAGTGTTATACCACCATTCAGCGAGAGGCAAACATTTGACCCATTGTGTCTGTTTATCAAACACAAAGAAATGAAGATATCCTTCCAAATGTTTTTTACTATCTTAGTTTGCCCCATCAGATTGAGGATGATAAGATGAGCTATGAACTAACTGAGTACTAAGACAAGAAAATAATTTTGTCCAAAAATTTCCAATGAAAATGGGATCACTGTCTCTTACAATAATCTTTGGGTTTCCATGTAGTTTTTGAATTGTTTCCATAAATGCAGTAGAAACTCTATTCACTTTAAATGGATGTGATAATCCACAAAAATGGGGATACCTTGTAAGTCTGTCAACTACCACCATGATAACACTCTTTTCTTCGGACTTCGTTAAACCTGTGATAAAATCCATTGAAACCTGCTCCCAACGTTGGATTGGAATGAATATAGGTTGTAATAGACCTGGGATCTTAATTGTTTCAACTTTATTTTGTTGGAAAAGTAAACACTCTGCCACAAACTTTTGAATATCCGACGTAAGTCCATCCCAAAAAAATTCCTTCTTATACCTATGGTAAGTTTTTAAAAATCCTAAGTGCCCTCCTAAGGGAGAGTTTTGAAATTCCTTAAGAATATTTTGTTTGAGTTGGGAATTCTTACATAGGTATAACTGATCTTTGTACAATAACGAATAATTTTTCCAGTTAAATGTATCAGATGTACTAGGATCTTGTTGTAACTTTTGAATGAGTGATCACACTTCTTCATTATTCTTCCATTCATCCCTTACCTCATTTATCCAATCTGGTTGGATAATAGAAATGACACAAATAAATGTTTCCACATCCTCACGCTTTCTTGAGAGTGCATTTGTCACAACATTTTGCTTCCCTTTTTTGTAGATGATTTCAAAGTCATAACTCAACATCTTTGTGACCCATTTTTGCTGCTTTTCTAAAGATAATATTTGCTCTAAAAAGTATTTAAGATTGTCATGATCTGTTTTTACCTTGAAGTGTCTTCCCATTAGGTAGGGTCGCCATTTCTTAATTTCATGTAGTATTTCCAACATTTCCTTCTCATAAATAGCTTTACGTAAATACCTTCCTTTGATTGGATGACTTTCAAAAGCAATGGATCTTTCTTCTTGCATTATAACAACACCAATTCCATTTTCTGAGGAATCACATTCCATAATAAAGGTATTTTTGAAGTCCGATGTAGCTAAGACTGGTTCTTGGCACATTGTCTCTTTAAGATGTTCAAAGGCCTTCGTTGCTTCTGGAGTCCATGAACATGCATATTTCTTTAATAATGTTGTTAGAGGTGCTACTATTCTCCCATAATTCTTAACAAACATGCAATAATACCCTATCAACCTGAGAAATCCTCGTAGATGCTTTATGGATGTGGGGATTTTCCATTCCTTAATGGTTTTAATTTTTCTAGGGTTTACCTTAACACCTTCATGAGATACAATATGAGCCAGATATTCCACCTCTTGTACTCCAAAGAAACATTTGGAGATTTTTTCATATAATTGTCTCTCCAAGCACCCTTTCAACATGTTGAACATGATCCTTCCAAGACTTTTTGTATATTCGTATATCATCGAAAAATACTAAAACAAATTATAAGGAAGGGTTTGAAAATGGAATTCATCAAACCTTGAAATGTAAAAGGTGCATTGGTAAGGCCAAAAGGCATGACCCAAAATTCATAATGACCCTCATGAGTTCTAAATGTTGTTTTCAGAATGTCTTCAGTCTTTATTCTGATTTGATGATATCCTAAATGAATATCCAACATGGTGAAGTAAATTGATCCATGCAATTCATCCAATAATTGATTAATGACAGGAATGGAGAATGTTAGGACCCTCGACACCACATATCTCCACAATGGTATGATATTGTCCACTTTGGGCCTAAGCCCTCATGGATTTGTTTTTGGGCTTTACCCAAAAAGGCCTCATACCAATGGAGATATTTGTCCATCCTTATATACCCATGATCCTCCCCACTTCTAGTCAATGTGGGACTTTGGTCGTATACCCAACAATCCTCCCCTCGAACAAAGGACCATCGAGCTTCCCCTCAAACGATTATCCATCTGTCCACTCTCTACCAACCAGGATTCTCCGCTCCAATGCGTTGGAAGCACATGCCTTACATGGAAGCACCACCTACCTCGAGAGCTTGCTCTTCCCAGGTCAACTCCTCTTCATCGTGTTGGGACCAGGACACGTCCATGAAGAATCCGGAGCACACCGCCTGTCTAACCGAGCTCATCCACGGATCCCATCGTGATATTACCGGGGCCCACCACCTTCGTTCGACATTCCGAGAATTCATCCACTTGGCTAACTTCGGGGCATGGCTCCGATACCACTTGTTAGGAATCTCGACACCACATATCTCCACAATGGTATGATATTGTCCAGTTTGGGCCTAAGCCCTCATGGATTTGTTTTTGGGCTTTACCCAAAAAGGTTTCATACCAATGGAGATATTTGTCCATCCTTATATACCCATGATCCTCCCCACTTCTAGTCAATGTGGGACTTTGGTCGTATACCCAACAGAAAATTTATCTTTAATAGTGAGCTTGTTGCGCTCCCTATAATCTAGACCCATGCGTCATGATCCATCCTTCTTGTGAACCAATACTACTAGAGTAGAGAAAGAACTTTGACTAGGTTGAATTATACCAGCCTCTAGCATTTCTGCAAGCATATGTTCAATATCACTCTTTTGGGCATAGAGATATCTGTAAGGCCTGATGTTTAGAGGAAAACTTCCCAGAATCAAATCAATAGCACGGTCATGATCACGAATAGGTGGGAGGCCTTTGGGAGTCTCAAATACCTTGGAATGATTATCCAAGACTTTTTGGAGATCTGGAGAAAAAGATGATTTCGATGTCGGAACCTCTAGTGAACATAATTGTGCAATTATGCCTCGTTGTTCTTTATTTAGAAGCTTTATCATTCCGTTAGAGCTGATTATCTTTCCTAGTTTCCCTGTGATACCGCTTAATTCAAATTCCTTTCCTTCTGAAGAAAATTTCATGAGAAGTTCCTGAAAAATTAAAAGATATTGTACCCTAGGATTGTAGCCATTGCAATCCTAGTACAACATCAGCACCACCCATTGGAATGGACAACATTGGGCTATTCAATACATATTCTTCCATGGATAGATTGATATTATGGCACTTTCTTGAGAAATTTATGGTTCCTCTATCTGCAACCATCTCTTGACACTCTGGTGCTAGATATAAGAAGAAATCCAATTCCTTGGCTATATTATAATGATTAAAATTATGGGTACTACCTAAATATCCAACACTATTACCTTTTTCTTCTTGATATGCCCTTCTATCTTGATAGTTTGAGGAGTGGTAATTCCAGCCAATGCATTACAAGATATGGTCGGATTCATTTCTTCTTTGTCTAGGGTTTGTTCCTGGTGTATATCCTCTTCTTTTGGCATTTCGTATTCCTTTTCTTCCTCCTCTTCACAATCTATATAAAATAAATTCTTCTTAGCATACTTATGACCTTTGGTGTATTTTTTGTCACAACTGTAACAAAGTCCTTTTGCTCTTTTTTCTTCCAAATTTTGTGGTGTCAACTTTATAGGTTCTAGATGGCTAGGGGTGACAACACTTCCATCTTTATGATTGTGAGTGGTAGGCTTCGTTGTTACCATACTTTTCTTTCCATTTTTCTTGCCAACCTGAATGCCTTCTCCAATGAATTAGGTTCCGAAAGGCGAACCTCATGTTGGATGTTGTCCTTTAAAGTCCCTATGAACACATCAATACTATGCTCCTCTCGAATATCTTTTACCCTTATATTCAATTTTTGGAAGTCCTCAATGTGCTCCATCATTGAACCCTTTTGTTTGAGATTTATCAATTGGCTAAAAAAAGTGTTGGTTTTTGTATCCTCATAATGTGCTATCATTTCATCCATAAAAATAGCCCAAGTGACAATTTATTTACGAGATTGAAATCATTGATACCATACAAACTGATTTGGTTCCAAATATAAAGTTGCAATGCGTACCTTTTGTGTGTTTTTCACATTATGCAGATCGAAAAATTGTTCCATCTGTACTATCCATGTAACGGGATCCTTGTCATCAAACTTCCTCATATCAATATTTGGAACATGGCGTGTCTTCAAACCAACATTAGAGTCTATGAAATCATGATTAACATTTATTTTTTTCTCATCATGGGTTTCCTTTACTACCCTTTTAAAACTAGTAAGCATTTCTTATAGAAACTTTGTCAAATCTATCTTCAAATCTTCCATCTTAGCTTCCACTCCATCCATCTTAGCTTACACATGATTCATTTTAGCTTCTATTCCTTTCTTTAAACCATCCATCTTAGCTTCTATTACTTTTTGTGCGAGTGAATTTTGTTGCACTTGGTCTCGTAATTTTGATATATCATGGTGCATTTCTTCCTCTTCTTCATGAGTCATGCTAGAACTTTCAGGTTGCTTACTATGTGTTTCCATTTTCTTTCTTCGGGGAATCAATTAATGATAATAATACTTCACTATTCCCTTTGAATTCTTTCCAACTATTTTTTCAAACCAAACTTATGCAAAAACTAAAAAAGACTACGCACATTTTTTCACCTTGTAGGAGCTCGATATTAAATCTGCTGTATCTCTATAATTTCAGATCTCCAAGGTTTGACATTTCTTCCAGCAATAACCCTCTGAGTCCTATTTCCAATGCCACTAGTCTGATCAAAGTTGGGTTCTCCAAGAAATATTTATGCCCAACCTCCTAGGATGACCTGATATATAATTTTTCAATAGAGCGAACTTGTATTACATGCCACGTGTCACCATTTCTACCCTCGAATCTAAAAAAGATACATAGAACACTACACTCTGTCCTCTTTTTGTAACTTCTGACGAAATTACAATCTGATGCTTAGAGAGAAAGTTATGATGATTTTCCCTAGACCACTTGTTTGGGATGTAATTCAGGAGCCTTTAGAAATCCTAAATGTCTTGGACCGTATCTCCGAAAATATAGTGAAACAAGATCTCAAATTCAGGCATGAACTTCCCCATGATTTCTTCTCAAATGGGTTTTAATTTCATAGTCTAAACCGGTTTTAATTTCATAGTCTAAACCTTTGGATAAAACAAATTATAGCGAAAATTCCATGATGACGGGTTTGAGATTGGATTTTGGAGCTTGCAAAAAACCCTAACTTTCTAAAATCATATGTCTGAAAATATAGCGAGACAAGATTTAAAATTTGGACTTGAGGTTTAGAATGATTTCGTATCAAATGGGTGTTTCTTTTATCTTCTGAAATGCCATAGAAAAATAATTTATTGTGAAAATTCCACCAAGTCTTGTTTGGATCAGTGAAACCCTAGAATCCAAAGCTCTGATAACAAATGTTATGAAACCACCTCAAAAAAAGATAGAAAAGAATGACTTAGAAAACTACTTCTTCGAGGGGGAAACCTCCTTTACATTACACAAATGAACAATTTTTGGATGTTACAAATGACAAAACCTTCTTTCCATATATAGGAGTCTAAGGGGCACAATATAACCAAAGCCGACAAAACAATCATAATATAAGGGCACAAAAATAACAATAGTGGGCTACTATGGGGCACAATAATAACAATATGGGGACAATAGGGGCACACCAACAATAATAAGGGATATAATGACAATAGTAATGGGGGAATCACTAATATTATACAGACTTAACAACTTTCATGTGTCTCATGAACAATATATTCCATTAGTATTTAGATAATTTTGTGTTGGCTATGGTGGAGGAGTATGACTCCATAGTTCTATTTTTCAACTTGTTTGTCTCTAATAACTAATCCCAATAGTAACTTCAATTTCCAATGAAGGGCCACTAATTCAGAAATTGTGTCTTTTTGCCTCTAGCGTGTCCTAGATGTAGAACCCATCCACACAAATATTCAAGCAATTTCAAATGAGACAACGATTTCCTTTCTTCTCCCACCTTCACATCCAATTCTCTTATTTCCAAATGGAAATCACGAGGGACAACGTTGAAATAAGATGTCACTGATTCAAGCAAAAATAATCTTACGCCCCTCTGTCCAAGATGAGAAGCACTTCCATCATCCCTTCTTCTTTGACGTTACCTTGGAGGCATGTCGGAGTCATCAAGGGGTTGACTCAAGTATTTATAGGGATTTCCCCTACCTGCAAAAGGACAAACAAATTTGACTCTATCTTCTACAACTAGGTCAGGACACCAAAACAACAAGTCAATTTAATTGCCCTAAATTAAATGACTATACTTGGAAAGTAGGCCTCTAACACAAAAGGGAGTTGACACAAAATCCACATTATGCATTATATCCTCCACCATTTGACCAATAAAACGCCCCTTCCCAACACTAGAATCGCAATAAAACCATAACGATAGGTCCAAAACAAAACTCTTTAACCCAAGCTCAATACCACAGGAGGCTAGCACGACCCTCAACAAAATACCACCCATGCCAACCATCCATGACACAACACAGATAGAACCAACTAAACGAGCTCCCACAAGGCAACACAGATAGAGCCCACTAAAAAAACCCTAGACCCAACACCAAGCATAAAAATAACTCTTAATTTTCGAACTGTAAACAATCCAGAGCTGAGAAAGACACACCCAAGACAACCAAAAAACCGACTGAGCGAAAAACAACAAGCTCATCGAGACATAAATCCAAAACAGAGGACTAAAACTTATAATCCCAATTCGTCGAAACACAAAAAAAATCTCTCCGCTCCACCAACCAACCAAAAATACGTTCCTAAAACATCACCTTCACATACCACCTGAGGGATGATATTTGTTCCTTCCTCCCTTCCAAGAAAAAACCCTTAAAAAAACATGCCAAGAAAACCCCACAAACCAATACTTAAACAATATGCTACATAAAACCAAAAGATAACCCTCAACTCTCGCAATATATTTCTTGCTACAGGCCATCACTCGAAACCACTTATAAAAATTTAATAACATACTCATACATACAATAGACTCCATGTACTCCCACATTAAATGGGAACGCGAATGGCCAAACGTGATATCCACAACAGCCCAAGCTCCATCTACAATAATCAGGGGGCTACATTTATGCTTTTTCATTTTCATTAATGTGAAACATTTTCATGGTACCTTATCACGCACCCTTTAGAGGAAGAATTAAAGTCGATAATAATTGGTTAGCTTTTTGGAATGGAATAATTTAATTTACAAAACCTAAAAAAAAAAGTTAATTTTATTTTTTTTCAAAAGTTATAGATATTGTGATTTGACAACAACTTTTTAGAAAGTAAGTTTTGAATATATTAAACTTAATATAAATCCTTGCATTTTGAAAGAGAGTTTAAAGGACATTGTGAAAAGGAAATTCACTTGTTTTTATATCACTTTTGAAAGACTCCATCATCAATTGGGATGCATATTATGTAATTTAAATTGTTGAATCATTTGAATTGCGGTATGTTGTATGTTACAGAAATATTATATATATATATATTTGGTCAATATTCATTTCTTTAATATATTTAATAACTTCTTATTTACCAATATTTTCTAAAGGAAGTTTAGACAAATTTCTTAGTGTTAATGATTTTTTTGTTAGAAGAAAAGTTTCATGCATTATTCTTATATTATTCATAAAACAAATGATCCATTTATCTTAAAATATCAATGGAATTACTAAGAAATGATCCATACATCTTAAAGTCTCAATGGAATTACCATGTATCTTAAAGTATCAATGGAATTACTATGATATGATCCATCCATCTTAAAGTCCCAATAGAATTACTAGGCAATAATTTCCTCATGTTTAACTACTTTGACCATAAAAAATTTATATTTGAACAAAAAAATTAATGACTCATTTCTATCAAAGCATTATACAATTAATTTATCCAATATAATAAGTTTGTAACTTAATTATTTTGAGCCAATACCCATCCTTTTGCTTACAAAGAATATGAATCCAAGACACTAAAGAAAGGAATATACTCCTTCAAATTTAAATGAAAGGAATCCTCTTAGAATGTTTTCCAAATGGTCGAAGTGAGTAGTCAATAAAAAGAGGAACTAGAAATAATAGAAATGCAAATCATGGAAATGTGGATATGCATGTTTCAATTAAAAATTCATTTAGAGTATTGAAGCATACATTAATTTTTCCCCAGGAAAAAAATCTATATATTTCCATCACTGAAAATATACATTGTTAGGAATCACAAAATTCTAACTAAGAAAACCATTTCGTTTATCAATGAATCATGCTCTAAAGGGTCCCACGACATCTAGGATTTCGACCTAGCCAACCCTCTGTTGTGTGGATCTCTCGAACACCCCTACAAAATCATGAATACTTGTGATTCAATAGTGAAACCAAACTCTCTAGATGGAATGGTGGTTGGATCTGTAAGTTCATTCTCCCATGAAAATCAAGCCAATGTATCTTACTGTTCCATATTGAAATCCGAAATTCCTCTTTTGATAGTTAAAGAAGCTCTTGTCATTAATGTTCCCTTGGGGGAAGAAGATTTTAGTTGTGCTGAATTTATTTTACATCAAGGTTTGGTATGTATATTTAATGTGTTTATGCCACAGCTGATTGATCTCCATAAGTGGATCTATGGTTCATGGAAACCTCTATTCTCTGATGATCTGAATATTCACCCTTTGGCTTGAGGTTTTTTTGTTGTTGTCTTTGATAATCATGAGGAATAGACGATTATTTCGGAATTCAGGCCTTACTTCTGGCGTGGTGTTGGTCTGTTCGTGCAACCCCAAACTTCTTCATTTGATCTAATTACAATGTCAATATCCTCAACTCTAGTTTTGGTAAGACTTCCAAACCTTCCCTTGCATCTTTGGAATATCCCTTCATTAACATCTATTAGGAATGCAATAGGGAAAGTTTATTTCCAGTGTTTAGATACAAAGAATTTTCTCAAGACTTCATATGCTCGAATATGCAAGGAGATGGATTATAATAATGGTTTTCCCACTAAAATAAATTTAATGGCTGCATATTATATATGGGTTCAGAATCTTGATTTTGAAAATGTTTCATTAAAATGTCGGGCATGTTATGAAAGGTGACATGTAATCGAGAATTGGCCCAAGAAATTACATAAAAATAGGGCTTGAAAAAAATAGTCGGAGGCCCAAATGGTGGGAAGTTGTTCAACTCGAACATTATATTATATTCCAGGAAGAAGAGACCCTAGACAAACAGAAAGAAAAATAAATTCAATAAGAAGGGTATGTAAAAGAGGATCCACTAGAGGAAGCAAAATACAAGTTGGAAGAAACGAATTTCAAAGAGGATCCACCAAAAGCAAAGTCAAAATAGGCTCACCAAACCCTTGAAAATTATGGGTTCTCCATTAAACTCTTAGGAAACTAGAATGACAAAGCAATCTCTTGGGTTGATAAGGAAAATGAAAAAATTGCTAAAGAAAACAATGCTCACTCACTAAAGGGTGATCTCTCAGATTGATAAGAAAATATGGGTTATATTCAAGTTGGAGAAAAGGGAAAAAATACTTAGCCAAGGAAAAGGAGAAGGCAGTCAAAATCAATTAAAAAAGAAGTAAACATGAAATGTAAATGTATTTGGATCTTGGTAGTATTTTAGAAATATTTAGCTAGAAAGGAAACAAGACATTTGTATTATGGGGTACTCGCTTGAGGGTTTGGATCGAGCCACCATGATTAATCTCAAACCCGTAAAGGATATTGGTAACCCTAAAGAAATGTAATGATTTTGGGACAGATCCCAACATTCTTTTTTAACAAAACTCTCATATATGTTTCATATATATATATATCATGAGGACCACCATAAATCTGATCCATTCATGATCCAAACAAGAGAATCTTCACAAAGAACCAAAAAAGTTCTCCATATGTACAACAACTATGTCATGAGTATATATCTATCATAACTATAAAAATTTCCTTATACAATAATCAAGATTAGAGGTGAAGGGCTACATCCACTACTAGTTTTTCATTCACATATTCTTGATACTCCAGAACCTTTGGTATGACTTGAAAAGATTCCTTGGAGACCATGTCTACCAATGTATTAAGTTCTTTGAAAATATGGGTGCATGAAAACCAATCTAGCTTATTCATGAAATGTTTTATTCCCTACAATATATGAGAAAGACATGGAGCCACTATACCCACATAACCATTTTCCTAGTCCACAATGAGTTTTGAATCCCCCATTATTTGTAAATTGAAAGAAACATTATTTACTAAGGTCAATTGTAAAATTACATGGCATAAGCAATGGAGATTCCTTCCTACATCTCACTTTAGAAGGATTGGGCACTACATTTGATTTTTAACTTCGTATATAAAGTGATAGCTTCATTGTGAAGTTGTTTTCAGTGTTTTCGCTCTTATGTTTTCATAGATCTTGATGTATGAATTGAAGTTGTGATATAAGGTCATCTACAAAGAGATGTGTGTGGATGTTCCATTAAAGTACAATATTATCCAATTTCAGAGCCTTCCTTCCTTTTCGCCCTTAAGTAGACATGGTCATTTATAAATTTTATTTAATTTTATTCTCTAATACCAATCATCGTCATTACCATAAATTGGTATTAAGAACATTAATAGTTATTTAAGATATTTGGGGTGAAGCAAAAACAGAGAAAATGATGACGAAATTCAATTGTTAATTTATTTAATCAAGGTTTTAGATGCATTATCGATTAGTGGTTGAAATGGAGAGTTTGTTTATTAACGACCTAATTTAAAAACCTTGTAGGATAAAATCGTTGAGATATTCTAACATGATTCATATAAATCTTTAAAGAAATAAAATATGGTATGGTATAGATGAAATCCTCATCGGTTATCAAATTTGAAGAGTTATTCTAAGTTTAAATTTGAAAGGTATATATTCATCTAATCTTTCCACAATAAAAAGTTCCAACAATAATTATACTTTAATTGACAAGATTAAATAAGTGCATACTTCGTAAAACAAAACGTGAAGTAAACTATTGAACTTGAAACTTTTTACAATGTTGAAAATTAACTAAACATGAATGAGATAAATTATTATTTTAATAAAAAATGATAAGATGCAATATATACTTTGTAATATCAAATGTAATATATTTGTGTTATCAATCAAGTGTTAAATAATAATATGCACACTTTGTTATTAAATCTCATCAAGGTTTCAAATATTAAGAGTCTTTTCCCTTAGTTATATGAAAATTAAAAAGAAATCAAATTCCATATATATGCAACCATATTTGTGTTTTTTTTGGGAATTTCATAGGTTTAAAAATCATAATATAAAGCTTTGGGTACAATGGTAGATTTAAAAATTTTTGTAGCCTTTGAAAAGGTGAGGATTTATTTTTTGTATACATATGAAGGAAAAATTATTACATCTTGATTCATTTCCTAAACATACTATGAAAAATTCTAAACCATGGTAGTTGGTGTTCTTTAAACTGAATCCCAAAACATTTGGTAAGTTAGTTGTAGATCCATTTAAGAAAAATATTCAAGTCTTTAATAGAAGGGACAAAATATACCAAACACTATAATATCCTCAAAGACAACTTACTTCCTTTACAGGCCTTTGAGAATTCGAAAATATAAAATGATTGCATCCATTCTTGATTATTTTATTAGGATATTGACAACTTCGATATTTTTGAGATTCATACAAATACAAATCTTATGGAAATTATTATTGATCAATATCACCAAGTATATATTTTTTATTGATACTATTGATTATCCATATTATCTTTGAGCCCATGAAAAAATATCTTCTAGCGTGTCTCTTAGAGAAAATTCCCTAATGCATAGATTCTATGATAACAATATTGTTACCTTCTCACTTGTTTGCTTAAGATTACCACCCAAGTATAAAAAATGTTTCTCCTAACACTCAAGGATGCAAATGATAGTGGGAGTTGGTCTTGAAATGAGACATAAGAAATGATATCTACAAGGGAATTCTCAAAATATTTGGTAGGTGATGTATCATCATAAATATGTCAATATTGCTAGAAAACAAGAAGAAAGTGAAATAGTAAAAGTGACCTAAGCATATATTATGAAAATGGGAATGATCAATATATAGAGTAAAGGAGTTATGATTTAATGATGTAGAGAACTAGATGAACATAATCACAATTCTCACCATTTAAATCATAAATGTAGATTTTGTTATGTTTTCAACATCAATTTTGTGTAGAGTCATATCTAAGCTTAATCAAGAACAAATATTTTTTAAATTTTGACTAAGATTAACAGATTGTTTTCTTAATATACATTTTACAAATTTTCATTGAGGATTATATATATATATATATATATATATATTCCAAACACAATAATTTTTTTGTAGGTTACTTGCTTTCTATTAACAGATAAACCTAATTATCGTAATGTTAGATCCTTCTCTTGATGTGGCTCACTCTAAGAGAAACTATACCACTCACCAAATAAGAGGGTTTTGTCTCCAAAATGAACAAACTAAAATAGTATAATAGTCGATTCCAAGCCAATGGCTTCTACCGTTAACCAAAGAGAGCATATTTAGTTGCAAAACGTAACTTGTTTATCCTAGATTGCTCCATACATATGCAAAAATAAAAGTCATAATTAGTTAAAGAAATAATGACATAAAACACATCACATAGATGCTCATTGTAACTAGAAACCATCAAGTGGCAGGTCATGAGGAATTTGACACCTCAATTAGGAGTGGATCAACAAAACTATATGGATGTCTATGCTCTTCGCCATAAGCAAGGATGGATTTGATGTAAGAAAGTACGCTATCCATGTCTTTCTCTCCCTCTGAATTTCATCCAGTTGCAAAAGGATCTCATCATTAGAGAATTCTTGAGGTAAAATATGGGCCTAAAAAAATGTACAACAAAAATCAACTTTATAAGAACCAATAGGATTTGATATAATGATGTAGACCATGGAGGATGATTCACGATTTTTGAAGTGAAAGGGTAGAAAAATAAAAAAATAAAAATGTTTTTTCAACTTATCTCCCTATGATTTTACTCAAATTTTGAGTGGGAGCACACGTTAGGTGCAAAGTTTAATTTTGCATCTAAGGAGTACCCATGTTGCATATCGACCCCAGAACATGAAAAATGTGAAATACATGAAATAAAATGATTACAATAATTCTTATTCATGTATTTCATAGTTTTCGTGTAGTAGGGTCCATCGAAGGTATGCAACATGGGTACTCGGATGAAAAAATAAATTTATGGCCCAACAAGCGCTCACACTAAATATTTAAGCAAATCGTAAGGAGATAAATTGAAAATATGAGTTGAAAAAATAATTTTCCTTTTTTTCCCTCCATAACTTGATGAGGTAATCTAATATTATTTCATTATTTACACCATTATTTTATAATATTCCTTAGGAGGCCCCTTTTAGGCCTCAAAATTTCTCTAATGGTTTGGCTACACTCTTCTTAAAGCTGAATTTTATCAATAAAGTATCCATGTGGCAATACAAATTGATCGTGTGCAAGTATTAGTTCTACCTACCTTTAATGTGTCTGGTGTTTGACATTTAATCGCTGACAAAAACCAAAACTTCTGATTCTAAATTCTCTTCCCTGTGGATCACTAGATCTATTTTCGTCATTCTAATTTCTTCTTGAATGTTGGGGGGGGGGGGTGGGGGAGGTTGACCATGGCATAACTAATTCAAAGATTAGGCACTAGTATGAGCTCTCGAGCTTCCCCAAGCTCCTCTATTGCTTAGGCCATGATGACAAAATTTTGGTTGATGAGGCATGAACGATAAATTTGGAGGGGCTAACGGAGAAGTGTGTGGAGAAGAACTCAACAAATAAATAGATATACAATGGTCCTAAAGTGACAACAATGAGAGGATGAAAAGGGTGATGGGGACAAAACTAGGAGGGAGGGAACACAAGACGAGAGGACCATACCACATGTGAGGATTAAAAGGCTTCACAATGAATAAGTGGGTGTACATGATAACAATAGAAGTAAAGACCACCGCAATTTTAAGAATACCCCTCACAAAGAAAGAAGTAGAGAGCCACCAAAACCAATATTCGAATAACGCAACAGGGGATACAAGTCCCTTTAATAGAGAAAGATTGAGAATATTGTAGATAGAGTCCTTTGCAAAGGTGGACTAAGAAATAATTATGGGGTGTTTACCTTTTTCCACCAAAACCAAGCCAAGCACTAAACTTCCCTTGAGAAAATGAGAGACCAAACTAATGAAATCCAAAGTGTACTAATGGTGGGGGAGGCCAAGTCAGGAGGCCCTAGTCCTTATCCAAAAGGAAAAAAACAAATTGAGAAGAAAGGTCGAAGAACACTAGAGTGAGGTGTGATAACAATTAGAAAAGGGGCAACAACGTGATGTTATTATAGCTTGGGCAGAGAGAGAACCACTAAATATCATGACTTTCCATTGCAAATTTTCTTTAAGAAGTAGGATATTCAACGACATTAAATACCTTGCATGCAAGTTCATTGGTAGACTAAGTTTTTAGGCACTCCCATGTTAAAATTATGGTGGAGGGTGGTAACCATGCCTCATTCATCAATTGCATAAGGTGATGTCAAGGGTACCATAGCTCCCTCACCCCTCTAGTATGTCTATCCACCCCATGCGGGAAATCCCAAACACAATAACTAATAGATGTATGTGTGAAATAAAATAGAAAAGTATGTTATCTTGAATACAATTTGATTGACTAAACCTCCTCAAAATTTACTTGGATTATTGAAATAACTCACTCAAAATCATATTGAATTGTTGACAACTTTACATTTTAAGTATGTTTTTTTTTATGTTTTGTTACATTAGTTATATATTTGAATATGGATAAGGATGAAATGAACAACATACTAAATGGTTGAGGGACAAAATAATTTTCTAAAATAATAATCAAATATTAAATAATTTAATTCCATCAACACATATAAACACATCATTACCAGCACAAAATTGTTGGTGGGAAAATTGCCCTAAGGTAAGGGTTGACAACCTCAACTCAGTGGAAAAAGATGATCAACAAAGAGTTGTCAAGAAAGCATGCCAAACATATGAATTGCTAAATGTGGATTTGGAAACATACCTGTAGGTCCTACGTTTAATGATGTTACCGTAGCGTCCAAACCCTCTGCTTCCTCTAGAACAAATAGACCTTCAAGTCAATTCACAGAAGCGTACACATGATATATAATCCAATGTGCATACATAGAACATATGGTATATCATCATATATAAGCATACAAATTAATATTCATGAGACAATAACATATCAGGAACAAGACATGAACTTATTTATTGATTAACAAAAATAGGTACATGAAAGGTACAACCTGATCCGAACCGAAGCACCAACGAATCCTTCCTCTCAATGCGTCCATCTCGAGCCACAAAGACAACCTCCCTAACAAGTACAAAGGAGATGCTATAAAGATGATGAACATTTGTGTAAAGGAAACTAGGGTTTCGGTAGAGACTAGGAGTGCAGGAGGCATGGGACAATAAGACTTGATCTGTGAGAAAATCGGTATAATTTCGATATCCCTTCTCTTATATATTTTAGGCCTACCGAAGAGGTGTATATATACCACATGAAATTAGTTAATTTAGTTATTCTATAGGCTCCTGTAGGTGGGCTCTCTGTAAAACCCATGAACCCCACCCGAAAAATAGCATTTTATTTTAAACTTCCATATTTTATAAGGTAGACACGGGTATAGAGTTATAAGACCCGCGTATGTACGTGATTTAATGTGGCCAGAGTTGTGTATGGAATTTGATTTTTTTTAATATAAGATCAAGTTGTATGGGAAAAGGTTACTCAAGGCCATATAAGAGCATCAAGTCTATAGAAGTGCTAAATAATGCAATAACGAAAATAATGAGGAATCTATATGTTAAATACCTTTTCAAATATGAATATGTGAACATGAAGAAAGAGAAATGATTCATTTTCCTCAAATTTGTTTAATGTGTCTCAATTTTCTCTTCAAAATTTTCATTAAGACATGCATTTACAATTAGTATTGCAAACATATTGTCGATGCCATTAAAATTTATGCATGCAAGCCATGCAAATTTGTTTTGGGGTTTTAAACAAGAATAAAATTATGAAAAATTGAGGGAACATAACACATTAAGCGTCTAGAACGTATTAAGTATGGATAATATATGATAAGACAAATTATAAAGTAAACACTGATCATAAAATCTTTATTTATGTAGGCATTCACAAAGCTGAGTCCAATCTTCTCAAGAAACATTAATTAAGTGATAATCAAAATGATGGATAACCAATATAGTGGTATGATTATGTTTCAGGTATCTAATATTGACGGAGGTTATTCCATGCTTCTCCAAGAAGCTTATGAAATAAGTGATATTTGAAAATGGCGGATAAACCAATATGGTGGTAGGATTATACATGTGTGAGATATGTGATATATTTACTGTGGAAGAAGGGAGTACCTTATCAACAAATAAATGAAAGTTAGAAAAAATCGAGATTAATTGAATGATTAAATGTCAAAGGTCAAGACGTTGGTGCCAAGTCCTTCAATATCTTCAAAATGATTTAAATTCACCTATATTTAATAATTTTTTTTAAACAAAACAAGTAAGATTTATTAAAAAGCGTTTTGGTGGCATAGCTATACAATGAAAGATACATAGCATAAAAAACATTGTCTCTATTGAAAATTCAAAATATACCCAAACTTCAAGATGATAGTTCAAAAGTTGTGAATATTTTCTTGTCCAATGTCTAGTAAACAATAATGCTAGATAAATTGATTTAACAAATAAAGGACCCTAAGAATCATGACAATTACTGAAAATTTCATACATGTAAGTCCACATGGGGATTCCACCTTGATATCAACTTGGTATTTTGTTTCCATATCAGCTAATTGATGTGCCTTCTCATTTGGAACTTATGCATGAACTTCTTTCGAAAAAAGATTTGGAAAAAAAGTGATAGGGGCATCGAGCCATTGAAAAATCCTCGTGCATTCTAGAATGGACAAGATGAAAGAGTCCATAGAGAAATTTTGGCAATGTGTAGAGTACCATGTAGGATTTAAGTAGAAATGAATATAGTTAACAATTTTGTGTAGCAAAGTGTGCAATAATTCTAGATTAGAATTCGTGAGAACATATTTATGCCTATGGGCTTCCATAAATGACTTGAATTTCTTCCCTTTGACTCTAGTTGAATGCAACTGAGTAACAATTTCTCTTTCATGATGATCTCAAGGTTGGGCTTCCTTAGAGGTTGTGCACTCTCACTCATCTTACATCCTAGACCATTTATTTTTAGGATTTGAGCAACTTGCACCTTCATCTCTCTCAGCGAATGCATGTAGCTCCTAAGTCCCTTCATAGTTTCTATTATTACACAACAAATACATAATCTAGCACAATATTAATACCCTTCCATTCTAACAATTCTTTCAATTTCAAGAAGAAAGTTACCTAAATTTGCTTGCCTCTATTTTTTCTATCTGAGTCTTGTCCCATTGAATAGAAATCCCCTACTGACCCCAACAGTAGTGTGCAATCCACTTCAATGTCAAGGTGGCTTTATAACCTTGTCACTAGAAGCATTGGATAACCTACGAGTTAACGAAGAAAGACAATACCATGTATAATTCCTTGAAAACACCCTAATTGAATAAATGAATTCAACAATAATGAGATTAAATGAGAAGAGAATGTGAGGCACAAGTATAGTAATTCCATTATTCCCTTAAACAAATGAATTAACATGTGGAGAATTTGAGACGTAATTTCAATTTTTTAAAATAACATTATGAGAAAGAGAGAGAAAATGTATTGAACAACGCCTATAACAACCTCTATACCCCCCCTTCTATAATCCTCCTACATTCTTTTGCATATTCTAACCATTCAACATAAAATAAATTGTTTACCAAGTAAGGTTTTTGTTCTGTGATAAATGATAAGGAAACTCACAAAATAATATTTTTAGGGGCGATTTTGGAAATTTACTTCAAACACTGGGTTTAAACCACGAGGAAACCTTCCATTTTGATTACCAAAGCCTCCTATATTATTAAACTAGCTTCAAACCCTAATGACTATAAAACTATTGGACGAATGGACTAAACTAGGCGAAAAAACCCTAACAAGCATTAAATCCTTGATAAAACCCAAACAACCATACAACCCCGCAACAAGTGACGAGGCTCCTATAAAGATTTGAAAGAGACATATTAAGTCTGTAACAAAAGAAATTCAATATGAAGAGATGGAGTGCGTTGTGAAGGCAGTTCAAATGAATATGTAGAAATATTTCAATGTTGGGTTGAGCAACAAAGAGAAGAGGCAGGCATCGATACCAGTTCTGTGGCACCCTCTACCTCGTAGGATCAGGCAGGCTAAACCTTGGTTGTACAAGTATTGACTTTCTTATTCAAGACGACCGAGACAATAGAGTTGTGGAGGAGTTCCACGCTTATCTTGGCTTCTTCCCAATCACTAGCAATGGCGCTCATTACAAATAGCTAATTTAATCTCTTCAACATGTGTTATGGTGCGCATCAACCACATCACTGCCCGACACATCCTTCTCATTTCTATACAGGTAACAAATAATTCCCCTCACCGCCTTTACGAATCAAGATAATATTGATGCAGTAAAGAAATTGAATGAAATTTCATTATAAAGAACTTGCAAAATGTTTTTCTTCAATAGACAAAATATTAAAAATTTAGTATATTTAAAGGTTTTTTTTTAGGGAGAAAGTATTAAAATTTCTAGCATATTAGCATATTTTCATGTTTTCGGTGATATCAATAAAGATACAGAATTATGTGTGAATGAAGTACAAGAGGTTCACTAAATGAATGAGAGTCTAATATAGCAAGTGGATTGGTGGCTTCTTATACAATACATGTAATTTGACTACATATTGGAAAATACCTTTAAAAACACTTTATTTAACCGTCTACCAATATGAACCCAATACACCTTCCCAATTTTAATAAAGACCCTACTTTCAATAGATATTGTAGGTATTAATTTTTCATTAACATTTTTATACCACTTTGTATTTTTTATTAACTTTGAGCTCCATTTTTTATACACAACATATAAATTCCCTTTACTCCTTATTATATGTTCAATATATTAGGTCATTTTTCATCAATATATATCCCCCCAATATGAACGCATGTGATATGGTATGGTACTGCTCCCCATGGAATGAAGAGTGAATTAAGATTTGGTGATTTAAAAATCAATAAGCAAATGAGGCCCTGACATATTCTTTAGAACTAAATGAATTAACATTGCATAGTTATCAAGGATTTGGTTATCAATCATTTACAATATGACATATAAATTTTGTTTTTAGGTGATCCAGTTGGAAGTCCCTTAAAAAAAAGTATAGTTTTGCTAAAAAAAGAGACTCAATTTTTTTTAAATATAGCTATGTACTACCTCATGAATTTGTTATAATTAAACACAATATTGCGTATCTCATTTTTATTAAAAATTAATTAATTAATTTAAAAATTATTTAAAAATAGATAAACTACAAATTTTATCATATTATTTTTTAACTATTAAAATTAAATATTTGGAAAATTGAGAAAATAATTAAATCTGAAAAAAATATAAGATAATTATTTTATCTTAATAAAAAAATACACTAAAATTAACTAATTGTTTTTTTAATTTATTAAAATTAAATTGTTTTTTTTATATATATTTTATTTATTTATTTTTATTTTATAAAAATTAAATGGCTTGATTTTATAAAAAGATTTCATTCAAATCTCAAAAATGTAAACTCAAAAATGATAATAAAATTGGGTGATTTAAAAATCAATGATCAAATGTAGCCCTCCCAGATTCTTTAGAACTAAATTTACAATATAACAAATAAATTTTGTTTTTTAGGTGATCCACTTTGAAGTCCCTTTAAAAAAATTATAATTTTACTAAACAAAAAGACTCAATTGGAGTCTCTTTGAAGAAAAGTATAGTTTTGCTAAAAAAAACCCAATTGTTTTTAGATATATTTATGTACTACCTAATAATTTTGTTGTAATTAAAACACAATATTGCATATCTCCTTTTCTTTAAAAATTAATTAATTAATTTAAAAATGATTTAAAAGTAAATAAATTACAAATTTTATCATATTATTTTTTTAACTATTAAAATTAAATATTTAGAAAACTGAAAAATTAATTAAATCTGAAAAAAATAGAAAATAGTTATATTATATTAATTAAAAAATACAAAATAGTTATTTTATATTAATTGAAAAATACACCTAAATACACCCATTACTTTTTAAACTATTAAAATTAAATTATTTAATTTTACTATAACAAAAATTCCATTCAAACCCAAAAAATGCTATAATTTTGTTTAAATCCAAAATATCTATTTATTAAACTTGATTTTAGATAACATCACATTCAGATTATATTTATTTTTATTCGTTTACATCATTTAAAACTCAAGAAGGCTAACTATAATCATCCGTCTTGACCAATAAACTTAAAGAAAATTTATCAAAATATTTATTTACCTTATTTTTCTCAATGCTTACAAACACATAATATAAACTAAAATCATTTGATAAAATAAAAGAAACTTCAAATTGAAAGATATTTTCTCAAAGTATTCATTTACTTTTTTCATGTGAGATATTTTCTCAAA
The DNA here is from genome assembly GCA_031772625.1 of Pinus tabuliformis. Taxonomy (NCBI): domain Eukaryota; kingdom Viridiplantae; phylum Streptophyta; class Pinopsida; order Pinales; family Pinaceae; genus Pinus; species Pinus tabuliformis. The sequence continues at coordinate 1,915,525,671 of CM062817.1, read as the reverse complement.
GTATTCATTTACAACTTTTTTTTATGAAAAAAAAAAACATTTTAATAGGGAGGAAACATCATTTAAAAAATATTTTCCTCCGTCGATAGCTCTTTCAGAATATATTTGGCCATTGGAGATTTCTTTGCGACAATGTAAAACACCTAAACTGAGAATGATCACTTGTGATGTCCCAAGACATACTGTAAATATTTATTTTACCACAATAAGATTGATATGCTGAAAATATTTTATTTTACTACAGTAAGCAGATATATTGTAATATTTTATTTTTATCACAGTAAGAAGTAAACTAGAGAAGTATGGTTGTTATTGTTAAAGTTAAACAATGTTCGTTATTGTTAAAGTTAAACAATGTTCTTAACTTTGAAATAGAAAATGTTTTGAATTAAGCAGACCTTGTAACTTCTCAAGAGGGGAAGTTGGAAAAAGGCAGTTGCCTGGAAAAAAACCCTAACTACCTCCCCTAACTGTGTGATGCTCCAAAAAGAAAAGGAGTAGAGGGGAGGAAAAATCTGTGCTGATAGGTGAGATAGAAAGAGGGAAAATGATGCTAAGTCTAGTGATGACCAAATAGCATAACACTCTGTGCAAGAAGACTTGCAGAGGACTAAAGTCTGGCAAGTAAGCTTGGGGGGAGATTTGGTCTGTAGGACAAATCTCATGGATGGGTGGAAAAGGAGCAATAGATAAGAGGTAGCATCTACCAGTGAGTTCTCTTCTTTTTTTAAAGAACTAGGTATGCAACACCTTTCCAAATTATCTAGTTGCTCAGTGGAATGTATGAATTCTTTATGTGTGAAGGGAGAAAGAGTAATCTTATCTCCAAAGTAATTTTTTTTGAATGATTAGAAGAAAGAGAAACACCAGAATTATAAGAAAGAAAACATACCCGACATGCTTGTTGCTCAATCCTTGAAGAACATAGGCACTTAAGACAGAACCAATTTTTATTTTGTAATGAAAACCCTAGTTCTCTGAGGAGCTTTTGACAGAAAACAGTATTGTCTACTAAATTTTCATCACCTAGACATTTCTCTGTAGTGATAAATATCCACAGGAAGTCGAAGACTGAGAAGTTCTGTTGTTCTATTTTTCTTTAATAGGGTTAACCAGTAGAGTCAAATATTTTTAAATTAAAGACAGAGGAAGTTTTGTTGTTTCATTCTTTGGTCGATTACTTTCAAATTAAAAACAGAGAAGTTCTGTTGCTTATTCTTTAAAAAGCTAAATGAATAGAGTTGAATTACTTTCAATTATAGATAGAGAGGACCTGTTAACTCATTCTTAAAGGGGTTATAAATAACTCTCTTTTCATAAACAAAACCGAAGTAGACTAAGAGAACTCAATGAACCAGAAATCAATTCCCCAATTAACACAACTACAATCACGTAAGCAGAGAAAGTAGATGAAACAACTCTTCGACCCTAGGCATGCAACAGTAAGAACTGTTAGAGCTAGAGTAGAGATGACAAATATTCGAAACTCAAAATAAAATGTCGAGAACCTACTGTAAAATATTAGTGCTGGAACTGTGAGTTGAAGCAGTCGACCCTGTCTGAATTACAATTTGTGTGCAAGAAAAATACATCCTTAGATACATAATGAGTGGCGAGACTCTGCCACTCCTATTTAAAGATCTACTTTTATGCCAAAGCTAAACAGAGCCGAATACATTTTCTAGAAAATAACACAGTGAATGCACAACGTGTTATGTGTTAAAGGGAGAAAAACAAACATAAAATAGCACAAAGAAAATTATAATCAGATCAGTAATAAACATTGTTATCCTTACGGAAATGAAAACGCGAAAATCGGATAAAGAGAGACATATAAAGACATATATATGTAAATCGACAGTCCATTAAATTTACAGTTGAGAGTCTATACATCTAGAATATATACTATGACGAGACCTGAATCCTAGCTAGAAGATGGATACAACAAAGCGACTAAGGGTTCCAGTCGTTAACTGATCGAAACCCCAGTGCATCCTTTAATAAACATATTTACCACACTCTCAATGTATCTATAGAGAGTCTCCAACACAAAGAGGCATTCTGGAAAAAATTGTCCGAAACCCTTAAACAAAATTACAGAACTAGCTCGAAGCTGGGAAAGCATATAAGATAAACCGAAACTATCATGCATAATCATGTTTGTCTCTGAGTACAAGACCACTGATGGCTTACCCAGTATCCGTTAGGCGTAGAAGACTGATAAGGGTGCCATACTCCTTTGAGCTAGCTGCATGGAAACCCTCGGGCCTAGCACCTTGTATCCTGCAGAGAAAACATGAAATTGTAACACTTGATGAACCTAGAATCATTAAGACATAACAGAATCAACCCAAAACAAAAATAATAATAATAAATAGGGAAAACAGCTAAACACAAAACCCTCACCTGATTTGCAGAATGGGAGACATACAATATCCAGTATGAATTTTAGAGGTAGCGTGTCTGGTGAAATCGGTCGCAGGATAAACCAGGTCGAAAGCTCCAGCCACTGAATCGAAGCAGTTGCCTAGGAGTGAGGAAGCACCAAGGTATCAAAACCCAGCAAAAAAACACGAACAAACTGCCAAAAGTCCTTGGATGATAGACCCTTAGACTGCACCATAGTAGCGTTGTGAACCCCAATGTGACCAGAAGCCGAGGTGATGTTCTGCCATGCCACGTTTCCACGTACAGGCAGAGGGATTAAATGCCAGGGTAAATGAACAACGAGTTTGATGTATAAGACTGTGTGAGCTATGATAAAATCTAATCCGAGTTAATGAGATCATCAACATTTCTGTAAAGGTGTACACCAGGATCACACAGAAAAGCCAAAAATCAGAATTGACATGTGAATAGTGTAAAGTATTGCTTGTGTAAAACTTTACCGTGACTTTAATGTAAAGGTTATGCGCATTTCATTTTTAAGTTTAATTTCTTTTTATAGTGGGATTTTGCATATGTTCTCATTATTAAAGCTCTCACTTAATATCATTTTGTTTTTTATTTCAAATTCTTTTATATGATATTTTATATTTGTTGATTGGAGATGTGACAGTTGGTATTAGAGCCCAGCTTACAAAACTGTGGCCTCTGGCAATTAAATAATGATTCCCGATATTCATAATGATTGTTAACTCACTCATGTATTAAGTACAAGATAACAACAGATTATGAGAAGAACGGACAGTGTTCCACCCAGGAATATGGCTGGCCCTGGACCTGCGACAAATCCTGGAATATGGATACAGTTGGGTGAGGAGGCATGTAACACTAATCTTACAATATTGGAAACAATTCAGGAATTAAAGAATGAGATGGCCCGCCTGCGTGAGGAAAATGACAGACTGACCATGGAGGAGGAAAAAATTATGAAAAGCCTATCTGATAAGCAGGATCAGCGCCAACTGATTCCCAGCCCTGAACAGGAACGAGTGTCAGAAGAACAAGGTTATCACACAGAACTTGAAGGAACTGGAGGAGGGGAAGAAAATCAGGAAGAGAAATTGGATAATGCTTCAGAGCACCCCACATCAAAAAGGCAGCGAATAGAATTACAAGGAGAGTTTCGAAAAATAAAACTGCCACACTTCGATGGAGAGTTGGAAGAGGCAGTCGAGGCCTAGATTACTAACATGAACAAGTACTTTCTATTATATGAATATGATCACAACCTAAAAGCCCGTCTGGCCATCTTCCAACTACAAGGAAAGGCCACTTTGTGGTGGGAAGAGGTTAAGATTGTGCGTGGTGTAAGCGAACAAAGCATAATGTGGGACAAATTCCAAAAATATTTCAAAGAAAGATATCTGACTGAATGATTTTATGACGAGAAAGCCAAGGAATTTCACGTTCTGCGGCTTGGACAACAAACAATGGATGAGTTTATCACCCGATTTACCTCTTTACTCCAATATGTACCTTACATACGAGAGGAAAAGGCTAAGGTACAACAATTCGTCAGCAGTCTGCCTATAGCAATGAGAGAGAGAATCGAGTTTGATAACCCAAAAATGATGGATGAGGTTATATGTAAGGCCAGGTTGTGCTATCAGTAAAATAAGCAGAAGGGAGAGCTCATAGGAAAGAGGTGGACTGACAAGAAGGGTAACAAGATTTCTGTGGGAAACAAGGGAAATCGCGGCAGTATCAGCAAGGGGTTTTCCAAAGGGAAAAACAACAGAAATGTGCATAAAAACCAGCTCAAATTTAGACCACTTGCTGAATCCAGATTCAGTGAGCAATCTGGTAAAGTTGAATGAAGGGATAGTAAGACCCCCAGTCCAATGTTGGGGATGTGGAGGGCCTCATTATGTTAAAAATTGTCCTCATCGGAAAGGAACAGACCAGGTTTCACAGATTCACGAGGCGTCAAAGGTGGGAGATGTGGCCCGGAGTATTCCTAAAATTAATGCCGCTCTCGAGGACCATCAAGCTGAATATCAACCGAAAATGGTGGAATTTGAAGGTAAAATCTTTAATCACCCTGTATATGTTTTAATTTATCCCTCAGCTACGTTAAGTTATGTAAGTCCAAAGGTTGTGGAATAGTGTAAATTAAAATCTGTCAAGTTTAAAAACTCTTGGCTGGTACAACTGGCAACAGGGGCCAAGAGACGTGTGTTAGCCAAGGTCAATGAATTCCCTCTTGAAATAGCAAGGCAACGTTTTGAAGGAAGATCTAAACATACTTCCACTTGGGTCATATGATGTATTGATAGGCATGGACTGGCTGGAAAAACATTGATCCATTATAAATTGTAAAACAAAAACAATCTGTTACAAGAATGAATTTGGGAAGCAACAAGTGATGCAAGGCATTCAGAGGCCAGTACAGATTCGGCCAATAACTGCTTCACAATTGGCAAAATGTATCTGCAAAGGGTGTCAGATATATGCTATTCAGGTCGGATATTCTAACTCAAAGGACAAGACTGCCACCTTAGAAGGTATTTCAGTAGTTCAAGAATTTGTAGATGTGTTCCCAGAAGAGATACCAGGACTGCCACCCAAGAGAGACATAGATTTCACTATTGAATTGGTGCCAGGAGTAGCCCCGGTGTCTCGAGCTCCTTATCGTATGAGCACGCCGAAATTGACAGAGCTGAAAATGCAGTTACAGGAATTATTAGATAAAAACTATATCCACCCCAGCATGTCACCCTAGGGAGCTCTCGTGTTGTTCGTAAAAAAGAAGGACGAAACCCTTCGCATGTGCATGGACTACCGTCAGCTGAACAAGTTGACAATTAAGAACAAGTACTCGTTACCTCGTATTGATGAACTATTCGATCAGGTAAAAGGGGCTACTATGTTCTCAAAGATTGATCTGCGTTTGGGATACCATTAGATCAGAATCAAAGAGGAATATATAGCCAAAACTGCTTTTAGGACTCGCTATGGGCACTATGAGTTTGTAGTATTACCCTTTGGGTTAACCAATGCCCCTGCGACCTTTATGTGCTTAATGAATAACATATTTCATCAGTATTTAGACAAATTTGTGTTAATTTTTATTGATGACATACTGATATACTCTCGAAGTATTGAGGAGCACAAGGAACACCTTAGAATGGTATTGCAAACTCTTTGGGAACATCGCTTGTATGCCAAATATGGCAAGTGTGATTTCTTTAAGGAAAAATTTCAGTACTTAGGACATATTATTAATAAAGATGGAATTGTGGTGGATCCCGAGAAGATTAAGACCATAATGGAATGGCCTCTACTGAAGGACATAGTGGATATAAGATCTTTTATGGGGTTAGTAGGTTATTATAGACGGTTTGTCGAAGGATTTTCCAGAGTAGCCTACCCTATCACCTCCTTGCAAAAAAAGGGGCAAAATTTTAAATGGACCATTGAATGTCAATTTTTTTTTTAACAACTCAAGCATCTGCTCACCACTGCACGTATATTATGAATAGAAGATCTCGATAAGGACTATGTGATGTGCACAGATGCAAGTAAGGAAGGGGTAGGAGGAGTACTGATGCAGGAAGGTAAGGTAATTTCTTATGAGTCAAGGAAGTTAAAGGAACATGAGCAGAAATATTCTACCTACGATTTGGAGTTGGTAGCTGTTATTCATGCTTTAAAGATGTGGCGTCACTATTTGTTGGGCAGAAAATTTCTGCTAATGACGGATCACCACAGCCTGACTAGTTACTTTAATTAACCTACCTTAAATGTTAGGCAGGCACGGTAGGTGGATTTTTTGAGTGGATTTGATTTTGAAATTAAACATCTGAAAGGGAAAGAGAACCGGGTAGCGGATGCCTTAAGTTGAAAGGTACATTAACTCTACGAAATTTCTTGCAGTGAAGGGCAGACTACCTTTGCTGAAGTGATTAAGGAGGCAACAGATAAGGATCTGAGATATTAACAAATAGGACAACAAGCTCAAAATCTAACTAGCAATGAATATCAACAAGCTTATGCTATGGATGCCGATGACATGTTGAGATATAAAAAAGATTATATGTGCCCAACCAGGGTAACATTAAAAGTCTGATTTTGGATGAATTTCATAAGAGTCCCTACGCGGGACATCCAGGGTACCAAAAATTGATTACCACACTCTGGAAGGAGTACTACTGGCTGGGCATGAATAAAGAAGTAGCAGAATATTTGGCACGGTGCTTGGAATGTCAACAAGTCAAAGTGGAACATCAGCACCCTGCAGGACTATTGCAACCAATACAAAATACGGAATGGAAGTGGGAAACCACCAAGGATAATTTTAGGGGCGAATGTTCGCCCTTTGGCGAAATTAAGGGGTTTTAAATTTTTAGTGGGCGAATATTTTGTATCATAGTACATTTTTACAAATCACCTCAAATAGCCCACCTTATTTTAAGGGAGAGGGTAAAAAAGGTAAATTTAGCCCTTGAAATTAGGAGTTACAACCTTCCATTCGCCCATTTTCAAGAATAGGTTTTATTTAAGTGAATCCTATGGGCCAAATACCATATTTATAAAAGAGGTATGGTAACTTAATAAAAATATAAATAAATGAGAGGTATGGTAAATAAATAAAACATTTTTTATATTTACTCCATAACTCACTTGGTGTAAACAAATAAAAATATAAGTAAACTGGAGGTATGGTAAATAAATAAAACGTCTTTTTATACTTACTCAAAAGGTATGGTAAATAAATAAAAATATAAATAAACTAGACGTATCGTAAATAAATAAAACCTCTTTTTATATTTAGTCCATAACCCTTGTTCTATTTATGAAGGCTCAAGAAAGAGGTTTTATTTAAGTGAATCATATGGGTCAAATACCATATTTGTAACAGAGGTATGGTAAATTAATAAAAATATAAATAAACAAGAGGTATGGTAAACAAATAAAACATTTTTTTATATTTACTCCATAAGTCACCTTATATTTACGAACACTCAAAAAATGGGTTATATTTAGGTGAAACCTATGGGCAAAATACTATGGGACAAATACCATGGACTAGATTGTTTTTAATACCATGCAAAAATCCATTATTAACCCTAATATTAGAATTAATAAAAATAAAAATGGCACATGGTATTGACCCATGGTATTCACCAAAATGGCATATGGTATTGACCCATGGTATTCACCTGCAATGTAGCCTATTTAAATGGGGGAATTAATTAAACCAACATAGATCCATCTCTGGATCTACTAACCCTCGAGAGGTATCAAATATCGTGATATGCAAACTAGCATAGAGTGAAAAAATATTTGATCCTCTTGGGGCTTGGTCAAGAGTAAAAATGGATGTTGTAATTTAATGTAGGTTAAACATTTTAGCTTGGTTAAAATAATAAATAAAATAAAAATAAACTATTAATTTTATTGATTTTTATAAATTACTAATAGTAATTTTTAAGCTACAGGTTTATGATAACCCATGGTATTGACCCATGGTAATACCATGGTATTCATGTGAGCATAGACTATTTAAAGGGGAAATTCTATCGTCTTAGATCCATACAAAGTTTTATTATTTAGTGAAAGACTTGCCAAGATCTTACAAGATTTTATAATTGAGTAAAATATTCGCCATGCCTGGTGAGAGATTCGCCAAAAAATTATATATACATATTATATTATTGATAAAATCGCCTTCCATTTTTCCTATATACCATGGAGATTCGCCCATTTATTATATTTATAAATTTAGGGGGGGTTCTTAAAATTTTCCACGGAAACCACCTCTATGGATTTTATAACAGGATTACCCAAATATAAAAGAAACAACGACTCTAGCATGGTGGCGGTGGAAAAATTAAGCAAATTAACCCATTTTATACCGGTACAATCCACTTTCAGAGTGGTGTAGATTTCCAATATCTTCATGCAAAATATTTCAGGTTACATGGATTACAAAAAACCATAATATCTGATCATGATGTAAAATTTACATCAGACTTTTGGAGGACATTGTTTGAAGGGTTAGGGACTCAATTAAATCTCAGCACTGCCTATCACCCTTAAGTAGATGGGCAGATCGAACGGGTGAACCAAGTGGTGGAAGACATGCTGAAATCATACGTGATGCAACAACCGTCAAAATGGGAAGATTATCTACATTTGGTTGAATTTGCATACAACAATAGCTATCATACTTCTGTGCAAATGAGCCCATTTGAAGTGCTGTATGGAAGAAAATGCCGCACACCCTCCAGTTGGGGGGGACCTGAAGATAAACTGTTGTTGGGGCCCGAAATGCTAAAAGAGATGGAAGAAATGGTCAAAAAGGTATAAAGAAACTTAAAGGCGGCCCAAGACAGGAAGAAAAATTTTGTTGATAGGAAGAGAAGTTTTAGAGAATATCAAGTGGGTGATCACGTGTATGTGAGAATAAGAGCTAAAAAGAGTACGCTACAATGGAGCGGGTGCAACAAACTAGCACCCCGGTTTTGTGGGCCATTTCAAATATTAGCAAGGGTTGGGCCAGTGGCATACCAACTCGCCCTACCAAGCCATATTCGGGTCCACAATGTCTTTCATGTGTCTGTTTTAAAAAGATACATTTACGATCCTAAGCATATAGTCAGTTGGCAAGATATTCAGGTAAAAGGGTACTTAGGTAGACCTAAATAAATTTTGATATTACAGGAAAAAAAAACGGATTTAGGTTTTGTTTGTTTCAAGTCAAACCGGAAGGAGAATTCTTGGTCGAGCCGCAGAATATACTCGAACGGAGAGAAGTAACGCTGTGGAAATGAGCCATCACCCAGGTTAAAGTGCAGTGGCAGCACTTTGGACCGGATGAGGCTACCTGGGAGGATGAACAACTCATGAAAGAAGCATATACGGGACTGTTTGTGACCGGGAAACATCGAGATGATGTTTGATTTCAGGGGGGAAGATGTGATGTCCCCATACATACTGTAAATATTTATTTTACCACAATAAGACTGATATGATGAAAATATTTTATTTTACTACAGTAAGCAAATATATTGAAATATTTTATTTTTATCATACTAAGAAGTAAAATGGAGAATTATGGTTGTTATTGTTAAATTTAAACAATGTTGTTAACTTTGAAATAGAAAATATTTTGAATAAAGCAGACTTTGTAACTTCTCAAGAGGGGAAGTTGGAAAAAGGTGGTTGCCTGGAAAAAAAACCCTAACTACCTCCCCTAACCGTGTGATGTTCCAAAAAGAAAAGGAGTATAGGGGAGGAAAAATCTGTGCTAATAGGTCAGATGGAAAGAGGGAAAATGATGCTAAGTCTGTTGATGACCAGATAGCATAGCACTCTGTGCAAGAAGACTTGCAAAGGACTGATGTCTGGCAAGTAAGCTTGGGGGGAGATTTGGTTTGGAGCACAAATCTCATGGATGGGTGGAGAAGGAGTAGCAGATAAGAGGTGGAATCTACCAGTGAGTTCTCTTCTTTTTTTAAAGAACCAGGTATGCAGGACCTTTCCAAATTATCTTGTTGCTCAGTAGAATGTATGAATTCTTTATGTGTGAAGGGAGAAAGAGTAATCTTATCTCCAGAGTACATTTTTTTGAATGATTATAAGAAAGAGAAATACCAAAATTATAAGAAAGAAAATAGACCCAACTTGCTTATTGCTCAGCCCTCGAAGAACATAGGCACTTAAGACAGAACCAATTTTTATTTTTTAATGAAAACCCTAGTTCTCTGAGGAGCTTTTGATAGAAAACAGTATTTTATATCCACAGGAAGTCGAAGACTGAGAAGTTTTGTTGTTCTTTTTTTCTTTAATAGGGTTAACTAGTAGAGTCAAGTATTTTTAAATTAAAGACAGAGGAAGTTTTGTTGTTTCATTCTTTGGTCGATTACCTTCAAATTAAAAATAGAGAAGATCTGTTTCTTATTCTTTAAAAAGCTAAATGAATAGAGTTGAATTACTTTCAATCATAGACAGAGAGGACCTGTTAACTCATTCTTAAAGGGTTATAAATAACTCTCTCCTCATAGACAGAACCAAAGTAGACTAAGAGTTCTCAATGAACCAGAAATCAATACCCCAATTAACACAACTACAATCACGTAAGCACATAGAGTAGATGAAACAACTCTTCAACCCTAGGCATGCAACGGTAAGAACTGTTAGAGCTAGAGCAGAAATGAAAAATATTCGGGAATCAAAATAAAATGTTGAGAACCTACTGTAAAATATTAGTGTATGAACTGCGAGTTGAAGCAGTCAACCCTGTCTGAATTATAATTTATGTGTAAGAAAAATACATCCTTAGATACATAATGAATGGCGAGACTCTGCCACTCCTATTTAAAGATCTAGTTTTATGCTAAAGCTAAACAAAGTCGAATACATTTTCCCGAAAATAACAAAGTGAATGCACAACGCGTTATGCGTTAAAGGGAGCATAACAGACATAAAATAGCACAGATAAAATTATAATTAGATCAATAATAAACATTGTTACCCTTAGGGAAATTAAAACGCGAAACTCGGATAAAGAGTGACATATAAAGACATATATATATATAAATCGACAGTCCATTAAATTTACAACTGAGAGTTTGTACATCTGGAATATATTCTATGACGACCTGAGTCCTAGCTGGAAGACGGATATAGCAAAGAGACTAAGGGTTCCAGTCGGTAACCGATTGAAACCCCAGTGCATCCTTTTAATAAACATATTTACCACACTCTCAATTTATCTATAGTGAGTCTCCAACACAAAGAGGCATTCCGGCAAAAATTATCCGAAACCCTTAAACAACATCACAGAACTAGCTCGAACCTGGGAAAGCATATTAGATAAACCGAAACTATCATGCATAATCCTGCCTATCTCTGAGTACAAGACCACTGATGGCTTACTCGATATTCGTTAGGTGCAGAAGACTGGTAAGGGTGCCATACTCCTTTGAGCTAGTTGCATGGAAACCATCGGGCCTATCACCTTGTATCCTACAGAGAAAACATGAAATTGGAACACCTGATGAACCCATAATCATTAAGACATAACAAAATCAACCCAAAACAAAAATAATAATAATAAATAGGGAAGAAAGCTAAACGCAAAACACTCACCCGAGTTGTAGAATGGGAGCCATACAATATCCAGTATGAAGTTCAGAGGTAACGTGTTTGGTGTCATCAGCCGTATGATAAACCAGGTCGAATTCTCCAGCCACTGAATCAAACCAATTGCCGAGGAGCGAGGAAGCACCAAGGTGTCGAATCCCAGTAGAAAAATACGAACAAACTGCTTAAAGTCCATAACCTTTGGATGATAGACCCTTAGACTGCACCGTAGTGGCGTTGTGAACCCCAATGCGACTGGAAGTCAAGGTGATGTTCTGCCATGCCACGATTCCACGTACAGGCAGATGGATTAAATGCCAGGGTAAATGAACAGCTAGTTTGATGCATAAGATTGTGTGAGCTACGATAAAATCTAATCTGAGTTAATGAGACCGTCAGCATTTTCGTAAAGGTGTACACCAGGATCGCACGGAAAAGCCAAAAAATTAGAATTGACATGTGAATGGTGTAAAGTACTTCTTGTGTAAAACTGTACTGTGACTTTAATGTAAAGGTTATGTGCATTTCATTTTTAAGTTTAATTTCTTTTTATAGTGGGATTTTTCATCTGTTCTCATTATTAAATGTTTGACTTAATACCATTTTTTTTTTATTTGAAATTCTTTTATATGATATTTTATATGTGTTGATTGGAGATGCGACATCACTAGTAAAAAGTCACAAAAAATTTAGGTTATTATAATTCTGAGAATGATCATGGAGGCTTTACAATCACCGTAGTCTAACTAGCAGGAGGAATTGCCTGGAAAGTCATGAAAATTCTAGTTATATTTAGAGAAAATCCGGCAAGGATTTTTCTAAATCCAAGTTAAAGTTCTTAAACTTCAAAATTTTAGGTGTCCTAGACATTTTTGATGGTGCTGAATACATTTCCACCATCAAAAACATGATTCAAACAATGTTTCTACAAGATTTTTTCAAAATTTTTTGCTCGGATTCCGGCCACTTTTGGCCGTCCAAGCAATTCCTTGGCCAGAATCTGGGCAATTCCTCTACCTTGTTAGACAACTCCTTTATAATCAATCCCGGAACAAGATTCACAAATTTTCATGGAAATTTGGAAGAACAAAAAATGGCTCATTTATCCAAACGAAAAAGTCAAAATCAATGCTTCATCTCGTCTGATTTTAATTATTTATGCATTTAGATTGCCGGAAATGAAAACTAATTAAAATTTGTTTCCTCAAAACTAATTAGAAATCACTAGGTAGACGGGAAACGGTCAAAATGGGAAAGAAACCCTAACTTCCTTGCCGGATTAAAAAACACTAATAAATGAAGATGAATTTTGGAGGGAATTTAGGAGGAGTAGGAACGAACGCAAGGTGAACAACGAGGGTTTCAGATAGTTTCAAGGGTCGATCTTTATGGAGGTCCGTAGAGGAGGGAGCTCCACTCCCTCCTATAAGGAGGTTGTAGCAAGCAGAGGCAAGAAACCTCTAGAGAATGCCAGAGGCGCTGTTGAGGAAAGGAAAAGGAATATGGAAGAAGAAATAGAAGGAACCAAAAATAAGGAAAATAACATCACTAAAGACAAGGAGGAAGAAGACAAAAAACATGGATCTAAAGACAAAAAACAAAAGGGACACTACAAATCCAAAGCTAAGATCACACCCAGAGTTGTCTTAAATAATCCTGTTCTGCAGGCGCACAGAGATCACATGCGAACTTATGCTATCATCTGTAAATTCATGGGAGTATGGCCCACTGAAAAAGCTTTACAGACATGGATCAAGTACCACTGAAAACCTAAAGGGAGAATTTACCTACATCTTGGGTCAAAGGGTTTCTTCACGATGGTGTTTACAAATATTGAAGACAAAGACATAGTGTTTGAAGGAGGGCCCTACTTTTATGCAGTAGCTGGCCTCTATATGCGGGCATGGATGATGAATTTCATCCCAGAATGGGAGACTTTCACTTCGGTACCGGTCTGGGTAAGGCTCTACTCTCTACCTCTCGATTACTGGCAAACTGAATCGCTAGCTGCCATAGGCAATAAATTAGGGCGTTTTGTCAAAGCTTCTGAAGCTACAAGAAGGGGAAAATATACTTCCTTTGCAAGGATTTGGGTGGAAATGGAACTATCAAGAGCTCTTCCAGATGAGGTGATCTTGGAAGTTTTTGATGAAGCATGTGTGAAAACAATAGACTATGAGCATATTCCGTTCAGATGCTGTAGTTGTCATGAACATGGGCACCTATTCAGAGACTGTCCTCTTGGTAAAGCAATAAACAAGAGTAAAGCTAACACAATGAATGATACTGACAGCTTTCACAAAGTGGTTAATAGAGGAAAAGGCGGCAAGACAGGGATAAAGCCACGTCAAAATGAAGGGCAACAGGTCAGTCAGAACAAGTTCCACATTCTTGAAGAAGAAGAAGAGACCATAAAAGAAGATCAAGTAATGGGAGGAAGTCATAAGCAAAAGGAGGAAGAAAAAAACGGTGAACAAACATCGGATATTGATTTCTAGAAAACGACCATGATAAGTGATACAGAACTGGAGATGGATCAGGAAATGACCCAGAGTGAAATGTAACAGGAGGATCATGAGCTACAGGAGATTCTTGATAAAGAACACCTAGATCTTGAAGGATTCTTGATTCAAGGAACCACGGGAGGGGTAGATTTGTTGCCTTAAGAAGAGCTCAACAGAATACAACAATTGTTCTTATGGAAAACTTGGCCAAAGGTGTGGAGAAGGGGAAAAACATTAACAAGCAGGACAACATAGGGGTGAAAATGATGAAAACAACTCTGGGATTAGCTACCACAAACCCAGGAAAGAAAAGAGGTAGAAAAAAGCAGAATGAACTCTTGATGGAGTGTGGAAAGCTAATGATAGATTCAAGTAAGATGAAAGACCTGGTCAACTACTCCTTTACAAATATTTAATTATGAAGTTCACATCTTGGAATATTAGGCGTCTAGGAAGTAAAAGAAAGAAAAGATTGCTTAGTAGTAGAATGAGACAAGCAATGCCGGATATAATCTTCATCCAAGAAATGAAATGTTCCATTCAAAAATTAAGACAAATTCATAGCAAATGGCTCAGTAGATTTGAGTTTTTAGATGTCAAAGTAGAGAATACAACGAGGAGCATCCTCAATATTTGGAATCCCCTAATAGAAAAATAGATGCAGAGGCATCAAGGAATTATTTATCAGTTTTTATTCAACCTGTAGGAGAAAGGGATAACTATCTAGTCATGAATGTGTATGGCCCTCAAAGAATAGATGATAAACTTAGGTTTCTAGATTCTTGTAGATCTCAGGGACATACACACATCAATTGCTTGGATCATGGGAGGGGACTTCAACATGATCAAATCGCTTTCAAAGAAAAAAGGGGGAACCAGAGCTCTTAGTAAAGGCTCTTTAGAGTTTCAAACCTTTATAGATAATATGAAACTAGTTGATACAGATACGAATAAGGGACTATTCACCTGGACCAATAAAAGAGGAGGAGAGTCTCATGTAGCCTCCAAATTAGACATATTTATTATCTCAGAGTATCTTATGTTAATAGATAAGGAAGTAATAGCAATAGTTCTTCCCTTTGGAGGCTCAAATCATTAGCTGGTTCAATTGGAGATCAAGGGCATTGGTATTCCCAGGAATAGAGCTTTTAGATTTGGAAAGATCTGGCTGTCCCACCCAGAATGCATAAGCAATATTGAAAAATGGTGGTCAGAAGATTTGCAGATTCAGGGGACAAGCATGTTCCTACTTGATAAAAGACTAAAGCACATCAAACTCTGGCTCAAAGATTGGAACAAGAAGGATTTTTGCAATATTTTTGAGGAAAAAAATCCGTTGAAAAAAAAAATGCAGGTTCTCAACCAAGCTCTGATCACGGAAGGCTTTGATAAAGCCAAAAGTGATCAAGTCGATAAGCATCATCAAGAATGGGAAAATCTATGTAAACAAGAGGAAATATTTTGGAGGCAAAAGTCTAGAGAACAATGGCTAAAAGAAGGAGAGCATAACAGTCTAGAGAAAAATGGCTAAAAGAAGGAGAGCGTAACACAAATTTTTTTCATAGATCCACCATTGCCAATAGAGCTCAAAATAAAATCTCTTCGATAAAAAATGAGGAGGGGGAGCTTCAGAACTCCCATGAAGCCATAGAAGCGGTGTTATTTCAGCACTTCCAAGGTATAACTGAGGAGAACAATTCAGACAGAGAGCATTTCATCAGGGAGGTAACTAGTAATATATCGAAGTTGGTATCCAGAGAGGATAATTTCAACCTTAACAGGCTAGTAACGGAAGAGGAGGTTAGTGAAGTCCTCAAAGATATGCAGAATGAAAAAGCACCAGGCTTGAATGGTTTCAATGTGGATTTTTTTAAAGCTTGCTGGAATATTGTTAAACAAGATATTTTGCATGTTGTGGAGGATTCCAGGTTGAACAAAACCATTCTGAGAGCGCTCAATACCTCCTTCATTGTCTTGATACCTAAACAGGATAATGCTCAAACACCGGAGAAGTATCGACCCATAGCTTTATGCAATGTGGTCTATAAGATAATATCCAAGGTAGTGGCTAACAGAGTCAAACCTCTACTACCTATTCTGGTTTTAGGGGAAAAATCCAGTTATGTGGAAGGCAGACAAATTCTTGACAACATCATTCAAGCTCAAGAGGTGGTTCACTCTTTATCTAGCAAGAGGCAGGCGGGCATGATCATGCAATTGGATATAGCCAAAGCTTATGATAAGCTGAACTGGCTCTATATCAAAAGAATTCTTATTGCTTTCGGATTTGATCATAATTGGGTCAAATGGGTAATGGCATTGTTGACTTCCTCTAGCTTTTCAATATTAGTAAATGGCTCTCCCTCTGAGATTTTTAATCCTTCAAGAGGCCACAGACAGGGAGACCCGCTCTCTCCCTTTCTTTTCATCCTCATTATGGAAGGACTGGGTCGGTCTATCAAGCATGCTAAATTAATAGGAAAAATCAAGGGCCTACAACTAACGAATATTGGTCAGGCCATGAGTCACCAACAATTTGTAGATGACACCATGTTACAGGGAATCCCTACAGTCAAAGAAGCTTCAGCCTACAAAAAAATCCTGAATCTCTTTGCCATGGCTTCAGGTATGGAAGTTAATCTCTCCAAATCAAAAATCTTCTTCTTCAATACCAATATTGCTATTCAGAAAAAAATCTCCAAAATTCTAGGCTTTCAAAGGGATTTCCTTCCCTCAAAATATTTGGGAGTCCCTCTAACTACTAAACCGATGCTCAAGAGCATTTGGGAACCATTGATCAATAAGTTGCAAGATAAGGTCATAAAATGGACCAGCAGATCTTTAAATCTTGCTGCCAGGTTGGTCCTTACAAAAGTTCTGCAAGTAATCCCTATATTTATGCTATCAGCCCTCCCAGCTCCAAAAGGAGTCCTACAGTAATTCAGAAATATTCAAAGAAAGTGTCTTTGGGGTAAGGAGGAGACAAGGAAAAAATGGGCCTTAGTGTCTTGGGAAAAAATTTGTAGACCCAAGAGCCATGAAGGGCTGGGCTTGGATGATCAGGAAATTCTCAACAATGTTTTAGGGGCCAAACTTTGGTGGCGATGGGTTCAGGATCCAAAGGCCCAATGGGAAAATATCTGGAAAGAAAAATACGCTAGCTCCTGACAAAATAGTGATCTCATAAGAATGTCAGGAAATATAAAGGGCTCATACATCTGTAACAAAGCATGGGAGAATAGAATTCTAGTACAAGAAAATTGTTTCTCGGAAATCAGAGAAGGATATATTGCTCTTTTCTGGGAAGACAAGTGGCAACAAGAACTAATTCTGTTAAAATAATACTTCTTTGACCTTAAGCAGAAGATAGATACCCAAGAATTAATTAAGGTAAAGGACTTCTGGGATCATACTCATTGTTAAGGAGGTAAATCCTCTCTGCGGACAAAGACGATCCCTACTAGCCCAGACCGGGTCTAGCAACAATCACACAATGCTATCACGCAAGTTCCTAATTGCAAATAGAAAGTAGATGGTGAGAACCTACTTGGATTCCAACGCTAGTTTTCGTCGAAGAGATGTCGCTTTCGTTCCTTTGCTTTGGCCGGTCACGATCCCCACGATCTCCGTGATTGGATACCTGCACATGCAAAGAACAACACGAAAACAAGCGTAAAATCTAGTAGGCGCAATTATATATCGGTCAGAAAAGATATAACTCAACATCAAACATGAAACAATGAGAGTGGAACCATAATGATAGTCATCTATTATTAATAAATATCAGAGAAGAGTACAACCAAAGTTCTGACGTCGAATCCTTCTCAAGAGGGTCCAGCCAACAAGTCTCTTAAGCATTCACCCTTAGAGGTAGATCTCCCAAGACAAAAAATCTCTGTCACACAAGTTTACACAAGAAAGAAACACTTCACAACCTTCCTTAAGCTCTCTAGTAATCCCACACTTGTCACACCAACTACCTATCAAATTCACACACTAGCAGCAACACTCTAAGCACGATCAATTCCAAACTATCCAAACTCGCTACTCATGGCAATGGTAGAGGCATAAATAGGAGAAGGAGTCTCCATGAATGGTGGGAGGATGAGCTTATCTCCAAGTAAAGTGGCTCAAATGACGAAATAGACATGCCAGAGAAGGGAGGGCGACATTTACAAGGCCAACAACCAGGTCTGGAGTCATCTGGAAGGCTGGCTGTTAGAACAAACTCGCCCAAACTGGATCAGCGCGAATCCATAACTGCACTGGAGCGCTGACATCGCAGCTGGACAACAGGGAAGGTCATGTCAGCGCGATCAGATATGAATAATAGATGCGTTGGCTCATGAAATTCGACCAGCGCGGAAAACACGTGTGCTTCTGCACTGGCAGCGCATTCCATCTGTTATGAAGCGCCTGTCAGCGCGGTTATTTTAACAACAGTCGCGATGATAGTAAAACTTTGGCAAAGTGGGTCATTTGGCAACATTAGAGAGCATGAGCATGATTAATTTGAACTCATGACAGTAGGAAGACTGACATGGAGACAGTGACAAATTACTTTGTAACACTCATCATACAGAAAAGTGGAGAATCTAGAGAACCATTGATTGTAGAAATAACAATCCCCTGAAAACAAAAGCAGAGGCACTCATGAAAATAGTGAAACAAAGGAAGATTTTAGTATCAGGGGGGCAAGGCCAACTAAGATGGGGCAATAACAAAAAGGGCACCTTTAATCCTAAGGAAGCAAAAGGTATTCTCCTAGTGCTGGACCCCTTGGTTTCGGACAAGAAATGGCAGAATCTATGGAGGCACCTAGGGTGGATGAAAATCAAACTCTTTATGTGGTTGGTGCATCACAAGAAAATATTTACTTGGGATAATATCAGGAAGAGGGGTGTTCTGGGGCCTTCAAGATGCCAACTTTGTGAATTTCAAGAGGAAACAATGGAACATATACTCAATAGCTGCATTTTCACCACCTAGTTATGGGACATATTTTCCACTATCTTTCAACAAACAGATAGGGACAGAGGGAGTATCATTAATACCCTCAATAATTGGAGAAGAATTTTTTTGGATCATGACTTTCTTAGCTCAGCTTGGGCCCTAACACCAAGCTTCATCATATGGAACGTTTGGAAAGAGAGGAATAAAAGAATATTTAAGGATGAAAAGAATCGTCCACAATGTCTGTTTGAGTTGATTCTGAAACAGCTGAAGGAGACAGTGGGAACAACTGTTTGTAACTACCCTAAAAATCCTCCCTCAGTAACAGAGTTAAAAATTCTCAGGAAGCTGGGTATTCAGGGCCTCACTCCTCAAGGCCTAGTTAGGAAGGTTATCTCAATGGACACGGAGAAGGATTTACGGCATCCTCCCCTAGAAGGATATTTGAAATACAACATTGATGGGGCTTCAAAAGGAAACTTGGGAACCATTGGGAATGGAGGAGTATGAAGGGATGAAGAGGGATGCATTATCTTCATCTTCCACTACGACTTAGGAAGAGCCACCAACAATATGGTTGAACTAATGGCTTTGGAGCAATGCTTAGAATTTCTGAGTCAAGACAAATACTCGAATGTGATAATAGAAGCAGACTCTGAGTTAATCATCAACTCGGTGAAAAGAATTATTAGTGTAACAACACCGGAGAAAGTATCCAAACACTGGAAACTAATATGAGTTTTCCTAAGAATATAGGGTCATCTCCAAGGTCTACGCACTGCCAGTTTCAACAATGTTTGCATAAAGGCCAATAAACTGCTGGATCTTCTTGCCAACCAAGGTGTCAGCTGTATAAAAGATTGGGTTTCGATTGAGTGGCAGGAGCTATGCCAGAGCAGACTGAGAGCCCTTTGTTTCGAGGAAGCAGAAGAAGATAGGGTTGTGTTTAGAAACAAAGCCACAAAGACGAGCTCGAAATGATTATCCTCTGTATGCATCAAAAGTATCTGGAAAACTATTTTTGGGTTGGGGGCAGACCACTGTTGGCCGCTGAATACCCTGGGGTTAGTGAAACGGATATCACAGGTCATTCATACCACTTCCTTGGTGGTTTTTAGCTAATCACACCGCTCTCAAGCGGAAAATGGTTTTTGCGATTTTGTAGCGATTCCATTCTGCTTCCAACACATGGTAGGGAGGTGGATTTGTATACCGCCCTCCATCGCACACTATAGTCCGGTTATCTTGTTCGATGCGAAATCATTCTCATCTGTAGGATTTCGCAGTGCAGATAAGTGGTCAAGATCGATCGTGCTGTTTGGTGGGGTGGGACTGTTAAACAACGATCATCTTTGCTGGATGATCTCCTCCATGGTTGTTGGATTGTGTGCGGAGATGGGTGGCTCAAATTCTTGGGGCTTTTTAAGGGGCAGGGGCACGAAAGATTCTGCGGGGTTTTCTTTTTCTTCTAAACTCAGGATACAAACATGGTTTTTATTCCTTGGGTTCGGAGGTTTTCTTGGTAAGGCCAGAAGTTTTTCCTTAGGTGGTTAGTTTTTTATTTTTCTTGATTCCTCGGCGTCGAGTGGATGTTTGTATATATTGTAAACTAATTTTTCGATTAATGAAATAGAAGGATTGACACTTGCTTTAGCAAACAAAAAATAAAAAACCCTAATAAATACCTAACAAAGATGCCCTGGTTCTGTTATTCCGCAGTGAATAAAGACCCATCATCTTCCTTATATCGTTACACAGCTTTCGAACCACAACATAACATTCAGGTAACTGACATTCAATGGTCTCCAGAATGTATTTCGTTTTGTGGTAACCGTAGCATCTCTGTTCTAGAACATAATTCTTAGCAGACTCTGGGTCGTTGTACGTCTGCAAAATCTCACACTCTGCACATTACTTCGGTCCACAAATGTACTGTAAAATGGAGTAGTATACCCAGGCGAAGGAATTGCCTGGCTTTCGTCGCCGCCCGGAAAAACCTCTGGCTCAGCCCACCGGCAATTCCTTCGCCCTCCACCACCCTTCGCGAGGTCCGCCCAGCTCCGCCACCCTCGGCATTAATGTCGATGTCTGATAGGTTCCTGACAGACATTCTGATTTCCATCGCGTCTTGCCGCCGGGAAGTTAATTCACCATGGAATTTGAATTCAGAAATAACCCACGGGCTGCTCCCTCACCAATTTGACCCGGCATCCCCTGCAGCTCACCAGGTAACCAGAACATTTTGGAAAACTCACTCCACTTTCTAAGCTATGCTTTGTATGCTCCAGGGATTAGTTGCATGCTCAACGTTTGGGGTTTGTTGGTGATTGCTAATGGGATCGAATTCAGAGAGGCCTCGTTTGCTGAGATTTGTTGTGTCCTTAGATAAAAGGGTAAGAGTGTGTTCCTAAATTAAAAATATCTGCAAACTATGTTTCTTGATGAAAACTCAAGTTTAAAATTTTCCATCGCTGTTGTTCATACATAGGTCGAAATGCTTTCGTTTCCGTGGGATTAAGCGATTAAATTCTCCATCTTGAGTTGCGACATTCTTGATTGGGGTCTTTGTTCGCTATTTTAACTGGTTGGATGTGAATGTTAAATTTTTGTGCATTGGTTGGTATGTCCACTATTCAGCCTAGCCTCATGGGGTTATTGGACCATGACTGTGACTGTTACAACTTATGATGGGGGCAGATAACAAGAATACTACCTTATAAACTACAAAAACATGCCAAATACATGAAATAACCAGGATACTGCAACCTTTGGCTTGTATGTTATAATTAACTAACATAATGGTTATAATATTAACAGGAAGGATTGATTTAATTCATTTATCTGCTCTGAATTCCCTTATTACAACACTAGACAAGTTATTCAAAATTCAAGTCAGTTCAACTGCAGATCTCTGTACTTATATGTAATTTGCATTGTCTATACACCAACACTCCAATGGTGGTTTGCATTAGCAATGAATTCTTTTTTACATTTATTTCAAGTAGGACATCATCTCCATACCTCTCCATACGAGAAAAAAACCAGACCTCTACTATGAAACTGCCTAGTACATTACTTCTATAAAAACACTCATAGAGCATTATGATCCAGCAAATGCCATAGATGCTCCACAAATAGACAAACAAAACTTTCTAGTCACATGCAGATCAAAAACAGAGGACCCTACAAGCTTGACTGTCAACACAATACATCCAAGATGCTTCCATTTTTATTACAACTGAAAATGAAGAATAGCTTGTAAGAATCCCATGCAGATAACAGGTGGTTATCTACATGTAGAAAAACCAGACCTCTACTATGAAACTGCCTAGTACATTACTTCTACTATGAAACTTCCTAGTACATTACTTCTATAAAAACACTGATGAATACACAGAGCATTAGGATCTAGCAAGTGCATTACTTCTAGCCACATGTAGATCAAAAATTGAGGACCCTACAAGCTTGAATGTCACAGTGTCAAACACAATACATCCAAGATGCCTCCATTTTTATTACAACTAAAAATGAAGAATAGCTTGTAAGAATCCCACGTACATAACAAGGTGGTTATCTACATGTAGAAAAACCAGACCTCTACTACGAAACTTCCTAGTACATTACTTCTACTATGAAACTGCCAAGTACATTACTTCTATAAAAACACTGATGAATACATAGAGCATTAGGATCCAACAAATGTCATAGATCCTCCACAAATAGACAAACAAAACTTCTGATTCCTCTCCACAATAGCTTTCTAGCCACATGTAGATCAAAAATAGAGGACCCTACAAACATGACTGTCAACACATTACATCCAAGATGCTTCCATTTTTATTACAACTGAAAATGAAGAATAGCTTGTAAGAATCCCATGTAGATAACAGGTGGTTAACACTACAGATTTGATTAAATAAAGTAAATTTGGAACCCGCGAGAAAAAAAGAGATTTGATTTCAACAGCAACCATATCTTTTTAACCCTGTATTTGTTGCAGCATCCCCATTCTGCACAAGGCTGAGACTCATACTTCTGTTTGATAGCAATTTAGATTTGTAAGAAGCCAAGTTTAAGGCTTTACGACTCATGTTATTGTAAACCTCCTTGATTACAATCTGAAAGGCATCATTCACATTTGTCGCATTTAATGCTGAAGTTTACATGAAAAATAGCTTCTCTGCCTCAACAAGGGCTTTGCTTTCTTCAACTAGTACTTCTTTCAGAACTCCAAATCACATTTGTTGCCAACCAAGATTGTAACAACATTCATGTTGGAATGCACTGCACAAATTTTACAACTAGGTATCAACTTTTCGATACAGAACTATATAAAGCCTACATCCCTTGCATATTCACAGAAAGAAAGCAATGACTGTAAGCAATAGAAAGATAAAACATTTGTTAATGAAAAGAGTTTGTTGACAATGGCCCCTTATGAAATTTAGCAGCTTATTTTCTATTTGAATGTTACCTGACATCTGCTACCTAGCTAAAATACATTGTATTGGTATAAATCAATACCCAAACAATTGTTTTACATGCCAAAAATCTGGTATTTCAGGACCTTGTTCCATTTAGCTTCAAGACGATGGTGAATGTCTGAAATTGATGAAAACTCAAGTTTAAAACTTTCCATCGCTGCCGTTCATACATAGGTTGAAATGCTTTCCTTACCGTGGGATTAAATGATTAAATTCTCCATCTCGAATTGTGAAATTCTTGTTTGGGTCTTTGTTTGCTATTTTAATTGGTTGGATGTGAATGTTTGGTGCCTTTGGCCTCCTAAAAAAATCTACTTGGAAAACAAAAAATTTGATATCCCTCCCCATGGAAAAAATTGGTTAGGTGGAGTGGCAGGGAAACAATAGTGGTGGAAGGACCTTATGAAGAGCCCACCAGATGAACCACAACTAGAAAGAGAAACATTCAATTAAGGCACTGATTAACTCCAATGATTAGGGCATTGATGATAGAGCCCTGAAGTTTAAAGTAAGGGAGCATGAATTCCATTAAATATCGGCACTTATGGAGACTTACCAGATAAACTGCGGCCAAAGATGAAAATGTTTGATTAAGGAATTGATTGACTGAAGTAATCAAGTCATAAATGATTAACACCTGGATTTTAATTGAAAGGAACATGATTTGGATTAAATCTCAGCGATGAATTCATGCCTCTAGTGACAGAAGAATATACCATCCAAAGAAATTAGTACTCAAACTCATTCTTAGAAGTTATGATAGGGATCCAATAGGAGGTTGACATCCTATCACTCTATTGATTGTTGTCTAAAATGTGATAAGCAAGGTCCTCAGATGAAGGCTAGAAGATGATCCTACCAGCAAGGTTCTAGAGCAGAACAGATTGAATTTGTCAGTGAGAGATTCATCCTGGTTTCCTGGGAGGCAATTGAATGGACCAAGGAGTTAGGGAATAACGCCTTCTGTTGAAGAGTGATTTTGACAAAGCCAACAGAATTTTATTCTTGAAGTGTTGGATTGGCTAGGTTTTGGTCTGAGATTTAGATCTGCTG
This sequence comes from Pinus tabuliformis, assembly GCA_031772625.1. Taxonomy (NCBI): domain Eukaryota; kingdom Viridiplantae; phylum Streptophyta; class Pinopsida; order Pinales; family Pinaceae; genus Pinus; species Pinus tabuliformis. The sequence continues at coordinate 1,915,501,142 of CM062817.1, read as the reverse complement.
TCAAGATACTATTTTCCAGAGCTTTAGCTAAAGTTCAAGGCTTCAAATGCCAAGGTTGTTGTGTAGGTTTGCTTCTTTATAAGATTGGAGCATCTGACCAATTTGGTCATTTGTTGTGGGTTGTCATAATTCAGGGTTAGATTAAAGATCACTTGTCTCCTGAGTGGCAACAGACAATGAAATGCTTAATGTGTGCTGGTGATTCTGCACTTAATGACATCTTCTGTCAAATTTATCTTTTCCAAGGATTTAGTTAAGTTTGACTTAGTGGCCAACCTTTATCTTCAATTTAGATTTAGAATTTGAATTGTCGGGGTTGTTCTGTAGGCCTGGTAGGTTGGTAATTAATTTGATTGCAATAGATGCCTTTGGAAATTATAGGTTGCCAGAGTCAAGGGTGAAATTAATGGCATTTGGTTCCTTGGGTGGTCATGAGAAATTTAGTGCACATTTTCCTTATGATTCTTCCTTATCCATTGATTTCTCACATCATTTTGTGTCAGACACTTTGTATAGCCTCTAGTGTGAGTAAGTAATCATGAGACATAAGTTTTAGCTTCTGTATTATTTGATCAAATGTGATTCTGGATTCTGGAAATGTATCCCAGAAGGTAACAATTTTATCTTGGGATTCCTTTTGGAGATAATATATTCACAAAGGACATGTGGGAATAGGTGGTACTAGTTAAATTAGAGGGAATATTGGAATTGGGATAAGAGGAACATTTCTTTTGCTGGTCAGCTTACTGTCCTCTCTGGGATTTTGGCAACGGGTCATCTATATTATTCATCATGTTGGTTCTTCAATGGTTCAACTTATTACAACTTGGAAACTATTCTCTATTGTTATGTATGGGGCAAACTGGGTGGTAAGAGAGTTTTCCATGGGGGTTGTGTACTATGGAGAGAAAAATAGGTGGTCTAGAGCTGGTAGATATTATATACAAGTCTTAGTATTGGAAACTAAATGGATTGTTAGGGCCATCAATGTTGATGTTGCCTGGCAGGTCTGAAACCAGCATTGTGGCTTTGTAATGCCCTTAAGTTCACTACTGTGTCTTATTTGTGGATATCAGAAAGTGAGCTGTAAACTGTCTTTGAGTGTTCTAAAAAGGATTTAGTAGAATACTTTTTAATGTCTTTTTGGATAGCTTATTTATTCAAATTTGTGCCTAATAGTTGTTACTTAAGAAGCACATTTTGTCTTGGAAAGGAAGGAGCCCAAATGGTGATGCTTGCACTCCTAGATTGTATGCATTGACTTCTTATAAGATGAGGCCTGGTGCAGTTCCTAGGTGACTTTGGCAGACTAGATTTTGGCATCTAAGTTAAAGAAACTCTAACAGGGCCTCGGTTCACTGGTGTGGTTGACCTTGCTACAGTTTCTTTGAATGTAGTTTGACAAAATGACTTTCCTTGTCCTTGATTGTGGAAGAAGACACCATAATCAAATTCACCATGAATTCACTATCCTCTTCAAATATACTTAAAAATGCCTATTATATGCCGAAACTGGTATGTGGATGCATTAGAGTACATGCATCACTTCAGAGTAACAGTGTAGCAATCCTCATTTCATACTTCAGAAGATAACTGCTCTCTATCATATCTTTTAGTGTCCTACCACAAGATTAATCTTGTGAATAAACATATCTATATAAAATGAGAGGATTAATCTTCTGAACAATAAACATCTCTGTATAACACAAGATATCACATAGTAAATTATAAAGCGTTTCCTTTATCTACCTTTCTTAAACTGTCTTTGATTGAATCTACTGAACCTCCCCAAAGTTTAATGTGATCTTCAGCTTTTGAAGTCCGCAATTTATGGGTAAAACTAGCAATATACTAAATTCCTCTACTATGGAGAAAGTGCATACAAAGCACAATCTACAGATTGCGTCTCCTATGTAAGCTTATTTACAGATTTTGCTAGTAAATCATGATTCCAATTTTCCCAAGTTTTTCTCCAAATGAATTTACTTTCTTTTGAAAATACTTCCATTCATCAAATTTATTTTATATTCATATTTGCATGGTCAAGATATTGATCACCATACTACTAAAAAAGTTTAACCAATGAACCTCTGCTTCTTCTACCCATTAGATGTCTTTTCTGGAAATTTGTGGTATTGCAAACCAATCTTCTGCTGTGGAAGTTCATGACTATGAATTATATTACATAGTATTTTGAAAATATCCCAAAAAAATTTCATTGCCTTTTCTTTGTTCTAACACATCTCTTTTGCCACACGTAGTGGCATGTGCGCCTAATAATTGTTTGCTATAAATTTCACATATATTATGGCAACATCGATAATCTTTGAGGACAGACTACTAGTAGAGTTGTGATGTAAACATACATTGTAGAAAGCCCTTTCATTCAAGTCTAGTCCTACTTAGAAAATGGTCACCCTAAAAAAACATGGCCAACATTCATTGGGTTGCATCTCTTCATGTTTTCAAAGGAATCTTTCCTTTTAGGAACACCATCTTCAAATTGAATGACGCAAGAAGCAACATCTTAAAGGAAATGCTTGCATCCCAAATTTTTTGCATTCTTTTGTGCTATTTATTTTTGTCATTATTGAGTGATTGATATTTTAGACCTCAAAAAAAACATAAAAGAGGTTTTATATTTATATATATGTTGGATAAATTGGTAAGATTGAAATTTTGGTTTTGATGTCCTTGCATATTGTTTGACTAGATCAGTTCAAAATGGGCAAGCGAAGCAAATGGCAATATATCATGGATCTTGAGGTGCAAGACCTCAAAGACAAAATGACGTTCTCTAGTAAAGACCTGGTTTGGGCAGAAATAAATAGAAAAACAATAGTATTGATCAAGTTGTTGTAATCCCATTACGATGAGTTGCTGACTTTATCAAAGGAAAGGAAGAAAATCCTAGTGCTCCATGTAAATTCATACGAAAAGAAAAAAAGAACCAAAAGAAATAGCTACTGCTGCATTGCAATATGATATGTGAGTATTTAAAATATGTATTGTTTAGATCTTTTGAAACCACAGTTATCTTTCTTTGTATGTACTAACAATTTAAATTTTTTGTGTAGTTATCATTGTTCATTTGGCCCAAAGGACAAAAGAGGAAATCTTTCAGCTAAACAAAGGACCTCATTTATGCAGAAGAGGGGTTGCCAATGCCACTTTATTGTGAAAGTTATGCATGAAATTCCTGATATAGCAATATTAACTTTCAATATGTATGAACATGAAGATGGGGAAGGTTGGGCTTGTCATGGTCAATGTGACACTTCAGGTGAGACCAGGGCCTTGCATAGGCCAAAGCTTTCAAGGGACGTTGTTGCATATGTAGAGAGTTGTTCCTTTTTGGGAGTGCCTATTGATGTAGTGTATAGAACCCATATTAAGAGACATGTTGACATCGATGTGGCAACTCAAGATAGAGATTTATTCTTATGCAGGAAAGATATTGCAAATATCTATAATAGGTTGGCATACGGAAATTATCAACTTCACAAAAAGGATGAAATGAGTGTAAACCTTTGGTATCAAAAGCACCGGGAAGATTTTTTCTTTTACCAAAAGCCCAATAGTGTGGAGGTCCCTTTTATAATAGGTATTCAAACAAAGTGGATGTTGGAGACAATGGTCAAGCTATCGCACAATAGCATAATAGCCATGGATTCAACATTTAACACAAATAAATACGGGGTAAGTCAGATGCCAATGATTTATTGAATATATTTATCTAAGTTCTATACATTCAGAATGATCAATAACTTGTATTTGAATTTATGTAATGTTGAAAATGACAGTATCGGTTGTATACACTCGTGGCATTTGATGAACAACAAAGTGGGGTGCCTATTGCATGGGTCATGGCATCACGAAACACATCAGATGATATTGCAATATGGCTGGAGAAGCTCATGTGCAAGTGTTTCCAAGCCCGTCCTGATTGGAAAGTCAATGCCTTCATGGTTGATGATGCACTGGATGAAATTAGTGCCTTGAGGTAACTTTAACATTGTCATGATATAACCAAACTTGCATTTTTCCTAAAAATACCACACTAAAATGCATTGAATATGGCAGGAGGATCACAGGTTGTGATGTGATCTTATGCGTTTGGCATGTACGGAGGGCTTGGTTGAAAAATGTCAATCGGTTGGCCACCCGTTCCATAAAAACAAAGGAGATGTTCAGTGAGTTAGGTTTCATCATGAAACATACTCTAAATTATGAAGTGGAAGATACAATCAATCAATTTTTTATCAAGTTTGCAGATGAAGAGAAGTTCTTAGACTATTTCAACAAGAATTGGGTCTCTGGAGATACGTTTCATAATTAAACATTTTTTTCATATTATATGCATTTTTTCTTTTATAAAGGTGATATAGTGAGACTGACATCGTTCTATTTTCAATTAGGTATGTGGATGAAAGGTTTTCAGGAGTTTCCTCATGCAAACCAAGAGACCAATAATGTTGTTGAGTCATATCATTGTTACCTAAAAACAACATTTCTATCTGATAGAAGGAAAAAATGTGCCGAGAGGATGGATTGGTTATTGCATATGCTACTAACAATAGTTGAAACTTGTTATCGATTCAAGGAAATCTTAAAAGAAGAAGGATTTCTAAACAACTACGAGAGAAAAGCAGCTAGAATCATCAGTGGAACGAGCAAGAAAAATTATGGATACTGATTGTTGTCCTCATGTGAGCATAACCTGTGCTTATTGGGTGAGAAGTCAGACAGATCGAGGTAAAAAATATCTTGTCACCTGGTATCGTAAGGATTTTATAATGTGTGAATGTCCATGGAAACATTTGCAAGCATGCCATAAAAGTTAATTGGTTGTATTTCCACTCGGATAATTCAAATCCATTGCTTCATCAGCATGTAGAGGATAACATATTCAATGACCCACCTAAGATCAATATAGAGCCTTAAAACCATGATGCAGATGTCGATGCTACTCTTATGGCCACAAATTTTGTTGATGCAGATGCCAAGGCACTTCATTTGGCAAGGGAGAAGTTGTTTAGCTATACACATATCATTTTAGATAACCCTCCTACTACTTTTGTGAAGACAATCCAGTTGACTGGTATGCTTAAATAATGTTGGATGAAGCCAATAATTTGCACATTATTGATTTTGACTTCACACCTGGATTGGGTTCTCTTGATCCATCTTTGAAGAGAAGAAGATTTTCCTTAGCCCCACAAATAAAAGAAGAAGCAACAGAAGAAACAATGGTTTGGAAATTGATTTAAATGTTGATCCATCAGAATATGATCCATTTGAGTTTCGATACTTCAATAAGCGAGGACGTCATCGATCAAATAATGGCATGTCTATGGTTCCAGGTTAGTTTCATGTGTTTAATAGAGTCATGGTTTTAGATTTAAGTATTTGATCATCACTATTCTATAACATGTGGTATGTTTATTTTTACAGCAATGTAACAATCCCCAACCATGGCGAGAACCCAAGACCAAAGGGAGATGCAAGACCATCCAACCTTACCTGCCATACCAGGTACATTTGACACTCTTTCATTGTGTGTGAACATATACCTTGATGCTCTAGAAAATTTCTTTGCAATAATGTTTGACACTTTTCTAGGTAACTATAGAATAAGTGGAGAAGCATCATCTTCTACCATTACTGATCATCTATGGAAGGACTTCAACTCTAGTGGGAATCAATGAGGTATGCACAAAGAATAGATAATCTAGGTTATCATGGCGTTGTCAGGTGGCCCTTTTTCATATGATAAGTATATTTATGTTTTCCCAATGTTATGTTGTTATGAAAATACCTTTTTCATAATCTGTTCATGGTCACTAAAAATTTGCTCGCTGTCACATAGAATCACTTTACTTATTAATGTTCATGCAACATGTTTGATTTTTATACTTAAACAGGTAGTTACTATGTTCTCATACCTATGTTCATGGTTCGTTGTTTATTACATTTATAGATATTTATATTTTACATATTTATAAAGTTATGGTTAGATGGTCAAAGGCCAATGAGGTTTGAACCTTATCATTGTGTTTGTTGTTGGATTTTTGATTCCTTGCCTCTAGTCAAAGATCTTGTTGGATTTTCATGACTTCATCAAGCTGATTTTGCCTTCATGGAATAGTATATGATAGCGTAGTAGATTGTACGTTATTTTAAACATGCTCTCTTCATGATTGTTTGATGTTCACTAAACGATGTTTTGTCCTTCTATGCTTGTGATAAAGTGTTAACTGTCTTGTAGACTACTTCTTATTTGTGATCCTGAATTTTGTAGGCATAGGAACTCCTTCCAGAAAGGGCAAAGACAATGGAAACATGCATTCTGCAAGAGAGTTAAGAGATGACCAAATAGCAAAAGCCTTGAAGGTGCTTGAATGCTCTTTGAAGAGACAAATGGAATCAAGGTAGGATGCAAGAAAGAAGTAGATTCACGCATGATATTGGATCTTTAGTTGTGTGGTTTGAATCCAATTTTTTGGGGAATTGTTTCTATTTTTTCCCCTAGTCCGGATCATTTACTTGTCGCATCACCTAAGGTTGGTGTTATTTGAGGTCTACAAGAATAATCTTTAAGAGACTGGTAAAAGGTTTCACAATGTATGCCAAGAAGAGACAGATTTTTGTTGATTAAAGTGGACAAATTTAAGCTGAGGAAACTTTTAAGGCTGTTGACTTATGCACTGTATTATATTCGTTACTCCTTTCTTTGAGCTATTATGCTCTCTAGCCTTTGGTGTGCCTCTTTTACTGTCGCAGTGGTTAATTCTATTCACTCAAAAAGTTATGATTTGTAAAAATTTGAACTCAGATCAAGAAGCAACTATATATATATATATATATGGCCATAGTAAAGTTTTCCTGTTTATGAATTTTTTGTGTAAATTCCCATAAAAGAAAATATGTTCAAATTGTTCCTAACAGAGTAGTAAAAAATGTGATCTTAAAGTACCACAATGTGACTATGTATCAATTAAAATACATGAAATAGATATCGTTAGTAACCCAAATGATAAGCATGTTCCATGTTTTCAGTAAAATTAAAATGATATTGAAGGGTAGCTTGAAAGAGACCTTAGATGAAGGAAATCAAAGAAACAACATTTTGTGGCAAAGGATTACTCTATTAGAGTACACATAGCTGGTAATATTGATTACAGAGTCTGAGTTGGTTAGAGCATTGCATAAGCCTCTGAAATAGTAATGGCCAAAACCTTCACACAAGTAAAATATATATAAATCCAGTCTTCACTTCACTACTTTTTGAATTGTGACAAAGTAGAATCTTACATCATCTAGAGCTGAAGATTGTTTAGATACTGTTAAGTTGAGATTCTCAAAACTTGACAGGGACGTTTCATCAAGTGCATGGGCTAGATTATGCATATCTTTGATTCCAGAACTGTATGTTGTCTTCAATTTCCCCACTCTCTCTGTTAGTCCTTCTGTAAATTTTGGCAGTATGTTATAAAATTACATTGTAAATGAGGACTGCTTATATTAACAAGGAAATGGAGCCAAAACAAAAATTCAAATTCTTGTTTACAGTCTTGTGTTAACTGCTTTTTAGTAGAAACAAAAAACTGCAATTGTTCTTCCATACTTCTCAGCTATTGTTGCTATTGAGAGACTGAATCCGAAACCGATCTATGTAAGATATCCATATGTTGTGATAGCTGAGAACCTACCTGATTGTAACAAATTTGAGATAATGAAATCCTTTTCCTTGATTGTGCAGTTAGCTTGATTGTGTTTCTCTTGAAAATATTACAAGACTTCCTCAGTGTCATCAAGCTTTTTCTGTGAAAGAAAAATAGGAAGTTTTCTAAGTCAATAGAGTAACACAAAAACACCTGAAAAGTGCACAAAATTAACTTATTGTATGCTAGCATTGGGACTATTCATTCATACTTGTGTCATCTGGAGTTTATCAATCAAGTCTGCATTTGTTTGTTGGTGAGAAATATTCATGTAGGGAGGTATATGTGGGCCAAATATGGCAGTTTCCTTGAAATGTATTTGAGGGCTTATCATCAAGTCATTTTCACATTGAAAAGACCATTCTAAAATATACATTTGTTAATTTTCAAAAAACATCTGAGAGAATGTTGGAGTCACCAAGAAACCATGTGGATAAAATTTTCAAAGGTTGGAAATAAAGATTTCTCTTCTACAATATATTGTTAGACTTCAAATGAACTTCATTTGGCTTCCTGCCATACTCACAAGCTTTGAGAACTGATTGAAACTGTTTTTTTGAGAATTGCAATATAGATGATATATTTTATGTGAAATTAATGGATGGTTCTGAAAATGACACATTTTTTTACAAGGATAATTATATAAAAAAATCAGTGAATCCGCTACATTTAACCCTTAAAAAATCCATTTACATTGATAAGAAGCCTAAAGTCCTTAATTTATGGCAGTATTATCTAATTTAAGCAAGGGAAAAAAATAGAAGAAACATGTTGTCATCTATCTTAGAGATGCTTTCTTGGCAATACAAGATATGGCCATCTCTAGTAGAGATGATTCAAAAGTACTATCTCAGAGCTACAAACACGATATGGTGCCATCTTTCTATCATTGAAAATTTTAATCCTCATCATAGGTAGTAGAGAGTGTCTGCTACTCTGAATATCTCTATCTATAGACCATTTCTACCTTATCTCTAGTATGGAAGTAGCAGGTGAGCAGAGTGGAGTAAGAGAAAAGGGCTACAATTGAACAAGGTCAAGCAACACCTCTTCCACTAGCACTCCAAAAATTGCTAGCTCTATGTTAACCCCTACTTCCTCTGCTTCCTCTCTGAATATTTTCCACTCTTGTCTCTCCCTCTTAAAGTCTAGCTCAATAATCCTGTTTGCATGACTATCAATATAAATCTCTTCTTTCCATGCAGAAGAAGGAGATATTTGTCCACATATAATCTTCTTTACCAATTACTCCTGAGCCTGTTGTTGTTGTTCTCTCAGCCATGGCTCTACCCCTGCCATAAACCCACAGCCATGGCGTTTTCTGCTTGACTGTAACTCTTCATTCACCCTATCAAACAGAAGCTTGTGCGCCTACCTTGCTGCAACTAAGGAAGGATGATGAGAACCCCATAATGAAGTTAATGGGGATGCAAGAGGAAGACTCTTTGGAATTGTTTGAGAGAAATGGATGTCTTGTTTCATATGATATTTTGTCCCCACATATTCTTCCCAATCCATTTCGTTATCGTGACCTATACAGGGGCTTGTCTAAGTTGATGATGATATATCAGTAGAATCAACATCTATACCCATGCTCTGTGACTCGTCCTCCTCTGTACAATTGCCACTTTCATCTTCAGATTAATCCTTCCATGATGCTACTCTCTTTTCCAAAAGAAGAGGGTCCATGTAAGCAAGTTGTTCAAATGCAGAATGTTTTTTAAGTAGCTATCATTTGGCCCCTACCATCAAAACAAAACTTATCATACTCAAACTGGAAAAATTGGAGGGAACTAAAAACAACAACCATAAAAACAATAAACAAAATGTGCATACCAGAGTGAACCATGAAAGCAATAACACTCACCCCAACTATTCCAATTGTTACATTTATTTTTTTAAGGTTAGCAGAACATTACATATTACATATGTTCACATTGTTTAGCCAAAAAAAAATTAGAAACAAAATCCTCCTTCACAACCATTGACTGAACAAAAAAGATTTAGAAACATTGGTGGAAAATTTCCCATTCCAAAATATTGTATGAGATAATTTAAATAGGCCAAAATTACATAAATGAAAAAACATTTATATTAATAAATTTCCATACTATGCATGAAATATTTTAACTCTTATGAATTGTAACCTTTTAGTTGGGTTAACATACATGTTCAAGGAAATATTCTAGCAAGATTGTGCAATCACATTCCTCAATCTATTCACTAAAAAAAGTGGAGGGTAAAACCTAAACATAGATTTACTAATAAGGAGTAAAACCTAAACAACAAAAGTCATGACCTTGCTGATAATGGTATGATGGCTGTGTGTGAGAATATCTAATCCAGATTCCAGACATAAAATATGTATTGTTTAGCAAAAGTGGGCACATATCAATTAAGCTAGTCCAACTCAAATATATATGTTTGATAAGATAGAAATTTTATATCAATTACACTAACATTCAAATTAGGTCAATGGGACCCAAAGGTACATCAAGTTACAATGACCATGTGGAAGTGATTAGGCATCTCCTAGAAGGGTAAACTACAGAGGTGAGTCGGACACCCCGAATTTCTATGTTGTCCATCTCCTTTATGACTGATTAAATACTGCACAAAACAAAATCCTGTCAAATAACAAAGATATTTACATTTATTTTGATTCTTGTCTGCCAAGAATATTTGTACAAGTAAAAGCCAGGCCCTTGCATGAATTGGTGGAAAACTGGCAATTGCTTCACTAGTGTGCTGAAGTGATTGAATTTCCAGTCTCGGGCAAGAGAATTGTTTGAGCAGTTCTTGAAGAGTCCCAATTGTGAAGGATTCTAAGAAGAGAACGAGCTTTCTTTTTTGCTTTAGGAGTACCAGATGTGAGAAGATTATACAGAGAAGGCATTAATGATGGCAATCTCAACAAACTATTTACAATTTTGTCACTTCCACTGCAACACAATGATAGCAAAACAGAAATAAATTGTCCTTGCATTTAGTTGAAGATGAACCCAATCTTAAATGGTTGACTATTAGAGGGATTGCAGAGGTTTCGCTAACTGCAAGTAATCCTCTTAGCTCTCTTACAAGAACAGCTAGAACACCAACTGCATATTTTCTAGTTTTTATCTAAGAATCCCTTTGTAGAGGAAAAACTAGTGCAAGATTTGGAGGAAGTGGAGTGGTCACATGGGAGATTTACACAGTAGACCATCATAATGGATGACATGATTTCTTGGAGAAATATTGACATTTCCTTACTTATGACACGCCGAGCATGAGCAAGATTTTCTTTGATTTAAAAAGACTAGGTCCTTATAATCATGATAAATCCACAAGCACAAGATTTGAAATACAGAGAAATCAAGCCAAAATAGAGTTGTGATTTAGGAAAACTATTGGGATGAAATCCAAGGTGGAGACGAGAAGAGTGACCGGGTGATTGAAAAATAAGTGTTATTAAGAATAAATTGCTTATAAACATAGTAAAGAAACCTTTCATCACTGATCAACAACCAACGAACAAATAACATAGCATATTAATATCTCTCTAGAAACAAAGATTTGAGAAGGTGTTCGGAAGGATCAGATAACATCATAATGTATTAATGATAATCATAAAACCATGAACCAGTGACTTTTCTCAAAATACATTTGTCCATGTACATGGAATATATTACATTTGTCCATAAATTTGTCTCCCATACAAGAAACCGTAATCATTGCATGTTGGGGAAAAATAAAACATTAACAAGTTCTTCTTTAGTGAAAGAACCATGCTATGATAGATCCCAGAAAAATGATAACAACAACCCATTCGCACAATGGGGATTTATATTGATGGTGATCAATTATTTCTGTTGCAGCGGATGGTGATTCTGTCATATTTGACATCTATATATGTGCTTAAAAATGCTCTAGACATTATATCAGTGGACATCTTTTCAATATCTGCAGAGGGATTGATGGTAAAATGTTGAAATTGACAACTCCAATTTATTGCTTCCTTATGAAGAGGTTTTAAATTTTCCTTCTAAACCCGATAGATGCCTTTCATCTGATTACATATTAACTCTGAGTTGGTGAAGACTTCAATATCATTGACATCATGTTGTTTTGCCTCTTTTAACCCTTCAACAAAGGCAATGTAATATGTCTCATTATTTGTTGTCATTCCAGGAACTTCTCTCTTTCCATGAAATAAATGATTTGTTGCCATATTGTAAAGGACGAATTTAATGACTACTCGACCTGGATTTGGAAAGCAAGACACTTCAATGCATAAACGCCACTTTTGCACCATTTTTTACACTTCAAAAACCTGGAAAATAAGATAACAATAAATTCATGTTAAACAAGTAGACAATTATCTATTTCCTAATACTCAACATGTTTTTCAATCATATATAATTAAAAAAAGCAGATAATTTGTGTTCATTTACACTGCAACACTTTCAATACTTGCAACTATTATGCAAAAAACACATTTAGCAATCACCACTTTATATAGATGAAATGCTCATTATAGGACCCAAAATACATCTATGAGTTTTAAAATAAATGATACTGAATTAGGCTTCTCTGGTTTTTGGCCACTATGTCAAACTTAACTGAATCATTGGAAAAGATAAATTTGACAGTAGATGTCATTAAGTGCAGAATCACCAACACACATTAAGCATCTCAATCTCTGTTGTCACTTAGGAGACAAGTGATCTTTAATCTGACCCTGAATTATGGCAACCCACAACAGATGACCAAATTGGTCAGATGCTCCAATCTTATAAAGCAACAGACCTACACAACAACCTTGGCATTTGAAGCCTTGAACTTTAGCTGAAGCTCTGGAAAATAGTATCTTGACAGCAGATCTAAATCTCAGACCAAAACCTAGCCAATCCAACACTTCAAGGATAAAATTCTTCCGGCTTTGTCAAAATCACTCTTCAACAGAAGGCTTTCTTCCCTAAATCCTTGGTCCATTCAATTGCCTCCCAGGAAGCCAGGATGAATCTCTCACTTACAAATTCAATCTGTTCTGCTCTAGAACCTCGCTGGTAGGATCCTCTTCCAACCTTCATTTGAGGACCTTGCTTATCACATTTTAGACAACAATCAATAGAGTGATAGGATGTCAACCTCCTATTGGATCCCTATCATAACTTTTGAGAATGAGTTTGAGTACTGATTGCTTTGGATGGTATAATATTTTGTCACAAGGGGCATGAATTCATAGCTGAGATTTAAGGCAAATCATGTTCCTTTCAATTAAAATCCACGTGTTAATTATTTATGACTTGATTACTTCAGTCACTCAATGCCTTAATTAAACATTTTCATCTCTGGCCGCAGTTTATCTGGTAGGTCTCCATAAGTGTCGAGATTTAATGGAATTCATGCTCCCTTACTTCAAACTTCAGGGCTCAATCATCAATTCCCTAATCATTGGAGTTAATCAGTGCCTTAATTGAATGTTTCTCTCTCTGGTTATGGTTCATCTGGTGGGCTCTTCATACGGTCCTTCCACCACTATTGTTTCCCTGCCACTCCACCTAACCAATTTTTTCCATGGGGCGGGGGGGGTGAGGAGGGGGATCTTAAATTTTTTGCTTTCCAATTAGATTTTGTTAGGAGGCCAAAGGCACCAAACATTCACATCCAACTAGTTAAAATAGCAAACAAAGACCCCAATCAAGAATGTCGCAATTCGAGATGGAGAATTTAATCGCTTAATCCCACGGCAATGAAAGCATTTCGACCTATGTATGAACGGCAGCGATGGAAAATTTTAAACTTGAATTTTCATCAATTTCAGACATTCACCATTGTCTTGAGGCTAAATGGAACAAGGTCCCGAAATATCAGATTTTTGGCATGTAAAACAGTCATTTGGGTACTGATTTATACCAATACAATGTATCTTAGCTAGGTAGCAGATGTCAGGTAACATTCAAATAGAAAATAAGCTGCTAAATTTCAGAGGGGGCCATTGTCAACAAACTCTTTTCATTAACAAATGTTTTATCTTTCTATTGCTTACAATCATTGCTTTCTTTTTGTGAATATGCAAGGGATGTAGGCTTTATATAGTTCTGTATCGAAAAGTTGATACCTGGTTGTAAAATTTGTGCAGTGCATTCCGACATGAATGTTGTTACAATGTTGGTTGGCAACAAATGTGATTTGGAGTCTCTGAGAGAAGTACCAGTTGAAGAAAGCAAAGCCCTTGCTGAAGCAGAGAAACTGTTTTTCATAGAAACTTCAGCATTAAATGCGACAAATGTGAATGATGCCTTTCAGATTGTAATCAAGGAGGTTTACAATAACATGAGTCGTAAAGCCTTAAACTCGGGTTCTTACAAATCTAAATTTCTATCAAACGGAAGTACAAGTGTCAGCCTTGTGCGGAATGGGGATGCTGCAACAAAGACAGTTAAAAAAGTATGGTTGCTGCTAAAATCAAATCTCTTTTTTTCTCATGGGTTCCAAATTTACTTTATTTAATCAAATTTGCAATGTTAACCACGTGTTATCTACATGGGATTCTTACAAGCTATTCTTCATTTTCAGTTGTAATAAAAATGGAAGCATCTTGGATGTATTGTGTTGACAGTCAAGTTTGTAGGGTCCTCTGTTTTTGATCTGCATGTGGCTAGAAAGCTATTATGGAGAGGAATCAGAAGTTTTGTTCGTCTGTTTGTGGAGGATCTATGACATTTGCTGGATCCTAATGCTCTATGTATTCATTAGTGTTTTTATAGAAGTAATGTACTTGTTGGATCCTAATGCTCTATGTATTCATCAGTGTTTTTATAGAAGTAATGTACTTGGCAGTTTCATAGTAGAATTAATGTACTAGGCAGTTTCATAATAGAGGTTTGGTTTTTCTACATGTAGATAACCACCTTGTTATGTACATGGGATTCTTACAAGCTATTCTTCATTTTCAGTTGTAATAAAAATGGAAGCATCTTGGATGTATTGTGTTGACACCTTGACAGTCAAGCTTGTAGGGTCCTCTGTTTTTGATCTACATGTGGCTAGAAGTAATGTACTTGCTGGATCCTAATGCTCTATGTATTCATCAGTGTTTTTATAGAAGTAATGTACTAGGAAGTTTCATAGTAGAAGTAATGTACTAGGAAGTTTCATAGTAGAAGTAATGTACTAGGCAATTTCATAGTAGAGGTTTGGTTTTTCTACATGTAGATAACCACTTGTTATCTGCATGAGATTCTTACAAGCTATTCTTCATTTTCAGTTGTAATAAAAATGGAAGCATCTTGGATGTATTGTGTTGACAGTCAAGCTTGTAGGGTCCTCTGTTTTTGATCTGCATGTGGCTAGAAAGTTGTGTTTGTCTATTTATTGAGCATCTATGGCATTTGCTAGATCATAATGCTCTATGAGTGTTTATATAGAAGTAATGTACTAGGTAGTTTCATAGTACAGGTCTGGGTTTTTTTCTCATATGGAGAGGTATGGAGATGATGTCTTACTTGAAATAAATGTCCAAAAGAATTCATTGCTAATGCAAACCACCATTTGAGTGTTGGTGTATAGACAATGCAAATTACATATAAGTACAGAGATCTGCAGTTGAACTGACTTAAATTTTGAATAACTTGTCTAGTGTTGTACTAAGGGAATTCAGAGTGGATAAATGAATTAAATCAATCCTTCCTGTTAATATTATAACCATTATGTTAGTTAATTATAACATACAAGCGAAAGGCTGCAGTATCCTGGTTATTTCATGTATTTGGCATGCCTTTGCAGTTTATAAGGTAGTATTCTTGTTATCTGCCCCCATCATAAGTTGTAACAGTCGCGGTCATGGTCCAATAACCCCATCAGGCTAGGCTGAATAGTGGACATACCAGCGAACGCACAAAAATTTAACATTCACATCCAACCAGTTAAAATAGCGAACAAAGACCCCAATCAAGAATGTCACAACTCGAGATGGAGAATTTAATCACTTAATCTCATGGCAACGAAAGCATTTCGACTTATGTATGAATGGCAGCGATGGAAAATTTTAAACTTGGGTTTTTATCAAAAAAAAAACATAGTTTGAAGATATTTTTAATTTAGGAACACTCTCTAGACTCTGACCTTTTTATCCGAGGACACAACAAATCTCGGCAAACGAGGCCATTCTCTGAATTCGATCCCAGCAGCAATCACCAACAAAAGTGATCCCTGGAGCGTAGAAAGCATAGCTTAGAAAGCGGAGTGAGTTTTTCAAAATGTTCTGGTTCCCTGGTGAGCTGCAGGGATGTCGGCTCGAATTGGTGAGGGAGCAGCCCGCAGGTTATTTCCGAATTCAAATTTCATGGTGAATTAACTTCCCAACGGCAAGATGCGATAGAAATCGGAATGTCCAGAGCTCGAGGAAGGTGGCGAAGGGTGGCGGAGTGCGGAGGAATTGCCAGCGGCCAGAGCTGGAAGTTTTTCCGGGCGGCTACGAGAACCGGTCAATTCCTCCGCCTGCATGGGCTGGGGAACACGCACCAGAATTATCTTCAGAATAGATACGCTCCAATTTAACGCTTACAAACTGTGAAGCCACTTGCCGAACTCTGTTGCAGTACCTCTGCAACCAGGGTCTGCGCACCTTGCACTTGCCCTTCACCTACACAACATACAATCAATGTCACGAAAGACAACAATTCCCCTCGAATGCGCTGATAATATATTAATTATTGTACGGCCAAAAGAGCACAGGACATGTTACCTGCTGGAAGGAGCTCAACATGTCCAGGGGTAGTTATGTGGGTGATGCCGCGCCATAGAGCATGTTGAAGACCAACGATTAGGGCTTTGTAATGAGGACCATTGCTGGTTAGTCTGAAGCAATCATTAACATATGCGCTGAACTTCTCCAGAACAGTGCCATCACGGTCGTTATATATAAGGAAGCCAATGCTGCCATGGCCAGGGTTTGGTCTGCATGAACCAGCATAGCGGAGTGTGCCATGGAATTCATGTGGAAAGGCAGCAAACCCTACTGTTGCCATTTCTATTTCTTTTCTGTGAACCGCTTGCGTAGCATTTTAGAATGAATTCTGGTCCTTGTAATGTGACCCGACCCAACCTCACCGGGATGTACTACGAATCTCGAGGTCATAACAAGTAGCGTGTTTGAAAAGTTAATCGGGAATGACTCTATGCGGTCCACGTGGACAAATCATCATATGCCCGAAGTCACAGAAAATGGGGAACTCAGAGAAACACTCTTACGGTGAGATCACCCAACCAATATTTACGGTGATATTGAATTATGGAGCGGGGCTGTATGGCCCATTATTAGATTTAAGCAAGTTTATTATTTGCAGCTGTCTATAATGAGATTTTTTGGAAGTTTTTCTGGTGGGATTTTTCGGTCAAAATCTCGCAGCAATTTATTGGAATTGCAAGTTTGATAGCTACTTTCTGCACAATCAAAGCGTCCCATGGGTTTTTCAGGGTGCTGAATCCAAATATGCAGTTAAAAATTCGTTTTAACTGCAACAAATCAAGATTTAACCTCAATTTCTTTCGCCGGATTCCGTCACCAGAATCTCCAAAAAATCGCATTATAGACAACTCCTTATTATTTATGCGGCTAGTTCAGGGTAATAATGAGTTAATAGGATAGTAAATATTAGTGCAATAATGAGTTAATATTTATCATTATTATTATAATAAATATTGGTGGAGCATAAATTTGATGGAGGTGTTGGTAATATTATATTTGGTAGTAGTTTAGTTGTAATTAACTGTCTATTTTTTTTGGAGTATATAGCTTGCTATGATCTCCGTTCAAAGAGTAGACTCTTCATTATATTCACATTATAGATTGTTGCATATACTCTTAGTTTTGTAAGATAGCTACAAAGCTTGATCTTGCACATCCTTTAGATTAGTCCGAAGAATTACTAAGTCACTGTAGTTCAAAAAAATAAAAATAAAAATAAATTGTTTATTTTGTACTTTGTCTATTTCATAATATAGTTTTAGAATTTCAATTTAATTATTATGATTTATTATATTAATGATAGCAATTTAATTTCCACTTAGTATTTATAAATTAAAAATTAAGATATATTTTCAAATTATTTATGTTTTTATTTGTTAATTTTTTAATTAAATAAAATAATCTAAAAAAAAATACAAACCCCTTTTATATAGTATAGACATTGTAATTTAATGTTTAATATTTTGACTAAATCAAATTATATAAAAAAAAAATTGAATTAAATTTTAAAAATAAAATTAAATAAAAAAATAATAAACATTTTAAATGAGTGAAAACAAAATAAAAAATAAAAATAATCTAAAAAAATAATAATAAAAATAAAATTATCTCAAAATATTGATAACCATAATATTAAACTACTCCATAAAATTAACAACAACAAAAATTAAAAATATATCATAAATATTTATTAAAGATAAAACACATCATGCACTAGCCAAATCTAAACCATCCAAAGAAAAAGAAAAACAACCTTAACAAAAGTGCGTAACCAAATCCGAACAATCTAGTGAGATTTGTTCAACATGAAATGGGAAAGAGTAACAACCCTAACTAAAAACCACACCGTCAAAATTAAACCCTAAAATGCCAAAGACCGTAAAAATAGGTTTTAATTGGATTCTTTTTTTCGTTTATTTTCAGTTTTTTTTTCACAACTGTATTAAACAATCAACCAAGCACTGTTTAGTTAGTCCGCACAGTCTACCTAGGTTTTTTTCGCAACTGTATTAAACAATCAACCAACCACTGTTTAATTAGTCCGCATAGTCTACCTAGGTTTTTTTCGCAACTGTATTAAACAATCAACCAACCACTGTTTACTTAGTCGGCATATTGTACGAAAACCTAGGGCAAATGACCTCAACATTACATGCCAGCCACCTGCCAGCGAATACTTGCATGCGGCGACAATCTTCGAAGAATTTTCTAAATTCTAATGATCCACTGTCGTCATCTCATGCGCTCCGCTGGTGCCTATGGGGACCCCGAATTTAGGGGCCAACGGAAAAGGTGTCCCCCCTTGCAAAATATACCATATAAACCGGCTCACCTCGTTTATTCGAGGGATAAAGGCAGGGCGCATCTTCGAAACAGGTTGCAGGCACCGCAAGAAATAGAAAATTTTAGAGAGAGCAATGGCAAACAGACGTGGTCGGCACCAGCCGCGCCCATATAAAGTCCCTGGCACCCTTTATTTGGCCGGATCATGCAGAACAAACCTTGGTTGTGCAAGCATTGGCTTCTTTATCTACGATGGCTGGTTTGATAGCAGGGTTATGGAGAAATACTGCGCTTACCTCGGCTTCTTCACTCTGACCAGCAATGCCGCTCAATATAAGGCCCTGATCGCATAGCTCCAATATGCTTTATGGTGCGGGATCACCCACATCATAATCTTCTTTTTTTTAAGAGAAGGCTGTGAGATTGGTAATTCCATACCATAAAATTTGTGATATCGGTGATCGCACATAAAATATAGTATAGCATCACCCACATCGTCTTTCTTTTAACAGAAAACTGTGATGTGGGTGATCTCACACTCTAACATGTTGGAGTCCTGAAATCAGGCAGCATTGCTGCTCACTATAAAGCCCTGATCGTTAGGTTGCAATATGCTTTAAGCTTTATGGTGTGGGATCACCCCATCACGGCCTATGGACAGAGCCAGCTCGTTTGCAACCAGGTAACAAGTTCCCTGCTCCTTTTTCATATAATATTATTATTGATGTCGCTGTTATTAATATTATTAGTATTGTCGGTGATGTTGACCTTAATTTTATTGTAGATTTAGGAAATATTTTAGAATTTATAGACATTAACTTAATTGTTTAAAGTAGTTTTTATCGTTAAATTCTGAAATATTTTTAGGTATTTGGAGAAATTTGTATAGTATTGAAGTGCACTGAAAGTAAGTAGAAAGGGAAATTTGTAACAAATCCATATCATGCCATTATATTGATGTTTCTACTGATACTTGTGGTCCATTAGTCTACAAACATAGTATTGATTAGTTGAATTTGATTGTTAAAATTTAGAATATATTAATGTTAATTGTTTGAGTTAGCTCTTGTACTTTTTCTCATATTTCAAAATATTTCTGGAAGTTTAGATTTTAGACAACTTAGATGGAGTAGATCAATAGCCTTAATTTTGATGAGAAAAAACATGTTAAAAACCCCGGGGCGTTCACTGTGTTCTATTTTATTGCATGCAGGTGATGGATGAGTACACGGTTGATAACCCTAGGCTGAAGAGGTATTATGAAAGAGTTCAGGTACTGGCTTCAGAGTTTGGTAGCTTTGAGCTGGTGCATATCTATATTGAAGATAATTCTGAGGCATATCTATATTGGAGAAAATTCTGAGGCATGTTCGAGAACCCATTTGTAGATTGGAGTCGTGAAGCCGGGAAGATACTGTGGATGGCTGCGAATACGCAAAGTCTGCGAGAGAATACATTATAAAGCACAGATGCATGGGTTATCCTACGA
This sequence comes from Pinus tabuliformis, assembly GCA_031772625.1. NCBI lineage: Eukaryota > Viridiplantae > Streptophyta > Pinopsida > Pinales > Pinaceae > Pinus > Pinus tabuliformis. The sequence continues at coordinate 1,915,480,912 of CM062817.1, read as the reverse complement.
TACAATACATTCTGGACATTATTCAGCATCGCTTCCCAGAGTCGTATGCGGCTGTTCAAAAATCGCAGTATAAGCGACCAGATGGGTTTGCAGTGCACGTTGCATGATAACAAGTGTTTGGCGAGTCTGTTTGCCGGATCTTAGCCTAAATTTTCTTTTAATTTTAGTGTGAGTTGCCTGAGAAATTTTCTTTTAATCTCTACACTTTCTTTTAATTTGTCTTTACTGGGAGACAAATCAGGAGTAATGAACGGCAAATTCCAGTTAATCCTCCATTTAGCAGTGCAAATACTTCGGGGAAAAAAATGGGCAGTACAAAAAGGGTCAGCTAATCCGTTTTGCAATATTTTTTTTCAAGGGAAACAGTATTGTTTTGTGTAAGATTTTTTATTTTTATTTTCATAAAAGTAGAAGGTAGTGCTATGTTGAATTTGGTACGTGGCGAAAAGACAGCTACTCCGTTTTGTAATATTATTTTTAAGGGAAACAGTGTTGTTTTGTGTAAGATTTTCTATTTTTATTTTTATAACAGTAGAAGGTAGTGTCATACTGAATTTGGTACGTGGCGAAAAGATTTTTATTTTTATTAAGTCTTTATTTTGTTTTTCAAAAATTTATATTAAAATAAAGATCTAAAACTAGATTTTTAGAAAACAAATTTTTATTGGTTATTGAGAATTTTTATGTGGTTTTAAAAATATTTGGGAAAAAAATAAATAAAAATTAAAAAAAAAACTTAATAATTACATCTAGCACTACAATTTTAGTAATTACATAATCGGAAAGATCTTACTTTCACATATATATTTTTATCTCTCAAAAAATGTGGAAGTACATATTACTAAATTTTACAATGATCAATTTAGCAATTACTTAAAATTAAAAATTAGCAACTAAGATTTTAAACCTATAAGTTTACGAGAGATTTTTCGGCCAAAATCACATGAAATACCATTTGTCTAGGCGTTTCGAACCAACCAGTGTGGTTTATCGTCATGATAATGATAAGTTGAAGAAACAGATCCTAACTTGACCAATGGCTAATTTTAACTTTTAGACCAGGGTCATAATTTTTTTTATAATTTAATGGAAGTTAGTTATATTAGGTGACCATTTCCTTAATATATATATATATATATATATAACTTTAATTGGTGTTAATAGTGAGTTAAAAAGGTATTATTTAATAATTAAAAATTATAAGTTATTTAGTATTCAAATGGAAATTAGTTATATAAAGGACCTTTATTTTAATATATGTATAAATTAGATGTATAGATGTATATATAAATATATAAAGTAATAATAATAGGTTGTTAAGATAAAAGTTAGTTAGAATTAATAAATATATTCGAAATAATATTAAGATAACTTAAATATCTAAATCTTTATATAAAAATTAAATAGATAATTTATTTCTTTAGGTCCGATAGACCATTATTTGGTCTCAGCGGACGTTAACCACCACCACCATCATCATCATATATATAGATATAGTAATAATAATAAAAATAAATAAATAACTAACTTATCCAAAAAAATAAAATAATAATAATAATAAATAAATAACTAATCCAAAAAATTAAAAATAAAATTAAGAATGTAGATGGTTATAAAAGGTATTAATATTATAAAAATATCAAAAAAATAATTGTATATGTTAAATTAATTTAATATGGCCTAAAATATATATATATATATATATATATATATATATATATATATATATATATATATGAGGAGCCAAAAAAACGAGGAGGGGGGCGGAAAAAACGACTAGGAAGAGAGTGTTGGGACCCAACACCTATCCTCTCTGTTGAGATTGCTTGGCCTCTTTTCAATCTCAAGAGCTTCCCTAAATTTCCGATGATGGAAGTGCGAAACTCTAGCAATAACACTAGCCTCCTCAATACAAACATGATGATTGGTTTTTTTTGCATGTTCAACTAAAGTGAAAGAATTTTCTCTCTTATGCTTAAGGTTAGCTGTGTGCTCACCAATCCTTTGATTAATGGAGTGACCAGTCTCACCAATATAGGGGGTCCCACAAGAACAAGGGATATAATATACCCCTTTCATATCTTTAGGGTGGATAGGATCCTTCACTCATCTGAGGGACATACGAATGATGTTAAGGGGCCTAAAGGTCACAGGGACACTATGCATCTTGAGAATCCTTGCAATCTTATCAGCGGTCCCCTGAACAAACGAAAGATGGATACCTGGAATCCGTTCCTTCGGCTCCCTTTTAGTTAGAGAATTCTTGGCAGCTTTAAGGAAAGCCTTCTGACTCATGTATCTACTATAACCATTCTCAACAAAGACATCAAGGAGATGGGATTTTTCTTTCTCAAAACTCTTCTTGTCCGAGATCTTTAGGGCCCGAGTAGCAAGGGTATTGAGAACACCCATATTTTGAGTCGGGAAATAGTGGGAACTGGCATGAAGATACTGCTCCATATGCATTTTCTTCCGAAAAACTTGGTGGGTGAGGAACCATCACTATTCTTAGAAATAAGAATGTCAAGGAATGAGAGGCAACCATCAACTTCCTGCTCCTTAGTGAACTTAATGGCTGAGGATTGATTGTTGAGATGATCGAAGAAGAGATCTAATTCTTCTTGGCTGTGAGACCATATGACATTGGTGTCATCCACATACCTTTTCCAAAGCTTTGGCAAGAGCCGGGTAGAGTTTAGAGCTTTGGACTCAAAATCTTCCATAAAAAGATTAGCAATGACAGGGGACAGGGGTGAGCCCATGGCAACCCCACAGGTTTGCTTGAAGAACTCTCCGTCAAAACTGAAAAAGGTGGAAGTGAGGCAGATCTCAACTAACCTAGTGGTGTTAGGATCTGTTAGGCGGTTGATCACCTCCATGGCCTCATTAATAGGGATGCAAGTGAACAGGGAAACTACATCAAAACTAACAAGAATGTCCCCAGGGTCAAGCTTAATGTCCTTGAGTTCATCAATAAAGGAAGCAGAGTCTTTTACGAAGGACTCCGTACAACCAACTAAGGGCTTAAGCTTTAACACAAGGAACTTAGCAAGAAGGTAGGTAGGACCTCCAACGGTGTTGAAAATGGGCCTTAAGGGAGCTCCTTCCTTGTGAATCTTGGGGAGACCATAGATTCTAGGAGTGAGAGGGTTGCTCTCAATGAGTTTATGGTGCAGGGAACTCATTGAGCTAATGGATTTAATGGCAAGAGCCACATTCCTAGCAACCTTCTTTAAAGGATTTTTGGGAAGCTTTTTGTAGCTACCACTATTATGAAGATGATCCAACATCTTGCTGCGGTAATCAACCTTGTTAGGAATGACAATAGCTCCACCCTTGTCTGCCTTTAGAACAACGATATCTTTGGGGCTAAGGCAAAATTTAATCCTTTACCCAAAACTTTAAAAACGAAAGGGGGAAAGGAGAAACTGGAAAGATTTATAACCCTGTTATTAGAATGAGAAGAAGGGTGAAGATTATTAATACCATTAGTACTATGATTATTATTATCAAAATTCAATATCTTATTATTTTCCATGTTAGAAATGTTTGTATTAAATACTAAATCATTATTAATCTCGACCCTCATATTATTATTATTATTATTATTAATATATAATAATAATAATAATAATAATTATGATTATTATTATTATAATTGATAAAAATTTATTATTATTATTAATACAATTATTATTATTATTATTATAATTAATATTAATATTATTATATGATAATTTATTACACGTAGGATTACTGAAAAAGAAAATAGAGCACGGAGAAGGGATCAAACCCTCGCTATCCACACCAAACCTGCTGGCCAAACCAATTCCTGGCTCTGAGGTCCTGCTACGCACCGAGGAAGTGGATGTATCATTAGGTGAAAGCGTAGTTAAAACCCCCAGATCAGATACTTTCAATGCTGGTCTGGAACCTGAAGCTAGCACAACGTTCTTCTGCACCGAGAGAGAGTTGCCCATAGCCAGGTTACTATCATGCGAAATCTGACTTACGCATGGAGTTTTTTATAAAATTATTATTATTATTTAAAATTATCAAATAGTTTTTATAAGGAGGTCATCAACCCCACCCTAGAAGATCAAAAGTATCCCTTTATTTTAACTAGCTCAAAGAAGAAAATTAATATAGCCAAGATTAGAACAAACTCTCATGAGCTCCATAGTAAAACGGGTGGTTGGGCAGTTCCTAAAACACCATGGATAGAAAGGTTCTACCATCTCTATGAGAATACAGAAAGCGAGTGTCACACTCCATGGTAAAAATACCATAAAAAAAAATTAATTACATCTCAAATACTTTATGACCCACCTTATACATACTCGAACATAAACATTACTATACACATGTATATATGATGGCTCTCGAATACCCATGCGCTGTCATGGTTCACATATCCACATGGTCAACCTAATACACAAAGTTTACTTTCTGTTTTATTACCCTACGAATCATGGGTGATCGGATGAGGTCAAAGGTTATCACTTGGTTGTTGTACCGTGTAAACTCCAATGCCAGGTGTGACGGACATGTAATGCCTTCACCTACCTTGGCCAGGTGTCCAGCACCGTGCAAGGGCCATGTGAAGTTTCGGAAAGCACGCTAGGGTTTACGCGCCATTCTTCTGCTTGGATGGACGGCGAGGATTTCCTGCACAGATCTAAGGGCTCACATATGTTCCAGGGTTTAGCGGGTTTATATATACCCCAAACCGCAGGTTTCAGGTTTATTTGTTCCTGTTGGGTTTATCGGATGCTTGTTCAGCTCAGCGAATTCCTTGTCTCCGTCGTGTGCCAGGTCTTGCCCAGCCATCCAGGTAATTTATCCGTCGGTTCAAGAATTTCATTACAGCTGATGTACACTCAGTATCTTGATGACACAGAGTTAATTGTTTTAGTTAATAAAATCTCATGACTAATTTCTATTGTTCGCTGTTGCAGGGGCTTACCTCTTAATTCTCCTGCCGCTCCAGGATAGAACATGCGTTCGAAATACTCTCAGGTATTTATCCTCTACAATGGATGCAGAGCTTCGATTTGTTTAAATGCCTGAGGGTTTATTTGTATCGTCTTATCCTTTGGCTGAGGGTTTCCTCATGGCAACTCTTATTGCTGTCTCAGGGCTCCTCTGCTCGGCCCAAACCCTGATTGAGATTAGCGGTCGGCCTTGCCATGCCGAAACCCGCATCAAATCTGGTTACACAGTCTTGTGTTATATGTGTTTATTTTGATACCTCGATTAGAGTTTGTGTATTTGGCTTCAATGGTTCACGGCCTTCCTTGCCGGAACCAGATAAACTCGATTTAAGTTGGAATATATATTATCTCAGTTCTTTTGCTGTTAGATATTAGTTTGTGTTCTCTCAAATGTATTGGGTTTCATGAAGAGGCCAGGGTTTGCCCCTCGGCTCGCTGGACATTTATGGATAGTCTATTACTGTACCCTTCGGGTTTCATTTATCACGTTGTTAATGTATATATATTTCACTTTCCTCCCTTGGAGTATGATGATCATGTTTCCGCTGGGTTAAGTTACAATAATAACTTCGTTGTCCATATGCATATGAGCTTTGCTTTCCAAATGTACAGTGCTCGTTTCGTTTAAAATTATTGTCTGGTTATCTATTGCATATGAACTTGCCTCTTCAAATATACAGGTTCACTTCTGCTATTATCTTTCCTCTGCTAACAGAGTCGAGACGTACCTTTCGAGGGTTTGTTTATAATAACAAGGGTTTGTTTTATAATGACGAGGGTTTGTTTATAATATCCCTCTGCTCACACGATGTTTTCGTGACTGTACACGGCAGTTGAATGGCCACTTACCACCGCGGTTCTGTGCCAACAGAATGCCTTTACTGGTTAAATAATGGTTTCCATTTGTATTCCGCATTAATACAGTCGTCTTTCACTTGTTTTACATGTATAGTGAAACTAAACCCTAGGTACAGGGTTCGATGAGCTTTCTTGGACGGCCTCACCGTATTCTATTACAGCACTTAGTGTCCAATGTATTTCATGTTTGTTACAGTAATACGACTATTCAATGTTGATCTATTGTTTCCATGATTCTTTTCTAAGGTTAAAGATTGTTAACGATTCCTTTTGCCATTGAATAATTTATGCATTTGTTGCCATGCACTTACTGTTATAGTACTGAAGACCTTCGTGAGGTTTTATACAGATATGTCTCGGCTATTCGTAGCTGTTATTTCTATGCAACTACCATGCATCTCCTTCTTCTGGTTCACATGCATCGACTCTTACAGTCGCTTATGCACTGATTTATATAGTTAACATGTATCGGTTCTTTTAGTTATTTATGCAATGAGTTTAACAGCTATCATGCATCGATTCCTTCAGTTTCTCATGCATTGATTTTTACAGCTATCATGTATCAATTTGTACAGTTAACAAGCTTCGGCTCTCACAGTTAACAGGCATTTATCTCACAATCAACATGCATTTATATAGTAGCTAGTTTCCGTGTTAGGCTTGAACAGTCAGTAATATTTGCTCATAGAACTGTCTGTAATACTTCAGGTAACTGTTATCTAGCTAGCCACAGAAAACTTGAGCTTAACTATACTTTACTCCTTTATACCAATATACGGAATACAGAGGTTTGAGTCTGGTGACTAACCATACCTGATTTGTCAGACACAAGAATCAACGCTCCAGAAGTTCACCTGCAATTTGTATGCTTGCTCTTATCCACCCAACCATGAGATCCATTGATACATTGGATTCTCCCCCCGAGCTGTCCTGCAGGCCTGCAGCCCTCAACAAGACTCATGCACTGTTGTGCTAGGGTTATCTGGTCCTTACCAGACTTAACCCTCTTTTCTTTCTCTTTTCTTCTCTCTTCCAATTTTTCTCTCCCTCTCTGTCCCAACAGACCAGGGGTTTTCCTTCCCAGGACTTTTCCTGGCTGAAGGGTTAGTTTCTTTTTCAGTTTTATAACTGTTTCTTTTTCTTTAGAAATCCTCCCTTAGGAGACTGCCAACATTTTTCCAAAATATCTTTCATTCATAAAATAAAGTAATATCATTTAACAACAGTAACTAACAGTTCACATTAGTTTCTTACCATAGTAACTTTTCATAATTACATGTTTTACGGGGTCATCACATCTTCCCCCCCTGGGATTGGACATCGTCCCGATGTCTATTCCCATTAAATAAGTCTGGATAAACTTTCCTCATAAGCTCCTCATCTTCCCAAGTAGCCTCCTCAGGACCATAGTGCTGCCACGACACTTTAATTTAGGTAATAACCTGTTTCCGCAGCCGCACTTCTCTCCGGTCGAGAATTCTCTGTGGTTCGACTAGAACCTCGCCTTCCGGTTCGACCTGCAGACAATCAATAACTTCAATCAGTTTCCATTAAGTATATCCGCATGTTCAAAACAACGGGATTAATTCTTACTCGAACATCTTGCCATTTGATCACATGTTTAGGATCATATACATATTTCTTTAGGACAGAAACGTGGAAAACGTTGTGAATTCTAATATGGCTTGGCAAGGCGAGTTGATAAGCCACCGGCCCCACTCTAGCCAAGATCTGAAAAGGTCCAAAGTACCGAGGAGCCAGCTTGGCACATCCGCTCCATTGCAGTGTGCTTTTCCTGGCTTGGATCCTCACAAACACATGGTCACCAACCTGATATTCTTTAAACCTTCTTTTTCTGTCTGCAAAACTTTTCTGCCGGTCCTGTGCAGCCTTCAAATTGACACGCACTCTTTTCACCATGTCTTCCATTTCTTTAAGCATTTCCGGACCCAAACTCAGCTTATCCTCAGGTCCACCCCAACTTGAGGGTGTGCGGCATTTTCGCCCATACAGAACCTCAAAGGGGCTCAACTGTGTCGAGGTATGATATCCATTGTTATATGCGAATTCAACCAGGTGCAAATACTCTTCCCATTGATTTGGTTTCATCATCACATACGCTCTCAACATATCTTCCAACACTTGATTTACTCGCTCGGTTTGACCATCGGTCTGCGGGTGGTAGGCTGTGCTAAAGTTCAGCTGTGTTCCCAACTCAGCGAACAATGTCCTCCAAAAGGTGGATGTAAACTTTACATCCCGGTCTGAAATGATTACCTTCGGTAGTCCATGCAGTCTGAACACATTCTGCATAAAAAGGTGAGCAATTTGCACCGCTTTATAAGTGGACTGCACGGGTATGAAATGTGCCGCCTTACTCAACTTATCAACCACCACCATGATGGAATCATGGTTTTTCCTCGTTCGTGGCAAACCGGTTATAAAATCCATGGAAATGGTTTCCCATTTCCATTCCGGAATAGGCAAAGGTTGTAATAGCCCGGCCGGATGCTGATGTTCTGCCTTAATTTGCTGGCACTCTAAACACTTTGCTAGATACTCAACCACTTGCTTCTTCATTCTAGGCCAGAAATATTCCTTCCTAAGTGCTGTTATCACTGTAAAACTTCCTTAAAAAATTTGGACAACTTACATGGTTTCTCAATTCTTGTATCAGTCATGGTCAAGTCATGGTGAAGTCATTTTTATGTTTTAGAGTCTAAGTCAAAGGGTTAGAGTCTCATGTCCATCTTCAAATAAAGTTTGATAGCCTCATTTCATGTCCTAGAAGCCTCACCATGTGTTTAGAAGACATATCTCACATAATTTCGGAGAAATTTTGAAACTAGCTACGAATCCACGTTTTCGTAGCGCAGACAGTGTAAAAATCCTGTTTTGCGCTACGAAATCAGTGTTTTCATAGCGCTACGAAACCCCTGTAGCAGCCTGTTTCAGCAGAAAAAACTGTTTTACTAGTTAACTTCCAGAAGCTTTTCTAAGCAGTTTAAAACTCATCTCTGAAAATTGAAAGAGGTTTTTATTCCTAAGATACTAAAGTACAAAAACCTCTTCCACTTTCTTCAAATCCATTATGATATGGGAGAAATGAAGGACCAAAGTTGCGCTACGAAACTGCTGTAGGTGCAGTTTTTCATCTCCTGTTTTACACCTGTTTTTCAAAGACTCATTCTGGGCGGTAGAAAAGATGTTTCAAAAAACCAAGAGAGGTTTTTGTTAAGCACAGATTGGTTCACAAAAACCTCCTTCATTGTTTCCAAATAAATTTTTTACGAGAAGTTATGACCTCTGTCCCAAGACCTATTTTTCAACCAGAACAGAGCAAGGGACAGTTTCCTGTTTGACACGTGTTTTTAAAGGATAGTTTCTGGACAGCTGGAGAAATGTTTTAAAAAACCAGGAGACGTTTTGTTCTATACAACATGGGCTATAAAAACCTCCTTCAGTTTCGTAAAATGTGTCATGGATGAAGAGATAAAGGCTTTGTCCCACGTGCCAGTTTTCAAGTATCTAATCCTAAAAACAGGGAAACATGTTCCCTAATTTCTAGGGTTTGTCTAGGGTTTGTCATCAGCAGTTGGGTGACCACGTGGGAGGCTTCATCAAATTCGACTTCATGGAGTGTTAGGTGTCAAATAATGCTTTAAATGCTTAGATAAGGTTGTTGAATCATGATAAGGAGTTACACTCCTAGTTGTATTAGGTCTCTAGGACTGCTAGTTAGGTGTCAAATGCATTTAAAGTCTTGTTTTATGGTTAGAATAGGTGTCACTGATGGTAAATTCGAATTCCCCTCATTATGGAGGAAGGAATCCAAGCATGTAAAGAGCTCTATATATAGAAGAACATCTGATGTACAAAGGGTTGGAAATTTTTATGAAAAAGCTTGTATTTGGCATATGTAAGACTCATTTTCAATAATGCATGCTTGACTTTACTTCTCAGGATTCATGAAGGGTTTTTTATGTTCAGAATATGTGATGTTGTCCTTTTCTTAGTTTTGTTTACAGTGGTATGGATGTATAATCACTCAGAATTCACTGAATGTGCTCTGACTTCCTGTATACATGCATAAACTGTGTGGTCCCATATGAGTTATGTTCTGAATGTTTAAACGCTGAATGCCCTGACTTCCATGTAAGGTTGAGTTCATTGTTATATTGAGGTGTTGTTGACTCCATAAGCCCAATGGATAGTTTTGTTTAATGTGTTTCCACCATTCATATTTTTTATAGTTGTTCTATAAGAGTTAGCCATCTTATCTTTATCAAAATCATTAACCTTTGAGAGAGCCCTCTCAGGTTGAGGAGGCTAAGCCTTAGCCAAAAGTTGGTTTGAAATAGTTACATAAGGTCTTCCTGATCAGAAGCCTATAAGGGGCATGATTTTGTGATAACATTTTGGTGCGTCTGCCGGGAGTCTGAAGATTATTCATTCCAAAAATCAAGAGACCAAACTTTTGAAGGTAGCAGGAGCTCAGAAATCTTTTTGAGGCTGAAAATCTACCTTGGCGACTCCATTGTTGAAGAATTCAAAATTCATAGATTCATGGTGATTCCACTGGAGTTATGAAGAACCCAGATGCTACCGTTCTTATTTCAAGGTATGCATGCATAGATTTTTCAGGAATTCATGGTTTCCCAAATCATTTTCCCAAGGATGCATATTTTCTAAGGAATGGTCCAAAATTCAATGGAGAGGATTTGAGTTTAACTTTGAAGCATATATCAGATTTTTGTGAGTTTACAGAGCTTCTTAGAGTTAAACATGAGGATGTTTGCATTATGTTGTTCTATGATTCATTTCAAGGGAAATGTAAACAATGGATTGAAAGCTTTCCTACCAAATCCATTAAATCATTTGAAGACTTTTGGCTTATGTTTTTGGAGGAATGGATAGATAGATCAGATGTGGTGGCAAACTCTCCTTCAATTCAAGGTTTCAAACAATGGAATGATGATCATATTAATGAAGAAATAGATGAAAGTTTTTCTTTGTCCTCGTCTTCGTATCTAAAATCATTTGAGTGCAAGGCAAAGGATAAGATGAAATTTTTGGATGAAGTTGTTGAAGACATTGAGAAAGACATTGAAGGTTTACAAGGTCAAATTCAGGCATATAGTCTTCATAATCATGATCATTATTTTCAGAAGATTTCTATGGCAGAACACAAGAAGAGAGTGTTGCTTCCTTTCTCTTTCACGATAGAGGAACTGTACACTGTTGTTGAAGATTAGTTTGCACAACCAGAAAGTTGTGAGAATCATCAAACTAACCATGTGTTTTTTGACCCTATAGCTGAATACATGGAAAAGATTTACTGTTCAGGCTTCCAGTTATATTTTCATCTTGAAGAACAGTTACACCTCATGCTGCCTTGGTTATTTCAGTATCTGGTTTATTTTTGTTTCAAGCACAATCAAAGGATTCAAGTGTTAGATCAGATCGATGACTGGCTTCATTGGAAGTTTCATGTTCCTTGAGCTACAAGTGGAGATTGCAGCTGATAGGGTAGGTAGGAATGTGCAAATAAGCTCACGGTAGGTTGACTGAGCATCTGTTTCAGTAGGTACAGTTTGAATTCTTCTTACAAAAAATCATTCAAGGCTTGAGGAGCAAATTGGGCAGAAGTTCAAAGTTTTCTTCTAGAGGATGGATAGCGGCACTGGAGCTACAGGTTCTTAATGTACCACAAGGGCACACTATCCCTAGTGGAGCCATTGTTATTACTGTAAAACTTCCTTAAAAAATTTGGACAACTTACATGGTTTCTCAATTCTTGTATTAGTCATGGTCAAGTCATGGTGAAGTCATTTTTATGTTTTAGAGTCTAATTCATAGGGTTAGAGTCTCATGTCCATCTTCAAATAAAGTTTGATAGCCTCATTCCATGTCCTAGAAGACTCACCATGTGTTTAGAAGACATATCTCACATAATTTCGGAGAAATTTTGAAACTAGCTACGAATCCACGTTTTCGTAGCGCATACAGTGTAAAAATCTTGTTTTGCGCTACGAAATCAATGTTTTCATAGCGCTACGAAACCCTTGTAGCAGCCTGTTTCAGCAGAAAAAACTGTTTTACTAGTTAACTTCCAGAATCTTTTCTGAGCAGTTTAAAACTCATCTCTGAAAATTGAAAGAGGTTTTTATTCCTAAGATACTAAAGTACAAAAACTTCTTCCACTTTCTTCAAATCCATTATGATATGGGAGAAATGAAGGACCAAAGTTGCGCTACGAAACTGCTGTAGGTGCAGTTTTTCATCTCCTGTTTTACACCTGTTTTTCAAAGACTCATTCTGGGCGGTAGAAAAGATGTTTCAAAAAACCAAGAGAGGTTTTTGTTAAGCACGGATTGGTTCACAAAAACCTCCTTCAGTTTTTCCAAATACATTTTGTACGAGAAGTTATGACCTCTGTCCCAAGACCTATTTTTCAGCCAGAACAGAGCAAGGGACAGTTTCTTGTTTGACACGTGTTTTTCAAGGACAGTTTCTGGACAGCTGGAGAAATGTTTTAAAAAACCAGGAGAGGTTTTTGTTCTGGACAACATGGGCTACAAAAACCTCCTTCAGTTTCGTAAAATGTGTCATGGATGAAGAGATAAAGGCTTTGTCCCACGTGCCAGTTTTCAAGTATCTAATCCTAAAAATAGGGAAACATGTTCCCTAATTTCTAGGGTTTGTCTAGGGTTTGTCATCAGCAGTTGGGTGACCACGTGGGAGGCTTCATCAAATTCGGCTTCATGGAGTGTTAGGTGTCAGATAATGTTTTAAATGCTTAGATAAGGTTGTTGAATCATGATAAGGAGTTACACTCCTAGTTGTATTAGGTCTCTAGGACTGCTAGTTAGGTGTCAAATGCATTTAAAGTCTTGTTTTATGGTTAGAATAGGTGTCACTGATGGTAAATTCGAATTCCCCTCATGATGGAGGAAGGAATCCAAGCATGTAAAGAGCTCTATATATAGAAGAACATCTGATGTACAAAGGGTTGGAAATTTTTATGAAAAAGCTTGTATTTGGCATATGTAAGACTCATTTTCAATAATGCATGCTTGACTTTACTTCTCAGGATTCATGAAGGGTTTTTTATGTTCAGAATATGTGATGTTGTCCTTTTCTTAGTTTTGTTTACAGTGGTATGGATGTATAATCACTCAGAATTCAATGAATGTGCTCTGACTTCCTGTATACATGCATAAACTGTGTGGTCCCATATGAGTTATGTTCTGAATGTTTAAACGCGCCCTGACTTCCATGTAAGGTTGAGTTCATTGTTATATTGAGGTGTTGTTGACTCCATAAGCCCAATGGATAGTTTTGTTTAATGTGTTTCCACCATTCATATTTTTTATAGTTGTTCTATAAGAGTTAGCCATCTTATCTTTATCAAAATCATTAACCTTTGAGAGAGCCCTCTCAGGTTGAGGAGGCTAAGCCTTAGCCAAAAGTTGGTTTGAAATAGTTACATAAGGTCTTCCTGATCAGCAGCCTATCAGGGTCATGATTTTGTGATAACATTTTGGTGCGTCTGCCAGGAGTCTGAAGATTATTCATTCCTGAAATCAAGAGACCGAACTTTTGAAGGTAGCAGGAGCTCAGAAATCTTTTTGAGGCTGCAAATCTACCTTGGCGACTCCATTGTTGAAGAATTCAAAATTCATAGATTCATGGTGATTCCACTGGAGTTATGAAGAACCCAGATGCTATCGTTCTTATTTCAAGGTATGCATGCATAGATTTTTCAGGAATTCATGGTTTCCCAAATCATTTTCCCAAGGATGCATATTTTCTAAGGAATGGTCCAAAATTCAATGGAAAGGATTTGAGTTTAACTTTGAAGCATATATCAGATTTTTGTGAGTTTACAGAGCTTCTTAGAGTTAAACATGAGGATGTTTGCATTATGTTGTTCTATGATTCATTTCAAGGGAAATGTAAACAATGGATTGAAAGCTTTCCTACCAAATCCATTAAATCATTTGAAGACTTTTGGCTTATGTTTTTGGAGGAATGGATAGATAGATCAGATGTGGTGGCAAACTCTCCTTCAATTCAAGGTTTCGAACAATGGAATGATGATCATATTAATGAAGAAATAGATGAAAGTTTTTCTTTGTCCTCGTCTTCGTATCTAAAATCATTTGAGTGCAAGGCAAAGGATAAGATGAAATTTTTGGATGAAGTTGCTGAAGACATTGAGAAAGACATTGAAGGTTTACAAGGTCAAATTCAGGCATATAGTCTTCATAATCATGATCATTATTTTCAGAAGATTTGTATGGCAGAACACAAGGAGAGAGTGTTGCTTCCTTTCTCTTTCACGATAGAGGAACTGTACACTGTTGTTGAAGATCAGTTTGCACAACCAGAAAGTTGTGAGAATCATCAAACTAACCATGTGTTTTTTGACCCTATAGCTAAATACATGGAAAAGATTTACTGTTCAGGCTTCCAGTTATATTTTCATCTTGAAGAACAGTTACACCTCATGCTGCCTTGGTTATTTCAGTATCTGGTTTATTTTTGTTTCAAGCACAGTCAAAGGATTCAAGTGTTAGATCAGATCGATGACTGGATTCATTGGAAGTTTCATGTTCCTTGAGCTACAAGTGGAGATTGCAGCTGATAGGGTAGGTAGGAATGTGCAAATAAGCTCACGGTAGGTTGACTGAGCATCTGTTTCAGTAGGTACAGTTTGAATTCTTCTTACAAAAAATCATTCAAGGCTTGAGGAGCAAATTGGGCAGAAGTTCAAAGTTTTCTTCTAGAGGATGGATAGCGGCACTGGAGCTATAGGTTCTTAATGTACCACAAGGGCACACTATCCCTAGTGGAGCCACTGTTATCACTGTAAAACTTCCTTAAAAAATTTGGACAACTTACATGGTTTCTCAATTCTTGTATCAGTCATGGTCAAGTCATGGTGAAGTCATTTTTATGTTTTAGAGTCTAAGTCATAGGGTTAGAGTCTCACGTCCATCTTCAAATAAAGTTTGATAGCCTCATTCCATGTCCTATAAGCCTCACCATGTGTTTAGAAGACATATCTCACATAATTTCGGAGAAATTTTGAAACTAGCTACGAATCCACGTTTTCGTAGCGCAGACAGTGTAAAAATCCTGTTTTGCACTACAAAATCAGTGTTTTCATAGCGCTACGAAACCCTTGTAGCACCCTGTTTCAGCAGAAAACACTGTTTTACTAGTTAACTTCCAGAAGCTTTTCTGAGCAGTTTAAAACTCATCTCTGAAAATTGAAAGAGGTTTTTATTCCTACAATACTAAAGTAAAAAAACCTCTTCCACTTTCTTCAAATCCATTATGATATGGGAGAAATGAAGGACCAAAGTTGCGTT
The DNA here is from genome assembly GCA_031772625.1 of Pinus tabuliformis. NCBI lineage: Eukaryota > Viridiplantae > Streptophyta > Pinopsida > Pinales > Pinaceae > Pinus > Pinus tabuliformis. The sequence continues at coordinate 1,915,465,680 of CM062817.1, read as the reverse complement.
ATGAAACTGCTGTAGTTGCCGTTTTTCATCTCCTGTTTTACCCCTGGTTTTCAAAGACTCATTCTGGGCGGTAGAAAAGATGTTTCAAAAAACCAAGAGAGGTTTTTGTTAAGAAAAGATTGGTTCACAAAAAACTCCTTCAGTTTTTCCAAATACATTTTGTACGAGAAGTTATAACCTCTGTCCCAAGACCTATTTTTCAACCAGAACAGAGCAAGGGACAGTTTCTTGTTTGACACGTGTTTTTAAAGGACAGTTTCTGGACAGCTGGAGAAATGTTTTAAAAAACTAGGAGAGGTTTTTGTTCTGGACAACATGGGCTACAAAAACCTCCTTCAGTTTCATAAAATGTGTCATGGATGAAGAGATAAAGGCTTTGTCCCACGTGCCAGTTTTCAAGTATCTAATCCTAAAAACAGGGAAACATGTTCCCTAATTTCTAGGGTTTGTCTAGGGTTTGTCATCAGCAGTTGGGTGACCACGTGGGAGGCTTCATCAAATTCGACTTAATGGAGTGTTAGGTGTCAAATAATGCTTTAAATGCTTATATAAGGTTGTTGAATCATGATAAGGAGTTACACTCCTAGTTGTATTAGGTCTCTAGGACTGCTAGTTAGGTGTCAAATGCATTTAAAGTCTTGTTTTATGGTTAGAATAGGTGTCACTGATGGTAAATTCGAATTTCCCTCATGATGGAGGAAGGAATCCAAGCATGTAAAGAGTTCTATATATAGAAGAACATCTGATGTACAAAGGGTTGGAAATTTTTATGAAAAAGCTTGTATTTGGCATATGTAAGACTCATTTTCAATAATGCATGCTTGACTTTACTTCTCAGGATTCAAGAAGGGTTTTTTATGTTCAGAATATGTGATGTTGTCCTTTTCTTAGTTTTTTTTACAGTGGTATGGATGTATAATCACTCAGAATTCACTGAATGTGCTCTGACTTCCTGTATACATGCATAAACTGTGTGGTCCCATATGAGTTATGTTCTGAATGTTTAAACGCTGAATGCCCTAACTTCCATGTAAGGTTGAGTTCATTGTTATATTGAGGTGTTGTTGACTCCATAAGCCCAATGGATAGTTTTGTTTAATGTGTTTCCACCATTCATATTTTTTATAGTTGTTCTATAAGAGTTAGCCATCTTATCTTTATCAAAATCATTAACCTTTGAGAGAGCCCTCTCAGGTTGAGGAGGCTAAGCCTTAGCCAAAAGTTGGTTTGAAATAGTTACATAAGGTCTTCCTGATCAGCAGCCTATTAGGGGCATGATTTTGTGATAACATTTTGGTGCGTCTGCCGGGAGTCTGAAGATTATTCATTCCCGAAATCAAGAGACCGAACTTTTGAAGGTAGCAGGAGCTCAGAAATCTTTTTGAGGCTGCAAATCTACCTTGGCGACTCCATTGTTGAAGAATTCAAAATTCATAGATTCATGGTGATTCCATTGGAGTTATGAAGAACCCAGATGCTACCGTTCTTATTTCAAGGTATGCATGCATAGATTTTTCAGGAATTCATGGTTTCCCAAATCATTTTCCCAAGGATGCATATTTTCTAAGGAATGGTCCAAAATTCAATGGAGAGGATTTGAGTTTAACTTTGAAGCATATATCAGATTTTTGTGAGTTTACAGAGCTTCTTAGAGTTAAACATGAGGATGTTTGCATTATGTTGTTCTATGATTCATTTCAAGGGAAATGTAAACAATGGATTGAAAGCTTTCCTACCAAATCCATTAAATCATTTGAAGACTTTTGGCTTATGTTTTTGGAGGAATGGATAGATAGATCAGATGTGGTGGCAAACTCTCCTTCAATTCAAGGTTTCAAACAATGGAATGATGATCATATTAATGAAGAAATAGATGAAAGTTTTTCTTTGTCCTCGTCTTCGTATCTAAAATCATTTGAGTGCAAGGCAAAGGATAAGATGAAATTTTTGGATGAAGTTGCTGAAGACATTGAGAAAGACATTGAAGGTTTACAAGGTCAAATTCAGGCATATAGTCTTCATAATCATGATCATTATTTTCAAAAGATTTCCAGGGCAGAACACAAGGAGAGAGTGTTGCTTCCTTTCTCTTTCACGATAGAGGAACTGTACACTGTTGTTGAAGATCAGTTTGCACAACCAGAAAGTTGTGAGAATCATCAAACTAACCATGTGTTTTTTGACCCTATAGCTGAATACATGGAAAAGATTTACTGTTCAGGCTTCCAGTTATATTTTCATCTTGAAGAACAGTTACACCTCATGCTGCCTTGGTTATTTCAGTATCTGGTTTATTTTTGTTTCAAGCACAGTCAAAGGATTCAAGTGTTAGATCAGATCGATGACTGGCTTCATTGGAAGTTTCATGTTCCTTGAGCTACAAGTGGAGATTGCAGCTGATAGGGTAGGTAGGAATGTGCAAATAAGCTCAGGGTAGGTTGACTGAGCATCTGTTTCAGTAGGTACAGTTTGAATTCTTCTTACAAAAAATCATTCAAGGCTTGAGGAGCAAATTGGGTAGAAGTTCAAAGTTTTCTTCTAGAGGATGGATAGCGGCACTGGAGCTACAGGTTCTTAATGTACCACAAGGGCACACTATCCCTAGTGGAGCCACTGTTATCACTGTAAAACTTCCTTAAAAAATTTGGACAACTTACATGGTTTCTCAATTCTTGTATCAGTCATGGTCAAGTCATGGTGAAGTCATTTTTATGTTTTAGAGTCTAAGTCATAGGGTTAGAGTCTCACGTCCATCTTCAAATAAAGTTTGATAGCCTCATTCCATGTCCTAGAAGCCTCACCATGTGTTTAGAAGACATATCTCACATAATTTCGGAGAAATTTTGAAACTAGCTACGAATCCACGTTTTCGTAGCGCAGATAGTGTAAAAATCCTGTTTTGCGCTACGAAATCAGTGTTTTCATAGCGCTACGAAACCCCTGTAGCAGCCTGTTTCAGCAGAAAAAACTGTTTTACTAGTTAACTTCCAGAAGCTTTTCTGAGCCGTTTAAAACTCATCTCTGAAAATTGAAAGAGGTTTTTATTCCTAAGATACTAAAGTAAAAAAACCTCTTCCCCTTTCTTCAAATACATTATGATATGGGATAAATGAAGGACCAAAGTTGCGCTACGAAACTGCTGTAGGTGCAGTTTTTCATCTCCTGTTTTAAACCTGTTTTTCAAAGACTCATTCTGGGCGGTAGAAAAGATTTTTCAAAAAACCAAGAGAGGTTTTTGTTAAGCACAGATTGGTTCACAAAAACCTCCTTCAGTTTTTCCAAATACATTTTTTATGAGAAGTTATGACCTCTGTCCCAAGACCTATTTTTCAACCAGAACAGAGCAAGGGAGAGTTTCCTATTTGACACGTGTTTTTAAAGGACAGTTTCTGGACAGCTGGAGAAATGTTTTAAAAAACCAAGAGATGTTTTTGTTCTAGACAACATGGGCTACAAAAACCTCCTTCGGTTTCGTAAAATGTGTCATGGATGAAGAGATAAAGGCTTTGTCCCACGTGCCCGTTTTCAAGTATCTAATCCTAAAAACAGGGAAACATGTTCCCTAATTTCTAGGGTTTGTCTAGGGTTTGTCATCAGCAGTTGGGTGACCACGTGGGAGGCTTCATCAAATTCGACTTCATGGAGTGTTAGGTGTCAAATAATGCTTTAAATGCTTAGATAAGGTTGTTGAATCATGATAAGGAGTTACACTCCTAGTTGTATTAGGTCTCTAGGACTGCTAGTTAGGTGTCAAATGCATTTAAAGTCTTGTTTTATGGTTAGAATAGGTGTCACTGATGGTAAATTCGAATTCCCCTCATGATGGAGGAAGGAATCCAAGCATGTAAAGAGCTCTATATATAGAAGAACATCTGATGTACAAAGGGTTGAAAATTTTTATGAAAAAACTTGTATTTGGCATATGTAAGACGCATTTTCAATAATGCATGCTTGACTTTACTTCTCAGGATTCATGAAGGGTTTTTTATGTTCAGAATATGTGATGTTGTCCTTTTCTTAGTTTTGTTTACAGTGGTATGGATGTATAATCACTCAGAATTCACTGAATGTGCTCTGACTTCCTGTATACATGCATAAACTGTGTGGTCCCATATGAGTTATGTTCTGAATGTTTAAACGTTGAATGCCCTAACTTCCATGTAAGGTTGATTTCATTGTTATATTGAGGTGTTGTTGACTCCATAAGCCCAATGGATAGTTTTGTTTAATGTGTTTCCACCATTCATATTTTTTATAGTTGTTCTATAAGAGTTAGCCATCTTATCTTTATCAAAATCATTAACCTTTGAGAGAGCCCTCTCAGGTTGAGGAGGCTAATCCTTAGCCAAAAGTTGGTTTGAAATAGTTACATAAGGTCTTCCTGATCAGCAGCCTATCAGGGGCATGATTTTGTGATAACAAGTGCAGTGACCATCTTCTGGTATCCTAGATGGCCAGTGTAGTGGCTTGTATGGAACTCGTCCAGAATCAGGTTCTTAAGGTCATTCGAATCAGGTACATATAATCTTTTATGGAAATACAACATGCCAGCATTGTCCAATGTATAACCTTGTTGTAATCTTTCATTAACTGATTGTTGTACCTGCTGTTTTAACTGTTGGTATTCAGCATCCTGATTTGCTGTTGATTTAATCTGCTCAAACAGAGAGTTTCGCCACTTGCTGACTGAAAGTTCACACGAACACTGCACCTTTCGACTCAATGCATCAGCCACCCGGTTCTCTTTGCCTTTTAAGTGCTTAATCTCGAAGTCAAATCCGCTTAGGAAATCTGCCCAACGACCTTGTCTTGCATTCAAGGTAGGTTGATTGAAATAATTGGTCAAGCTGTGGTGATCTGTTAACAACAGAAATTTCCTCCCCAAGAGGTAATGTCGCCACATTTTCAGCGCATGAATAACAGCTATTAATTCTAGATCGTAAGCAGAGTATTTCTGCTCATGATCTTTTAATTTTCTAGATTCATACGCAATTACTTTCCCCTCCTGCATTAATACCCCACCCACACCCTCTTTACTTGCATCAGTACACACAACGTAATCCTTATTAGGATCAGCTATACTCAAGATGGGTGCAGTGGTGAGTAAATGCTTCAATCGATCAAAACTCTGCTGACATTCCGCTGTCCACTTAAACACCTTCCCTTTTTTCTGCAAGGAAGTGATAGGGTAGGCTATCCTTGAGAAACCTTCCACAAATCTTCGGTAATAGCCAGCTAGTCCCATAAAGGATCTGATGTCAGCTACATCCTTGGGTATGGGCCATTCCATAATCGTCTTTATTTTCTCAGGATCTACTGCAATTCCTTCTTTAGTAATCACATGGCCCAAATATTGAATTTCCTCCTTGAAAAAGTCACACTTACTAAACTTAGCATATAGCTGATGTTCCTGAAGAGTTTGCAACAGCATCCTCAGGTGCTCTTTGTGTTCCTCATGGGAACGGGAATATATCAGAATATCATCAATGAATATCAGCACGAATTTGTCCAAAAACCGATGAAACACGCTGTTCATCAAACACATAAAGGTGGCGGGTGCATTGGTCAAGCCAAAAGGCAGTACCACAAACTCGTAATGCCCGTAGCGTGTTCTGAAAGCGGTTTTGGCAATGTCCTCCTCTTTAATTCTGATCTGATGATAACCAGATCGCAAATCGATCTTGGAGAAAACCTTTGCTCCCTTTACCTGATCAAAGAGTTCGTCAATCCGAGGCAAGGGGTATTTGTTCTTAATCGTGAGCTTGTTCAGCTGACGATAGTCTATACACATACGGAGGGTTCCATCTTTCTTTTTGACAAATAGCACTGGAGCTCCCCACGGTGACACGCTGGGGCGGATATAATTCTTGTCCAGCAACTCTTGCAGTTGCATTTTTAATTCTGTCAACTCGGGTACGCTCATCCGGTACGGTGCCCGTGACACCGGGGCTGCCCCTGGTGTTAACTCTATAGTGAAGTCTATGTCTCTTTTCGGAGGCAATCCTGGTACCTCTTCAGGAAAAACATCCACAAATTCCTGCACCACCGGAATGCTGTCTAATGCAGATATTTTGTCTTTCTGGTTTGCATAACCCACTTGGATAGCGTAAATCTGGCACTTCTTTCTGAGACATTTGGCTAGCTGAGAAGCAGTGATAGGTCGGATCTGTACAGGGTGTTTAATCCCCTGCAACTCTTGCTGCTGCCCCAAGTCATCTTTGTAATAGATAGTTTTGGTCTTGCAGTTTACCAACGACCAATGTTTTTCCAGCCAATCCATACCAATTAGGATGTCGTAAGACCCCAATGGAAGTACATTCAGGTCTGCTGTAATTGGCTGCCCTGCTATGCTGAAAGGACAGTTATTAATTTTGGCTAAGACTCGTCTCTTAGCTCCTGTGGCTAGCTGTACCAGCCATGGGTTTCTGAACTTTTCAGCAGATAACTTACACTGTTCTACTATTTTTGGGCTAACATAACTTAAAGTAGCTCCTGGGTCAATAAGAACAGCTATAGAAAAATTTGAAATTTTACCTTCAAACTCCACCATGGTCGGCTGGTATTCCGCTTGACGGTCATCCAAGGCTGCGTTAATCCTGGGTACGCTGCGCGCCACTTCCCCAACAGTCGATGCTTCTTGGATCTGAGATATTTGATCCACTCCTTTACGCCGAGGGCAGTTCTTAACATAATGCGGTCCTCCACAACCCCAACATTGGACTGGGGGTCGGGTTACTCCCTCAAGATCGGACCTGGCAGGTGGTTCACTGATTTTGCTCTCACTTGGTTTAGTCCGAAATGTACTCTTTGCTACATTCCTGCCAATCTGTCCTTTACCAGCACCTTGCTGCCATTACCACGACTTCCTTTGTTATTACCAGCAATTTTGTTGCTCTTTCTTTCATTCCACCTTTTATTTGAAATGTCTCCTTTCTGTTTGTTTTGCTGATAACAGATTCTTGCCTTACGAATCGACTCGTCCATTGTCCTAGGATTATCAAACTCAATGCGTTCTCTTATATAGGATGGTAAGCTGCTCACAAATCTCTGCACTTTGGCCTTCTCCTCCTTGATGTATGGCACATAGCGAAGCAGGGAAGTGAAGCGGTTAATGAACTCGTCCATGGACTGTTGTCCCAGTCGTAAATCATGGAATTCCCGTGCCTTCTCATCATAGAAACGCTCGGTTAGATATCTCTCCTTGAAGTATTTCTGAAACTTTTCCCAGGTTATGTTTTGCTCACTTACTCCTTTTACAATTTTAATTTCTTCCCACCACAGGGTTGTTTTTCCCTGTAGCTGGAAAATGGCCAGCCGCGCCTTCAGATTCTGATCATACTCATACAGCTGGAAATACTTGTTAATGTTAATTAACCAAGCCTCTGCCGCTTCTTCCTGCTCTCTATCAAAATGTGGAGGCTTAATTTTCTGGAATTCTCCCTGTAATTCCATTTTCTGCCTCTTGGAAGTCTGCTATTCTACTACATTGTCAGAGTGGTCCTCCTTCTCCTCTGAGATTTCAGGTGCATAATTCCGTTCTTCAAATGCCCTTTGCTGTTCTGCACTAGGATTGGCTAATGGTGGATTCTGTCTGTCCGACAGACTCTTCAATATTCTTTCCTGCTCCACTGTCAATCGCGCGTTGTCTTCTCGCAGATGCGCCATTTCATTTTTCAGTTCTTGAACAGTTTGCAGTATTGCCAGATTGGTACTGCGTGTCTCTGCACCAAGCTGTACCCACAGCTCTGGATTTTCTCGAGGAATGCCGTCAGCTCCCTGCGTTTCCTCCATCTTTATTGTTGACTGTTAGCGAATTGTTGTTTCTGTGTTTATCCCCTAATTAATAAACAGAAAACAGTTAGCGGACTTTAATTCTTCCTCATACATGTACTATATGATGCAGCTGGATCTTACTGCTCCAGAGGCCACAGTTCTGAAACCTCTGCTCTGATACCACATTGTCACACTCCATGGTAAAAATACCATAAAAAAAAAATTAATTACATCTCAAATACTTTATGACCCACCTTATACATACTCGAACATAAACATTACTATACACATGTATATATGATGGCTCTCGAATACCCATGCGCTGTCATGGTTCACATATCCACATGGTCAACCTAATACACAAAGTTTACTTTCTGTTTTATTACCCTATGAATCATGGGTGATCGGATGAGGTCAAAGGTTATCACTTGGTTGTTGTACCGTGTAAACTCCAATGCCAGGTGTGACGGACATGTAATGCCTTCACCTTCCTTGGCCAGGTGTCCAGCACCGGGCAAGGGCCATGTGAAGTTTCGGAAAACACGCTAGGGTTTACGCGCCATTCTTCTGCTTGGATGGACGGCGAGGATTTCCTGCACAGATCTAAGGGCTCACATATGTTCCAGGGTTTAGCGGGTTTATATATACCCCAAACCGCATGTTTCGGGTTTATTTGTTCCTGTTGGGTTTACCGGATGCTTGTTCAGCTCAGCGAATTCCTTGTCTCCGTCGTGTGCCAGGTCTTGCCCAGCCATCCAGGTAATTTATCCGTCGGTTCAAGAATTTCATTACAGCTGATGTACACTCAGTATCTTGATGACACAGAGTTAATTGTTTTAGTTAATAAAATCTCATGACTAATTTCTATTGTTCGCTGTTGCAGGGGTTTACCTCTTGATGCTCCTGCCGCTCCAGGATAGAACATGCGTTCGAAATACTCTCAGGTATTTATCCTCTACAATGGATGCAGAGCTTCGATTTGTTTAAATGCCTGAGGGTTTACTTGTATCGTCTTATCCTTTGGCTGAGGGTTTCCTCATGGCAACTCTTATTGCTGTCTCAGGGTTCCTCTGCTCGGCCCCAAACCCTGATTGAGATTAGCGGTCGGCCTTGCCATGCCGAAACCCGCATCAAATCTGGTTACACAGTCTTGTGTTATATGTGTTTATTTTGATACCTCGCTTAGAGTTTGTGTATTTGGCTTCAATGGTTCACGGCCTTCCTTGCCGGAACCGGATGAACTCGATTTAAGTTGGAATATATATTATCTCAGTTCTTTTGCTGTTAGATATTAGTTTGTGTTCTCTCAAATGTATCGGGTTTCATGAAGAGGCCAGGGTTTGCCCCTCGGCTCGCTGGACATTTATGGACAGTCTATTACTGTACCCTTCGGGTTTCATTTATCACGCTGTTAATGTATATATATTTCACTTTCCTCCCTTGGAGTATGATGATCATGTTTCCGCTGGGTTAAGTTACAGTAATAACTTTGTTGTCCATATGCATATGAGCTTTGCTTTCCAAATGTACAGTGCTCGTTTCGTTTAAAATTATTGTCTGGTTATCTATTGCATATGAACTTGCCTCTTCAAATATACAGGTTCACTTCTGCTATTTTCTTTCCTCTGCTAACAGAGTCGAGATGTACCTTTCGAGGGTTTGTTTATAATAACAAGGGTTTGTTTTATAATGACGATGGTTTGTTTATAATATCCCTCTGCTCACACGACGTTTTCGTGACTGTATACGGCAGTTGAATGGCCACATACCACCGCGGTTCTGTGCCAACAGAATGCCTTTACTGGCTAAATAATGGTTTCCATTTGTATTCCACATTAATACAATCGTCTTTCACTTGTTTACATGTATAATGAAACTAAACCCTAGGTACAGGGTTCGATGAGCTTTCTTGGACGGCCTCACCATATTCTATTACAGCACTTAGTGCCCAATGTACTTCATGTTTGTTACAGTAATACGACTATTCAATGTTGATCTATTGTTTCCATGATTCTTTTCTAAGGTTAAAGATTGTTAACGATTCCTTTTGCCATTGAATAATTTATGCATTTGTTGCCATGCACTTACTATTATAGTACTGAAGACCTTCAGGAGGTTTTATACAGATATGTCTCGGCTATTCGTAGCTGTTATTTCTATGCAACTACCATGCATCTCCTTCTTCTGGTTCACATGCATCGACTCTTACAGTCGCTTATGCACTGATTTATATAGTTAACATGTATCGGTTCTTTCAGTTATTTATGCAATGAGTTTAACAGCTATCATGCATCGATTCCTTCAGTTTCTCATGCATTGATTTTTACAGCTATCATGCATCAATTTGTACAGTTAACAAGCTTCCGCTCTCACAGTTAACAGACATTTATCTCACAATCAACATGCATTTATATAGTAGCTAGTTTCCGTGTTAGGCTTGAATAGTCAGTAATATTTGCTCATAGAACTGTCTGTAATACTTCAGGTAACTGTTATCTAACTAGCCACAGAAAACTTGAGCTTAACTATACTTTACTCCTTTATACCAATATACGGAATACAGAGGTTTGAGTCTGGTGACTAACCATACCTGATTCGTCGGACACAAGAATCAACGCTCCAGAAGTTCACCTGCAATTTGTATGTTTGCTCTTATCCACCCAACCATGAGATCCATTGATACATTGGATTCTCCCCCCGAGCTGTCCTGCAGGCCTACAGCCCTCAACAAGACTCATGCACTATTGTGCTAGGGTTATCTGGTCCTTACCAGACTTAACCCTCTTTTCTTTCTCTTTTCTTCTCTCTTCCATTTTTTCTCTCCCTCTCTGTCCAACAGACCAGGGGTTTTCCTTCCCAGGACTTTTCCTGGCTGAAGGGTTAGTTTCTTTTTCAGTTTTATAACTGTTTCTTTTTCTTTAGAAATCCTCCCTTAGGAGACTGCCAACATTTTTCCAAAATATCTTTCATTCATAAAATAAAGTAATATCATTTAACAACAATAACTAACAGTTCACATTAGTTTCTTACCATAGTAACTTTTCATAATTACATGTTTTACGGGGTCATCACATTGAGGATAAAAATCACTTCCTCTTAGATCTCAGTCTCAAAATCTCTGTTGCAACACTGACCTTCCTAGCCTTTTATGATGTCAAAATTATAATAAGCTCCTAAGGCTTCTCTCCGGATTTTTTGAGCATAGAAATAAAATCTTAATCAAACTAAATAATTCTTTCTTTAGGTCCGATAGACCAAAGTTTGGTCTCAATGAACATTAACCACCATCATCATCATATAAGAAGCAACTATCAAGTAGCAACACATCATTTTGATATTTTATTATTATTTTTTTAAATATTATTTTTTTAATAATGTTTTTATAATGTTATTCTGTAATATTGTCTTTTCACTGTATATTAAAATTTAAATGGTTTAATAGAAGAAATTGATATAAAATTTTCAACATTTTATTTTATTTGATGTTTAAATAGTTTACAAGAATAGGTTAATATGAAATTTTCAATATTTTATTTTATGTTTAAAATTGCAAAATTATTAATTTAAAAATTACACTAAAAACTACCACAATTATATTAATAAATGTGATTGATATATGTTAATGAGCCTAAGCACTTGATTGCAAGTAACATATTGTTAAAAATAAAAATACAATTTAGAAAATTAAAAATATTATTATGAATTTCCATTCCCAAGAAAACAACAAGAGTTATTAGGTTAAAAACCATAAAACTACAATGTTTATGAAGAACCTATAGAATGAACTCATTAAATCCAGAGGCTCATTCTATAGCCCAGTAAAATTGAACTGAAATTTTGTTCATGTTAGCAAAAATAAAGAAAAACAACTATACAAAACATTTAAATAATTTACACCTAAAGAAATTGGATCCCTCTCTACTCATTTTAGATCCATATTTAAGATGGATCTAGGCTAGTGTAAATCTTTTCCGTGAATTATTTCAAATTAAAAATATTTTTTAAATAACTTAAATGTTTTTTGTAATAAATTTCCTCTATTTTAAAATAGATTTTTTATTTGATAACAAAAGCTGTAAATGAATATTTTGAAAAATTATCTTTTAATTTGAATTTCATGATTTAGTTTCTATTGTGTTTGTAACCGTTGAGAAAAATAAGGTAAATAAATATTTTGATAAATTTTCCTTAAGTTTATTGGTCGAGAGTTAACCTTTTGGAGTTTTAAGTGATGTAATTTAATAAAAATAAATATAATTGGAATGTCATGTTTTCCAAAAACAAGTTTAATAAATAGATATTTTGGATTTAAAAAAATTATCTCATTTTTGGGATTTGAATGGAATCTTTTTAGTAAAATTAAACATTTAATTTTAATAATTTAGGATAGAAGTAGTTAATTTTGGTGGATTTTTAGTTAATATAAAATAATTATTTTGTAATTTTTTAAAAATTTAATTAATTTTTTAAAGTTTCAATTTTAATAATTAAAAAATAAATTTAAAAAATTATATGGTAAAATTTTTAGTTTATTTATCTTTAAATACTTTATAAATTAATTAATTTTTAATAAAAATGGGATAGGTAATAATATGTTTTAATTACAATAAATACATCAAGTGGTACATAGTTATATCTTAAAAAAAAATCAAGTCTTTTTGTTTAGCAAAATTATAACTTTTCTTAAAGGGACTCCAAAGTGGACCACTTAAAAACAAAATTTACATGCTATGTTGTAAATGATTAATAATGCAATCTTTCATAACTATGCATTGTCAATAGATTTAGCTCTTAGGAATATGAGAGGATCTCATTCGACTATTGATTTTTAAATCAGCCACACTCTTCATTCCACTGCTCCCACACCATACCATCTCTCTCTCTCTCTCTCTCTCTCTCTCTATATATATATATATATATATATATATATATATATATATATATATATATAAGTGGTAAAAGGTTGTTATATGTTATGTATAAAAAATTGAGCTCAAAGTTAATCAAAAATATAAAGGGGTATAAAAAATGTTAATGAAAAATTGGATACCTACAATATTTAGTGAAAGTAGGGTTTTTTTAAATTGAAAAATGTGTATTAAGTTATTATTATGCCATGAATCCACATGTTATGTCAGAATTTCATTGAATGAAGCATTCGTGCTTCACGCACACATAATTTTTTATCTTTATTGAGATCATAGAGAACATGAAAATATGCTAGACTTTTTAATATTTTGTCCCTAGAGGAGGAGCCATTCACCTATGCTATTAAAGAAAACCGTTCTTCAAGTTCTTTATAATGAAATCATGAAAGGTATTTACCTTTGGAAACAACCACATTTCAAGTTCTTTATAATGAAATTTCATGAAAGGTATTTAGCTTTGGAAACATTATCTTGATTGTAAAGGAAACTAGGGGAATTGTTTGTTACCTAGTTACAAATGAGAAGGTTGTGTCCACAAGCAGTGATATGGGTGATGTCGCGCCATATGCATGTTGAATATTTGCAATTAGAGCTTTGTAATGATCGCCATTGCTGGTGATTGGGAAGAAGCCAAGATAAACACACAATCCTCTCATATTAATCAATCGGATGAAACTCAATAGGAGGTTGGTAACAACATGCCATCATATAAATTTTGATCGCATCTACTGGGAACAAAATTGGACAATAGACTTGCTATCAAAGAGAGGTATTGATACGGAACATGGTAAGTTTTTCTTTTTAGCATATGAACAAGGAGTCATGATAAATCCTAGAAGCATAAATTTTTCATAGATATTGGAGTTATGATGGATCGTGCTTTTTTTGGATAATACTAGTAATTACAAGGCAATGTAAAGAGGAGAACAATCTAGACATATTCTAAATCAAAAGATATTTTTTTTGTATTTTGAACATTAGATGGACACAGGTAAGATCCATAGGATAAAGTAGTAAAAAATAAGTATGGAAAAGTGATAAAATACAAACAAATTGAAAAATTATGGTCACTCTACAAACAATGTACTATTTGTTTTTATTGAGTTGAGAGGTTCATCCTACAACCTAGTATGAGGGGGATGTGTAGGTTCATTCTACAACCTAGTATGAGGGGGATGTGTAAGTCTGCCCGCCCATTTGTACCCCTTTAAAATAAAAATAAAAGTTAAAAATTATGTTCTAAATAGAAAAATGATGTTGGATATAATAAAAGAATGAATATGTTGTAATGTAATTAGAAGTAAAAAAATGTGACTAAGATATTAAATTTTTGTAATTTGATTATCCATAAAATATTTTAATACAAATTAATATTGACATATACTTAAACATATGTTAATAATAAAAAACCATTTTAATTTAAGTCATAAAATGTCTCGATGTACATGCTATGAAAAATATTTTAATATCAATTGTGTATATATTATATATCATTTAAAAAAAATTATGTATATATCATGAAAGAATAATTTTGATCCCTCTTGACTCATGTTAGATCCATACTTAAGATAGATTTATGTTAATATATATACAAAGCAGTGAAAATTTTACTCAATTATCAGTGTGATATAAAACTGGTGTAAATAAATAAAAAGTATTCTTATTAAATTAAATATTAAATTAAATTTTAAATAAAAATCATAAAAATATATTTTAAAAATTAAAAGCATAAAACATTTAAATTACACATTTTACATTTAATAAATAATCATTATTCTATAGTGATGAAAAAACAATTATTCTATATCGATGTTAAAAATTAGGATAATTATAGGTAATCAATATTGGTCCATGCTGGGTGAACATCAAGCAATAGTTATGCTCCATTTAAAATTTCCATCATTACCAACATTTAAATTACACATTTTATATTTAATAAATAATCATTATTCTTTTTTTTCCGAAGAAGAAAATTCATAATTTCTATTATAAGAAATTACATGCTGTTGATGCCATTAGGCATATGCTGTAATGTGGTTTTCACCACTGATCAAAATGCAAAATTTACATATAAGTACCCACAGGGATACATAATAGGATCAATGTCCATGATAGTAGTGCCATATCGCAATACAAAAACAGTTCAATAGTGTAAAATCGCTATACAGATGCAGATCAAAAAACTATAAAATACTGCGGAATGTACAATAATATATCATGGTAGTGCAAAAATTAGAAGAGGCCATCGCCTTCCTGAAGGGGACCATCTATATATGGTCTATGATAGAAACTGTGCATCCCCTCTGGATTGTGTTCCTCGATCAGCCATTCTCCTAGAGGACGATCCGCCGCTTCTTTCGAGAGCCGGTCAACAATTGTATTTCTTTCCCTGTAAATGTGAGAAACAGTTATCTGGTCAAAATGTGTTTTGAAAAAAACAATTTCTTCCAAGATATGCTTCAATGAATATGCATGACAGATGGATTTGTTGTTAACCCAATCAACCACAGTCTTTGAGTCCCCATAAATTTGTAATTGTTGACAGTTTTTGGTCAAGGCAAAATAAAGAAGATGCCTCAGGGTTATGAGTTCAGCATGGTTGTTTGTACCCGGACCGAGTCCCAATCTCATATGAAAGTAGTGTGAGTCTGAAAGATGTAGTAGAATGCCTCCCCCACAGCCTTGTCTCTGAGCTGCCCCATCAAAATATGCCCACGACATATCTTTGTTTATGATTTCTGGAATTATGATCTTGGGAATTTTCTGTTTGATTTCAAAAGGAATCTCAATATATGCCGCACATATGGTAGAGGGTAGAAGATTTCAATTAACAATGCAATTCTAAAAAATGATTGAATTCCGCCTATTCCAGATGTACCAGGCCACCAAAAGTGGCAAATTCCTGGGTTTTTCTGATGCCACCGCGGTCCACCACTGTTCCCATGCCGTAGGTATGTCTTCCCCCTGCCATACCGCATTTATATTAAGAGCCTGGGTGATCTGTGTCCATAAATCCTTGGTGACCGCATAGGTAAGAAATAATTGTGGGGTAGTTTCTTCCTCTTTTCTGCATAAAACACACCATGTTGGTCCAGCAAAAGCCCTTTTCCTAAGGTTGGATCCCGTAGGGATTTTATCTGCAAGAATGTTCCACATGAGAAGTCTAGTTCGTGGTTGAGCTTGCAGGTGCCAGATAGCGGACCACCAGCTTTTATGAGTGTCCGGATTTTTTGCTTCAATCAGTTTGTAGTATCCGATCTTCGGCACATATTGACCAGTTTTGGAAATTGCCCAGATTAGCTCATCCTCTTCCTCCCTGAGTCTGATATGTGATTCTATTAATGCCTGTATGTAGTCTTTCCAGATAATATTCCACTCTTCTGTCAGTTGCCAATGTCGATCTGTTATCCAAGCTTGTGAGAATATGGTGGAATGCTGTTGATCACCTATCTGCGCGAGATATTTGATGCCCCTGTTGTTTAGATGTAGAACCAGTCCTTCAGGTAATATGTGCGCATTACCTGAGCCCGGCCATGGATCAAAACCAATGCGGACTGAGGTGCCATTACCAATGCGCCATAAAATATTATCTCTGATAAGAGGTATAGCATTTAGAGTGGCCTTCCAGATCGCCGATATGCCCTGTCGGTTCCAATGAGGCCTCCGGATCCAGTCGATGATGTTCAAGGGCCATATATACTTCTGGTGAATAACTTCAGCCCAGAGACTATTCTGTTTAAGTAATAACCAGCCCTGCTTGGCAGCCAACGCTTGCGCAAATTCCGGGAGAGCTTTAAGGCCCCACCCCCCCCCATTTCTTTGGAGTAGTGATCAAGGACCATCGAGTCCAGGCAAAAATATTCCCTTTTTTGTTTCCATTCCAAAGGAATCTGTTGCAAGTTTGTTGAATTCTATTGAGAATTCCCTTTGGGATCCATGTGAGAGACATCCAGTATACTGGAGTAGCCTCAAGGACAGATTTAATTAGCAGAAGTCTGCCTGCTTTGGATAGGAGTCGGTGATGCCAGTAGTTGATCCTCTTTTCTATTTTGGAGATGAGCCAAGTCCAGTTCTCTATTTTGTATCCATCTGGTTTTAGTCTAAAGCCCAGATATTTGATGCCATCCAGCAGATTGATTTCCAGGAATGGGAATTTCTGAGTCGCCAGCTGAGATTCCTGATTTGTGCACCCTGCCATGGACATAGTCGATTTCCCTCTGTTGATCTCCATTCCCGTAGCCTTACAGAAAAGCTGGAGAATGTCATTTAGGGCAGTGGTGTCCCGGACACTCCCATTTATGAAAATAAGGATATCATCAACAAAGAGTAGATGAGTGAGGTAATAATGCTCCATGATTTTGAGTCCACTGATATCGCCATTCCTTTTAGCAGTTGCAATGAGCCTGCTTAGCCCTTCCATGACAATTAGAAAGAGGAGTGGGGATAGAGGACATCCTTGTCTGATTCCTCTGTTGATGTTGAAACGAGCAGAGGCCGAGCCATTGATGAGGATAGCGAAGGAGGCAGAGGATATGCAGCCCATAATCCAGTTTATAAGAATGAGGGGGAAGCCCAAATGGGTGAGTATCATCTTCAGATAGAGCCAGTTAACTTTATCAAAAGCCTTTGCAAGATCAATCTTAAGAGATATGCCTTTGAGATTCTTATGCTTTATGGAGTGTAAAGCTTCCTGGGCGGTGCCAATGGCCTCTTGAATGTGTCGATTTTGGAGGAAGGCAAATTGTTCAGCAGAGATATGTGAAGACAGAATGGGTTTGATGCGATTTGCTATGATCTTGGAAATGATTTTGTAGAGGCAGTTGCATAAAGAAATAGGACGGAAGTCATTAAAGGATGTAGGGTCATCTGATTTAGGAATCAGGGCAATGAAGGTGTAGTTCATTGGGGGATGAATGTGCCCTGTGATCCGACTTTCTTCAATGACCTCCAATAAGTCCCCGCCCAGTAGATCGTAGAAAGCCAGATAGAACTCCACTGGCCAGCCGTCCGGCCCCGGGCTCTTATCTTTCTTGAACCATTTGAGGGTGCTTTCCAATTCCTGTTTAGTAACAGGTTGAGTGAGTTCTTCAATATCCTCCTGACCAACAAACCTAGGGAAGTGACCTGCAAGATTGATGATATCTGGAAGATTGATGGCATTTGGTGCAGTGAATTGCCGTTTGAAATGTGATACCCCCATTTTGGCAAGTTGCTGGTGCGTGGTAGCCCATCCTTCAGGTTCACATGGCAATTGCCAAATAGTGTTTGATGCCTTTCTACCATTTGCAAGGTTGTGGAAGTATTTGGTATTACTGTCACCTGCTTTGAGCCAAATGGCTCTACTTTTTAACCTCCACAGCTCCTCTTTTTCTTGTAAGATCTTTGATTTTTGTGCAACCAGATGGTTCAGTAAAGATTTCGATACCTCAGATAGGTAGCCAGTCCCCTTTTCGTCCGTCAATTGAGCTATCTGGGATTCTGTATCAATAAGCAGTTGTTCATCTCTGAGTCGCTTCCTTCTAGCCCAGGTCTCAGTCAATTTCTTTAGCTCATTTAATCTGTCACAAAATTCCACAGCTTTTCTCTGCTCTCTTAGAGGAGGTTGAGATCCCCAGTATTCCGAGACCATTTTAATGTAATCCGGGTCTTGTAGGAATCCAGCAAAAAATTTGAAAGGGGAGCGGGGCTTGATTTTTGCATCACTGACTTGTAGGAGGATTGGGAGGTGATCAGAAAGACCACCTGAGCTGACCCATTGTCTATACAGGGGGAATAATGGAATCAGATCCTCATGTACCAGAAACCTGTCCAGCCGTCTCCCCAGAGCTGCCTCCCCAGTTCGCTGATTGTGCCAAGTTGGAACTTTCTTATTCATAGGAATATCAACAAGCCTATATGCATCAATTAGCATACTCATCTGTTCAGAGATGGGATCAATCTGTGCATGATGTCCCCAAGATTCTCCAACGCCCAGGGAGAAGTTGAAATCACCTCCCAGTACAGTAGCCCGAGTAATGTGGTTGCTATCCAGAAAGTTTTGCCAGAAGGACAGCCTATTCAGGTTAGGGCCATAGATGTTGATAATACGAATAGGGAAACCCAGCTCCCCCAAGAAGATGTCCATACCGAGGAATCCTCTGCCCCCCCATGAGGAGAGAGGCTTGCCTTTTCTAGGATTTATGCCAATGGCCAGACCTCCTGACCGGCCATTAGCATCCATACCTTGAAATATCCAACCTGGGAGAAGGGCCTGAAGGGTTCGCACCGCCACCTCCGAGGTGCATAGGGTCTCCTGTAAGAAAAGTATGTCACATCTGGATTCATGTATCAGTCGTTTCAGAGCCAATCGCTTTTTGGGGTTGGCTAATCCCCTACAATTGAAGGAGAGCCAAATCATGGGGAACCACTTGCCAGGGGCTCAATTTCTCTAAGTGCCCGTTCTATGGTGTATTGTCGCCCCTGGGCGACATCAGCTACAGTGCTTTGAATAGCCGAGTTGATTCTAGATGGACGGCCCCTCTTTGGCTTGCGGTATCGACCTGGGGAAGAACCCAGTCCAAGCAATCTGGTACGGGCCCGAGGTCTGAGATGGTAGGGATGCGATCCGGAGCCGGCCGGGGAGGATGAGGGATCGGGGAGGCCCTGCTCCAACTTGTGAGAGGAGGGTGTGGTGGAGAAGGTAGGGGGGGGGGAGCAATAGTGCAGAGGATGGAAGGAAGAGGTGCCAGATCAATATGAGGGGACCACAAAGAGGTGTGCATAACAGAATGCAAAACTTCAGATAAATTATGAGAACATATGGGAATAGATGCATTACCCAGATGAGATGATGCAGTCTCCGCTGTCTTGGATCGGGTGCGCAGCGGTGCAGGAGTGGATGTAGCCTTCCTTCTGTTGTTGGTCTTCTTGGCGCCTTCTGATACCACCTTTGCTGGAGTCTCATTATGAGTCAGATCCCCTTCCACAGGATTGTTTACTCCTATGTTTTGATCCACTGTAGGCTGCTGTCTGGGTCCTTTTGTATCCTCGGATGTCACCCCCGAAAGCAGAGGGCAGTCTTTGTACAGATGGCCGATTTTGTGGCATCTACGGCAACGAAACGGTACACCTTCATAGTCCAGCAGTTGCTTGCGTGAGAAGTGTCTACGATGCAGGGTGATTTTCTCCTCCAGTCCTGGCCTAGTGTCAAGGTGAACCAGGATGCGTGCCATGGTCATGATTCCAGTTTGCTCATAGGATTTGTCATGCTCCAGGTAGGTGCCCAGTGCGTCACCTATTCTCTTGAAAACTTGCGGAGTCCAAAATTGCATGGGCAAACCAGGAAGTCGAACCCATATAGGACCGGCACCCAATTGTTCACGCTCCGGGTCGAAAAGAGGATCCCAACGCTTTAGCAGGACTGGTGCCAATTCAATATGCCAGTATTGGGAAAGTATCCATTGGGTATATTCGGGTCTGTGAAAATGCAATGCAAACCAGCCCCTCGCAAGGACCCTGATCACTGGTAGCTCTTTTAGGAGAGAGCCCCAAATCTCCTCTGTCCATAGCTTTAATCTTTCAACCGAATAGGTACGACCTCTTACCCTGCCGACCAGAACCTTTCGGGCATTTTCCAAAGCATCCGCCATCTGAACGTCTTCACCAAATGTAAGATTGATATCCGAGTCTATAGCCCGAAGGCACTTGCCTTTTTTCAGTTTCTCCGAGCGCTTTCCAATAGGGAAATCCTTTAGTAGTTTGCGGCACGGATCAGAAGTGCTGTGCTGTGCAGATCCCGCAGAGCTGGCTGGAAGCAGCGGCGTGTTAAAACAACCCGAGCGGATAGGGGAGCGGGGGCCGATACTGCTGGTGCCCGGAAGCAGTGTACGTGGGGGGCGCTGTGTACCCTGGGAGTTCGACGACATCAATGAAACAGATGCAGGGTTTGAGGGCGGTGGAGGCGGAGGGGGTGTAGGCAAAGAGGGTAGAGTAGGGTTCTGGAGAGGCGAATCAAATGAAGGAGAAGTCTGCAGACAAGTACCCAGAAGATGGAGCGTTGCCGGCGAGAGGGGCAGACATTCAAGAGCCGGGAGGTTAGCCAGGTTAACATCGGTGTGCTTCTTCTTCCCCGAGTGCGGCAGTTGGGAATGTAAGGAGGAGGCAGTTGTCTTGGAAACATGTTCCTTTCCCTAGGGTTTCATGGCAGGGCGATTGTTATATGCCTAGATGTTTCGTTGAGGCATGGGGTCCTCCTCGTAGTCCATGAGGTCCTCTTCGACCATATTACCTGCCAAAACAGTGATGCCCCAGATAATTGACTAGGAAACCGACCAATGGAGAGAAGGGGATACCTGTTTGCGGGGATCGACGGAGGAGAGAAAACCGCAGTGGTAACCCAGGTGCCAGGAAAACCGGGAATGGTTGGTGCGCTAGTGCCGGTCAAAGGTCCGTGATGCCTGCACACTGTCTGTAAACCACCATGGAGTGTGTGCGAGCCAGGGTCGCCGCTAGGGTTAGGGTTCCGCCATTTTCGCCTCAGAGCTCCTTTCTCCTCGCCGAGTATCATAATCATTATTCTATAGTGATGAAAAAACAATTATTCTATATTGATGTTAAAAATTAGGATAATTATAGGTAATCAATATTGGTCCATGCTGGGTGAACATCAAGCAATAGTTATGCTCCATTTAAAATTTCCATGATTACTAATTCTTGAGAAGCACTAAGTGTTAGTAATTATAATTATCCCAAATAAATTGTAAATATTTAATTTACTATAGATTGAACAAACTAAATATTATTATAAGTTATATAATTATCAAGTTTTATATGGAAATTTGAATGGCAGTTATATGTAAATATTTTTTTTACATGTCAAGTAGTTAGGTTGGCAATTTCCTCTCCCTAACTAATTTCTTGAAATTTTATTCTCAAGAAAGGATAAAGAGGATATGGGTATCTCAGCTCAACAGAGAAGAACAAGGAGAGAGAAGAAAAATGTAGAAAATGGAAACCCTGCGCTGAGATGTCTGAAACTAAGTATGGCTTGGACAAGATAGATTTAAAATAGAGATAGTAGTCTTAGAAAGACAGTTCCTGCACACCAGGAACAGATCGGGGGGAGACAGGATGGTTATGACAGTCTTAAGGTTGGGAGGAAAAGCACCAAGAAAATTGAGGTCTGGTTACAGATCAAAACTGGAACTTAGCACAAACCCAGATAAGTGAAATCTCATACTGTATAGGTAGAAGGCCTATCATATGGTACTAGGGATTAATTATCTGAGACACTTGACAAGAATTTTCTCTGAAAATGGAAATGGGTAGTTCTGATTATTCTGTGTAAACATATTAATATGAAAATCTATGTACTCTGAGTTATAAAATAAATAACCATATGAAGTACAAAGTAGGAGAATTAATATAAGAAGTGTATTATTTATTCTAAAAGAAAAAAATAAATCAATCCCATAAATTCCCACAGATCATAAAGGAAATCTAGAATTTTCTACAATGAAGACTGGAGAAAACATAAAGGAAATCTAGTATTACGATTAAATGTAAACTCTGAACAGAATAAGGACGAAATCTTGTAAATACACTTGAATTAGTTAAAAGAGGGAAATCTGTGAAAACAATCCATTCCGAAATAACATAATTATAGAAAACAAGAACGAAAAGAAAGAAAATCGAGTCTTGTGGTGTGAACACAATCTTGTTTACACATGACTAGACTCATAGAGTTACAAGCAATGCGAATTAAAAATAGAATCAACTCGTAACACCTGATAAATGATTGAACTGCATATTTTACCAACTAATACAATAAACAGAAGGTTCATTCTGAATAAATTCATTAACATATGAAATAAGAATTGTATATTGTCCAAAAATCGGCCACATAAAATCGAAGGTGAGCCTCCTCAACAGAATTGATAACTTGTACAAGGTCGTTACCTAGAAAGGTGAAAAACAAAACTAGGCCAGGGTTTTGGCTGCCAACCAAGAGTTACTTTCAGAACTTATTACAAACTTAAAATAACCCTTCATATAAAAACAAACGAGCTCTTAATAATAGAGAAGCTCTTACAACTAAAGAAGAAGTCTAGATATTATAATGCAGGCCGAACTAGCAGTTCTTCTACAAAGGAATTACATTTCGATAGAACCCAAAACCCCAAGATGCAAAACCCAAATGAAATTTCAGTTGGGCAAGACTCAAATACAAGGTAGTTGGTCTTAGCCAATCTCTGCCACACCTGGCTAGTTGAGCAAAGGGTTTTAGCTTCAGCATCTCGCCTCAAACCTCGAATAATGGCGAAACCCTCCAGATCTCCTGGGTAGAATGACACAAGGTTACACTTTGTAGAAGTTTAAAAAAGGGAAATAACCAAACAACTACAAAAAAAATGCAATAATCTTACAATACCTAGAACAGGGTTATGTATGAAAACCCTCCTTCTAATAAGGAGTCAACTCGAAACGTTGGAGCACCTGTAGAAAATAACCATTTTCGCTTAGAACATAGTATGACAATGAAAAACCTGTGGTTGGGAGCAAAATTCCAACAAGACACCAGAGGTAAGCTCTGTAGGTTTACTTGTTCATATGGATAGTGCCTTGCTAAATGCGGATTGCCCAAACCTTGAAGGAGGAAATGTGAAGACAACGAAACAACGACAAATGCATAGAACCCCGCGTTTTCCCACCACCATCTTATCGAACTCAACATCTGATGATCGTGGATGAGGAGCTGCTCTCGAGGTCGAAGGCACAACTGTATAGCATTCGAAGACTCCATAGATGCATTACCGCCAAACTTAGGGCCGTCATATCAGTCAATGGCAGTTAATGCGGGAATTAATTATTTGCGTTATTGTATATCAATGACTTGGTATAGTAGATATGATAGTATTAATTGATGTGAACCTTAAGATATAATTTAACAACCATTGGATATATTCAAATCATGGTTCAAATAATTGAATGTATGACTTAGCTAGATGGGCTACACAAAGGTCCAATCATATTATATATTATCGCTTGTGAGAATATTTCTACCGACGGTAATGTTTACTTTACTATCATAATTTCACCGTCTATTTAAAAATATATATGTATATTGACATGTGGGTGTGTGACATGTTGTATCAGATCTATTACGTTGCAAAGCCGAGACCTTTAGAATATAAGCAAATAACAGTATTTTTGATGTGCGTAGAGAGAGAAAGCAACCAACATGAGGAGGACCAAAATTACACCACACAAATCTGTGACAAGGATACGACCAACTTCTTTTCAAGAAGCCAATCCTAAGGTATGGATACAATTGGGTGAAGATCCACACAATACCAATACTGCAATCTTGGAAACTGTACAAGAGCTGAAGGATGAGATGACCCAGTTACGGGAAGATAATGAAAAGTTGATGCAGGAGCAGTAAAAGATCATGAAGAGTCTGTATGAAAGACAAAATCAGTGACAACTAATTCCCAGTCCCGAGCACGGAACATGACTAGAGAACAAGAATTACGAACTGGTAATGTAGAAACAAAAGGCAGTGAAGAAAATCATGAGGAAGAATCTGATAATGTGTCAGACCATAAAATGGAGAAAAAATAGAAAATAGAGCCACAAGGAGAATTTCAGAAAATAAAGCCCCCCCTTTTTGATGGTGAACAGAAAGAGGTAGCTTAAGCCTAACTCATCAATATGAACAACTATTTTTAGCCGTATGAATACAACCATAATTTAAAGGCTCGCCTGGCCATCTTTCAGTTGCAAGCAGAAGGCCACTCTGTGGTGGGATAAGTTGAAAACAGTACGTGGAGTAAATAAACAAAGCATAACTTGGGAAAAATTTCAAAAGTATTTTAAGGAGAAGTACTTAAGGGATAGATGTTATGACGAAAAGGAAAAGGAGTTTCATGATCTTCATTTGGGACAATTGTCTATGGACGAATTCATACCAAAATTCACATCCTTGATTCGGTATGTTCCTTACTTATAGGGAGAAAAGGCTAAAGTGGAGCGATTTATCAGCAATCTTCATCCGTTCATGAAAGAGCACCTTGAGTTTGATAACCCGAAAACCATGGATGCAGTTATACAAAAGACTCGAATATGCTATCAACAAAACATCTGAAAAGGAGATATGGGGAAGAGATGGGTTGACAAAAAGGGGATTAAGTTCACCCCTAACAGCAAGGGAAATAATGCCACACTCAACAAGGGACCCTATAAGGGGCAAGCAAATAGGAATATGAACAAAAATCATCCCAGATTCAAGCCTCCAATTTAGTCCAAAACAAATTAATAGTCGGGCATAAATGAAGTGGAATTTGCAGCCAGACTTCCTGTACAGTATTAGGGATGTGGAGGACCAAATTTTATTAAAAACTGTCCACACCACAAAGGAACAGACCAGATTGCACAGATTCAAGAAACATTTATTGTGGGAGAGGTGGGAAGGATTATTCCTAAAATCAATGCAGCCCTTGAAGACCATCAAGTAGAATACCAAGAAACCATGATATAATTTGAAGGTAAAGTCTTCGACCAAACTATAATTATTTTAATTGATCCAAGAGCTACCTTGAGTTATATTAGTCCCAAAGTAGTAGATGTTCTTTGCAAGCTGTTAAGCTTAAAAATCCTTGGTTAGTTTAATTAGCCACGGGGGTAAAAAGAAGGGTGATGGCCAAAGTCAGCAACTGCCCCCTAAAGTTAGCAGGTCTGTCTATTAAGGTAGAATTAAATGTGTTACCCCTAGGATTGTATGACATCCTAATAGGCATGGACTAGTTGGAAAAACAATAGTCCCTTATTAATTGTACTATTAACTAAATGGATGAAGTGGGGAAGAGGCAGGAAATTCAAGGAATATTAAGACCACTGAATAACATGATAATGATCATGAATAGGTGGGAGGCCTTTGGGAGTCTCAAATACATTGGAATTATTGTCCAAGACTTTTTGGGTATATGGAGAAATAGATGATTTTGATGTGGGAACCTCTATCAAACATAATTGTGCAATTACATGTCATTGTTCCTTCTCTAGAAGCTTTGTCATACAGTTAGAGATGATTATAGTTCCTGGTTTCCTTGCAATACCCCTTAATTCAACTTCCTTTCCTTCCATATGAAATTTCATGAAAAGTTCTTGAAAATTAAAATCTATTGTTCCCAAGGATTGTAGCTATTAGAATCCTAGTACAACATTAGCACCACCCATTGGAATGGAAAGCATCGGGCTATTTAATACATATTCTACCATGGATAGCTTGATATTATGGCACTTTCTAGACCAATTTATGGTTCCTCCACTTGCAACCATCACTTGACACTCTGGTGCTGGATATAGGAAGCAATTCAATTCCTTTTCTATCTTACAATGAAAAAAATTATGGGTACTTCCCAAGTCAATCAACACTATTACCTTCTTCTTCTTGATATGTCCTTCTATCTTGATAATTTGAGGAGTGGTAATTCCAGCCAATGCATTACAAGATATGGTCAGATTCATTTCTTCTTTATCTAGGGTTTGTTCATGGAGTATATCCTCTTCTTTTGACATTTCGTATTCCTTTTCTTCCTCCTCTTCACAATCTATGTAGAATAATTTCTTCTCGGCACACTTATGACCTTTAGTGTATTTTCTATCACAACTGTATCAAAGTTATTTTGCTCTTTTTTCTTCCAATTGTTGTGGTATCAACCTTGTAAGTTCTAGATGGCTAGGGATAACAACACTTCCATCTTTATGATTTTGAGTGGTAGGCTTCGTTGTTGCCATATTTTTTCTTTCCATTTTTCTTGCCACCCTGAATTCCTTCTCCAATGAATCAGGTTCCCAAAGGTGAACCTCATGTTGGATGTTATCCTTTAAAGTCCCTATGAACACATCAATCCTATGCTCCTCTCAAATATCTTTTACCCTTATATTCAATTTTTGCAAGTCCTCAATGTGCTCCATCATTGAATCCTTTTGTTTGAGATTTATCAATTGGCTAAAAAAGTGTTGCTTTTTGTATCCTCATAATGTGCTACCATTTCATCCGTAAAAATAGCCCAAGTGACAACTTTTTACAAGATCAAAGCCATCGATACCATGGAAAATTTTAGGGGCTAATATTCGCCCAGTGGGCTAATTTTCCATGATTTTTCCAAAAAAAAGATTCGCCAATTTCCAATTTTATAAAAGACGATTCGCCCAAATTTTAGAATATAAAATTATTTTACCTTAAAAATTGCCAACATTATATAGAGACTATATATAAAATAATTATAAATCTGAATAATTTTACAAATATATCAATAAACATCTATAATTTGCATATTAGGGATTAGTGAGATTCGCCAATGTTTTAAACTTCAAGAAAATTTTCCATCCTTAAAATTTTCCTTGATTGATACCATAAAAAATGATTTGGTTCCAAATATAATATTGCAATGTGTACCTTTTGTGTGTTTTTCACATTATGGAGATAGCAAAATTGCTCCATCTGTACTATCCATGTTACATAATCCTTGTCATAAAACTTCCTCATATCGATCTTTGGAACATGGTGGGTCTTTCATCCAATGTTAGAGTCTATGAAATCATGATTAATTTTTTTTTCTCATCATGCGTTTCCTTTACTACACTTTCGCCATTAGTAAGCATTTCTTATAGAAACTTTGTCAAATCTGTCTTCAAACTTCCATCTTAGCTTCCATGCCATCCATATTAGCTTCCACATCATTCATCTTAGCTTCTACGCCTTTCGTTAAAACATCCATCTTAGCTTCTATTAATTTTTGTGCGAGTGAATTTTGTTGCATTTGGTCTCATTATTTTGATATATCATGTTGCATTTCTTCCTCTTATTCATGAGTCATGCTAGAAATTTCTGGTTTCTTATTAGGTATTTCCATTCTCTTTCTTCGAGGCATCAATTAATGATAATAATGCTTCAATATGCCCTTTGAATTCCTTCAAATTAATTTTTCAAAACAAACTTATGCAAAAAAATTTAAAAACTACGCAGCTTTTTTCACTTTGTAGGAGCTCAATATTGAATCTTCGGTATCTCTGTAATTTTGGATCTCCAAGGTCTAACATTTCTTCTTACAGTAACCCTCTGTGTCCTCTTTCCAATGCCACCAGTCTGATCAAAATTGGGTTCTCCAAGAAAGGGTTATGCCCAACCTCCCACAATGACCTAATTATATAATTTTTCAGTAGAGCTAACTTGTACGACATGCCACGTGTCACTGTTTAAACCCTCCAATCTAAAAAAGATACACAAAACACTACATTTTGTCCTCTTTCTGTAGCTGCTTATGATTTGATGCTCAGAGAGAAAGTTATGATGATTTTTCGTAGGTCACCTGTTTGGGATGTAATTTGGGAGCCTTCATAAACCCTAAATATCTTAGATTGTATCTTTGAAAATATAGTGAAACAAGATCTCAAATGCGGGACCAATATTCCCCATGATTTCTACTCAAATGGGTTTTAATTCCAAAGTCTAAACCTTTGTAGAAAACAAATTATAGCGAAAATTCCATGATGACCGGTTTGAGATTGAATTTTGGAGCTTGCAAAAAACCCTAACTTTCTCACATCATATGTCTGAAAATATAGAGAGAGAAGATCTAAAATTTGGACCCGAGGTTTAGAATGATTTCGTATCAAATGGTTTTTTTTTTTTATATCTTCTCAAATGTCATAGAAACAATTTATTGAGAAAATTCCACGAAGACCTATTTGGAGCAGTAAAACCCTAGAATCCAAAGCTCTGATACCAAATGCTATGAAACCAACTCACAAAAAGATAGATCAATGACTTAGAAAACTCCCTCTTTGAGGGGCAAACCTCCTTTACATTACACAAATGAACAATTCTTGGATGTTTACAAATGACAAAACCTCCTTTCTATATATAGGAGTCTAAGGGGTCACAATATAACTAAAGTGACCTAACAATCATAATATAGGGGCACAAAAATAACAATAGTGGGCTTCTATGGGGCACAATAATAACAATATGTGGACAATAGCGGCACAACAATAAGAATAAGGAATATAATGACAATAGTAATGGGGGAATCACTAGTATTATAGGGACCTAAAAAATTTCATGTGTCTCATGAACAATATGTTCCACCAATATTTGGATAATTTTGTGTTGATTTTTATTGATGACATATTAATTTACTCTCGGAATATAAAAGAACATAAAGAGAATATTTGCATTGTATCGTAAACTTTAAGAGAGCATCAAATATATGCTAAATATAGCAAATTCATTTCTTTAAAGAACAAATCCAGTATCTAGGACATATCATTACCAAAGATGGAATTATTGTAGATCCGGAAAATATAAAAACTATAATGGAGTGGCCAGTACCAAAGGATGTGACAGATATAAGATCATTCATGAGTCTAACCAGATACTATAGGCAATTTGTCAAAGGATTTTCCAGAGTGGCATATCCCATTGCCTCTTTTCAGAAGAAAGGAAAAACCTTTAAGTGGACCATGGAATGTCAAAAGAGTTTTCAATAGCTTAAGGATTTACTTACCACTGTGCTTATTTTTAGCATTGCAGACCCAAATAAAGACTATGTGGTTTTTATAGATTCCAGCAAGGAGGGAGCTGGTGGTGTGCTAATGCAGGAGGGAAAAGTGATTGATTATGAGTCAAGAAAACTTAAGGAGAAAAAGAAAAAATATTCAACTTATGATTTAGATCTAACAATAGTCATCCATGCACTAAAGATATCGCAAAATTACTTGATGGGTAGGGAATTTCTTTTAATGACTGATCATCATAGTTTAACTAACTATTTTAAGCAACCCACCCTAAATTCTAGGAGAGCTCGATGGGTTGACATTCTATGTGGATTTGATTTCTAAATCAAGCACTTGAAAGGTAAGGAGAATTGGGGCATGTATGCCTTAAGTCGGAAGGTACATTGTATATATGAGGTCTCCTTCAGTGAGGCGTGAACTACCTATAATGAGTGATAAAGGAAGCTGCCAAACTTGATCAAGAATACAAATTTTTATGTCAACAAGCTAAAATTTCAAACAACAATGAACAACAGCTATGATATGAGATAAATCATGAAGGTATGATGATTTATAAAGGGATAATGTATGTATCTAATTATAAAAATATTAAAGACTTAATTTTGGATGAATATCATAGAATTCCATATACAAGCCACCGCGGATACCAAAAGCTAATTACCACACTTAGAAAGGAATATTTCTGGCCTTGTATGGAGAAGAAAGTGGTTGAGTATTTGGCTTACTATCTAGAATGTTGGCAAGTGAAAGTGAAGCATCCTCACCTAGCCGGATTGCTGCACCCATTCCCTATTTCGAAATGGAATTGGGAGACCATTTCCATCGATTTCATCACAGGACTTCCTAGGTCTAAAAATCATAATGATTCGATAATGGTGGTAGTGGATAAGTTGAGCAAGTCTGCTTACTTCATACCAGTACAATCAACTTACAAGGTAGTACAAATTGCTAACATATTCATGCAAACCATTTTCCGATTACATGGATTAGTGAAGGTCATAATTTCCAATCATGATGTAAAATTTACATCAGCCTTCTGGAAAGCCTTATTTAAAGGTTTAGGCACACATCTGCATTTCAGCACTGCTTATCGCCCTCAAACGGATGTGCAGACTAAGCGAGTAAATCAGGTGGTGGAAGACATGTTGTGAACTTACGTAATGCAGTAACCATCCAAATGGGAGGATTACATACATTTGGTAGAGTTTTCTTATAACAATGGTTACCATACATCGCTACAAATAAGTCCATTTGAAGTATTGTATGGAAGCAAGTACATGGCACTTTCAAGTTGGGGCAGGCCAGAGGATAAGTTGATGTTAGGACCGGACATGATGAAAGAAATGGAGGAGATGGTTAAAAAATTACGTTCCAATTTAAAAGTCGCACTAGACCGAGAAGAGAGCTTTGCTGATCGAAAATGAAGTTTTCAAGAATTTCAAATTGGAGATCATGTCTATCTGCGGGTATAAGCCATGAAGAGTATGTTACAGTGGAGTGGATGTGCTAAATTGGCACCCAGATTATGTGGTCCTTTCCAAATATTGGCTTGAATCAGACTAGTGGCTTATCAGCTCGCCTTGAATAGCCACATATGTGTGCACAATGTTTTCCATGTTTATGTGTTAATATATATATATATATATCTATATATGTATATGTATATGTATATGTATATATATATATATATGTATATATATATATATATATATATATATATATATATATATATATATATATATATATATATGATCCTAAGCATATAATCAACTGGCAAGATATACCGGTAATTTAATTTTAAATCTTCTTTCCAAGAAAAAGATACCAAAGGAAAGAACTAACTAAATTTATTTTCTACATGTAGGTCAAATCGGAAGGCAAGTTCTCAGTCAAACCGCTGGTTATACTCGATCAGAGAGAAGTAATGCTTCAGAAACGACCCAAGTTAAAGTGCAATGGTAGCACTTTGGGCCGGAGGAGGCCACCTGGTAAGGCGAACAAGTTATGGGGGATACTTGTCCATATCTATTTGCAGTAGAGAAACATCAGGATGATGTTTAATATTGGGGGGGAAGATGTGATGACCCCAATAAATTGTAAATATTTAATTTACTACACATTCAAGAACTAAATATTATTATAAGTTATAAAATTATGAATTCTTATGTGGAAATTGGAATGACAATTATATGTAAATATTTTTTGACATGTCAAGTAGTTAGGTTGGTAATTATCTATCCGTAACTAATTTCTTGAAGATTTATTCTCAAGAAAGGATCAAGAGGATATGGATATCTGAGATCGAATGAGAAGAACAAGAAGAGAGAAGAAAAAGGTAGAAAATGGAAATCCTGCGGTGAGATGTCAGGCAAATTTCTGAAGCTAATTCTGTTTTGGACCAGATAGTTATAAAACAGAGATAGTAGTCTTAGAAATACAGTTCCTGTACACCAAGAACAGCTCGGGGGGAGACAATATGGTTACGACAGTCTAGTTACAGATCAAAACGGGAAGTTAGCACAAACCCAAATAAGAGAAATATCATACTGTATAGGTAGAAGGTCTATTATATGGTACTAGGGATTAATTTTTTGATATATTTGACAAGTGGTTGCTCTATAAATGGAATGTGTAGTTCTCATTATTATGTGTAAACATATTAATATGCCAATCTATGTACTATGAGTTATAAAATAAATAACCATCTGAAGTATGGAGTAGGATAATTAATATAAGAAGTCTATTCTTTATTCTAAAAGAAGAAAATAAATCAATGCCATAAATTCCCATACATCATAAAGGAAATCTAGAATTTTGTTGCAACAAAGACTGGAGAAAACATAAAGGAAATCTAGTATTACGATTACATGTAAACTGTGAACAAAATAAGGACGAAACCTTGTAAATATACTCGAATTAGTTAAAAGAGGGAAATATATGAAAACAATCCATTTTGAAATAACATAATTATAAAAAACAAGAATGAAAAGAAATAGAAACGAGTCTCGTGATGTGCACAAAATATTATTTACGCATGACCAGACTCATAGAAATACAAGCAATGCAAATTAAAAATAGAATCAACCCTTAACACCTGATAAGTGGTTGAAATGGATCTTTTACCAACCAATACAATACATAGAAGGTTCATTCAGAATAAATTCATTAACATATGAAACAAGAATTGTATATTGTCCAAAAATGAGCCACATAAAATTGAAGGTGAGCCTCCTTAATGGAATAGATAACCTATATAAGGTCGTTACCTAGAAAGGCGAAAAACAAAACTATTCCATGGTTTTGGTCGCCAACCAAGAGTTAATTTTGAGAACTTATTACAAGCTTAAAATAACCCTTCATATAAAAACCAGCAGGATCTTAATAACAAAGAATTTGTTACAAGCTCTTAAAACTAAAGAAGAAGTCTAGATATTATAATGCAGGCTGAGCTAGTAGTTCTTCTTCAAAGGACTTACATTTACATAGAACCACAACCCCAAGATGCAAAACCCAAATGAAATTTCAGTTCAGAAAAACTCAAATACCTAGTAGTTGGGCTCAGCCAATCTCTGCCACACCTAGCTAGTTGAGCAGAGGGTTTTAGCTCTGGCATCTTACCTCAAACCTCAAACAGTGGTGAAACCCTCCATATCTCATGGGTAGAATGACACAGGGTTATACTCTATAAAATGTTTAAAAAAGGGAAATAATCGATCAGCTACAAAACAACTGCATTAAGCTTACAATACGTGGAACAAAATTATGTATGAAAATAGTCCTCGTTACAGGGAGTCAAATTGAAACACTGGAGCACGTGTAGAAAATAACCATTTCTTCTTAGAAGATAGTATAACAATGAAAAACCTGTGATCAGGATAAAAATGCCAACAAGACACCACAGGTAAGTGTTGTAGGTTTACCTGTGCAAATGGATAGTGCCTTGTTGGATGTGGATTGCCTGAGTCAGGAAGGAGGAAATGTGAAGACAACAAGAAAATGATAGATGCATAGAACCTCGAGTTTTCACACCAACATCTGATCCGACTCAACATCTGATGGTCATGGATGAGGAGCTTCTCCCGAGGTTGAAGGCACAATTGTATAGCATCCGAAGACTCTAGAGATGCATTACCGCCAAACCTAGGGCCATCCTATCGGTTAATGGAAGTTAATGCAGTAATTAATTATTTGCGTTATGGTATATAAATGACTTGGTACAATAGATATGATGGTATTAATTGACGTGAACCTTAAGATATAGTTTTATAACCGTTGGGTGTATTCAAATCATGGTTCGAATAATTGAATGTATGTCTTAGTTTGATGGGCTATACCAAGGTCCAATCATATTATATATTATGACTGATGAGAATATTTGTACCGAGGGTAATGTTTACTTTAGTGTCATAATTTTTCCATCTATTTAAAAAAATATTATATATTGACATGTGGGTGTGTGACAGTAATGTTTCATTTAACAATTACCACGATTTCGTTGGGAAAACAATGATTCCTAGCCATTGTTACATCCAATACTTACTATGTATTTAAAAATTTCATGATTTAATTCAAGTAATTATTTTTGCAACGATGTTGTATATAAGAATTACCATTATTGATTTTCTGTATTGAGAAAGCAATGAGTATCCAACATTGCAGTGTTTGGAATGCTAAAATATAAGTAATTGTGTGGAATATGTAAATTTTTGTTTTTATTAAGTAAATGAAATAATTTTGGAGTAGATTAGTTGAAGATTAACCCACAATATTTATCAAAGTATTATAGTTCATGATATTATGAGTAAGAATGAAACTTAAGGTCAAAATTATATTTACCCACCTAAAATAACCCACATATATATATATGATTTTTAGAAAATGTATATATAATTTTTAAATAGATATATTTTATTTTTCCTAAATATCGATCATATATAATTTTATTTTTTAAATAATTTTAATTTTTATAATTTTAAATTAATTTGTATAATTCTTATTTGTAAATCTTATTTGAGCATGCATATATATATATATATATATATATATATATATATATATATATATATATATATATATATATATAACGAAGATTATGTTTAAACATCTTCTCCTTAGTTTTAATTTGGGTGAAATGTCATTATGTGTAGATTGCACATTAATGTTTTAATAAATTTTTCAATAATCTTAATTATATATATATATATATATATATATATATATTCTAGGAAAAATTGTTGATTTTAACATATTAGTTGCTATTGGATAGAGTCATATGTGATCATATATACAACTATGACGAAATAATTTAGGTACCAAAATACAAAGTCTGAGAGTGAAAAAATATAGGACCGTTATCTCTGGCTAAGTGTATGTCTATAAAAAACTAGAATCAATCTTGAGTAACCGCAGGAGCCTGAAAATCCTCAACCAAAAGATGATGGTAGTACTAGAAATGGTCCACGCTAGTCACCTCTATCACATGCCAAGTTTCAAACGTCTCTTTATCTCCTTCTTTGGATATTTGGCTAGCAGTATGGTTCCCTTCCATGTAAACATGATGACAGGATATGGAATCAAAATTCGATTGCATCAAAATTACTTCATCTAGTAAGCTTCTGAAAGTGTGTGTGTGGCATGTGGGTTTTAATGTGAACCAGTCTATCACCACTTTTGAATCACTAAAGACCTGAAGCGGTCTACAATCGTTCTCAAGAGAATCAAGGAGGAGTAGCTTGAGAGTGTGCAATTCAACATTGTTGTTTGTACCCTCACCCATAACAACTTTGATATGAAAATGGTGGGTTTTATTTAAGTGAAGAACTGTACCATTTCCACAATGGACAAGCTGAGAGGAACCATCAAAATATGCCCACAGTATTGAGTGATTGATGATTTCCATGGTGATAGTACGAGTAGAAGGTGGATTTTCATCATCAGGGAGGAGAGAATATATGGCAATACTCTGTGCAGAAGTGTGATCCGGAGAGAAAGGATGATCGTGATATATTTGTCTATCCTTGCCAATCCAAAGTCCCCAGCAAGTGAGCAAGGTGTTTTTTCATATTTTGTGAGATGGGGAATCGTGCCACCAGGATGCCCAAGCCTGTGAGATATTATCACCCTCCTAGTTAATGGATAAGGAAAGACCCTGTAAGATGGAACTCCAAACATGTCGGGAAACCTGACAAGATTAGAAAATATGTTCGGTTGTTTCCTCATATTCATGAAACAGAGCACACCATGAGGGGCCATGGAACGATCATTTTTTTTATATTTTGTCCTGTGGGCAATTTGTTTCCAATATACACCAAAAAAGCATCCGAGATTTTACAGGTCCTTTTAGTTTCCAAAGATGTCGCCACCATGAACATAGAGAATTTGGTTCCTTTGAGGTGATCATGTGTTGATAACCATCTCTTGGGGAGTAGTTTCCCTGTGTAAAGGAGCCCCATAGTAGCTCATCCTCATGATCGGTTAATTGGGTGTGTGATGTAGTCAATGCTATGATATAGTTATCCCAAGATTCATGCCATTGATTAGGGGGTTACAATTCCAACACTGAGCGCTAGTGGTGACCTCATATGTCTGATCAATCCATGTCCCAAATTTGGTTAAGGAATTTAATTCTGTGAGAGGCAAGGAAGGTGATCAGACCAATAGGGAGGATGTGATTGTTTCCACATCCTGACCAAGGATGGATGTTGATTCAGGCATGGGTCCCAGAGAATATACGCCAAGCCAATCTAGATGCAATAATTAGAAACAACTTAAGAACCACTTTACATATAGTGGAGATATTTGATCTTGTTTTATTTGAGAGCTAGATCCAGTCCTCAATCGATAAAGTGTGAATGTATTTGTACTGTAACACTTCAGTCCACAAGGTTTGCATCGAAAGGAGTCTCCATCTCACCTTGGTGGCTAGAGCTTGTGAGAATAAATGAAGGTATTTTAATCCCGACCCTCCCCGTGACTTTGGAAGGGGTGTCATGTCCCATCTGAGTCAAGTGAATGTAAGTCCTTCATTTCCCCTCGCCATAGAAAGCCACAAAAAAGCTTCTGTATAAGGTTAAGTATACCTTTAGGAATCCAAGATACAGATATCTAGAATCCCGAGGTGGCCTAATGACATATTTGATAAGAACAATCCTTCTGGCTCTAGACAACCACCCATGACACCATGGATTAATTTTCTTTTCCACTTGCCTACCAACCACATCTAGTCTTCCTTGGCACAGTCATTGGTTTTCAGATGAAATCCCAGATATTTTATCCCCTCCTCGAGATTCAGATATTGAAAGGGAAGTAAGTTAAGAGCATGTGCAATTTCCAACTCTGCACATTCACAACAAGTAAAGGTAGATTTTTTATGATTTGGGGACATACCTGTGGCAGTGCAGAATGTGTTAAGGATGGATGTGAATTCATTTACGTTATTACACGATCCATCTAGAAATATCAGCACATCATCCATAGAAAGAAAATGAGAGAGGATTTCGGTGCCCCCAACATAAATCCCCCGGAGGGAACCATGGGATATCAATCGATGAATCACCCTATTGAGTCCATCAATAATTAATAGGAATAAAAAAGGAGATAGCGGGAAACCCTGTCTGATACCTCTTTTTGCATGGAGGAAACTTGAAGCTACGCCATTGATTAATACCGCAAATGATACTGATGTAATACAACGCATGATCCAATTGATAAAATGGATTTAGAAGCCAAGATAAGTAAGAAGGAGTATGATATAGAGCTAGCTGGATCTATCAAAGGCTTTAGAGAGATTGAATTTGAGGATCATTCCTTTTAATTTCCTTAAGGAAGACAAATTATTTTGGGGAGATGTGGCGAGATAAGATCAGATGAATCCTATTGTCAATGATTTTAGCGATGATCTCGTAGATGAAATTTCATATGGAGATCGGTCGAAAGTCTGCAAAGGAGGAGGGAGAGTCAGTTTTTGGGATAAGTGCGATGAAGATTGAGTTGAAGGCATTTTATATTTGACCAGAGATGCAACTTTCTTCAACAAAATCCAAGAGTTCCTAACCAATAAGCTCATATAAATTGAGGAAGAATTCAATATGCCATCCATCGGGTCCAGGGCTATTATCTTTTTTGAACAAAATACAGAACAGATTCTAGTTCCTCCCAAGTGACAGGTTGTTGTATTTCAACATTACCTTCATCGAAGGAAAATATACTGAAGGTTTGTGAAATCAATATGATTTCCTCGAGGGAGGCATGCTGAGAGGCTTTGAAGAGTGATTAGAAGTGTTGAACTCCCAATATGGCAAGGTCCTTGAAGTTTGATATAATATGTCCTTCTCTGTCTTCAGGAAACCAAATAGTATTGTAAGCCTTTGTTATGAAACCAGCCCACAAAAAGATAGAAAAGAGAGATCCACGCCTTAGAATTCAGCCTCTTCGAGGGGGCAACCTCCTTTACATTACATAAATGAACAATTCTTGGATGATACAAATGAAAATATCTCCTTTCTATATATAGGAGTCTAAGTGGTCCCAATACAATCAAAGCCTACATAACAATAAGATTGTAGGGCACAACAGTAACAATGGTGGGCTTCTATGTGGCATAATAGTAACAATATGGGCACTACATGGGTACATCAATATAATAAGTGGGTTATACTAATAACAATAAGGAGTTACACTAGTAGTATAGGGGCCTAACATGCCCCTCTCCTTCAAAAAGCGTTGCCCTCAACGCTTGAGTAGTTCTTGATGCTTATATATAAAATTCTTGTCCTCCCATGTGGAATATTCAGCGGGTAAGTTCTTCCACTTGATGAGATACTCTGAAATTGATCGATTTCGTAGCTGTCGGGTTCTTGTTTCTGTGACTGCTCCAGGTTCCAATATGATTTTTCCTTCCTCTTCAATTTCTGGCAATATTGCTTGAATTGGGATCTTTTGCAACTTTTGAATAAGTGGCCATACTTCTTCGTTCTTCTTCCATTCATCCGTTGCTTCGTTTATCCAATTTGGTTGGATAATATAAATAGCACAAAACAATGCTTCCACATCCTCATCCTTGAAGCGTCTTCCCATTCGGTAAGGTCGCCATTTTTTAAGTGCATGTAGTATTGCCAACATTTCCTTCTCATAAATAGCTTGCTTGAGATGTAGCAGTAAAAATACCCAATCACTCACATCAAAACATTTTTCAGTACGATGTTGATCTACCTGTTGTTTCATTTGATTTTGCACCGAAGTGGCGTTATCCTTTAAAAGTTGGAGAACTTGCTGTTGATGCTCGATATGATCTTTCTCTACTTGAACCTTTTTCTTCTTGATATGTCCTTCTATCTTTTGAGGAGTGGTAATTTCTTCCAGTCCTTTACAATATATGGTCGGATTCATTTCTTGATGCTCGATGTGATCTTTCACTTCTTGAACATTTTTCTTCTTGGTGTGTCCTTCTATCTTGATAGTTTGAGGAGTGGTAATTTCATCCATTGAATTACAAGATATGGTTGGATTCATTTCTTCTTTCTCGATGTGATCTTTCACTTCTTGCACCTTTTTCTTCTTGATATGTCCTTCTATCTTGAGAGTTTGAGGAGTGGTAATTCTTGCCAATGCTTTACAAGATATGGTCTGATTCATTTCTTCTTTCTCTAGGGTGGTGTCCTGACGTATATCCTCTTCTTTTGATGTTTCTTGATCCTTTTCTTCCTCCTCTTCATATTCTATGTAAAATAATTTCTTCTCAGCACACCTATGACCTTTAGTGCATTTGCTATCACAATTGTAACAAAGCCCTTTTTCTCTTTTTTCTTCCAATTGTTGTGGTGTAACCCTTGTAGGTTGTGGAAGGCTGGGAGAAACAACACTTCCATCTTTATAGTTGTGAGGGGTATGCTTCCTGGTTTCCATAATTTTTCTTTCCATTATGTCACAAAGCCCTTTTACTCTTTCCAATTGTTGTGGTGTTGCTCTAAAGAAGGTGTTGCTCTTTATATCCTCATAATGTGCTATCATTTCCTCCGTGAAAATTGACCACGTAACAAGTTTTTTTACGAGAACAAAGCCCTTTGTACCATAAAAATTTATCTGGTTCTAAATATGAAGATGCAATAAATACCTTTTGTAACAGTTGTACACCAT
This sequence comes from Pinus tabuliformis, assembly GCA_031772625.1. NCBI lineage: Eukaryota > Viridiplantae > Streptophyta > Pinopsida > Pinales > Pinaceae > Pinus > Pinus tabuliformis. The sequence goes on along the minus strand of CM062817.1, from coordinate 1,915,426,285 downwards.
GTATATCAAAATATTGCTCCATCTGAAGTATCCAATTTACCGGATCCTTGCCATCAAACTTCCTCATCTTGCTTTTTCTTGATTTTAGGAGCTCTACCTTGAAACGACTGTAACTCTGTACTTTTGGATCTTTAAGTTTTGCACTTGTGACCTGTAGTAGCCCTCTGTGTCCTCTTTCCAATGCCACAAGTCTAATCCAAATTGGATTCTCCAAGAAACAGTTATGCACAATCTCCCGCAGTGACCTGATTATAGACTAGTACAGTAGAGCGAACTTGTATGAAGTGCCACGTGTCACTGTTTCAACCTTTGACTATGAAAAATATATAAACAGAAACCACAGTCTATCCTCTTTCTATACCTTCTTACGAAACTTCAATCCGATTCTCAAAAAGAAAGTTATGACGATTTTCCCCAGGTCACCTGTTTTGAGTGTAATTCAGGAGTCTGCAAAAAGACCAACTTCCGCAGATCATATCTACGAAAATATCGCGCGAAAAGATATGAATTTTGGACCCAAGGTTCAGCGCCAATTCTTCTCAAATGGGTTTTTCTTGCAACTTCTGAAACGTCACAGAAAAAAAGTTATAGCGAAAATTCCACGATGACCTGTTTGGAGCAGCGAAACCCTAGAATCCAAAGCTCTGATACCAAATGTTATGAAACCAGCTCACAAAAAGATAGAAAAGAGAGATCCACGCCTTAGAATTCAGCCTCTTCGAGGGGGAAACCTCCTTTACATTACATAAATGAACAATTCGTGGATGATACAAATGAAAATATCTCCTTTCTATATATAGGAGTCTAAGTGGTCCCAATACAATCAAAGCCTACATAACAATAATATTGTAGGGCACAACAGTAACAATGGTGGGCTTCTATGTGGCATAATAGTAACAATATGGGCACTACATGGGTACATCAATATAATAAGTGGGTTATACTAATAACAATAAGGGGTTACACTAGTAGTATAGGGGCCTAACAGCGTTCCTTTCCTTGGCAAATTGGTGAAAAAATATTGTGTTCTTGTCCCCATCCTACAACCAAATCGCCCTACTTTTCAATCTCGCAGTTTATTCCTTCTCATCAAGTAAACGATGCTTACCCTTCTCAAGGTTAATGAGGTGCATTTTGGACTCAATTGAAACATAACCCCCCTCCCAATTTTTCTAGTTGATTCATTTGATCATTGATCTTCTTTAGGGCTTCCTAATCCCCCAGCTTCTTCCCTTTAACCTACTCCAGGATTTTATTTTTTAAATGAAATAGTTTCTCATTTAATTATGATACAACTAATCATGATTCCAATGGCTTGCACGTCCTCCAATTATCAGTCAAACTTTTATCAAAATCCTCCGCTTTGAGACAAAATGAATTGAATTTGAAAGGGGCTTTGGGATTATCGAAGTGACCAGCCAGTTGGAGATAAAGGGCATGGTGGTCAGAGAGTTTTCTTGATCCTGCCCATTTCTTGTACCGTGAAAGGTGATCCAGGTAGGATTCCTTAATCTGAAAGTGATCAAGTCTGCGAGTGATAACTTCCTCCCCCATGTGGCAGTTTATCGAGGTAGGATGAAGTTTTACCACATCAATATCAATGACATGTTTGGTTTCAATGAGCTAGTAGAAGAAATATGTTATAATATATGCTTGTGACCTATGACCCCAACATTCTGCACGACCCAATGATGAGGTTGTCATAATTCATGAAGGGTTGATTCATCAAATAATTCCATAATGTAACTTGATTATTGTATGGACCATGAATATTAACAATCATAAGAGAGATGCCAACATATTTAGAGAATATGTGCATAGCAATATAGTTTTGATGACCCCAGATGTTGAGGATCTTAACATATTTAGGGTTATAACCAATGGAAACACCCCCATATTAGCCTGTCGCATCAATGGCATGAAAAATCCAACCGTTGAGGAGTGTTGACATGGAGCGCTCAACCTCCATATGGGTTCCCAAGGTTTCTTGAAGGAGAATAAAGTTGAGGTAGTCAGAAGAGATAAAAAAATTTAGGGATAACTTATTTGAGGGGCTAGCAAGCTCTCTACAGTTGAAGGACATACACTTCATGGGGGAATCAAGGATGGGGCACATACTTCTCTAAGGACCCCTTCAAGAGATAATTGTTTACCAGCTACAATATCAAGGTTGTCTTGGTTCGTGGCTTTAGAGATATGTGATTTTCGTCCACATGTGATCTTAGCCAATTTTGATTGAGATAAGGGACCTAAACCAGTACCATGGCTAGTGAGAATATTAGGCCCCAAGGGAGGATGGTTCGAAGAGTGAAGGAAATACTCATGCACCAAACCAGAACCAAAAGAGGAGTCAATAGGATCTGGGAGTGAAGGGGATGGATTCAGGAAGAAAACAGTGATGGATTTAATACGAAAGGAGATAGCCCCCAAATGTAGAGAAGGATTGGGACTTGAGAGAGCGATAGAAGGAGATGACAATGGAACAAAGACATGTGTAATCATGTAAGAAGTAAGAGTGGGGGAGGGGAAGAATTACCCATCGAAGTAGAGGTCGTTGGATGAAGAGGTCATGGGCTCACACCAACTTTGAGCTCTCCATCCGGAACCAAGGGGGAACCTACCCTAGATGTTGAACTATTCAATGAGGAGGGGAGCAGACGGGTCAAAGCATGAGGCATTGGAGCGCATTTGGATGATGGCTCTAAGATATTTGAATCTTGTTGTTGCTTCAAAATAAGATGGAATTCTTTGTAAAAATGACCCACATAGTGGCGCTTGTGACAATAGAATGGTAGACCCTGTAGGAATTTACAGGGTAAGTTCCTCAGACAGAACACCAAAGGACACCACTCACAAATAGATCACAGATCAATACACCAGTACTTTTGACGTGGTTAAAACCCTCAAAGAAAGAAACAGTCCACGGCCTGAGCCAACGCGCCCACTTCAAGCAATTTATTAATAAAATAATGAAATTTTACATAAGCTTCTCTCATGAACAGTTAACCTACAAATGACCCTCCATGCTCTTTAAATAGAGATCATGGACCAATCGGGTGCTAAGCCACAGATCAAGTGTCGTAATACCGAGGAGAGAATGAACCGTCGGATCACTACATATCGTGACCGTCGTATTATAAGTTACAAAATGTACATAGTAAAGAAACACACTTTACCTAACTCTATACTAGACCAAGTTATACTTAACTATTTCCTATGTGTCGGAATATCCTAACATCCCCCCCTTAAGAACAACTTGGGATAGGATTGAAGGAATATCCTAACATCCCCCCTTAGTGACAACTTCCTGAACTCCAGCCATAAATCAAAGTTTACTAAACTTCGATTTATGGTTGGAGTTCAGGAAGTTGTCACTAAGGGGGGATAGGCTCTAGTGCCTCCTTCCTTCTCCTATTGTGTCATATTTGTAAATCCTTCAATCCTATCCCAAGTTGTTCTTAAGGGTGGATGTTAGGATATTCCGACACATAGGAAATAGTTAAGTATAACTTGGTCTAGTATAGAGTTAGGTAAAGTGTGTTTCTTTGCTATGTACATTTTTTAACTTACAATCCGACGGTCACGATATGTAGTGATTCGACGGTTCATTCTCTCCTCGGTATTAGCGACACTTGATCTGTGGCTTAACACCTGATTGGTCCATGATCTCTATTTAAAGAGCATGGAGGGTCATTTGTAGGTTAACTGTTCAAGAGAGAAGCTTATGTAAAATTTCATTCTTTTATTAATAAATTGCCTGAAGTGGCCACATTGGCTCAGGCTGTGGACTGTTTCCCTCTTTGAGGGTTTTAACCACATCAAAAGTACTGGTGTATTGATCTGTGATCTGTTTGTGAGCGGTGTCCTTTGGTGTTCTGTCTGATGAACTTACCTTGTAAATTCCTACAGACCCTCATCATCTAGTATATGATTCCAAACCAATCCCCTGTAGTGTAGAATCAGGTTCTCCACCAAGCCCTTCTGGGTATCCATGAATACCAAAATTTGTGCAAATGACATTCTTCCCATATCCATGAAAGATTTGTAATAGTTCATAAATTGGCCAACCTCATCATCGATGACGAGGAAAACATCCTCATACCACACTAGGAAGGGTACCCCTAGTAAGAGGACCCAAACAGGTCCTGCTACTAGTTGTTCATTTTCCGGATCAAACATGGGCAACCAATGGTTCAGTAACACAGGGGTGATTTGTATATTCCATAATATTGTGAGGACCCAACTTGAGTGTTCTTCCCTGACAAATCTGAGAGTGAACCTTCCCTTTTAAAAAAGTGTATATCATGGGGAGGGCATCGAGAGCTTGGCCCCATATCTCCTGTGCCCATTTCCTAAGTCGAGAAACAGAGTAGAATCAACCATAAACCCTACCTACTAAAACTCTGCTAGCGGTGTCCATGATAATATCCAATTGTATGCCATCCCCTAGTACCAGTGCGCGATTCTTGTCTTTGACCTTGGGACCTTTGATTTCCTTGGCTCCTTTCTTGGAGCTTCTGATAGAGTCCCACGTGGGGGTAACCCTGAGCTGTTTCCCCTTTTCAATGAGATCCAAAGCCATGATTAACCCAAGTGTAATATTATTAGGGCATGAATTCAAGTTCAAAATAACCCTAGCTGGTCCAGATGCAAGGGAAGTCAGGGTGAGTTCATAGGGGCGAGGAGAATGAAGTAAGGCATTAGTAAAGGGTGTGGCCACAGGGGTAGAGATGGAGTCAACAAGAAGAGCCCGCCTAACATCCAGGATAGGGAAATCTCGTGTGGGGGAGAGCTTCTAGGGTTAAGACAAGATTCTTAGAAAATGAGGTTTTCAAGGGAAAAAACAGCCAAAGGAACCATGGAAGTATGTGAGACTTTCCAGCTAGCGGAAGAAATGTCTGGAATAGGTTCGAGTATGGGAAGGGTACAGGATAGAGGAGTGTAGGACAAAGAATAGAAGAGAAGAGTAGATATGGGGCTTTCTTCTAGCATCAAAATCGACACGTTGAATGTTCTGAGCTAAAGATCTCAAGGTGTCAAATTAGTTTCCATCCCGTGGAACTTATGTGGAGGGCTAGCCCAAATAGAGGTATTTGGGGAGGGATAAATCGAGAAATACACCAGATCCTATTCCATGGTGAATTTCCACTCAGGCATGACAAATCGTTCGCAGAAAATTTGAGAAAATAGTGGCACCACCTATCTACTACCTTCTGTCGGTGGACATTATCAAAAAGAATGACAATCAAAGTTATTGTCGTGAGAGCGGAGTCGCAACCTATATGCTGGGATGGTAGAGAAGGACCTTTCATTTAGGTTACTACGCCACAACAGGTGGTCTCACTGTCACATACCCTAACCATCATGACTACAGATGGGTGGGTAAAAAGAAAAAACCTTAACCCTTTTCCTCTGGGGGCCTCAGACGTGACAAGACACACTGTAGAGCCATTTTCGTTCACTTTCAATTATATATATGTGTGTGTGTGTGTGTGTGTGTGCGTGTGTATATATATGTGTGTGTGTGTATATATATATATATATATATATATATATATATATATATATATATACATACATACATCTATACACATACACACACACACACACACACACACACATATATATATATATATATGTGAAATATCAATTTAGTTAGGTAAAGGCATTATTTTCTTAATAAAATAGTAGAAAGATAATTTCTAGCTCTTTGTTCTAATAAAATAAAGTTTTAATTTGATTGGGATAGTGACAAGGAATGGGTAAAGATGAAAGAATTTAGAAATATTACAGAGTCATTAGCAATGGTTTTCTCAAACAAATTTTGTCAATGTCACAATTACATTTATTTCTAACAATTCCTCGAAATGGATAGACATCTGCAAGAGAAGGGGAAAAAGGAAATTCTATAATCAATTATGGGATCTAATACTAGGAATGTAGTAAATGTAGTATCATGTAGTGTATTTATCGATGAAGGCTGGAATGTTGTAACTTTATATTTTGAAGTAATAAAAATTAACTTAAAAAAATAAAGTAGAACATTCATGTAAATTAAACAACATCAAAACACTTTGATACATTTCACATTTTCAAGATTTAAAAAATTAAACAATTAAGAAAATTATAACAATATTTTAAATTATTGGGTATCTTAAGTACTCTAACATTGGGTCAATTTTGACCACTACCACTCTAACTTCTAGGTTACTACATGTGCCTCTATCGTAGACAAAGGTTAGTCAGGGTATTTGAACTAGAAAATATCTTGAATCTTGGTACATGACACATCATTTTCACAACACTTATCAATGAGCTGGGGCTATTTTAAATTATTATTATTAATTATAAATGGAAATGATATATGACTTAAATATATATACATTTAAAAAAACATTCATACTCAACCATGGAAATTCTTAACCTATAAATATGTTTTTCTTATAATATAATGGGCCACTACCATGGCTACCAATAACACATGTCAAAAAAACCATAATTCATTTCATATAACATTTTTTTAAATAATCAGGCTCCAAACAAGTCATCATCGTAGTTTTGCTATAACATCTTTTCAATGATGTTTCAGAAGCGAAAAAAAAAAAAAAACCATTTGAGCCGAAATCTCTATGAACCTCGCGTTTGAATTTCAAATCTTGTCTCGCTATATTTTCACAGATATGATCCAAGGGAGTTAGGTTTTTTACAGGATCCCGGATTATATCTCAAACATGTGACGTGAGGAAATCGACATCACTTGTTTTTTGAGCATCAGATTGAAATTTCGTTAGAAGTTACAGAAATAGGACGTAATGTAGTTTTCTGTGTATTAGTTTACGATGCTAAGGTCAAAACAGTGACACGTGGCACTTCTTACAATCTCGCTCTACTTAAATAGTCTATAATTAGGGTATCGTGGGAGATTTATCATAACTCTTCATTGGAGAATCCAATATTGATCACACTTATGGGGTTAGAAAGAGTACTCAGCAGGTTATTGTAGGAAGAAATTATGGTCCTTGGAGATCCAAAATTACAGAGATACAACAGATTCAATATCGAGCTCCTACAAAGTTAAAAAAGGTGTGTAGTTTTTTTTTATTTTTTTTATTTTTATTTTATTTTTTTATTTTTAATTTTTTTTTATTTATTTATTTATTTATTTTTTTTTATTTTTTTTTGTTGCATAAGTTTGGTTTTAAAAAATAGTTTGAAGGAATTTAAAGGGCATAGTGAAGCATTATTGTCAATAATTGATGCCCTGAAGAAAGAAAATGGAAACACCTAGTAAGCAACCTAAAATCTCTAGCATGACTCAAGAAGAAGAGGAATAAATGCAACATTATATATGAAAATTACGAGACCAGGTGCAACAAATTTCACTCCAAAAAAAAATAGCATAAGCTAAGATGGATGGTTTAAAGAAAGACTTAGAATCTAAGATGTATGGCGTGGAAGCTAAGATGGATGGTTTAAAGAAAGGTGTAGAAGCTAAGATGAATGACGTGGAAGCTAAGATGGATGGTGTGGAAGCCAAGATGGATGAAATGAAAGCTAAGATGAATGATTTAAAGAAAGAAATGGAATCTAAGATTGAAGATTTGAAGACAGATTTGACAAAGCTTCTACAAGAAATGCTTAATAATGGCGAAAGGGTAGTAAAGGAAACTCATGATGACAATGAAATAAATGTTAATAATGATTTCATAGACTCTGGCATTGGATCGAAGAACCACCATGTTACAAAGATCGATATGAGGAATTTTGATGGAAAGGATCCTGTATCATGGATATTACAGATGGAGCAATTTTTCGATCTCCATAATGTGCAAAATGCACAAAAGTTACGCATTGAAACTTTATATTTGGAACCAAATCAGTTTGTACAGTATCGATGGCTTTTCTCTCATAAGCTAATTTTCACTTGGCTTTTTTTTTACAAATGAAATGATAACACATTATGAGGATAAAAAAAGCAACACTTTTTTTAGCCAATTGATAAATCTCAAACAAAAGGGTTCAATGATGGAGCACATTGAGGACTTCCAAAAATTGAATATAAGGGTAAAAGATATTCCAGATGAGCATAGGATTGATGTGTTCATAGGGAATTTAAAGGATAAAATCAAACATGAGGTTCCCCTTTGGGAACCTGATTCATTGGAGAAGTGTTAAAATTGGAAACTAGGGCCAAACTCCATGTGGGTCTACTTATTCATGGCAGCTGATATTTTTCTTGGATTCCTCTTGTCAAGAGGTGTAGGATTTATCTAAAGACCATTCGATTATGATAAGTATTCATGGAGATATGGATTTATTTGTGTTATGGTACAATTCATCAAGGTCGACCAACAACGAAATTTCCCCCTCTCATCCTCAATGTCAAGTCATTTCACACACCTATTGTGATCTCTTCCTCTCCAGTATTCTTTGGGTCTTGGTGGGAGGAGAGATATTAAGATGATATGCTGCCCTATAAGAAGCCCTAGACCCTAACATTGACATGGAGGAGACAAAACTTCTTATACGTTGTCAAGGAGAAGCCCTAGACGTGGAATTGAAAGGGTTTTCTAAGGAGACCTACGTTGCCCTAAACTACAGTCCATAAAGCCAGCCCTAATGTTGGTATGGGGAAGCCACTTGATGCCCTAATACGTTGTCTAATACGTAGCAAGAAGAGGCACTTAACACAGTCATGAACACAACTAAAGGGATATCCACAAAAGCCCTAACCACAGTCCTCTATAGATAGCTAATCACAAGGCATAACATAGACCCCATACATTCTCCTATATGTAGCAAGAAAAGGGACTTCACTGTCCTTAATACAGTCATGGAAGGAGGTTAAATGTAGGCCTTAACTATTGGCCTTATTCCATTCATACGCTGGAAAGAACACAACTCTAACACTGGCCTAAATGCGGTCAAGGAATCACAACAAGGATTGGAAAAAAATGCAGGTCTATGACTAACATCTAGATGTTGATTTAGGAGGGTCATGTTATACCCTAGCCATAGAGAATAAGAGTGCTTATGACTATATAATGGAGGCCTAAAAGACAAGCCCTAATGCTATTACAGTCTTGGTATATACTACAAACTTGGGTATAGAATCTCAGTGACTAGGTGAAGTCTTAGAAGGAGCTTAGACAACATGGATTTGATAGTGGTGCAGGATCAAGGAGAAGTTGTTCAAGGGTCAAGATATTTGGGTGTTGTGTGTAGACCTATCTTTTTGTTGAGCTAGGCTGCATGCCATAGCCAACATCATAGAACTTTAAGGGTTACAATAATTAGTGGCAGTGTTGGAACCGCTCTTGGATCACTGTAGCCTTTGAGTTGTTGATTGTATCAAGGACTAAAATGATGTAGGTGACATCATTGATGTCGAGAACAACTCAATGATATTTGAGTGTAGGACCGAGACGATGAAATACAACATGATGGAGATAGCATGATGATGAATGGTGCAGAATAATGGGCATGGTAGTGAGGTGCAACATGATGATGACATGCAACATGGTGATGGGAGTAGCTCAGTGATTAGGTGAAGCACCGTGATGGGTGCTACATGATGATGAGGTGCAACACAGTGATGGGTGAAACATGATGATGGAGTCACTTTGTAGGATCGATTGAAGTTGTATGTCTTCACTGGAGTTTAGATCAAGTACCTCATGTGTTATCTTCATAGAGAAGATCTCTGCTCTTATTTTGATAGGTCAAAATGTTGAATTTTGATGTATATGTACTATCTCTCACTCTATTGAACTATTGAAGAACACAAGAAGAATTGATCAAGGGTTTCCCCACATGGAGTTTGTAATTGGTTGGCGCCACATCTTGTGTCCTCCTGTCTTGTCTTGTTTTCTACGATTGATGCTTATGTTCTATTTCCATTGGTGAGGTGAAGACAAAGCCCAAGCATGAGTGAAAGAGAAATCATCAAAGGTAGTTGGTCACGGTCGAAAGACTCGATGGGTTCCTCATCCCACTTCAAATTCACCAATGGTGAAGTCGAATCAAGAATATTATCAGAGTGGCATAGTGGAAGCATCTGGTGGCCTACCTAAAGGTCACTTCAATGGGAACTCCAGATCTAAGGATGGAAGGAAAGGAAGATGCCTTGCTTGCAATGAGTTTTGCCATTATGCGAAGAAGTGTCTGAATAGAAGGGACACATCACTTGATGATGATAACAATCATTCTATGGCCATCTTCAATGTTTGATGGAATGACAGGTACAATGGAAAATGAAAAAGGAATGCATGTCATTAGGAAAATGGCTGAATCTTCAAGAAAGCAAGGAACTATAGGTATGAAGAACCAAATGTTATTTCTGATAAGAAAAAGGAATATTATCTTATATTGTTCCACTCCACTACTTCTACAGACTCTTTGGGAATGTTTCTTATTGATAGTAGTTCTTCAAGGCACCTCATGGGAGAGAAGGAAAAAATCGTGGAGATTATACTTGGAGCCAATGCCATCTATCCTGGAAAGGGTGTAGGGAATGTTACCCCTTAATTGAATGAGGGTAACATGATTCATTTACAATAAGTTCTTTATGTACCTGATCTCAAGAATATCTTGGTGTCGATTTCAACAATGGAAGTCAAAGGTTTCAATGTGGCATTCATCGATGGAAAGGTACATGTTTGAAAAAGGAATTTTCAATATGATTTTATTCTTGGGTTCATGGTGTGAAATTTGTATCAAGTTGCAAGAAGTCAATTGGGGACCATGTCAATTGACACATCTCTTCTATAGCACATAAGGTCTTCTTATTATGGGGCCCTACCCGATGTGAGTAAGATGGTGACAAGGATGCTCGAATTCAAGAAGAGCATGGAAGTACATGTCTGAGATGTGTCGAAGGAAAACTTAATAGGGGACCATTCCCCTCATGTAGCAAGTCCACAGATTTGGAACAACCCAAGGGGTTTGAGATTCATGATCAGGAATCGCATGTATGCAGGTGGAAGAAAGCTCTCTATGATTGAAAGAAAGCACCCGGAGCTTGGTGTGAGAGGATTGATAGCTATTTGATGAAGCTGAGATTCTCTAGGAGTGAAACCGATCCAAACCATTGCTTTAGGGTTGTGGATGATACACCTCTCATACTAGTACCTTATGTGGACAACCTTTGTCTAGTAGGTACAGATCCTCTCATTTACAAAAGTAAGAGGGAGTTGGATTCCAGATTTGGAATGGTGAACTGAAAGCTCGTGACTACATCGATGAAGCCTTAGTTTAAGAAGTAATGTAGTAGTGATGCCATACCTGATTTGGGAAATGCATCTAAGTTTCAGAAACTCATACTAGCATTGATGTTCTTGGTGAAATCCCATTTGGATATATATATGTTTTTCAATTAGAATTTTGAGATCATATATGGTTGAGCCTCATTGGATTGGTGCTAAGAATCATTTGAGATATCTTCAGGGAACAATCTCTCATGGATTGAGATACACTGCGAGAAATGTGAAGTTGCATGATTATTATAATGCTGGTTAGGTAGGAAGTGTGGAGGATCGCAAGAGCACTTTTGGGTTCAGTTTATCTTTGGATTCTGCTTTGATATCCTAGATAAGCAGGAAGGAGAAGTCGGTTTCTTTGAGAACCACTGAGACCGAATGCATAGCTATGAGTATGACCTTGTGTGAAGCTTCCTGGTTCTGAAAGCTCCTCAGTGAGCTGTTTGGAACATGCTAGATACCATCGTGATCTATTGTGACAACTAGAGGGTGATTCAATTGTTGAGGAATCCCATGTTCAATGATTGCTCTAAGCATATAGAAATCAGGTACCATTTTATCTGGGATATGGTACATCAAGGAGAAAGAAGGGTCCATCGGATTGGGACTGATGTGTAGGTCGCTGATATTTTGTCGAAGACCTTGGGAAATATCAAATTCTTGAATTTCCAAGAATGACAAGGAGTCGTGGAGAGACTCTCTCCTAAGTGTCCTGTATGATATGGACATTGAGCTCTGGGAGCTCCCAGGGGCTTGGGGGTACATCTTGTAGGGATGATCAACCATAAGGTGAGTGGTTTATCCTTCTCCTAGTGATCTGCTATGTAGGCAGGAAGAGTGGTTCATCTTTCTCTTGCCAAGACATAGTCATAGGGTGAGTGGTTTAGCCTTCCCCTAGTGATTTTTTATGTACAGGGTGAGTGGTTCAACCATCTGTTCGGATACCCCTTTCGACATGTAGGCAGGATGATAAGTTCATCCTTCTCCTACTGAGACATCCTACCATGTAGCCTGGGACTCATGGGAAGTACCTCTCATCTGGACAATGAGTAGGAAAATGAGGATAGGGACCATAGTAGTATTGATGGACACATCATGTTACTACCGTACTCCCGATGCTAGGATGACATTGATCTTGGATCAATTGGAACTGCCTTCGGGTCAACAAGAGTGGTATGAGACATCTCTTTATTTGGAACTGATTTTGGATCAGTAAGAGTGGTATGATACACTCTCTTTATTTAGAACTGATTTCAGATCAGTAAGAGTGGTATGAGACACTCTCTTCTATATGGGACTAACTTCAAGTCAGTAAAGGATGGCATGATACATTCTCAATCACTTATTCTTCTTCTTAGTTTAGCAGAGCAGAGTAGTGAAGGGCAATGATGGCAGAGATGGTACAGTCTGGTAGGTGGATTAACAAATGGAGTTCTCCCTAGTTGAGAAGGAGTGTTAAAATTGGCAACTAGGGCCAAAATCCATTGGTGTCTACTAATTCATGGCAACTGATATTTTTCTTGGATTTCTCTCATCGAGAGGTGTAGGATTGATCTAAAGATCATCTGATTCTGATAAGTATTCATGAAGATATGAATTTATTTGTGTTATGGGACTATTCATCAAGGTCAACCAACAACCAAATTACCCTTTCTCATCCTCAACGTAGCACTATAAATAAAGGTGACTTTCAAATCATTTCACACACCTCTTGTGATCTCTTCCTCTCTACTTTTCTTTGGGTTTTTGTGGGAGGAGATATATTAAGATGAAATGATGCCCTAGAACAAGCCTTAGACCCTAACACTGTCATGGAGGAGACAAAAATTCTTATATGATGTCAAGGAGAAGCCCTACACGTGGAGCTGAAACGGTTTTCTAAGGAGGCCTCTGCTGCCCTAAATTACAGTCCATAAAGTCAACCTTAAAACTGGTATGGAGAAGCCACTTGATGCCCTAATATGTTGTCTAATACGCAACAAGAAAAGGCACTTAATGCATTCATGAACATAACTAAAGAGAGATCCAAAAAATCCCTAAACGCAATCCTCTATACACAACTAATCACAAGGCATAATGTAGAACCCATACGTTGTCCTATACATAACAAGAAGTGGGACACCATTGTCCCTAACATAGTCATGGAAGGAGGTTAAATGTAGGCCTTATCTATTGGCCTTATTCAACTCATACAGTGGAAAGAAAACAGCTATAACGCTGCCCTAAATTTGGTCATGGAATCAAAATAAGGATATGAAAAAAATGAAGGTCTATGACTAACATCTAGATGTTGATTTAGGAGGGTCATATTATGCCCTAGCTGCAGAAAATAGGAGGGCTTATGACTATATAATGGAGGCCTAAAAGACAGGCACTAACGTTGTGTAAGAAGGCTCAATGCAGGCTTGAATAAGCGCACCTATGTGAAGTCCTAAGGAAAGTCATACACACTGTTACAGTCTCGGTATATATTACAAACTTGTCTATAGAATCTCGGTGACTAGGTGTAGTAATAGAAAGAGCTTAGACAACATGGATTTGATAGTGGTTCAGCCTCGAGGATAAGCTATTCAAGGGTCAAGATATTTGGGTGTTGTGTGTCGACCTATCTTATTGTTGAGCTAGGCCGCATGCCATAGCGAGTAGCATAGAACTTTAAGGGTGTGCTAATTAGTGGCAATTCTGGAACCTCTCTTGGATCACTACAATGTTTGAGTTGTTGACTATATCAAGGACTAACATGATGTAGGTGACATCATTGATGTTGAGAACAAATCAGTGATATTTGAGTGCAGCATCGAGACGATGAAGTACAACATGATGGATACAACATGATGATGAATTTTGTAGCACGATGGGCATGGTAGTGAGGTGAAGCATGATGATGAGGTGTAGAATGGTGGGAGTAGCATAGTGATGGGAGTAGCTCAGAGATTAGGTGTAGCACTATGATGGGTGCAACATGATGATGAGGTGCAACATAATGATGGGTACATCATGGTGATGGAGTAACCTTGTAGGATCGATTGAAGTTGTATGTCTTCACTGAAGTTCAGATCAACTACCTCATGTGTTATCTTCATAGAGAAGATATCTGCTCTTATTTTGATAAGTCAAAATGTTGACTTCTGATGTATATGTATTATCTCTCTCTCTTCTGAACTATTGAAGAACATAAGAAGAATTGATCAAGGGTTTCCCCACATTAGGGTTTGTCCATGGTTGGCACCACATCTTGTGTCCTCTTGTCTTGGCTTGTTTTCTACGATTTATATTTATGTTCTATCTACATTTTACTATCATGCTAAATGTGATTGCTAATTTGGAATTGATATTGAGCTAATATGGAAAATTGAAGTAAATTTTCTCTCAGCATAGAACATACTAAAAATTAACAAGAAGGCATTCAAGTTGGCAAGAAAAATGGAAAGAAAAATTATGGCAACAAGGAAGCCTACCACTCACAATCATAAAGATGTAAGTGTTGTTGGCCCTAGCCATCCACAACTGTTGGACACCTAATCCTAAAGGGTTAGTGTGGAAGCCGAAAAGACTAAGCAGTCCAAGAGACCTTGGGATCTGAAACCCAAGAGTCACAACATTGTATTATAAATGTACATCTCCTGTTAATAAAAAATGAACTCACATGATTTATCTTTCACATTGTTTGTTGTCCATGTGTGTTTAACATGGTATCAGAGCTGCTTGTTTGTCTGTGGCCTGTTATGTGCATGTCAGTCCTGCACCTCTGTCCATAAGCGCTTCCAGGTAATTTAGTGTTGTCCTGTCTATTGGCTCGCCCTATCTGTCAGTTTGAATAATTAAATTCTGTCTCTGCATCAGAAAGGCCTGTCGACCTCTGCGCATTCCATTTTTACTACACCTCATTATTAACATTATTGTGCGTTGTTCCGACATGACTGAAACGTTGTTTTGACATTAATGAAACCTGTGCTGCTCTCTTCATTCCATTGAAACGCTTCTGCCATTATTCTTTTTGCTCCAGTCTATTGTAATACTCGATACCACTTATACTGCGTTATGGTGATCTGTCTCTGATGGCCATGTCTTCACTCACTTACTCACAGGCCGTACGCACCCTTTTGGCCGGATTTCTCTTTGCTGGGTGAAATTTTCACTTGCTGGACCGTCATCTCATTGCGTGGAGGAATATGGCGCTATGTTGCATATGCGTTTCTTAAAAGAATGTTAACTGCTCCATTTTGAGCAAGTTACACAAGTGCGTGGTATTGGAGAGTCAGCCGAGCCAGCTGATATTCCATTCGAGTGATTGCTGGTACAGATTTATCGGATTCTTGAGACAGATATTGATCCTGAGCAGTAAAACCGCAGGGCCTTTTCCTGTGTGGTGACACTTGCATCGCTGAATGAGGAGGCAGCGGATGGATAAACCCGCTGATCGTCTGCCATTATTTCTGGCTTCGCTGGAATTGGACTCCGCTTTAGCTTCGTGAAAGAAGCGGTTTCGCTGTGTATTCTGGCAGAATTATTACTGCTAAACTTAGTAGAAGAATCAAAGGGAAGCGGAGCGTTCACGCCATTAACTTCTGCTGGACTGTGCTCACGTCTCACCTATTGTGATTGTTGTTGTTGGTGGTGGAAACAGTTACCTCTCTTCCTTCTGACATCAATGCCCAACCTCGGGGTTCCCAGAGTTTCGCTTGAGAGCGTCTTCCAGGTATGTCAGAGCCCTCGTGACTATTATTCCTCTCATACCACTACCATCGATGTGCAGAATGTAGACCGTGCCTCTTAGAGGGCCTTCTACAGTAGCCTTCTTGTTTCCCACGGCTCTATTGTTGCGGCTCACATTACATTTATTTGTGTAAGAATGGAATCGTCGGTGTAAGAGAAACCCGCTGATGCGAACTCCAAAACCTGTCAATTGCATTTTCCTCCTCGCCCAAGCAGCTAATTCAAGGCAACGCGCCTCCGTAAAATTGTGTAGCAGCTGCATAGTCGTGTGACGAGCTTTTCAATTTCCGAGGCGTGGAATTTATAGGTGACTGCTTCTTCTCCAACTGACTAGTCAGTGATCTGCGTGTCAACAACTTTCTTCCAAGGTTGCTGTCATTGATTTAATATGTATATATGTTGGTAATTGAGACAAGATGCGGACACAATTCCTCTAATGGTTTAGGGCATCACCGATATGGTGATTCCTGTTCACAAAGCCCTTTCCGTTTGACTTGTAGAGGCGCAACGAATCAATCCCGCAGCGGAGAAAGACCTCTTATAGCCGAGGGAATGTGATTGAGAAAATGTGATGTGGATTTGTTAAAATCATGACATGGTATATGCTCACTGTCACTGTGATATACACGAAACAAAAAGCTGTGTTTCAACGGGGGTCAAAGTATTCATATATTCAAGTCTTGTCTCGTGGAATAAAAATAGCAGAAAGTTGGAAGCGTGAAAGCATGTTTAATGAGTTCTCCAAAGCGATAAATTCATGGAGCGTGGAGGTTGGATTATCATAGGTATCTCAGATTTCTTCAAAGAGGCTTAGTGCAGTGAAACGTGAGCGGTGTAGCTGCCGAAAATTTGTAGGTTGAAATGAAACTGTAGGAGTTCAAACTCAGCGGAGGACCAGGTATTTTAAATTCGCTCAGGGAATAATTTCATTATCTTCCAAAACTGCTTTGGGAAGCCGACCGATATATATATATATATATATATATATATATATATATATATATATATATATAACATGTGCATTGAGCTTGGATTCATATTATTGTGTTGGCGTTGTAAGTGTGTTTAGTAAAACAGAAATCCTGTAATACCTCCTGGAATTTGATATGGGTTTTCTCCTATCCCATGATGAACAGCTCTAATTAACAGCAGACTTTGGAGTAGAGAAGTCATCACTTTATTCTTGGTGTTGTACACATTTATGTCATTGTTTCTATACACATTTAACCTCATTGTTTCCATACTATATACATGCAGAAGAGGGTGTTTATTATAAGGTAATATTCACAAAATGCAAAATACAGATAGAAGGTTACAGTTTTGAGCATTCAACAAACAAAAAGAGGTTATAGTTATCGCAGTTATAGTCCATTTGGTGTGCAAACTTGCAAATTCTCAGTTAATCAACCAGTTTTGTGTAAATTATCAGTTGGAGAAAATGGCTAGATTTGATGATGTATTAGAGTTATTGAATACACTAATGCACTCCACTATTGGTGGGATGGTAAATGTCAGCAAAGACACTCTTTTTGACATTCAGACCTGCCTGCATGATGCACAAGAAAATATCGATTTTTTGCAGCTTGAATCACAGCTACAGCAAGAAGAGCTACATCAAAATAGACACCATTATGAACCTGTTTTTGTTCAGAACATTGAGACAACCACCCATCAGCAGCATGTTAATAATGATACAGTTCATTCAAATAAAGCAGCAGTTGTATATGCAGATGCAGAAACTCAGTCTGCACTTCCCAAGTGTTGGAAATAATACTGAGAGGGGGGGTGAATCAGTATTATCAGATTAGATAAAACTTTTCAATTTCATACTCAGAAACATATACGCGACTTCAGTTAAGTGAACCCACGTGTACACGCGACTGTGTCTAATGCAACTAGCGTATATCCAGAGATCTTATGATTCAGTTAATCTTATCTTCAGTAAATGCATCAGAACATTATTAAGCATATTAACAGTAAACAGGTGCAGTATAACAGAACAGATCATCACACAAAAGCCACACACATGAACACCATGATATAAGGTGGAAACCCAATGTGGGTGAAAACCACCTGCTGCAATTTGTCTCTTTCTTCTTTAATGAGAACTTCTTTTACAATGTACTGGTGCAGTCCTTTACCAGCACGCAGGCTACAACCTGCAGAGGGCTACAACCCTCTTAGCTCTTGTACTAGCCGATCCATTTACTAGTACGTAGGTGCCTACCTACAGAATGCTTCTTTACTCGTTTTCCAGCTGCTAGTGGAAGGGAGCTACAACCCCCTGGCTCTTGTACTGGCTGATATGTTTACCAGTACGTAGGTGCCGGCCTACGAGCTACCCGGGACCACGTTTCATACATTTTCATACTGGATCCATAAGACAATCATCATTGTAGTACAACCTGCATCATTAATCACTGAAACACCCAATTCTGAATCACTGTAACCCTATCAACAATAACCAGACAATCATAGCAACAACCAGATCCAGCTCCATATTCAAATATCATACTTCACATTGTATACGCTACTTGGATGAACCCAACCTGCGTGTATACGCTCTTTTACCAAAACCAACTCGCGTACAGATCTATAAATTCAACCTTAAAACTCTGCAGCTATATCAGACATCAAAACATACCCAGATCATAATAATAAACATGCGTCAGTAGATCTAGTCTATCCAGAGTCAAACCATATGAAGATAATCATTCCAAGCCTTGAGATCTCGTTCCATCATTCATCATCATCCACATGGGTGAAACCTTGGTTCAGATCACCAACCCATAACCAGCACTTGGATCACACACTTTCTCAGATCTTCATCACTCACACTTGCTCTCTTTGGCCTAGTGATCTTCTCCTTATATAGCCTTAGGCCTTGCTCAATACCAAGAGCAAAAACCATAGTAACACAATACCATCAACCTCGAAACTAGGGATCGACACGTCCGTCGAGACACCATGGTCCAAAACCATAGGCACAACTTCCAAGGACTAACTGCCACTGACCAAAGGTACGTTTTCACATGTACGCGCTTTTACTGAAGCCAACCTGCGTGTACACGCTGATTATCCTTGCTGAACCTGCGTATATCTCTTTCTTGTCCTGCTGTACTGAGATCTGCCCACTAGTTAAGTTGCCATTACCTGTACCAGTCTCTGAGCACCTGTACCAACCTCTGAGTGAGTTGCCATCAAGGACAACACTTGAATCATAATGCCAACAATCTCCCCCTTTGGACTTGATGGAAACCACCACACCAAGTCACTCTCCCCCTTTGACATCAAGGGCAAAGGGTGGACCAAGATATTCTCTTCTTTGGTATACCTTCTGCTGTCCATACTGCTGTCCATACTCCCCCTGAGTACATGCTGAAATCTCCAAATGTGCTCCCCCTTTGTGTATGCCAAAGTGTACCAATCTATCCATTCTGCTCTTGCTGAATTTTGCTGTTCATGCTCCCCTTGACTGTAGGCAAGATCTGCAAAAGATGTTCTTCAAGAAGAACAAAGACTTATACATTATAGAAGACCTTCCTATCACCAATGACTCAATTCATCACCCAACCTAGTGGGGATATACCAATATTGACTCATCCACCTAACCATGTGGAGATACATTAAGAGTTTACTCATGACAATACATAAACATTTCATCATTCATCCCAGGCATAGTGGGGAAACCAACATAGGCCGTTACATGACCTTGACATCATAAAAGAGATATCACAAAGAGATACATGACATAGTGATGAAATATCTAGACCAAGACTTATGAAAGCCACCAGTAGCATCATGATCTGTACCATAAGCATCAGCCTGCAATACCATTCCTAAACAGCAAGATGTATCATTTAGCTTCATAGACTTTATCAACAACTTCTAACCATAATGCCAACAATGAATTATTTGAAGAATCTGCTCCCCCTGAGTGTGAGCCAACCATGTCTGAACCATTTCCTGAGTCTGTTCTGCTCCCCCTGAGCCTGAGCCAACCATGACTGAACCTGGGTCTGTTCTGCTGCCCTTTCTCCATATACGCGACTTTTCAGCCTGTAACTCGCGTATATACGCGGCTTTCCTTCATGAAACTTGCGTATGAGAATTAGAACACTGAAGTTTTACACCTTCAGCTCCCCCTGAGTTTGTTATGTCTGTGCTGTGCTGAGTACCCTGTGCTGTGCCATATTTTTCTGACTGAACTTCCTTTTTCTTCCATATCTTCAAGCATGTTGATGATTTCTTCTTATCATGAGCTTTGTTCCTGCAATCTCTTGCTTTATGTCCAAACTTGTTACATGCATAGCATCTTACATGTTTCATATTCCTCCTGTAGCAATCGGCAGCTTTGTGGCCAAGCATATTGCAAGAAAAACAATATCCATTAAAGTACCTCGAATGTGATGATCTTTCTGCATGATGGTCTTGAAACCTTCTTCTTCTACATATGGCTGCAACATGTCCAAGATTATGACATACATAACATTCAACATTATTCAGTGGAGGAAATAATCGTCTATCACGTCCATAGTTAGGAGTAAAGAATCTTCCTTGAGGAATTTCTTTCCTTGGTTGTTCCTTGTTGGGCATTTCAGATTTCTCATTAGAGTTTCTTGCCTCACCTTGTGAACTAGATTCACCTTCAACATATCCACGAAAACCAAGACCAGTCTTGATAGCAGGAGATCTTTGACTATGAAGAATATCATCCAAGACTTTAGTACTATCTTGAAATCGTAAAAGCTTATCCTTTTCTTCTATTTTACCTTTCAGGATATTTACCTCAACTTGATGTTGTTCTTCCTTTTCAAGACATTGCTTCTCCAAGGTCTCTTCAGCTTTCCTTCCTTCATCCAACTGATGCCTTAGTTTGAGGATCTCGTTTTCTTGCTCTTTATTCAGTGCTAGCAGCATTTCTCGAATTCTGGAGGCACATTCTAACTGATCTTCTAATCTGATGATTTCTTCCTTGAGGGCATTCTCCCTTTTGCTAGGTAGATCTTGTTGATCTATGATTTGATCTGATGCTTCATTTGCTTGTCCATCTTCAATCTGAGATGCTTCAGGATCTGAACACTTGCTTCCACTCAACGGCAGGTTGTCATTTTTCCTTTGAGCTGTCTTCTTCTTCTGACGTGCTTTCTTCCCCATTGTTCTACGAATCTCCTTCAAGCGATCAAGCTTCTCTGAAGGACCTGCTCTGATACCAATTGTTGGAAATAATACTGAGAGGGGGGGTGAATCAGTATTATCAGATCAGATAAAACTTTTCAATTTCATACTCAGAAACATATACGCGACTTCAGTTAAGTGAACCCGCGTGTACACGCGACTGTGTCTAATGCAACTAGCGTATATCCAGAGATCTTATGATTCAGTTAATCTTATCTTCAGTAAATGCATCAGAACATTATTAAGCATATTGACAGTAAACAGGTGCAGTATAACAGAACAGATCATCACACAAAAGCCACACACATGAACACCATGATATAAGGTGGAAACCCAATGTGGGTGAAAACCACCTGCTGCAATTTGTCTCTTTCTTCTTTAATGAGAACTTCTTTTACAATGTACTGGTGCAGTCCTTTACCAGCACGCAGGCTACAACCTGCAGAGGGCTACAACCCTCTTAGCTCTTGTACTAGCCGATCCATTTACTAGTACGTAGGTGCCTACCTACAGAATGCTTCTTTACTCGTTTTCCAGCTGCTAGTGGAAGGGAGCTACAACCCCCTGGCTCTTGTACTGGCTGATATGTTTACCAGTACGTAGGTGCCGGCCTACGAGCTACCCGGGACCACGTTTCATACATTTTCATACTGGATCCATAAGACAATCATCATTGTAGTACAACCTGCATCATTAATCACTGAAACACCCAATTCTGAATCACTGTAACCCTATCAACAATAACCAGACAATCATAGCAACAACCAGATCCAGCTCCATATTCAAATATCATACTTCACATTGTATACGCTACTTGGATGAACCCAACCTGCGTGTATATGCTCTTTTACCAAAACCAACTCGCGTACAGATCTATAAATTCAACCTTAAAACTCTGCAGCTATATCAGACATCAAAACATACCCAGATCATAATAATAAACATGCGTCAGTAGATCTAGTCTATCCAGAGTCAAACCATATGAAGATAATCATTCCAAGCCTTGAGATCTCGTTCCATCATTCATCATCATCCACATGGGTGAAACCTTGGTTCAGATCACCAACCCATAACCAGCATTTGGATCACACACTTTCTCAGATCTTCATCACTCACACTTGCTCTCTTTGGCCTAGTGATCTTCTCCTTATATAGCCTTAGGCCTTGCTCAATACCAAGAGCAAAAACCATAGTAACACAATACCATCAACCTCGAAACTAGGGATCGACACGTCCGTCGAGACACCATGGTCCAAAACCATAGGCACAACTTCCAAGGACTAACTGCCACTGACCAAAGGTACGTTTTCACATGTACGCGCTTTTACTGAAGCCAACCTGCGTGTACACGCTGATTATCCTTGCTGAACCTGCGTATATCTCTTTCTTGTCCTGCTGTACTGAGATCTGTCCACTAGTTAAGTTGCCATTACCTGTACCAGTCTCTGAGCACCTGTACCAACCTCTGAGTGAGTTGCCATCAAGGACAACACTTGAATCATAATGCCAACACCAAGCCCATCATCAGACCTTGGGAACAGCTTGTCCACAACAAGCACAGAACTGGTCTTGGATATGACAAGGACTTGTCCTTTCATATTCCAGACTACTCAAAGCCCATTCAGTTTCAGAGTGCTGGATTCATTCATGACAGTTCAGCTCCAGCTGTTCCAGATTCTGCCCCTCTTCCACAGCAACAAAAACAACAGATTGTGAAATGCCAACACTGTGACCGAGTTGGCCATTTGAAAGATCACTGTTTTGATCTTCATCCATGTAAGCACTGCCATAAAACTAGCCATTCTTCAAACAGATGCTTCAGAAACAAATGTCCTGCAAGAACAAAGATTCATCTTGGATGGATCGCTTCTTGGAAATGGGCATCAACAGACAAGAAGATATTTCAAACACATGTCAGAACTTGTTCCAGAATATTGAACAGTCTTGCAGTTGAGTTTTCTCCATCATCTCACCTTGTATCTGACAGGGGGGGAAATGATGGTCATCTACAAGCTTCAAAGTCACATCAAGCGAGCCTGAGCCACAACCTGCCACACCAGTTTCAGAGTTGTAGCCAGAGACAAAGATGCCCCTGAGCATGCCTTCAGTTGGCAATCTGGGACACTTCCTCTAGCAAAAGACTCCAGCTTCTTGCCAGTTTTGGAAGAGTTCCGGGAATAGCAGAGTTGTTGGTCATCCTTAAACCATCACAGATTGAGAACACTTCCTCTAGCAGAAGACACCATCTTCTTGCCAGTTTTGTAAGAGTTCCAGGAATTGCATTAAGCATTCCAGAGTTGTTGGTCATCCTTAAACCATCACAGATTGAGAACACTTCCTCTAGCAGAAGACACCAGTTTCTTGCCAGTTTTGGAAGAGTTCCGGGAACTGCACTAAGCGTTCCAGTGTTGGTGGTCATCCTTAAACCACCGCCCTTTATACCAACATTTCATAGAGCACATTCAGCCTAGTGCTGCCATGCATTATTGCACATTTTGTATTACAGCTCTCTTCTTGGACTCATACATAACCCTTCAGATTAAGGGGGGGAATGTTGGACACCTAATCCTAAAGGGTTAGTGTGGAAGCCGAAAAGACTAAGCAGTCCAAGAGACCTTGGGATCTGAAACCCAAGAGTCACAACATTGTATTATAAATGTACATCTCCTGTTAATAAAAAATGAACTCACATGATTTATCTTTCACATTGTTTGCTGTCCATGTGTGTTTAACAACAACCTACAAGGTTGACACCACAAGGATTGGAAGAAAAAAGAGAAAAAAGGTTTTGTTACAGTTGTGATAGAAAATAGACTAAAGGTAATAAGTGTGCTGAGAATAAATTATTTTACATATATTGAGAAGGGGAGGAAGAAAAGGAATAAGAAACATCAAAAGAAGAGGATATACACCAGGAACAAACCCTAGAGAAAGAAGAAATAAATCCTACCATATCTTGTAATGGATTGGCTGGAATTACCACTCCTCAAACTATCAAGATATAAGGGAATATTAAGAAGAAAAAGGTAATAGTTTTGATTGATTGGGATAGTACCCATAATTTTATTAATTATAAGATAGCCAAGGAATTGAATTGGTTCCTGTATCTAGCATTAGATTGTAAAGTGATGGTTGCGAGTTGAGGAACCATAAACTACTGAGGAAAGTGCCATATTATCAAACTATCCATGGGAGAATATGTATTGAATAGCCCAATGCTTTCCATTCCAATGGGTGGTGCTAATGTTATACTAGGAGTCCAATCTCTATAATCCTTAGGTACACTAGCTTTTAATTTTCAAGAACTTTTCATGAAATTTTCTTCAGAAGGAAAGGAAGTTGAATTAAGGGGTATCGGAGGGACACCGGGAAAGATAATGAGCTCTAATGGAATGACAAAGCTTCTAAAGAAAGAACAAGGAATAATTACACAATTATGTTCACTAGAGGTTCCCACATCTAAATCATCTATTTCTCCAGATCTCCAAAAAGTCTTGGACAATCATTCCAAGGTATTTGAGACTCCCAAAGGCCTCCCACCTATTCGTGATCATGATCATGCTATTCATTTGATTCCAGGAAGCGTTGCTCCAAACATCGGGCCTTATAGATATCCCTATGCCCAAAAGAGTGAAATTGAATGCATGGTTGCAGAAATGAAAGAGGTTGGTATAATTCAACCTAGTCAAAGTTCTTTCTCTGCTCCAGTAGTATTGGTTCACAAGAAGGATGGATCAAAGCGCATGTGTCTAGATTATAGGGAGCTCAACAAGCTCACTATTAAAGATAAATTTCTCGTTGCTGTCATTGATGAATTATTGGATGAATTGCATGGATCAATTTACTTCACCAAGTTGGATCTTCGTTCAGGATATCATCAAATCATAATGAAGACTGAAGACATTCCAAAAACAACATTTAGAACTCATGAGGGTCATTACAAATTTTTGATCATGCCTTTTGGCCTTACCAATGCACATTCTATATTTAAAGGTATGATGAATTCCATTTTCAAACCATTCCGTAGAAAATTTGTGTTAGTATTTTTTGATGATATACTACTCTACAGCAAGTCTTGGAAGGATCATGTTCAACATGTTGACAAGGTGCTCAAACTATTGGAGGAGAAACAATTATATGAAAAAATATCCAAATGTTTCTTTGGAGTACAAAAGGTGGAATATCAAGGTCATATTGTATCTCACGAAGGTGTTAAGGTAAATCGTAGAAAAATTAAAACCATAAAGGAATGGAAAATCCCCACATCCATAAAGCATCTATGAGGATTTCTCTAGTTGACAGGGTATTATCGCAAGTTTTTAAAGAATTATGGGAGAATAGCAGCACCTCTAACAACATTATTGAAGAAAGATACATTTTCATGGGTTGCAGAAGCAACGAAGGCCTTTGAACATCTTAAAGAGGTAATGTGCCAATCACTAGTCTTAGCTACACCAAACTTCACAAAAATCTTTATTCTGGAATGTGATGCCTCAGGAAATGGATTTTTTGTTGTTTTAATGCAAGAAGAAAGACCCATTACTTTCGAAAGTCATCCAATCAAAGGAAAGTATTTACACAAAACTATTTGTGAGAAGGAAATGTTGGCAATAGTACATGCACCTAAGAAATGGTGACCCTACCTAATGGGAAGACACCTCAAGGTAAAAACAGATCATGATAGTCTTAAATACCTTTTAGAACAAAGATTATCTTAAGAAGATCACCAAAAATGTGTCACAAATATGTTGGGTTATGAATTTGAAATCATCTACAAAAAGGGAAGCAAAATGTTGTGGCAGATGCACTATCAAGAAAGGATGAGGATGTGGAAGCATTTATTTGCGCCATTTATATTATCCAACCAGATTGGATAAATCAAGAAAGGTATGAATGGAAGAATGACGAATAAGTGTGGGAACTCATTCAAAAGATACAACAAGATCCCAATACATCTGATACATTTAGCTAGAAAAATGATTCGTTATGGTACAAATATCGATTATACCTATGTAAGAATTCCCAACTCAAAAAAAGTATTCTTCGGAAATTTCACACCTCTCCCTTAGGAGGGCACTCAGGATTTCTAAAAAAAATCCACAAGGTTAAGAAGGAACTTTTTTGGGGTGGCCTTAAATCAGATATTCAATAGTTTGTAGCGGAATGTTTGGTTTGCCAACAAAATAAAGTTGAAACAATTAAGACCCCAGGTCTATTATGAGGAGGTTTCAAGGGATTTCATGATAGGTTTACCCAAGTCCAAAGGAAAGAGTGTTATCATGGTGGTAGTTGACAGAATTACCAAGTATACACACCTTTGTGCATTATCTCATCCATTTAATGTGAGTACAGTTTCTACTGCACTTATGGAAACAATTCAAAAGCTACGTGGAAACCCAAATATTATTGTAAGTGACAAAGTTCCCATTTTCACTGGAAATTTTTGGACAAAATTATTTTCTTGTCTTGGTATTCAGTTAGCTCATAGCTCATCTTATCATCCTCAATCTGATGGCCAAACTAAGATAGTAAACAAATGTTTGGAAGGATATATTCGTTTCTTTGTATATGATAAAAAAAACACAATGGGTCAAATGGTTGCCTCTGGCTAAATGGTAGTATAACACTCCTTCCATACTGCAACAAAAATGACCCCGTTTATGGCACTTTATGGATATCATCCACCATTGATCACATTATATTTAAGAGAAAATTCTAAGGTTCAAGTAGTGGAAGATCACATCGAGCATCAACAACAAATTCTCCAACTCTTAAAGGATAACCTCACCTTGGCGCATAATAGAATTAAATAGTAGGCATATCAACATTGCAACGAAATAATTTTTGATGTAGGTGATTGGGTATTCCTACGGCTACAACCCAATAAACAAATGTACCTCAAGCAAGCTAAGAAGGATAATAAATTAGCACCAAAGTATTATGGTCCGTACAAGGTGTTGCAAAAGATTGGTACTATGGCATACAAATTGGAGCTTCCTACAACTTCCTGAGTGCACACAGTTTTCCATGTTTCATGCTTAAGGAAGGTTATAGGTGACAAGCTCCCAGTTCAAACAATATTGCCAGAACTTGATGAGGAAGGAAAGTCATATTGGAACCTGAAGCAGTCAAAGAAACAAGAACTCGACAGCTGCGAAATCGATCAATTTCAGAGTATCTCATCAAGTGGAAGAACTTACCTGTTGAAGATTCCACATGGGAGGATAAGAATTTTATACAGAAGCATCAAGAACTACTTAGGCATTGAGGAAAACACTTTTTTGAAGGAGACGGGCATGTTAGGTTCCTATAATACTAGTGATTCCCCCCATTACTATTGTCATTGTATCCCTTATTGTTATTATTGTGCCCCTATTGTCCCCATATTGTTATTATTATGCCCCATAGAAGCCCACTATTGTTATTTTTGTGCATTTATGTTATGATTGTTAGGTCAACTTTGGTTATGTTGTGACCCCTTAGACTCCAATATATAGAAAGAAGGTTTTGTTATTTGTATCATCTAAGAATTGTTCATTTGTGTAATGTAAAGGAGGTTTCCCCCTCGAAGAGGCTGATTTCTAAGTTGTTGATCTATCTTTTCTATCTTTTTGTGAGCTGGTTTCATAACATTCAGCTTTAGAAAGAAACCCAAATACTACAAACTATCATCCAAATGTTAGATTTTTATTCCAAAAGTAGTGAAAATCTCTACTATCCAGTCCATGTTAGGGTCACAAGAGATCAATAAGGACTTATTGTGGTTCATGAAAATTTCCAAGGTAGATCCAAAATCTGCAAGAATGTTATGAAACATTTTCCATCCAGAAGGGTCTGATTTTCCAATTTCCAACAGGTCGTACACAAACATTAAATGGGTGGGGGGGACCATGTCAATGATTTTTCATCTAACTAAGAGGTCGCTCTCTCAAGCATTTAGAATTTTCCTTGACATACCATCTATGATGATAAGGAACACGATGGGAGAAAGAGCACAGACTTGTCTAAATCCTCTAGAAATAGTGAAGAAGTTTGTAGGGAAGCCATTAATCAGTATTGCAAATGATGCACTCTCGATACAAGCTTTTATCCATTTTATCATTTTGAGACCAATTCCCATTTAATGAAGAACAATCTACAAAAGTTCCCAATCAACACAATCAAAGGCCTTTTCGAGATTGATCTTCATAACGCAGGTGTCCAGTTTATAAGTATTGATGGAATGAAAACACCCTTGAGTGATTGCCATAGCATCATGAATCTGTCGGTTTTCTAAAAAGCTAGTTCTTTAAAAAGATCAAGTTTTCTGTAGAGATGAGTTTGGATAGGAATGGTTCAAGCCGGTTTGTAGTGGTTTTTTTGATGAGCTTATAAATGGTGTTGCACAATGATATTGGATGAATGTCTAAGAAGGGGATAGGGGATGGAACATTCGGAATTAGGGTAATGAGAAAATTGTTGCATCAGAGACCCAACCAAGATAGCAAGATTCTTCCACCATTTCAGTAACCTCATCGATCATGATGTCCTGAAAGTGTGTGAAAATTTAAAAAACATTTAAATTGCATGTTTTACTATATTTAATAAATAATAATTATTTTACATTACTGGATGAAAAAAATTTATTCTACATCACCCATAATTTTGCTCCGCAAGTCTTTTTTGGTCTCAATCATGTGATTATTTTTCCAAAAACTCTGACGATTAGAGTGTTTGAATTGTTTTTTTTTTTTTTTTATGGTTTAAATGGATTCAACACCATCAAAAACCTATTCAACATCCAAAACTCTAAAGCTTGACAGCTATAACCTAGACTTCTCAAAATTTCTACCAGATTTTCACCAAAATCATATTGGAATTTCAACTATTTTCCTAACAAAATTGTGACCTCATTAAATTACTCTCTTAAAAATTAAGATACTATATTTGATGAACATTAAATAATAATAATGCTGCATTTAAAAATTACCATGATTTTCGGCCAGCACTAATTTTAGAGAAGTAGTAAGTATTAGTCTAAATTTTTATATCCAATAATGTCTATGTTTGTATTTAAAAAAAATTCAATTAGAGTAATGATTTCTGACTCGATAGTGTATCTAAGAATTACCATTATGGATTTTCTTTACTGAAAAAGCAATGAGTATCCAAGACTGTTGTATTGAGAATACTAAATAATTACATATGGAATATGGGATTTTTTTGGATTTTTTTTCGAAAAAATAATTAGTTTTTTAGAATTAAAGTAAGGTAATTGGTATAACGTTAAGTCACAAATATATTAAGTTAAAAGCTCATAAATGTTTAAAAATAATATAACATTATAACAATATTTATTAAGATATTATAGTTTATTATATTACAAGTAAGAATAATTTTCAATAAGAAAATAAAAACAATTCTTCTCAATCGTTCAAAATAACTCTATTAATTTATATAGGAGTTGTCTATAATGTGACTTTTTGAGATTCCGGTGACGGAATCCGGGGGAAGAAATTGAGATGAAATCATGATTTGTTGCAGTTAAAATGATTTTTTAACTGCATATTCGGATTCAGCACCCTGAAAAACCCCTGGGACGCTTTCATTGTGCAGAAACTAGTTATCAAACTTGGATTTCAATAAATTACTGCCGGATTTTCACCGGAAAAAATCGCCGGAAAGGCTTTCAAAAAGTCGCGTTAAAGACTACGGCATTTATATATAATGTTTTTAAATACATATTTTATAATATAAATAATTTTATAATTTCATTTTTAAATGATTTTGATTTTTAAAATAATATTTTTTTCTAAATGATTTCGATTTTTATAATTTTAAATTATTAATTTTTATTTTAAAGATTATATATAATTTAAGAAAGATTTATTAACTGCTATACATAATCTACTAAAAAATTATTAACTATTTGAATTAAAAATATGTAATATTATTTATAAAAATTTAAATTCTAAATTAAAATAACGATTTCAAAAAAATAGAATAATGCTTATCTACGATTTGAACATTTTCTTTCATTTTATTATTATTTTAGGATTAATAATATATAGATATATATTTTCCTACCCCTTAGTTTAAAAACATATTAAGAATACCATGCGTAAACATCTTACAGTGTATTCTCTTTTCTAGGAAAATCATCTCTTCAGCTTTAACAGGGGTGAAATGTCAATTTGTTTAGGTTAAGATATTAATGTTTTAATAAAATATTAAACGTTAGAATGATAATTTTTACTCTATTTTAGTTATATGTATATAATTTTAATTTTAATTATTTATCTATCTATATACAAAATTGATGGAAAATTTCAATTTAGTTAAATAAATAAAAGTATTGATTTTTTAATTAAACTAATAGAAAAATGATTTGTAATATTTTTTTGTAATATATGATAGAGCCATTGGTTTCTAATAATTCCTCGAAATATCTAGAAGATAAAACAGAAAAAGAAAAATCTATGATCAAACTTGGCATCTATTATAAAAAATGTAGTAAATGTAGTGTCATGTATTATGTTTATTTATGATGGATAGAATGTTTCAAATTTATTAAAAAAAAAATAGTATAATCATATAAATTAAATATCATTAAAATATTTTAATACATTTCATATTGTCAAGATTAAAAAAAAAAATTAATTTTATTATTATTATTATTATTATTATTATTATTATTATTATTTGACTAGAGAAATTAGTAACTGTGTGTGTTTGGTACTGGCTTAACAGGGTCAATTTCGACCACTATCACTATAACTTCTAGGTGCCTACTATGCCTCTACCATGTTTGGTACTAGCCTAACATGGTCAATTTCTACCACTATCACTATAACTTCTAGGTACTTACTATGTCCCTACCATCGACATGGGCCAAGAAAATTTGAGTCTTGAATATCTTGTTACATAAAACTTCATTTTCATGGCACTTGTTAATATATATATATATATATATATATATATATATATATATATATATATATATATTAAAAAAAAACACGGTCCCTCAACCATGGAAATTATTAACATGTGAATAAGATTTTTTACAATACCATGGGCCACTACCATAACCTGTCAATATCCCATGCCCAAAAACAGTTATATGCTTTTCCAAGTGAAGTATAATGAAAATAAAATTTTAATTAATTAATTGGAAATAATAATATAATTTTAAATAATAAACATTATTTGAAATAATATCCTAAAAAACCCTATGACCTGAAGCTTTACTTTAATTTTAGGAATTTAGAAGTGGTGGGTACAATATATTATCCCCAACTTTAAAGAAAGAAATGAAGTTGAATTTGCAATGGAACTTAAGATTTGATCTAATAATTAGGTGAAATCAATAGCATCGTGGAAAGTATTTTTATGTCTTACACAAGAAAAAAAAATCTAGATAAATAAGAGGCTAATAAGGGAATGATGTTTCAAATGGACATGTGTAAATTTCTTACCTCACAAATAAGCTCGATATTTTTTTTTTTAATATTTTCTATAATAAAGGGGAACTCCTTCTATAATTGAGCAACCTTGTCCAAGCCAATTCTACATCTTTTAAAAGGTTGTATTCCTCCACAAACAAACCATCTCTTGTATTTTTATGGGTGAGTGCAAGAAGTTGCTTCCTGAAATCATTGCAAAAAGAATACATGCTTGTTGAAATTTGGTAACGCGCATTCAGTTTAGGAGCAAGCCTATGATCCTATTTGAATTGTTTTGGCCCTTGTAAAAAATTTGTTGATATTTCTACATTTCCTTCCATGTACTATGTTATAAATGCATGTAATTTTTTTTATGAAAGTGAGAATGCATTCTTAAAAGATTATGTGGTTCCTCTATGTTAAAAATAAAGAAGTGTTAAGGCCTAAAATTTTTAGTGGAGAATAAGAAACTCAGGTTCTAAATGAACCTTTGTAAGTTCAAAAACCCTAATTAAAAGAGAAAATACTTGTTCCCTAAACTTCAAATGTAACTTTTAATATTTATTCATAATAAACAACACATACAAACCACAACATCAACTTTCATTAATTCCACGTTTATTCCCTTTGAATGTAAAAATTATCATCCCTATTATTCATAGACATGATTCATTAAACATCTTATCTCCTTAGCACTCCATTCAAATAACCATACAATTATATTATACTCAAAAACATATTTAAACAATTCCAAACCATTATCATCGTTATCAATATACACCATACATAAATGTTGATCAAAACACAAATATTTGCATATTAATTTAAAACTCCCATCCAAATGTTTGATAAAATTTATTATCCAATTCCCTTCCAAATGTTTGATAAAACATAAGATCCCACATGAATCTACTTTAAATTTTTTGAATTGGTACCAGATACATGCAGCTATATTATACTCAAGAATATATTTGATAAAACATATTAGCTAACATGAATCTCCTTTAACTTTTTCGAATTCATACCAAATATGTGCAGTTATATTATACTCAAAAGTATATTTGGGGGAGCCCAAATCATTGTTGATGCAGGAGCATCCAACTAGGGCACCATGACTAGGTGTTGGTCTCTGCTAAGGTAGAAAGTTTTATTAGCAAATTGGTTTCTTTATGTTTAGTTTGTCAAAGTAGGATACAAGACTTTGTTTTTATTTTAATCTCAGTATTAGTTAGGGACAGTTTAGTCGGTTAGGGTCACTATTTTGTTTGTCCTTAATAAACAATAGTTTAATAATTGTTCTTTCATTTTAGAGGAAAAAGACAAATATGTCTAATGTAAAATCTTGCAGTACAGACAGAACTGAATACATGAATAGTTGTGTAACTAATAGAATAGCAACTGAAAAAGTAACTACACACAGTTCAGATAACTGTGGACAGAAGATATAAATGTAAAATAAAAAATCATTCAAAAGGTTAAGCATACAAGTATCCATAATAAAAAGAGTAGACAATTTATTCATTCAAATCCATCTGTAACAACCATAATATTTATTTATTGTTTCCTATTCATTGAACAACCAGAATAGTTGATATGGTGCATGCAAACTGTCTTGTTTATTTTCTTTTCTAAAGGAACAGAGTTCAAACAACAAGGACTGTATCGAATCCCTAGAATGAGGGTTGGTAACCCATTAAAAGAAATCATGATCGGAAATAGACAAGAACAATTGCAAGCAGTTTGAACGAAAAGAGCATATGCACATAGTCATAAAAGACAGAGAAAAATTTCTCATTTTCGAATCCGTTCACCTGAACAAACATGGTCAAGGAAACTGTACAAGATAACCAGGCACAATTCGAAGGCATCCAAACCAGAACGAGAAAAATAATAGCCGAAAAATCACATTTAAACAGAGGTAATCAAAGCAAACAAATTCTCTATATTTTTCTTTCCAATTATAACATGAAATGTCTGTATATACATAACAGTGCCCGAACATAACCCCACAAGCAGTCACAAGCCTAACGACCAACAAACCCTAGACGAGGGTTTTGGGATGGATTCCATTATATATGAATTTACAGATAACCAGTATCGAAACCCAAGAAAGACTGCATTAAAGCGACCCAGGATGCTTGACTACAGCAGAGGGACATCAACAAACAAGTATTGAGGAAACCAAACCATCAAGAACCTACAGGCCCTATATTTAAGAATGAAATTGATGACGGTCACAGAGCCTACCAAGCAAGGTCCGAGGTGACTACGCCAGGCATGCCCATTTGCAAACCCTCAACCTACAAGAGAACCATAACAAGATTATGAGTATAGTTGTCGACTATGAAAGAAAGAAAAAGCGAATAAGTGCATACACAGAGAGGGATTCTTTTCCTTACCTGGAGGGTTCGCAGCGCAGACAGAGTGCAGACCATTGAACCACAAATCTAGGATACTGATAGAGACAAAGGAGCGAGATCATTTAGAGACGGAATAACAAAGGGAATAGAGTAAATCATGGATGGACAAAGTTACCTGAAGTGAAGTCGAAAATAGATGAGTGCCATCGCTTTGCAACCTGGATGCATGCACAAAACCACTACGATTTACTAGCAAAATGACCTCATAACAAAACAATGACCGTGGAATAAAGACAAGGTAAGAAACTGCACGAGAATTACAAATGTATACTCACATAGGCGACATAACTACCAATCTGTGCACAAAGAGCCAAGACCACAAGTTACCTAGGTGAATGCAGGTGCTAATCTCTCAAGCAGAGTAGCCCGTGACCGGTGCGGACATTAGTTACAGCATAGCATCATACACAGGAAACATAAGCATTAATAGAACAAACCATCGACACCAAGAAACGAAGAGCAAAAATGACCGAGCAACAATAGGAGGGAAGGTTTTGGCAAGAACGAGGAGTGGGAAACACAAACCAAGGTGCCAGTACAGTGTTAATAACTACAGTCATAATTTCCACCTTACCAAAGTCTAGAAATATCCGAAGTTAAGTCAAAAAGCACAATTTAATCCATAGCTTAGTCATTGTTTAAATCATTTAATTAGTGGTTAACATAACAATGTGTCAATTCCAATCTTTATTGTGCAGAATCATGTGGAGTGTTGGGCTAGTCCCATCATAGTGGTATCAGAGCAGGATTTGGAATTGGCTAGAGAAATGGAGGTAGGAAGGTGAGGTCGTGGAAGAGGTGTTCAAAGAATAGCAAAGGAAGGACTGAGAGAGGAGATCAAGATTCTTACTGCCCGTTTGGAGGCAGTTGAAGCAGGGAGAAGAAGGGATCCAGAGATAGGTGATGATAGAGAAGAGGAAGTTGTAGCGACAACAGATGGATCGTATGAGGAAGGATTGGAAATGAGGCTATTGAGGTCAGTCCTATTAGCGAGCAGCAAACCCAAGCCAGAACTCCCAAACTATGACGGTAGCTTGTCCACAGAGGTTCTATTGTACTGGATCAATGAGTTGGATATGTATTTCGAGTGTGAGGAGGTTAGTGAAGATCGTAGAGTCAAGTTCACTGCGACAAAGTTGAAGGGACACATAGCCCTGTGGTGGGACAGTGTCCAAAAAGAGAGAAGGAGATTGAACAAGTTGCCAATCAAGAAATGGTCCAGGATGGTGGCCAAATTGAAAGGCAGATTTCTACTTAAGGATTACCCAATTGCACTACACAGGCAAGTGCAGAATCAGAAATAGAAAGGGATGGCAGTAAGGGAGTACACTGAAGAGTTT
Organism: Pinus tabuliformis; assembly: GCA_031772625.1. Lineage (NCBI taxonomy): Eukaryota > Viridiplantae > Streptophyta > Pinopsida > Pinales > Pinaceae > Pinus > Pinus tabuliformis. Next base: position 1,915,390,952 of record CM062817.1, on the reverse strand, counting down.
TACCAAGTGAACTTAAGGGTCGGTTATATAGAGGACACCCCGGAGAAGACAACCAGGTATGTAAATGGTTTAAGGTTAGAAATCTTAGATGAAATTAGTATTCTTTCTCCGAAAAACATTGAAGAAGCATATCAGAGTGCTATGAAAGCTGAAGAGAAAATTACTAGAAAACAAAATGCCAGGAGAGGATGAGGAACTGGCAGAGGAAGAGGCCAGTCCTATGGAAGAGGGCGAACTGCTAGCAGTAATGAGGAAGGCAGCAGTTCTAAAGCTTTCAGAACAACAGAAAAAGGTGACAACATGAGAGGTGGTAGGCCATATCAGGGAGGCAGGGGAAATAGCTGAGGCAGAGGAGCTGGTTATCAATGCTACAGGTGTCACAAGTGGGGACATAGATCGTTTGAATTCCCTAAGGCAGAACAAGCTAGACAGAGGGCTACGTATGTTGCACAACTAGAAGAAGTAGAGGCACCCCCCCAAGAAGCAGAAAATGCTCCAGAAATAGGGGAAGCCCTAGTTTTGAACAAGGTGTTGCTGAAACCAGCCAAAGAAACAACTGAACAAACTCAGCGGAAAGCTTTGTTTCGGATGGTTTGTAAGTCACACGGTAAGTGCTGTAAGCTGATTATTGACAGTGGAAGTACAGATAACTTGGTGGCCACAGAGATGGTGGAAAAGTTGGGGTTGAAGCGGTTGAAACACCCCACCCCTTACAAAGTTTCATGGCTGCAAAAAGGCCATCAGTTGCTGGTAGATGAGCAATGCGAAGTGGAGTTTCATATCGACATATATAAGGATAAGGTCATTTGTGACATAATGCCGATGGATGTATGTCACATATTGCTAGGTAGGCCATGGCAGTATGACAGGAAGGTGGTACATGACGGAAAGAAAAACTATTACAAGTTTGTCAAGGATGGGATCAAGCACACGCTTGTGCCCATCAAGGAGGAAGAAACAACAGGGACAAGTGAGACAAGAGTATTGTTAGTAAGCGGAAAACAGTTTTTGAAACAAGTTGAGGACAGCGAGGTGAGCTATGCTGTTGTAAGAAGAGAAAAGACAGTACTACTACACACAGAGGTGTCAGATTTTTCCATAGAAATTCAATAGATGTTGTAGGAGTTTACCGATATAGTGGTGGATGACTTGCTAGATAAACTGCCCCCCAAAAGAAGCATAAGTCACCATATTGACTTCATACCCGGAGTAAGTTTTCCAAATAAGGAAACATATCGGATGAGCCCCAAAGACAATGAGGAGATTAGAAAGCAGGTGCAGGAACTACTAGACAAAGGGTTGATAAGGGAGAGTTTGAGCCCTTGCACAGTTCCAACGGTTCTCGCTCCCAAGAAAGGAGGAGAATGGCGGATGTGCACAGACTCGAGGGCCATCAACAAAATCACCATCCGGTATAGGTTTCCACTGCCATGGATGGATGACATGATGGATTGCCTAAGTGGGGTAGCATATTTTTCTAAGATAGATTTAAAGAGTGGGTATCATCAGATTCGAATTCGAGAGGGGGATGAGTGGAAGACAACCTTCAAGACTAATGAGGGACTGTATGAGTGGTTGGTTATGCCATTCGGACTAAGCAATGCACCCAGTACCTTTATGTGGTTAATGAATGAAATGTTGAAAGAATACATCGGGAAGTTTGTGATAGTGTACCTGGACGACATATTAATTTTCAGCAAGACAAGGGAGGAAAATTTTCAACATGTTCGAAAAGTGCTAGAAAAATTGCAGCAGAATAAGCTACTGATAAACTTGAAACATTGTACTTTTCTACAAAAAGAGTTGGTTTGTTTGGGCTTTGTAATAGCAGAAAATGAGTTGAAGATGGATTTGGAAAAGATTTCAGCGACAGTCAATTGGCCATCCTCGAAAATCTTATTTGAGGTACATAGTTTTCATGGGCTGGCGAGTTTTTATTGGAAATTCATAAGAAATTTTAGTGAAATCTACGCACCTATGTTGGACACTATCAAAAATGCCAGTCAGCCTTTTCGATGCATAGATGCAACAGAAAGGAGTTTTCAGCTACTAAAGAAGAAGATCACAGAGAGACCGATCCTAAGACTGCTAGATTTTAAAATTCTTTTTTAGGTTTGTTGTGATGCTAGCGGTATGGCTATTGGAGCTGTACTTAGCCAAGAGGATAAACCTGTTGCATTTTTCAGTGAGAAGTTGAATGAAAGCAGGCAGAAGTATTCATCCTACGACAAGGAGTTCTATGTTTTCATCCAAGCACTTAAGCATTGGAGACACTATTTGCTGGGAAATGAATTTGTTTTGTTCTCGGATAATTCTGCACTGCAGTATGTGATGCAACAGCACAAGCTGAATCACAAACATGCCAAGTGGGTGGAATATTTGCAAAGTTTCACCTTTGTGTTGAGACGCATCAGCATGCAGGCCAAAAAGGTGGTGGATGCATTGAGTAGGAGGGCCTTACTCTTGCAGGAGAGTACTGTACAAGTGCTGGGTTTTGAGCAGTTGAAAGATTTATATCAGACTGACACAGATTTTCAAGAGGCTTACAAAGCATGTTAGAATCCTTTGGTGAGAGACAATAGTCCATGGTTGGACTATAACTTGCAGGAGAAACTACTGTTTAGAGGATGAATGTTATGCATTCCTGACTGCTCGATGAGAGAGAATATTATTTGGGAAAAGCACAGTGGAGGTCTAGCCAGACATTTCGGCATAGACAAGACACTCGAGCAGCTCAACCATTTTTACTTTTGGCCAAAAATGCGAAGGGATGTACAAAAATTCGTGACCAAATGTAAAGTGTGCCTGTTAGCAAAGGTTCACAGTTAAAACACGGGACTGTATACACCATTGCCTGTTCCAGGTAGACTGTGGGACTCAGTCAGCTTGGACTTCATCTTGGGTCTACCAAGGACACAACGGGGTTATGACTCGATGATGGTAGTAGTGGACCGTTTTCGAAGATGGTGCATTTCATCCCTTGTAGAAAAACCAGCGATGCCACTCACATGGCCCACTTGTTCTTTAGAGAGATTGTCAGGCTACATGGTTTACCTAAATCTATTCTTTCTGACAAGGATGTGAAGTTTACAGGGCACTTTTGGTGCACCCTGTGGAAGAAGATAGATACGCAGATGAGTTACAGCTCTTCTTATCACCCGCAGACCGACGGAAAAACAGAGGTGGTAAACAGAAGTCTGGGGAACCTGCTACGAAGCTTAATTGGTGAGAATTTGTGGATGTGGGATCGAGTACTTTCCCAGGCAGAGTTCTCTTATAACGACTCACCCAATCATAACATAGGTTGCAGTACTTTTTAGATCTTGTACGGCATGCATCCTCACGGAGTGCATGAGTTGCGAGATCTCGGACAGCAAGAAAGGTGAAGTGCAGATGGGGAAGATTTTGCTAACGCGATGAGAGATTTGCATGAGCAGGTGAAAATTATATTGCAGGACAATAGCCAAAAGTGTAAACAACAAGCAGATTGAAGGGAAGTGCAGTTTAATGTAAGAGATGAAGTCCTCATGCATTTGCACAAGGAACGCTTCCCTAGAGGTGCATACAACAAGCTGAAGTATAAGAAGATAGGTCCCAACAAAGTTCTCTGGAAATTTTCATCGAATGCCTATGAGATACAGCTGCCACCAGGGATAGGCATTTCACCCATATTCAATGTAGTAGGCCTATTTCCCTACACTACTAACCCAAAAGAAGAAGACATAACCACACGGCCAACACGATACACCGAAGATGGAAGTGCAACTTGGATGAGACAAATGCCTTACATTCAGCCTCCCGAGATTAAGAGAATCCTCAACACTCAGGTGGCCAAACGAACTCGGTGGAAAGAGTATCTGCAATACTTGGTCAAGTGGAAGAACCATCCTATTAAGGACAGTTCGTGGCTTGATGCCAGGAGAATAGAGCAGGTGGGTTCTTCAGTCGAGAAGCTCATGGACCAGAGTCATGATTTCTTTTTACCCCGGGAGCCTGATGCAGGAGCATCCAGCTAGGGCACCATGACCGGGTGTTGGTCTCTGCCAAGGTGGAAACTTTTATTAGCGAATTGGTTTCTTTATATTTAGTTTGTCAAAGTAGGATGCATGACTTTGTTTTTCTTTTAATCTCAGTATTAGTTAGGGATAGTTTAGTCAGTTAGGGTCACTATTTTGTTTGTCCTTAATAAACAATAGTTTAGTAAGTGTTCTTTCATTTTAGAGGAAAAAGACAAATATGTCTAATGTAAAATCTTGCAGTATAGACATAACTAAATACATTAATAGTTGTGTAACTAATAGAATAGCAACTGAAAAAGTAACTACACACAGTTCAGATAACTGTGGACAGAATATATAAATGTAAAATCGAAAATCATTCAAAAGGTTCAGCATACAAGTATCCATAATAAAAAGAGCAGACAATTTATTCATTTAAATCCATCTGTAACAGCCATAATATTTCTTTATTGTTTCCTATTCATTGAACAACCAGAATAGTCAATATGGTGCATGCAGATTGTCTTGTTTATTTTCTTTTCTAAAGGAACAGAGTTCAAACAACAAGGATTGTATCAAATCCCTAGAATGAGGGTTGGTAACCCATTAAGAGAAATCAGGACCGGAAACAGACAAGAACAATTGCAAGCAGTTCGAACGAAAAGAGCATATGCACACAGTCATAAAAGACAGAGAACACTTTCTCATTTTTGAATCCGTCCACCTGAACAAACACAGTCAAGGAAACCGTACAAGATAACCAGGCATAGTTCAAGGGCATCCAAACCAGAACGAGAGAAATAACAGTCGAACAATCACATTTAAAACAGAGGTAATTCAAAGCAAACGAATTCTCTATATTTTTCTTTCTAATTATAGCATGAAACGCTTGTATATACATAACAGTGCCCAAACATAACCCCACAAGTAGTCACAAGCCTAAAGACCAACAAACCCTAGATGAGGGTTTTGGGACAGCTTCCATTATATATGAATTTACAGATAACCAGTATCGAAACCCAAGAAAGACTACATTAAATCGACCCAGGATGCTTGACTGCAGTAGAGGGACATCAAAAAACAAGTATTGAGGAAACCAAACCATCAAGAACCTACAAGCCCTAACTTTAAGAACACAATTGATGACAGTGACATAGCCTACCAAGCAAGGGCCGAGGTGACTACGCCAGGCATGCCCATTTGCAAACCCTCAACCTGCAAGAGAACCAGAATAAGATTGTGAGTATAGTTGTTGACTATGAAAGAAAGAAAAAGCGAATAAGTGCATATGCAAAGAGGGATTCTTTTCCTTACCTGGAGGGTTCGCAGCGCAGACAGAGCACAGGTCATTGAGCCACAAATCTCGGATACCGACTGAGACAAAGGAGCGAGTTCATTTAGAGACATAATAACAAAGGGAATAGAGTAAATCATGGATGGACGAAGTTACCTGAAGTGAAGTCGAAAACAGAGGAGTGCCATCGCTTTGCAACCTGGATGCATGCATAAAACCACTGAGATTTACCAGCAAAATGACCTCATAACAAAATAATGACCGTGGAATAAAGACAAGGTAAGTAGTTGCATGAGAATTACAAACATATACTCACATAGGCAACAGAACTACCAATTTGTGCACAAAGAGCCAAGACCATAAGTTACCAAGGTGAATGCAGGTGCCAATATCTCAGGCAGAGTAGCCCCTGACTGGCGTGCACATTAGTTACAGTGTAGCATCATACATAGGCAGCATAAGAATTACCAAAACAAACCCTAAGCACCAAGAAACGAAGAGCAAAAATGACTAAGCAACAATAGGAGGGAAGGTTTTGGCAAGAACGAGGAGCGGGAAATGCAAACCAAGGCACCAGTACAGTGTTAATAAATACAATCATAATTGCCACCTTACCAAAGTCCAGAAATATCCAAAGTTAAGTCACAAACCACAATTTAATCCACAGATTAGTCATTGTTTAAATCATTTAATTAGTGGTTAACATAATAGTGTGTTAATTCCAATCTTTATTGTGCGGAATTGTGTGGAGTGTTGGGCTGGTCCCATTAATTGTCATACTCATCAATATAAACAATACATGAATATTAATCAAAGCATACTTTTTTGCATCTTAAGTTAGAAATCCCATCCAAATGTTTAACGAAATGTATTATCCAATTCTCTTCCAAATGGTTGATAAAATGTATTATCCGACATGAGTCTCATTTAACTATTTGAGATTGATACCCAATATATTATATCGCAAAACAAAATTCATTATCATCCAACTTTAATAAAGAATCTAAATAGAACACAACTTTAAAATATAATAATTCTTTTAGGTTGGAATATAATAGGTTATTTAACCAATAGTTTTTTTGGGTTTATAGGTCTCAGAGATGCATTTGTAACCATTACATTCATGAAATATTTGTATTAAGGAGATTTATTTCAAGCGATCATTTTTTATTAGCTCAACCATGACCCCAAGAGTGTTGAGAGAATTGAACCCATGATCTCTCAATATAAAAAGTGTCTTAATGGTATGAAATTGAACAATTGAGTTAACACCTATAACTATAACTAATATTTCGTTATATTCAGTTATAATTAAATGGATATTTAATGTCTATATTTTTGTAGTGAGAGTTTTTATACAATTCAGTGTAGATGTGATGTTGTCCCATAACATTATATTTAAATATAATAAAATAATACTTACATTAACAAACAAAAAATATTAATAACAAAAAAATATTTTAAATTGACCATAAAAGATTTAATGCCAACCATAAATAAAATATTTAAGTTTCTACTTTGATTTTACATATAGAGAGATAAAGTAATCAAACACATTTTTTTCTTTAATTTTATTTCTAACCTTTTATTTAATTTTTAATGAATGATATGTGTGATTCTTTGACTATCGAATTGACATATCGCATCTAAAATTATATTGATATTACAACCCACTATGAACGAGTTATGTAATTCATTTCATTTCATAATCAAACCATATCTATATCTATATCTATATCTATATCTATATCTATATCTATATCTATATCTATATCTATATCTATATCTATATATATATATATATATATATATATATATATATATATATATATATATATATATATATATATATATCATGACTAAAATATTTCAATGTCCATAGAAAGTAACACAACTTTGTATTAACGTTATATAGAGAGATAAAGTACGAGGGATATGTCTAATTTATCCAATTCTTAATATGGAGCACAAATGTAAAATTCAAAAGATATTAGGAAAAAAAATCAATAAGTGTCATAAATAAAATATTTCAATATGCATGTTAAGTAATAGATTTCATTATAACTATTTAAAGCAAGACAAGGGGAGAAATGTTTTAATTTAGGGTATGAGACATGTAATTCTTTTCATGCTTAGCATAGGTTTGAGCTATCAAACTATGAGATGGATAAAACCTCTCAAGGTCCAAACATTTCTTCAAGTTTTACACTAAAATAAGATTGCATATTACAAGATTTGATCCTTCTCCATGCTTAATAGATTCAGGGTTAAGATGGATCTATGCTAGTCAATTGTTCAATTATCAACCTAATTAAATTGATTATCACTTTATCAATTGTGCATTACAATATAAATACAAAATGTCATCTACAAACCTTAGGTTGACTCATTAATGGACAATAAATTGCATATATTCTTAAAAAACAATATTAAATCCAATACAAATTTACAACCTTATCTCATAACATAAAATTAAATTGACATCTACACATACACTTTGATTCTAAAAATAAATATAGGAGAATTATTAGACATTTAAGACCACTCAAACTTTATCACTATAGAAAACACAAAAACAATTATATTGGATATAATATGATCATATTCAAGGGTTCAAAACTTATACAATATTTGTTCTTATTATTATTATTTTCCATATAATAAAATACTCTACTCTCTAGTTAATATACATGGGTATGATATTCTTTAGGGTTCAAGGTCATTTAACAACAAGGCTTAAAGCCATTATAACAATATACTTGATATAACATCAACACGTCACTTGCAAGAATTTAATCGAGGTGGAGAGGATAATAAGTTCCTCCCAATCGCCTGACATAAATGGACTCACCTCCACACAAGGATGTGACTACTAAAGTCTATGAAGGAATATATACTCTAGCCCCCTCTATATTTTAACGAGTGACCTCTTTGGTGGAAACACACTCTTAACAGTTAAGTCCACACAAACTATTTAAAATCACAAGCACATTTTACATATATCACACCATATAGATATGTTAGCATCCATTTAATGGAAAACCAATTACATTATATGATACATTTCTATGCATTTATCCAAATTTCATTTAACAATGAGGCTTAAAGCCATTACAACATTATACTCGATATAAACTCAATGTGTCACTTGCGAGAATTGAATCTGGGTGGGGAAGATAGTAAATTCCTCCTGAGCACTTGAGATAAAGGGACCCACCTCCACACAACGATGTGACTATTAAAGTCTACGAAGGCATAGAGAATCTCACCCCCTTTGGATTTGAACTTGTAACCTCTTAGGAGGAAACACATGCTCTTAAAATCTAGGCCCATTCATTATATTTAAAATCAAAAACATATATTTCCTATATTCACACCATATAGATGCATTATGTGAGCATCTTATGGAACAAAAATTATATTATATGATGCATTTCTACGCATTTAACCAAAAACATCAATTCATATGTTTACTTGTTTTATATTGCATACTCTTAAATAAATTTACCAAAAAGTTCTTTCATATTATTGCACACTTTTATTTCTTTGTTTCATTCTTTTATATTTCTTTTTCTTCTTATTTATATTTTTTATTTATCTTTCCTCCTCCTCCTTATTTTCCCTAGATTTAGGTTGACCCATTTACATGTTACATGGAATATTGATTTTCTCAACTGTAATATGTTGTTATCAAGATGGTGTGACACTTGAATAAGCCTGGATGCTTCTTGGAACAAATTTTATCCCCCACAATTGTCTCCCACCCTTAAACCCTTCCCATAAGATTTTAACTTAAGACTTGATGAGGAATAAACCATCTTAAACCAATTGTTCTACATCCCATGGGTATGATCTAACACACTTAAATGTCATTTTATATAGTTTCTCTTGGTTTATGATTTCAGTCATAGTAATTACCTACCTTGTTTTTTCAAACACTATGTATATCTAATGACCTCTTTAATCTTGTTGAAGTTATTTTTTCCATACTATAAAGCTTTACTTGTGTTAAACATCTTCATACTTGTTAGGGATCAAGGAAATTCATTTTATACATTTGTTTATTTGTCTTTCCCTTAATAATTTATCTTCAAACTATTTACATCTAGTTGATTACATGGCATTGGGTTTATGGTGGCTTAGTTACTTTCAGCTAATCATTATTTTAGTTTCAATTGTATACTTTAAAATAAACCTAATAAACATCATATAATCTAATTCCTATGGTCGTTTTGGAATATATAATTTAATTTTTATTAGTTGGGTTCAATTTGGGTGGTTGAGACAAATGATTATTATCTTTCCCAGCCATTTTCAATTTTGTCCAATAACATGTTGAGCTCTTAACAATTATGTCATCATATTGGCTTGAAAACTTATTGTTGATTCCATTTGGTAACCAAATGTGTGATTATCATATCTAATAATACATATATTCCATATTAAAATATGTGAAATATTGCTCACTTTTATATATAATGAATTAAATAATCATATTTTTTCAAACTTAATCCAAATAACTCATTACCACATATAATTAATTAAAATTTATGCACATTTCTTCAAACCCAATCCATAAAAAACTATTACATTTGACCTCTTACCATTAGGTTAAATATCATTTACATTTTCTTAAACCATCCAAGAACTTGAATATTTTGAAAGGCTTGTCATCAATACTTTAAATTATGGTCTTTTCTATTGTACTTTTATTTTCGTTAATTCAAAACTTTTTTCGTTACATGTATGTCCTTTCTTTTCTTCTTTTCTTTTGTAAATTTCAAAGCTTTGTATTAGTAATAGAAACAAAGATACATTGATAAACTGGTGTGAGCCAAGGGAATTCCAACATAAGAACTCCACCTCTTTCACATAGACCCAACATAAACTAGCTACTGACATACTAATATTTGCATAAACACTACCTAGTTGGGTTTACAAGCTTCCCCCTAGATAAACACAGAAAACCCAAGAGACATTAGATTCTTAAATCAACATATTAGCAGTGAAAACCTACTCTCAAAACTAATGTAGCAAGAGACACTGTGCATTTTGGATCCATAAAAAATACATACATTACGAATCCGAAAAACACATGACCAACACCAAACAATGGGTCGAGACACCATACACTGTTGTGATCCATCTAGAGAAATGCCCATACTACGCCAAATTGGAGCAAGACAACTGCCACCTAGGAAATCGACCAAAACCAACCAACTACAACCCTTTAACATTAGTCCTTGTTAGACAAGAAACCATAGTTGGAGCATGAATGCTAGAACCAGGCAACTCACCATGGTCACTGCCTTCTGATTTGCAGGGTACATGGATTTCAACAATATGTCTCATGTGGGAATCAATTTCATCCACACTAAAGCACAATCTCCTTAACATTCTCTTGACATTCTCTAGGGATGCAAAGAGATTCTATTTCTCAACTTGTTTTTCTCTAAGAACTAATCCCAACAGTAACTTCAATTTCCAATTAAAAGCCATTGATATAGAAATTGTGTCTTTCTGCCTCTAGTGCACGTCCCAAATCTAGAACCCATCCACACAAATATTCAAGAAATTTCAAATGAGACAACGACTTCCTTTATTCTCCCACCTTCACATCCAATTCTCTTTTTTCCAAATAGACATCACGAGGGACAACATTGAAATAAGATGCCACTGAAAGGACAAACAAATTTGGCTCTATCTTCTACAACCAGGTCAAGACATCAAAACAAGAAGTCATTTTAATAGCCCCAAATTAAATGACTATACTTGGAAAGTAGGCCTCTAACACAAAAGGGAGTCGACACAAACTCCACATTCGGCATTATATCCTCCACCATAACCAATAAAACACCCCTTCCCAACACGAGACTCGCACTAAAACCAGAACCAAAGGTCCAAAACAAAACTCTTTAAACCAAGCTCAATACCACAGGAGGCCAGCACAACCCTCCAGAAAATACCACCCATGCCAACCATCCATGACAAAATATAGATAGAGCCGACTACAGAACCTGCCACAATGCAACACAGATAGAGCCTACTAACAAAACCCTAGACCCAACGCCAAGCATAAAAAAAACTATTAATTTTGGAACTGTAAACAATCTGGAGCTGAGAAAGACACACCCAAGAAAACAAAAAAACCAAGTGAGCGAAAAACAACAAGCTCAACAAGACATAAATCCATAACAGAGGACTAGAATTTACAATCCCAATTCGTCGAAACACAAGGAAAAACTCTCCGCCTCGCCAACCAACAAAAAATCCGTGCCTAGAACATCGCCAACGCCTTCACGTACCACCTGAGAAATAATCTTTATTCCTCCCTCCCTCCCAAAAAAAACTCTTAAAAAAAACATGCCAGAAAAACACACAAACCAATACTTAAACAATATGCTACATAAACCAAAAGATAACCCTCTAACTCTTGCAATATCGTGTCGCAATATCTTTCTCACTATAGAGCATCACTCGCAACCACTTATAAAAATTTAATAACATACTCATACATATGAGAGACTCCATGTACTCCCACATTAAATGGGAACGTGAATGACCAAGAGTAACATACGCAAAAACCCAAGCCCCATCTATAGTAACACCCCCATCAAGGGGGTTACATGTATGCCTTTTCATTTTCATTCATGTGAAACATTTTCCTCTACATGTATTACATGCTCGTTAAAGATGGATATCAAAAAGATCATGGTACCTTATCATGCACCCTTTAGAGGAAGAATTAAAGTTGCTAATGATTGGTTAGCTTTTTGGAATGGAATAATTTAATTTACACAACCTGAAAAAAAAGTTAATTTAATTTTTTTCAAAAGTTATAGATATTGTGACGTGACGCAACTTTTTAGAAAGTAAGTTTTGAATATATTAAACATAATATAAATACTTGCATTTTGGAAGAGAGTTTAAAGGACATATTGTGGAAAGGAAATTCACTTGTTTTCATCTCACTTTTGAAAGACTCCATCATCAATTGGGATGCATATAATGTAATTTAAATTGTTGAATTATTTGAATTGCGGTATGTTTTATGTGTTTTATGTTACAAAAAGATTATATTTATTTTTTGGGTTGATATTTATTTTTTAATATATTTAATAATTTATTATTAACTATTTTTATAAAAGAAGTTTAGACAAATTTCTAAGTGTTAATTTTTTTTTTGTTAGCAGAAAAGTTTTATGCATTCTTCTTATATTTTTCATAAAACAAATGATCCATCCCTCCTAAAGTATTAATGGAATTACTAAGAAATTATCGATCCATCTTAAAGTCTCAATGAAATTTACTAAAGTATTAATGAAATTACTAAGAAATGATCGATCCATCTTAAAGTCTCAATGGAATTATTAGGTAGTAAAGGTTATTTCCTCAGGTTTAACTACTTTGACCATTAAGATTTTTATTTGAACAAAAAATTTAATGACTCATTTATATCAAAGCATTATACAATTAATTTATCCAATATAATAAGTTTGTAACTTAATTATTTTGAGTCAATACCCATCCTTTTGTTTAGAAACAATATGAATCCAAGACACTAAAGAAAGAAATATACTCCTTCAAATTTAAATGAAAGGGATCCTCTTAGAATGTTTTCCAAATGGTCGAAGTGAGTAGTCAATAAAAATAGGAACTATAAATAATAGAAATGCAAATCATGGAAATGTGGATATGCATGTTTCAATTAAAACTTCATTTAGAGTATTGAAGGATACATTAATTTTTCCCCAGGAAACAAATATATATATTTCCATCACTAAAAATATACATTGTGAGGGATCATAGAATTCCAACTAAGAAAACCTTTTCTTTTATCATTTAATTGTGCTCTAAAGGGTCCCACGACATCTAGGATTTCAGGCTAGCCAACCCTCTATTGTGTGGATCTCTCGAACACCCCAACAGAATCATGAATACTTGGTGATTCAATAGTGAAATCAACCTCTCTTGATGGAATGGTGGTTGGATATTTAAGTTCATTCTCCCTGGAAACTCAAACCAAGGCACCTTACAGTTCCATATTGAAATCTAAAATTCCTTTTCTGATAGTTCAATAAGCTCTTGTCATTAATGTTCCCTTCGGGGAAGAAGGTTTTATTTGTGCGGAATTTCTTTTACATAAAGGTTTGGTATGTATATTTAATGGATTTATGCCACAATTGATTGATCTCCATAAGTGAATATATGATTCATGGAAACCTCTATTCTCTGATGATTTGAATATTTACCCTCTAGGTTGAGGTTTTTTGTTATTCTTGTCTTTCATAATCATGAGGACAAGAAGATTATTTGGGAATTCAGGCCTTACTTCTGGTGTGGTGTTGGTCTCTTCATGCAACCCCAAACTTCTTCATTTGATCTAATTACAATGTCAATCTCCTCAATTCGAGTTTTGGTAAGGCTTCCAAACCTTCCCCTGCATCTTTGGAATCTCCCTTCATTAATATCTATTGGGAATACAATAGGGAAATTTTATTTCTAGCATTCAGATACAAAGAATTTGCTCAAGACTTCATATGATCGAATATTCATGGAGATGGATTTTAATAATGGTTTTCCCACTAAAATAAATTTAATGGATTCATATTATCTATGGGTTCAGAATATTGATTTTGAAAATGTTTCATTAAAATGTCGAGCATGTTATGAAAGATGATATGTAATCAAGAATTGGCCTAGGAAATTACATTAAAATGGGGCTCGAAAAAAATATTCAGAGGCCCAAATGGTGGGAGTTTGTTCAACTTGAACATTATATTATATTCAAGGAAGAAGAGACCCTAGACAAAGAGAAAGAAAAATAAAGTCAGGAAGAAGGGCACGTAAAAGAGTATCCATTGCAGGAAGCAAAATACAAGTTGGAAGAAATTAATTTCAAAGAGGATCCACCAAAAGCAGAGTTAGAAGAGGCTCATCAAACCCTTGAAAAATATGGTTTCTCCATTCAACTCTCAAGAAACTAAAATGACAAAGAAATCTCTTAGGTTGATCAGGAAAATGAAAAAATTTCTAAAGAAAACAATGCTCACTCACCAAAGGGTGAGCTCTCAAATTTATCAGAAATAATGGGTTATATTCAAGTTGGAGAAGAGTGAAAAAATACTTATCCAAGGAAAAGGAGAAGGCAATCAAAATCAAATAAAAAAGAAGTAAAAGTGGAATGTAAATGTATTTGGATCCTTGTAGTATTTTAGAAATCTTTAGCTAGAAAGGGAACAAAACGTTTGTATTATGGGGTACTCGCTTGAGGGTTTGGATTGAGCCACCATGATTAATCTCAAACCCGTAAAGGATATTGGTAACCCTAAAGAAATGTAATGATTTTGGGATGGATCCAACATTCGTTTTTAATAAAACTCTCATATATGTTTCTCATATATATAAATATATCGTGAGGACCAACTTAAATCTGATCCATTCATGATCCAAACAAGAGAATCTTCACAAAGAACCAAAAACTTTCTCAAGATGTACAACAACTATGTCATGAGTATATATCTATCACAACTATAAAATAATCCTTATACAATAATTAAGATTAGAGGTGAAGGGCTACATTCCCTGCTAGTTTTTGATTCACATATTCCCGATACTTGAGAAACTTTGGTATGACTTGAAAAGATTCCTTGGAGACCATGTCGACCAATGTATTAAGTTCTTTGAAAATATGGGTGCATGAAAACCAATCTAGCTTGTTCATGAAATGTTTTATTCCCTACAAGATATGAGAAAGATGTGGAGCCACTATACCCACATAACCATTTGCCTACTCCACAATGAGTTTTGAATGCCCCATTATTTCTAAATTGAAAGACACATTATTTACTAAGGTCAATTGTAAAATTACATGGCATAAGCGATGACGATTCCTTCATACATATTACTTTAGAAGGATTGGGCACTACATTTGATTTTTAACTTCGTATATAATGTGATACCTTCATTGTGAAGTTGTTTTTACTCTTTTCTCTCTTATGTTTTCAGAGAACTTGATTTATGAATTGAAGTTGTGATTTAGGGTCATCTACAAAGAGATGTATGTGGATGTTCCATTAAAGTACAATATTATCCAATTTCAGAGCCTTCCTTCCTTTTCGCCCTTAAGTAGACATGGCCATTTAAAAATTTAATTTAATTTTATTCTCTAATATCAATCAATGTCATTAACATAAATTGGGATCATTAACAATAGTAGTTATTTAATCTATTTGGGGTGAAGCAAAAACAGAGAAAATTATGACAGAATTCAATTGCTAATTTATTTAATCAAGTTTTTAGATGCATTATCAATTAGTGGTTAAAATGGAGAGTTTGTTTATTAATGACCTAAGTTTGAAACCTAGGAGAATAAAATTATTGAGCAATTCTAACATGATTCATATAAATCTTAAAAGAAATAAAATATGGTATAGATGAAATACTCACCACCTATCAAATTTGAAGAGTTATTCTAAATTTCAATTTGAAAGGTATATATTCATCTAATCCTTCCATGACAAAATGTTCAAACAATAATTATACTTTAATTGACAAGATTAAACTAAGTGCACACTAAGATTAAACTAAGATAAATTATTATTTTAATAAAAATTGATAAGACACAATATATACTTTGTAATTTCAAATGTAGTAGATTTTTGTTATCAATCAAGTGTTAAATAATAATATGCACATTTTCTTATAAATCTCATCAAGGTTTCAAATATTAAGAGTCTTTTCCCTTAGTTATATGCGAGAAAGTATGCTATCCATGTCTTTCGTTCCCTGTGAATTGTTGGCATTATGACACAGGTTTGGCGCTATGACACAGGTGTTGTCCTTGATGACAACTCACTCAGATGACAGATCACATTTCAAGCTCTCAAAATGAATGAAAAGAAATATACGCAGGTTCCCCTTAACCAAGCCGCGTATACAAGCGGGTTAGATGTCCAGAAGGCGCGTATGCATATACATGCACTTTCACGCAAGGAAAAGCGCGTACATGTTGGAAAACTTGGTTTTGGTCTGTGGTATTTGGTCCCTGGTATTTTGACCCGTGGTGTTGATATAAGGTATCTTGACTGAAGTGTTGGTCCCAGGTATTTGGTCCAAGGTATTGCTTCTAAGTGGTTTTCGACCATGGTATTGAGTAAGGCCTAAGACTATAAAAGGAGGAGGAGATCATTAGGCAAAGGCAATCAAGTATTGAATATCTAATGAAGAGCAAGATCTAGAATACTGGTGATTGGGTTATGGTGCATAGCTGGATCTGAATCAAGGAGGAACCTTAGCGCTAGAAGAAGGATAAGTTATATTGATGGGTCAAGATCTTAAGGCTTGAAGTGAAGTATCTTTGTGTGATTCTGATCTTTTATATTTGGCACATGTCTTGATCTGGGTATAACTGATGTCTGAATAGTTGAAAAGGGTAGATTATCTTTTACAGATATGTACGCAGGTTCAGTATATGAAAGGCACGTATACATGTCGGTTCGGTAATTCAAAACATCGTATACGCAGGTTTGCCTTCATATAAGAGCGTATGCACGTAGGTTCTACATATTGAAGTATACGTCTCATAAAATATGTTTTAGCTACTTCTTTTTACTGTTGCAGTGTTCTGGGTTCTGGTTAGGTTCTGGTACTGTTACTATATTCTGGTTACAACATTCAGAGAAGTGATTGTTCGATTCAGTTTTGGTTAGTGCAAGGGAGATTGATTGATGCAGATATATTTTGATGTTTGATTGATGTTATTGATGGATCTAGCCTGAAAATTTATGAAACGTGGTCCCTGGAAGACAAGAGAAAGTTGTAGCCTTCTGTAGGTCAGCACCTATGTACTAGTACATCCGCTAGTACAAGAGCAAGGGGGTTGTAGCTCCCTTCCAGGAGAAGATGGAGAACGAGAGAAGGTTGTAGCCTTCTGCAGGTAGAATCCTGCGTATTGGTATAAGACTGCACCAGTATAGAAATATTGTAAAAAGAAGTTTCTTATTAAAATAAGATAGAGACGAATTGCAGCAGGTGGTTTTCACCCCCATTGGATTTCCACCTTATATCTTGTGTTCTTGTGTGTGATTGTTTGCTCTATGTTTTACTGTACATGTTACTGCTTATATGGTTCTGAGACACAGATTAAAGATCAACTGACTAAATTATAAGTTTACAAGGTGTACGCTGGTTGCTGTAAACATAGTTGCGTATATACGCAAGTTTCATTAACCGAAGTAGCGTATATAAATCTGTTCATGGAAATGAAATATTATTAAATTGATAATACTGATTGAACCACCCTATCAGCATTATTTCCAACAATTGGTATCAGAGCAGGTTGTTCAGATGAAGCTTGATCGCTTGAAGGAAGATCTATCATCATGATCAACTACGAAAAAGAGGCATCCATCAGGCCATCAATTTTTGATGGAAGCAACTTCGTCTATTGGAAGGTAAGAATCACAACCTATCTTCAATCTCTTGGAACAGAAGTTTGGGATATTGTAGAAGGAGGATACACATTTCTAGCAGCAACTCCTACAGATAGGACAGGTAAAAAGCAGTATTAAACAAATGCAAAGGTTGTCAATACTCTATTGGGGAGTCTATCACAATCAAAATTCTTCAAGGTTATTGAGCTCAAAACCGCCAAAGAAATATGGGACAAGATCATTCTAAGCTATGAAGGAGACGATCAGGTAAAACGTACAAAACTACAATCTCTCAGAATTCAATATGAAACTCTCAGAATGTACAATGATGAAAGTGTAGCTAATTATTTCCTACGTATAGATGAGATTGTTAATCACATGAAAAACTTGGGTGAAGAGATAAAAGAAGTTACTTTAGTTGAAAAGGTTCTAAGATCCTTTTCTTCTAAGTTTGAATCAAAATTTTCTATCATAGAAGAAAAGCAGAATCTTCAGAGTATTACTATGTCACAGCTACACGGAATCCTAACTGCTTTTGAAATGAAAAAAGGGGGTCCATCATAAATAATAGAAGTTGCATTCAAAGCTTAAAGAAAAGGAGAAATCAATGAGTCAGGACATACGTTAGAAGGAGAGGAAGAATCAAACTTTGTCAAGAACCTTCAACGGGGTTCTGGAAGATTCAGAGGTAAACTACCTTTCAAATGTTTTGCTTGTGGAAGAGTAGGTCATTATGCTGCCAAATGTCCTCACAAAGATAAGCTTGATAAAGGTAATGAATCAACAAAATGGAATAGAAAACAAAGTGTAAATAAGAAGAGATACTATACGCATGAAGATAGTGATGATTTATCAAATAGTGATGAAGATGAATATAGTAATGATTATAGAATTCTGATGGCTTTTGAAGATGATGATTTCTTGGATGCTTTAGAAGAAGATGGTCTCTATGAAGAAATTTCTAAACTTCAATTCTGTTTAGAAGAAAAGAGTATGATTATAGATACTCTTACATTCCAACTTGATGAAAGGGAAAAAGACAATGAAAAGTTATAATGTGAAATTGTGGGTCTAAGAAAAGAAATTAAGAAAACAAAAGCTCTCAATCTTAAGTTTGCTAAAGTATCAAAAACTTTAGATGAAATTTTCAAAGTGCAGTGTTCTCCTCTGATAAATACAGGTCTTGGATATACTGAAGAACCATCTCAAGCATAGAAGCCATCAACCTCCAAAAGCTATCTTGATGCAACAAGGAGAAATGAACAGGTTGACAATCGTCAGCAGAGGCTTAAAGCAGATCACCAGGTAAATCAGGTTCAATCTACTTCAAGGATGAACAAGAGCTATAACCAACCATAGGTAAATCATTCTCAATTTTCTTCAAGAATGAATGTCAATAGAAACTGCAATCATCAGGTCAGTAGATTCGATAATCGCAAGAATTTTTTAGCATCCAATGTTTTTCATGTCATAACTTTGGACACAAAGCTGCTCAATGTGTTGCTTATAAGACCATAATGACTAGAGAAGCAAGAAATCAAAGGAATGTGACTGGGATTATAAAAAGGACCTACAATAACTTTTATGTTCTTGAAAATGAAATAGAATGCTCTATCTGTAACAACTTCGGTCATGAAGACTTTGAATGCAGGAGTAAATTTTGGCAAACGTCTCAGAAGGAGCAAGATACATTGGGTCCCAAAACTTGGAAAAAGAAAGAACCGAAAATCGAAAGATGTGGTATAGCCTTATATGCAGAAGGACAAGAAAATCAATGTTACATCGACAGTGGATGCTCGAAACACATGACAGGTGATAAAGAAAAACTTCAATCATATAGTGCCTTAGAAAAATAAAGGAAGGTCTCATTTGGAAATGACACCCCTGCAGTCATTAAAGGTAAAGGCTCTGTTCTCTTAAAATAAAAGGTCAAAGCTAGGAATGTTTTGTATGTTGATGGTTTAAAGCATAATCTATTGAGTGTTAGTCAAATGTGTGATCAAGGAAATTAGGTAGTATTTTGATCAAATGGATGTGTTGTTCGTGAGCTTGATACAAGAGAAACAGTGATCAAAGGCATAAGAACTCCAAATAATTTATACATACTCAAGGGAGGACAACAACAATGATATCTAAGAAAAAATGATGAATACTAGCTATGGCACAGAAGATTGAGGCATCTAAGCTTCCCTCAGATAAGGAAAGCATGCAAATTCCAGGTTGTATGCGATCTTCCTGACATCAAAATTCCAGAAAATACAATATGCAAATCATGTCAATTTAGTAAGCAAAGCAGAACACATTTCCCTGAGAAAGAAGGATCAGCTAGTAAGCCGTTTGAACTTATCCATACTGATTTATAGGGTCCATCAAGGAAAAATTCACCTCATGGAGAAGAATACTTTATATTGTTCATTGACAACTTTTCCAGAATGTGCTAGATAGGACTTCTGAAGCATAAAGACGAAGCATTTGAAAAGTTCAAAGCCTTTAAAGCTTTGGTTGAAAATGAATCAGATTGTAAAATCAAATGTCTTAGATCTGATCGAGGAGGGGAATTTACCTTGGATGAATTCTTCAACTTCTGTGAAGGACATGGAATAAGAAGGTAATTCTCTACCGCAAGGACTCCTCAGCAAAATGGAGTGGTAGAAAGGATGAACAGAACTGTTCAACAAATGGCTTGTGTTATGCTAGATGAGTCTGGAACTCCTGCAACCTTCTAGGGTGAAGCTGCATTTGCTACCATCACTATTCTCAATAGAACGAATGTTCGGGTAAACAACACTCAAACTCCTCATGAAGTTTGGTATGGTAAGACTCCCACTGTAAAATACTTCAAAGTTTTTGGAAGAAAATGTTATATCAAAAGGACTGATGAAAAACTTGGCAAGTTTGAACCTAGAGCAGATGAAGGCATTCTCCTTGGTTATTCTTCTCGGAGTAAAGGATACAAGTGTTATAATAAAAGACTTGGGAAAATTGTTGAAAGTATTAATGTTGTGGTTGATGAAGCAGGTAAAAATTGAAGAGTGGGAAGAAGATGAGGATTATCCTTCCACATCAAATCAAACTAATGTTGAAGAATAAGAAACCAACGAAGCACCAAAAGAGCAGATAACGACAGAAGAAAAGAATCCATCCAGATATGTTCAGAAAAATCATCCAAAGACTCAAATTTTGGGACAGAAACAGGCAGGTGTGTAGACAAAAAGAACTATTACAAAAGCTTCAAGCTATCTAGCATTGCTTTCCTCCATCAAACCACAAAATGTACATGAAGCATGCAAAGATGAATGTTAGGTCAAGGCTATGAATGAAGAACTTGAGCAAATTGAAAAGAATAATACTTGGGAATTAGTTCCTAGACCTCATGAGAAGAATGTCATAGGAACCAAATGGATATTAAAATATAAGGTGAATGAAAATGGAGAAGTAATTAGAAACAAGGCCAGACTTGTCTGTAAAGGGTATGCTCAACAAGAAGGTATAGACTTTGAAGAAACTTTTGCACTTGTTGCTAGACTTGAAGCCATAAGAATGTTGCTTGCTCTTTCTAGCTTTCAGAAGTTCAAAGTATATCAAATGGATGTAAAATCTGCCTTTCTTAATGGAGATCTAGAATAAGAAGTATATATTGAGCAACTAGACGAATTCATCCTTGGAAATGATCTAAAACTTGTATGTAGACTCAGAAAGGCTCTCTATGGTCTAAAACAAGCTCCAAGGGCCTGGTATTATCATCTTGACAAATATCTTCATCAACAAGGTTTTTCAAAAGGATCAGCTGATATCAATTTATATATAAAAATTGACAATGATAAATTGCTAATACTTGTTTTGTATGTTGATGATATCATTTTTGGTAGCAATGAAGAAGCCATGAGTCACAACTTTGCTTTGGTAATGAAGAAAGAATTTGAAATGTCCCTGCTTTATGAGCTCACATATTTTCTTGGTTTACAAGTTCAACAAAATAAAGATGGTATCTTTCTATCACAAACCAACTACCTCAAGAAAATCCTGAAGAAATATGGCATGGAAGATTCTAAACCAGTATGTACCCCTATGGTAACAGGATGCATCCTCAACACAAATGATGAATCAGCAGCAGTACATCAACCAACCTACAGATCCATGATTGGTAGTCTACTCTATCTAACAGGTACCCGACTAGACATCATGCATGCAGTAGGAATAGTTGGAAGATTCCAAGCAAATCCAAAGGAATCACACCTATAGGCTGTCAAAAGGATCTTCAAATATCTTCAAGGAACTCAAAATTTTGGCTTATGGTATCCAAGGGACACAGATCTTACACTTCATGCATACACAGATGCAGATTGGGTAGGAAGCGTGGATGATAGAAAAAACACTAGTGGTGGTGCATTCTATATGGGTTCCAAATTAGTGTCTTGGTTCAGCAAGAAACAAATTTCAATTGCATTATCTATAGCTGAAGCAGAATATGTGGCTGCTGCATCTTGTTGCACACAACTCCTTTGGATGATGCAAACACTGCAAGACATTTAGATCACATGTACTCCAGCCATCTCCATTTTATGTGATAATACAAGTGAAATCAATATTTCAAAGAATCCAGTCATGCATTCCAAGACCAAGCACATACCTATCAAATATCATTTTCTCTGGGAACAAGTGCTTGAAAAAAGGGTTAAATTGGAGTATGTTCCCTCCAAGGAACAAGTTGTTGATATATTCACCAAACCACTACCCAGAGAGACATTTGAATACCTCAGACAAAAGCTGGGAGTAGTTGATGCATCATCTTGTTGTTGACACTTGTCTGTTTCAAAAAACAGTGGTTGTATGCGAGTTTCATGAAGCGTATCCGCGTGCATGCACCAGTTTCTGTGGATAAAGCCGCATATATGTTGGTTTGAAGAATATCAGTGGGCCAGACTCAGGATGAAAAGAGTCTGATATGGATCTATCAGTGATTATCTGGCACAGGTTTAGGGGGAGCATATAATGCATTATCATTGTTGACATTACCTTAGAATATCTTGGTACAATTTCACAGTTGTTTTTGATTTAGGTGGAACAGGTGCAGAGGGAGATCATGGTTGCTAGTCTGGATGGTGATTGATAGATGCTACTGATGATAGTTGCTGATGACTATCATAGTCTTGTTTTAGATATTTCGTCTCTATGTCATGTATATCTTTTATTATCAAGGTCATGTAACGACCTATTTTGTTTCCCCACTATACCTGGGATGGATGATGTAAGGTTCTTGTTTTATCATGTATAAACTTTTGGTGTATCCCCACTTGGTTGGGTGGATGAGTCAATCTTGGTATATCCCCACTTGGTTGGGAGATGGATATATGTATGAATATTTAGTGATAGGAAGGTCATTTATGATGTATAGAGTCATGTTCTTCTTGTAGAACATATTTTTGCAGACCTTGCCTTTAGTCAGGAGGAGCATAACCCTTTGCCCTTGATGACAAAGGGGGAGAATGACTTTGAGTGACTTGGGGTTGCCATCAAGTCCAAAGGGGGAGATTTTTGGCATTATGACACAGGTGTTGTCCTTGATTGCAACTCACTCAAATGACAGATCATAGTTCAAGCTCTCAGAATGAAGGAAAAGAGATATACGTAGATTCCCCTTGACCAAGCCGCATATACATGCGGGTTAGATGTCCAGAAGGCACGTATGCATATACACGAACTTTCATGCGAGGAAAAGCGCATACATGTTGGAAAACTTGGTTTTGGCCCATGGTATTTGGTCCGTGGTATTTTGACCTATGGTACTGATCCAAGGTATCTTGAACAAAGTGTTGATCCCAGGTATTTGGTCCAAGGTATTGCTTCTAAGTGGTTTTTCACAATGGTATTGAGTAAGGCCTAAGACTATAAAAGGAGGAGGAGATCATTAGGCAAAGGCACTCAAGTATTGAATATCTAATGAAGAGCAAGATCTAGAATTTTGGTGATTGGGTTATGGTGCATAACTTGATCTGAATCAAGGAGGAACCTTAGCGCTAGAAGAAGGATAAGTTCTATTGATGGGTCAAGATATTAAGGCTTGAAGAGAAGCATCTTTGTGTGATTTTGATCTTTTATATTTGGCGCATGTCTTGATCTATAAATCTGATGATTTGGGTATAACTGATGTCTGAATAGTTGAAAAGGGTAAATTATCTTTCACAGATCTGTACGCAGGTTCAATATATAAAAGGTGCGTATACACGCTGGTTCGGTAATTAAAAACAGCGTATACGTAGGTTTGCCTTCATATAAGAGCGTATGCACGCAGTTTCTACATATTGAAGTAGTGTATGTCTCATAAAATATGTTTGAGCTACTTCTTTTTACTATTGTAGTGTTCTAGGTTCTGGTATTGTTACTGTATTCTGGTTACAGCATTCAAAGAAGTCATTGTTTGATTCAGTTTTGGTTAGTGCAAGGGAGATTGATTGATGCAGATATATTTTGATGTTTGATTGATGTTATTGATGGATCTAGTCTGAAAATTTATGAAACGTGGTCCCTGGAAGAAAAGAGAAGGTTGTAGCCTTCTGTAGGTCAGCACCTACGTACTAGTACATCCGCTAGTACAAGAGCAAGGGGGTTGTAGCTCCCTTCTAGGAGAAGCTGGAGAATGAGAGAAGGTTGTATCCTTTTACAAGTAGAAGCATGCGTACTGGTATAAGACTGCACTAGTACAGAAATATTGTAAAAAGAAGTTTCTTATTAAAAGAAGATAGAGACGAATTGCAACAGGTGGTTTTCACCCACTTTGGGTTTCCACCTTATATCTTGTGTTCTTGTGTGTGATTGTATGCTCTATTTTTTACTCTACCTGTTACTTCTTATATGGTTATGATACATAGATTAAAGATCAACTGACTAAATTATAAGTTTACAAGGTCTATGCTAGTTGCTCTAAACATGGTTGCGTATATACACAAGTTTCATTAACTGAAGTAGCGTATATAAATATGTTCATGGAAATAGAATATTATTAAATTGATAATACTGATTCACCCCCCTCTCAGTATTATTTCCAACATGAATTTCATCCAGTTGCAAAAGGGTCTCATCATTAGAGAAATTTTGAGGTTAAAAATAGGACTAAAAAAATGTACAACAAAAATCAACTTTATAAGAGCCAATAGGATTCGATATGATGATGTCAACCATGGGGGATGATTCACCATTTTGAAGTGAAAAGGTAGAAAAAAAAATTCAACTTATCTCCCTACGATTTTACTCAAATTTTGAGTGGGAGAACATGTTAGGTGCAGAGTTTAATTTTTCATCCAAGGAGTACCCATGTTGCATAATCGACCCTACTACATGAAAAATGTGAAATACATGAAAAAATGTGATTGCAATATTTTTTTTCATGTATTTCACAGTTTTCGTGTAGTAGGGTCCATCGAAAGTATGCAACATGGGTACTCCTTGGATGAAAAATAAATTTATGACCCAACAAGCGCTCCCACTAAATATTTGAGAAAATTGTAAGGAGATAAGTTGAAAATATGAGTTGAAAAAATAATTTTCCTTTTTTTCCCTCCACAACTTGATGAGGTAATATATATTATTTCATTATTTCCACCATTATTTTATAATATTCCTTAGGAGGTCCCTTTTATGCCTCAAAATTTCTCTAATGGTTTTGCTACATTCTTCTTAAAGAAGAATTTTGTCAATAAAGACTCCATGTGCCAATACAAATTGATCGCGTGCAAGTATTAATTCTACCTACCTTTAATGTGTCCGATGTTTGACAGTTAATCATTGACAAGAACCAAAACTTCTGATTCTAAATTCTCTTCCCTATGAATGACTAGATCCTCTTTCATCATTCTAATTTCTTATTGAATATTGTGGCAGGCGAGGGGGGGCAAAGGGAGGGGAGGTTGACCATGGTATAACTAATTCAAAGATTAGGCACAAGTATGAGCTCTGGAGCCTCCCCAAGCTCCTCTATTGCTTAAGCCATGATGACAAAATGTTGGTTGATGAGGCATGAAAGATAAATTTGGAGGGGCTAACAGAGAAGTGTGGTGAGAAGAACTCAACAAATAAATAGATATACTATGGTCCTGAAGTGATAACAATGAGAGGATGAAATGGGTCACGGGGATAGAACTGGGAGGGAGGGAACACAAGACGAGAGGACCATACAACATGTGAGCACTAAAAGGCTTCACAATGAAGAAGTGGGTGTACATGATAACAATAAAAGTAAAGAACGTTGCAATGTTAAGAAGGCCCCTCACAAAGAAAGAAGTAGAGAGCTACCAAAATCAATATTTGAATAACACAACAGGGGATACAAGTCCCTTTAATAGAGAAAAATTGAGAAGATTGTAGATAGAGTCCTTTGAAAAGTTGCACTAAGAAATAATGATGGGGTGTTTACCTTTTTCCACCAACACCAAGCCAAGCACTAAACTTCCCTTGAGAAAATGAGAGACCAAACTAGTGAAATCCCAAGTGTATCAATGGTGGGGGAGGCTAGGTCATGAGGCCCTAGTCCCTCTCCCAAAGGAAAAAGTAAATTGACAAGAAAGGTCGAAGATTCACTAGAGAAAAGAGCCCATAACTATGTGTGATAACAATTAGAAAAGAGGCAATAACGCAATGTTATTATAATTTGGGTGGAGAGGAAACCACAAACCTCATGACTTTCCACTACAAATTTTCTTTAAGAACTAGGATATTCAACAACATTAAATACCTTGCATGCAAGTTCATTAGTAGACTAAGTTTTTAGGCACTCCCATGTTAAAATTATGGTGGAGGGTGGTAGGCATGCCTCATTCATCAATTGCATGAGGTGAAGGCAAGGGTACCATAGCCCCCTCGCCCCTCTAGTATGTTTATCCACTCCATGCAGGAAATCCCTAACACAAAATCTAATAGATGTACGTGTGAAATAAAACAAAAAAGTGTGTTATCTTGAATACAATGTGACTCAATAAACCTCCTTAAGAAATTAGTTAATTAGTTAATATACCACCTTAAATTAGTTAATTCAGTTGTGTTATAGGCTCCTGTAGGTGGGATCTTGGAAAAACCCATCAACCCCACCCGAAAAATAGCATTTTATTTTATTCTTACATATTTTATAAGGTAGACATGGGTATAGAGTTATAATACCCACATATGTACGTGATTTAGTGTGGCCAGAGTTGTGTATGGAATTTGATTTTTTTTAATATAAGATCAAGTTTTATGGGAAAAGGTTTCCCAAGGCCGTATAAGAGAATCAAGTCTATAGGAGTGCTAAATGATGCGATAACAAAAATAATGAGGAATATATATGTTAAATGCCTTTACAAAGATGAATATGTGAACATGAAGAAAGAGAAATGATTCATTTTCCTCAAATTTGTTTAATGTGTCTCATTTTTCTCTTCAAAATTTTCATTACGCCATGCATTTACAATTAATATTGCAAAAATATTGTCGATGCCATTACAATTTACGTGTGCAAGCCATGCAAATTTGGTGTTTTGAACAGGAATAACATTATGACAAATTGAGGGAATATAACACATTAAGTGTGTAGAATGTATTAAGTATGGATAATAGATGATAAGACATAAATTATAAAGTAAATACTGATCATAAATTTTTTTATTTATGTAGACATTCACAAAGCTGAGTCCAATCTTCTCAAGAAACATTCATTATGTGATAATCAAAATGATGGATAACCAATATAGCGGTATGATTATGTTTAAGGTATCTAATGTTGAGGAAGGTTATTCCATGCTTCTCCAAGAAGATTTTAAAATAAGTGATAATTGAAAATGGTGGATAAACCGATATGGCGGTATGATTATACATGTGTGAGATATGTGATATATTTAATGTGGAAGAAGGGATTACGTTATCAACAAATAAATGGAAGTTAGAAAAAATTGATATTAATTTAATGTTTAAATGTCAAAGGTCAGGACGTTGGTGCCAAGTCCTTCAATATCTTCAAAATGATTTATATTCACCTTCATTTAATAATTTTTTTTAAACAAAACAAGTAAGATTTATTAAAAAGAGTTGTAGTGGCGTAGGTATACAATGAAAGATACATAGCATAAAAAACATGGTCTCTATTGAAAATTCAAAATGTACACAAACTTCAAGATGATAGTTCAAAAGTTGTGAATATTTTCTTGTCCAATGTCTAGTAAACAATAATGCTAGATAGATTGATTTAACAAATAAAGGATCCTAAAAATCATGACAATTTCTGAAAATTGCATACATGTAAGTCCACATAGGGCTTATACCTTGATATCAACTTGGTATTTTGTTTCCATATCAGCTAATTGATGTGCCTTCTCACTTGGAACTTATGCATGAGCTTCTTTAGAAAAAATATTTGGGCAAAAAGTGATAGGGGCATCGAACCATTAACAAATTCTCATGCATTCTAGAATGGACAAGATGAAAGAGTCCATAGAGAAATTTTGGCAATTTGTAGAGTATTGTGTAGTCTTTAAGGATAAATAAGTATCGTTAACCATTTTGTCTAGCAAAGTGTGCAATGATTCTAGCTTAGAATCCATGAGAACATATTTATGTTTGTGGGCTTCCATAAATGACTTGAATTTCTTCCCTTTGACTCCAATTGAATGCAACTGAGTAGCAGTTTCTCTTTCATGATGATCTCAAGGTTGGTTTTCCTGAGAGGTTGTGTAGTCCCACTCATGTTACATCCCAAACCACTAATTTTTAGGACTTGAGAAACTTGCACCTTCATCTCTCTCAACGAATGCATATAGCTCCTAAGTCCCTTCATATTTTCTATTATTACACAACAAATACATCATCTAGGACAACATTAATACCCTTCCATTATAACAATTATTTCAATTTCAAGAAGAAAGTTACCTAAGTTTGCTTGCCTCTATTTTTTCTATCTGAGTCTTGTCCCATTGAATGGAAATCCATCAATCACCCCAACAGTAGTGTGCAAGCCACTTCAATGTCAAGGTGGCTTGATAACCTTGTCACTAGGAGCATTGGATAACCTACGAGTTAATGAAGAAAGACAATACCATGTGCACTTCCTTGAAAACACCCTAATTGAATAAATGAATTCAACAATAATGAAATTAAATGGGAACTGAGAATGTGAAACACAACTATTGTAATTCCATTATTCCCTTACACAAATGAATTAACATGTGGAGAATTTGAAACATGTAATTTCAAAATTTTTAAATAACATTATGAGAAAAAGAGAGAAAATGTATTGAATAACCTCTATAACCCCCCTCTAAACATTCTTTTGCATATTCTAACCATTTAACATAAAATAAATGGTTTACCATGTAAGTTTTTTGTTCTTTGATAAATGATAAGGAAATTCACACAATAATATTTTTAAGGGTGATTTTGGAAATGCACTTCAAAAACTGGGTTTAAACGACGAGGAAACCCAAAGCCTCCTATGTTATTAAACTAGATTCAAACCCTAGTGACTATAAAACTGTTGGACTAACGGACTAAACTAAGTGAAAAGACCCTGTAAATATGCTAAGCATAAAACCCTAACAAGCATTAAATCCCTGATCGAATCTAATAAACTATGATAAAACCCAAATGACCATAAAACCCCACAAGAAATCGACGAGGCTTTGATAAAGAATTGAAAGAGACATATTAAGTTTGTAACAAAAAAAAAATTAATATGAAGAGATGGAGTGCGCCATGAAGGCAGTTCAAATGAATATGTAGAAATATTTCAGCGCGGGGTCGAGCAACAAGGAGAAGAGGTGGGCATCGATACCAGTTCCCTGGGATCATGCAGGCCAAACCCTGGTTGTGCAAGCATGGACTTTGTTATTCAAGACGACTGAGACAATAGAGTTGTGGAGAAGTTCCACACTTATCTTGACTTCTTACCAATCACTAGCAATGGCGCTCATTACAAAGCACTAATTGCATCTCTTCAACATGTGTTATGGCGCGGCATCACCCACATCACTGCCCGACACATCCTTATCATTTCTATCATTCCCCTTACCGCCTTTAATAATCAAGACAATATTCATGCAATAAAGAAATTGCTTGAAATTTCGTTATAAATAACTTGGAAAATGGTTTTCTTCAATAGACAAAATATTAAAAAATTTAGCATATTTCAAGGTTTTTTAGGGAGAAAGTATTAAAAATTCTAGCACAATTTCATGTTCTCAGTGATATCAATAAAGATACAGAATTATGTGTGAATGAAGCACAAGAGGTTCACTCAATGAATGAGAGTCTAACATAGCAGGTGGATTAGTGGCTTCTTAAACAATACATTTAATTTGACTACATATTGGAAAATACCTCTAAAAACACTTTATTTAACCCTCTACCAATATGAACCCAATACACCTTCCAAATTTTAATAAAGACCCTACTTTCTTTTTTTTTGGCTAAAGCAAGAGTGTTTTTTCTTTTTTCATTCAAAGGCTTAAAAGATTACAAAACTATGTTACAAGTCCCGGACAAAGTCAGCGGGAGCAACTGGGGACCTCCCAACCTTAAAAAATGGGCTTCAATACCCCAAAACCTACAAAGATACCAAACCTCTTTATACGAGAGGAGATTAAACTCAAAGCAAGGGATTTTTTGGGTCCGCCCAAGGGGTTAAAACTTGTGCAACTAATAGATTCGCCATCCCAGAGCCATCCCGATGAACCTGAAAAGCCCTGAGGATAACTTCTCGAACTAGCTCAATGCACTAAATTCGTTGATCTTCCCTCCCCTAATTTGACGGCCGAGGAGAATATTGCACAGAGAAGAAGCACCAGGATAACCCACGCGATATGGGCGGTTTTCTCTCTCTGCCCATATCAACGTGGTGATAGATGAATGGCATCGAAGACTAACCATGCAAAACCGCTTGAGGGCTTGGATGCGTGCGATAAACCACAAAACCGCTTGACCTCTCATCCCTTTGTGAATGAAAACCACTTGTGTTACACCGCCTGCCATCCAAAAGAGCGCTGCCAACACACCTTGATCGGGCACAAAGCTAAACGAAACTTGGTTTGTCATCCTTTTCATTGCCCGAATGCTGCTTCTCCCTCAACTTGAGATAAAGCTCATTGTCTGCACGTTTGAGACTATGGCATTCCTCTCGCAAATTCCCTACAGGCGTGAGTTCCCATTTGTAAAAACTATAGTTATTCTTAAAGATCACCCCTTCATTTTCCAGTCGGTCCGCTAATTTGTTGGCGTTTCTTAGAACATGGATAAAACTTAGGGTTCTCAGGATTCTCAGATGTGATTGAGTACGCTGATAAACCTACAAAAGTCTCCAGTGGTGCAAGATTTTCTCAAGATCTGATCCATTAGCTATTTTTTTATAGAATTGATTGTTAATTCAGAATTAGCTTCTATTATGGAGTTTTTCATGTTGAGAGTTCTCATAATCTCTAAGCCCTGCTCTATGGCCATTAGTTCTGCCATGTTGTTGGTAGCATTCCCTAAATTGTTGTGGAAGATGACTATTAAATTCCCCTTGTCATCTCGAATGGCACCTCCATACCTAGCCTCCACTGGGTTAACTTTCGAGGCACCATCAATATTTAATTTCAAGTAACCAGTGGGGGTTTCCAGTAGTCCTGTCTCATTGTAGCCCGTGATGCAATCTGGATTGAACCCTGGGGGACCATCTTCTGAAGGCCCAAAAGAAGAGGAATTTGAGTGTCCTTATGAGAAGTAGGATTCTCAGGAGGTTGCTTCTTAATGGTGCTAATCATTTCTTTGAGTTGCCTAAGGAGCTGATGTATTATGATTTGGAGTGAGCTGGATTTTTCCTTGAAAATCCTTTTATTGCATTCTTTCCAGACATTCCAGATTAGAAAGCCTTGGATCAAAGTCTAGGTTGTGTTGACAATCTCATTCTCTGAAAGTTTTTTCTTCCAATTCTTTAAGGGTTGTGAGATGTCGCTTTCATCTCTATCAGTTTGTCTAAAGATAGAGGCTACCCAGTTCCAAAGTGTAGAGGCTGAGAAGGTGATCCCTCGTTTCTTCCTGGATACCACATAGATGGCATCTAGAAGGTCCCGCAAAACCTTTATTTCTGATATTTTCCCAAGTCAAAATCTTCTTGTGATGAACCATACACAGGAAGAGCTTGATTTTCATCCAGTGCGGGTACTTCCATAGGTCCTTCCAAGTATTATCCGGGTTTGAAAAATTGTAACCAATGACCACTTCTTCGGTCTCTTTGAGATTGAGATTGCCCTCACTACTTCTTCCCCATCTAAGTTGATCTGTGGACGTCGAGATCAAAATTTTCCTTTTCTCCAGGATTTTGGCCAAATCTTCCATTTGGGTCTTCATAGGAGACTCTTCATTATTAATTGGTACTTTCAAAGTTCTCCACTTGTCACTGTTTCTTGTTTTATCCCAAAAGTCACCCACCTTTTTTAGTCCTTTGTTGACAGTTTCCTCTCTAAGAATGTCTAGTCCTTCTCTACTTAAGTTGGGTTCCTGCTGCCAGTTATCCTCCCAAAACCAGGTAAGATTTCCATTCCCAATTTCCCAGAAGCTATGTTTCTGAACTAAAGCTTTGTCCTCCCAAGCATAATTCCAAATATGGGAGCCCTTGATATGTCCTGTCATTATGATCAAGTCTCATTCCCTTCAGTCCTTTGCATATTTCTCCTTCTAGAGCTTGGCCCATGGGTTGCTAGATTCCTTCAGCCATCTTCACCAAAGTTTGGCCCCCAATTTTTTTTTAAGAGTTTCTGGGTCATGGAGACCAAGACTCCCATGAGGTTGGGGCATGCAAAGTTTGTCCCAAGCTACCAGTGCCCATTTCTTTTTTTCCTCACCTTTTCCCCAAAGAAAGTCTCTTTGCATGCTCCTGATTTGATGGGCAACTCCACCAGGGATAGGAAGTGCTGAAAACATATATATTGGAAGAGATTGCAGGAGCGCCTTTGTGAGAACGAGACTGCCAGCAAGATTTAAAGATCTACTTGTCCACTTGCAGATTTTGTCCTTTAGTTTATTGATCAAAGTTTCCCAAACCTCCTTGCTCTGAGGTTTGTCAGTGAGAGGAATTCCCAGATATTTGGAGGGGATTTGGTCTCTCTGAAACTCGAGAATTCTAGAGACGTTTCTCTGAATTGAAATATTTGTATTGAAAAATAAACTTTAGATTTTGAGAGACTTACCTCTGTATCAGCCGCCAAAGCAAAATCCTGTAGGATTTGTTTGTAGTGTCATCTACAAATTGTTGATGAGTTAACGAGTCCCCTTCCTGGGTGAGCTTGAGGCCCTGGATGGTGCCCTGCCTTTTGGCAGAAGTGATCACTTTTCCTAATACTTCCATCATAAGAATAAATAGAAATGGTGAAAGTGGATCTCCTTGTCTAAGGCCTCTCAAGGGCCGAAAGGAATTGGAGGGAGAGCCGTTGAGAAGGATGGAAAAGCTAGTTGAAGTTACCAAAGCCATAACCCATCTTATCCAATTCTGGTCAAAGCCATAAGCTATTAGAACTTCTTTGATATATAACCAACTCAGTTTGTCATACGCTTTCTCTAGGTCCAGTTGAATGATCATCCTTGCTTGCTTATTATTCTTGAGAGAGTGTACTATTTCATGTGCTTGAATGATGTTGTTGAGTATTTTCCTTCTTTCCACATATCCAGTTTGCTCCTACGAAACCAGAGTTGGTAGGAGGGGATTGAGTCTATTTGCAATGACCTTGGAGATTATTTTGTATATCACATTACATAGGGCTATGTGTCTAAACCGATCTGGTCATTTCTTTATCCTATTTAGGAATGAGGGCAATGAAAGAGGTATTAAGCACTTTTAGGATTGTTTTTGAAACCCTTGAGTCCTCCACCACCTCCAGAATGTCCTTTTTGACTATTTCCCAACTTGCCTTGAAGAAGTCGACATTAAAATCGTTCGGTCTAGGCGCTTTTCCATTTTTCATCTCATTTATTACTTCTTTTATCTCTTCTTCTGACACTGGTCTGTTAACATTGAAATTATCTTCCCCGGTCACCAATTTCGGAATATGCTTCGTAAATTTTTTGATAGCTAGCGATCTATTTAAGATAGGCTCCTCTGCTATTTTTTGAAAATGTTGTACCAGAATGGACTCCATATCCTTGTGAGTGTTGAGTTCTATCCCCAACGAATTTATGAGCTTTGTGAACCGATTATGAGCCCGATGTTCCATGGTTGATTTGTGAAAAAACCTTGTGTTTCTTTCTCCTTCTTTCAAACATTGTACTCTTGATTTCCGCTTCCAAAATATTTCCTCCCGCTGACATCTGGTGTCCCACTCCTGTTGTAGAGAGTCTACTTGCAATTTCCTATACTCAGTGAAGCCTTCCCTGATAAGAGTTTCGTTAATATTCTGAAGCTTTTGCTCCACTTCTCTTTTGGCTTTAAAAGTATTTCCAAACTCACTTTTGTTCCACTCTTTGAGTTTGAACTTGATGTGCTTGAGTCTGTGTTGCAGAATGAACATTTTCATGCCTTGAACCGGTAAATCTTCCATCCACCACTTATCAATGTTGGATAAGAAATTCAAGTGAATGAGCCAGACATTCTCAAACCTGAAGGGTCTGTTTCTTGGAGTGCCAATAAAAGAAGCTTCTAGCTAAATCAGCTAGTGGTCCAACCCTCAAAAAGGTAGGATGAAAGCATTCAAGCTAGGCCCAGAGAGGAAGAGGTTCCCAGAGATGAGGAATCTATCTAGTTTTGAAGCAACCTATGAAGCTCCTCCCCTCTTATTGTTCCAAGTGAAGGTATCATTTGATGTTTCTAAGTACACTAGCTTCAAATTGATGAGGATGTTATGGAAGGAAATAGAGTCCTTTCCCATTAGTCTAGTTCCTCCTTTTTTTCTGTAAGAGATTTGATCATGTTGAAATCTCCACCCAGAATCCAGGGTATTGCTGGGTATATTTATCTAAGCTCCTCAAGTGAGGTGAGAAGCTTGAGTTTATCTCCAGGATTTTGAGGACCATATACATTAGTAACCATATAGATCTCCTTGTCACCCAAAGGTTGGATAACAATTGAAAGATAGTTCTTGGATGCTTCCACATCTAAAATGTCAAATTTCTGAGGATTCTAGAGAGTAAGAATCCCTCCCGCTGTATTATTGGATTTCACTTCTAGGTAATCATACTTACTGAGCCATTTGCTATGTATTTTCCGGACTTTGTCTATTGAACATTTTTTTTCATGTATGAGCACCATATCTGGGTTTTCTTCTTTTATTCTATTGCTGAGATTCCTCTGTTTCCTTTGACTTCCTAGACCCCTGATATTCCATGTTGTGAGCTTCTTGATGATGGGTTTTTGAATGAGTAGCTGGTGAGATATTTCATCTAATCTAAGTTGATCATGAGCTTTCCACACTCTATGAGTAGTTCATTTTGTCTCTTTCTACCCCTTTTCCTGCCTGGGTTTTTGGCCTAGTGTCCTGATATTTCCTCCATTGATTTGACCCCTCCATGTTCTTGCCTTTCGTGAATTATTTTGTTTCCCGAGGTTTTTGTCTGAGATCTCTAGAGGAAAAGCTATTGTACTTTGTCAAACTCCTCTTGTGGTAGGGAACCTATCCCTTTGTTGGTTTCCTCGTTTAAGAATCTCTCCAGATCTAGATTCTCCCTCTCAAGAATCTCATGTAGTTCTTGGTCCTCAGTCCCAACTTCACTAGGGGTCATCTCTTGGTCCCTGCTTTGTTCCATGCTGTTTAGTATGATTTCCAGTTGTTCGTTGTTTTCCGGTATTATTTCCATGTTTTCCTCTCTGTTTCTCTAGGATGATCGTTCAGAGTAACACCTTTTCCATCGTTACCCCATTCCCCTTCTAAAGTTTCAAAACTATTGCGACTTGCTAGTTTGTTATCACTCTGTTTTTTCTGGTACCTTCTTCCTCCTCCTTTCCCTCTACCTCCTATCTTGGTGAATCCTTCGGGATCTTTGTGTGTATTGGTCCTTGGATTATCCTCCCGCTTGTTTTGTGGGCAATATATGATAAGGTGTCCATGTTCATGGCATTTCTGACATCTAAAATGGACATGTTCATAGTCCACCACCTGTACCCATTCCTCATCATAAACTTCTAAGATCACTTCATCCGGTAATGCTCCTGATAGATCCATTTCCACACATATTCTTGCAAATGAAGTATATTTCCCTCACAGAGTTGCCTCTGAGATGTTTAGAAAATGTCCTAATTTATTTCCTATAGCTTTTAAGGATTCAGATAGCTAATAATCTAGAGGTAGGGAGTAACGTTTTATCCATACCGGGACCGATGTGAATGTTTCTCGCTCTGGAACAAAGTTCATTACCCACGGTCACATATAGAGTCTTGCAACAGCATAGAAATAAGGTCCTCATTCGAAGACTCTGTCTTTGTCCTCAAGGTTGTTGAAAACCACTGTAAAGAACCCCTTTGACCCTAGATGCAGAGTTATATCACCCTTTGGTTTCCATTTGTTTCTAATCCAAGTATACAGATTCTTCTCTATGGGCCATATACCCATAAACTTGCAGATAATAGCATAAGCCGTCATGTGCTCTCTGTGCTCCTGCAGTGCAGGATCATTCAGAACCACTCGAGGTTTGGTAGCAGTCTTGGGCTTATAGGGTCCTTCTGTCAAGTTGTACACTTTTTTCTGGCCATTGTCCTCTGGTATCTTCTCCCTTTTGACCGTCCCGTGGGTTTCTTCCTGAACTTAATCTTTGCTGCTTTCCAATTCTTTTGAGTCTACATTTTTTTTCAGCCTCCTAGGGTCTCCTGAATCTGTTCAAACTTGTTTCCCTGCTATTATTCGACACAACGTTGCTATAGGAGGGAGTAGAACTCCCTCCTCCTGGCCCCTCCATTGTTCTCAGCTCGCTCTTCCTGTTGCTTCCTGCTCCAAACCATATCTCTCACTTGTCGAAGATCATTTACCTTGAAATTGTATTGTTAGATTCCAACCAATAAAGACCCTACTTTCAATAGATATTGTAGGTATCCATTTTTCATTAACACTTTTTATACCACTTTGTATTTTAATTTTTTATACCACTTTGTATGTTTTATTAACTTTGAGCTCCATTTTTTATACATAACATATAAATTCCCTTTACTCTTTATTATATGTTCAATATATTAAGCCAATTTTTATCAATATATATCCCCCAATATGAACGCATGTGGTATGGCATGGTACTCCTCCCTATGCAATGAAGAGTGAATTAAGATTTGGTGATTTAAAAATCAATGATCAAATGAGGGCCTCACATATTCTTTAGAACTAAATGAATTGACATTGCATAGTTATCAAGGATTCAGTTATCAATCATTTACAATATGACATATAAATTTTGTTTTTAGGTGATCCACTTTGAAGTCTCTTTAAAAAGTATAGTTTTGCTAAACAAAAAGGCTCAATTTTTTTTAAATATAGCTATGTACTACCTCATAAATTTGTTCTAATTAAAACAAAATATTGCATATCTGATTTTTATTAAAAATTAATTAATTAATTTCAAAAATTATTTAAAAATAGATAAAATACAAATGTTACCATAGTATTTTTTAACTGTTAAAATTTAATATTTGGAAAATTGAAAAAATAATTAAATTTGAAAAAGATATAAGATAATTATTTTATATTAATTAAAAAATACACCAAAATGAACCAATTGCTTTTTTAATTTATTAAAATTAAATGGCTTAATTTTACAAAAAGATTTCATTCAAATCCTAAAAATGTGATAATTCTGTTTAAATCCAAAATATTTATATATTAAATTTATTTTTTGATAACATCATTCAAATTAAATTTATTTTTATTAAATTACATCATTTAAAACTCAAAAAGGTTAATAAAATTGGGTGATTTAAAAATCAATGATCAAATGAGTCCCTAGGGATTCTTTAGAACTAAATTTACAATATGACATATAAATTTGTTTTTAGGTCATCCACTTTGGGTCCCTTTATTTATTTATTTATTTTTTTTTATTTTACTAAACAAAAAAACTCAATGGGAGTCCCTTTAAGGAAAAGTATAGTTTTGCTAAACAAAACAACTCTATTTTTTTTAAAGATATAACTATGTACTACCTAATGATTTTATTGTAATTAAAACACAATATTACATATCTCCTTTTTATTAAAAATTAATTAATTAATTTAAAAATTAAGTAAAAATTAAATAAACTACAAATTTTATCATATTATTTTTTTAACTATTAAAATTAAATATTTAGAAAACTGAAAAATTAATTAAATTAAAAAAAAATACAAAACAATTATTTTATATTAATTAAAAAATACACCAAAACAAACCAATTAATAAAAATATTAAAATTAAATTATTTAATTTTACTAAAAAAATTCCATTCAAATCCAAAAAATACTATAATTTTCCCAAAAAAAACCCCAAAATGAAACCCCAAAATGTCTATTTTATTAAACTTAATTATAGATAACATCACATTCCGATTATATTTATTTTTATTAAATTACATCATTTAAAACTCAAAAAGGTTAACTATAATCATCCGTGTTGACCAATAAACTTAAAGAAAATTTATCAAAATATTTTTTTACCTTATTTTTCTCAACGCTTACCCACACATAATATAAACTAAAATCATTTGTCTTAAAAAAAAAAATCAAATTAAAAAATATTTTTTCAAAATATTCATTTACTTCCTTTTTTATGTGAGATATTTTCTCAAAGTATTCATTTACATCTTTGTTTATGATGTAAACAAAGATGTAAATAAACAACCTTTTAATAAGGAGGAAATTTATTGAAAAAAAAGGCATTTAAGTCATTTAAAAAATATTTTAAATTGAAAATTGTGGCCTCGGTAGACAGCTATTTCAGAATATATTTCGCAATTGGAGAAATAAAATCATCTATATTCATTGATTCGGTTAATATATATATTCATTGATCCCCTTAAATATAAAAGTTTGCATTCTTATTATTCATAGACGATCCATTAAACATCTCAACTCCTTATTCCTCCTTTATTCCTCCCTTCAAATACATAATCCATTAAACATCTCATCTCCTTAGTCCTCCCTTCAAGCAACCATATATCTGTATTGTACTCAAAAACATATTTGAATTGAGTCAAAACCATTATCAAGGTTATAAATACATAAATCTTAATCAAAACACATTTTACATGTTAATTTAAAAGTCCCATCCAGATGTTTGATAAAATATATTAGCCAACATGAGTTTTCTTTAACTTTTTCAGATTGATACCCAAGATAGGCATCTATATTATACTCAAAATTATATTTGAGGCAATTCTAAATCATTTCTATAATCATAATTATAAACAATACATAAATCTCGATCAAAACATGATTTTTTTGCAACTTAATTCAAAACTCCCATCCAAACTTTTAACAAAATGTATTATCCATTTCCCTTCCAAATAATTGCTAAAATGTATTATCTATTAAATTTCCACAAGGACATCTCTGTCTACATTAATAAAAAAATGTTACAAATAAATATGTGAAATGTTGTCTCAAGATAAGGAAACTATCTTGGACACACAATCACTTGGTTGAGTGAATATCTCAACCACACACCAATTTGGGAAAAAACTCCTAACTAATAGGAATAAACTCCTTTACATAGCAAGAATCACAACTGAGACAAGTAGGAATTACATTTTCCAACACACCCCCTTAATGACTACTTGTCTCAATATCAATCTGCAAAGTCTAGTTGTGGTCAAACATAACAAGAGAATATGTTGACGTCCATATAAAAGAACAAACATCCACCGGAATGCATGGGTGTCCAACCGTTGCAACCGTCGGTTTAGTAGGACGTCCTTCGCATATGTGGTTCTTTCAACCATTATAACTACATACATGTACCTGTACCTACAAATCCCCCTCCATCATCATCATTGGTTTTATCGAACTACCCATAACCATGCTTTCTGTTTTATCGGATTACCCTCAACCATGCCAACAAGGGCTCTCAGTCACCAAGGCTCAACTCAGCCACAAAGGATTAACACAACCACCAAGGTTCACCACAGACCCAACTTAACCAAGCCCAGGGCTTTCTCGGCTCACCCTCAACCTTGCCAAGGGTTTTTTCAGCTGACCTTAAACCATGCCTATAAGAATCCCTATCCACTTCAATCTCACATGTGGTTTCTGACTTACTACAAACCAACACTACAAAGTGGTTTTCGGTTGACCAAAAACCCATAATTACAAAATGGTTTTAATATCACCACAAACTTTAAAGGGGTACACCTGCCTCATTAGGCTTACAATACACACTCCAATTCTTGGAGTTACCAAGTACATACATTATAAAGACCACTACAAAACATCCTAGACTTGGTTACTAATAAATGTATGTGACACATATACATCATCATGATGAGTCTATCCCACAAACTCACCCTTGATTTTCCATCATCATTTAAATTTCCAGTGTCGTTGTTGAACAAAATCAATATTTGTTTCGTTTCAACCTTATTATCCACCACGGAGTGTCTTTGCATCCTCTTTCCTTTTCTAGTTTAATTGTTGTCTTCGATTCACCTGCGTGATTTGTTAGAGTAGCTAATTCTAACAAAATCACTCGATTGAGTTATGTTAAAATTGGAAACGAGGGCCAAACTCCATGTGGATCACCTTATTTATTACTACTGATATTTTTCCTACATTCCTTTCATTGAGAGGTGTAGGATTGATCTAAATATCATCCGATTCCAATAAGTATTTATGGAGATACTAATTTATTTTGATTATGGAAAAAATTTCAAAGTCGACCAGCAAATTATGTAGGCTTAGAAGTCCAATAGTCATGTCTATTCAACATCAACATTTTGCATATAAATACAAGGAGCATTCTCCTTATTTC
Organism: Pinus tabuliformis; assembly: GCA_031772625.1. Lineage (NCBI taxonomy): Eukaryota > Viridiplantae > Streptophyta > Pinopsida > Pinales > Pinaceae > Pinus > Pinus tabuliformis. The sequence continues at coordinate 1,915,350,325 of CM062817.1, read as the reverse complement.
AACACTTCATCATCACACACTTGGGATCTCTTCCTCTCTCTACTTGTCTTTGGGTTTTAGTAGGAGGAGAGATCCTAAGGGATAATGCTGCCCTGATCCAGAGGGAAGAAAGCCGGAACTATTAGAAAAGCCGGAAATGTTGGAAAAGTCAGAACTGCTAGAACTACCGGAAGAGCGGGAAAATTCGGAAAAACCAGAAAAGCTGGAAAACTCAAAACTGTCGGATATACCAGAAAATTCAGAACTGTTGGAAAAGCTGGAACTGCCAGAAGAGTCAAAAAATCTGGAACTATCGAAAAAGTTGGAACTGTCGGAAGAGCCGGAACTATCAAAAGAGCCAGAAAAGTCTGAATTGTAAAAAAAGCTAGAAAAGCTGGAAAATCTAGAATTGCCTGAAAACCCGGAAACGTCGGAACTGTCGAAAAAGCCGTAAAATCCAAAAAGTTGGAACTGCCAGAAAATTCGGAACTACCAGAACTGCAGGAAAAGCCAGAAAAGCCAAAAAAGTCAGAACCGTCGGAACTATCGGGAACTGCCAGAACAGCCAGAGCATCTGTCTCTGAAGGAGAGCAGCATGCAAGGGACAAATAACTAACATTGGGACAGTTGTATGGTACTTAGCAGTAAATATACCAAGCATGCAATGTTACAACTAGCATGTAAGGGACAACTAGCATGCAACAACAAGCATGCTAAGGACAACAAGTATGCTAGGGACAACAGGAAAGCAAGGTGTAGCCAACACATTGGTCAGGATGCAACATGGTGCAACAATGGCACATAATGCAGTACAGTGATGGGTACAGTCATGATTAATGAAGCGTGATGAGATGCAGCATAGTGATGATGGGTGCAGCATGGTGCAGCGCAATGAGGTGCAACATGATGACAAAATGTAGGACAACGATAGGTGAAGGAGTCACCTTGGAGAATTAGTTGAAGCAGCATGTCTTCAACTGATCTCATGTATCATCTTCTTAGAGATGATCTATGCTCTTATCTAGATAAGTCAAAGTGTTGACTTCTGTTGTAAATGTACTATCTCTCTCTCTCACTCTGTTGAACTATTGAAGAACATATAAGAAGAATTGATCAAGGGTTTCCCCACATTGGGGTTTGTCCTTGGCTAGCGCCACATCTTGTGTCCTCTTGTCTTCGCCTGTCTTTTGTGATTTATATTTATGTTCTATCTGCAATTTACTTTAATACTGATGGGATTGCTAATCTATAAAAGATATTGAGCTAACTGTGAAAATTGAAATAAATTGCTCTAGGATAGAACATACCTAAAATTAACATGGTATCAGAGCTGAGGTGAATACAATGCCCAGGCAAGAGTGAAAGAGGAATCACCACTGAAAGTTGGGAAAGGACAAAAGTGGATTCCTCATCCCTCTTCAAATTCACCGAGGGTGAATTCAAAGCAGAGAATATTATCAGAATGGAGCATCAGAAATTTCTGATGGCCTACCTAAAGATCACTTCATTGGGATGTTCGGATCTAAGGGTGGAAGGAAAGGTGAATTCCTTAGTTGCAATAAGTTCGGCCATTATGTGATGGAGTGTCTGAATGGCAAAGACACATCTCTTGATGAAGATAACAATCATTCCAGTGAAATCTTTAATGATCAAAGGAATGACAGGTAATGCAGGTCATCAAGGAAATGGTCGACTCTTCAAAGAAAGCAAGGAACCACAGGTATGAAGAATAAAATGTTGTTTCTGATAAAATAAAGAATCGTTATCTTGTATTGGCTCTCTCCTTCATATTCTTTGTGAATCTATCTTATTGATTGTAGTGCTTCAAGGCACTTCATCGAATAGATGGGTGCACTCTCTAATTTGGTAGAGATGGAAACAATCGTGGGATTATACTTGGAGCCGATGCCACCTATCCTGGAAAGGGTGTAAGGAATGTTATCCCTAAATTGAATGAGGGTAACTCAATTCGTTTACAAAATCTCTTTTATGTACCTGATCGCAAGAAGAACCTGGTGTCCATTTCAGCAATGGAAGTCAAAGGTTTCAGGGTGGCACTCATCGATGGAAAGGTATGTGTTTGAAAATAGAATTTTGAAAGATGTTTTTGTGTTCAGGGTTGTATCAAGTTGCAGAAAGTCCACTGGGGACCATGTCCATTGACACATAACACTGAAGTTCTGTGAGTCAGATGGTGGTAAGGCTACCTGAATTCAAAAAGAGCATGAAAGTACATGTTTGAGATGTACTGAAGGAAAATCTTACAAGGGGACCATTCCCCTCAGGTAGCAGGTCCACAGGTTTGGAACAACCCAAGGGGTTTGAGATTCATGATCGGGAATCTCATGTATACAGGTGGAAGAAAGGCCTCTATGGCTTGAAGAAAAACACCCCGAGCATAGTATGAGAGGATTAATAGCTATTTGATGAAGCTGAGATTCACTAGCATTGAAACCGATCATAACCATTACCTGAAGGTTGTGGATGATAGACCTCTCATACCGACACCTTATGAGGATGACCTATTTCTAACAGGTGCAGACCCTCTCATTTGCAGAAGTAAGAGGGAGTTGGATTCCGAATGTGGAATGATAAACTGCAAGCATGTGACTACCTCGAGGATAATAACTTTCAGAAGTTATATGGTAGTGATGTCGAACCAGATTTGGGAAATTCCTCTGAGTTTCATAAACTCATTCACATTGATGTTCTTGGTGAACTTCCGTCCGAACATATGTTTTGCAGTTAACATGGTGAGATCATATTTGGTTGAGCCTCACTATATTGGTGCCAAGAACCTTCTGAGATATCTTCAAGGCACAATCTCTCATGGATTGAGATACACTGCCGAAAATATGAAACTACGTGATTATTCGAATATTGAGTGGCAGGCAGTGTGGACGATCACTAGAGCACTTCTTAGTGTTGGTTCTCTTTGGATTCTACTTCCATATCATGAATGGGAAGGAAGCAAAATTTGGTTGTTATAAGCACTGTCGAGACCGAATACATAGCTATGAGTATGATCTCGTGTGAAGCTACATGGTTGCAAAAGCTCTTAAGTGAGTTGTCTATACACATGATTAATACCACTATGATTCTCTGTGACAACCAGAGGTGGGACTTGATTACTGAGGAATCCCGTAATCAATTATTGCTCCAGCACATAGACATCAGATACTACCTTATCTGGGCGATGAGTGAGGAGGCTCCATCTCATTGAGACTGATGTACAGGTCGTAGACATTTTGTCAAATCACTGGGGAAAGGTCAACTCTGTGTATTTCCTGAACGACTTGGAATCATTGAGAGACCTTCTTATAAGGGTCCTACATGTTGCATGCATTAATCTCTGGGAGATTCGGGGGGGTTGGGGTACTTATTGGAGCAACATACGACCATAGGGTGACTCACCCTCCCTTGGTGGTGCGCTACGGACATGATGATCAGTTCTCCTATGGGTTGGGATGATTAGTTCTCCCATGGTGACTGTGGACAAGATGATTCATTCTCCTGTTGGCCAAGATGATTCATTCTCTGTAGCGATTGTGGAACAAGATGATTCATTCTTTTGTGGTCTAGGATGATTCATTCTCGGTGACGACTGTGGATAGGATGATTTGTTCTCCTGTGGGCCAGGATGATTCATTATCCGTGGTGATTATGGAACAGGATGATTCATTCTCCTGTGGGCTAGGATGATTCGTTCTCCGTGACGACTATGGACAGGATGATTCGTTCTCCTGTGAACCAAGATGATTCGTTCTCCGTGGAGATTATGGAATAGGATGATGCATTCTCCTGTGGGCCAGGATGATTCATTCTCCCTAGCATCCACTAATAGGATGATTCGTTCTCCTGTGGACAGGATGATTCGTTCTCATGTCGAGGCATCCTACCCATGTAGTCTGGGGCTCATGGGAAGTACCTCTCATATGATCAATGTGTAGGGAAATGAGGATAGGGACCATAGTAGTACTATCGATGGACGCATCACTGTATCTACTGTACTCCCTATGCTAGGATGACCTCCATTGATATGGGATCAATGATATTGATCTGGGATTATAAGAGTGGTACACACTCTGAGACTAACTTTGGGTCAATGGAGGATGGTGTGATACATCCTCGGTCATTTCTTCTTCTTCACAATTCGAGCAAGAGCCAAGCAGAGAAAAGCAGAGCAGAGAAAATCAGAACAGAGCAGAGTAGGGGTCAAGCTCTATAGGGCAGTGCATTTGATGGATGAATAGTAGTGATGATCAGAAGAATTGTTGATGGAGTTCTCCCTAGTTGAGAGGGAGTGTTAAAATTGGCAACTAGGGCCAAATGCCATGTGGATCACCTTATTCGTGACTACTGATATTTTTCCTAGATTCCTCTCATCAAGAGGTGTAGGATTTATATAAATAGCATCTTATTCCTATAAGTATTTATGGAGATATGAATTTATTTTGATTATGGAAAAATTGTCAAACTAGGCCACTAACTTATGTAGGCTCAGAAGCCCAATAGTCATGTCTATTCAACCTCAACGTTTTGCATATAAATACAAGGAGCATTCTCCTCATTTGGACACTTCATCATCACACACTTGGGATCTCTTCCTCTCTCTACTTGTCTTTAGGTTTTAGTAGGAGGAGAGATCCTAAGGGATAACGCTGCCCTGATCCAGAGCGCAGAAAGCTGGAACTGGCTAAAAAGCTAGAATTGTTGGAAAAGTCAAAACTACCAGAACCGCTGGAACTACTGGAAGAGCCGCAACTATCGGAAAAACCAGAAAAGCCAGAACTGCTAGAAAAGCTAGACCTGTCGGAAAAGCTAGAACTATCGGAAGAGCCAGAAAAGTCGGAAAAGCCGAAAAAGTCAGAACCGTTAAAAAGGTCAAAACTGTCAGAAGAGCCAGAACTACTGGAAGAGTTGGAAAAGTTGGAACTGTCGGAAAAGTCAGAAAAGCAGAAATTTTTGGAAAATCTGAAAATTCGGAACTGTCAAAAAAGTCGGAAAAGCCAGGACTACTGGAAAAATCAGAAAAGCTGGAACTGCCGGAATTGCTGGAAAAGTCGGAAAAGTCAGAACTACCAGAACTGCCGGGAACTATTGGAATAGTCAAAGCATCTATCTCTGAAGGAGAGTAGATGCATGGGACAACTAACTAACATTGGGACAACTGTATGGTACTTAGCAGTAAATACACCAAGCATGCAATGTTACAGCTAGCATGCAAGGGACAACTACCATGCAACAACAAGCATGCTAAGGACAACAAGCATGCTAGGGAAAACAAGCAAGCAAGGTGCAGCCAACACATAGGTCAGGATGGAAACATGGTGCAATAATGGCACATAATGCAGTACAATGATGTGTACAGTCATGATTAATGAAGCTTGATGAGATGCAACATAATGATGATGGGTGCAGCATGGTGCAGTGCGGTGAGGTGCAGCATGATTACGAAATGCAGCATGACGATATGTGAAGGAGTCACCTTGGAGAATTAGTTGAAGCAGCATGTCTTCAACTGATCTCATGTATCATCTTCTTAGAGATGATCTATGCTCTTATCTAGATAAGTCAAAGTGTTGACTTCTGTTGTAAACGTACTATCTCTCTCTCTCTCTCTGTTAAACTATTGAACAACATATAATAAGAATTGATCAAGGGTTTCCCCACATTGGGGTTTTTCCCTCGCTAGCGTAACGTATTGGTCCTCTTGTCTTGGCTTGTCTTCTGCGATTTGTATTTATGTTCTATCTGCAGCTTACTTTAATGCTGATGTGATTGCTAATCTGGAAAATATATTGAGCTAACTGTGAAAATTGAAATAAATTTCTCTAGCATAGAACATACGTAAAACTATAAGTTAGCTAAGCTCAAAGCTTCTAGTTCCAAAACATTTATAAATACCACTATTTGTTCTTCTTTGGAGTTTCTAAACATGTAATTATAATTATTTCTAACAAATTGCATTTCTGCATTGAGTTGATTAGTCTCAACGTATTTATCTTTCCAAACTCCAAGTTAATTCACAATTTTTTTATTTTACCACGACATAAAATTTCCATAATATAATCACTGTTGGTGGAGTCGAGAAATGCACCTCCACAACAATTCCATGGCATTGAGTTTAATTCACCTATAAACGGCTCAATGATATTTGAAATAAGGTAAGCTCATGGGGATTTGGATTAACAGTGAATGGGTGCACTGTTAAGGCACTCCTTGTGATAGGTCATTGGTTCAAATCCCCCGTGAGTGCTTACCTACCAAAAAAAAAAGATATTTGAAATAAAGTATTTTACCTTTTCAAATTAATAAATCTTTACTGCATTACCAGCATCTCTACAACCTCTTTCAATATCTTGTCTCCAAGTTCACCACCAGTGGCCCAAGCCAATTAACTGCCATTGATACCTTTTGAAACTACAAATTCTATCTTGGAAATATTGTGTAACCCAATCATAGTAGTCCAACATGTAAATTCATCCATGTTGACCTCCACGTAGTAGAGATTATCAATACTTCCACGCTCACCAGAGTCTGGCACAATCGATTCAACAAACACATGTTGTTAATTTGCAGAGGAAGAGGGTTGCCATTGCTCGCTACTAATTTCATACATCGGGGGAGTCATCCCAACTTTTACTGATCCAAGATTGAATTGATTGATCTAAATCGTTCTTCCTCACTAGATCTTTAAAGTCGATCCTCAAAGCTGCAAACATTAGAATCCATATTCACTCCAATATTTCCACCTTCACAAGTTCAAACCATGCTGAAACAATTTGTGTTTGTAACAAATACTGAAAAAATACATTAATATTGAAAATAAATTTCTCCATAAAAATTATGAACACTCCCCACAAACATGTTATAGTTAACATAAAAAATGAGCTGCAGAGAAAGCCATATCCAGTCAAAGACATAAAACCTGATTTGTGCATCGTGAGCCCTCTTGAGCACTCTCGAAGGCAATGCCCTCCTCTGCAACACATTTTCACAACATGAGCTCCTGTAAAGAAATGAAACTCCCTCATGTGAGGGTTCTTTTTTTATCAAAAAAAATCAGATGGTACTATTAGAACACAATCATTGCAACCCTTTTAATCTTGACGATGCTCCATACAAGTTTGCTTGAAAAAATAAATCCACACCAAACTCTTTATTTCCCTCAGCCCAAAAGCGGCAAAGGCCTCAGGCCCTCATAGACTCTGATACATCTCAAGGAAGGCGTGAATAGTGGAAGCGGACACAACATTCAAAACGCTAAAGGAGAAACAATTGGAAGGGCAGGCTTCCGATAGGCCTCACAGAATTTAGAATCTGGCATCAACACAACACCTGAACATTGTGACAACAAACTAAACAGTGAGGATCCAAGTGGAACGATCCTCGTTTCTTCCATATTCAAGAAAATCCATGCCATGCATAGAATTTGTGAGAGGAATCGGGATTGATACCCCGCATCTTCAACCAGCCAGGTAAGAGAAAGGAATTCTCTACGTAGACACCTACTAGTGGTCGAAAATATACCTGATCTCACACACCAACAGATCGCTCACCACCGTTGCAACTCTCAGCGCATATATAGATGGAAAAACAAAAACTAAAAACAATACAAATATACTCTGTTATTTCCTCAACCCATGAGGGGTCGAGGCCCAGGCCCTCACAAGATCTGATATCATGTTAAATTTCCATAAGGAAATCCCTATCTACATTAATCAAATAATGTTACAAATAAATATGTGAAGTGTTGTCTCAAGATAGGGAAACTATCTTTGACACACAAACACTTGGTTGAGAGAATATCTCAACCACACACCAACATAGGAAACAACTCCTAACTTGTAGGAACAGACTCCTTTACATAGCAAGAATCACAACTGAGAGAAGTAGGAATTACATTTTTCAACATTATCTGACATTCGTTTGGTTTAACATTTTTAGATTGATACCTGACATATGATATTATATCATACACAACAAAATTCATTATCATCTAACTTAACTAAATAAAACACAACTTTAAAATATAATATATTTTTTTTCTTAATGGAATATAATGGATTATTTAATCAATATTTTTTTATAGATCTACGAAATATGTGTACGATCTACAAAATATGTGTACCAAACAAATCTACCAATATTTGAATGTGTGATCTTTCAATATCAAAGATGCGTTAACCATGAAGACTCGACTAATTGAGGTAACACTTGGGACTATAACCAATAATTTGGTATGTTCCCATGACATTATATTTAAATATAATAAAATAGTACTTACATTAAAAAAACAAAAATTAATAACAAAATAATCTTTCAATATTGGAAATAAAATATTTAATGTCAACCATAAATAAAATATTTAAGTTTCTACTTTGATTTTACATATAGAGAGATAAACATTAACAAAAGAAAATATTAATAACAAAATAATCTTTCACTATTGGTGATAAAAATTTAATGTCAACCATAAATAAAATATTTAAGTTTCTATTTAGATTTTACATATAGAGAGAGATAAAGTTAAATTTGTTTCCCTAATTTTATTTCTAACCTTTTGTACCTTTTAATAGGAGGGATATGTTTAATTCTTTCGTTATGGAGTTGACATATCACATCTAAAATATTATTGATATTACAACCCAGTATGAAGGAGCTTTGTAATTTATTTTACACTCAGTCATATATATATATATATATATATATATATATATATATATATATATATAAACAAAAAATATTTCAGTTATAACTAAAATATTTCAATGTCTATATCAACTAACATAATTTTATATTAATCTTATATAGAGAGAAAAATTATGAGGGATATGTGTAATTTATTCAATTCTTAATATGGAACCCAAATGTAACATTTAAAAGATATAAGGGAAAAATATTTAATATAAAGAACCTCGTTAATGGAAGGTCACGAGGTCAATTCTCCTTGACGCCCTTCAGATTAGGATTTGCTAATAAGTCAATAAGATGTGATCTCTTCTGGTGATCTTCACAAATATTTATTCGGAAAATTATAATAATAAAATAAAATGAAATTTCAATATGGATGTTAAGTAAAATATTTCAATATAACTATTTAAAGAGAGACAAAAAGAAAATATTTTTAATTAAGGGAATAAGGGATATGTGTAATTCCTTTCATGCTTAGCATTGAGTTGAGCTATCAAACCTTGAGATGGAATAAAGCTCTTTAGGTTAAAACATTTGTTCAAGTTTTAGATTCCATATTAAAATATTTGATTCCTCTCAATGCCTAATATATTCAAGGTTAATATGGATCTATGCTAGTCGATAGTTTAATTTGTTGGAAACCTTTGAGCACGACTGAGAAGGGGGTGAATCAGTAGTGTGACTTTCTATCTATTTTTACCACTTCAAACTTTTCTACTGAATCATGCACGTAACCAACAACATATCACATAAACCATAACATAAGAATAAACCATGTAAGCACCTAAAATTAGATAACCATGAGAGAAACAAACAAAAACAAATCAAAACACGTCCACACAAGAGACACGAGATATCTGGTCGAAAACCCTTCATCGGGAAAAAAAACCACCCTTGTTGTTTTTGCGCTACTTTGAAGCTTCTATTAAGAAAAATATGTCCTCTAACTAGATTTGTTGACTCCCATCAGATAGGAGAATCGGCCTCAAACCCTCCAATAGTTGCACCAGTTTTCATACATTGGGTTTTTCCAGGGACATTAGTCCAAAAAAAACAGTGTCACTTGTGTGCATGTTTCTATTTCCTTTAGTTGATGATCTGTAATGTGTTGAGCATGAATTTGTATTTATGTCTAGTATTTACATGGTAAATAACTTGCTAATTAACAGAACAAGTAGGTAGAAATAAATCGGTAAAGTGCATGAAGGCTTTCTAACGTGTCAGACTTAGAAATTCCAACATGATATCAAAGGGTGGTTGTAGATTACAGGAGAACTGAGGACATTGGACAAACAGAGTAGTAGTAGCAGAAAATAGTTGTCCCGAGTAAAAAACGTCGTTCCTAGCATAGCAGCAGCAAGGAAGGGGTGACACAGTGCCTGCATCATCAAGATTGAGCTAGGAAGAGGCAGCGCAGAGGCTGAGGAAGGCAAAGGCAGGCTCATGCAGAGGCCAAGAGAGCTGACGCAGTTGGTTGACGAGGTTGATTTTCCAGTGTCAGGATTGCGTAGAGCCTAGGAGCTCTAACCTTCAGTTTGCTGGGGTTTAGGAGGCTGTGGGTAAGTTTCAGAGTGGACTTGGTGGGCTACTTTAGTTAGAAAAATACCTAACAGGGCAAGGCCAAGGTAGAGGGAGTTGCTGCCTAGGTAGATTTCTAGCCAAGGAATTCAGATCAGTATTGTAGTTGCACAAAAGATTGGAGAGGGGCATCTCGACATTGGCAAACGGATTTCAAGGAGGGAAGTTGAGGCTGACAGTAGTCATACCGAGAACTTCCAGGAGGGAAGTAGAGGAGAAGCAAAATGGAACTACACAGAGTAAGAAACCAAGATAGACTAGATGGAGCCTCAAACTTCATAGTCTGGAACACTGGAATCTTATTCGTACTAGACAGGAATCGTGTCAAGCACTTCACCTTGAGGATGATAGCTATCCCAGTTGACCCAGCTGGTAACGACATGAGCGAACATTCAAAGGCGATGACTAAGAGTATCATCCTTAATAGGGTCAAGGATCATATAGTACCACATATTGCCGAGAAGAAGATGACACAAGAGATGTGGGAGGCCTTGAGTAAGTTGTATCAGCATACTTCCATGCAGAGGAAGATTCTACTAGAAAATCATTTGCGATCATACCAAATGAAGAAGGGTGAATGGATCGACCCATTCCTCGGTCAATTGAAGGAGATTCGAGATCAACTGACTTCCATAGGGGCAACACCGGATCCAGAATTGATGGTGAGAACAGCCCTAAAAGTAGTCTCAGAAGACTGGGAGGTGTTTGTCTAGAGCATACTGGGAAGGGTGACCCTTCCAGATTGGGAGGAAATGTGGACTACTCTTCACCAAGAAGAGATCAGAAGGCTGAGCAAGGCAGGAAGCAACAGCAAAGGGATCAGAATCAAGAAGGAGGAGGAGGAAGATGTTTCCCTAGCATCTGAGAGAAAGCAGGAAAAACGAAAGAAGAAGGACCTCTCCAAGGTCAAATGTTTCCACTGTGGGGAGCTGGGTCATTATGCAACCCAATGTCCAAGGAAGAAGAGTAAGGGAGAGGCCTCCGAGACCAAGGCAGTGCCAGCAAGGGCAGAGAAGGAAGTGGAGACAAACGATGATTGTGCCATGAGTTCTCATGTGTCACTTCAGAAGAAGTGGGGAGACATAGAACTGTAGTCAGGTGGACTACAAGCAATGAGGGATAGGATCCTTGAGGTACCCAGCCTCTTGGATTAGACCTTGCTACGGGAGCCTCGAAGAGGAGTAGCAGGACTGGCGGATGCCAGTAGAGATGGATGCGGATGGAGCGACAAAGGGAGCTACATTGTAGGATTCCTAGGACAATGTGAGGCTAGCAGGTTGCAAAATTTGCGAGAGGCATGGGAGTGTTGCACCAGTGCGGGATGGCACAGAGAAGTGTACAACGGTGCAACATGCATGGAGTTGTTGTAGCAGCGCAGAGGTCAAACAGGGGGCACTTGTCAATGACAGAGGGAGCTTCAACATCAGGAGTGTTTCTAGCTTGACGGATATGTCAGAGTTGGGAGATTAGTTACTTACTTCTCAGTAACTGAGTTGCAGTGCAGCAATTATCAGTGATAGTGCTATGGGTAGCAAGATGCAACATGATGAGAGGTGTTGCAATGCAGATGCAGCAGTGGTAGTGGCAGGGCCATGGGAAACAACACGGATGCAAGGGATTTGCAGTACGGATGTAGCAGTGGTAGTGGCAGGGCCATGGGTAGAAGTATAGGATGCAGTAGTGCAGCAGATGTTGGACAGCAGGCCTAACATCAGCATAAGGATCGATGCCGGATGATCGTAGTGATGCTTAGTGAGGAGTATTACTAGAGCAGAGTCTTCGCTAAGAGGGAGTGTTGATTTTCGGTAGCATCAGATGTGCTTTATCCCCAAAAATTGGTTGAGAGACTAAGGAACATGAGTTCTCCAATACCCAGAAAGGGTTCAGGCAGATTTTGAATAGTTTGGGGGATATTAAAATAATTGATATTTTTAAGGGAGTCCCCAAGTCTAAACTTAGGTAAAATAAAATATTAATGTGAATTAATATAAAAATGTGTTAGAATGGTCCAAAAGGCATGGATCAAGCCAGATCTAATCTCGTCCGTTGATTTTTCAACAAGAAAAGTATAAGAGGAGGCTTGAGGGTCACTTGAAGGACACACCAAGAGATCAAGATTTTGACTTTCTAGGGCTGGGTTTGCTGAAAAAGTTGAAAGAATGATTAGAGTCGTAGCTGAGGGGAAGTCAGTACAGAAGCAGAGAAGTAGAGATAACAACAGGAGGATCAGCGCAGTAGCTGAAGAGAGTGATGCAGAAGCAACCAATGGTTCACAATGAGCCAGAGAGGGCTCACACAGAGGCAGCGTGGAGTTGCGCAGTGCTTCAAAGTGGCCAGCGTGGGTGACACAAAGGTCCAAAAGGCTGATGCAAAGGCTCCAAAGGCTAATGCAGGCCAAGCTAGAGTGACATCGGGCTAACACTAGGCCATAGAGAGGCTCACACAGTCCCTAGAGGCTGATGTTGGGGCTTCGTGGGGGAGATTGAAGTTGTGGAGCTGTTGGAGTGTTTATCCAGGGTTTCATTTGGAATATATGCTTCTGAGTAGAGAGGTACTACTGCTGAGATTTTTCTCTATTGGGTGAGTTGGATTTGGCACCTAGATTTTATTATGGAACTGCTTAATAAATCAAACCCTCAGATAGTTGCATCGGTTTTTCTTCATTGGGTTTTTCCAGGGACATTAGTCCAAAAACAATGGTGTTACTTGCGTGCTTATTTTTATTTCCTTTAGTTGATGATCTGTAATGTGTTGAGCATGCATTTGTATTTATTTCTAGTATTTACATGGTAAATAACTTTTTAATTAACAGAGCAAGTAGGTAGGAATAAATCAGTAAAGTGCATGAAGGGTTTCTAACGTGTCAGACTTAGAAATTCCAATAGTCTCACACCTCGACCTTCGACTCAGCACAATCTTTGCTTTGGTCCTCTCATCTCACAATAGAAAACAAATTATTTGTTTCACTGCGTTACTCCTCTTACCACATCGATCTCGGCAACCACGTTGGAAAATTGTAAAGAAAATAGCGCTTGGGCATGCTTACCATTATCGATTTTCATATCAAATAGTCTATCTGATATGCGCCATGGGGATGCTTGCCCTTAATGTAGTTCTAAAGACATGATATGGAGGATAAGGTTGCCAGTCCAAAGCTCCAACAGACAAGAACCCTGCAACTGCTACAAACATCACAATTGCTATTGGTATGAATATCGAACTAAATAAAATGAGAACGGGAGTGAAAACCACAAACCTTTCAACCTTTCTAGTTAATGTGAGACCTGTCAAAAATAGAAAAATTGTACCAAAAATGAACAGGGTGACGAATCGCAATATCTGAGTTGAATTGGGTGTATGGTCATGAATTTTTTGCATCACTTCATGGTACATATCAACCATCGTGCTAAAAAGTCCTAAGAAGCAAAGAATGATGTATAATGTCCATTATATAGATTGAATTTTTTAGCTCTGGAAAAGCTAATTTGACCTATTGATTGGATCTGATTGCATCAGTATCTAATGGATTTTGTAAGCACAACTTGGTATTAGATTTTTCTTTGACAAATATTACATAGGTAAGAGGGATTACAAACTGAGAGTATGTGTTGTATTCAAGTTTTGACTAGAGAATGATTGAGTTGGAGGGGGTGGGGTGGCGTGAAAAAGAAGATGAATTTCATTTAGCAAAACAAGATCTCTCCTATCTTCATATTATGGGTTGCTCAACTGAACATAGTTTTGGCCCTTTTAGCAGGTATATCATTTGGGTTCCAACCATTTGGCAATTTATTTAAACACATAGAGAATGATATTGATTTAATTTTTCTTACTCCATGTTACTTCAAAACATTTCAACAATTAACAATGATATTTGTAGCTTTTGGAAAAATACAAGCCTTTTAGGTCATGGGTTCGAATCGTCCAATTATTTTTATCCCTATATATTTTGTTAATGTACAAGTATCACAGGTTGTAGGTTAGAGCCTTTTTGATTTCTTAATCTTAAGTTCCCTATATTTTTGGAAAAATATAAAATTGAACATCATCGTGGTTGTGAAAAATGCAAGCGCCACTACCTACAGGTCAAGCCGGATGATGATCTAGTGTTCTTGACTATTTGGATATCTAAGATCCCTGATTTATTGTAAAATGAAAAATAATCATTTCCATAAAAGATCCAAGAGTGAGTTGATGATGGAATCTCTGATCCAGGTGGATATTGGTGGCCACCTGCCAAGTCCACCTGGACCCCCACCATTGTCTTTCTCAGCATTTTTAGTTTCCTTAATTGTAGCACAACTTACTATTTTTAGCAGTTTTTCGGGTCCTAAACTTCCGGAGCTGTTTTAAGGCCCTAAACGACGTTTTTTGGGGAATTCGGGGGGGGCAACAATGATAGTGCTCGGATAGATCTTTCTAATGAGCTATTGTACGCGTCAAACGGAGAACATATGCCAAAGTTACGACCCCGGGAAGTTGATGTACCAACTTACCCCAAACGGGGCCCACAGTTTGGCGTTTCATCTCCTAGGGTTAGGTTTTGGAATGTTAAGGGTTTTCCATTGTTTCTCAACAATAAATAGGCCTTCGAGCCTCATTGTAAGACAGTTCAGAGGCATGTAGCCATCACATCTCTTCTCAGAGATAAGCTACCATTGCCCTAGCTGGTTTGTTTCCATTTCTGGTTGTAAGCATATTTCAGTATTTTCCATTAATGAAATGAAGTATTATTTCCGCTGCATCTTTGTGTATATGGTTATCTCTATAATTTTTTGCGTTCCTGTTTAAATCCGGATCAATCTCTCAATGAAAATATACTTTTGATTTTAATTATAAATAAGCATTTTATATAAAAATAAAAATTAAGTTGTGCGACAAACACAAGTAATTGTGTTCCTCTTTTCACGAGTATACTTAAACCGTAACGATTTTAATTCAATCATTCTTACTTTTATTTGACATTTTCATCATGAATCATAGAAGTAAGATTACAAGAAATTGGTTGGAAATTTTAAATTTACATAATTATTATAAATTTTATTAATGGAATTTGATTAAAAGTGGAAATTTATAACTATTTACTTTTTTAATTTTGTATTAGTCATCTTACTCTCTTTTTTTTGCTAATGCAAGAGTTGGACCTTCGCATTCATTAATCAAGAAATATAGTACATAGAGTTACAACACAACCCTCAAGGTCATTGACAAAGGAAAAGAACTAAAGCTAAACTTTTCCTTATGCCCTACCAACAAACGTAACCTTTCAAAACAAGAAAAATAAAAGAGTTTAGACTTGGAGTCATAAAACTCAAAGCGGTCGACAAGAAAAGGGGCTCCACCATCCGCGATCTCAAACTAAGATTCGACATTGCGGGTTAGACAAAATGGTCCAAAAAGTACTGAAGTGTCGCATGCCTGAACACTCGGGACCACAAACCTACACGGGAGATCTGGATCATTGAAACCCCAAGAGCCAGCCGACGGTGCATAATAATATCGGACCAAACAACAAGCACGGAAGATACCTTGCGATGAGGGCAGTTTTCCTCCCGACCCCACCGCCACATGGAGCTCAACTATTGTGATCGCTCCCAAATGGGTAAAACCACTTCCCACCTATTGGGGCCGTGAAAACCACTTCCATGCCATAGAACTGCTCGGACCATCCAAACCGTCGGATGGCATAGAAAAAACGAACGGTTGTGATCGATGTCGCACAAAAAAAAGGCACCGAACTTTAAGGCACGATGAGGGTGGTTTTCGAATCTGTCCCACCACCACATGTCACTCTTTGAATGGTATCATTGCCCATACTCTGAAACCACTTTCTGATGGAAAGTGGTGCGATCACCAGAATACCGCTCCTCTTGCTGAATGTTCGCCCGACCATAGGAATTAGGATGCGGAAGCCCCCAACTCCATTCCTAACGAATATTTACTAAAGCATTTTCCTGGATTGGGGAAAACTTATGATAGACACTGATGATTATAGAAGAAGAGATAAACCACCAGCCATTATCCACCAGGGCCATTCTTTTACCTGTTTGCCCCAAAAGAATGAAACCAGCCAAGCTCTTCACACGAATCCAGCAGGGAAAACTGAATCGGATACTGAATGAACAGTTCTCCCGCCACTTCCATTCTAACGAAGGACCCATAACCAGAGAATGTTCTGAAGAGGCGAAAAGGATTGTTTCAAACCCCTCCATGAACCAATGGAGCCCAAAGGGAAAATCAAGAGGCAGAGGAATCATTGGCTGGGGACACTTAATCTCTGCAAGAAACCCTCCCACTCCTACAGACCACCTGATTGTCCTTTGTTGCTTGGTTATAGAAAAGAACCTTTAAGCGATTCTGGGACAAATCCTGCCACTTCTTCACCATCCTGCAATCTTCATTGTTCACCCCTTGGTTGGCTAGAATGTCCATAAGCTTGTTAGCATTTCTGCGCACATGATTGAAACTAACAAATCCCAAACCTTGAAGGTGAGCTTGAATCCTTTGATAAACCTGGATTAGTCTCCAATGATTTGAGACTTTCTCTGGTTTGGATCCACAGCTGATTCTTTTTACAGAGTTGATGGTGATTTCTGAGTCTGCCTCTATAATAACATTTGAGCTACGATTTTTAATCAGAATCTCTAGGCCCTGCTCCATTGCCATTAGTTCCGCCATGTTATTGGTAGCTTTACCTAAATGGTTGTGGAAGATTAATATGATTCTTCCCTCTTCATTCCTTAAAACCTCTCCGGACCTAGCTAATCCTGGATTACCTTTGGAGGCTCCATCAATATTGAATTGCAGGTAGTTTTTCGAAGGAGGTTGCTAGCAATATTTCTCTGTATTCCTTGTCGTTTTCGTTCTTCCAAGCCCTTGCGGAATGATCTTGTGCAATCCCAGCATTCTAAGTGTTTTCAACTGCATTGATGAGGGTGGAATCTTTGAGCTATTACGCACTATGGTGCTAACTGTTTCCCTTATCTGCTTTAGAATCAGATCATAGAGCTTCTGAGGGTTGGCTTTTTCATCCTTAAAGATTCTCTTATTTCTTTCTTTCCAAACATTCTAGATTATGAATCCTTGTGTAAAAGCCCAAGCCCGATTAAGCACCTCATTCTCCGAAAAGCTCCTCCTCCAATTATTTACGGTATTTATGATGCTCTCTCTGTCCCTGTCTGATTGTTGGAAAATGTCAGAAAAGGAATTCCACAACCAGGTGGTGTAAGAGTAGCAGTGGAGGATGTGCTCCATAGTCTCCTCTTGCTCTTCACAAGGCTGGAATTTAGAAGGCCCCAAGACGCCCCTTTTTCTAATATTGTCCCAAGTCAAAATTTTCTTATGGTGCACCAGCCACATAAAGACCTTGATTTTCATCCAACCTTGGTGAGACCAGAGTTGCCTCCAAGATTTTTCTGGCACACAGGACTCCAACCCCAGGAGAAAATAATTTGCCTCTTTGAGATTGAAGGTACCTTTTTTGTTGTTACCCCATCTCAATTGATCGTGCCCCTCTGTGACCATGATCATCCTCTGTTTTAAAATGCTTCTCAGTGCTTCTGCGTTTGTTGTTATGAGGCTGTTATTTCTACAATCAATGTTACTCTAGTTTCTCCACTTGTCCTCGCCCTGAGCGATGTTCCAGAAATCTTTAAATTTGATCAGTCCTTGGGAATCTGTTTCTTTTTTGAGACTTATGAAGTCCTCCTTTAATAGCACCGGTTCTTGTTGCCATTTGTCCTCCCAAAAGAGTGCTTGATCACGACCTCTGATTTCCCAGAAACTATGTTGTTGCACTATATTTCTATTCTCCCAAGCCCTATTGCAGATGAGAGAGCCCCTGATATCTCCCGACATTCTGATGAGATTATTAGTGTGCCAAGAGCTGGCATATTTTTCTTTCCAGACCCTTGCCCAAAGGGCTCTTGGCGCTTGCACCCATCGCCACCAAAGCTTGGCTCCTAGTACTTTTTTTAGAATCTCATGATCATCTAAGCCTAGACCCCCATGGCTTTTGGGTTTGCATATTTTTTCCCAGGAAACCAGGGCCCAGTTCTTCCTTGTTTCCTCCCTTCCCCACAGAAAATCTCTTTGAATATTTCTGATTTTTCCTAAGACTCCTTTGGGAGCTGGAAGAGCTGATAACATGAAAACCGGGATGGATTGAAGAACTGCCTTTGTCAGAACCAATTTTCCTGCCAAGTTCAAGGCTCTGAAGGTCCATTTTTTAACTTTATCATGCAACTTAATTAGCACAGGTTCCCAAATGTTTTTAAGAATTGGTTTGTCTGTGAGAGGTACTCCCAAATATTTTGAGGGGAGGGAGTCCCTTTGGAAGCCAAGGATTCTTGAGATGTTCCTTTGAATAGCAATGTTAGTATTAAAGAATAATATTTTTTATTTTGTGAGATTAACTTCCATACCTGAAGCCTTTGCAAAATCATTGAGGATTTGCTTGTAGGTAGCCACTTCTTTGACTGTGGGAATACCTTGAAACATGGTATCATCTACAAATTGTTGGTGATTAAGAGTCTATCCATTCTCCGAAACTTGAAGACCCTTTATTTTGCCCATGTTTTTAGCTTACTTGATAGCCCTGCCCAATCCTTCCATCATGAGGATGAAGAGAAAGGGAGAGAGCAGGTCTCCCTGTCTCAGGCCTCTAGAGGAAAAGAAGATATCTGAGGGATAGTCGTTAACCAAGATAGAAAAGCTGGAAGTATTTACCAGAGCCATTACCCATCTTATCAGGTTGTGATCAAACCCAAAGGCTGTGAGTATCTTCTTGATATACCCCCAATTAACTTTATCATATGCTTTAGCAATATACAGTTGCATGATCATCCCCGCCTGATTTTTGCTTTTGAGAGAGTGAACCACCTCATGAGCTTGAATAATGTTATCCAAAATTTGCCGACCCTCCACATAACCAGATTGCTCCTCAAACACTAGTTTAGGGAGGAGGGTTTTGAGTCTGTTGGCCACTACTTTGGATATAATCTTGTAAACCCCATTGCATAAAGCTATGGGTCTATACTTATTTGTTGTTTGAGTCGAGTCCTGTTTGGGAATTAGGGTGATGAAGGAGGTATTGAGGGCTTTCAGGATAGTTTTATTAACCCTGGAATCCTCCACAACATTTAAAATATCCAGTTTCACAATATCCCAACAAGCTTTGAATAAATCCACATTAAAACCATTTGGGCTTGGTGCTTTGCCATTCTACATATCTTTGAGTACTTCGCTAACCTACTCTTCAGAAACTGGTCTGTTTAGGTTGAAATTGTCCTCTCTAGACACCAGCTTAGGGATATATATTGTAATTTCCTTTATGGAATCTTCCCTGTCAGGATTTTTTTTCTCGTGCAATGTATTGAAAATGCTGAACAAACTCTTTTTCAATTTCCTTATTAGTGTTCTGAGTCTCTCCCTTTTTATCCCTTATTTCCGAGATTCTGTTGAATGCCCTATTGGCCATGGTGGATCTATGAAAAAATCTCACATTGCGCTCTCCTTCTTTCAGCCATTGCACTCTGGATTTTTGTCTCCAGAATATTTCTTTTTGTTTACATAGGTTTTCCCACTCATGGTGCAATTTTTCAGACTGTTCATTTATGTCATAGTTAAAGCCTTCTTGGATCAACTTCTAGTTGAGTTCCTGAATTTTACTTTCCATAGATTTCTTATTCACAAAAATGTTTCCAAAATCATTCCTATTCCAGTCTTTGAGTTTGCTTTTAATATGCTTTAGTCTTTTGTGAAGGAGAAACATTTTAGATCCTTGGATCTGTAAGTCCTCACTCCACCAATCTTTGATATTACTCCAGAAGTCCGGGTGGGTGAGCCAAATGTTTTCAAATCTGAAGGGTTTGTTCCTTGGAGAATCCAAACCCTTAATTTCCAATTGTATTGGCCAATTATCCGAGCCACCGAAGGGAAGAATTCTTGTTGTAATTTCATTATTTATAAGCATAAGCTCTTCTGATACCAAGAACTTATCTAACTTGGAGGCCACCCGGGCTTCCCCTCCTGTCTTTTGTTCCAAGTAAATAGGTCATTCTCTGAGTCTGAGTCAACCAATTTCAAGTTCTCCATGAATGCTTGAAATGCTGATGAATCTTTGTTTAGCACTCTAGTTCCTCTTTCTCTTCCGAAAGAGATTTTATCATATTAAAATCCCCTCCCAAGATCCAGGGGATGCCATTTTGTTTGATCTTGAGATAAGTGAGGGAATCTAGCAATCTAAGTTTATCCTCTACTCTTTGGGGACCATAAACATTAGTGACTAGGAAGGTTTCAACCACCCCTTCTGGTTGAATGACTACTGACAAGTAGTTTCTAGATGCCTCTGCATCTAAAACTCTAACTTTTTGAGGGTTCCATAGAGTGAGAATGCCCCTGCTGTGTTATCTGATTTAACTTCTAAAAACTCAAAACTTTGAAGCCATTTACTGTGGATTGCTTTTATTTTCTGAATGGAACTCTTCATTTCCTGAATGAAGATTATATCCGGCGTATCTTATTTCATTCTAAAACTTAGCATTCTTTGCTTTCTTTTACTACCCAAACCTCTTATATTCCAAGATGTGAACTTCATAATTAAATATTTGTGAAGGAGTAACTAGTCAAATCTTTCATCTTACCTGAATCTATCATCAGCTTCCCACACTCCATTAAAAGCTCCTTCTGCTTCTTTCTTCCTCGTTTCTTACCTGTATTTTGGTTGCTAAACCTAGATTACCTTTTATCGTTTTCACACCTCTGTATTCCTGCCCGTCGTTGTTTCTTCCTCTAACTGTCCCTTTTTCCTGGGTTTTCCACATAAACAACTGTTGTATTCTATTGCATTCATCTGGAGGTAATGAATCTATCCCCACCCTGGTTCCCTGTTGTAGAAATCCTTCCAGATCTAGGTTTTCCTTATCTAGTATTTCCTGTAGTTCATGATCCTCTAGATCTGTTTCGCTCTGGGTCATTTCCTGGTCCATTTCTAGCTCTGCTTCACTCATCATGGTTTCTTCCTCTTCATTGATATTTTGTGCTGGAGTGTTGTTTTCTTCTTTCTCCTTCTCCTTAGGGTCTCTCTCCATAGACTGGTTTTCGTATGGCATGTCTTCCAACTCAACCAGCACTTGGAATTTATTTTGACTGGCCTTTTGTCCCTCTTTATGTTGTTGCTTTGGTTCTTTTTTTCTTCCTAACAATGTAAACTTTGAAACGGGAACTGATACTGTTACCCGTTTTGTAGAGATAGCAAAAAAGTGACCCGATTTTGAAAAGGGGTGATGGAGAACACACATGTTTTGTAGAGATAGCAAAAAAGTGACCCGATTTTGAAAAGGGGTGATGCAGAACACACATGTTTTTTTTAGAGCATAGTTTTTGGCACTTTAATTTTTTTTTAATTTTTTTTTTATGTACATTGTGTTTTAGAATGGTAGTGATTTTCATGCTGATTTTAAAAAGTGGTTATTCTGCATCAGACCCTTTTTTTAAAAGACCTATTTTTTTACTTTAACTTTTCTAATGTATGTAATGTAAATAATTATTTTGTAAATTTAATAATTTTGGAAGTGGGCTTCTTCTTCATATTTTCTTGTTTTTTTTTTTTTTTTGGTAGTGAGGTTTTTATTGATTTGCATATTTAAAAAAGAAGGTCAATATTTTGCATTTTCCATATTTTACATATTTATACATCGTTAATTAAATTTTCAATCCAAATGAAAAAATTGTCTCTAAAAAACAAATATAAATTATATATAAAAAAAGACAAAAATAAAAAAATAAAAAGTGTTAAAAAAAAATTATCTTATAAACCATAAAACACTTTGGAAAAAAAAAAAAAAAAAACAAAACTACATATATATAAGTCGATAAAAATTGAGAAACTAAAAAAAAAAAAAAACATTGGCAAAAACGAGGAAAAAAAATTTAAAAACAAACTAGTTTTAAAAAAAAAAAAAAATTAACAAAAAAGAAATTTAAAAAACTAATAAAATAAATATTAAAAAAAAGGGTTAAAAAAATTATCTCACAAACCATAAAAAAATTTGGAAAACAAAAAAACAAAATTAAAAAAAAAAAATATATATATATATATATATATATATAAACTAAGTAAAAATAGAGAAATTAAAAAAAACATTACCAAAAAAAAATAATACTAGTTTAAAAAAAATTAAAAAATTAACGAAAAAAATTGAAAAACTAGTAAAATTAATATTAAAAAAAAAACAAAAATAAATTCAAAAAAAAAAACAAAAAAAATAATTTTTATTAAAAAAATGTAATTATTTTTTATTAAACATACCTATTCTATATCTATATATATATATATATATATATATTTAAATTTAATTTTTTTTCTAAACAATCCTTTTTATTATTTAAAAAAAAAAATTATAATTTTTTTAAAACAATTTTTATTTTTGTTTTTATTTTTTCTTTAAAAATACAAATTATAAAATCTATGTTTTATATTTTAAAAAATAAATAAATAAATAAAACCTACATTTAAAAAAAAAAAAAATACGTTTCTTTTTTTATTTAAAAACAAATTAATAAAATTAATATTCTTTTTTAATCAATTCTTTTTTTATTAAAAAAAAATTATAACTTTTTTTTAAACATTTTTTTTGTTTTTTATTTAAAAATATAAATAATAATAAAAAAATTGATTTTTTTAAAAAATATATATTTTTTTATTTAAATATTAAAAAATTATTAAAAAAAATTAAAAATTCAAAAAATTAACATTTTTTTTAATTATTAAAAATAAAAAATTTATGAGCCCCAGCTGCCCGTGGTGGTGCGGTCGTGGGCGGAGAGGCCTGCACGCAGACCCCTCCGCCCACCGTCGTGCCACCACGTGCGGCCGTGGGCGGCTCGTTGATTCCCGGAATTGACGGGCGACCGTGGGCGGCCCGTCGATTCCCGGAATCGACGGGCCGCCCACCGGCCGCCCGTGGTGGCGCGGCCGTGGGTGGAGGGCCTGCACGCAAGCCCCTCCGCCCACCGCCACGCCACCACGGGCGGCTGGTGGGCGGCCCGTCGATTCCCGGAATCGACGGGCGGCCGAGGCTCATAAATTTTTCTTTTTTAATAATTAAAAAAAATGTTAATTTTTTGAATTTTTTAAAATTTTGATTTTTTTTTTAATAATTTTTTAATATTTAAATAAAAATATATATATATATATATATATTTTTTAAAAAAATCATTATTTTTTTTATTATTTATATTTTTAAATAAAAAACAAAAAAAAAAAACAGTTATAATTTTTTTTAATAAAAAAGAATTGTTTAAAAAAAATATTAATTTTATTAATTTTTTTTAAATAAAAAAAGAAATGTAAATATTTTTTTTTAAATGTAGGTTTTATTTATTTTATTTTTTTAAAAATATAAAATGTAGATTTAATAATGTGTATTTTTAAAGAAAAAATAAAAATTGTTTTAAAAAAATTATAATTTTCTTTAAATAATAAAAAGGATTGTTTAAAAAAAATTAAATTTTAATATATATATATATATATATATATATATATATATATATATATATATGTAAAATAAAATAGGTATGTTTAATAAAAAATAATTACATTTTTTTTAAATAAAAATTATGTATTTTTTTTTTTTTAATTTGAATTTATTTTTGTTTTTTTTAATATTAATTTTACTAGTTTTTCAATTTTTATTTCCCTGTTTTGCTAATGTTTTTTTTAATTTCTCTATTTTTACTTACTTAGTTTATATATATATATATATATATAATATTTTGTTTTTTTGTTTTCCAAATTTTTTTATGGTTTGTGAGATAATATTTTTTAACATTTTTTTTTCTTTAATTTTTATCTTTTATATATATTTTTATATTTGTTTTTTAAGTAATCAACAGTTTAATCTTAATTTTAGTAGTTTTTATTTTTTTTGTTAATTTTCTATTTTTGTAGATCTAGTTGGTTTTTAATTTTAATTTTTAGTTTTTTAGTTTTTCCTCAATTTTTTTTATTTTCACCTACTTAATTTTTTTGTTTTTTTAATATGTTTTACAAAATAAATCTTTTTCTTTTTTCTCTCCATTTTTTTAAATATTTTTTTTACTATTTAATTGTTTATAGTTTTTTTTTTTTTTTTAGTTTTTTAATTCTTATCATTAATTTTGTTTTTTTTTACATTTTTATGATTGACTTTTTTTTTCGGTTTTTTATTTTTATTTTATATTTTCCTTTTAGTATATATTTTAATCTATGTTTTGTTTTTTTTTTAACCTTTTTTTTTCATTGTTTTATTTTATTTTTTTAATTTTTATGTTTTTATTATTTTTTAAAATTTAATGTTTTTCGGGTTCATGATAAAATATTTTACACCATTATTTCTAAATGTTGAAATTTTACTTTTGAAAAAAAAAAGTGTTCTCCCAGCATCAACACTTTTCGTTTTGAGGGTGTTTTTTGGATATTTTTTGCTCAACAAATTTGTTTTCACCGCCATTTTTACATTTTTAGCACTGTTTTTGATGTTTTTTCGAGGTTTTTTGGCCAGAGTTCCCGTTTTGAGTTTATAGTTCTCGTTTCATAGTTTACATTGTTTTCCTTTTCCTCTGCTTGAAACTTTCTGAAATTTTTCAGTGTCATTCTTTGCTTTTAGTTTGCTTTTGTCTTCTTCTTTACTAAGAGGGCAGTCTCTCATTAAGTGTCCATGTTCGTGGCATTTATGGCATCTGAACGGAATATGTTCATAGTCCACCATTTGCACCCATTCCTCATCAAAGACTTCCAAGACAACTTCGTCCGAAAGAGCTCCTGAAAGGTCCATCTCCACACAAATCCTTGCATAGGAAGTGTATTTACCCATTCTGGTGGCTTTCGAGGCTTTGATAAAACGTCCTAGTTTGTTTCCTATAGCCACAAGTGATTCATTTTGCCAATAGTCCAGGGGAAGTGAAAAAAGCCTTACCCAAACCGGAACTAAGGTGAAGGTCTTCCTTTCTGGAACAAAGTTCATCACCCAAGGCCGCATATAAGCCTACTGCTACAAAAAAGTAGGGCCCTCCTTCGAAAATTCCATCCTTGTCTTCAATGTTTGTAAACACCACTATGAAGAAACCCTTTGACCCAAGGTGAAGATCGATGCTACCCTTAGGTTTCCTGTGATATTTGATCCAGGTTTGCAAAGCTTTCTTAGTGGGCCATACTCCCATGAATTTGCATATGATGGCGTACATTTCCATATGTTCCCTGTGTTCCTGCAGGGCCAAATTATTTAAAACTACTCTTGGAGTGATGTTCGCTCTGGGTCTACACGGTCCCTTTTTATTGACATACTCTTTTTTGCCTCCCTATTTTTTGTCTTCTTCCTCCTTGTCCTTAGTTTTGCCCTTATCCTTTGACTCTGCCCCATCTTTCTCCTTCTCCTTACTTCTGTTTTCTTCTTCCCTTGTACCTCTAACATTACATAGATGGGTCTTGTCTCTGCCGGCCATAGCGCTTTTGTAGGAGGCAGTGGAGCTCCCTCCTCTGCGGGCCACCATTAGGGTCACAGACTGCGTGTCTCAGAGCTCTGCGCATTTTTCCATCTCCCATCTCCTTCCCACTCAAATCCAAGTTGAATCCTATTAGTCATCTTACTCTCACTCTTAGCATAATGATTTAATTTTTTAAGAAAATTTTCTCAAATCTTGTATTCCTTAGGTGTGCCTTTGAATTTTTAGGAGCAATTGTTAGTTTATTACCTTTTTGAAGTGGAATACTTTAATTTACAAAACATTAAAAAAAAGGATAGTTTTTTTTTTTTTAAATATTATGACATGACAACATCTTTTTAGAAATTAAGTTTTGAATATATTAAACTTAAGATAAATACTTGCACTTTGAAAGAGAGCTTAAAGGAAATCTTGTGAAAGGGAAATTCACTTCTTTTTATCTCACATTTGAAAGACTCCATCATCCATTTAATGTCTTTAATAAAGAAGAGAATAAATATAAATGGGATACATATTATGTAATTTAATATTAATGTTGAATAATCCAAATGGTTGTATGTTTTATGTTTTGAATGAATTTTATTATTATTTTTTATAGAAAAAATTATATTGACTTTTTATAGAAAAATATCTTTTAACTTATAATATGTCTGGAGTGTTCTCCTCTTCACATTGCCTTGTAATTACTAGTATTATCCAAAAAAAAGTACATTCCATCATAGCTCTAATATCCATGAAAAAATTATGCTTCCAACACTTATCATGTCTCTTTGTTCATATTTTGAAAAGAAAAAATTACCATGTTCCTTATCAATAAGTCCTTTTGATAGCAAGTCCCTTGTTTAGCTCTGTTCTTGTAGATGTGATCAAAATTTATTTGATGGTATGTGCTCACGAACGTCTTGATGTGTTTCATCTAATTGATTAATATTGGAGGATTGTGCACTTATCTTGGCTTCTTCCCAATCACCGGCAATGTTGATCATGACAAAGCGCTAATTGCAGATGCATTATAATGCGACATTGCACACATCACTACCCATGGACATAACCTTCCTATTTGTAACTAGGTAACAAACAATTCCCCTCGTTGCCTTCACAATCAAGATAATATTTCCAATGGTAAAGACCTTGCATGAAATTTCATTATAAATAAAAATAGTTTTCTTCAATACCATAGGTGAAGGGCTCCTCTTCTAGGGACAAAATATTAAAAAGGCTAGCACATTTCCATGTTCTATGTGATCTCAATAAAGATAAGAAATTATGTCTGAATGAATCACCTCAATAAAGATAAGCAATTATGTTTGAATGAAGCACAAATGCTTCATTCAATAAAGTTTAGCATGTGGATTCATGGCATAATAGGAAACCAATACACCTTTCCTAATCAATCCCAGAACAATCTTCACAACTACAAATGGAAAGTTAGGAGAACAGAAAATGACTCACTTATCTAAACAAAATATCAAAACCAAAGCTTCGTCTCATTTGACTTTAATAATTTATGCATTTAGATCGTTGGAAATGGAAACTACTCAAAATCTGTTGCAAACCCTAATAAATACCTAACAAAGACGCCCTAGTTCTGTTATTCTGCAACAAATAGAGACCTATCATCTTCCTTATATCGATACACAACTTTCGAACCACCGCATAAGATTCAGGTAACTTACATTCAATGGTCTCCAGAATGTATTTCGTTTTGAGGTAACCCTAGCATCTCTACTCCATAACATAATTCTTAGCAGACTCTAGGTCACTGCACCTCTGCAAAATCTCACATTGTGCATGAATACTTTGGTCTACAATAGTACTGTAAAACCATGTGTGGGCTAGGGAACATACGTCAGAATTATCTTCAAAATAGACACACTCCAATTTAAAGCTTACAAATTATGAAGCCAATTGCTGAAATCTATTGTAGTACCTCTGCAACAAGGGACTGTGCGCCTTGCACTTACCCTTCACCTACACAACACATAGTCAATGTCATGAAAGAAAACAATTCCACTTGAATGCGTTGATAACATATTAGTTATTGTATGGGAAAAAAGAGCACAAGAACTCAAAATGTCCAAGGGTGGTTATGTGGGTGATGTCGTGCCACACGGCATGTTATGTTGGAAAAGCGAAGGAGACAAAGCATGAATTCACACATAAAACATGAGTTGTTGCTCTTCTATTGATCACACAAAACATGATGATTACGATGAACCCAGTAAAGGGTATTTAAACCTTTTCCAACTAGCTACTTGCCTAAAATAACTTGACATGCAACCACACAGTCAAAGTCATCTATCACTTATCTTGACTTGACTCAACACACAAACACTCAACCCTCAATCACTCAGCTAACTGACTCTCTAAGATTTTCTAACTCCACATGGAGGAGTAATTAAAATTTCTAACACTCCCCCTTAATTACGACCGTATGACTCAACATGACTCAACATGACTTCACTATCACATAAACATGCATGCTGGTCTATCTCAACTAGGCTTACAATGACTCAAGTATTTTACAATTTTGAATTTTCTTTTTCTCTGCTTCCAGATTCTGTATCCTCGAAATTGCTTCAATCTATGTTGAACTTTATTGTTGTAGGCTTTATTCACTTGTTGCTGTTGCAATTTTTCTTTGACTTGTTTTGAACTTGTTCTGAAAAAGAATTAGATCATGTCTTCTACACCTTCCTCTTCAAATATTCGTTCAACTATGGACTGATGCCATAATATTGCATCTTCAATTTGTCTTCTTTGTTTTTCTTCTTGTGCTTCATATTCGTGACTTTCTTTCTGCCATATTTCTTGATAGGAAAATCTTATCTCTTCTTGACTCCATTGTTGAAAAATGGTTTCAATGCAGTCATCTTTGTCTTCAAAAACATCCATATCATTATTTTCACTTTCATCATCATGTACTATTTCTTTTTTCCTGTTATATGCACACTCAACATCATTGTTCACCATTTCATTCAATTATTTTATTCCAGCTACTACTTTAAGACTCGCATCAATTTGTTCTATTGGTTTCTGAATCCATTCTTCAATGAGCTTCAAATCCGCATCAAATTTATTAACAACCTTGCTTTCAACTTCTTCTCCCATGCTATTTTGAACACCTGCATATTCAAAAACAATGTTAAAAACATGTTTCATATGACTCTCCTCAGTGAGAGCTTCCTTCTCTACATCTGCCTTCTTTTCAACTGCATGGAGGTTGTCTTCCACTCTTATGTTGTTAGTGGATATTATCATAAAAAACTATTCAATTCCTTTATCCTCTTCTTGATCATAAATTGCTACTAGATGACATACTACTTCATGAGAAATTCCTAGTACTTCATATATTGTTGCTACATTGGCAGCTTCAACCTTCAATGTTTCACCAAACATGGCACTTACCATATTGCAACAATCAATCCCTGTTTCAAAAAAAGAAACCACACATATTATTAACATAATGTTCATCCACACTATGGTGGGATATCCGAGCATGCATGTGCTCATTGTCAATTTCATTGACAATTTCAACTTCACCATATCCATCAGCAGCGACTGGATTCATTGATTCCCATATAACTTTGCATTCATCATCCACATGTGTCTTATCACAGTGGGATTCACCATCATCTATATCATCCATATTACAATGGATTCCTTGAGCATTAATATGCTCTTGCTCCGTTTCACACACAAAGGCTTCAACTTCTCTCTCTGCAATCTTTACTGCGTCTTCTTCATCCATATGCATGCTTGCATAATGGGTTTCAATTTTATGGTATTGACTACCATCATCCACTTTTGAGTGGGATTCTCCAAGCTCTGTTTTCCTCTCAGAGTCTTGCTCATCTACTCTCAGATCTGCACCTGACTTCTTTTCTTGTGACATAACCTGTTGTTGCATGTCACTCTCCTTTGTGCCAAACTCTACTTCCAAGATCTTCCATGCTTCCTTGGAAGTTGTATCTTTTGCTACCTTGCACAAACACTTCTCATCCAATGCATATTTTATAAAATTCAATGCTAAAACATCACATACTGCATCATATGGGTTATTAGACTCATACTCAATTAACTCTTTAGCTCTAAGAAAAGTTAACATCTTGATAACCCAATGATCAAAATATTCCCCTGTAAACATAGGAGGTGGTATCAGATCAAAGCTACACCAATCACCCTCGATTTCTTCTTTTTCTTTTGCTAGACTTCTCAGTTCCTCAGCTGTGGCCTGAACCTCTCTATCCATGGCAATGATCTTTGCCTCTTCTTTTTTATTTCTTTTTTTAATATGGTTCAGTCGTGCTCTACGACCCATGACTACAGTCTTTCCTTTTATTATAGCTTCTTTGCTAATTGCATGCGGCTATCTTCCATATCGCCTCTGGAAAAAAAATATAATGTTCAATATGCGCTTCGTAAAGCATGATCTTCATAGAAAAATTGTCATGCTTGACATAAAACCAAATAATTTTGTAAACTAGCAGACTTTACAAAACCCTAAATTCTCTTGCCAATAAATTTTTTTATAAATCCTTTGATAAAATCCCTTAATTATTTCTTTATCTTCTACTTAAAAAAACACTCTCGAAAATCTTCTTTCTACCTTTCAATATCTTTCTAACAAACCACTCATTAAAAAAACCTTAATAAATTCTTTCGCACGTCTTTATAAAAAAAAATTTAATAAAAGCTTAACGAAACACTTTAAAAGGACTTTAACCAACCCTTTTCTAATGTGCTCCATTAAAAAAAAAAAAAAACCTTTTCAAAAGACATGCACTCGCTTATTTAATTCAATAAGAACTCAATCCAACACGTGACTACTAACTTTCCATATGATATGCTTTAGTCTTTTAAAGAAAACAACCATCTCCACTTTATTAAAGCGGTTTTTGATGTAGTTGGCCCGCGTACTATCGCTGTCCACGATGAGAAGACCCGCTTTATTGCTCAACGGCTGACAAGCTACGGGTTATTGTCCAACATCTCCGGTGAAATTATCGAACTTTTGATTGAGAGCTTTGCAAGATGCGGTTACAAAATTTCGAGTTATTTTTCTCTGGGTTTGATATCATTTTTTTGGAAAAGTGGAAGAGACAAAGCATGAATTGAAACATAAAACATGAGTAGTTG
This sequence comes from Pinus tabuliformis, assembly GCA_031772625.1. NCBI lineage: Eukaryota > Viridiplantae > Streptophyta > Pinopsida > Pinales > Pinaceae > Pinus > Pinus tabuliformis. The sequence continues at coordinate 1,915,319,449 of CM062817.1, read as the reverse complement.
TTTTGTTTTTCTATTGATCACACAAAACATGATAATTACAATGAACTCGGTGAAGGGTATTTAAACCTTTTCCAACTAGTTACTTACTTAAAATATCTTGACATGCAATCACATAGTCGAAGTCATCTATCACTATCACTTAACTCGATTTGACTCAACACTCCAACATTCAACCCTCAATCACTCAATTCACTAACTCTCTAAGTTTTGCTAACTCACTTAACTCGATTTGAATCAACACTCAAACACTCAACCCTCAATCACTCAATTCACTAACTCTCTAAGTTTTGCTAACTCGACATGCGGGAGTAATTACAATTTCTAACACGTTGAAGACCAGCGGTTAGGGCTTTGAATGAGCAGCATTGCTGGTTAGTCTAAAGGAATCATTAACATATGCTCTAAACTTCTCCAAAACAGTGCCATCAATGTCGTTATATATAAGGAAGCCAATGCTACCATGACTAGGGTTTGGTTTGCATGATCCAACAAAGCGAAGGGTGCCATGGAATTCATGTTGAAAGACAGTGAACCCTATTGTTTCCACTTCTATTTCTTTTCTGTGAACTGCTTGAGTATCAATTTAGAATGAAGTCTTATCTTTAGAGTGTGACCTGATCCAAACTCACCTGGATGTACACCAAACTTGAAGTTCGTAACAAGTAGTGTGTTTGAAAACGAGTTGTCTTTAGTGCGAACTTTTGGAAAAAAAAATTGGTGGGATTTTCAAGTTTCATTTCTCTAAAATCCGACAGGAATTTATTGAAATCACAATTTTGATGGGTAACACCTGCACAATCGAAGTGCCCTAAAAGTTTTTCATGGTGCTGAATCCATATATACATTCAAAAAACTAGTTTAAATAACACAAATCAAGATTCACCTCACTATAAAGTCCAAAAAGTTGCACTAAAGACAACTCCGTTTGAAAAGTTAATCGAGAATGAATCTACGATGTCCATGTGGATGAATCATCATATGCCTGTAGCCACAGAAGATGGGGAACTCTGAGAAAGACTCTAAGTTGAAATAACCAATATTTATGGTGCTATTGACTTATTCGGGAACTCTTAGAAAGACTCTACATTGAGATAACCAATATTTATTGACTTACTAATGAGCGGGGTTGTATATATCCATTATTGGATTTAAGCAAGTCTATTATCCAAGTGTAGGCATATAGAACCCCACTCAATAATAATGAGTTAATAGCATAGAAAATATTTGTTGCCCTACTTTGAGCCTTTCATGTACATATTTGATGGAGGTGTTGGTACTATCATATTTGGCAGTAGTTTAGTTGTAATTAACTGTCTATTTGTTGAGTATATGGCTTGCTATGATCTTCCTTTAAGGAGTAGACTCCCCATTATATCCAAGTCATATTTGGGAGTAGTTTAGTTGTAATTAACTGTTTATTTCATTGAGTATATGGCTTGCTATGATCTCTGTTCAAAGAGTAGACTTCCCATTATATCCAGATTGTCATATACTCTTGGTGTTATAAGGTAGTCAATCCCCTAGATTAGTCCAAAGAATTACCAATTCACCATGGATTAAAGAAATTTAAAAATTAAGGTGTCTATTTTATAACATGGTTTTTAAAATTTCAATTTAATTATTATAATTTATTAGATGGATGGTAGCAATTTAATTTCTACTTAGTATTTATAAATAAAAGATTGAGATTTATTTTCAAAATAGTTATGTTTTTAATTGTTATTTTTTTAATTAAATAAAATAATCTAAAAGAAAAGTATACGAACAAATGTTATATGAAACAAATTAATGTTTTTAAGGTATGTAGTATTGTTCAGGAAGCCTATTTAGTGAGTAAATCTCCATGATAGAGTGAGAGTGAATTGTTACAATTTTTTTTCAAATGTATATATATTTAATTTATGTATTAATTCTTTTTGTAATTGTCATGTGAGAAGCTTATGGTATAGACTTTGTAATGTAATATTTAACATTTTGACCAAATCTAATTACATAAAAATAAAATAAAAATTAAATAACAAGATTAAGGTAAACATTTTAAGTGGTTCACAGTGAAATTTTAGAAATAAATTAAAAAAAATAACCAAATAAAACAACTTATTAAAATAAATAAAAAATAAAAATAAAAATGACCCAAAATATTAAAAACCATAATATTAACCCTTAAATTAACCACAACTAAAGTAAAAACACATCATGAATAAACCTATCATAAATAGATATATTAACTAGCAATTGTCCCAAAAGGTACAAATAGAGGCCGATATGATTATTAAATTGGAATTGTTGAATTTTTTTAGAAGAGATATTGGTTCAATCAGCCTGGTTTCCTACACTGCCACAACTCTTCCTGGTAAACCCTGACAACGATTCTTCTTTTGTGAAAAATTAAAATTTGCACCAGTAAACGTCACACATATACCTACACAGCGGGATTATTGATTGATATCTTTGGACGTTGAATAATTTAAGGTAAATCTATTCGCTATTACGCATTTGTGAAAAAATGAAAATTTTCACCAGTGAGCATCACAAATATATACAGTTGGATTGTTGATTTATACCTTTGGACATGCTCGATTAATGAATAATTTAGGGTATAATCTATTACGTAAACAAAGGATCAAAGGGGGAAGGGGTGGGGTTTGTGTACTAGATCAAGCCTTTGAGATTCATGGGAGAAACGAAGGAAGAATCCCCGCCCAAAACCTCCTCTGCAATCATCCACTGTACCCTCTCAGTTGGATGAAATTTGTCCCAGTAAACATATTCCTTGGGATCCTTGCAGATTGAGCACCCTGGATCCAACCCACAGCCTACATGGCCATTGTATGGACCATCTCCACAGAAAACCTGTTGACCCACCCCGTACCTCCTAGTCTTCGTCATCCAAAATGAGGTCTAGTCTGCAGCACCCTAGGCTGATGGCCTAGGCTACCCTGGTTCGAGTCCTCCTGCCGACAGAGCCCTCATCGCTCTCTTTTTCACATCCCCCCTCAAGTGAGAAAGGATTCATAACCCTATATAATCTTATTAATGAATATTATTATATATAATATTATATTAATATTAAGATTTAATCCTATTCATATTACCAAAAATAATTTAAGAGAGTCATAAACTAAGCAATATGGGGATTAACAAAAAAAATTAATTAATTAATCTATAAATAAATAAAAATAATTTTTTAGGAAGAAAGCGCAGGAATCTAGCATCTGTTGATACTCCAGCCATCATCTCTATTTAAATTAACAAGTCTTTTTTTTTCAATTTCTAAGGCCTCTCTAAATTTACGATAATGAAAATGGTCAATCCTCGCAATGACTTTAGCCTCTTCAATGGAGATGTGATGATTGGTTTTTTCTGCATGCTCTACCAAAGCGGAGGAGCGAGACCTTCCATGCCTGATGTCGGCAGCATGTTCACAAATCCTTTGGTTAATGGATTGACCGGTCTCACCAATATAAGGAGCTAGACAAGAACAGGGAATGATATAAACACCCTTCTAATCCTTGGGGTTAATCGGGTCCTTAACAAAATGAAGAGAACTTCATATAGTGTTAAGAGGTCTAAAAGAAGAATGAATCTCATGCTTCCTCAAGATCCTAGCAATTTTATCCGTGGTCCCTTGAATAAAGGGAAGATGAACACCGGAAGACCAATCCTTGGGGTCAATCTTACTCTTAGGACCCTTTTCAGCGTTTTGAAAAGCCTTAAGACCTTGAGACCTACTATAACCATTCTTATTAAAAACTTCCAGGAGGTAAGTTTTCTCATCTTCAAGGTGATTTTCGTCATAAACTTGCAACGCCCACCGAACTAGCTAAGGTGTTGAGAACGCATATCTTTTGAGCAGGAAAATGATGGGAGCTAGCATGGAATTAAATTGAATTTAATTATTTTAGAAAGATGTTACAATGTTTAACATTTTGACTTAGTCAAATTAAAATTAAAATATAAAATATAAAATTTTCCAACCCATGGTTTTTCCTTATCATATTTTTAATCTATGGTTTTTTCCCATGGTATTTTTCTCTAATGTGAGTTATTTAAAGGTTAATATTTAAACTAATCTAAATTCATTTTAACTCTACATCTACCAAATGCCAAAAAAATCAAATCTCTTTTCACTCTTAAAAAATCAAAGTGTAAAAAAAAATCCCTCTTAACACATAATAAACTTACAACTAAAAATAAATCTAAACTAATTTTTAAATTTAAAATTTAAAATTTATATTTCAATTAAATTATAAAAATAAATTAATAATACATTGCATTTAAAAATTAAAAATCCTCAAAAATCTTTGCTTTTCTGAGCTTTTTTCTTTCGATCTTTGATTTTTATGATCTTTTTCGTGCTTTCTTGATTTTTTTTGCATAGAATCTTTTTTGAGCTTTTGTGCTTTCTTGACTTTCCGTGCTTTCTTGATTTTCCATTGTTTTGTTTTCTGGTTCAGATCAACGGTTGAAAGTGTTTCATCTGATCTAACGGATCAAAGTAAAAATGTTGACTAAAAATTGATGCATAGAAAAGACCTATCAACCTAAAAATAAAAAAATCATACACCAACTGCATCTAAACAATAAAAAAAACACAACCCTAACAATAAAAAAACACAACCCTAACAAAATTGCATAAGCGAGCCAGAACAATCGAGTGAGATTTCTTCAACACGAAATGGGAAAAAGTAACAATCCTACCCAAAAATCCGCCGTGAATTTTAAATCCTAAAATGCGAAAGGGTCAAAAAAACATACCATAGTTTACTTAGTCGGCATATTCAACCAAAACCTAGGGCAAATGACCTCAACATTGGCATCCACCTCCCAGCGAATACTTGCATCCCAGGACAATGTTCGAAGAATTTTCTAAAGGGCAAATGACCTCAACATTGGCATCCACCTCCCAGCGAATACTTGCATCCCAGGACAATGTTCGAAGAATTTTCTAAATTCTAATGATCCACTGTCGTCATCTCATGCCGAATTAGGGGCCGAAGGAAAAGGTATTCCCACCATAAGAAACATACCATATAAAGGCATGGCGCATCTTCGTTGTGCAACCATTGGCTTCGTTATCTACGATGGCTGGTTTGATGATGATGGCAGGGCTATGGGGAAATACAGCGCTTACCTCGGCTTCTTCACCCTGACCAGCAATGCCGCTCATTATAAGCCTCTGATCGCATGGCTCCAACATACTTTATGGCGTGGGATTACCCACATCATGATTTTCTTTTTTTTAAGAAGAAGGTTGTGAGGTGTGTGATCCCCTGCCATAAAATATAGTATGGCAAGATTATGAAGAAATATAGCGCTTACCTCGGTTTCTTCACTCTGACCAGCAATGCCGCTAATTATAAGACCCTGATCGCAGAGCTCTAACCTGCTTTATTGTGTGAATCATCCGCTTTATTGTGTGGATTCATCCACATCACGGCATTTTTTTTTTAACAGAAAGCTGCGATTAGGTGATCCCACACCATAAAGCATGCTGAAGTCGGGGCCTTATGTGCGACCTTGCTAGCAGGGCTGCAATATGCATGCTATATGGTGTGGGATCACCCACATCACGGTCTATGGACACGGCCAACTCGTTTGCAAACATGGACACAGCCACTATATTTTTATCTTGTCCAACTTCTTACATCAATTTAAAAAACACAAAATTTGAATCCAAAACATCCCATTTGATAAAGGCTCTGCTGAACTTTATTGGTTCTGCGAGACAGGACTTTGATGGAGCAGATTTATATTGAACATAATTCTGAGGCATGTTCGCTAGCACGGCGAGGGTTCAAGGACGCATTTGTGGATCGCAGTCGTGAAGTCGGGAAGATATTGTTGATGGCTGCGAGTATGCAAAGGCTGCGAGAGAATACATTCTGAAGAATGGGTTGCCATGATAACAAGTCTTTAGCGAGTCTGTTTGCCGTATCTTAGCGTAAATTTTCTTTTATTTTTACTGTAGTTCCGTAAAAGAAATTTTCTCTTAATCTGTACGCTTTCTTTTAATTGGTCTTTACGGTCGTCTAATCCGTTTTTTAATATTTTTGAAGGGAAAGAGTATTGTTTTCTACCATATTTTTTATTTTTATTTTTATACACTAGAAGGTAGTGTTATTATGTTTTTGGTGAAAAACAATTTTGATTTTTATTAAAACTAAAATAATTTTAAAATTTTCATAATGTTTTTCAAAAATTCATACTAAAACCAATTTCTGAAAATTAAAAAATAGTTTCTAACTGGTTTAGAAATCAAATTTCTATCCCAAGTTAAGTATTTTTATGTGGTTTTAAAAACATTGGTTTAAAAAAAATTAATAATAAAAAATTTAATAATTATATATATGGCTATAATTTTAGTAAGTACATAAAAATCAGAAAGATCTTACTTGCATACATGTATATTTTCTTTCAAAAAATGTGAAAATGTGAAAGTACATATTACTAAATTTTTATCATGATAAATTTAGCAATTATTTAAAGTCAGAAATTAGTAATTGGTATTTAAAAATGATAAGTTGTCAATAAAATTATTATTATTATTTAAAATTATCAATTACTTTTTGTATAAGATGCAACTACTAAGTAGCATTATTATTTAAAATTATCAATTACTTTTTGTATAAGATGCAACTACTAAGTAGCAACACATCATATTACACTTGTATTTTATTGTTATTTTTTATAATATTTTTTTAATTTCTATTTTATTTTATTGTTACTTTTATAATGTTTTAAAATTTTATTTTGTAATATTGTCTTTTTGATATTTTATTTTATATTTAAAATGTATGGGGAGAAAAATGTTTGAAATTCAGTACAAAGTTACAAAATTTCTAATTTAAAAATTGCATTGTAAATTAGCACATTAATAAATATGGTTGATATATGTCAATAAATACATACACTTGATTATAGTAACATATTATTAAAAATACAAAATAAAATTTAAAATTTTAAAAATAAATACCAAAAACACATTAGATTAAAAACCATAAAACTACAATGTTTAAAAAAAACCTATAGAATGATATCATATATCTACACAATAGTGATGACATGATTAAAAATAAACTTTAGATTTGAAGGTAAACTCTTAAAATAGATAAATATATATATATATATATATATATATAGTATTTAAAAAACATTCAAATAAAATAGATTTTAGGTAAAAAGAATCTGACTTATAAAAACTTGTTTTTTTGCTATACTTACCAGAGTTTTTTTTAACACAATTATTACTATGATATAATTTACATTTTTTTAACACAATTATCACTGTGATATAACTTGTGTAAATTTGGTAACTAAAAATTTATTTATTAAAATAACATAAAAATATATTTAAAAAATTAAAAACATAAAACATTTAAATTACACATTTTACCTTTAATAAACAACAATTATTCTACATTGATAAAAAAAACAATTATTCTAAATCGATGTTAAAAATTACGATAATTATAGGTAATCAATATTGTTCTATATTGGGTGAAAATAAAATTATAGTCATGCTCCATTTAAAAATTACTTTTATTTTCAGCTGATTTTAAAGAAGAAATAAGTATCGGTAACGTTTAATTTAACAATTACCATGCTTTTGGTGGGAAAATAATTATTCTGAGCCATTGTTATATCCAATAATTATTAGGTATTTAAAAATTTCTGGCTTGATGTTGTATTTAAGAATTACCATTATTGATTTCAGAATGCTAAGTAAATATATGTGGAATATGTAATTTTTTGTTTTTAGTAAATCACATATTCCACTGAAGTCCATAGCCATAGCAGCCAGTTGCATAGCCCGTTCTAGCCAGATTCAGACCCATAGATATTTGGGCAGCGGCTAGGGTTCCAGTGGCGGCTTGGGCTCTTAGCGTTTATTGACCACCTATAAATATTGTTGCTACTTCGCCCCTTAAATATTGTTGCTACTTCGCCCCTTATGGCTCGGATGAACGCTTTGCTTCAGGAAGGGCGTAGAAACTGCTGCTACCCTTCTAAATGGAATTGGTAGGAATGCTCGCTCAAATGCAATCGGAATTGTTATTCGCTCTTTATCTGGAACTGTAACTCAAAGAGATGCCGTGAACCCTGAAATTGGCCGAGATGCTGCTACCTTTCATCAAATGGAGTCAAAATAATCAATTTGGTGCGCAAGAAAGAGGTTGAATGAGCCCTCTTTGCTCCGTTCGCTTTGCCCCTGTGGAATTAGATAGGAGTTTTTTCCGTCAATCCGAGTGTGGTATAGGAGTTTTTTCCGACAATCCGAGTGTAGTAGTGCCCTAGATGGGGTGCGCTATGGATGCTTCCTCTGTCCTTGCATATGGATCCGGATGCGTTGCATATCGCCCTCCAATGGTTTATAGAAAGGTTATGCCGTGGCTTGACTCACATAGGTACACCATAGAGGGGAACACACTAGAGGGCACTGAAAAATAGAAAACTCACTCTTTAACTGGCACTAGCCTTGACCTATTTTTATTCCCTAAATAATTCTAATAATGAGAAAGACGCAAAAGATGAAATGCCCAGCTCCAGAAATGCCTTATATCAATCATTCCTATCTTTTCCTTCCCACTCAGTGACTAATGGGAATGAACGTGTGAAGCATGATCAGCAAGCCTTAGCCCAAGTGATCAGGCATGGGCCAGCGTAACACCTACAGAGAGTAGCTGAACCAACCGAGGGATTGGCCTTTCTTGAAATCGCCTTTGCTTTGGATCGCTAACTCGGGCCCAAATAAGGTGGTGGTATGCCTATTTCGGATCTGACCTGGGGACCTACCTATTTCCTTGACTTGGATGGCCTAACTTCGAATTAGGGTGAATGTTAATTTTTTTTTGTAGGAGATTAATTTATAATATTTATTTAGGTATTATAGTTTATTGTGTTGAGTAAGAATGAATCTGAATGTGAAAATAAGAACAATTATGTCCAACCACCCAAAATAGCCTGTATATATTTTATTTTTGTTTAAATTTAAATCTTTTATAATTTTATTTTTTGAATAATTTTAATTTTTATAATTTTAGACTGATAAATTTTATTTAAAAAATTATATTTAATCTTAAAAATATTTGAATTTTAAATTACAATAACGATTTCATCTCTTTAGTTTTAATTCGTGTGCAACACCAATTTGTTTAGATTGCATATTAATGTTTTAATAAAATTTTAAATATTAGAATGATTGTTTTTACCATAGTATATATATAGTGTATGAAATCTCAATTTAGTTAGATAAAGGAATTGGCTTTCTAATAAAATAGTAGAAAGATAATTTGTAATAATAATTTGTAATTTGTAATTTAGTTTTAATTTGACTCGAATAGTGACAGAATTGGTAAAGATGAAAGAATTGATAAATATTAGAGAACCATCAGCATTGGAGATGTCTTAAAGAAATGATGTCAATGTCTCAATTACATTTGTTTCTAACAATTTCTCAAAATGGATGGACATCTACAAGAGAAGGGAAAAAGGGGAAAATCCATGATCAATCTTCGGATCTAATACTAGGAATGTAGTAAATGTAGTATCATGCATTGTGTTTAATACATTTCACATTTTCAAGGCTTAAAAAATTAGAAAAAACTAATTAAATTAGAACCTTGTTTTAAATTATTGGGTCTCTTTTGTACTCTAACACGGATCAATTTCGACCACTACCACTATAACTTCTAGGTTCTTACATATGCCCCTATAGTAGACATAGGTTAGTACAAGGATTTGAACCTTGAATATCCTAAATTTTAGTACATAACACTTCATTCTCATGGTATTTAGCAATGAATTGGGCTATGTTAAATATTTAATACATTAATATTATTATTAATTTCTAAAAATATGATATATGACTTAAATATTATACATTTAAAAAAGAATTCACCGTCACTTAACCATGGAAGTGTATAGATTGTTTATCTCACAAATAAGATTGATATTATCTATATATTTTGTTAGGCCCCTATACTACTAGTGTAACCCCTTATTGTTATTAGTATAACCCACTTATTATATTGATGTACCCATGTAGTGCCCATATTGTTACTATTGTGCCCCATAGAAGCCCACTATTGTTATTTTTGTGGCTTTATATTATTATTGTTAGGTCGGCTCGATTATATTGTGACTCCTTACACTCCTATATATAGAAAGGAGGTTTTGTCAATTGTATCATCCAAGAATTTTTCATTTATGTAATGTAATGGAGGTTGCCCCCTCGAAGAGGCTGAATTCTAAGGTGTTGATCTTTCTTTTCTATCTTTTCTTGAGTTGGGTTCATAACATTTGGTATCAGAGCTTTGGATTCTAGGGTTTCGCTGCTCCAAACAGGTCATCGTGGCATTTTCGCTATAACTATTTTTCTGTGACGTTTCAGAAGTCGCAAAAAAACCCATTTGAGAAGAAATCGCGCTGAACCTTGGGTCCGAATTTCAGAGCTTTTCGCGTGATATTTTCGGAGATATGATCTGAGGAAGTTGGTCTTTTTGCAGACTCCTGAATTACACTCAAAACAGGTGACCTGGGGAAAATCATCATAACTTTCTTTCTAACCATCGGATTGAAATTTCGTAAGAAGGTACAGAAAGAGCACAGACTGTAGTTTTCTTTTATATATTTTTTAGAGTCAAAGGTTGAAATAGTGACACGTGGCACTTCATACAAGTTCGCTCTATTGAACTAGTCTATAATCAGGTAAGTGCGAGAAATTGTGCATAACTCTTTCTTGGAGAATCCAATTTGGATCAAACTAGTGGCATTGGAAAGAAGACATAGAAGGCTACTACAGGTTGCAATTTCAGAACTTAAAGATCCAAAAGTACAGAGTTACAGTTGTTTCAAGGTCGAGCTCCTAAAATCAAGAAAAAGCAAGATGAGGAAGTTTGATGGCCAGGATCCGGTAAATTGGATACTTCAGATGGAGCAATATTTTGATCTACATGGTGTACAACTATTACAAAAGGTATGTACTGCATCTTCATATTTAGAACCAGATCAATTTTTATGGTACAAAGGGCTTTGTTCTCGTAAAAAACTTGTTACGTGGTCAATTTTCACGAAGGAAATGATAGCACATTATGAGGATACAAAGAGCAACACCTTTTTTAGAGCAACACCACAACAATTGGAAAGAGCAAAAGGGCTTTGTGACATAGTGGAAAGCAAAATTATGGAAACCAGGAAGCGTACCCCTCACAACTATAAAGATGGAGGTGTTGTTTCTCCTAGCATTCCACAACCTACAAAGGTTATACCACAACAACTGGAAGAAAAAAGAGAAAAAGGGCTTTGTTACAATTGTGATAACAAATGCACTAAAGGTCATAAGTGTGCTGAGAAAAAATTATTTTACATAGAATATGAAGAGGAGGAAGAAAAGGATCAAGAAACATCAAAAGAAGAAGATATACTCCAGGACTCCACCCCAGAGAAAGAAGAAATGAATCAGACCATATCTTGTAAAGCATTGGCAAGAATTACCACTCCTCAAACTCTCAAGATAGAAGGACATATCAAGAAGAAAAAGGTGCAAGAAGTGAAGGATCACATCGAGAAAGAAGAAATGAATCCAACCATATCTTGTAATTCATTGTTCGAAATTACCACTCCTCAAACTATCAAGATAGAAGGACATATCAAGAAGAAAAATGTTCAAGAAGTGAAAGGTCCCAAATGTTTTTAAGCATTGGTTTGTTTTTTAGAGGTACTCCCAAATATTTTGAGGGGAGGGAGTCCCTTTGGAAGCCAAGGATTCCTGAGATGTTCCTTTGAATAGCAATGTTCATATTAAAGAATAATATTTTTGATTTTGTGAGATTAACTTCCATACCTGAAGCCTTTGCAAAAGCATTGAGGATTTGCTTGTAGGCAGCCACTTCTTTGACTATGGGAATACCTTGCAACATGGTATCATCTAAAAATTATTGGTGATTAAGAGTCTGTCCATTCTCCGAAACTTGAATACCCTTTATTTTGAACATGTTTTTAGCTTGCTTGATAGCCCTGCCCAGTCCTTCCATCATGAGGATGAAGAGAAAGGGAGAGAGTGGGTCTCCCTGTCTCAGGCCTCTAGAGGAAAATACGATATCTGAGGGATAGTCGTTAACCAAGATAGAAAAGTTGGAAGTAGTTACCAGAGCCATTACCCTTCTTATCTAGTTGTGATCAAACCCAAAGGCTGTGAGTATCTTCTTGATATACCCCCAATTAAATTTATCATATGCTTTAGCAATATATAGTTGCATGATCATCCCCGCCTAATTTTTTCTTTTGAGAGAGTGAACCACCTCATGAGCTTGAATAATGTTATCCAAAATTTTCCGACCCTCCACATAACCAGATTGCTCCTTAGACACTAGTTTAGGGAGGAGGGGTTTGAGTCTGTTGGCCACTACTTTGGATATAATCTTGTAAACCCCATTGCATAAAGCTATGGGTCTATACTTATATGTTGTTTGAGTTGAGTCTTGTTTGGGAATCAGGGTGATGAAGGAGGTATTGAGGGCTTTCAGGATATTTTTATTAACCCTGGAATCCTCCACAACATTTAAAATATCCAATTTGACAATATCCCAACAAGCTTTGAAGAAATCCACATTAAAACCATTTGGGCCTGGTGCTTTGCCATTCTACATATCTTTGAGTACTTTGCTAACCTCCTCTTCAGAAACTGGTTTGTTTAGGTTGAAATTGTCCTCTCTACACCGGCTTAGGGATATATCTTGTAATTTCCTTTATGGAATCTTCCCTGTCTGGATTGTTTTCTCGTGCAATGTCTTGAAAATGTTGAACAAGCACTTTTTCAATTTCCTTATGAGTGTTCTGAGTCTCTCCCTTTTTATCCCTTATTGCCGAGATTCTGTTGAATGCCCTATTGGCCATGGTGGATCTATAAAAAAAGCTTGTATTGCGCTCTCCTTCTTTGAGCCATTGCACTCTGGATTTTTGTCTCCAGAATATTTCTTCTTGTTTACATAGGTTTTCCCACTCATGGTGCAATTTTTCAGACTATTCATTTATATCATAGTTAAAGCCTTCGTGGATCAGCTTCTGGTTGAGTTCCTGAATTTTATTTTCCATAGATTTATTATTCACAAAAATGTTTCCAAAATCCTTCCTATTCTAGTATTTGAGTTTGCTTTTAATATGCTTTAGTCTTTTGTGAAGGAGAAACATTTTACATCCTTGGATCCGTAATTCCTCACTCCACCAATCTTTGATATTACTCCAGAAGTCCGGGTGGGTGAGCCAAATGTTTTTGAATATAAAGGGTTTGTTCCTTGCAGAATCCAAACCCTTAATTTCCAATTGTATCGGCCAGTGATCTGAGCCACCAAAGGGAAGAATTCTTGCTGTAATTTCATTATTTATAAGCATAAGCTCTTCTGATACCAAGAACGTATCTAACTTGGAGGCCACCTGGGCTTCCCCTCCTCTCTTGTTGTTCCAGGTAAATAGGCCATTCTCTGAGTCTGAGTCAACCAATTTCAAGTTCTCCATGAACGCTTGAAATGCTGATGAATCTTTGTTTAGCACTCTGGTTCCTCCTTTCTTTTCCGAAAGAGATTTTATCATATTAAAATCCCCTCCCAGGATCCAGGGGATGCCATTTTGTCTGATCCTGAGATCAGTGAGGGAATCTAGCAATCTGAGTTTATCCTCTACTCTTTGGGGACCATAAAAATTAGTGACTAGGAAGGTTTCAACCACCCCTTCTGGTTGAATGACTACTGACAAGTAGTTTCTAGATGCCTCTGCATCTAAAACTCTAACTTTTTTAGGGTTCCATAGAATGAGAATGCCCCCATTGTGTTATCTGCTTTAAGTTCTAAAAACTCAAAACTTTGAAGCCATTTACTGTGGATTGCTTTTATTTTCTGAATGGAACTCTTCATTTCCTGAATGAAGATTATATCTGGCGTATCTTGTTTCATTCTAAAACTTAGCATTCTTTGCTTTCTTTTACTACCCAAACCTCTTATATTCCAAGATGTGAACTTCATAATTAAAGATTTGTGAAGGAGTAACTAGTCAAATCTTTCATCTTACCTGAATCTATCACCAGCTTCCCACACTCCATTAAAAGATCCTTCTGCTTCTTTCTTCCTCGTTCCTCACCTGTATTTTGGTTGCTAAACATGGATTAGCTTTTATCGTTTTCACACCTCTGTATTCCTACCCGTTGTTGTTTCTTCCTCTAACTGCCCATTTTTCCTGGGTTTTCCACAGAAAAAGTTGTCGTATTCTATTGCATTCATCTGGAGGTAATGAATCTATCCCCGCCCTAGTTCCCTGTTGTAGAAATCCTTCCAGATCTAGGTTTTTCTTATCTAGTATTTCTTGTAGGTCATGATCCTCCATATCTGTTTCGCTCTGGGTCATTTCCTGGTCCATTTCTAGCTTTGCTTCACTCATCATGATTTCTTCCTCTTCATTGATATTTTGTGCTAGAGTGTTGTTTTCTTCTTTCTCCTTCTCCTTAGGGTCTTTCTCCATAGACTGGTTTTCGTATGGCATGTCTTCCAACTCAACCAGCGCTTGGAATTTATTTTGACTGGCCTTTTGTCCCTCTTTATGTTGTTGCTTTGGTTCTTTTTTGCTTCCTTTTCCTCTGCTTGAAACTTTCTGAAAGTTTTCAGTGTCCTTCTTTGCTTTTAGTTTGCTTTTGTCTTCTTCTTTACTGAGAGGGCAGTCTCTGATCAAGTGTCCATGTTCGTGGCATTTACGACATTTGAACGGAATATGTTCATAGTCCACCGTTTGCACCCATTCCTCATCAAAGACTTCCAAGATAACTTCGTCCGAAAGAGCTCCTGAAAGGTCCATCTCCACACAAATCCTTGCATATGAAGTGTATCTACCCATTCTGGTGGCTTTCGAGGCTTTGATAAAACGTCCTAGTTTGTTTCCTATAGCCACAAGTGATTCATTTTGCCAATAATCCAGGGGAAGTGAGAAACGCCTTACCCAAACCGGAACTGAGGTGAAGGTCTCCCTTTCTGGAACAAGGTTCATCACCCAAGGCCGCATACAAGCCTACTGCTACAAAAATGTAGGGCCCTCCTTCGGATATTCTACCCTTGTCTTCAATGTTTGTAAACACCACTATGACGAAACCCTTTGACCCAAGGTGAAGATCGATGCTACCCTTAGGTTTCCAGTGATATTTGATCCAGGTTTGCAAAGCTTTCTTAGTGGGCCATACTCCCATGAATTTTCATATGATGGCGTACATTTCAATATTTTCCCTGTGTTCTTGCAGGGCCATATTATTTAAAACTACTCTTGGAGTGATGTTCGTTGTGGGTCTACACGGTCCCTTTTTATTGAAGTACTCTTTTTTGCCTCCCTATTTTTTGTCTTCTTCCTCCTTGTCCTTAGTGTTGCCCTTATCCTTTGACTCTGCCCCATCTGTCTCTTTCTCCTTACTTCTGTTTTCTTCTTCCCCTGTACCTCTAACATTACTTAGATGGGTCATGTCTCTGCCGGCCATAGCGCTTTTGTAGGAGGGAGTGGAGCTCCCTCCTCTACGGGCCGCCATTAAGGTCACACACTATGTGTCTCAGAGCTCTGCGCGTTTTTCCGTCTCCCACCTCCTTCCCACTCAAATCCAAGTTGAATCCTATTAGTCATCTTACTCTCACTCTCAGCATAATGATTTAATTTTTTAAGAAAATTTTCTCAAATCTTGTATTCCTTAGGTGTGTCTTTGCATCTTTAGGAGCAATTGTTAGTTTATTACCTTTTTGAAGTGGAATACTTTCATTTACAAAACTTGAAAAAAAAAAAAAAAGATAATTTTAATTTTTTTTTTAATTATAAATATTATGACGTGACAACATATTCTTAGAAATTAAGTTTTGAATATATTAAACTTAAGATAAATACTTTCACTTTGAAAGAGAGCTTAAAGGACATCTTGTGAAAGGGAAATTCACTTCTTTTTATCTCACATTTGAAAGACTCCATCATCCATTTAATTTCTTTAATAAAGAAGAGAATAAATTTAAATGGGATATATATTATGTAATTTAATATTAATGCTGAATAATTTGAATTGTTGTATGTTTTATGTTTTGAATGAATTTTATTATTATTTTTTATAGAAAAAATTATATTGACTTTTTATAGAAAAATATCTTTTAACTTACAATATGCCTAGAGTGTTCTCCTCTTCACATTGCCTTGTAATTACTAGTATTACTCAAAAAAATGTACATTCCATCATACCTCCAATATCTATGAAAAAATTATGCTTCCAACATTTATCATGTCTCTTTGTTCATATGTTGAAAAGAAAAAATTACCATGTTCCTTATCAATAAGTCTTTTTGATAGCAAGTCCCTTGTTTAGCTCTGTTCCTGTAGATGTGATCAAAATTTATTTGATGATATGTGCTCACAAACGTCTTGATGTGTTTCATCTAATTGATTAATATTGGAGGATTGTGCACTTATCTTGGCTTCTTCCCAATCACCAGCAATGGTGATCATGACAAAGCGCTAATTGCAGATGCATTATAATGCGACATCGCCCACATCACTACACGTGGACATAACCTTCCTATTTGTAACTAGGTAACAAACAATTCCCCTCCTTGCCTTCACAATCAAGATAATATTTCCAATGGTAAAGACCTTGCATGAAGTTTCATTATAAATAAAAATAGTTTTCTTCAATACCATAGGTGAAGGGCTCCTCTTCTAGGGACAAAATATTAAAAAGGCTAGCATATTTCCATGTTCTATGTGATCTCAATAAAGATAAGAAATTATATCTGAATGAATCACCTCAATAAAGATAAGAAATTATGTTTGAATGAAGCACGAATGCTTCATTCAATAATGTTTAGCATGTGGATTCATGGCATAATAGGAAACCAATACACCTTTCCTAATCAATCCCAAAACAATATTCACAACTATAAATGGAAAGTTGGGAGAACAGAAAATGACTCACTTATCTAAACAAAATATCAAAACCAAAGCTTCGTCTCATTTGACTTTAATAATTTATGCATTTAGATCGCTGGAAATGGAAACTACTCAAAATTTGTTGCAAACCCTAATAAATACCTAACAAAGACGCCCTGGTTCTATTATTCTGCAACAAATAGAGACCTATCATCTTCCTTATATCGATACACATCTTTCGAACCACTGCACAAGATTCAGGTAACTTACATTCAATGGTCTCCAGAATGTATTTCATTTTGAGGTAACCCTAGCATCTCTACTCAAGAACATAATTCTTAGCAGACTCTGGGTCACTACACCTCTGCGAAATCTCACATTCTGCATGAATACATTTGTCTACAAATGTAACGTAAAACCATGTGTGGGCTAGGGAACATACGTCAGAATTATCTTCAAAATAGACACACTCCAATTTAAAGCTTACAAATTATGAAGCCAATTGCTGAAATCTATTGTAGTACCTCTACAATGAGGGATTGTGCGCCTTGCACTTACCCTTCACCTACACAACACATAGTCAATGCCATGAAAGAAACCAATTCCACTTGAATGCGCTGATAACATATTAGTTATTGTATGGGAAAAAAGAGCACAAGAACTCAAAATGTCCAAGGGCGGTTATGTGGGTGATGTCGTGCCACACAACATGGTGTGTTGGAAAAGCAAAGGAGACAAAGCCTGAATTCACACATAAAACATGAGTTGTTGCTCTTCTATTGATCACACAAAACATGATGATTACAATGAACCTAGTAAAGGGTATTTAAACCTTTTCCAACTAGATACTTGCCTAAAATATCTTGACATGCAACCACACAGTCAAAGTCATCTATCACTTAACTTGACTTGACTCAACACACAAACACTCAACCCTCAATCACTCAGTTAACTGAATCTCTAAGCTTTTCTAACTCCACATGCGGGAGTAATTAAAATTTCTAATACTCCCCCTTAGTTACGACCGTATGACTCAACATGACTTCACTATCACATAAACATGCCTGCTGGTCTATCTCAACTAGGCTTACAATGACTCAAGAATTTTACAATTTTGAATTTTCTTTTTCTCTGCTTCCAGATTCTGTATCCTCGAAATTTCTTCATTCTATGTTGAACTTTCTTGCTGTAGGCTTTATTCGCTTGTTGTTGTTGCAATTTTTCTTTGACTTGTTTTGAACTTGTTCTGAAAAAGAATTAGATCATGTCTTCTACACCGTCCTCTTCAAATATTCGTTCAACTATGGACTGATGCCATAATATTGCATCTTCAATTTGTCTTCTTTTTTTTTCTTCTTGTGCTTCATATTCCTGACTTTCTTTCTGCCATATTTCTTGATAGGAAAATCTTATCTCTTCTTGACTCCATTGTTGAAAAATGGTTTCAATGCAGTCATCTTTGTCTTCAGAAACATCCATATAATTATTTTCACTTTCATCATCATGTAATGTTTCTTTTTTCCTGTTATATGCACACTCAAGATCATTGTTCACCATTTCATTCAATTCTTTTATTCCATCTACTGTTTTAAGACTCGCATCAACTTGTTCTATTGGTTTCTGAATCCATTCTTCAATGAGCTTCAAATCTTCATCAAAATTATTAACAACCTTGCTTTCAACTTCTTCTCCCATGCTATTTTTAACACCTGCATATTCAAAAACAATATTAAAAACATGTTTCATATGAGTCTCCTCAGTGAGAGCTTCCTTCTCTACATCTGCCTTCTTTTCAACTGCATGGAGTTTGTCTTCCACTCTTATGTTGTTAGTGGATATTATCATCAAAAACTCTTCAATTACTTTATCCTCTTCTTGATCATCAATTGCTACTAGATGACATACTACTTCATGAGAAATTCCTAATACTTCATATATTGTTGCTATAGTGGCAACTTCAACCTTCAATGCTTCATCAAACATGGCACTTACCATATTGCAACAATCAATCCCTGTTTCAAAAAAAGAAACCACACATATCATTAACATAATGTTCATCCACACTATGGTGGGATATCCGAGCATGCATGTGCTCATTGTCAATTTCATTGACAATTTCAACTTCACCATATCCAACAGCAGCGGTTGGATTCATTGATTCCCATATAACTTTGCATTCATCATCCACATGTGTCTCATCATAGTGTGATTCACCATCATCTGTATCATCCATATTACAATGGATTCCTTGAGCATTAATATGCTCTTGCTCCGTTTCACGCACAAAGGCTTCAACTTCTCTCTCTGCAATCTTTACTGCATCTTCTTCATCCATATGCAAGCTTGCATAATGGGTTTCAATTTTATGGTATTGACTACCATCATCCACTTTTGAGTTGGATTCTCCAAGCTCTGTTTTCCTCTGAGAGTCTTGCTCATCTACTCTCATATCTGCACCTGACTTCTTTTCTTGTGACATAACATGTTGTTGCATGTCACTCTCCTTTGTGCCAAACTTTGCTTCCAAGATCTTTCATGCTTCCTTGGAAGTATCTTTTGCTACCTCACACAAACACTTCTCATCCAATGCATATTTTATAAAATTCAATGCTAAAACATCACATACTGCATCATATGGGTTATTAGACTCGTACCCAATTAACTCTTTAGCTCTAAGAAAAGTTAACATCTTGATAACCCAATGATCAAAATATTCCCCTGTAAACATAGGAGGTGGTATCAGATCAAAGCTACACCAATCACCCTCGATTTCTTCTTTTTCTTCTGCTACACTTCTCAGTTCCTCGGTTGCTTCGTGAACCTCTCTAACCATGGCAATGATCTTTGCCTCTTCTTTTCTATTTCTTTTTTTAATATGGTTCAGTCGCGCTCTACGACCCATGACTATAGTCTTTCCTTTTATTATAGCTTCTTTGCTATTTGCATGAGGCTATCTTCCATATCGCCTCTGGAAAAAAATATAAT
Source organism: Pinus tabuliformis (assembly GCA_031772625.1). NCBI lineage: Eukaryota > Viridiplantae > Streptophyta > Pinopsida > Pinales > Pinaceae > Pinus > Pinus tabuliformis. The sequence goes on along the minus strand of CM062817.1, from coordinate 1,915,299,535 downwards.
TTTCAATATGCGCTTCGTAAAGCATGATCTTCACAGAAAAATTGTCATGCTTAACAAAAAACCAAATAATTTTGTAAACTAACAAACTTTACAAAACCCTAAATTCTTTTGCCAATAAAATTTTTTATAAACCCTTTGATAAAATCCCTTAATTATTTCTTTATCTTCTACTAAAAAACACTCTCGAAAATCTTCTTTCTCCCTTTCAATATCTTTATAACAAACCACTCGTTAAAAAACCTTAATAAATTCTTTCTCAAGTCTTTATAAAATCTTTTTTTAATAAAAGCTTACCGAAACACTTTAAAAGGACTTTAACCAACCCTTTTTTAATGCGCTCCTTTAAAAAAAAGAGCTTTTCAAAAGACATGCACTCGCTTGTTAATTCAATAAGAACTCAATCCAACACGTGACTACTAACTTTCCATATGATATGCTTTAGTCTTTAAAAAAAAAATAACCATCTCCACTTTATTAAAGCGGTTTTTGATGCAGTTGGCCCGCGTACTATCGATGTCCACGATAAGAAGACCCGCTTTATTGCTCAACGGCTGACAAGCTACGGGTTATTGTTCAACATCTGCGGTGAAATTATCGAACTTTTGATTGAGAGCTTTGCAAGATGCGGTTACAAAATTTAGAGTTATTTTCTTCTGGGTTTGATATCAATTTATTGGAAAAGTGGAAGAGACAAAGCATGAATTGACACATAAAATATGAGTTGTTGTTTTTTTATTGATCACACAAAACATGATAATTACAATGAATCCGGTGAAGGGTATCTAAACATTTTCCAACTAGCTACTTATTTAAAATATCTTGGCATGCAATCACATAGTCCAAGTCATCTATCACTTAACTCGATTTGACTCAACACTCAAACACTCAACCCTCAATCACTCAATTCACTAACTCTCTAAGCTTTACTAACTCACTTAACTCTGACTCAACACTCAAACACTCGACCCTCAATCACTCAATTCATTAACTCTCTAAGTTTTGCTAACTCCACATGCGGGAGTAATTACAATTTCTAACATGTTGAAGACCAGCGGTTAGGGCTTTGAATGAGCAGCATTGCTGATTAGTCTAAAGGAATCATTAACATATGCTATAAACTTCTCCAAATAGTGCCATCACCGTCGTTATATATAAGGAAGCCAATGTTGCCATGACTAGGGTTTGGTTTGCATGATCCAACAAAGCGAAGGGTGCCATGGAATTCATGTTGAAAGACAGTGAACCCTATTGTTTCCACTTCTATTTCTTTTTTGTGAACTGCTTGAGTATCAATTTAGAATGAAGTCTTATCTTTAGAGTGTGACCTGATCCAAACTCACCTCGATGTCCACCAAACTTGAAGTTCGTAACAAGTAGTGTGTTTGAAAACGAGTTGTCTTTAGTGCGATCTTTTGGGAAAAAAATTGGTGGGATTTTCGTTTCATTTCTCTAAAATCCGATAGTAATTTATTGAAATCACAATTTTGATGGGTAACACCTGCACAATCGAAGTGCGCTAAAAGTTTTTCATGGTGCTGAATCCATATATACATTCAAAAAACTAGTTTAAATAACACAAATCAAGATTTCACCTCATTGGAAAGTCCAAAAAGTCGCACTAAAGACAACTCCGTTTGAAAAGTTAATCGAGAATGAATTTACGCTGTCCACGTGGATGAATCATCATATGCCTGTAGCTACAGAAGATGGGGAACTTTGAGAAAGACTCTAAGTTGAAATAACCAATATTTATGGTGCTATTGACTTATTGGGGAACTCTTAGAAAGACTCTACATTGAGATAACCAATATTTATTGACTTACTAATGAGCGGGGTTGTATATATCCTTTATTGGATTTAAGCAAGTCTATTATCCAAGTGTAGGCATATAGAACCCCACTCAATAATAATGAGTTAATAGCATAGTAAATATTTTTGCCCTAATTTGAGCCTTTCATGTACATATTTGATGGAGGTGTTGGTACTATCATATTTGGCAGTAGTTTAGTTGTAATTAACTGTCTATTTGTTGAGTATATGGCTTGCTATGATCTTCCTTTAAGGAGTAGACTCCCCATTATATCTTGCTATGATCTTCCTTTAATGTAATGACCCCGGTAACTTGTAATTCTGGATAATTACTGTGGTGAAAACGGTATGAGTGGTAACTTGTTATTATTAAAAGACATTGTTAATTTTGAAAGTGAATATAATAGACTATTTTGCACATGTGTATTGATGAAATGCTGGCAGCCTCCAAAAAGGAGGATTTTCTATTAAAAGAAAATAAATCAGTTATGAAACTGAAAAACAACTGCCTCTCACCCAAGGAAAAGTCCTGGGAGGAAAACCTCTGGGCTGTTGATGAACAGGCAGAGAAGAGATTTCCAGAGAGAGAGAGAGCAGAGTGGAAAAAGAAGGTTAAGTCTGGTTGTGACCAGATAACCCAGCACAGTAGTGCATGAGTCTTGTTGAGGGCTGCAGGCCTGCAAGACGGCTCGGGGGGAGAATCCAGTGCAAGTGGATCTCAAGGTTGGGAGGTTAAGAGAAAAAACATTGCAGGTGACTTCTGAAAGTAAGGACTTCAGTAGCAGGAATAACCAGGTACGCTTCCTCTAGTTTGGTTAAAGAAAATGAATAGGTATTAAAGAGTACAAGTAGATACAGAAGTTGTATTATTTCCTTTAAGTTATTGTGATATGGTAGCTAGGATGAAATTACAGTTTCTTCTTCAAGAAGCTGTGATGGAAAGGTGTGACTGTGGTCACATCTGTAAACCGTATTCACTTAAGCTCGCACAGTTACAATGTGCTCAGCATGAAGTCAACTGAGAACTGTGGAAATGGTATGAGGAAACGGTACCAAATAACAGTAGGGAAATCAGGGTATTAAACTAAACAGAAAACCTTAATAGTGCACAGATCTGGAATGTAAAGATCTGAGAAGCCGGGAAAAGCCGAGCTAGCTATATACAGTATACTGACACAGAATCTGAGCTTGCATGTAAATGGTAACAATATATAAGTCAAGGCTATAGTTACAAATTTTATCTGCGTATAACTGTTCATTAGATTAATGCTGTGTAAGCCAAAACGAGGTAATGTAAATGAAATGTTGGTACGTGAACGATACAGTATTAACCAGTGCCGTGTGAGCATGAAATATCATATAAAACCAACAACCCAGAAACTATCATTCCAACCAATAGCTGTATAGCGGAATATTAATAAGAAAACAGTGCTGTAAAGAGAAGCATCGTATAGTTAATAACAATGATGCTCGTCAAACCCTAACATCAGGCTTGGAAACGGTTACATTCACAGGTAACAAGCCAAAGTATCTGAGTATATTGTACAGGAACTAAGTTATAGCATCGAACTAAAACATCAAAGCAAGCATACAGTCGAATAATAGCCATCTAACCTGCTAGTTGGAATTACGACAAAGATTGTGCGCGGAAGGGGTAGACTCTACATTCATATCACGAATGCAGGACTAACCCTTGTCGTTGTATATATGCATATAAAGAATGTGAACCGAACTGTAGAAAACAAATACAAGTGAAACCTTCCGGAACTAAATCATAGTAACCCTATTGCGGTGAAACTATCATAACTGTAAACATTATCGAGTATTAGAAAGGAACAGCAGCGAGGCACTCCGAATATCAAACTCCCATATGCACCAGTAACGAAGAATCAATTGTCCATTAACAGATATTGATAGCTTTATATTCAGGAAACAACGTTCGTTAAGAAACTGTGAAAAAGTATTACAATAGCCATGAAGAAATCCGGACCGGGAAAACAGCGGTAAACCACAGGTGTTAACTATTGCATAAGTACATAAATTCATACGTATCCTTACAAATCTGTCAATAGCTCGAAAGAGCTTCCAAATAAACAGACAATGACAGACGAATCTGAGACCCTAGCTATTTAAATACATAAAAATATAAGTAAGGCGTGAAAGCCATGACCCTAGGGTCTCATGCTGGACAGACCGGCATATTGAGGCCGCCAGATTAAGCGCATAAGGGTTTGGAACACTGTATCGGACCTGAGACAATAGGCAGAACACAAGCCTTGTCTCAGCTGTAATCACCCCACAACATTACATTAATTCACCATCAAAGAAACCGTAAGCGAAATAGGCATACCTGTAAGTGCCGTAGCAGCCAAACCCTCCGGCACGCTGTGGAAGACAAGCTGTGGTCAGCGTCGGACCTGTACCCAACTGTAAGCAAACAATGAACACAGTCAGGGTATAAGAAGATTACATGAATACCAACAATCTGAAAGCTAACCGTAAGTGTAAACATTAAAGGGAACGCGGATCGAACCTGTACCTGGCAGGAAGAGATGAACCAGGGAGGTTGCAGAGTAACCTGTCGAAGGAGCTCAGCTGCTGCTAAGGGAGCAAATGAACCCAATGATGAATCCGGTGGACATATATATGAAATGTCAAACCCTAAAATGAGCTGGGCCGTCCGATGAGGGTGAGCGATCGCCATCGTTGGATTAGGCGGGAGGCCTGGCGCAAACCCCAGAGCAGGTCAACCCTCCACAAGACACATGGACAGCACGTGAAGTTGAGCCATCTGGCCACGGAGAGTTGTGAGCTGGCTCCGTCGTACTGCCATTTGGCGTTAAACATTTATATCGGAATGGTAAAGCAATCAAAGCCAACACAATAACATATATGATATCAAGCATTGGTATTGCGGAAGCTTAATTGAGGAGAATGGTTAAGTTTTATATGTTTGTGCCGCTATATGGATTGACCAGTATTTAAGTAAACTAATATATGCTTAAGGGGGATACGTCTGTGAAAGATGTGGCGGGTTACACATAAGATTAGGTGTATAGTTTAGGGTGTGGGTAATGGGGAAAATTACCATACCATATATATAAAAAAAAAAAAAATTCTTTTACTGTTTTTCTTGAATTATAATGAGATCGTGACAATGTGGTATCAGAGCAGAGGTTTCAAAACTGTGGCCTCTGGAACAGCAAAGATCATCTTATAATGTATATATAGAAACAATGCAACTAATTGCCTTTCTTGTGTACCACCAGGAGAACCATACAGAGACAGCTACCTGCTAGCAGTTAATAGTAAGATGGAGGAAATGCCGGGAGCTGGCGGCATCCCTCAAGAAAATGCTGAGCTGTGGGTACAGCTTGGTGCTGAGACACGCAGTACCAATCTGGCGATACTGCAAACTGTTCAGGAGCTGAAAGGTGAGATGGCGCGTCTACGAGAGGACAATGCGCGATTAACAATGGAACAAGAAAGAATACTGAAAAGCTTGTCAGATAAACAAAATCCACCCTTAGCCAGCCCTAGTGCAGAACAGCAAAGGGGCACTGAGGAACGGGATTACGCACCTGAGCTTTCAGAAGAACAGGAAGACCATTCTGATAATGTGCAAGAGCAGCAAACCTCCAAGCGACAGAAAATGGAATTACAGGGAGAATTCCGAAAAATCAAACCTCCACTTTTCGATGGAGAGCAGGAAGAAGCAGCAGAAGCCTGGTTGATTAATATTAATAAATATTTTCAACTTTATGAATATGACCAAAATCTGAAGGCGCGGCTGGCTATTTTCCAGTTGCAGGGCAAAGCCACCTTGTGGTGGGAAGAGATTAAAATTGTGAAGGGAGTAAGTGAGCAAAGCATAACCTGGGAAAAATTTCAGAAATATTTTAAGGAGAGGTATTTAACTGAGCGCTTTTATGATGAGAAGGCGCGAGAATTCCATGACTTACGGCTAGGACAGCAGTCCATGGACGAATTCATAAATCGCTTCACTTCTCTGCTTCGTTATGTGCCATACATAAAAGAGGAGAAGGCCAAGGTGCAGAGGTTCGTGAGTAGCCTACCAGCTTATATAAGGGAACGGATTGAGTTTGACAATCCCCGAACTATGGATGAGGCAATTCGGAAGGCTAGAATTTGTTACCAGCAGAACAAACAAAAAGGAGAAATTCCAAACAAGAAATGGAATGAAAGAAAAGGTAGCAGAATTGCTGGAAACAACAAAGGCAGCCGTGGAAATGGTAGTAAAGGAGCTGGAAAGGGGCAGTTTAACAGAAGCACAAACAAGGGCACCTTCCGGGCTAAGCCAAGCGAGAGCAGGATCAGCGAACCACCTGCTAGATCGGAGGTTGAGGGAACCAGACCTCCAGTTCAGTGCTGGGTGTGTGAAGGACCGCACTACGCTAGAAATTGTCCACAGCGTAAAAGAGCTGATCAAATATCTCAAGTCCATGAAGCCTCAACTGTTGGGGATGTGGCGCGCAGCGTACCAAGGATCAATGCAGCCTTAGAGGACCGGCAAGCGGAATACCAACCTTCCATGGTGGAATTCGAAGGTAAGATTTCAAACCTTTCTGTAGCTGTACTTATTGATCCAGGAGCTACTTTAAGTTATGTTAGTCCAAAAGTAGTGGAACACTGTAAGCTACCACCAGAAAAGTTCAAAAACCCATGGTTGGTCCAGTTAGCTACGGGAGCCAAAAGGCGGGTTTTAGCTAAAGTTAATAACTGTTCTTTCAGTATAGCTGGACAGCCCGTAACGGCAGACCTGAATGTACTTCCGTTAGGCTCCTATGACATTCTTATTGGTATGGATTGGCTGGAAAAGCACTGGTCGTTGGTGAATTGCAAAACCAAGACCATATACTACAAAGATGATTTGGGGCAGCAGCAGGAATTGCAGGGAATTAAACATCCTGTTCAGATTCGACCTATCACTGCAACTCAGTTAGCTAAATGTATTAGAAAGAAATGTCAGATCTATGCCATACAAGTTGGCTATGCGAACCAGAAAGATAAGATGTCTGCATTAGACGATATTCCAGTGGTACAGGAATTTACAGATGTTTTTCCCGAAGAGGTACCGGGGCTGCCTCCAAGGAGGGACATAGACTTCACTATAGAGCTGATACCGGGGGCAGCACCCGTCTCGCGGGCACCCTACCGAATGAGCGTACCAGAGTTAACAGAGTTGAAAATGCAACTTCAAGAATTGTTGGATAAACAATACATACGTCCCAGTGTATCACCCTGGGGAGCTCCGGTATTATTTGTGAAGAAGAAGGATGGGACCCTTCGCATGTGCATAGATTACCGGCAGCTGAATAAGCTCACGGTAAAAAACAAGTACCCCTTACCCAAGATAGATGAACTCTTTGATCAAGTGAAAGGGGCAAAAGTGTTTTCTAAGATTGATCTGCGATCTGGTTATCATCAGATCAGAATCAAAGATGAGGACATTGCCAAAACTGCGTTCCGGACACGCTATGGGCACTACGAATTTGTAGTGCTACCTTTTGGTTTGACCAATGCACCTGCCACCTTCATGTGTATGATGAACAGCGTGTTTCATCGGTTTTTAGATAAATTCGTGCTGATATTTATTGACGATATTCTGATATACTCTCGCTCCCAGCAGGAACATGAGGAACACCTTAGGTTGGTGTTGCAGACCCTTCGAGAACATCAGCTGTACGCTAAATTCAGCAAATGTGATTTCTTCAAGGAGGAAATTCAGTATTTGGGACACGTGATTACTAAGGAAGGAATTGCTGTAGACCCCGAGAAGATAAAATCTATTATGGAATGGCCTATACCCAAAGACGTTGCTGATATCAGATCCTTTATGGGGTTAGCTGGCTATTACCGGAGGTTTGTGGAAGGCTTTTCTAGGATAGCCTATCCTATCACCTCATTGCAAAAAAAAGGAAAGATATTTAGATGGACAGCAGAGTGTCAGCAGAGTTTTGACCGCTTGAAGCACCTACTCACCACTGCACCCATCCTGAGGATCGCTGATCCTAATAAGGATTACGTGGTGTGCACCGATGCAAGCAAGGAGGGCGTGGGAGGAGTACTGATGCAGGAAGGAAAAGTAATAGCATATGAATCAAGGAAACTAAAAGAGCATGAGCAGAGATACTCTGCTTACGATTTAGAGTTAACTGCTGTTATTCACGCACTAAAGATGTGGCGACATTACCTCCTTGGGAAGAAATTTCTGTTGTTAACAGATCATCACAGTTTGACGCATTATTTCAGCCAACCTACCTTGAATGCGAGACAAGGCCGTTGGGCAGATTTTCTAAGTGGGTTTGACTTTGAAATAAAGCATTTAAAGGGCAAAGAAAATCGGGTGGCAGATGCCTTAAGTCGAAAGGTTCATTGTTTATGTGAACTTTCAGCCAGCAGGTGGCGGAGTTCGCTGGTTGAACAAATAAAAGCAGCAGCCAGTGACGACTCTGAATATCAGCATTTAAAACAGCAGGTACAGCAATCTGATAATGGAAGGTTACAGCAAGGGTACACATTAGATAATGCTGGACTGCTGTGTTTTAATAAGAAAATGTATGTACCTGACTCAAATGACCTTAAGAGGCTGATTCTAGATGAGTTCCACATCAGCCACTACACTGGCCACCCAGGGTACCAAAAGATGGTCACGGCACTCAAGAAAGAGTATTACTGGCCAGGAATGAAGAAGCAGGTAGTGGAGTACTTGGCAAGGTGTTTGGAATGCCAGCAAATTAAGGCTGAACATCAACACCCAGCGGGACTGTTGCAGCCTTTGCCTATTCCGGAATGGAAATGGGAAACCATTTCCATGGATTTTGTAACCGGGTTACCACGAACAAAGAAGGGCAATGATTCTATTATGGTCGTGGTTGATAAATTGAGTAAAGCAGCGCACTTCATACCTGTGCAGTCCACTTACAAGGCGGTACAAATCGCGCATCTCTTTATGCAAAATGTGTTCCGTTTGCATGGATTGCCAAAGGTAATCATATCAGACCGTGATGTGAAATTCACTTCCACCTTTTGGAGAACATTGTTTGCCGAGTTGGGCACTCGGTTGAATTTTAGCACGGCTTATCACCCACAGACCGATGGTCAAACTGAGCGAGTCAATCAGGTATTGGAAGACATGTTGAGGGCGAATGTGATGCTAAAACCCAGTCAATGGGAAGAGTATTTGCATCTGGTCGAATTTGCCTACAATAATGGGTATCATACCTCAACCCAGCTAAGTCCCTTTGAGGTCCTGTATGGGCGAAAGTGCCGCACACCCTCAAGTTGGGGTGGACCGGAGGATAAGCTGAGTTTGGGTCCGGAAATGCTAAAAGACATGGAAGATATGGTGAAGAGAGTGCGAGCAAATTTAAAGGCTGCACAAGACAGACAGAAAAGTTTCGCAGACAGGAAAAGAAGATTCACAGAGTACAATGTTGGTGACCATGTGTTTGTAAGGATTCAAACCAGAAGGAGCACACTGCAGTGGAGTGGGTGCGCCAAGCTGGCTCCTCGATACTTTGGACCGTTTCAGATTTTAGCTAGAGTGGGGCCAGTGGCCTACCAACTTGCTTTGCCCAGTCATATTAAGATTCACAATGTGTTCCATGTTTCTGTCCTAAAGAAATATGTATATGACCCTAAACATGTTATTCAATGGCAAGATGTGCGGGTAAGAATTGATCCGGTTGTTTTGATTATGCAGCTATATTCAATAGGAAATTGATTAAAGTACTGGTTGTCTGCAGGTCGAACCGGAAGGCGAGGTCCTGGTCGAACCACAGAGCATTCTCGACCGGAGAGAAGTGCGGCTGCGGAAACGGGTTATTACCCAAATTAAGGTGCTGTGGCAGCACTATGGCCCTGAGGAGGCTACATGGGAAGACGAGGAACTTTTCAGAAAGGCTTACCCGAATTTATTTAACGAGAATAGACATCGGGACGATGTCCAATCTCAGGGGGGGAAGATGTAATGACCCCGGTAACTTGTAATTCTGGATAATTACTGTGGTGAAAACGGTATGAGTGGTAACTTGTTATTATTAAAAGACATTGTTAATTTTGAAAGTGAATATAATAGACTATTTTGCACATGTGTATTGATGAAATGCTGGCAGCCTCCAAAAAGGAGGATTTTCTATTAAAAGAAAATAAATCAGTTATGAAACTGAAAAACAACTGCCTCTCACCCAAGGAAAAGTCCTGGGAGGAAAACCTCTGGGCTGTTGATGAACAGGTAGAGAAGAGATTTCCAGAGAGAGAGCAGAGTGGAAAAAGAAGGTTAAGTCTGGTTGTGACCAGATAACCCAGCACAGTAGTGCATGAGTCTTGTTGAGGGCTGCAGGCCTGCAAGACGGCTCGGGGGGAGAATCCAGTGCAAGTGGATCTCAAGGTTGGGAGGTTAAGAGCAAAAACATTGCAGGTGACTTCTGAAAGTAAGGACTTCAGTAGCAGGAATAACCAGGTACGCTTCCTCTAGTTTGGTTAAAGAAAATGAACAGGTATTAAAGAGTACAAGTAGATACAGAAGTTGTATTATTTCCTTTAAGTTATTGTGATATGGTAGCTAGGATAAAATTACAGTTTCTTCTCCAAGAAGCTGTGATGGAAAGGTGTGACTGTGGTCACATCTGTAAACCGTATTCACTTAAGCTCGCACAGTTACAATGTGCTCAGCATGAAGTCAACTGAGAACTGTGGAAATGGTATGAGGAAACGGTACCAAATAACAGTAGGGAAATCAGGGTATTAAACTAAACAGAAAACCTTAATAGTGCACAGATCTGGAATGTAAAGATCTGAGAAGCCGGGAAAAGCCGAGCTAGCTATATACAGTATACTGACACAAAATCTGAGCTTGCATGTAAATGGTAACAATATATAAGTCAAGGCTATAGTTACAAATTTATCTGCGTATAACTATTCATCAGATTAATGCTGTGTAAGCCAAAACGAGGTAATGTAAATGAAATGTTGGTACGTGAACGATACAGTATTAACCAGTGTCGTGTGAGCATGAAATATCATATAAAACCAACAACCCAGAAACTATCATTCCAACCAATAGCTGTATAGCGGAATATTAATAAGAAAACAGTGCTGTAAAGAGAAGCATCGTATAGTTAATAACAATGATGCTCGTCAAACCCTAACATCAGGCTTGGAAACGGTTACATTCACAGGTAACAAGCCAAAGTATCTGAGTATATTGTACAGGAACTAAGTTATAGCATCGAACTAAAACATCAAAGCAAGCATACAGTCGAATAATAGCCATCTTAACCTGCTAGTTGGAATTACGGCAAAGATTGTGCGCGGAAGGGGTAGACTCTACATTCATATCACGAATGCAGGACTAACCCTTGTCGCTGTATATATGCATATAAAGAATGTGAACCGAACTGTAGAAAACAAATACAAGTGAAACCTTCCGGAACTAAATCATAGTAACCCTATTGCGGTGAAACTATCATAACTGTAAACATTATCGAGTATTAGAAAGGAACAGCAGCGAGGCACTCCGAATATCAAACTCCCATATGCACCAGTAACGAAGAATCAATTGTCCATTAACAGATATTGATAGCTTTATATTCAGGAAACAGCGTTCGTTAAGAAACTGTGAAAAAGTATTACAATAGCCATGAAGAAATCCGGACCGGGAAAACAGCGGTGAGCCGCAGGTGTTAACTATTGCAAAAGTACATAAATTCATACGTATCCTTACAAATCTGTCAATAGCTCGAAAGAGCTTCCAAATAAACAGACAATGACAGACGAATCTGAGACCCTAGCTATTTAAATACATAAAAATATAAGTAAGGCGTGAAAGCCATGACCCTAGGGTCTCATGCTGGACAGACCGGCATAATGAGGCCGCCAGATTAAGCGCACAAGGGTTTGGAACACTGTATCGGACCTGAGACAATAGGCAGAACACAAGCCCTGTCTCAGCTGTAATCACCCCACAACATTACATTAATTCACCATCAAAGAAACCGTAAGCGAAATAGGCATACCTGTAAGTGCCGTAGCAGCCAAACCCTCCGGCACGCTGTGGAAGACAAGCTGTGGTCAGCGTCGGACCTGTACCCAACTGTAAGCAAACAATGAACACAGTCAGGGTATAAGAAGATTACATGAATACCAACAATCTGAAAGCTAACCGTAAGTGTAAACCTTAAAGGGAACGCGGATCGAACCTGTACCTGGCAGGAAGAGATGAACCAGGGAGGTTGCAGAGTAACCTGTCGAAGGAGCTCAGCTGCTGCTAAGGGAGCAAATGAACCCAATGATGAATCCGATGAACATATATATGCAATGTCAAACCCTAAAATGAGCTGGGCCGTCCGATGAGGGAGAGCAATCTCCATCGTTGGATTAGGCGGGAGGCCTGGCGCCAAACCCCAGAGCAGGTCAACTCACCACCAGTCACATGGGCAGCACGTGAAGTTGAGCCATCTGGCCACGGAAGTTGTGAGCTGGCTCCGTCGTACTGCCATTTGGCGTTAAACATTTATATCGGAATAGTAAAGCAATCAAAGCCAACATAATGTCATATAAGATATCAAGCATCGGTATTGCGGAACTTAATTGAGGGAATGGTTAAGTTTATATGTTGTGCCGCTATATGAAATAACCAGTTTTTAAGTTAATTAACAAATGCTTAAGGGGGATACGTTGTGAGAGTGGTGGCGGGTTACACATAAGGTTAGGAGTATAGTAGTTTAGGGTGTGGGTAATGGGGAAAATTACCATACCATATATATAAAAAAAAAAAAAAAATTCTTTTACTGTTTTTCTTGAATTATAATGAGATCGTGACATTTAAGGAGTAGACTCCCCATTATATCCAAGTCATATTTGGGAGTAGTTTAGTTGTAATGAATTGTTTATTTCATTGAGTATATGGCTTGCTATGATCTCGGTTCAAAGAGTAGACTTCCCATTATATCCAGATTGTCATATACTCTTGGTGTTATAAGGTAGTCACAAAGGTTGATCCTTGACATCCCCTAGATTAGTCCAAAGAATTACCAATTCACCATGGATTAAAAAAATTAAAAAATTAAGGTGTCTATTTTATAACATGGTTTTTAAAATTTCAATTTAATTATTATAATTTATTAGATGGACGGTAGCAATTTAATTTCTACTTAGTATTTATAAATTAAAGATTGAGATTTATTTTCAAAATAGTTATGTTTTTAATTGTTATTTTTTTAATTAAATAAAATAATCTAAAAGAAAAGTATACGAACAAATGTTATATGAAACAAATTAATGTTTTTAAGGTATGTAGTATTGTTTAGGAAGCCTATTTAAAGTGAGAGTAAATCTCCATGATAGAGTCAGAGTGAATTGTTACAATTTTTTTTTCAAATGTATATATATTTAATTTATGTGTTAATTCTTTTTGTAATTGTCATGCGAGAAGCTTATGGTATAGACTTTGTAATGTAATATTTAACACTTTGACCAAGTCTAATTACATAAAAATAAAATTAAAATTAAATAACAAAATTAAGATAAACATTTTAAGTGGTTCACAGTAAACAAAAAAATAAAAATAACCAAATAAAATAACTTATAAAAAATAATAATAAAAATAAAATTACCCAAAATATTCAAAACCATAATATTGACCCATACCATCAAATTAACCCAAAAAAATAAAAATACATCATGAATAAACCTATCATAAATAGATATATTAAAAATAAAAAAATCATACACTAGCTGCATCTAAACAATAAAAAAAAAACACAACCCTAACAAAATTGCATAACCAAGCCTGAACAATCGAGTGAGATTTGTTCAACACGAAATGGGAAAAAGTAACAACCCTACCCAAAAATGCGCCGTGAAATTCAAATCCTAAAATGCGAAATGGTAAAAAAAAAATACCACAGGTTACAAATTCGGCATATTCAACCAAAACCTAGGGCAAATGACCTCAACATTACATGGCATCCACCTGCCAGCCAATACTTGCATCCCACGACAATGTTCGAAGAATTTTCTAAATTCTAATGATCCACTGTCGTCATCTCATGCCGAATTAGGGACCGACGGAAAAGGTATTCCTACCATAAGAAACGTACCATATAGAGGCATGGCAACCATTGGCTTCGTTATCTACGATGGCTGGTTTGATGGCAGGGCTATGGAGAAATACAGCGCTTACCTCGGCTTCTTCACCCTGACCAGCAATGCCGCTCATTATAAGCCTCTGATCGCATGGCTCCAACATACTTTATGGCGTGGGATTACCCACATCATGATCTTCTTCTTTTTTAAGAGAAGGTTATGAGGTGTGTAATCCCCTGCCATAAAATATAGTATGGCAAGGTTATGGAGAAATATAGCGCTTACCTCGGTTTCTTCACTCTGACTAGCAATGCCGCTAATTATAAGACCCTTGTGTGGATTCATCCACATTACGGCATTTTTTTAACAGAAAGCTGTGATTAGGTGATCCCACGCCATAAAGCATGTTGAAGTTGGGGTCTTATGTGCCATTTTGCTAGCAGGGCTTTAACATGCATGCTTTATGGTGGGCGGATCTTATTTCCACCTCTATTACATATTTAATGCGCCCTGACATGTCGGGGCGATAGCGAAATATAATGCTTGCCGTTTTTTTTTCCTCCAAGTCATGGCAGTGCGCATTATATATCGCTATCACCCCCACATGTCAAGACGCATTAAATATGTAATAGAGGTGGAATTAGGATCTGCCCTTTATGGTGTGGGATCACCCACATCAAGGCCTATGGACACAGCCAACTCGTTTGCAAACATGGACACAGCCACCTCGTATGCAACGATGGACACGGCCACATTATAATATTATTATTGCAGTCTCTGTTATTAATATTATTAGCATTTTTTTCAACTTATAAATTTAAGGAATAAATCAATAAATTCTATTTAAAGTAGTTTTTATTATTAAAATATATTTTTAAATTTGATAGAATTATATTTTTATCTTATCCAACTTCTTGCATCAATCTAAAAAAACACAAAATTTGAATCCAAAACATCCGATTTGATAAAGGTTCTGCTAAACTTTATTGTTTCTGTTAAACAGGGCTTTGAGGGCTTTGATGGAGCAGATTAAATTTGAATCCAAAACATCCGATTTGATAAAGGTTCTGCTAAACTTTATTGTTTCTGTTAAACAGGGCTTTGAGGGCTTTGATGGAGCAGATTTATATTGAACATAATTGTGAGGCATGTTCGCTAGCACGCCGAGGGTTCAAGTACGCATTTGTAGATCGGAGTCGTGAAGTCGGGAAGATATTGTTGATGGCTGCGAATATGCAAAGGTTGCGAGAGAATACATTCTGAAGCGCAGATGCATGGGTTGCCATGATAACAAGTCTTTAGCGAGTCTGTTTGCCGTATCTTAGCGTAAATTTTCTTTTATTTTTACTGAGAGTTCCCTCAAAGAAATTTTCTCTTAATCTGTACACTTTCTTTTGATTGGTCTTTACTGTGAATTCTCTGAAAGAAATCAGGAGTAATGAACGTCAACTTCCGGTGAATCCTCCATTTGGCAGTGCAAAGAGTCCGGTGAAAAAAGAAGGCTCACATACGGTGGACTAATCCGTTTCTTAATATTTTTGAAGGGAAAGAGTATTGTTTTCTACCATATTTTTTTTTTTTTTATACACTAGAAGGTAGTGTTATTATGTTTTCGGTGAAAAACAATTTTGATCTTTATTAAAACTAAAATAATTTTAAAATTTTCGTAATGTTTTTCAAAAATTCATACCAGAACAAATTTCTGAAAATTAAAAAATAGTTTCTAACCGGTTTAGAAATTAAATTTCTATCTCAGCTTATATATTTTTATGTGGTTTTTAAAACATTGGTTAAAAAAAAATTAATAATAAAAATTTTAAAAATTTAATAATTACATCTATAGCTATAATTTTAGTAAGTACATAAAAATCAGAAAGATCATATTTGTATACATGTATTTTTATTTCTCAAAAAATGTGAAAATGTGAAAGTAGATATTACTAAATTTTTATAATGATTAATTTAGCAATTATTTAAAGTCAGAAATTAGTAATTGATATTTAAAAATTATAAGTTATCAATATAATTATTATTATTATTTAAAATTATCAATTACTTTCTGTATAAGAGGCAACTACTAAATAACAACACATCATATTACACTTGTATTTTATTGTTATTTTTTATAATAATTTTTTAATTTCTATTTTATTTTATTGTTACTTTTATAATGTTTTATAATGATATTTTGTAATATTGTCTTTTCAATATTTTATTTTATGTTTAAAATGTATGGAGAGAAATGTTTGAAATTCATTTAAAAATTACAAAATTACTAATTTAAAAATTACATTGTAAATTAGCACAACCACATTAATAAATATGATTAATATATGTCAATAAATACATACACTTGATTATAGTAACATATTATTAAAAATACAAAATACAAAATAAATTTTAAAAATTTAAAAATAAATACCAAAAACACATTAAATTAAAAACCATAAAACTACAATGTTTAAAAAAAACCAATAGAATGATAATTCATATATCTACAGAGTAGTGATAACATGATAAAAAATAAACTTTAGATTTTAAGGTAAACTCTTAAAATAGATAATAAAAAAAGAGTATGGTGTTTAAAAAACATTCAAGAAAATAAGATTTTAGGTAAAAAGAATCGGACATATAAAAACTTGTTTTTTTTTTTTTTTTAACACAATTATCACTGTGATATAACTTGTGTAAATTTGGTAATAAAAATCTGTTTATTAAAATAAATTTAAATAAAAATCATAAAAATATATTTAAAAAATTAAAAACATAAAACATTTAAATTACACATTTTACCTCTAATAAACAACAATTATTCTATATTGATGAAAAACAATTATTATAAATCGATGTTAAAAATTATAATTATAAGTAATCAATAATAATTATAAGTAATCAATATTGTTCTATATTGGGTGAACATAAAATCATAGTCATGCTCCATTTAAAAATTACTTTTATTTTCAGCTAGTACCGATTTTAAGGAAGCAGTAAGTGTCGGTAATGTTTAATTTAACAATAGTACTATTTTTAAAGAAGCAGTATCAGTAATGTTTAATTTAACAATTACCATGCTTTTGCTGGGAAAATAATTATTCTCAGCCATTGTTATATCCAATAATTATGTATTTAAAAATTTCTGTGTTGATGTTGTATTTAAGAATTACCATTATTGATTTTCTTTTTTGAGAAAGCAATGACTATCTAGCAGTGTTCAGAATGCTAAGTAAATATATGTGGAATATGTGATTTTTTGTTTTTAGTAAATCACATATTCCATTGAAGTCCATAGCAGCAAGTTTCATAGTCCGTTCTAGTCAGATTCAGACCCATAGATGTTTGGGCAGCAGCTAGGGTTCCAGTGGCTGCTTGGGCTCTTAGGGTTTATTGACCACCTATAGCTATTGTTGCTACTTTTCCCCTTATGACTCAGATAAACGCTTTGCTTCAGGAAGGGCGTAGAAACTGTTGCTACCCTTCTAAATGGAATTGGTAGGAATGCTCGCTCAAATGGAATCGGAATTGTTATTCACTCTTTATCTGGGACTGTAACTCAAAGGGATGTCGTGAACCCTGAAATTGGCTGAGATGCTGCTACCTTTCATCAAATGGAGTCAAAATAATCAATTTGGTGTGCAAGAAAGAGGTTGAATGAGCCCACTTTTCTTCATTCACTTTGCCCCTATGGAATTATATAGGAGTTTTTTCTAGGAGTTTTTTCCGTCAATCCGAGTGTGGTAGTGCCCTAGATGGGGTGCGCTATGGATGCTTCCTCTGTCCTTGCATATGGATTGGAATCTGGATCCGGATGCGTTGCATATCGCCCTCCAATGGTTTATAGAAAGGATATACGGTGGCTTGACTCACATAGGTACACCATAGAGGGGCACACACTAGAGGGCACTGAAAAAATAGAAAACTCACTCTTTAACTAGCACTGGCCTTGACCTATTTTTATTCTCTAAATAATTCTAATAATGAGAAAGAAGCAAAAGAAGAAGGGCCCAGCTCTAGAAATGCCTTATATCAATCATTCCTATCTTTTCCTTCCCACTCAGTGACTAATGGGAATGAGCGTGTGAAGCACGATCAGCAAGCCTTGGCTCAAGTGATCAGACCTGGGCCAGTGTAACACCTACCGAGCAACGTTCAAAATTGAACCCTTCCTAGCCTTTCTTTAGGCTCTCGACCCTTCCTAGAAGAGTTAAAAAAAATTACACTTCGAAAAAAAATTAAAATATCAAAATCACTCATCAATTACAAAGGTTAGATTAAATTTTTATATTTCAAAAGAAGGAAAATATTTTTAATAACCTGTCAATACTTTTTTAAGTTTACGATATTTTCGAATCTGTACTACCACATAAATCACTCTGAGTAGTGATAGTTTCGTAGAAGAGACCAGTCAAAGTCCAAATGGCCTTATTAAATTTAATAGTTATGTCATGATTTGGTGACGTTTACCTGAGGCCCCCAACTTACGCCAACATGATGAAACTTGCAACAATAAGACATGCAACAGTCATGGTGCTATTACACCTAGCACAGGGCAGCAGAGCACATTGAATAACCATTCAACAGTTATGCCCGTGATCTCGCTCCTTCGTGATTACCCTTGAGTGCTCTTTCCTTGCATCATTTTTTTTCCATTTTCATTTGAATTGCAACCCATCATCCATATAAGGAAAGTTATTGTTTGACGCTAGACTATAAGGTATTTTTCGTTATCCTCCTCATATCTTCATTAACATTTGGTTTTTCATTCTATGGATTCTTTAATGCAACACTCCTTGAAGTATGATAGCCTTCGTGGTCACATAATGTATCCTGGGCACCATAGAATCCACACCCTAGGTAATCAACATTGTGGCTAGATACCGTGAATGCAACTGCTTGCCATCCTTCAATTCCAGGAATGGGTGGTCGAGTTGGTTTCTACATTGTTAATGGTGCAAATTTTTATTATCATAATTATATGAATCTACCAACTATGAAAGAATATCTAACTTATATCGAGGGTATTGGACTCCACAACTATAACGCTCTCATTCAAACTCTTGCTAATTTTTCTTCGTTTCTTGAATCCATATATATTTCTTGTCCAAGTACCATTTTTCATGAAGTGTTGGTTCTCTATCATAAAGCTACAAGTTTCCTTGAATGTTACAAAACATAATTCAACAAATCAATGAATAACCTATCAAGAAATCTATAGTAAAATCCTATGGCATCTTGCTAAGGTTGAATTTTTCCTATCTCAATCTTTCTAAGGGATTTTTAATTTATTTATTTACTTATTCTATTTTTATTTATTTATTTAATAGTGTAAATCTTGAAAAATATCTCCTATTGGTCGTCCTAACAAGGATAAAATGCAATTGTCAATTGTTGAATCATTTGGTCTTACACAACATTCTAATCAACCATGTAATATTCAAAATGAAGTTGATGCTCATCTACACGAATATGATGAATCAAATAGTGTAGAGCTTGTTGAAATAGAAAACTCATCAAAGAAACACAAAATAATATTCAAATCTAAATGGAATAGAAGGTTTCCATGGGCTTATGTTTTAAATCATTTAATGGTAATGAAAGGATAAAATGTTCTTGACTTGTTAAATTTAAAAGTGAGACTCCATTTTCAAAAGAGGGAACTACCACTCTTCAATTTAGTGGTATAAGTGGCCATGCAAAATCAAAAACTCAATTTTTGTTTTACAACTTTTGGAGGGAAAAAGCGATTGAAGCAATATTCCAATCACTAAACATGTAGAACTAATGGTAAATACGGGGAAGGAGAAAATTATATCAATGATTGAAAACATGTATTTTGTTTCTATACATGATTTATCTTTAGAAATGTATAAGTCAATATGTGGCATGAATTGGTATAAATTCACTCCACATGTGCTTCTAACAGATGAATTTTCTGCATACACAAATACCACACCAAGAAAGTATTTTCTTCGAGTTGCTAAAGAGGTGTATTGGAACAATCTAACAAAGAAGATTTTACATAGGTAATTTTACTCAATTTCAGTTGATGAAAGAATTGATCAAATTATAGAACACCAATTGATTGTTTATATTACATATTTGAGGAATGGAGGAAGAGGTCAATGTTTGACAAAGTTTATATGTTTACTTCAAATAAAGGATGGAATAGCTCAATGTATGTATGATCTAGTGAGAACTCTTTTAGCATAAATGGATTTCTATTTGATGAAATTTGTTGGTTTTAGTTCAAATGGTGCATCTTCCATGAGGGGTATTCATGAAGTTTTATATCCTAAGCTTCGTATGCTCCTGATTTATTAGTTATCCATTGCATAGCTCACACGGAATCATTAACAAGCAATGAGGCTTCATCTCATTTTCGAGAGTTGCAATATATTAACAAATTTGAAACAAAGTTTATTCATGGCTTGGAAAATCAACTAAAGGACATGGAAAATTGAGAGAGCTAATTTATGCATTTCAAATCACTAAGTTAGTGGTCTTACAAATTCATCAAATTAGGCGGATCTCAAGAGGAAAGTTCATGGAAAGACTTGTTTAACTCATGCATTATTTGTTAGGATTGGGAGTTAGGGGATAAAAAATGTGTGAGTTGGCAACAATATTTTAAGTGCAAATTTGCATCCATATACATGTAGACATGCTCATTGAATTAAATAAGTTGAATCAAAAGTTCGAAGATGATCATGTTGATATTACATATATTGGCACTACTTTAGATGTTTCTATTAGCATGCTTCGTAAACTATTTTTGGAAAGCATTTTTGGTGTAGATGAAGTGCATATGTCTTCTTTTTTAGTTAAAGCATAAAGAGGAACCCTTGAATTTGCAGATAGCATAGGTATGGTACATTTACATCCATTGAAGTTCAAAAGTTTTCCAAAGATGGAAATATTCGGGGCTACTATATGATTGTATTCTTTTGGGAAAATGTTTTATTGTAAAGGTGATTAAATCTTTAGATAGGATATTCATATATTTACATGTATTTAATGTGGCTAATTTTTCCACTTCTCAACATTATTATAAAGAAGTGAATGATATAGACTGTCCAAAAAAAATATATTTGAAATGTTTATGTGAAAAAAATTAGCGGTGGGAAATCATCTATTGTGGATACTACTAGATGTTTGGGTGAAATGAATGAATTTATTTGTGCTATTTGTAAATCATACCCTAAAAATTATATGTATGGAATGAGACCTATGTGGAGATGAACATGAATGGTTTGAAGACTTTCCATATTTTATGCAATTGTGGCAAGCTATTCTTGTTATCCCAACAACCACATCAATGTGTGAAAGGCAATTCTGAAAATTAAACAGGATAAAAAATGATGATAGATAAAGACTTTCATTGGAGACACTAGATATGTTAATGTTTATATCTCTAAGTGCACATCATGCTCTAAATGAGGTAGATTGGAATGCTACTTATGATGTATGGAAATAAATGAAACTAGAAATCCATTTCTATTGGGAAAATATATTTATATTTTCAATTATGTAAGTCCAAATACTTTTGAAGATCATTGAATGAATAGAAGAAACATTTGTTTATCTTTTTTTAATGAAATTTGAGATTGAAGAAACATATGTTTATATTTTTTTAATGGAATTTGAGATTTTTTTTTGTTTATTTACTAGTTATATTGAGATTTTATAGTGTTTTATTGAAGCTACTCTTTAAATTTTAAACATTTTAAAGATTTAGAATGACACTATTTCATTATGGAATTTTTTTGAGGGATTTATTTAATATATACTTTTCAGTAGAAGTGAATTTTTTTTATAGCCTTTCATCCTTGAAGGGTCAAATGAATATATGCCCTTCCAAATGAAATTAAGAGTAGCCCTTCAAATTTTATCACTATTACCGAGAACAGCTGAACCAATCGATGGATTGGCCTTTCTTGAAATCACCTTTGTTTTTGATCGCTAACTCAGGCCCAAGTAAGGTGGTGGTATGCCTATTTCGGATCTAACCTGGGGATCTATTTCCTTGACTTGGTTAGCCTAAATTTGTATTAGGGTGAATGTTTTTTTTTCGTAGAAAATTAATTTATAATATTTATTTAGGTATTATAGTTTATTATGTTGAGTAAGAATGAATCTGAATGTGAAAATAAGAACAATTATGTCACATATATATATATATATATATATATATATATATATCCAATTTTTAACATATATATTTTATTTTTTTCTAAATTTAAATCTTTTATAATTTTATTTTTTGAATAATTTTAATTTTTATAATTTTGAATTGATAAATTTTATTTTAATTTTAAAAATATTTTAATTTTAAATTACAATAATGATTTCAAATTAACAAATTTGATTTGAATATTCATATAGATATAGGTATAGATATATTAAGAAGATATATGTAGACGTCATCTCTTTAGTTTTAATTCGGGTGAAACGCCAATTTGTTTAGATTGCACATTAATGTTTTAATAAAAATTTAAATATTAGAATGATAGTTTTTACCATATTATATATATATAGTGTATGAAATCTCAATTTAGTTAGATAAATGCATTGATTTCCTAATAAAATAGTAGAAAGATAATTTGTGATTTGTAATTTAGTTTTAATTTGACTCGAATAGTGATAGAATTGGTAAAGACGAAAGAATTGATAAATATTATAGAACCATAAGCATTGGAGATGTCTTAAAGAAATGATGTCAATGTCTCAATTACATTTGTTCCTAACAACTTCTCAAAATGGATGGAAATTTGCAAGAGAAGGGGAAAAAGGGGAAAATCTATGATCAATCCTAGGATCTAATACTAGGAACGCAATAAATGTAGCATCATGTATTGTGTTTATCAATGAAGGATGGAATGTTGTAACTTGATATTTTGAAATAATACAATTTAACTTAAAAAAAATAAAGTAGCACAATCATGTAAATTAAATAGCATCAAAACACTTTAATACATTTCACATTTTCAAGACTTAAAAAATTAGAAAAAACTAATTAAATTAGAACCTTATTTTAAATTATTGGGTCTCTTTCGTACTCTAACACAGGTCAAGTCTCTTTCGTACTCTAACACAGGTCAATTTCGACCACTACCACTATAACTTCTATAACCCATAAGTTCATCCTCATCTTCACCCTCCTTATCCCCTCAAAGTTCATCTTCATCTTCACTATCTTGACCTAATCAAATGGTTGGTTTTCAACCTATAATTCAAGCTCGTTATGCAGCCTTAGTCCTTCCTGGTCAACTTAATAATTTTCCAGATCAATATCTAAAGCACTTACCTAGGTTTAATGGGGAAACTAGTTTTTTTGTTGAGGATCATTTGGTTGCCTTTTTGGATTTCGTTGATAATATGAACATAGAGCATGAAGATGTGTAGATGAGATTTTTTGTTCAATCTCTTGAAGGAAATGTTAGGATCTATTTTAGACAATTGTGAGCTCGTTCTATTCCTACATGGAGTGAACTAATCATAATCTTTAAAACACAATGGGTAGTTTAAAAAGATCTTGTTTACTATCTTACAATTTGATGATCTGAAAAGAAATCCTGGTGAACTTGTGGTTGATTCCATAAAAAGTTTTAATAAAATTTATAACAAAATGCCACCAGACTATAAACCACCAGTGGTTGTAGCTAAAATTAGATTTTCCAAAGGTTTTGATGATGATTTTGTTGTTATGCTTAGAGAAATGACATATGTCACCCTAGCATACATGCATACCAGTGTCATTAAAGTTGAAGTTGATAGATCAACATTAGCTAAACTTAAGGAAAAACCAGAAAAAGCTAAGAGAAAGCTGAAAGCTAAGGAAGAAGGTACTTCTTCTCCTAAAAATAAGAGTAAAGATCAGAAAATAGATGAAATTACTTCTCTACTAAGAAATATTTCAAATATTATTTCAAAAATGGAAGCACAACCTAGAGTAGCTCAACCAGTATCGAATAGACCTCAAGTTCAATATAAGATACCTTTTCAGCCTCAGATCTTACAAGAACCTAATATTGATCAACATATCCAACCATCATTGACGATTGATGATCAGAAACCTAAAGAGACTGGCCCTTTAGTTACAAATGATATCAATTATTATGATGATCCATCATCACAAAATGCTATTATTCCAATTTCTCATGATCACCCTTCAGTTCAAAATCAAGAGGCTTCTCAAGTTTCTAAATATCAGGCCTTCTCTGAATTTCTTATTGTTGAATTAAGTAGAAGATACGATTTTAGACCAATACCAGGACCTAGTAGACTAGCTAAAAATGTTACTACTAATGAACCTTACGTCAAAATAGTTGAAACACAAATAATGTTGATTCAACCACTAAATCAGTCAAATGAATAGAATACATTTGAAAATTTTGTTCCAATAGCTTTTAATGTGGAAAAATAATTAGAGAGAGTTAAGATTCCAATTCCATTATATGAACTCTCCAAAAATCCAAGTTATAAGAATCAAGTGTCAAAATGGATTCAATATTCTAGTATTGATGTTGAAGGAGATGTTATTAGTTTACAGGACGAAAAACCTTCAGTGGTTTTTGGTCCTAGTTATGATATGATTGATGAAAATGTCCCTCCTTTCTATGTTACTTTGAAGGTTCATGATTTTCTCTTATATAATTGTATGTTAGATTATGGGGCCTCTCATAATCTAATGCCTAAAGTAATCATGGACCAGCTTCAATTACAAATCACAAGACCCTATCATGATCTATATACCTTTGATTCAAAGAAGGTACCTTGTCTTGGATTAATCAAAGATTTAGTTGTAACACTTGCTCATATCCATATTAAGAGTGTAGTTTTAGATATTGTTGTTACAGATATTCCCCCAAAATTTGGGATGTTATTATCTAGATCTTGTTGTGCCAAGTTAGGGGAAGTCTACAAATGGATATGTATTTTGCTACAATTCTTGTTTATGGGGGAGAGCATTTGAGATTATATAGAGAAGTGAGATTTATAAATACTATTTGCAAATTTGATCAAGTAATAAACCATCCCATTTATGTAGTTCATCAAAATTTTGGATGTTTTACTTTAATAGCTAATAATATAAAAAAATTCTCAACTTAGCATTGAACAAACTATGAATAAACCCCAATGTATAAATACTGATGTTTGGAATTTGTACTTTGATGGAGCCTTTTCCAAAGATGGAGCTGGAGCTAGAATTGTACTTATTTCTCCAAACAAAGAAAATATAACTCAATCTTTCAAGTTAGACTTTGATGTTACAAATAATGTAGTAGAGTATGAAGCCTTACTTTTAGGACTAGAGTTAGCTAAAAGTTTAAAATTCCAAACTTAAGTGTATTTGGTGACTCAAAGCTCATTGTGAAACAAATTAGAAATCTATGCCAAGAAAAACATCGTAGGCTTAGATCTTATCAGAATGAAGTATGGGATTCTGTGGAAAATTAATTTCAAGTTTTTAATATTAAAACAATCCCAAGAGATTAAAACATTTATACAGATTCTTTAGCAGTCTCTGCTAGCTCTTTCAAAATTTCTAATCCTATGTAATCGCAATATCAAATTCAAGTGAAGTACAAACCTTCAATCCCTAACAACCTTAAACATTGGCAATTTTTCGAAAATTATGAGCAATTCAAGATTTTCTTACAAGGAATTGATGAATTTTCATCTCTACAAATTGAAGAATAACAAATCAATGAAAGTAAATCAAATGATGAAACTTAGTAATTAAATCATTAAATAGCTAATCATAATATCATTTAGTTTCCTAATAATTACATTCCAAAAGGATTAATTCCTCTTGAAAAACTCTTTGATAATAGTGGCGGTTCAAAAACTTCATTATCAGGCTCACATCAAGAGGATGTGGAAGATTGTAATATTGGAACCAATGAAGAAATTAGAAATGTGCAAATTCCAGCACCATTACCTCAAGAAACAAAAGAAAAATATTTTAATCTTATTAAACATTATAAAGATGTATTTTCATGGTCGTATGAAGAACTTACAACCTATGACACAACTCTTATTGAACATAAAATTCCTCTCAAGCCAGAAGCCAAGCCCTTCAAACAGAAATTGAGAAGAATAAACCCAATTTTACTTCCAACTGTTGAAAAAAAACTTAAGAAATTATTGGATGCAAAAATTATTGTTCCCCTAAGATACTTTGATTAGATAGCAAACCTGGTTCTTGTCAGGAATAAAAATGGTTAGATAAGGTTGTGTGTAAACTTTAGAAACCTAAACAAACTATCTTAAAAGATGATTATCCATTGCCCAAGATGGATCAATTACTCCAAAAAGTTTCAGGCTCAAATACAATTTCAATGTTGGATGGCTTTTCTAGATACAATTAGATCTTGGATAGTCCAGAAGATGGGGAAAAAACAACATTCACAACTCCTTGGGGTACATTTATGTATGTTAGAATGCCATTTGGCCTAACCAATGCAGGAGCTACCTTTCAAAGAGTAATGGACCTAGCATTTGTTGGTAATCTTAACACATTTGTTGTTATTTATCTTGATTATTTGACTGTATTTTGAAATTCTGATGAGAAACATTTAAAACACTTGAGAAAGGTTTTTCACATATGCAGGAAATATGGAATTTCCCTTAATCCCAAGAAGTCTATGTTTGTTATAGAGGAAGGAAAACTACTCAAACACATAATTTCAGAGGAAGGAGTAGTGATTGACCCAAAATGAGTCTCGACCATTGAGGTAATCAGCTTACCTAGAAATAAAAAGGAAATTCAAACTTTTCCATAAATAAATCATTTTTTAGAATATTCATACCAAATTATGTCAAGACAGTCAAGGATATTACTGATATGCTGAAGAGAGATCATGAAGTCAAATGGACAGTATAGGAAAGGTATGGTTTTACATAGATCAAGAAATCTATTTATGAAGCCCTAGTATTAGCCAGTCCTAACTATTCAAAACCTTTTAACATTTTCTCTTTTTCCTCTGATACTACCTTAGTTGTTGTCTTATTACAAAAGAATGATAATGAAGATGACTAGCCTATTTCCTTTTTTAGCAAAGTAATGAGAGATGTTGAGTTGAAATATGATATCATTGAAAAGAAAGCCTATGCTCTTGTACAAGCCTTAAAATCCTTCAGAACCTATGTCCTTCATTCTCCCATTACTTCCTATGTCCCAAATAATGTTGTAAAGATTGTCTTAACACAACCTGATACAAATGGTAGGAGAGGAAGATGGATTGCAAAAATACTAGAATTTGACTTAGATATCAAATCTACCAAATTGGTGAAAGGTCAAGGTTTAGCCAAACTGTTGGCTGAATCAAATTGTAAAGTTCTTGGTATCAACACTATCATGTAAGTTTTAGTGGAGAAGAGCACACAAGAACCTTCTCAGAGTTCAGCAGAGAAGAACACATAAGAACCTTCTCAAAGTTTAGAAGAGAAGAATACATGAGAACCTTCTTCTACAGCAAATTCTCCCATTTCATATTGATGAAAAGTTCCTACTGTCTGAATGGTATGATGATATTATACATTTTCTTCGTGACTTTGAGTAACCTCTTGGATTCAAAAAGAATCAATGTAGAATTCTTAGACTAAAGGCTATGAGATATTGCATCATCAATGCTAGTTTGTATTGGAAAGATCCATTGAATATCATTCTTTTATGTCTAACTGAAAATGAGACAGAAGATATCGTAGAAAAATTTCTTGAAGGAATATGTGGAGGACACTATGTTTGGAGAGCAACAACATATAAAATTCTGAGTGCAAGATTTTATTGGCTGAAATTGTTTTCATAAGTAAGAGCAATGGTTAGAAGTTGTATTCCATGTTAGATGTTTGCTGGGAAGAAAAGGTTAACAATGCTTCCAATTGTTTCAGTACTGATTGAAGCACCCTTTTTAAAATGGGGATTAGATTTCATAGGAGAAATAATTCCAGCATCCAGTAATCAACACAGATGGATCCTAACTGCTACAGGCTACTTCACAAAATGGGTAGAAGCCATCCCTGTCAAGAACGCAATAGTCACTGTTGTCATCAAATTCATTGAAGAAAACATATTATTAGGATTTTGTTGTCCACAAATAATAATCACTGATAATGCACAAGCATTCAGTAGTATCAAAATGATATATTTTTGCCAAAAGTATCAAATTTTACTACATCATTCTACCCCATATTACCCTCAAGAAAATGGATTGGCAAAATGATGAAATAAGGGTTTGGTCAAAGTTATCAAGAATGTTCTAACAGATCATAAAAGGAATTGGGATAGTCATCTCAAATATGCAGTTTGGTCTAACAAAGTATCACCTAAAAGATCTACTGGTAAATCCCCTTTCCAACTTGTTTATGGAACTGAGGTAATCTTTCCCACACAACTAGCTTTTCCTGTTATGAAATTTTTACAGGAATCATATGAGGAACCTGATGATTTCTCAAGAAGAATCAATCAAATCATTGATTTAAATCAAGATAGAGATGAAGTTCAATACAAATTGTGTCAATATCATAAAAAATGAAGAGCTTATTTGACAGAAAGGCTAGGGAAAGAGACTTCAGGCAAGGAGATTTAGTTTTAAGATGGGATGCTAGAAGAGAGGAAAGAGGAAAACATGGTAAATTTGATAATCTCTGGTTAGGACCATTCAACATTGCACAATTCAAGGGACATAACACTTTTATTTTGTAGAATATGGAATGAAGATACTCTCCATTTCATGTTAATGGACAGTATCTTAAACACTACATTCATTATTAGAATTGCTCATAGTCATTAGTCATTGTACATTACCAGTTTTCTTTAAAATTTTGTTGTCAAGTGTGATTTTCACAGCAAAGACTCCATAGCCCGAAGAGAAGGCACATGGATATGCATGTTATTTGCATCCCATAGGGGGAAGCAGTCCCCATATGGAGTCGATGTTGTAACCCATTTTTTATTTTGTATATTTTATTTTTGTTGAAAAAATAAAAATAATATATATAAACAAATATAGAAAAATAAAAGGGATATAAAAAAATGGAAAAAGAAAAAAATCCCCATGGCATAAGCGCGCTAATCTAATTGTTGTCGTATGTATTAATTAGTTGTTAATTTGTCTAAACATTGATTAATGACTAATAAAATCTTTCATATAAGTATTTTGATGTTTTTATATGATATCATATGTATCACGCTATTATGGACCATCGAGATGTTCCCACCCATATCAACGGTTGGGGGAACATTTAAAACCCCCCACCCTAGCCCCCACACTTCTGATGTTTAACAAAGGGGGTGGTCCGAAAAGATAAATTTTAAAACATGTCTCCACTAACATGTCACCTCCACATACACTTCAAACCCCCCCCCCCAAATCATTCATTTCTGCTCCCACCAAATAATTTATCGCCACTCCACCTCCGCCATCTATCACTCTTTCATTCACTCCAAACGGATTAACCATTATTTCACCATAACTATTGCAATTTAATACCTTGCTCCTATCAACATCTATCACGGACGTACTCTGGCCTCAAACGGTTTAATCCTCACAAAATAAAAATAAACACAAGCATTTTATCCATTTCTTTTGTTCATTTCATCTTGAAGCCGCACAACTCTGTTACAAGCAACATCAGAGAAAGAGAATTTTCCACTACACCAACCAACCAATTACCTGGTAAAAGGAATTTCGCAGTCAAATTTTATCTTCAATGTGCCTTCTTCTAAAGGAAAATTCAAAGCAGTTGCAAAAAACCCATTACTACCCCTGTTATAGACTTACACAAACTGCCCTTACTTGATCAGAAGTACAAAATTTCTAAGACCCAATGTGAATTTGATCTCTATGAACTTCACAATTGGGCTAAACATAAATTCTCAGATGTTGGTGATGAATTGAGCATATGGGAATCTTTCCTAACACAATTCATTTTTCCTCAAACTCATTCCTTTCCCAAATTTGTAGCCTGGTGTCATTTTAGGTATATTCCGAGTCAAAGAGCCATTATTGCCCAAAAAAATGATATCCTGTTTACAATATCCCCTGAGTCAATATGCCAAATACTTCAAGTTAAACCTTCAGCCCCTCTGCATCATTTTTATGTGGATTATCTCATGGAAATCTATCAAAAAAATAATTTTCCCCAAAGAGCCAAAATTTTTGAGATATCTTTACTCAAAGGTGCCAAATTACCAAGAACAAATCCTCCATACCCTTCCTCAATGTTGTTGAGATTGCAACAAGATGATGGAGCTTAGTGAAAAGAGTCGCCTTCACTAAGTGGGCCCGCAGGCTATTTTTGGCGCAAGTCTATTTTTAGACTATGTTTATTTTTAGACATATGGATCATGTCTATGGATTGCAGGTTGTTGTTTATGGATGATTGATCAAGTTGGGAAAAAATAGATGGACTTCTATTTTTGATGAAAGTGTGAGTGATCACAGTGTGAGTGATCAAAGTCTATTTTTAGACTGGCTGTCAAAAATAGAAAAGTCAAATATTATTATCTCACAATAATATTTGGACTATAAACTTAATCTTATTCTCTTGGAGCACTTCAGTTTGAGCTACAGAGGTGGCATATGCAGCTGTCAGAAGGAAATACGCTTTTCTCATGAGTCAGTTGAGTTGTTGCATGCATGACTTCAGTTAGAACTCAATCAGTTGAGTTTGGTGGAGTTGATTGTCGAGTTGATGGAGTTGTGTTCAGTTTAGCTTTGTTAAACTGGTTGTATTTAGTCTAACTGGCAAATAGACTAGAGATGAGTTGGGTGAATTAGATATTAATTAATTCACAAGTTATTAACTCATAATACAACTAATGAATACATCAGTTAACTCAGTTGCATGTCAGTGCATGTTCAGTTCAACAGGGACAGGTGGTAGAGAATCAGATTACTATCAGTTGTGACTATAGTTGTGCACCAGATCTTGCACAATCAAGGGATTGAGTATGCCAATGAGTTTGCTCACGTATTGGCCCACATTATAGCTTGTGCTCACGTCCAACAAAGAGTGAGTGACTATTTTGCAGGTGAAAAACGAGTTTGGTGAGCCATTCTCATTAGTCCTTGAGCAGGTATTGAGCAGTGGAGGCAGGCAAGCAATGGAAGAGATTTGGAGATCAGATTTGAGCTGTATTTTGTGTAACAGAGGTGGAGATACTTGTGAGAAGTATTATGTTGTGTAATGTTACATGACTCAATCATTAATATACAGATATTTGGGGTTTTTAGCGAGATGCTTTCCCCGGGATACATACTGTGTTAATGTGTGAATGCTCTTGATGTTTTATTGTTATTGATGTTGCTATATTGATGATCAACGTAGAGGAGCTTATGTATTGTGTATGTTTTCCGCAATAGTACGTGATCAGGATAATCTCCATTGAATATGTGTTAAATTATTCAAAATTTCTACATGGTATCAGAGCTGCTTGATTTGTAGAAGAGATTTTTACAGGATATCAAGTGAGGATTGATCATCAGATCTACTATTCAGGAAGTGTTTACATTCTATTTCTTCAGGCAGAGTTTGTAATTGGGCCAAGTAGCCTCTGGATTCATCCTTCCTTTGGAAGGTGAGATATCCGGTGAATGCCCATACAGTCAATCTCTGTACAAGAAATATTGTGTTCTCACGAATCTTAGATCGGAATCAGTTGAGTTTGCGCTGGTGGAAATCGAATTTGCAGCAGTGTTGTTGAAATTTCTTTCAACGGATTGCAAATGTTATTCCAAAGAAAGAGCGACCTGGCGCTCAAGGATAAACTCAGAAACAATAAAGGTGAGAATGGATCTTCATCTAAGGTATCTGATGAAGAGAATTGCGCTTTGGCTGCCAAAGCAAAGAAAGGGAAGAGCAAGAAAGCTTCTCAATCTGGTGCGAAAGGAAAGAAGCAGGATATGTCCAAGGTGAAGTGTTTTCACTGTCACCAGCACGGACACTATGCCACTAATTGTCCGCAGAAGAATAAGAACAAGCAGGCTGCTGGATCTTCAGTAGGAGAGGCTCTAGCCTCATAGTTTGAGCTTGATTTTTCATTGATCGCATGCTTGGTTTCAAGTTTGATGGGATCAGTGTGGTTCTTGGACAGTGGTGCGTCTTTTCACATGACGGGAGATAGAGATTTGTTCTCTGATCTGGAGGACAAAGATCTTGGAGTGCACATCGAGATGGGCGATGATGGTAGATACAGTGCGACCGGTATCGGTGCCATTTCCTTTGAGAGGGAGTCTGGTAAACCCTTTGTATTTAAGGAAGCCATGCATGTTCCAGGATTGAAGAAGAATCTCATCTCAGTGGCGATGTTAGAAGACAAGGGGTATGATGTTTTTTTCAGCGAGGGAAAGGCCTTACTGCGTAGCAAGACAACTGGTGAGACCCGGAAGATAGGGGTTCGAGTGAGGAACCTTTATCAGTTGCATGTAGATGGATGCGCAGCAATGGCAGGCAAGGCAGAAGGATTGGTGAGCCGGGATGATGGCGAGTTGTGGCACAGGAGATTGGGTCACCTTCACCATGGAGCCTTGAAGATACTGCAGCAGATCACTACAGGGCTTCCTAAAGGCACACTTGCGCAGTCATATCAGTGCAAGGGGTGTACTTTGGGGAAGTTTGTGAAAGCCACCTTTCACGAGAAGGATAGTCGCGCCACGAAGATCCTTGAGAGAATTCACACAGACGTGTGTGGACCTTTCTCAATTGCTTCGACATCAAAACACAGGTATTAATGTGATTTTTTTTTATGATTTCTCTCGTAAGTGCTGGATCTTCTTCATGCAGAAGAAGAGCGAGACATATTCAAAGTTCTGTGAATTCAAAGCACTGGTCGAGAAGGAGTCGGGGAAGAAGGTGAAGGCTTTTAGGAGCGATAATGGTGGTGAATACATCTCGGACGAGTTCAAGGATTTCTGCAAGGCAGAAGGGATTCGTAGAGAGCTCATAGCTCCCCATAACCCACAGCAGAACGGGGTAGCTGAGCGGAAGAACAGAACGATTGTGGGTGCTGCACGGGAAATGTTGCATGATCAGGGCCTACCCCTTCACTTGTGGGCGGAAGCATGCAATACAGCAGTTTATGTGCAGAACCGTTGTCCTCATAGGATACTTGGCATGAGTACACCTGAGGAGACTTATTCTGGTAAGAAGCCTGATCTTTCTCATTTGAGGATTTTTGGTGCTAATGTTTACATGCATGTGACGAAGGATGCCAGGAAGAAGTTGGAGCCGACCGCAGAGGTTGGGATATTTGTGGGGTACATTGATACGCCCCACAACTATCGTGTGTATTTGCCAAACAGTGGTAAAACTGTTGTGCGACGGGATATAAAATTTCAGGAGGAGAAAGCCATGAAGTGTTCGCTTGAGAGGGAGCTACACTTGCATGCAGATGAGGAGCTAATAGTTCCTAAGGATGAGCTTCATGACGTGGATCAGCCACAGGACGAGGTTCATGGAGTGGAAGAGACCACTCATGCAGCGCCAACCATTAGAGGGCGAAATCGCTTGACAGAAGCTGAGCGACTGGCTCAAGATGCAGAGAAAGTTGTAGGACCACCTACAGCCCAACGTAGGCAGAGACAGTCACCTGATCGGTACACTAGATACATGGCTCTTATGAGCAAGTGTGTTGTGACTGAGCCATCCTCTTTCGAGGAAGCTGTGGAGGATCCCGCATGAGTAGACGCCATGGTGGAAGAGTATGATTCTATTGTCAGAAACAGTGCATGGGAGATTGTTCCTAGACCGGAAGGGAAACCAGTGGTGGGTTCAAGATGGATCTACAAAGTTAAGCAGGCAGCTGACGGGAGTGTGGAGAAGTACAAGGCAAGATTTGTTGCCGAGGCTTTTCACAGATTGAGGGGATCGATTATGAGGAGACCTTTGCACCTGTCGCAAGGTATTCTTCCATACGGACGATTCTTGCTCTCTCAGCGCAGATGGGATGGCACATTCATCAGATGGATGTGAAGACTGTGTTCCTCAATGGAGTCATTGAGGAGGAGGTGTACATTGAGCAACCCGAAGGCTTTGAGGTCTTCAGCAGCGAGTCGCATGTGTGCAGGCTCAAGAGAGCGTTGTATGGGTTGAAGCAAGCACCACGTGCTTGGTACACACAGATAGACAGCTATTTCACAGGACTTGGATTCTCCAAGAGCGAGGCGAATCGGAACCTATACCAGATTGTGGTGGAGGGTAAGTTGCTTATCATTGTACTGTATGTTGATGATTTGATTCTAACGGGTGATGAGCTGTTGATACTGTCATGCAAGAAGGATCTTGCTACAGAGTTTGAGATAAAGGATTTGGGCCTCCTTCACTATTTCCTGGGATTGGAAATATGGCAACGCAGTGGTGGACTATTTGTTTCTCAGGACAAGTATGCTTGGGAGATACTGGAGAAGTTCAACATGCATGGCTGCAAGCCTGTTGATACTCCTCTTCCTGGAGGTTGGAGGAAGGAGGATGCCACTTCGGGAGAAGAAGTGGATGCCACTGTTTATCGATAGTTGGTGGGGTCATTGATGTATTTGGTCAATACACGACCTGATATATGCTATGCAGTTAACCAGCTTTCACAAGATATAGTTAAGCCTACCAAGCTCTTCTGGAAGGCGGGCAAGCATGTATTGCGCTACTTGAGAGGCACATCGGGATATGGTTTGTGGTACAGACAGGAGGATGAGGTGAAGCTATGTGGCTTCACGGATGTAGATTGGGCAGGGAGCCCAACAGACAGAAAGAGCACATCAGGAGGGGTCTTCAGTATTGGATCGACAGCAATTTCTTAGTACAGCAGGAAACAGAGATCCGTGGCACTCAGTTCAGCAGAGGCCGAGTATATGGCAGCAAGTTTGGCTGCATGCGAGGCTATATGGATGAGGAAGATCCTAGTTGGTTTGTTCGGTTCTCATTTGGATCCTACTGTGATTTACTGTGATAACCAGAGTTGCATTAAACTCTCGACTAATCCTGTATTTCATGATAGATCTAAACATATTGACATCAGGTACCATCATATCAGAGATTGTGTGCAGCGGAGGATCATGTTACTTTCGTACATTCCAACGGAGGATCAGGATGCTGATATTCTGACGAAGGCTCTCACCAGGAGAAAATTTGAGTACCACCGAGGCAGGATAGGGGTTGCTGATAATCCATATCTTGTCGAGACGGAGTATTGAGATTGCAACAAGATGATGGAGCTTAGCGAAAAGAGTCGCCTTCACTAAGTGAGCCCGCAGGCTATTTTTGGCGCAAGTCTATTTTTAGACTATGCCTATTTGTAGACATATGGATCATGTCTATCGATTGCAGGTTGTTGTTTATGGATGATTGATCAAGTTGGGAAAAAATAGATGGACTTCTATTTTTGATGAAAGTGTGAGTGATCAAAGTCTATTTTTAGACTGGCTGTCAGAAATAGAAAAGTCAAATATTATTATCTCACAATAATATTTGGACTATAAACTTAATCTTATTCTCTTGGAGCACTTCAGTTTGAGCTACAGAGGTGGCACATGCAGCTGTCAGAAGGAAATACGCTTTTCTTATGAGTCAGTTGAGTTGTTGCATGCATGACTTCAGTTAGAACTCAATTAGTTGAGTTTGGTGGAGTTGATTGTCGAGTTGATGGAGTTGTGTTCAGTTTAGCTTTGTTAAACTGGTTGTATTTAGTCTAACTGGAAAATAGACTAGAGATGAGTTGGGTGAATTAGTTATTAATTAATTCACAATTTATTAACTCATAATACAACTAATGAATACATCAGTTAACTCAGTTGCATGTCAGTGCATGTTCAGTTCAACAGGGACAGGTGGTAGAGAATCAGATTGCTATCAGTTGTGACTATAGTTGTGCACCAGATCTTCCACAATCAAGGGATTGAGTATGCCAATGAGTTTGCTCACGTATTGGCCCACATTATAGCTTGTGCTCATGTCCAACAAAGAGTGAGTGACTATTTTGCAGGTGAAAAACGAGTTTGGTGAGCCATTCTCATCAGTTCTTGAGCGGGTATTGAGCAGTGGAGGCAGGCAAGCAGTGGAAGAGATTTGGAGATCATATCTGAGCTGTATTTTGTGTAACAGAGGTGGAGATACTTGTGAGAAGTATTATGCTGTGTAATGTTGCATGACTCAATCATTAATATACAGATAGTTGGGGTTTTTAGCGAGATGCTTTCCCCGGGATACATATTGTGTTAATGTGTGAATGCTCTTGATGTTTTATTGTTATTGATGTTGCTATATTGATGATCAACATAGAGGAGCTTATGTATTGTGTATGTTTTCCGCAATAGTACATGATCAAGATAATCTCCATTGAATATGTGTTAAATTATTCAAAATTTCTACAAATGTTTCGAGAGATGACTAAACAAGTTGTTTTAATGGTTTCTTGTTTATTAGGTTATCCAACTTACTAGTGGGTTGATGAAGTTATTCTGGGATTTTTATAAAATTTTTCAATAGGTGGTAAACCATCACTTATCTTCAATTACAGTCAATTTCTGGCAGAAGCTATCCATGATCAATTTTTGAATTTTTCTACTGAAGGAACCTTTAAATACAAATCAGTTCTTGTATACTTATTCCTGTTTTATCAAGCAGATAAATTTCAGTTTCCATTACAGAAGTTAGATGAACAAGGAAATCATTTGTTTGTAATTCATTTGACTTCCTTAGCAAGGAAGAGCACAATGAATTTTCCTTCATTGATTATAGAAATCAGTTTCTATATATGGCTTCATGCTTTCTCAGTAGTGATGTTGTTCCTAGGATTTCACCTGAAATCAAAAGAATTCTTCACCTCAGTGAGCAGACAAAAACTAGAGATTGGTATCTATATCAAAATTACACATAAATCAGAGTATATGGATGTGATCTTCCTCCATACAAACTTCCAAAGTTTGAGCCAATCAAGATTTTCGCATTAGAATATATCAGGTTGATGATGAACATGGATGAGTTGTATTATGTGTCAGCTAGAAAGAAGTCTCAATTCAATTTAAAAGCATAGGTTGGGCCATTCATTTGCAACATTAGAGAAGCATCAAAAGAGGAAAACATTCTCTTGAAATAAATGAATTTTAAATTAATCTTTACCTGGTCTTATGATCCCTTGGGAATTATTTCTACGTTAAGTGTAGAACATAAATTTTACACCTTATACACACTCCTAGACTAGAAATAGAACAATATATGAATCAAGAAGAATGGCAAGAAAATACATTGCAGGAAGCAAAAGAGCAGGTTTTCATTTCAACAACATCACATACTCTAGTTCCATAAGAGAAGCAGGCTAAGAGAATAAGGGAAAGTGTTTCCCCTTCAGTTTTATAAGTTCAAGAGACAGAGTTTATAATGCTTAAGAAAAGAAAGAAAACTAATCCTCTTGAAGAACATTTTCAGAAAGAAAGTTCACAGGAACAAACTACATTGGTTCTAACATGTCCCCATGTTGCAACTTTTCCAAGAATTGAGGAGATTTTCTCAAGTTCTCCTGTATCCTTAGTTTCTCAAGATCCATTAGAAATAACTTAGACAAGAGAGCTAACTCAGAGTGCAACAAAACCAAATATTTTTTCCAGATATAGGGAGATCAAAAGGAAAAATGAAGCACTAAAGGCCACTACCTATTCTGAATTTTGGAAGCAGACTTCAGCTTCTCAACACAAACTTCTTTCTGCACTTGATACTGAGAAAGGGAAATTTCAAATGACCCTCCTAGAGCCTAAAGTTCCCTTCCCTAGGACTGCAGAAGATTATAAGAAATCTATTTTTGCTTTTGATACTAAAAAAATTCATGTTATTGACCAAATTGACTTACACAAGCAAGCTGGAGAAATGATTTACTCCACTTTGACTAGCTCAGCAATGGCAGCATCCAAGCTGCAAGTTTCATTAAATAATATTCAGTCACAGTTAAAGTTGGAAAAAATATCATCTCTAGCTAAGGATACTAAAATTAAATATTTAGAATATCTGGTGATTAAGTTAGGATATGATCCTAATGATGTGAAAGCAGCCGAAGAAATGATCAAGAGAAAAAATGATGATATCTTAGCATTAAGGAAACAACTAAAACTCCCTACTATAGAAGATCCACAAACTAAAGAAGTTGGTGAATTGGAAAAGGAGAAAGAAAACATGTTCAAGATTATAGTTGAACAAAATTTGCAGATACAGAAGATGGAGACTGAGTTGGAGAATTTATTAAAGGAAAAAGAAGAGCAAGCTAATGTATCAAAATCTATTCCCATAGTAACAACTTCCATTGCAGGTACTTCAACAACAATAACTTCTATTGCAACATGTATTATAGTAGAAACACAGGCCACAAATTCAACAAGTAATTTAGCTAAAGATATGGGAGATTTGTCATTAAAGGGTCAATAGATTTAAAAGTTAAAAGTCAATTCAACAATTTTCAAGGAACAGAAAATCAAAACTGACAATGCTTACTTGGCAGAGATTCAGAAGAGTCATAGGTTGACTCAGAGAATAAAGACCCTTGAAAATGAGTCTTCTATTGCTCAAACTATTGCACAAGCCAAAGAGAATATCTGGATGGATATCAATGAATCCATGACTAACTTATGGCCTTCAATTGAAATCATTTTTGAGTAGGAAGAATTATTGGAGAAGTCAAAGGAGGTAATAACAGAAGTGAAGAAGGACTTGGGTCATAAACTAGGAGATGCAACAACATTGATCAGAATTTTAAATTCAAAAACAAAGGAAGAGCTTGAAGATTATGATATTGAAGACATGACTGAAACTATTCTGGAAGTCAGAAGGATACTTACCAAGAGAAATTTAATGTTGCAATTATAAAACAAGTGTCATAATCTAGAAGCTAGCATCTAGAAGTTTCATAAAAAGTTTATTGTGCTACATCAGAAAGGACTTCCAAGTTTGAGAGGAATGGAAGACAAACTAGTTCCTCTTGAAGAATACCAACGCAGATCACATTCTATAGATGCGGATAAATAAAGATTTTCTAAGATAAAGGGAACCATTACAGGAAAGGCTTTTATTGAAGGTTTTAGTTTTGATTTATTAATCCAACATGAGATCAAACACTTGTTTCTAGTCAAACTCACCTTTCAGAAATACACTGAAGTGAATGAGACTTATAGAAAATTGATAAAGTACTCCATTCTTGATGAAGACAGATGGGAAAAGATATGTCAGCTCATCGACTTAACAAACAATAGGTGTTCGACAACGGGCAGCAAACTTTCGGCAACAGGATGTAGATTTATAGGATCAAAAGGGCAGATAATTAGAAAAGGCAACAGAATAACATCTTTGCAACCTCAGTCATCAACATAAGCCTCAAATTATGTGCAAGATGTCCAAGCAGTTCAAGGTTCCTATTTTCTAGTTCTATTTTTGTAATTAGTTTTAAAAGGTATTTTGTAAATAAATCTTGATTTTTAAATCAAGATATTTTGAAGACAATTATATAAATACTTTGTAGCTCGAAGTATGAAGGGTTGAACCCTTGTGATAAACTAGTAAGCAGAATTGTAATCCTCTAAAGTTTTTCTGAGATTAATAGAAGGATTATGGATTCATATTGAAACAACTTGTGTTCTTGTGAGTACTTCTATTGTTACTTATGTCTTCATTTTGTTTATCTCTACATATGTTTGAAATTAATGGGAAATTTGGGTAAGATAGGATTGAATATCAATCTATCTGAAAATGAAGTTATAATCAATTACAGAAGTTAGCTAATTCAAACTTTATGTTTTAAATAATTCCTCTACATCTTTTAATTGTCACTTCCCTTTAAGCTCTAAATATATTTTGTTTGGATGTAAAAGGATTTTATACGGATCATCTGTATATGACTAATTAAATACTTTGTTTGAAAATTTAATGAATCATATATTTTCTTCAGTTCAACCTTACATAACCTTTTACAGATAAATGAAGAATCAAACCTTTAAATGTATATCATAAATAATTAAGAGCCTGCACCTGTTTAACAATTTAAAGCATTGGTCATCAAAAAATCCAAATTAAAACAAAATATTTTAGATGCTTTGGCACAATTCCTTAACCTAGAATTGTCTACAGAGGTATAATAGTGAGTGTGAAAATCCAATACCCTCCCTCAAATGCAAATCAGGGAATCGAACCTCAGTCAAGGATTTGATACCATGTTAGGTTTTCCATTACACCAAAAACCGCAAGCATTAGTAAACTTGCAAACCATTATCATTACCTTTTTAAGTAGTCTCGGGGTGGATCCCAGGGTGGCGGTTAGTCCATGTGATCGATTCCCAACGAGGTGAGTATGAAAATCCAATAGGATCAAGGGAATTTTGTTGCTACATTTTTTTATTTGTCTTCCCCTTAATAATTAACTTCCAACTATATGCACCTAGTTGTTTACATGGCATTTGGTTTATGGTGACCTAATCACTGAGTTGATCATTCTCTTAATTTCAATGGTATACTTTAAAATAAACCTAACAAACATGATATAATTTGACTTCTATAATCGTATTAAAATATATAATTTAACTTTTATTAATCAGATTTTGTTTGGGTGGTTGAGACAAATGATTATTATCTTTCTCCTCCATTATCAATTTCTACAAATGACACCTTAAACTCTTAACAAATATATGATCATACTTCAAAACTTATTATTGACATCATTTAAAAACCAAATCCATCATTATCATATCTAATAATACATATCTTCCATTTTAAAATATATAAAATATCCCTTACTTTTATATATAATGAATTAAATAATCATATTTTCTCAAACTTAATCCAAATATAACTCATTATCATATATAATTGAATAAAATGTATACATATTTCTCCAAAGTCAATCCATTAAATAAAAATAAAAAATAAAAAATAATTACCTTTAATTACCTTTGACATCTTACCATTAGGTTACATATCATTTACATTATAATTACCTTTAATTACCTTTGACATCTTACCATTAGGTTACATATCATTTACATTTTCTTAAGAACTTGAATAGTTTGAAAGGCTCATCATAATACTATCAAGTTTGGTCTTTTCCATTGTACTTTTCTTTTCATTAATTCCTTCCATTTTCATTAACGCGAAACACTTTCCTTACATCTACCGTATGCTCGTTAAAGACGTCATGAAAGGTATCGGGAAAGATCATGGTACCTTTCATGCACCCTTTAGAGTAAAATTAAAGTTGCTAATAATTTGTTACCTTTTTGGAGTGAAATAATTTAACTTACAAATCATAAAAAAAAAAAGCCAATTTTAATTTTTTACATAAGTTATAGATATGGTGACGTGACAGCAGCATTTTAGAAAGTAAGTTTTGAAAAAATTAAACTTCAGATAAATACTTGTATTTTGAAAGAGAGTTTAAAGGACATAGTGTTAAAAGGCATTTCACTTGTTTTTAACTCACATTCGAAAGACTCCAGCTTTTTAGAAAGTCAGTTTTGAATATTTATATTAAACTTAAGATAAATACTTGCATTTTGAAAGAGAGTTTAAAGGACATATCGTGAAGAGGCAAATCACTTGTTTTCATCTCACATTTGAAGGACTTCATCATCTATTTAATTTCTTTTGTAAGGAAGAGAATCAATATAAATGGTCTCCATATTATATAAATTAATATTATAATTGAATCATTTGAATTGTTGTATGTTTTATGTTTTAATGAATTTTATTGATTTTTTATATAAAAATTATATTTATTTCTAATATTGATTTTTATTTTTTTCAATATTTAATATTTTTTATTAATTAGTTTTTTGAAAGGAGTTTAGGGAAATGCACTAAAGTAAGTGATAATATTTTCATGTTTATATTGATTGATAAGTAAGATTAAAGTGTTAATGTTTCTATTTTATATTGATTGATAAGTAAATTAAAGTGTTAATGTTTTCATTTTATATTGATTGATAAGTAAGATTAAGTTTTTTTTTCATGTTTATATTGAATGATGAGCGAGATTGATTTTTTTTTATATATAGTTTTTCTAATTATAAAAAAGATGATTTTTTAAAAAAAAATTCCTATATTCTTTATTAAACAAAAATCCATCTTAAAGTCTCAATGAAATCACTAGTCAACAAAGGTCATTTCTTTATGATTAACTACTTTGACCATAGATATTTTATATTTTATTAAACAAAAATCCATCTTAAAGTTTCAATGAAATCACTAGGTAATAAAGGTCATTTCCTTATGATTAACTGCTTTGACAATAGAGATTTTATATTTGAACAAAAAATTTCCTCACTCATTTTTATCAAGACATTATACAATTAATTTAGCTAATAGAATAATTTTATAGCTTAATTATAGTAAGCCTAAACCCATCTTTTTGCTGAAAAATAATATGAATCCCAAGACACTAAAGAAAGAAAATTACTTCTTCAAATTTAAATGAAATAAATCATTTTAGAATGTTTTCCAAATGGTCAAAGTGAGTAGTCAAGAAAAAGAAAAACTAAAAATAATAGAAATGAAAAGTATGGGATTGTAGATATGTGTATATCAATTTGGACTTCAATTAGAGTATTGAAAGGCATTATCTTTTTCCTAGGGAAAAAATATTTATGTTTCCATGATTGAAAATATACATTGTGAGGACCACCATAGATCTGATCCATTCATAATCCAAACAAGAGAATCTTCAAAATGAACAAAAAAAGTTATTAATATAGATACAACAACTATGCCATGAGTATATAGCTATCCAAAATATATAAAAATGGATTATACAATAACCAAGATTAAAGGTGAAGGGCTAAAACCCCCACCAGATGCTCACTCAGATATTTTTCATAATCTGGAACCCTTTGATATAACCTGAATGGCTTCCTCAGAGAGCCTGTATGCCAATGTATTAAGTTCTCTAAAAATATGGGTGCATGAAAACCAATCCATCTTGTTCATGGCATGTTTTATTCCCTACAAGATATGAACAAGATGTGGAGCAACTATGCCCGCATGACCATTCTCCCAGTCCACAACGAGTTTTGAATCTCCCATTATTTGTCATTGAAAGACACATTATTTACTAAGGTCAATTGTAAAATTACATGGCATGGGTGATGATGATTCCTTCCTAACATTTCGCTTTAGAAGGATTTGGCACTACATTTTATTTTTAACTTCATATATAATGGGAGAGCTTCATTGTGAAGTTTTTTTTATGTTTTCCCTCCTAAGTTTTTAGAGAGGTTGAATTTTGAATTAAAGTTGTGATTTAGGGTCCTCTACAAAGAGATGTATTTGGATGTTCCATTAAAGTACACTATTATCCGATCTTATAGCCTTCCTTCTTTTTGGCCTTTAAGTAGACATGACCACTTATAAATTATATCAAATTTTATTCTCTAATATTAGTCATTGTCATTAACATAATCTGGGATTAATAACAATAATAGTTATTTATATACACCTATTTTGGGCAAAGCAAAAAGAGAATGAAAATGATGACAAAATTCAATTGTGTATTTATTTAATAAAGTTTTGAGTTGCATTATTTATTAGCAGTTAAAATGGAGAGTTCATTGCACCAAGAGGTTCTCTTCATCTCATTATGGTAGAGATGTTGTAAAGTAATCTCCTATTTAAAATTTTGACACAGTCATATACATAAAACTAAAACTAAAAATAAAACAAAATAAAATTAATAATAATAATTATAATTAATAATTAGATTTATAATTATAATTAATAACTAAGCCAATCTATATCCATCTTAACTCCATATCTACCAAGCATCGTGAGGGATCAAATCTCTTGAAAT
Source organism: Pinus tabuliformis (assembly GCA_031772625.1). Taxonomy (NCBI): domain Eukaryota; kingdom Viridiplantae; phylum Streptophyta; class Pinopsida; order Pinales; family Pinaceae; genus Pinus; species Pinus tabuliformis. The sequence goes on along the minus strand of CM062817.1, from coordinate 1,915,255,812 downwards.
GCAAACATCTTTTAGAGTGAAAAGAGATTTGATCCCTCTTGGTGCTTCGTAGATCCAAAGCTAAGATAAATCTAGGTTGATATATTAATGTCCTATGTTCAAACCTAATAAGATAAAACCATTGATCAAGTTTAACATGCTTCATGTAAATCTTGAAAGAAATAAAATGCAATAGAGATGAGATGCTAATTAGTAATCAATTTTAAAGAATTATTCTACATTTCAATTTGAAAGGTATATATTCATCTAATCCTTTCATAATGAAAAATTATAACAATAATTATACTTTAAGTGACAAAATCAAACTAAATACACCCTTTATAAAACAAAATGTGAAATAAAATATTGCCATTATAATTTCTTACAATGTTAAAAATTTGACTCACCACAAATTAGATAAACTATTATTTTAATAAAAACCAATAAGAAACCATACCTACTTTATAACTTCAAATGTAGTGCAATTCATCCAATATAGATATTTTTGTTATCAGTTAAGTGCTAAATAATAATATACGCACTTTGTTATTAAATCTCATCAATATTTCAAAATATTAGGAGCCCTTTCACTTCGTTATATGTGCATTGAAAAGAAATCAAATTTCATAAATATGCAATTATATTTATTTTGTTTTTTTTAGAAATTTCATAGTGTTATAGGTACACTGAGAAGAAATCAAATTTCATAAATAAGGAAATATGCAATTATATTTATTTTGTTTTTTTTTAGAAATTTCATAGTGTTATAGGTACATTGAGAAGAAATCAAATTTCATAAATAAGGAATTTCACTTTGTTATATGTGCATTGAAAAGAAATCAAATTTCATAAAATATGCAATTATATTTGTTTCGTTTTTTTAAGAAATTCATAGTGTTATAGGTACATTGAGAAGAAATCAGATTTCATAAATAAAGAATTTCATAGTGTTAAAAGTCGTAAGATAAAAGGAATTTCATAGTGTTAAAATTCATAAGATAAAGCTTTAGGCATGATTGTAGAATTAAACATTTTTGTAGCCTCTTAAAAGGTGAGGATTTATTTTCTTCTATAGGAAGGACAAAGGGTTACATCTTGAATTCATATCTCAAGCATACCATGAAGCATGCTCAACAATGGTAGTTGGTGCTCTTTAAACTTCTCAAAACATTTGATAAGTTAGTTGTAGAACCATTTCAAGGAAAACATTAATAAAAGGGAAAAAATATATTAACACATTATAATACCCTCAAAGAGAGTTTATTTCTTTTATGGGCTTTTGGGAATATGAAAATATAAAATGATTATATTTATTTTTTATTATTTAGTTAATATGTTAAGATGTTAATGACTTAGATTTTTTTGAGATTCATATAAACATACAATTTGAGGAAACTATTGATTAAGACACCATATATATATATATATTTATTGATAATATTAATTATCTATAGTATTTTTCAACTTATGAAAAAATTCTATGGCATGTATGTCATAAAATATTTCCCAATGCATATATTTTATGATAATAGCAATATTGTTACCTTCTCCCTATCTTACTTAAGATTCCCACCCAAGTAGAAAAAATGTTGCTCCAAACATTCAAGGATGTAAATGATAGGTCTCATGGACCTTGGGCTTGAAATGAGAGCTACAAAGGACATTCTCAAAAGAATTGGTAGACAATGTATCATTAAGAAAATATCAATATTGCTAGAAGGCAAGAAGAAAGTGAAATAACAAAAGTGATTGATGCATATTTTTTTTAACTGGAATGAGAATATTCCATTTGGTGGAATCAAGAACTTTGTACATATGGCTCCCATTATTTCACCAAGTAGAACATTTTTTTCATAAATCCTACAAGGGCCAACTTACAATGTGTCTTCAGAGGCTTGAACCCACACAGATGGGGACACAAAATGTGTGTTATACTACTCGAGCTAAGTTCCTTTCACAACAGATGCATACATTATGAAAAGGGTAATGATCAATAAATTGAGTAAAGGAAATGATCTAATGATGTAGAGAACTAGATGAACATAATCACAATCCTCGCCATTTATCCAAAAAATTTAGGTTTTGTTATGTTTTCAATATCCATTTTGTATAGAGTCATATCTCAACATAAGAAGAAATATTTTTGAAATTTTGAGCATAATAAAAATTTCATTGAGCATAATATATATTTTTTAATCCCAAACACAATTCTTTTTCTTTTGTAAGTTTACTTGACTTCTATTAACACATAAACATAGGGACCATAATGTTGAACATTCTATTATCATGGTTTGCCACAAGAGAAACCAAACCACCAACTAAATAAGAGGTTTTTTTTGTCTAAAATGAGAAAATTGAAGCAATATAATAATTGAGTCGAGGCCAAGGTCTTCTAATGTTAACCAAATAGAGTAGATCTAGCTACAAAATTTAACTAAGGTCTATCCTAGATTTCTCCATACATATCAAACAATAAAAGTCATAATCAAATAAATAAACAATGACATAAAACATAGATGCTCAGTGTAGCTAGAAACCATCAAGTGAGAGGTCACGCGGAATTTGATGCCTCAATTGGGACTGGATCAACACGACTAGCTAGAGGTGTGGGTCCTTTGCCACAAACAAGGATGGATTTAATGCAGAGAATTTTGTTATATGTGTCTCTGTGCTCCATCTGAATTTCATCAAATTTAAAAAGGATCTATTGTTTGCATACATTCCTCTTAAGGAGGAATTTTCCCAATAAGTTCTTGATGTGCCAATACAGATTGATCATGTGCAGTTATTAATTGTACTTGCCTCTAGTGTGTCCAGTGTTCAACACCCACTCAGTGACAAAATACAATACTTTTGAGTTTGAATGCTCTTACCTATCATTCATTACATCCTCTTTTTTCATTCTAATTTCTTCTTTAATCTTTGGGGGGGCAGGGCGGGGGGACTTAAAGATGGTATAAATAAACAGAAGATTGGGCATGAGTACGAGATTTGGAGCTACCCTCACCCCCCCAATCTCCTATGTTGATTAAGCCATGATAATAACATGTTGATTAACGAGACAAGAAGGAGAAGGATGGACGGGCTAAGGGAGAAACATGCGAAGAAGAAATAAACAAAGAAATAGATATAGAGTAGGCCTAAAGTGACAATGACAAGGGGATGAAACAAAACTAGGATGAAGGGAACACAAGATGAGAGGACCAAACTACATGGGAGGATATAAAGGATTCACAAAGAAGAAGAGGGTGTACAAAAGAACAAGAGAAGTAAATATTTCCATAAGGTTAAGAAGGCCCCTTGCAAAGAAAGAGGTAGAGAGCCACCATAAATGGTATTCCAAGAATGCAACACAGTATATAATCCCCTTTAATAAAGAAAAATTAAGAATATTAAAATTAGATAGAGTCCTTTGCCAAGGTGGACTAATAAATGACAATGGGGTGTTTATCTTTCGCCATCATGACCAACCCAAGCGCCAACCTTCCCATGAGTAAGTGAGATACCAAACTAACGAAATCTCAAGCACATCAATGGTGGCGGGGAAGGAGGGGGGGGGGGGGGGGGCAGGGAAAGAGGGATTGGTCCTTCCCCTAAAGGAAAAATTACACTGATAGGAACAATGACAGATATGTTGGAGTAAAGAGCCCAACTCTATGTAAACAATGAGAAAAGAGGGGATGGCATAATGTTACTATAACCTGGGTGAAGAGTCAACCACCAAACCGCATGATTTTTCACTTCAAATTTTCTTCAAGAACCATCTAACCAAGTTGTTCGACAATATTAATACCTTGCATTCCATCTCATTATCAGACTATGTATGTTAAGCACTCCCATATTGAACATTATGGGCGAGGGTGTAACCACCCCTCCCAACATTTACTCGCTTTTACAATCTCCTAGGGTAAATGTGACACTGAGTGTTATTATGACATGACCTGACCTCCAAGTTCCAATTAAGGAAGTGGGGCCTACCAATTGAACCCTTATTGATATCCTACATGGACTACAAATCACTCAAGAGTTGAATAACCACCCTAGGTGATCAATCCTTGAGCGGGAACCCATTTTCACTGACCAAACACCCTAACCGCGCACACAAAAGGGAAAGAGTGTGGTTAAGAGGCCCCAATCACACACACAAACCTGCTTCCATGTGGTTATGACCTAAATCCTCTAATTTTGTGCTAGCGGTCCTGAGATCTGAGTTACTTTTCCAGGCTAGCCTCCAGACCACTTCCCATAACTGCCTATAATCTTTCAGAATAATAATGAACATGATGAAAATGCAAAACATTCAAACTTGAAGCCAGAACTTGACTTGGATTTCCTAGAACATGATAGACATTTCATCAAACATATGGTGAACATCTAAGTTATAGGTCATGAATGCATATCTACTCTTAAATATCTAAATTTCATCTATGAACCAATAAGAAGGTCTAATGCCCTCTCAATTAGTTGCAACAACACTTGTTATCCCATGCATTCATCAACCATTCAAATGCTTATCAAATCATGAATAAGAACCATAGCTAGATCACATCATAGAACCATGCTTATAACCAGAATATTAACTATGACAAATTAGACATCAAAGCAACACAATAACAAAATGTACAAGTGCTCGTAGATCATAATAGGAAAATAACTCTTATTAACTTATGAAAAAGTCAACTAAATCAAGGACTTCCAAGTACCACTCGACCATAGATTGGGCTGAACCAAATCATTCTTTAAACCAGTCACTCCCATGCCATATTCCAAGCATGAATGTGGGATCTCATGGGATAAACCAAGACATAATTAACCAAGGAATACATAGGTTAAACCACCTCCACCCTCAAGCTATCGTGATCTCACTTGAACTAGCCCAAAGATCACAAAGCCAAACTAAGCTTAGTTGCCTCAAAATTTCTTCATCCTACCTTGAGGAATTTTCTTGTCTCCACCACCTTTCGAGGGCTTCCTAGAGAAAACCATCTCCATCCCCAATGGGAAGTTTCCTGAGACCACATCACCTGGTTCCAAACCTTCTAGCAACCCAAATCTCAACCAAGAATGAAAAGGCAAGGCTGAAACCACTGTCAAACAAGGTAAAACCCATGCCATTGACACCAAATGAACCAAATAAACAAATGCATGTACCATGTATTCACACCTCAGCTGGGAAATCACACAAGAAACATATTACCTGCAAACTCCTCCTGTTAAAACTGTTGATCCAACCTTCTCCTTGTCTTCCTTTGCTTTCCTTTGCTTGTCATTTTCCTTCCTTTGCTTTCCTTTACTTTTCCTTGCTTTCTCCTCTTAGATCTCTCTCTCTCTCAAAATTGATCCAAGCCAAAACTGACAAAAAATTGTGAAATGTTTCTCTAATGCCTTTTTATTATTGATATCTCCTTTTTCTTCATTTTTCTTCTAATTTCCCTTGCATGCAAATTTGTGTCCCTTCACCTTCATTTTCTCCTATTTTCCTTTATTTTCATAAATAAATGCCAATTATTTCCTCTTTGCCTTTGCCAATTTCCATAGCCCTAAATAAACCAAAAGTGATGCCCACTCTATTGTTTGCCCAACATTCAGCTTGGAATGTATGTCCCACGATCTTGGTCTTACTTTGTCTTTATTAGCCTTTATTACATGAAACTTTAACCTGGGGCTATTACAGATGGTAGTAGTCATGCCTCCCTCATCAATTGCATGAGATGATGACAAGGGTACCATCCCCTGCTGATGCAGGAGCATTCAACCCAAGGAAAATCATTGTAAATAGTAGACATAAGGGGTCATGTGTTTTTGGGAAATTAGTTTCCCAAGTCTCAAGTCAATTTAATATTTAGGCTTTTAAGTGTGATTTAATTAGATGTTCTCAAAACAAATAAATGAGAACATGAGTAGTTCCATGATCCTAGGAGCAAGGGAGAGATTTTAGGCATAAAATGGAGAATAGATGTGGACCATTGAGAAAAATAGGGGGCTTTTCTATTTTAAAACAGAGAAAAGATGGAATGGATAAAGTCTGCCATATATGTACATATGCATGCATGCAACGAGCTTTAGGATTTTGTTAAAGGATGGGATCAGGTCCTTCATAGTAATCCAATCCCAGGTTTATATATAAACATATGTAAGCCTACACGTAGAGGAGGAGGCCACCAATAGTAGAATCAAGCTTGGGTGAGACGAGGAGTCTCGAATGTAATCTTTGCATTTACATTAATATATATACAAAGTTATTTCTGAATGTCTCAATAGAGTGTGCATTGTGTGTTTATGATGAATTATGAATTGAACTCGTAGGTTCTGTGACAGGGGTTTACAGACAGAGTTCTGCGGAACACGCAGAGAAGGAGAGAGAGAGGAGGTCGATTCAGCAGAATTGAAATGGACCATCAAGTCTAATTGAAGCAGCCAAGCGAACCTCTGAAGAGGGAGCAGAGTGAGGATTCACTAAGGAGTAAGCTCAGAGTGCTTGAGTAGTGGAAAGGCGGAAGCCGAAGCCCTGAATAAAACAAAGAAACCACAGAAAACTCACTAAAACAGTGGAGAAATTCCAAGTAAAAGGAATAAACGGAGAAGTGCAAGTGATGCTCAGCAGCCGTTAGATCTTATAGATCAACGACTGTGATTTAATCACATCGGCGGAAGACCCTTTTAAAGTGATCGGAATGAGACTTGGAGAATTGTGAAGAGCGAGCAGCGATTAATCGCGGACCATTGGATCGTGGCCATATCAACGGTCACGATTAAATCGCATATCGGTGATCAGAGGTGGCAAGGGTCAACAATATGAGTGTTGCAATATCATCGACAGTGATAATCGACGATCAATGATGATAATATATCGACATTGGCAAAGATCGGGATTATAAGCGGACCCGAAGGTATTTGAGAACGCAAATATGTAACATTTGAAGTTCGGTACATGAGTTGGCGCGGGATTTCCTTTGTATTCCCATATGTTTAATATTTCTGATAGTTTATATGGCATGGCCCTTTTAACGCAAAAGCATGTGTTAAACGATCCGATAGTTATATCAGAGTCGGAGGAGGGGTGATGGCATATATATGTATGACCTGTTGAACATGCGATGGCCGATTACGATGAGGTTTTAGCCTCGGGTTCTGTGCAGAACTGTATAAAGGAGGAATAAGGCGTATTTGCGTGGAATTCATTTGTGTAAGGATTTCACCGAGAGATTAGCGCCAATAGTGTTTTGTGTGAAACCAAAACATATGAAAAGTTATATATAGGGACTGTGGTTCTGAAGGTTTATTATAGTCCCGACAGAGGGTTACAGCGGGGTGATTGGTTCCGATACAAAGGAACGGCTGTATAAAGGGGCCTTGACCATTTATGGTATGAAGATTTAACTCCTTCGTTGAGTTAAATATCTTGGGACAGTTGTGGATGCATTGTTGAATAAATGCAGACTGTGGGTATGTGCGGGTTGACCCTGGGATCAGTTGGCTAAGTATGGTTATATGTCGGGACCTTGCACCACCTCCCCTCACCCCTCTAACGTTTCTATCCACCCCATGTGGGAAATCCCAATCACAATCATTAATATATGTATGTGTGAATGGAAACAAAAATGTATGTTATTTTAAATATCATGTTCTTGACTAGACCTCCTCAAGAATTTACTTAGATTATTGAAAACATAAAATCTTATTGAATTGTTGATGGTTTTCTATTTCAAGTATTAATTTTATGTTTTGTTTAAGTATATGTTTGAATAAGGATAAGGATGGCATGAATAACATACTAAATGGTTGAGAGGAAACTTAGTTTTTCTCAAATAATAACCAAATATTAAACAGGTTAATGTCATAAACATATATAGAAACATGTCATTACCAATGCAAAATAACAAAGAATCTATATGTTAAATAAATTTAGAGAGATGAATATGTGAACGTGAATAAAGCGAAATTATTTCTTTGCCTCAATTTTGCTCAATGTGTCTCATTTTTCTCTTCAAAATTTTCACTGAGCCATGCATTTACAATTAATCTTGAAAATAAGTTGTTAATACCATTACAATTTACACCTACAAAGGCATGAATAATTATTTTGGGATTATGAAAAGGAATAACATTAAGAAAAATTGAGGGCATATAGCACATTAAGGGTGTGGAAGACATTAAGTATGGATAATAGATGATGAGACACAAATTATAGAGTTAATACCGCTCATAAATTATTTGGGGGGGGGGGGGGGGGGGGGGGGGGGGGAGGGACTTAAAGATGGTACAAATAAACAGAAGATTGGGCATGAGTACGAGATTTGGAGCTACCCCCCCCCCCCAATCTCCTATGTTGATTAAGCCATGATAATAACATTTTGATTAACGAGACATGGAGGAGAAGGATGGACGGGCTTAGGGAGAAACATGCGAAGAAGAAATAAACAAAGAAATAGATATAAAGTAGGCCTAAAGTGACAATGACAAGGGGATGAAACAAAACTAGGATGAAGGGAACACAAGATGAGAGGACCAAACTACATGGGAGGATATAAAGGATTCACAAAGAAGAAGAGGGTGTACAAGAGAACAAGAGAGGTAAATATTTCCATAAGGTTAAGAAGGCCCCTTGCAAAGAAAGAAGTATAGAGCCACCATAATTGATATTCCAAGAATGCAACATAATATATAATCTAATTTAATAAATAAAAATTAAGAATATTAAAATTAGATAGAGTCCTTTGCTAAGGTGGACTAATAAATGACAATGGGGTGTTTATCTTTCGCCATCATGACCAACCCAAGCGCCAAACTTCCCATGAGTAAGTGAGATGCCAAATTAACGAAATCTCAAGCACATCAATGGTGGTGGTGGGGGAGGGGGGGTAGGGAAAGAGGGATTAGTCCTTCCCCTAAAGGAAAAATTACACTGATAGGAACAATGACAGATACGTTGGAGTAAATAGCCCAACTCTGTGTAAACAATGAGAAAAGAGGGAATGACATAATGTTACTAGAACTTGGGTGAAGAGTCAACCACCAAACCGCATGATTTTTCACTTCAAATTTTCTTCAAGAACCATCTAACCAAGTTGTTCGACAATATTAATACCTTTCATTCCATCTCATTATCAAACTATGTATGTTAAGCACTCCCATATTGAACATTACGGGCGAGGGTGTAACCACCCCTCCCAACATTTACTCGCTTTTACAATCTCCTAGGGTAAATGTGACACTGAGTGTTATTATGACATGACCTGACCTCCAATTTCCAATTAAGGAAGTGGGGCCTACCAATTGAACCCATATTGATATCCTACATGGACTACAAATCACTCAAGAGTTGAATAACCACCCTAGGTGATCAATCCTTGAGCGGGAACCCATTTTCACTGACCTAACACCCCAACCACGCACAAAACAAGGAAAGAGTGTGGTTAAGAGGCCCCAATCACACACACAAACTTTCTTCCATGTGGTTATGACCTAAATCGTCTAATTTTGTGCTAGCGGTCCTGAGATCTGAGCTACTTTTCCAGGCTAGCCTCCAGACCATTGCCCATAACTGCCTATAATCTTTCAGAATAATAATGAACATGATGAAAATGCAAAACATTCAAACTTGAAGCCAGAACTTGACTTAGATTTCCTAGAACATGATAGACATTTCATCAAACATATGGTAAACATCTAAGTTATAGGTCATGAATGCATATCTACTCTTAAATATCTAAATTTCATCTATGAACCAATGAGAAGGTCTAATGCCCTCTCAATTAGCTGCAACAACACTTGTTAGCCCATGCATTCATCAACCATTCAAATACTTATCAAATCATGAATAAGAACCATAGCTAGATCACATCATAGAACCATGCTTATAACCAGCATATAACTAGAATATTAACTATGACAAATCAGACATCAAAGCAACACAATAACAAGTACAAGTGCTCATAGATCATAATACGAAAATAACTCTTATTAACTTATGAAAAAGTCAACTAAGTCAAGGACTTCCAAGTACCACTCGACCATAGATTGGGCTGAACCAAATCATTCTTTAAACCAATCACTCCCATGCCATATTCCAAGCATGAATGTGGGATCTCATGGGATAAACCAAGACATAATTAACCAAGGAATACATAGGTTAAACCACCTCCACCCTCAAGCTATCGTGATCTCACCTGAACTAGCCCAAAGATCACAAAGCCAAACTAAGCTTAGTTGCCTCAAAATTTCTTCATCCTACCTTGAGGAATTTTCTTGTCTCCACCACCTTTCGAGGGCTTCCTAGAGAAAACCATCTCCATCCCCAATGGGAAGTTTCCTGAGACCACATCACCTGGTTCCAAACCTTCTAGTAACCCAAATCTCAACCAAGAATGAAAAGGCAAGGCTGAAACCACTGTCAAACAAGGTAAAACCCATGCCATTGACACCAAATGAACCAAATAAACAAATGCATGTACCATGTATTCACACCTCAGCTGGGAAATCACACAAGAAACATGTTACCTGCAAAATCCTCCTGTTAAAATTGTTGATCCAACCTTCTCCTTGTTTTCCTTTGCTTTCCTTTGCTTTTCATTTTCCTTCCTTTGCTTTCCTTTACTTTTCCTTGCTTTCTCCTCTTAGATCTCTCTCTCTCTCAAAATTGATCCAAGCCAAAACTGACAAAAAATTGTGAAATGTTTCTCTAATGCCTTTTTATTATTGATGTCTCCTTTTTCTTCATTTTTCTTCTAATTTCCCTTGCATGCAAATTTGTGTCCCTTCACCTTCATTTTCTCCTATTTTCCTTTATTTTCATAAATAAATGCCAATTATTTCCTCTTTGCCTTTGCCAATTTCCATAGCCCTAAATAAACCAAAAGTGATGCCCACTATATTGTTTGCCCAACATTCAGCTTGGAATGTATGTCCCATGATCTTAGTCTTACTTTGTCTTTATTAGCCTTTATTACATGAAACTTTAACCTGGGGCTATTATAGATGGTAGTAGTCATGCCTCCCTCATCAATTGCATGAGATGATGCCAAGGGTACCATCCCCTGCTGATGCAGGAGCATTCAGCCCAAGGAAAATCATTGTAAATAGTAGACATAAGGGGTCATGTGTTTTTGGGAAATTAATTTCCTAAGTCTCAAGTCAATTTAATATTTAGTCTTTTAAGTGTGATTTAATTAGATGTTCTCAAAACAAATAAATGAGAACATGAGTAATTCCATGATCCTAGGAGCAAGGGAGAGATTTTAGGCATAAAAGGGAGAATAGATGTGGACCATTGAGAAAAACAGGGGGCTTTTCTATTTTAAAACAGAGAAAAGATGGAATGGATAAAGTCTGCCATATATGTACATATGCATGCATGCAGCGAGCTTTAGGATTTTGTTAAAGGATGGGATCAGGTCCTTCATAGTAATCCAATCCCATGTTTATATATAAACATATGTAAGCCTATGGGTAGAGGAGGAGGCCACCAATAGTAGAATCAGGTCTGGACGAGACGAGGAGTATCGAATGTAATCTTTGTGTTTACATTAATATATATACAAAGTTATTTCTGAATGTCTCAATAGAGTATGAATTGCGTGTTTATGATGAATTATGAATTGAACTCGTAGGTTCTGTGACAGGGGTTTACAGACAAAGTTCTACAGAACATGCAGAGAAAGAGAGAGAGGAGGTCGATTTAGCAGAATCGAAATGGACCATCGAGTCTAATTGAAGCGGCAAAGCGAAGCTCTAGAGAGGTAGCAGAGTGAGGATTCACTAAGGAGTAAGCTCAGAGTGCTTGAGCAGTGGAAAGGCGGAAGCCGAAGCCTTGAATAAAACAAAGAAACCACAGAAAACTCACTAAAACAGCGGAGAAATTCCAAGTAAAAGGAATAAACGGAGAAGTGCAAGTGATGCTTAGCAGCCGTTAGATCTTATAGATCAACGACTGTGATTTAATCGCATCGGCGGAAGACCCTTTTAAAGTGATCAGAATGAGCCTTGGAGAATTGCGAAGAGCGAGCAGCGATTAATCGCGGACCATTGGATCGTGGCCAGATCAACGGTCACGATTAAATCGCATATCGGTGATCAGAGGTGGTAAGGGTCAACAATATGAGTGTTGCGATATCGTCGACAGTGATAATCGATGATCGACGTTGATAATATATCGACATTGGTAGAGATCGGGATTATAAGTGGACCTGAAGGTATTTGAGAACGCAAATACGTAACATTTGAAGTTCGGTACATGAGTTGGCGCGGGATTTCCTTTGTATTCCCATATGTTTAATACTTCCGATAGTTTATATGGCATGGCCCTTTTAACGCAAAAGCATGTGCTAAACGATTCGATAGTTATATCGGAGTCGGAGGAGGGGTGATGGCATATATATGTATGACCCGTTGAACATGCGATGGCCGATTGCGATGAGGTTTTAGCCTCGGGTTCTGTGCAGAACCGTATAAAGGAGGAATAAGGCGTATTTGCGTGGAATTCATTTGTGTAAGGATTTCACCGAGAGATTAGCGTTGATAGTGTTTTGTGTGAAACCAAAGCATATGAAAAGTTATATATAGGGACTGTGGTTCTGAAGGTTTATTATAGTCCCGACAGAGGGTTACAGCAGGGTGATTGGTTCCGATACAAAGGAACGACTGTATAAAGGGGCCTTGACCATTTATGGTCTGAAGATTTAACTCCTTCGTTGAGTTAAATATCTTGGGACAATTGTGGATGCATTGTTGAATAAATGCAGACTGTGGGTATGTGCGGGTTGACCCTGGGATCAGTTGGCTAAGTATGGTTATATGTCGGGACCTTGCACCACCTCCCCTCACCCCTCTAATGTTTCTATCCACCCCATCTAGGAAATCCCAAACATAATCATTAATATATGTATGTGTGAAAGGAAACAAAAATGTATGTTATTTTAAATATCATGTTCTTGACTAGACCTCCTCAAGAATTTACTTAGATTATTGAAAACACTTATTCAAAATCTTATTGAATTGTTGATGGTTTTCTATTTCAAGTATTAATTTTGTGTTTTGTTGAAGTATATATTTGAATAAGGATAAGGATGGCATGAATAACATACTAAATGGTTGAGAGGAAACTCAGTTTTCTCAAATAATAACCAAATATTAAATAGGTTAATGTTATAAACATATATAGAAACATGTCATTACCAATGCAAAATAACAAAGAATCTATATGTTAAATAAATTTAGAGAGATGAATATGTGAACGTGAATAAAGAGAAATTATTTCTTTGCCTCAATTTTGCTCAATGTGTCTCATTTTTCTCTTCAAAGTTTTCACTAAGCCATGCATTTACAATTAATCTTGAAAATAAGTTGTTAATAACATTACAATTTACACCTACAAAGGCATGAATAATTATTTTGGGATTATGAAAAGGAATAACATTAAGACAAATTGAGGGCATATAGCACATTAAGGGTGTGGAAGACATTAAGTATGGATAATAGACGATGAGAAACAAATTATAGAGTTAATACCGCTCATAAAACTTGAATTGAAGTAGGGATTCACAAAGATAAGGAGTCCAATCTTCTCAAGAAACGTTAATTAAGTGATAATTACAATAGTGGATACACCAATATAGCAGTACGATTATGTGGATATGAGCTATTTGAGGTATTTATTGTTGTGGAAGGTTATTCCATGCTTCTCTAAGAAGATTTTGAAATAAGTGATACTTAAAAATGGTACATAAACAGATACTGTGGTAGGATTATACATGTGTGAGATATGTGTTTGATTTAATTTTGAAGAAGAGAGTACCTTATCAAAAAATAAATGAAAGTTAATAACAATTTAGATTAATTTAGTGTTTAGATGTTAAAGGTCAAGAAGATGGTCCGAAAGCCTTCAATATCTTCAAAATTATTTGCATTCACCTTTGTTTAATATATATTTTTATTTTTTAACAAAACAAATAAGATTTATTAAAAAAAGGCATGGTGGCCTAGCTATATAATGAAAGATACATGGCATACAAGAATGGTCTCTATTGACAATTCAAAATGCACCCACACTTCAAGATGATAGTTCAAAAATTGTGAAGCTTTTCTTGTCCTATGACTACTAACCAATAATGTTAGATAAATTGATCTAGCAAAGAAATATCCTACAAAACATGACAATTATTGAAAATTACATACATGTAGGCCCACATGGGCTTCTATTTTGACATCAACTTGGTATTTGTTTCCATATCAGCTAATTGATGTGCCTTCTCACTTTAAACTTATGCATTGGTTGCTTTAGAAACAAGATTTGGGTGAAAAGTGACAAGGGCATCAAGTCATTGACAAATCCTCATTCATTCTAGAATGGACAGGGTGAAGAGAGTCCATAGAGAAATTTGGGCAATGTGTAGAACACTATGTAGGTTCTAAGGAGAAATGAATAGAGTTGACAATTTTGTGTACCAAAGTGTGCAATGGTTCTAGCTTAGGATCCATGAGAACATATTTATGTTTATGGGCTTCCATAAATGACTTGAATTTCTTCCCTTTGACTCTAGTTAAATGCAATTTAGTATCAATTTCTTTTTCATGGTGATCTTAAGCTTAGGCTTCCTTAGAGGTTGTGCGATCTCACTCATCTTGCATCCTAGACCATTTATTTTCAATACTTGAGTGACTTCCAATTTCATCTTCCTCAATTAATGCATGTAGCTCCTAACTCCCTTTATGGTTTCTCCTAATACACAACAAATACATCATCTAGGACAACATAAACACCCTTCCATTTCAACTATTCCTTCAGTTTCATGAAGAAAGTTATCTAAGTTTGCTTGCCTCTATTTTTTCTATTTGAGCCTAGTCCCACTAAATGGAAATTCCTCGATGACTCCAATAGTAGTGTGCATGCCACTTTCAATGTCAAGGATTGTTGATAACCGTGTCACTAGGAGCACTGGATAACCAATGACTTAAAGTAGGAAGACAATACCACATGCAACTCCCTAATAATATCCTAAGTGAATAAATCACTTCATCACTATTGAAATTAAATGAGAAGAGATTGTGATGTCCAGGTGTATTAATTCCATTGTGCCCTTACACAAATGAATTAACATGTGGAGAATTTGAGACATGCAATTTCAAATTTTTTAAATAACATCATGGGAAAGGGAGACAAAATGTACTCAACAACCTCTATAATCCCCTTTTTGCTCTGTCCCTTAATTCTAAACATTCCTTTAATCTAACTCCTTCATTCTCTTAGTGTTTACTAAATGAATGAATTTGCATGGCACTTGAAAAATGAAATAGTTTCAAATTCCTCGAGTTTGAGATCTACTGATAATTTTGAAAGGAGATATCCTTTGAGGACAATTACGAATACGTATAATTAATGTCAATGGAAGAGTCCCCTATCATTGAAACTCAACCTCTCTAACCTTTAACATCAAAAAAACCTTAAAATATAAGGTCAATATCTCTATTTTAGTGTTCAAGGTAGAACTTACTTTTACATTTTCTTTAAAATGTAAGACACCTACCTCATATCATCTCATACCAAAGTTAGGATAGCCATTCAGCATGAAATAAATTGTTTACCTAGTAAGGTTTTTGGTTTTTTTATAAATGCGAAAGAAGTTCACAAAATAAACAAATTTAAGGATGATTTTGGAAATGCACTTCAAAAATGCGTTTAACCACGAGGAAACGTTCCATTTTGATAGCGAAAGCCTCCTATGTTAATAAACTCGCTTCAAATCCTAGTGACCATAAAACTGTTGGACGAACGGACTAAACTAGGCCCAAAACCCTGAAAATAAGCTAAGCATAAAACCCTAACGAGCATTAAATCCTTGATCGAATCTAATAAACTATGATAAACTCCGAACGATCATAAAAAACTGCAAGATATCCCCGGGGTCTCGATAAAGCTTTGAATGAGACCTATTAAATTTGTAACGGAAGAAATTCAAATATGAGCGGATGGAGCGCGTCGGGAGGGCAGTTCAAATGAATATGTAGAAATCTTTCAGCGCGGGGTTTGAGCGACAGCAATGGCAAGGAGAAGAGGCGGGCGTCGATACCAGTTCCAGGGCACCCTCTACTTCGGAGGATCATGCAGGCCAAACCCTGGCCGTGCGAGCATCGGCTTTGTTATTCATGACGACCGGGATGACAGAGTTGTGGAGGAGTTCCGCGCTTATCTTGGCTTCTTCCCAATTACCAGCAATGGCGCTCATTACAAAGCGCTAATTGCAGGTCTTCAACATGCTTTATGGCGCGGCATCACCCACATCACTGCCCGTGGACACAGTCTACTCATTTGTAACCAGGTAAATAACAATCCCCCTCTCTGCCTTTACAATCAAGACAATGTTTCCTGTGGTAAAGAACTTGCATGGGATTTCACGATAAAGAACTAGCATGAAATTTCATTATAAAAAACTTGCATGGAATTTCATTGTATGTTTTAATGTAGGTTACGGGTGAGTACAGAGTGGATAGCCCCTGGCTGAAGAGGTACCGCGACAGAGTCCGGGAACTGTCTTCGCAGTTTGAGAGCTTTGAGGTGGAGCATATTTATTTTGAAGATAATTCTGAGGCGCGATCACTGGCAAGGGAAGGGTTTTACAACACAATTATAGATAGGAGTAGACGGGTGGAGCGCGAGATTTTGCAGGGCTGCAGCGATCCCGAATCTGCGAGGGAATATATTCTGGAGGAGAGATGCGATGGTTACCATAGCATACAATTCATTCTTGACACCATTCAAGATCGATTACCCAACTCCTACGCGGTTGTTCAGGAAATCTGTAGCGATATAAGCAATGAAATGGGTCGGATCTGTAAGTTACAGAATAATAAATCGATGGCGGCTCTGTTAGCTATATCATAGGCTAGGGCTTCTTCACACAGGCGTGCTAGTGGTGCCATTTTTCCCCATTTTCTTCCCTTTCTTTGTAATGTGCCTTCGCTTGGTGGAATGTATATAACATTTTAAAAGATCTTTGTTCTCGGTTTCAAAAGTTGTGATGCAGAAGCATTTTCATACCTTTTCATGTTAAGATGCGGAAATTTCCCAATTGACTTCGATGATGAATTAGTTTAAATTCCCAATGAATTTGACTATTAATGAATTTGACTATTTATCTAAGAGGAATCTAACATCCCGCCTACATGTAACTCATAGGCATTAGGGATTTGGTTTTTTTGTTTTGGGGGGTTTACCCTTGCTCTCCTTGACCTAAATGGGGCTCACTAATAGGGATTAGGGATTTGAATTTAGGTCTTAACCAATTGAAGTGCCCGTAACCAATTGAACTGCCCCAAGACAAAAATGAGTTCATTATTATGAGCCTGGAGTTAAAATGAAAAATAAGGAGGTTAATAACACTAATTACTATTCATGTGTACTCTTTTTAAGCATTCTCTCAATCACCCTGGTACACTTTGACCTGAACTAGAGAGTGCCTAGGCTGGGAATTTGAAATATAATCTGAGATAGGTATAATCCAGAACCATGTTAAAATAATATTATTAGAACTGGTCCGGGGTTGTGCTAGTTTGATTCAAAGTATGAACTAGAAAAGGTCAGTTCTGTACAGAAGCGGGAACTGGTCATAAAAATATCAAGACTGGCATTTTTCATATGAAACTGGCCAGGCTTATTTGAATTTTTTTAATCAATAAATGCTTAAAAAAAAACACTAAACCCTACTTTAAGCCTCTCTGATTCTATTTAAAGAGGTCTCCACCACCCTCTCTTTGTCTCACAATTTATTTGATTAATTTGCAGTTTTTGGGGTTGAGTTAAATTTAAATAATTTGTTCGGTTGATTTAGAGAGTTTATTTATAGAGCTTTTTGGATGAATTTTTGGAATTAATTTGAAGTTGATTCAAGGGTTTATTTTCAAAATTTCTTAGGCTAGTTTAATGTTGATTGAAAAGTTGATTTCCAGAGTTTCTAAAGTTAATTTAGAAATTCTGTGTTGATGTATTTTGGTTCAGATATAAATTGCAATTAATATTCTTTTGGTTTTATACACGGTTGCATGTTATATACCAGATAAACTTTTTATTTTTATGAATAATAGTCTGGATTCACATAGATGTACATTAATATACCGGATAATTTTTGCATTTTTATGAATAATAATCTGGATTGACATAGATATACGTTAATATAGTTTTTTTTTTTTTTTTTTGAATATTTTAAAATTCTTTGACTACCTAGTTCTGATAAACATTGTGTTGAATGCGATTGTCTCTTTGACTTCCTTTCAAAACGTTTCATGTTCATGTTCTACTCATAACAATCCCGTTTGCACCCTACATGGTCATTATCTTCACACTATCTGCTGCACCTTGACAAGGAGCTTGACAGCTTCTATACTGAGTATCTGAAGTAGAATACTAAATAGTCTCCACCCAGAACTATGTTGACAGGGTTGATTTTCTCTCTGAAGCAATCTGGTTAGACGCCCTTAAAAACTTTCCACAATCTACTCATAACCATCCCGTTTGCACCCGACATGGTCTATATCTTCACAATTTCTGTAACGTTTTGACCAAAAACTTGAGAACGCCTTTACTGAGAATTTGAAATATAATCTCTCAGAGACAGGTTCCATCGAGAACCATGTTAATAGGGTTGATTTTTCTCTGAAGCAATCTGGTTAGCTGCCCTTCAAAATTCTCCACATTACACTCACAACCATCCCATTTGTGACACACATGGTCAATGTCTTCACGATTTCTGGTCACTTTGGTCAGAAACCTGACAACGCCTATATTGAATATTTGAAATATGATCTGAGAGACAGGCTCCATCCAGAGCCTTGTTGACAGGGCTGCCTTCTCTCTGAAGCAATCTAGCCACTCTTCAAAATTAGCTACATTCTACTCATAACTATCACATTTGCACCCCATATGATCAAAGTCTTTCACAATTTCGGGTTTCAGGATAGTTGCAAGTCCCTTCAGAAGCTCAACGTCAAGGAAGAAAATTGCCCTAAATGTTTAGATAAGCCAGATATATCAATGTTAAGAAAACAAGAGATATCCTTCATTACACTTCAGACTCAAAATAAAGGACAATGAACACACCCTCCCAAAGAAACCTTCTTATGCCATCTCTAACAAGCTATGCATGCATGTTCTTTATAAAACCCCAAACCAAGGATCAATAGGGACTAGGTTGCATGGAAAACATTTCCTCACAGGATCAATATCATATGATGATGCATATGATGATGCAGGAAAGTTTTAAACCCAACATAGGTAAAGCAATTGACAGAGAACTTAACAGCAAGCATGTTCTTTATAAAACCCCAAACCAAGGATCAAAAGGGACCAGGTTGCATGGAAAACATTTCTTCACAGGATCAGTATCATATGATGATGCAGGAAAGTTTTCAACCCAACACAGGTAAAGCAATTGACAGGGAACTTAACAGCAAATCTTCCAAGCGTATCCTACCCTCTTAGCATTGCATATTGCTGATCTTTTGAACTTGTCTCTCATGGATTTCAACCTGCTAGACATCTCTTGTTAACCACCTCCTTTATCAAATCCGATGATTAAGTCGCAAACGGCTATATAATGGACATGGTTGGTCACTAACAGAACAAAGTGTATGTCACTATGCTAGATGATTTGACCTCTATATACTGATAAGACCGAATCTGGGAAGCTCTGAGAGATGGATCTCTAGGTTGGACGAATTTGGGAACCGTTGTGAAAAGGTCAGGCAGGATTTAGGTACAGTGCCTACACAATTTATCATATCTTAACACTCATAGCTATCACCGAAGAAAGAAAGGACTACTAGAACTAAAATATATAGTTACTTTGCTGGACACAATACCCAATACCCAACATTGGACACAATACCCAACCGTCTTCTATTCTAGAGGCTTCACGAATGGCAAGTTGCTGAAGATTCAGTAATTCTTATTGAAGACACTCAATAAGAGAGTGGTTGGTCAAGTCCAGATTCTCTCAAGAATGCCTAAGATATTCAGAGCACTATTGACCTAACAAAGCTCTCAACTTTCCCCGACTCTGTTCCGATTCAGCATAGATAAAGTGGAGCAACTTATATCTACTTTAGGGAGGAGCAATGGATGTATACTCACTGGTGTGATCGTTGCCATTCTGTACCTTTTTGATGACATTATACCTTCATATTTTGATCGTATCGTGTGATACGTATGGTCTACAGGTGAGAAAGACAAAGATCAGGGCTTTCGACATGCCCAAGAAAGAAGCTCAGGCAACCGAACTCGGCGGCAAGGACAATTTTGCTGAAGTGGTTTACTCTTACGCATATCTTTGAATCCCTTTCATGGGCCCATCACTTGGCATGCGCTTTGTTGCATAGGAGAGAGAGAGTTTGCAGAAGGATATGATTAAGTAATACGCTGGAGAGGTAATTCTTGAGCTCTAGTTGCAATATGTTGAGACTTGACCTCTAGTTCCAAGATGTTAAGGCACAGTTGCTGCTCTTTGTCACGAACGAATATTTATAATTCTGAAGTTAGGGGAGAACTAGTTGGTTTATCATATGTACAGTCTTTTATTCTGTTGGTGACAACAATAGGTTTTTCAACAACGCATAGTTGTTTTTTTTCCATATATATTTGTAGGGGATTTCAAAATGTTTAGCTTTTTGCATTCCTAAAATGTAAGCTAAGAATTGTATAAATATGTCTAGGGGTGAAGCAATAATAGGGTTTTCAACAATGCAGGGTTGTTTTCTTTTATTCAGAGGGGATTTCAAAAAGTTTGTCTTTTTGCATTCCTAAAATTAAGTTTGTCTTTTTGCATTCCTAAAATTTGCATAAATATGTCTAGTGGTGAACCTTGTATGCATTATCACGAATTTCTTTAGCAATAAGATCTATCTTTACCTAAATTTCTCATTGTTATTTTGTTTTGCTTTTCTTTGCATTTTCTAATTGTTTGTGTATGTAGGTTGCATATAGGAACAAATGGTACGAGAGCCAAGTATAGGGCAAAGGGTATGGATGTGTGAGGGGTTGAGCAGACAACGTTGGTATTTTTTTGGATCCAGAGGGCAATGCATGGGAGGATTAGGGTTCAAGATGTCGAGGTATTAGGTTATTGGCTTATATGTTTCGTGCACGAGGCCTAGTTCAGGGACCATGACATTGGCGAGTTTCCCTTTCATGGTTGTGACTGGGTAGCTCCCATTAACGATTGGTGCATTGTTTTGGAACTCATGATGTAGACCATGTAGTTGCTACCTTCACATGTTCCATTACCATTCTATATCCTCATGGATGAGGAGCCACTCGACTTGCCCCATTTGCTAAAATTGGTGAAGGTATATATATATATATATATATATATTTTTTTTTTTTTAATTCCATTTTTTTTCAAATTGATATAAAAAACATTGATTTGTAGGGAGCCTACGTAGAGGATGAGGAAAATTTCAAGTGCAAAGTTTGAGGTGGGAAGAATAACTTCGAATTATGAAAGCTCAAGATGTGGGATTTATTGGTGCAACAAGGATTGTAGAAGGCTCTTGATGGCAAGAGAAAGAAACCAATGGGTATGTTTAATGATGATTAGGAAGATCTAGATATGAGAGTGTTAGTTTTTGTATCATCAAATGTCTTATAGCCACGAAATTTGGTGGAGAGGTTAAAATCCATGAGATCTCCAAAACCAAAAAATCGTTTATGAAAATTCCATCTAGAAGTGTCTAAATTAGATTATTAACCGTTTTTTTAATATTTCCTAAGTATAAATGTAGGGAATATGGTTAATTAATCAATATTAATTGAGATAAGATGAGAATTATCTAGAAACTCACACAGAACAATTTAGAGATGCTTCTAGCAATTGATTAAGTTTTAATCTTGGTCATTGGTGCTCCAATAATGGATTATAAGAGGAGGTCGATGTGGTGATTGAGAACACAATAGTGCAGATAATCAGTTGCCCAGGCAGTTCGATTTTCTCAGTAGCAGTAACTCAACAAAGAAAATAGATCCAAAGGGTGAGTAGTAGGTGGAAGAGGAAGGTAGTAGCATTCTCGGAGGAAGGTTTCTAATCCTCATAAGAGGCAAACAAAGGAAGGTCAAAATTCTCATAGGGTCAGCATAAGCTCTGCATAGAGGGTGACACATGAGGCTCAGTGTAGAGGTTAGGGAGGTAATTTCGGAGGCAGAAATTAGCTGTGGGGTGAGAAAATTCTGACAATAATTTTGCCAATATTTTCCTCATATTAGATTGTCAGTTGGGCATCTAAATTTTTGTACTCACAATTGTTGCTGAAGAATAATAATAAAACCGTCATTTGCTATGTCGGTTTTCCGACATTAGGTTTTTACGGGGACAATTGTTCAAAAATAATTGTCAATTTTTTGTGTGCTAGCATTTCTTAGTTTTCAACATTTTATTTTCCGCAGTATTTTTATGGTGAAAATTGCAGTTGTGATTTTATTCGTTGTTTGTCGTAGCAAATAAATTGCATAATTAAAATCACAATTAGAAGAATAATCTCTAGTTGCTGCAATAGATAAAATTTCACATGGTATCAAAGCGCAGTTGATTAGCTGGAGAGCTTAGAAGCGAAAAGAAGGAATTTCTCTCTTCAAGTGAAGAACAACAGGCCAAAATTTTCAGAGGTGGCACAATATTTTGCTAGGATGTCGAATTACTTGAAGAAACTCTATTTTTCAGGGCAGGAAAAATCGATCTCCCAGATCGAGCGATTCCAAACGTAGAGGGAGCAACTCATTTTTCTTTTTCGTTGGGAAGATCTCTAGCTGGACGCAGAGGTTTTGTAATAGTTGCTAGAGCAAAGCCAACGTTAGGTAAAAGAGGAATAACACATTGTAAATTCTTCAACATAACCATGGACAAAATTGACATTAGGAGGCTTCCAAATTATCTTCCAAGTTGGAGGACGAATTTGCTTGTTTTTCAGGATCAACTTCACAGGGTGTCTAGTATATAGACAGTGGAGCATTAGCTTACATGACATGGGTTAGAGAGTTTTTCTCTAGCTATAAGGAGGAGCATATGAACTTCCATATTACTATGGGAAATAGGGCAAAATGTACTCCATGTCACATTTTCCAGTCAAGGGCAAGCACCAACGCTACATATGTATTGCATGTGCTAGGATTGGGTATGAACATGATTTCAGTATCCCAATTACAGGATAAGGGGTATGATATTCACTTCGTAGGGAATAAAGTGTATGTCAAACACCCAATCTGGGAAAATATAAGAGAGATTGGAGTTCGTAGTAACAAATTGTATCAATTATAGGTTGACTCTCTAATGGCGCTAATAGGTAGTGACATTAGTAATGAGAAGGAATTGAATGAGTTATGACATAAGAGAATGGGACATCTACACCATTGAGCACATAGGATGCTCATAGAAACAATAAGAAGGGTTCCAGAACTTGGCACAGAACACGATGATGTGTGCAAAGGATGCGTACTCGGGAAGTATGCTAAGGCAACATTTTCAAGAAGTGACAGTAGAGCTGATGGCATGTTAGCACTCATGCATTCAGATATTTGTGGCTTGATGTCCACTAAAGCTCTCAGTGGTGTCGAATATTTTGTCACTTTCATTGATGACAATTCCAGGAAAACTTGGATCTACTTCTTGAAGACCAAAGATGAGGTCTTTGATTGTGTAAGAGAGTTTAAAGCTCTCGTGGAGAATACGACATGGAAGAAGATCAAGGCACTTCGCTTGGATAATGGTGGAGAATATATTGATAAATAATTCACTGATTTCTATGCGAAGGAAGACATTAAGAGCGAATTGACAACTCCATATAATACACAACAAAATGGTGTAGCAGAGCAGAAAAACAGAACCATTGTTGGAGCTTCAAAGATTATGGTATATGACTAGGATTTACCTAGATTTCTATGGGAAGAGGCATGTAACACGTTCGTAAATATCCAGAATAAGACTCCTCATAAAGCATTGGGGAAGAAAACGCCAGAAGGAGTCTTCACAGGGAAGAAGCCAGAATTTAGTCTTCACTTCAGAATTTTTGGCAGCGTTGCTTATTGCCACGTGTCAGATGAGAAACATACCAAACTAGATCAGACTGTAAAGAAAAGGTTATTTGTTAGATATAATGAAACCTCAAAGTCATAAAGGATCTACATTCCTAGCAATAGGAAGATTGTGATAAGGTGAGATGTGAAATTCATGTAGGACCGAGCTTTCAGGAGATCTCGTGTGATGCCTGCAAGTGATCAGAATCAGTCACTAGAGGCTCCTTTGGTCCACTAACAGGGGCAGCCACATGGGAAACTAGTGGGATAGGAAAGAGGACAGTCACAAGGATAAAGTACTGTGACCAATACTGGTATTTCCTTAGGTGCAGGAAATCTAGGGAGTTCTTAGCAGATGGAGCAGCAGAGGCAAGATGGGGAGTTGGTTGAACCTTCCACGAGTAGTGGTCAAGCCAACAGAGAGGTCCGTCAGACATTGAGAGATGCAGAAGAGTTTACTGGAACTCCTAAGACGATAAAAAGACAACGCAAACAACTTAACATGTATCAAGAATCGGTGGCTCAGGTTGCAGAATGTAGAAATTCCTTGTAGATTCAAACTGCTAATTGTAATATGATAAAATAATAGACTTGAATCTACTCTACTCATCATCGGAAACAATTAAATGACCGGGCAATCACGAAGCATACAAGAGAAAGAATTCAATTGACATATTACACAGCTGGGGAAAACCACAACTAAAAACCTCTGTTATCTGCATATTGCATTAGTAAGAAAATATGAGAAGATTACAATGCTTTGCTCAAGTCTGAGCAACCTCTGCGCTGTCTCTATATGTCTCACATCTTCCTAGGCAAGCCTAGGCGAGTACTTAACCAATTTTGTGCTTGCCCAATTTCCTATTTCCTTGCGTTGTTTCCTTGGGAATTAGCCCCCTATTAATTAGGGAAATTCCTCAATATGAATTACACATTTCTCATAGGCCTTCCTCTGACTGCATGCACCACCTATACAATTCATATGATCATACAACCGATAGTGTATTGTCCTTGAACTCCAATCTCAACGGGGTCTTTTTCATATTTGCTTCGAATTGGGTCCATAAAGAACTGTCAAGAGAACCATGACTGTATCAGGTCGGGACAAACATCAAAGAATTTAGAACAACGATCAAAAAAACCTCTGAACTAGTGGCAGTGGCAGCCAGCGTGGAACAACGAGGACCTCGGTCAAAGTGCGCTGATCGAGGCCCATAGAGATTGCGCGGGAGGCGAAATTAGCCCCTGGGAGGCCCAGATTGGGAAATAGAGGAGGCTTTTGATGCGCGCTAAGCGCTGGGCGAAAAGGCTCGAAATGGAGAAGCCCCGAGCACTTGGTCGCGTGGAGAGCCAGAGAACTGTAGGGCAAAAGACGAAAAGAGGACCTGCTCTGAAACCTGCGGTATTGATCGGGGGTTCCTTGAACGGTAAATGGTTTTGGATGAAAGCGGAGCAATTCCACTCAGCAATCGACGCGTGGCAAGCAGAGGAGAGAGAAAACCGCCGCTCATCGCGCGCTAACGGTCGAGCAAGTCAACTGCGCGAAATGAGCGGATGGCATTGGATCTGGGGGATCCAGATCAGACGGTTGATATTGCTCCCGACGGCCAGACCGGATTTAATGAGTGAATAAGCCGCTGCTTGTAAAGATTTGAGGTCCGTTTTGATCGCCACGGTGGAGGAAGACTCATTCCACGACGTAACCGAAGAATTGAATCGACGAAGCAGGCTGGCGCTGTTTACAGGAGGACATGTGGCCACTCCCTGTGAGCTTGATGATGACGCTGAATAGGGAACTCCAAGTGCAACTGTAGAAGGCGATTTGACGAAGGTGGAAGAGGAACTGAACAGTCCTGGGCTCGAATGGCCTTAAACCCATGAACAGAGACAAAAGAGGAACAGAGAAACCGGAACCCCGAGAGGAAGACGGAACATAGAGAAGACAATAAAGCAAAAGCAGTAAGAAGACAGAGGGCCGAGCTGACCAGAGGCAACGTCGAGCACTAGAGAGATTGAGAGATTCAATCCATCCCTGAGAGGATCTGTCAGACCAGAGAGGTCAAAAGAGCTGGTAGGCAAAAGAGTCTATGCACTCCAGTGGCTTGGGGAATCCAAGGACCACCTTGCCAAGCAAATTTGTTTCAGGTGACTCATATTGAGCTTCTGCATTGTAATTCTCTGCTTAAGACACAATAAAATAAGGCCACCACTGAGAGCTGGACCGGAGACGTAGCCCTGGAAGATAGGGTGAACTCCTTATTAATTTTTTGTGTTCTTGTATTTTCTTATTGTATTTCTCTGCTGTCTTTCCATTTCAAGTGTCTGTGTATTTGCAATCTGATCGATCCGTTGCTTAAATAACATAGACACACACACCAGCACATGAGTCTGTAATACCTTTATTCAATAAATCTTTAACTGAGGTCACTCATAGGGTGATTATCAGATCAAGTGGTATTAGAGCTTTAGGCTGTAAGGTTAGACAAGCTTGTGTTGGTTTAGCTATTGAATGCTCACTAGATCAAAGCTCAAATTAGGAGAAGGAGAGTTGGTGGAAACTAATCCTGAAATTGGGAGAGTCTATCCTCGGAAGACAATGTCAGAGGAAGGTTTTGTGGGGCCAGACCCTCAATTCATAGAAAGTTTCCTAGCTATAAAGTCTATGGTAGAAGAAATGTATAGGGACTTTAGAAAGCATAAGGTTGAAGATTCATCAGGTTCTAAACAAGATAAAGAAGAAGACGAGTCTCACTTCCATGACCACTCCAAAGGAAAAGGGAAAGAGGAAAGCTTTCTCACACCTCCTAATAGCCCTGTGCATAACGAGAAAGCGTCTTTGATCAAGCTAGATGTTAAGTTTGATTTGCCTGTATATGATGTAGAGCTAAACGCTGAAAAGTTGGACAATTGGATTAGAAAAATTGATGTGTATTGCAGAGTACAAAACATAGACTGAGACAAGAGTAAGATTTAGCTGGCAAGCCTACGCCTAGGAGGCACTGCCTTGGTTTGGTGGGAAGGCAGGACCCAAGCTGATATAAAAAGGCATGGTAAGACTATATCTGTCTGGAGTGAATTTGTTTCTACAATAAAAAAGCACTACTATCCGTTGGCCTCCATGCAACAAGCCATGATGAGTTGGCAAACTCTTCGACAGTTGAAAGGGCAAAGTGTGCAAGGGTACACTCAAGAATTTAGAAAGAGAGCATTGATGCTGGGTATTTCATTAGACTCATCGGAAACTCTTTTGAAGTACATTGGTGGTCTACACAGTTACATGAGGCATACCATCCTCATGTTTAATCCCACTAGTATAGATGAGGTATCTGTACAAGCTACTCATCTAGAAGCTAGAGGAAAGAATGGAAATCCAGAAGTTGGGGGACCATCCCAACCCACTGCAAGCAAGAGCAAGGAGAAAAGAAAGCAGAAGTGGAAAGCAAGGAAGGCTAACACTGCACAGAAAAGTAAAGCTTCATGCACTCACTGTAAAAAGGATGGACATGATGATGAGCATTGTTGGATTTTACATCCAGAGCTGAGACCTAAGAAGTCCAAGGGCAAGAAGAAGAAGGCTGCTACAGCTATTCAACAAGATTTGGGGTCAGACTCAGGAGATGAAACAACTATTGCAGCCACAGGTATAAAAGGTAAGAATTCTGAAGCATCTACTAGTAATTCTGCTCAATCTATTATTGATGAAGAAAATGAGAGAAAAAGACATGAGTTTTTCCATATTCGAGTTGTTTCCAAGCATCAAAAGATTGATACTTTGTTTGATAGTGGCTCACAAGTAAATTTGATTTCTGAAGCAATTGTAAAGAAACTGATATTAGCAACTACACCTCATAAGAAACCATACCCATTAGGATGGTTGAATGATAAAGCACAACTACAAGTGACTAGAGAGTGCAAACTCAAGTTTTATTTTGGGTCAACATTTGTAGATGAGGTTGAGTTAGACATAATTCATTTGGTTATATGTGGAATTGTTTTAGGAAGTCCTTACTTGTATGATAGAAAGGCTATATTCTATAGAGCTGAGAACAAGTATCTACTTGTTACAGATGGAATCAAATACTTTGTAAGAGCTCATAAGCTCAAGAATAATTGTACTCTCATAAACTCAGGGCAGATGAAAAGAATGATAAATTCATGCAAACAATTCTTACTGATGGTTGTAAAGGAAAAGAAACTTGATAAAACCAATGTATTTGAGGGTTGTAATGTTGAACAACAAGTTGATATAGAAAAGGTTGTTTCAGAGTATGATGTCTTATTTCAAGAACCTAAAGGCCTGCCACCCAAAAAGGGAATAGTACATGATATTATTTTGCAGCAAGATGTTCCATTGCCTAACATTGGAATGTACAGGTTGTCTGCGTTAGAGAATGCTGAAATCAAGAAGCAAGTGTAGGAGTTGCTCAAGAAAGGGTTCATCAGGCCTAGCACATCACCATGTGGGTCACCAATTGTTTTGGTGAGAAAGAAAGATGGCTCGTGGAGAATGTGCATTGATTATCGAGCATTGAATAAGATAACAATAAAAAATCGTTATCCCCTTCCTCGCATAGATGATCTTTTAGATCAATTAAAGGAAGCTATTTATTTCACCAAGCTGGATTTGCACAGTGGATACTATCAGGTCAGGGTTGCAGAGCAAGATGCATGGAAGATTGCTTTCAAAACAAAGCAGGGATTGTATGAATGGCTGGTTATGCCTTTTGGTTTGACCAATGCTCCTGCTACTTTCATGAGATTAATGAATGATGTACTCAGACCTTTTCTTGATGATTTTGTTATTGTGTACCTGGATGACATTCTGATTTTTAGTAAAACGTGGGAAAAACATTTAAAGCATGTTAAGCAGACACTAGATGTTTTGAAAAGAGAAAAACTTTATGTTAAACTCTCAAAATGTGAATTTAGCAAGACATCTCTAAACTATTTGAGTCATATAACAGGGAGAGGTGAATTGAAAATAGATCCCTTTAAAGTGGCAGTCATTGTAAATTGGCCTAAACCCAAGTCTGCTACAGAAGTGAGAAGCTTCCTAGGAGCAGCGCAATATTGGAGGAAGTTCATTTCTAACTTTTTCTCAATTGCAGCTCCCTTACATGCTTTAACGGGATTGAATAAGGTGTTTTAGTGGGGAGGCAAACATCAGAAAGCCTTTGACACCTTGAAAAAAAGATTAGTACAACACCTGTACTAGCACTGCCAGATCTGCAAAGACCATCTGAGATCCAAATTGATGCCAGCGACTATGCCATGGGAGCAATGTTGACACAACACGGTAAACCCATATGTTATCATTTTGAGACTTTTAATCCTACAGTAGTTAACTATCCTACATATGATAAAGAATTGTATGCATTAGTTCAGAGTGTGAAAA
Organism: Pinus tabuliformis; assembly: GCA_031772625.1. Lineage (NCBI taxonomy): Eukaryota > Viridiplantae > Streptophyta > Pinopsida > Pinales > Pinaceae > Pinus > Pinus tabuliformis. The sequence continues at coordinate 1,915,226,392 of CM062817.1, read as the reverse complement.
AGTGGAAACATTACTTAATGGGCAAAGAGACAGTAATACATACTGATCATCAACCACTTCAATATTTGCACTCCCAAACTAAGTTGTAGCAATCAAAACATTACAAATGGATGGGGTTTATACAACAGTTTCATTTAGTCATCGGATATAAAAAGGGCATACATAACAAAGTTGCAGACATGTTATCTAGACCCATTATAAATGCATCCACCATACTTAAGCATAATTCTGTACTACATGAAAGCTACATTGAACAATATGCTCAGGATATGGACTTTAAAGATGTATATGCAACTTTGAGTCAAGGCAAAAAAGTAGAAGAATTGGACTATCATGTGAAGGACCAACTCTTATACCATTATGAGAAACTCTGCATTCCACAAACTGAGAGAATAAAGATAATTAGGAAAGCACACACTTCTCTGATATCAGGTCACTTTGGAGTAAGTAAAACAGTTGCACAACTGCAAAGGTTTTGTTATTGGCCAAAAATGAATGAGACAATTTCTAGATATGTAAGAGGGTGTACTATGTGTGCTAAAAGCAAGCCCAGTAACAGAAAACTAGGCCTGTACACTCCATTGCCAGTTCCTTCTCACCCTTGGGAGAGTGTTTCCATGGATTTTGTTGGAGGACTGCCTATATCTAGGAAAGGTCATGATTATCTATATGTTGTTGTGGATAGGTTCAGCAAAATGTGTATTTTGATACCTTGTAATAAACAAATTACAGCTGAACAGACTGCAAAATTATTTTTTGAACATGTATGTGTTCATTTTGGATTACCCACTTTTATTGTATTTGATCGAGACACCCGATTTGTGGGGAAGTTTTGGTCGAGTTTGTGGGAATTGATGGACACCAAACTAAAGAAAAGCACAACTTTTCATCCACAAACAGATGGCCAGAGAGAAGTAGTTAACTGGACAATGATCTAGTTACTGAGAGGATAATGCAACAAACATCCTAAGCTTTGGGATGAACAATTGTGTTATGTGCAGCATGCTTACAACAGAGCAAAACACTCTTCTACACAGAGATCTCCTTTTGAGCCCTGTTTTGGTTTCACACTAAGGTCTCCTTTGGATTTTGTCTTTGGTAAAGATACCATGGTTGATGAACACAATGATGTGGACAAGGCAACTCGGTTCATTGAACAGATCCAGGAGATCCACCAGGCAGTACAGGAACAGCTGGAAAAGAGCCAAGCCAAGTACAAGGCTAGGCATGACAAGCATCAGATGGAGCATAGTTTTCAAGTTGGTGACCAGGTCTGGCTGTATATCAGCAAGGACATGATGCAAGGTGAAGGTAAAAATCTAAAGCCTATCAGGTATGGACCCTTTAGGATACTTGAGAAGATTGGTGAAAATGCTTTCGCCTTGATCTACCAGCTTACACGCACATCTACTCAGTCGTAAATGCAGATTGTTTGAGATTGTTTGAACCTTCAATGATTGAGGACCCTGAAGAGCAGAGTCAATTGCCTTCTATTGATGACCTGCTACCTGAATATCTTAATGAATTGCAGGAAGACACAGTGCTGGACAGGAAGGTGAGGACGACGCGTAGGGGAGATGTGGAGTACCTCAGGATTGGGCTCAAAGGTTCAAAGCCGAGCAGTGTAAAGTGGATTGAGATTGGACAAGTGAGAAAGCAATATCCTCACTTAGTCGATGCTTAAAAACCAACTTTTGGTGGTCCAAAAGCTTTTTCAGTGGGAAGGCCTTGATCCGAATTGGATCCATAAAGAAACTATCAAGAGAACCATCACTGTATCAAGTCAGGACAAACATCAAAGAATTCAGAACAATGATCAAAAAAACCTTTGAACTAGTGGTAGTGGTAGCGAGCGTGGAACGACGAGGACCTCGGTCAAAGCGTGTTGACCGAAGCCCATGGAGACTGTGCGGGAGGCAGAATTAGCCCCTTGGAGGCCCAGATCGAGAAATAGAGGAGGTTTTTGATGCGCGATTAGCACTAATCGCGCATCGTTGGGTGAAAAGGCTTGAAATGGAGAAGCCCCGAGCACTTGGTCGCGTGGAGAGCCAGAGAACCGTAGGGAAAAAGGCGAAAAGAGCTAAAGGACAAGGCGGGACTCGCTTCGAAACTGGCGGCATTGATCGGGGGCTCCTTGAACGGTAAGCGGTTTTGGATGAAAGCGGAGTGATTCTACTCAACGATCGACGCGTGGCAAGCGGAGGAGAGAGAAAATCACTCATCGCGTGCTAACGGTTGAGCAAGTCAACCGCGCGAAATGAGCGGATGGCGTTGGATTTGGGGGATCCAGATCGGATGGTTGATATTGCACCCGACGGCCAGACCAGATTTAATGAGGGAATAAGCCATTGTTTGTAAAGATTTGAGGTCCATTTTGACCACCACGGTGGAGGAAGACTCATTCCATGACGTAACCGAAGAATTGAATCGATGAAGCAGGTTGGCGTCATTTACAGGAGGACATGTGGCCACTCCCTGTGAGCCTGATGATGACGTTGAACAGGGAACTCCAAGCGCAACTGCAGAAGGCGATTCGACGAAGGTGGAAGAGGAGCTGAACAGTCTTGGGCTCGAATGGCCTTAAAGCCATGAACAAAGACAGAATAGGAACAAAGAGAGAGACAGAGAAATCGGAACCCCGAGAGGAGGACAGAACACAGAGAAGAAGACAGTAAAGCAAAATCAGTAAGAAGACAGAGGGCTGAGCTGACCAGAGGCAGCGTCAAGCACCAGAGAGCTTGAGAGATTCAAGCCATCCCTGAGAGGATTTGTCAGACTAGAGAGGTCAAAAGAGCTGGTAGGAAAAAGAGTCTGTGCACTCCAGTGGCTTGGGGAATCCAAGGACCACCCTGCTAAGCAAATTTGTTTCAGGTGACTCATATTGAGCTCCTGCATTGTAATTCTCTGCTTAAGACACAATAAAATAAGGTCACCACTGAGAGCTAGACCGGAGATGTAGCCTTGGAGGATAGGGTGAACTCCTTATTAATTTCTTGTGTTCTTGTATTTTCTTACTGTATTTCTCTGTTGTCTTTCCATTTCAAGTGTTTGTATATTTGCAATCTGATCGATCCGTTGCTCAAATAACATAGACACACACACTAGCACATGAGTCTGTAATACCTTTATTCAATAAATCTTTAACTGAGGTCACTCTTAGGGTGATTATCAGATCCATATCTGACATGAATGAGTTATTTATGAGTGAATCATTAGTTTACTGGTTGATCACTATAGGAAGCACCACACTCCACTACGAGCAGCGACACACTACTAGACCTCCCACTAATTCCTCCAACAATTCAAACTAGTTTAACTAAACTTTAACTTACTTAGATTGAATTAATTAATTACAACTCAAAATAAACTCAACCAGGGCTCTTATAATGTAGGAGACACTCTACATGATTCTAGTTAGACCCTCAACTCAAATTAACTAAGCCAACTAAGTCAAATTAACTTAGTTAACTAATACATGTTGTCATGAGATGTGGAACTATAATTTTATTCCGAATTTAATTCAAGCATAAAATTAAATTATGATTTTCTTGTTGCATTTTCAACACTCCCTCTCAACAAGAAAGATATTATCTTTCACCCCGATTCTACCTCTATGAAACTTGATTTTTCATCTTCACAATCCCTATATCAAAATATTTGTATCATGTTCTTCTGTAGGAATGTATTCCAACAACATGATTCTCCTCTGCACACAATCTGATAGATGGTGATACTGGATGTCGATATGCTTGGACTGATAATGAAAAACTAGATTCTCAGAGAGTTTGATACAACTCTGATTGTCACAGCAAACTATTGTAGGATCCATCCGCTGACCAAATAATCCAACAAGGATCTTCCTCATCCAGATAGCCTCACAAGTTGCTTGACTAGCAACCATGTACTTTTCTTTTGTCGAGCTGACTACAACTGATCTCTACTTCCTAATGTACTAAGAAATTTTTGGTGACCCAATACTGAAGATTCTCCCTGATGTGCTCTTCCTATCAGATGGACTCCCTGCCCAATCTGCATTTGTGAAGCCTTGAAGTTTCACTCCCTCTATCTATTTTACCAAAGACCAAACTGAGTGGTGCCTTTGAGGTATCCCAACATATGTTTATCTGCCTTCCAATAGAGTTTGGTTGACTTAACCATTGTTTGACTAAGATGGTTAACTGCAAAACATGTCTGGTCATGTGTTCACTAAATACATAAGTGAACCCACACGTTGTCTGTAAATAATAGCCTCCACTACCCCTGAAGTAGCATCTTCCTTCCTCCAATTTCCTGCTCGAGGAGTCTACATGGGTTTGCTGCTCTCCATGTGGAACTTCTTTAGTATCTTGTTGGCATAAGTTCTCTCAGAGACCAACAGTTCCTTATCTCCTTGCCATGCTTCCATACAATAAAATAATTCATGAGCCCCAAGTCTTTCATCTTGAATTCTCTTGCAAGATCCTTTTTGCAAGATTTTACTAGCTTCTCATCCCCTGCTAGAATTAAATCATCGACATATACTATAATTAATAATTTACCTTCAACCATAATAAGGTAAAGTTTCACATATGTTTCACTTTTGGTGAAGCCCAACCTAATGAAATAGATAACAATATCGGTGTACCAAGCATGGGGTTCTTGTTTCAATCCATACAATGATCACTTGAGTTTGCACACATGCAATTATCTATTGATGGTCTCAAATCCTTCCGGCTGCTCAATGTACATCTGTTCTTCAATCACACCATTGAGGAATGTTGTCTTCACATCCATCTGATGTATCTTCCACTCCATCTATGTTGAAAGTGTTAGAATAGATTTGATTGAAGAGTACTTTGCTACTCGAGAAAGTGTCTTCTCGTAATCAATTCCCTCCACCTGAGAGAACCCTATGGCCACAAATTTGGCCTTGTGTTTTTCGACACTCCCATCTGCTACTTTCTTTACCTTGTAAATCCATCTAGAACTAACCATTGACTTGTCTGCTGGTCTTCGGACCACTTTCCAAACACTATTTCTAATAATGGATTCATACTCCTCTACCATGGCATCAACCCATACTAGTTTCTACACTACAAGGAGAATGGTTCAATATCTACACTCTCGCTCATTAGAGCCATGTAGCCAATGTACCGATCTGGTGATCTCCTCTGGTTGTGATGTGATGTGGGTGCTTCCCCATTCTCTTTAGCATCATGCATCAATCTATCAGCCTATATAGTGCACTTCCTTCCATCTCTAGAAGTCTCTGCATAAGTGGGCGCTTCCACTCTCTGCTCCTCGGCATGTGGTTGCTCCACATCATCCTCAGGTTCTTCTTTTGGAGCTAAAAAATCCTCTTCTCCATGCAATTGAAGCTCCCTCTCAAGGGAACATCTCATGGCCTTATCTTCATCGAACTTCACATCCTACAAGCCCCTGTCATCCTGTGAGATGGCAGGTAAACTTGATAGTTGTGAGGTGTATTAGTGTACCCCACAAATATGTCCAACTCAGTTGTTGGCTCTAGCTTTCTTCGTGCATCCTTGGTAACATGACAATAAACTCATGAACCAAATATCCTAAACCATGCCACATCTGGTTTCTAAATTGAAAAATCTTCTTTTGGTGTACTCATCCCAAGAATCTGATGAGGACTGATGTTGTGCACATATACAATTGTGTCGCATGCTTCAGCCCACAAGTGCAACGGTAGGCCTTGATCATGTAATATCGCTCATATAGCTCCCAAAATATTTTTTTCTTCCTTTCATCCACCCCATTCTGTTGTGGGTTATGGGGTGCTATTAACTCCCATCGAATGCCTTCTGATGCAGAAAATTTCTTGAATTCATTCGACACATATTCTCCATTGTTATCGCTTATGAGATTTTTAACTTTCCTACTAGTATCTTTCTCCACAAGTGCTTTAAATTCACAAAATTTAGCGAATGTCTGATCTTTATTTTGCATGAAGAAAATCCATCACTTACGAGAAAAAATATCTATAAATATTACATAATACTTGTGCTTGGCTGTGGAGGCCATCCAGAATGAACCACACACATTTGACTGAATTCTTTCAAGGATCGCTTGCGCTTGACTGCTTTTATCAAGAAAGGTAGCTTTGGTATACTTCCCCAATGTACACCTTTTGCATGTGTCTCTCTGCTCTAGTGTATCCTTGGGAAGTCTTGTAGAAATTTGTTGCATGATCTTCAAAGCTCTGTGGTGCAAGTGATCCAATCTTCTATGCCACAACTCATCGATGTCTCGACTCTGCACCTTCTCTGCTTTTGTGCTTAAAGAAACACCGTCTTCTACATCCAATTTGTAGAGGTTATTCACCTGAATCTCGACCTGCTTCACTTGTGTTGAGACTATGTGACAAAGGAAAGTATTTCCTTTGCTAAATATCACATCGCAGCCACGCTCCTCTAACATGGAAACTAAAACCAAATTCTTCTTCAAACCTGGAACATACATGACATCTTTTAATATGAGAGGAGAACTAGACTCCCTCTAAAAGGTAACAATATTGATGTCGGTCGCGCTAGACCTCATGTCATCTCCCATTTTGATGTGCATCTGGAGGGCCTTCTCCTCCAAGTCACTGAAGAATTATTTGTTTTCGGTCATATGGAATGAGACTCCACTATCTAGGTACTACACATTACCCATCACCGATGTCACCATGCAAGTGATGAGGGTGAAATCCAGCTTGAATTGTGAAGCAAGAGTTTCACTTACCACTCCTTCTGAGGGCTTCTTTTCGGCCTTCTCGTGCGGACACTTCGTGACATAGTGTCCTAACTTGTGACAATGAAAACATTTAAACTTCGACATGTCCTTATTCTTGCCATATTGACTGAAATTTGATTTGGAATGGGATCATTTCTCTTTCCCTTTCTTTGCCTTTCCAACTAAGGCACAATTCTCCTCATCATCATGCTTGGATGAGGATCCATCTCCGGTGTTTTGCCGAATCTCTTCTTACACCAACTTGGACCATAACCACTCCCACTCTAATAGCTTCTCTCTTCCATTTACTAAGTCCTAGTAGCTATGCCAACTCTTGGGAAGGCCTTGAAGTGCTAGGCTGATTAGATCGTCTTCAGCCACTATAACACCAACACTTCCAAGCTCATCCCGACATTGGGTGAACTTGGTCAAGTACTTCAATATTGTGTTGCCCTTCTCCATCTTGATTTTTATGAGTTTTTCCTTCAGTACCAACTTCCTGTGGTGACTGTTGTTTTGGAATAGGTTTGTCAAGGCGTTCCACATCACATATGGAGTCTCTTTACCGTGGAGGTTAGAGATAATATGATCTTGAACTCCTAGGATAATCCTTCTTGCCTTTGCAACACATTTTCTCCACTTTTCTAGATCTTGAGCATCAACTGCTGGAGGCTTAGGAATATCTTTGTCTATGAATTCCTTAAGCTTGTTGTCTTCCAACACTGCCTCCATCCTGTCCTTCCAAGAAATATAACTTGAACTACCCGGGCATATTCAAGTCTCAGTCTGTAGAACGATATCATGCTGACTCTGAAGTGTGATACTGCAAATTCAATTTAACTTGTAAAAGACAAACGTGTATTCTCCTCTTCTATATTGATTTCAACTCTAATACCATGTATAAATTCCTTGTAGATTCAAACTCCTAATATAATATGCTAAAGTAATATACTTGAATCTACTCTACTCATTAGCAGAAACAATTAAACGATTGGGAAATGACGAAGCATACAAGAGAAAGAATTCAATCAACACATTAATTCAAGTCTCAGTCTGTAGAACGATATCATGCTGACTCTGAAGTGTGATACTGCAAATTCAATTTAACTTGCAAAAGACAAACGTGTATTCTCCTCTTCTATATTGATTTCAACTCTAATACCATGTATAAATTCCTTGTAGATTCAAACTCCTAATATAATATGCTAAAGCAATATACTTGAATCTACTCTACTCATCAGCAGAAACAATTAAACGATTGGGAAATGACGAAGCATACAAGAGAAAGAATTCAATCAACACATTACACAATGATTTCTTAGGGAAAACCGCAACTAAAACCCCCTGCTATTTGTATATTGCATTAGTTAGAAAAAATGAAAAGATTACAATGCTTTTCTCAAGCTCGAGAAACCTCTGCACTATCTCTATCTGTCTCAAAACTTCTTGGACAAGCCGAGGCCAATGCTTAACCAAATTTATGCTTGCCCAAGTCCCTATTTCCTTGCCTTGTTTCCTTGGGAATTCCTCCCTGTTACACAGTAATTTGTCACCGTTGGTCACCGTCCCTGTTATCCCTTTCCCGCACGGTGGAGGACTCATTCCGGGACCTGTGAGAAGTGACATAGCCTAAAAACACTTGCAGTATGTTCCCCTTAGTATGGATTTCATTTGCCCTGAAGACACCTCCTACAAAATATCCCTAAAAAGTGCCTCTTTTCCATTAGCGCGGGTTCACAGAGTAACACCCGTGACCATCGGCGCTCTGTCATAGAGAAACACTCGCGCCAACCAAATTTGGGAAAGATTTTTGACAAACGCGCGCCCAGATGTTTTTTCCCTTCATTGTCATTCAGTCTTTTTGGGATAAAGCTGGCCTTCTAGATGTCGAGACTCATCATCTATCCACAACGGCTTTTTGGGGATAATGTCAATCCACAATGAGTGTCTGGATGCATTGTATCTTCTTCCCTTCTCCATCTATAAAAGTCCACCCTCATGCACTTGACAAGCTAGTTCTTGAGTTCTGAAGTATTGATGATAGTGCTAGTATTGATTATACTTGTCTTGAGTGAGGTTATGCTGCTGGAAGTCTGAGTTGTATCCACAAGTAAAGAGAGAGAGAGATCTATTGCAAGGCATATGTAGCTGCTCGCCCAGCCAGAGGAGAGATTCAACGTCAGAACATTGGTTGTACTTTTCTCTGCTTGTTCATTAATAAATGACTATTATTATGGTTCCAATCTTACTGTTCATAATGATGATGTTTGATTTATGTCCTTTCTGGCTGATATATAGTTGTATATCGTGGATTTTATGCTTGTATTCGCTTCGTTCTTTGCATGTGCAGGTGTCCATACGCGGAGATCGCTAGGATTGTGACCTGCCGGAGCTAGAGAACGGGGATATCAACTCGTCCACAACAATAGCGTTGGACTTCAGGTTGGTTCTTCTTATCCACTTTCGATTTACAACTAGGAACTTGCATAATAGCGTAATTGATTGTTGCTATACCCATTTTGGGCTAGTGGGATCGCCTCTGTCCGCAGAGGGGATTTACCTCTCCAACAATTTGGCGACTCCACTGGGGAGAAGCTATTTGTTGTTTGATTCATAAACCTTGGACGGAGTCTGAAGCACGGCCAGGCAGCCTTTGAAACGCTATTGCTTTGCATTAGCGGAGTAGATCAACGCCACTTCAGTCAATCTCCGGTTTGGTTTATGAACCGAACAGCTTGGAGTTTGTCTTGCATGTTAGTTTTCTCTTGCTTGCTTGCGTAAATGAGCTTTCTGGGTCAGTTTTACAGTTGCTTCTTGCTGTTGGATCTGTCTTAGTACTGTTGACCAGACACTGGGCTGTTTTATTTATTTTTTGGGCCAACAAACTGTGTTGGCGCGTTTTTTCCTCTGACAGTCGCGCCAGTTGGCGCATGTTGCACACCAGCAACTCGCGCCAATTATTTAATAGCGCAAGTTACAGGCTGACAGTCGCGCCAGTCCTGTAAACTTTGCCAGTGTGTGTGTTGAAAGCTCTTCAAATTCAGATTTTCGTCTTCTTACATATTTTGCAGCTTCTGGAAGTGTGTAGAAACTCTGTTTGACTGGTTTTTTATCTTTATCCTTCGGTTGTTTGCCTATTTCTATTGATCTTGTATCCCAGCCCTAGTGCATCTAGTGGCTTGGCACTTCTAGCCTTCCGTGGGAGTGTTTATCCAGTCAGCTCTTTGCTTGTTTCCTGCACTTGTCTAGTGGTTGATAAAACCTTTTTGTTGCGTGCTTTGAGCAAACCACTTGTTGAGCATTTGGAGTTCACTTGACTTTGTGTTGGACTTAGATCACATAGTTCATTCGAGTCTTTGTGAGCTTTTGGGCAGATTGTCTTGGTGTTTCGGATTTGGTTCTACTTGCATTGAGTGAATTTGTTTGTTTCCTTGTGTGATCATCTCTCAAACTTGTTTATATGCATCATGCCATTTTAAAAAGAAAGAAAAACAAATGATCTTGTTGCATTACATTAGTTAGCATTTTGCATTGTCATTGGCAATTATTCACTTTTAAAAAGAAAAGGAAAAATTTTCATTTCTTGTTATTAGTTGCATTAGGATCTTTGTTAATTGCTTTGTGATCATTTTGTTTGTGTGAAAAGATCTCAACTCTCCTGTAGATAGCATTCATTGAACGAAATGATTTATTTTGGCATATAGTTTGCATGCAGGAAATTGTTGAGAGATCACATACGGTAGGACCTAAAAACTGAAACATAATTCAAGATAAACTGTAAAATGAACTCAATGAACATAACAACGCATTGGAACCTAACGCAAACATTCTAGAGGTCTAGGCTAGAGACGTGTTCCGGCGTCGTAAAGCCTGGTAGCTTACCGTCGAGTGGTTGGGTGATTCCTCCACGGTGAAACGATAAGTGCCAGTACGGATTGTGCTCCCACGTACCGTCGAGTATATATTGGGAGACCCCTATAGGCTTACAACCTTTTATCCATAGGAAGCCGAGTCTGCCGCCTTACAAGCCGTAATGCACTGAACACAGCATTCGGGAAGATTGACTGCAGTACGGGAAGTCCTTGGTTTTCATCTGATTGCCAAGGTGTATAAGCAGTTTTACAGATTGTTTGGTAAACCTCTTACCTAGTTCTCCAGAGTAGTCACTTTTGATCCTTTTCGGACTCCTTAAAAGAAAAGGTGCCAGTGAGCGTCTTGTCACTTCGTGCTCATTAAATATTCGAAGGAGACTAGAGTCATCTTTTTGTCCTTTTTTCAACTCTTTAAAAATGAAAAGGTCAAGTTCAGTGTCTTAAAATTTATTTGACCACGATAACATATTACCCGTTTAGATTTTGCTTGCGTTAGTCTGAGTAGGGTCTTATCTCGTTAGATTCCCTAGGGTTTTGTGAAGTCCCATCCTGGCGGAATTACCAATTTCGTCTTCCGAGATACCGGTTGTGAGTGAAACTCTTTCTATTGTTCCAAGTATACAACCGCTCAATTCTCGTGCTCCACGCGACGAGACATACCAGTTTCATTGGAACCCTGTTTGGGAACCTTCTGAAAACGATATCCCTTTTTGGGAATACACTTCTCCTCGGGTTCCACCACCACCATTTCCTTCCGATATGGAAGACACATCCCCTACTACGACTGACGAATCCGGTGCGCCAGGTGGTGAAATTCCCACCGCAACGGCATCTACACCTGTTAGTGCTCCTGCTACTGGGGGACTACCTCCTGGCTATAGAGCAATACGCAATGTTATGTCGTCTCCCTTCCCGGGTTCCATTTGGTCACAACTCACTTTTTCCAACACGGAGCCTTTGACTCCACCAAATCGCAGTACATCTGTTACCTCAATCACAACCGCTCCAACGGTATCTGTGGCTTCTTCGACTCCTATGTTTAGTCGATCTTTATTCGGAGGTTTTGATCCTACATCGAATTTCCCACCTGAAGGCCAATACGATCAGTATCTACCACATTCTGGGTATTTAACGGGTCAACCGAATGTTGAGGTTTCAGTTCCATTGTCAATTGATTGGAGTTCCACCGTTTTTCATGGTGGTCAAGCTTCGTATGCACAACCCGACAAACCACCTCAGCAAAACCTGCAAGGACAATCCTTTCAATGAAATCCTAGTGGCCCATTTTTCACCTCTCAACCTACTGGTAATCCAGGTCAACCTTCTATTCAACAATTCCAACCTGGTATCCAGCAAGGTTCGCAACTGGTCAATCGTTCGTTAATCCAAATCAACCCAATGTCCAGTATGGTCTAATATCTGGACAAGTTACTCAACCACTTGGTCAGCCCACTGTCCACTATACTCAACCTTCTGGGCAAGCCGGTCAGCCTCAAACACAGTTAGGCCAACCGACTGCCCAACCCACTCAGCCATCTAGTCTGTTAGGACAACCTTCAGCTGCCCAACAGCAGCTCCAATCCCAGCAGGTAGGCCAACCTCAGTATCAGCAGGTACAACCTTCCAGGCAGGTAGGCCAACCTCAGTATCAGCAGGTACAACCTTCCGGGCAGGTAGGCCAACCTCAGTATCAGCAAGGTTATCCTTCTGGTCAGATAGCCCAACCTATAGGACAGCCTACTCGCGCTGCTCAGTCCGGTCCTTGGCCCCAAGCAGGACCCCAAAACCCATCTGGTCTTCAGATGCAGGCTGGAGCTCAATCCCAAACATTTTATCAAACTCAGCCTGGTTCTCAAACTCAATTTGGAGTCCCACCACCGTATGGTTACCAGCAACCTCAAGGGCAACCTTTGTTCGCCCCATACCAGAATTACCAACAACTGCAGGCGAATCCTTTGCAGAATTATCAACAACCATATGGCGCATCTGCAGTATCGTTTGGTAATCCCTACGCTGGGGGGCCAAATACAAATCCCTATGGCCAATACACTATGGGGCCAAATCCGTCCGGGCAAAGCCCATGGGGGCAACCACCACTTGGTTGGAACCCTGGTGCGCCATCCTACCAGCAGCCCCAGATGTCTTTCAATCCTCAGTTACCATTCTTAGCGACTTTAGAATTACCGGATGTGTCCAAACTGACAAATGATCCTATTCTTCATAATCCTTATTGGCCTCCGGTTCCAACCAAAATTCCTGGTGACTGTCCAAAATTCGACGGTAAAGCTAATGAAGATCCGCAAGCTCATGTCATGACTTATCACCTGTGGTGTTCATCCAATTCCTGGCTTGATGATTCAATCCGGCTTCGCCTTTTTCAAAGGACTCTCACTGGCTCCGTCGCTAAGTGGTATATTGAGCTCAATCGCGGATCCTTTCAGGATTTCAACTCCTTGGCTATGGCGTTCCTCACTCATTTTCAGTTGCCCATTCGATATGAAACATGCACACACCTCCTCACATCCTTAAGACAGACAATGGCTACGCATATCTCTGATCACATCCATGAATGGAGACGGCGTAGACGTATGATTAAAATTTTGGATTCCCGACCAACTTCTTACAGATTGGTTCACGACTTCGTTCGTTCCTCCAATAGCTCGGGACATTGCTATGGGAGCATGTGTTACTAAAGAGCAAGCTATTGCGCGCGCTCAGTACCTTGACTTGGTTTATTCTCAGTCAGGTACATTGTATGATTATCTGCCTGATGCCCCGAGACTAGGAACATCCAAAGCCCCGCCAACACCCACTGTTGACGGTATTATTGGGTCTATTAGTTCATCCTCTAAGAAAAATTCCGCGAACCCTGGGAAGCAGAAATCAAATGCTCCAATTGAAACTACTTCTCAGATAATACCTACTTCTAATAGTACTTTCGAGGTCAATTCCATTCAGTCCACCACGACAGAAAAAGCCTCGAAAGCAAAAAAGAAAGGGAAAGCGAAGAATAAGCTAGATCAACCTAAACAGGAACCCCTAAACCTCAACCCGAGGAAGCTGCCAAGCGCAAACCCAAGTATCCTTGTCTTATCTGTGATGAGGATCACTACACCAAAGACTGCCCTCGGCGGTCCGAAGTTAGTCATTTGTTGAAAGGCGCTCTCGGGGTCCCTGCGGTGCTTAAAGAACCTTTTCCCTCACAAAAAACTCAAATGGTGGCTGACCCCTCTCAACCCCCCTCTTCCTTCGGTTCCCAAGTGTTTATGGCTGGAACGATACCTATTAATATCAGTACTCGAACAAAGGATTATCCATCTGCCGGGAAAGAGCCTGAAGTCCCCTCCAGTGCTCCCCCGTTCAGTTCAGGCCCGCTCCATATTGAGAGACCTAGTACTGAAACGCCTCTTCGACCCCCTCCAAAAGGAGTACTCCGGAAATCTTCTTACAACCCAAATGCCCGTGCTGCACAGCACTACAATATCGTTGAGGACTTGGCCCAGACTCCATCGGCCATGTCCGCTTTAGAAGTTCTCCAGAGCTGCCCTTCTCAGAGGAAGTCCTTTCTATCCGCTATCGGCGGCATAGACCCGGCTGACTCGGATTTAATCACTTTTGACTTAGAACGCCATACGCAGAGACTGCCTCCCCAAATCGCATTCCTTATACAGGTAATTATTGATAAGAAAACCATCCATCGTACAGTCATTGATGAAGGTGCTTCCACTTGCATCATGTCTGTTGCCTGTTGGAAAGCTATTGGATCTCCCACGCTGAGCCAGTCTCCTACAACCTTGGAAGCTTTTGATGGAAGAGCATCCCGTCCTTATGGTATACTCCAACGTTTACCCATCTCTTTGGAGGGGAAGACGGTCGAGATGGAAGTTGAAGTTGTTGATGCCACTCTAACCTACAACCTCCTTCTCGGACGCAGCTGGATATACGCAATGCAAGCTGTCGCTTCATCTTTCTTTCGTATCATTCGTTTCCCTCACCAAGGGAAGATCGTTACTGTGGACCAGCTGTCATTCTTCGCTTCCTCTTCGGAAGGAACCATTCCTTTCGTGGAGCATACCTCCAAATCAACTGAGAGTCTAGGTCACGGGCTTTTCAAAGATCCCGCCCTCATGGGTGTTTTTCCAGCCCCACCTCCTAACGTCGCTTCCGTCAATATGATTTCTACTTGTTCTGATCCGTGGATCCTCCCTCCCATCGACCAAGTAGATTCTTGGGGCGACCAGATGCCGTTGAGTCCTGCCGAGCTCAACTACGTCGAAATCGTTGCTGCATCGGCTCCCTCTTCTGAACTTGCTCCTTCGAGCAAGGTTTTCCACTCATTCGCTCCCTCCTTAGGGCTTGTAGATGAGACTTCTTCGGATCCTTTAAAAGAAACATTTTCTTCCGACGAAGCCATTATTGAGACTATGTCTCTCGAGGAACCTCCTTGGCATGATACTCACCATCGTTCCTCGTTTTTACCTGCCCATCAGGATATGCTTACTTGTGTTGAGCGGTTTGCTCCTCGTTTTCCATTTCCAATCCTTCAACCACCTATTCCAGTTTATCAAGTGTCCTCTGAAGGAAATATGGCGAACATTACGCAAACCCAACCTATCGACATCTTTGTCAAGCCAGGGATTGTCGAACACCTTCATATTGGAGTCACTTGTACTCCAGAGGAGATTCAACGTTATTCCAACCTTTTTCGCGAATTTCGTGATGTTTTTGCATGGTCCTATGAAGAAATGTCCAGCATTGATCCTAGCATAGTGGTGCATGAGATAATCACGTACCCAGGTTCTAAGCCTGTTCATCAACGTTTACGTCCTGTACACCCTAGAAAGGCTGCAGCGATTAAGGCCGAAGTAGAAAAGCTTCTTAAAGCCGGTTTTATTTATCCTATCCCGCTCACAGATTGGGTTTCTAATATCGTACCTGTGACTAAAAAACAGGGTACAATCCGTGTTTGTGTCGATTATCGTGATATTAATCGGGTCATCCTAAAGATAATTTCCCCACACCCTTCATTGATCAAATTATTGACGAGTGTGCGGGAAGCGAAATGTTTTCTTTTATGGACGGTTTTTCTGGTTATAACCAGATCAATATTGCTCCCGCTGATCAACACAAGACCGCCTTCATATGTCCATGGGGTACTTTTGCCTATAAGAAGCTACCTTTCGGTCTCAAAAATGCCGGTGCTACCTTCCAACGTGCAATGTCCTATGCTTTCCATGACATTCGACACATTGTACAGCCATACCTGGATGATCTTCCAGCTCATTCAGCTAAGCGTCAGGACCACCCTACTCACCTTCGCGAAATATTTCTTCGCTGTCGACACTACCAAATCAGACTTAATCCTCACAAGTGTGTCTTCTGCGTAGAATCGGGTCGACTTCTAGGATTTTTCGTCTCCCGGGAAAGCATCCGATTGGATCCCCTCAAAGTCGAGGCTATAGTGAATCTTCCTCCCCCTGCTACCTTACATCAATTGCAGAGCTTGCAAGGTAAAGCAAATTTTCTACGTCGTTTCGTTCCAAACTATGCCGAAGTGGCTAAAGGTTTCACACGATTACTCAAACGAGATGTCCCTTTTCATTGGGATACCATGGCTCAGGAATCTTTTGAGCAACTCAAGGGTCTCCTTGTTTCTGCTCCATTGCTTCGCCCTCCGAACTACCATCGTGACTACACCCTATATTTAGCTGCCGCTGACACCACTATCGGCATGGTTCTTGTTCAAACCGACGACGATGACACTGAGCATGTTATCTATTATCTCAGCCGCAATCTTTTAGATACGGAAACTCGATATGCTTATGTCGAGAAGTTGGCGTTAGCCGTCGTTTGTGCAGTCCAACGTTTTCGTCACTATATTCTGCTGCGC
Source organism: Pinus tabuliformis (assembly GCA_031772625.1). Lineage (NCBI taxonomy): Eukaryota > Viridiplantae > Streptophyta > Pinopsida > Pinales > Pinaceae > Pinus > Pinus tabuliformis. The sequence continues at coordinate 1,915,209,910 of CM062817.1, read as the reverse complement.
ACTACTACCGTGATTTTTGATTGCAACCCCATGACGTATATCTTGTCATGCCAGTTGCTGGGGGGCAAGTACTCAAAGTGGATTGTCATCCTCCAAGATTTTGACTTGGAATTTACTACGACCAAGTCCAAGAAATCCCTTGTCTTTGCTGAGTTAATTTGCTCTTTGCCATCTTCTTCCACGCCCTCTCATACAAAGGATCAAATTCCGGATGAAACTTTGTTTCTCATCAGCACCCTCGACCCCTGGTACGGTGATATCATTATATATTTGCAAATGTCCTCCTTTCGCCCTGGCATTTCCAAAGACGCTCGACGAAGGATTCGTCATCAGTCTCAACCATACCGTATCATTGGGGATACAATGTATCGCCTCGGCGCCGACTCTGTTCTCCGCCGTTGTCTTACTCACGAGGAAGCTGAACGAGTCTTGAATGACTGCCACTCTGGTGCTTGTGGTGGTCACATGTCCGGATATGCAACTGCCCAGAAAATCCTTCGTGCTGGCTACTTCTGGCCCTCTATATTTAAGGATTGCATTCTTGCTATCCGTTCTTGTCATGAGTGCCAGATATTCCAGCGGAAGATGCGAGCGCCTCCCGCTCCATTGCACCCTGTTGTCACCGTCGGCCCTTTTGCAAAATGGGGCATTTATTATGTGACCTGTAACCCTCACTTGGCCGGGGGGCATGGATTTATTATCGTTGTCGTCAATTACTTTACTAAATGGGCCGAGGCGATGCCTACATTGACTGAAGACGGTCACATAGCGGCGCAATTTTTATTCAATCATGTTATCTCGCGATTTGGCGTCCCTCAAGCCATCGTCACTGATCACAGGAAGCATTTCCGTAATCATATGATGACGGAACTAACAACCCAGCTAGGCTTAAAGCACGATAGTTCCACTCCATACTACCCTCAGTCCAATGGCCAAGTTGAAGCGATCAATAAGATTTTGGTTACAATGCTTCAGCGTACCGTTGGCATGCATAAGTCTAACTGGCATTTGATGTTGTTCCCTGCCTTGTGGGCTTACCGAACCTCCGTGAAGGATGCCACTGGTTTCACTCCATTCCAACTAGTTTATGGACTAGAGGCTACCCTTCTAATCGAGTGTGAAATCCCTTCGTTAAAATTGGCTGTCGAGCTACTTCCCAACACTACCCCAGTAGAAGAACGACTACTTTATCTGGAACGGCTAGATGAGACCCGTCGCCTAGCCTTTTTGGCCATCGAAACACAGAAGAAGCGAGTCAAAGCTCACTTCGACCAGACTGTGCATCCACGTTCTTTTGTTGAGGGAGACTTAGTTCTGCTATACGATCAGGCAAATGATAAGCTAGGAGCAGGAAAGCTCGAGTCTATGTGGCTAGGCCCTTACATTGTCAAGAAAGTTTTGCAAAAAGGGGCCTATGAGCTAATTGACTATGAAGGGAACCCTCTCGCACAGCCCCGAAACGGGCTGTATTTGAAAAAGTACTATGCGTGATGCTGGTACACTTCATTTTGTATATACATGTACTCTAGCAAGTGTGTTGTGTGTATGTGTGTCAGTCTTAATAGGCGTGATTGTCGCTTATTGTGTCTTTCGCTTCTTGTGCAGATGTCTAATACACCTTATATTGGTTTCGCTGATGGTGCCTGCCGCAGTACTCGCAACTTGTCCTCTGCGGCGTGGGTGATCTATGATCCTCATGGCGAGCTGATAGATCTTCAAGGTGTGTGTTTGGGTCGTACCACTAATAATGTTGCCGAATATTGTGCTGTAATCGAGCTACTTGTTGAAGCAGTTAATCTCGGCATACGGGCATTGGTAGTAAACCTGGACTCTCAACTTGTCGTCCTCCAGCTCAATGGGCGTTATTTCGTCAGAGACCATCATATTTTGAGGTTGTATTTACGTGTGAGATTGTTAGAAAGGAATTTTGATTTCATTACGTATCAGCATATTCCACGACAATTAAACACATTATCTGATGCATTGGCTAATCATGTATTAGATAGACATTTGCGTAATTTGTAAATAAAACATTATACAAGCAAGCACATGAAAACACAATAATAAACCATAGGCATATGTATATATATACGTGTGTGTCAAAATGTTTGCGCCCCGCGCATTACATAATCCAAAAAATAATACATGTCCAAAACTCATATGGCCGCTGACAATATGTCTCTCAAAAGCATGCAAAAATGAAACCTAGGCGTCTAATCACGGTGATGCTCATGATAGCATGACACCGCTCGCACCAAACGTCTCAACAGACGATGGACACGAGTAGATACTCCCACCGTGTGCCTCTGATACGCTCTGGGCACGTCTGCCAATCTGCCATAATCTGGAATCCCTCGAGTAAGTGCCTCCAGGTTCTGTACTAGATCATCGTCCACATCACCCCCTACCTGAGGGTCGGCTGCAGGTTGTGCCCTCCGTGCAATGTGAGACAAGTCAGCTGGCCGCTCTGCACCAACATCTGCATACATATATATATTTGTTGTCAGAGACTGGCATGTATTACAAAAAAAAAATTAAATACATAAAAACATCAAAAACACAAAGAGTTCTTACCTAGCTCCTCGTCCCAGTCTGCTCCCGCAGGCAGTGGGAGATCTGGATCTCCAGTAAAATCCGTGCCCGCATAGGGCCAGTCCTCTATGACGATCATCTGGTGACGGAGCCAAATGAAGAACTCGGGCCTCCAGGCCATCTGCTGGCCCCCTCCTCCTCTGGGCATGAGTGCTGCCCATCGAGCCAACCTCGGCTCTCGTGGCACTGGATCTGCCACCATACCGCCCTGAATCCGGAATATCGGCAGTCGCTCCAGGAAGAAAGATACAATAATAGATCCGTATCCGAACTATTTGTTGCCACGCTTACATTTGGTAAGCTGCCTCTTGATATTTGTCGTCACTGCCGTGGCCCAATCAAACAGTGTAGGTTGGAGACACTCGGTGGCCAGCAGCAAATGATTCTTGCTGGCCTCGTGGGGCGCCTGTACCCCAGCCGTCCGTGTGATAGTGAATAATATCACTCGTAGCACCAGGTCGGGAACCGTGATAATATCTACTTTGGCACTGTTTGATCCAAACCGTGCCCCAGGACAAACTCGTTCCATCACCTCTCCCATCTTCTCCCCGGAAGGCCTACTACCAGTTAAGATGGGCCGTGCACCTCGCCGCGATAGACCAGTGATAAAGTAGACATCGGAAACATCTAACTCCAATGTCTGATCCTTCAGGCGAAATACCTGATCCTCCGTATCCCAAGCATCCACGATGAATCGCAACAACTCAGGTTGTGCACGTAGGTATGAGGTAAGGAAGAATTTCTTCAAGCCACAGTCTCTCAAAGCATCCATGCATGCATCATCCTCTAATGCCATGGCATCTATGGCATCATGCTCTCTTTCTCTCCATTCTACAGCCATTCTGACCAATCCCTGCAACCAAAAAGTCGAAAATGTCATCATTAGATCAATGGTGAAAACAAAAACCAGGAAAAATTGCAAATTCAACGGTCAAAACCATGTGCAAAATTGGTTCGCGCGGTTGGCGCGACTGTTTTGAAAACAGTCGCGCCAATGTCGCGCCCCCTTTTAGGAAAACAATCCCATTGGCGCGAACCCGTGCGGGAAACTCGCGCCAATGGGCGCAACCCTAGTTTTTGCAATCCCCCTTGCAGAGGACCATTCTGTGGATGGAAAACTGAAAAAATGGAATGAAAATGAAGCTAAGGATGAGGCCTCTTACCTGCTTCAGACGGCGGCTCGAATGATCTCCTGGATTGATCGCAATCAGCAGTTGAAGTTTGCACCCAAAACCCTCCAATGGTAAACTCACAAGGTAAAAAGTGAAAAGTAAATTTATTTTTTGACCATTTCACTATTTATAGCATTTTTTGACCTAAATTTCATTAAAAATATTATTTTTTGGGTTAAAATAATGTCAAAGTGGGTTTTATGCTGTTTTTGTATGATGACAGGGATCGGTGCAACTCAAGCAACGAAATGAGCTCCTTTTTCTACTTTTTCAGGCTCAGTAAAATATGTGAAAAGGTTATTTTAAGGTCTGCTTTTAGCTCTTTTCTGACCGTTTAAAGAGGAAAAGATTGCCGAGTTACTCCTCTTGACTCGTTAAAACGTTAATAAGGGGCGGTCGTTTTAAGTTCTTTTTGTCGACCGTTAAAACATAAAAAGATTACCGGGTTTTTGTCGTTTCAAACTCATTAATGGTTACGAAACGACGTGGTTTTGATCACTTTTTTACTTTTTCAGGTCGAAATCACTATTTATGAAAAGTACTCCTTGATCGTAATGGTCGGGTGGTTCTTTCGGGCGTTGTTTTATACTTTTTCGGGCTCGAGAGACACAACTTTACGAAAAAGGACACCCTGGAGTTTCCTTTTCCGCTGTCTTTTCAAACTCTCTAAACATGAAAAGACGTCGAGTTCTTCCTTTGTCAGACTCGTTAAAATCCGATGACATCGGATTCTGTCGAAATGACACAATGCAAGCACATGTTATCCCCATCAAGCTTGTTAAAAATAATTTGGGTACTCGCCAGAAATGGTGGGGGAAATTTTTTTTTTTTTTTGGAACCATAACTATTGTCGTGTCGGCAGTATGTCGCTCTTGAACATGGCACTTCTCTGCTTTCGTGTTTGGGTGGGGATATCTCATCTCATTTTTCACTTGCCTCCGTGGACTTGGGTAATCCTATTTGACCTCTCATCTGCTCATTGCCTCGTCATCATGACCCCTGATCCATTGATGTCAAATACTGCCAACTCCACTGTCGTGCCACCGATATGTTCAAGAGAAGTTGACCTTTGCAGAAAAACAACCTCTGATAGCTCATATACTCCTAATTCACAACATTATCTCTCCGTCTCGTGTCGATGATGTGGGAAACATTATGGCCCACCTTCGATCAAAGTCACTTCCTATCGACTTCAACTCATTATCCAGGAAGCTGATCTAGAGACTCCCTTCCGGTGCCTTGGAGCCTGCATGCCTCAATGGCAGGTTCTTCGTGTTCGACGTGAGGTTTTCATCATTGGCCTCCGATCGAATGATTCTACGGGTGTTCGACATCAGATCACTAATTCGCACGCCGTAGATTGTACCTATAGTACCTTGAGGGCCATTGTCATTATTGGTGGTACCTCTCGCGTCTGTTAACAGTTTCCATTATTGACTGGTAATCAGACGATGTTCATGCATGTTCGACGTCAGCTCATATATTCGCATGCTTGAACTTGTACTTTCGTTCGGGTCGAGATGGAGCGCAAGACCCTGGATTTTGTTATTGTAATCCAGGCGTGATTCTTGATACATGACTCAATCACTGGATGGCTGCGACCATACCTGAGTCTATTCATTGATCCTAACCAGATGGCTGCGCCCATACTATGGATCTAGATTATCATGTACTCTCTTATGGATGGCTGCGACCATACCACATACATCATGTACTTAAGCTATCAGTTGTATCTCTCGATGCAGATTCTCCGCGGCGGCTACATATGTTCTTGTAAAGCATTTCACCCCTCTCTCTCTCTCGGGCTTCATGCTTTGGGGGGCATCTGTTACACAGTAATTTGTCACCGTTGGTCACCGTCCCTGTTATCCCTTTCCCGCACGGTGGAGGACTCATTCCGGGACCTGTGAGCAGTGACATAGCCTAAAAAAACTTGCAGTATGTTCCCCTTAGTATTGACTTCATTTGCCCTGAAGACACATCTTGCAAAATATCCCTAAAAAGTGCCTCTTTTCCATTAGCGCGGGTTCACAGAGTAACACCCGCGACCATCGGCGCTCTGTCATAGAGAAACACTCGCGCCAACCAAATTTGGGAAAGATTTTTGACAAACGCGCGCCTGGATGTTTTTTCCCTTCATTGTCATTTAGTCTTTTTGGGATAAAGCTAGCCTTCTAGATGTCGAGACTCATCATCTATCCTCATCCTCTATCCACAACGGCTTTTTGGGGATAATGTCAATCCACAATGAGTGTCTGGATGCATTGTATCTTCTTCCCTTCTCCATCTATAAAAGTCCACCCTCATGCACTTGACAAGCTAGTTCTTGAGTTCTGAAGTATTGATGATAGTGCTAGTATTGATTATACTTGTCTTGAGTGAGGTTATGCTGCCGGAAGTCTGGGTTGTATCCACAAGTAAAGAGAGAGAGAGATCTATTGCAAGGCATATGTAGCTGCTCGCCCAGCCAGAGGAGAGATTCAACGTCAGAACATTGGTTGTACTTTTCTCTGCTTGTTCATTAATAAACGACTATTAGTATGGTTCCAATCTTACTTTTCATAATGATGATGTTTGATTTATGTCCTTTCTGACTGATATATAGTTGTATATCGTGGATTTTATGCTTGTATTTGCTTCGTTCTTTGCATGTGCAGGTGTCCATACGCGGAGATCGCTAGGATTGTGACCTGCCGGAGCTAGAGAACGGGGATATCAACTCGTCCACGACAATAGCGTTGGACTTCAGGTTGGTTCTTCTTATCCACTTTCAATTTACAACTAGGAACTTGCATAATAGCGTGATTGATTGTTGCTAGACCCATTTTGGGCTAGTGGGATCGCCTCTGTCCGCAGAGGGGATTTACCTCTCCAACACTCCCCTATTAATTAGGAAAATTACTCAATATGAATTGCGCAATCCTCATAGGCCTTCCTCTTACTGCATGCACCACCTGTACAATTCGGATGATCATACAACTAATAGTGCATTGTCTATGAACTCCAATATCAACTAGGTCTTTTTCAAATCTGACATGCATGAGTTATTTATGAGTGAATTATCAGTTTATTGGTTGTTCATTGTAATCAACACCACACTCCAATGGAGACAACACCACACTACTAGACCTCCCACTAATTCCTCCAATAGTTGGAACTAATTTAACTGACTTTAACTTAGTTAGATTGAATTAATCAATTACAACTGAAAATAAACTCAACCAATGCTCCTATAATGTAGGAGACACTCTACATGACTCTAGGTATACCCTTAACTCGACTTAACTGAGCCAAATAAGTCAAATTAACTTAGTTAACTAATATAAGTTGTCATGAGATGCGGGATTACAATTTTATTTCCAATTTAATTCAAGGATAAAATTAAAGTAGGCTTTTCTTGTTGCATTTTCAACACAAAACCTTCCAGCTTCTAGGAGGTCGCTCAACATCAAGTATGGGTAGATGCCATGGTAGAAGAGTATAACTCTACCATGACGAATGATGTTTGGGAGGTAGTGTCAAACGTGAAAGATAGATCAATTTTAGGTTCTAGATGGATCTACAAGATCAAATATGTTGCATATGGCAGTGTGGAAAAATAAAAGGTTAGGTTTGTGGCACAGGCATATGCACAGAAAAAAGGGATAGATTATGAGGAGACATCCACCCCAGTGGCCAAATACACTTCTATCCGGTCAGTTATATCCCTAGCAACTCAGATGGGATGGAAGATTCACCATATGAACGTCATGAAAACCTTCTTGAACGGGGTTATATAGGAAGAAGTGTGCATAGAAAAACTTGAGGACTTTGAGACTCATGAGAGGTGCACTCATGTGTGCAGACTACATAAATCTCTATACAGACTCACGCAAGCTCGCATGGTATGGTAGGATTGACAACTACCTGTAGCAGATGGGATTAGTCAAGAGTGAGACAGATTCTAACCTTTACTATTTGATGGTAGAGGGTGAGCCACTCATTCTAGTTTTGTATGTGGATGATTTATTTTTGACAAGATCATCAGGGATCATAGAGGGCTACGAAAGGAACCTAGCAGCAGATTTCGACATAAAGGATTTGGGGTTGATGCACTATTTCCTAGGATTGGAAGTGTGGCAGAAGGATGGTGAGATCTTCCTTGGGCAGGGAAGATACACTACATATATTTTGAATAGGTTCAGAATGCAAGATTGCAGGCCCATGTTTATGTGTTGAAATATGGCAACATGAATATTCCAATTTAATTTGTCCTTGAATTAAATTGTGAATTAAAATCAAATTTAATCTTAACAACTACTTGGAAATAATTAATTAATTAATTTTAAATTAATCAGTCGGAGAAATTAAAGTTAGAAGTCTTTTTGAAGTCATGCAAGAGTTATCCCTTAAATTAAGGAGATAAGATTGAGTTATAATTAGTTAACCCAGTTTACTGAGTTAAGTCCAGTTAAATTAGTTCTAAAGTGTTTGAGGAACTAATAGTGAGTTAATAGCCAGTTGATGCATTAATGTACTCAACTAGTGTTACTCCAGTTAACTGAAGATTCCCTCATAAAAAACTCATGCATGTTTATTCTGAGAAAGACCTAGTTGAAATTAATGTTCAAGGATAGTGTACTATCAGTTGCATGTGTTTTTTCATGGAGAAAACTTATGCATGCAGTCAAGGATTCATCCTTGAGGATTGCGCAATTTTGAAGGTTTGTTTTTCCACTTGGTAATAGGCTAATCATCCACAAGGAACAATGCAAGGAAATAGGAGCTTGGAGGGCAGAGAGGAAGGTTGGAGAGAAGCCAAGATTACTTGTGAGCATCTGTGAGGATTGTATTGCGAGCTGACTAGCTGTAAGAGCTACGGCTTTGTATAATTCCTATGTATTTCCACCATGTATGATAATACAATAGTGTGGGGTTTTTAGCTGAGGCTTTCCCCAAAGTATTTTCATGTGTATTGTGCCATTGATTCTTCTTCTTCTGGTTATATTGTTCAGCTCGATCTTTAAGCTTCCGCAAATTGATAGTAGAAGTAGGTTATAGTATTATGCTTTGATTTATATTGCATTATCGGGTTATATTATTATGCTTTGATTTATATTGCATTACCTTGTTGTAGATAGTCTGTCCTGTAGCTGGCCCTGTTTCTTCTGAGTTGTTGGGCTTCTCATTGATTTCGTTTGTGGCAAATGCATTCACTCTTTTGGCATACTGCTCATGAGTGAGCAGTCTCCCTGCGCTGTTCAGTAAGCTGGGGAGTCCTCTGTTTTGCAACACCAGGAATTTATCCATGAACCTTTTCACCTCGGTCTGCATGTCTTGGGTTCTTCTCTCCAATGTCTGCACCAAATTTCTCAATGTGAGAACCCTTTTGATCAACTGAATGGTCTCAGTTCTATTGGGAATTCCCATGTTTTCCAGCTGAGTACTTGTTCTATTATTCAGCACATTGATCATCCTGGTGGCAACTTCAGGCATGTTGCCTAGAGCAGCCCTTGACTTGTGAATTTCAGCTTGTGCTTTTGGGATGAGCTCTCGCTGCTCATGGATTGTCTCTATATACTGCCATTGGTCAGTAATAGACTGGCCAATGTTGGCCCATAGCATTGCCTTAAGCCCAGCTATAACTTTATCTAATTTGAGCTCATTTTCTAGCTCTTTTATCCTGTCTTTGAGGGCTTTCACCTCCCTGCCCTTCTCTGCCACTGCTTGCTTGGATTTATCATATCTGTCATTCACCTTGGCCAATTTATCCCTGGTCTCATTCAGCTCTGCCATTTGAGCTTCCAGGGCTTGAATCTCATTTTTTAGCTTTTGCATGTCCAAGCTAGGGGCCTGCTCTGTTGGTGGAGGTGCTGAAGTAGGTGGTGCAACTTGATCAGTCTGTTGGGGGGGAGGAACAGTAGTTGGGGCAGCTTCCTCAAGGTTTATGATTTGAGGAGGAGGCTGAGAGGTCTGCCCTTCTTCTCTTTGTTTTAAGGCTGCCTGTAGTGCTGTTTTTGCAGCCTCCGATTCTCCCAGCTTTTCCTGAGTTTGGATTAGCTGCTTATACAGAGATATCAACAAGGTTGTGGCCTGTTGATCATGTCTTTGCTGGGCAACATCATCTGTTTGAGGGTGAATTGTGGCTGGGAGTTTGATCTTTCTCCTCAAGGCTGCCATGTCTACATCCCTCAATTTTAATATCTCTTGTATTCCCTTGATATCTTTGGGATCATGCCCCATCTCTATGATGATGTCCTCTAAGGACCTTATTCTGTTGTCCTTTGCCTGGGATGATGCTCTCTCCAACTCTAGCTGAGAGGCTGTATTGTTAAGGCTATTTTGTAGCCTGTAGTTATCCAATGTTTGGTCTGCCAAGGAAGCATAGACCATCTCACCCGTTTGCTTATGCAGTTCTATCTTATCCATTGGGTGGATATCCTTGGCAAGGACTTCCAGGTTAGTCCTCAAGTAGTCAGAGGCAGATTGGGGCTGCACTGCTGTTGGCATAAAATGACTCATGATCATTTTGCCTTCCTGCACATCATATGCAGACATGAGTCTTTGTTGATTTGTGGGAGCCATGTTCAACAGATGGTTATACAGCTGTATCTTGATGGGCTCATTTCTCCTCTTAATGTCGATGAACTGCTGTTTAATGCTGGGTCCACCTTCTCTTTGCTGATTTGAGGAACTCACTTCACCTCCCATTGCTCTATCCTGTTCCTGTTGAAAGGAACTTGCTGATGCTTCCCTGCTGGGTGGGACCATACCAAAAGACTGTCCTATTGGCATTTCTTCCTCTGAGAAGAGATTAATTCTCTGTCTTTTCTCCCCATGAGATGCTGATGTTGTAAGGGGAGTCTCTCTGTCCCTTTTCCTGCTTGTATCCTCCTTTTGTGGAGTTTGGAGGATTGATGCCTCAGCTGAAGTTTCTTGCCTTGGAGGCACAACTTGTTCAGTGGATTTAGGGGCTTCCACTGTTTGCTCTTGCTGGACAGGCTGTTCCTGCCTTTGTTCTTCCTGTTGTTGCTGTTCTTCTTGCTGCTGCCCTTCTCCCTGCTGCTCCATTTCTTCTTGTTGCTGCACTAGGGTTTCCATTTGCTCTTCAGTCATAGGAGGTGGCTGTTCCACCTGCTTTTCTTTGCCTTTGTTGGCTGTCTTTGAAGTATTCATGGCAGCTTGCTGATGTGTTGTTGAGGATGAGGCAGCTGCTCCAAGTTGTCTTTTGTATGAGAGGGGGACCTGTCCACAAGTTTCTAAGTCAGTTTCCTTTTGAATATTTCTGGCCTCTCCTTCTAGCAGCTCTTCACTAGTGATTTCCTCTTCTAGGGTTCCCTCTTCCCAGCTCAATGCATTGGCATACTGCTCAATCTCAGGCCGCCTCACATGTGAATAGGTACCCAATTTGTATCTTATCCTCCTGAGGGAAACAAAATGATTAGGGTCATAGGGTATCCACTCAAAACTAGTTTGCAGTTTGAGGGCCTCTACGATACTGTTTTCCTCTTTCCATCCCTCCTCTTTTTTGTTATATAGGAAAGGGCCCAGCTGGCTCCTTACCTTCAACTGTGCCTTCTTGTTCTTACTTTGGAAGTGGAGGTAGTCGGCATTCCCAAATTGCCTGAAGTATTCGAGGGCAAAAAGCCTCATGGGGACATACCTTGGTAGCCTAAAAGGCTTCAACTCACATCCATATACTCTAATGACTGTGTGGTCTTGGTAAAAGTACCAGTTACCAATGCTGTAAGTTTTGTTTAGATGGAGAATTCTCCTCATGTCATCAGTTAGCCTTGGAGGAGGAACACCATACAATAATGTCATAGCTGGATGTATGAATAAGTCTATGAACTCACAGTATGTGTATGGTGACACAGAGGTGCAATGAAAAACAGAGGTCCAAAACACCACTGACCTTGGATTTCCCTGGGCATTAACTTGTTTCAGGGGAATGAGGAAGCTGCCTGGTTGATTAAACAAGAATAGATGATAAATGTAGGAAGTATATCTGAACAGTCTTTCCCTTTGCAGATTCATCAGCTGGTCATGGATCCTATCTGCAATATATGTGGCATAGTCATAATGTACAGCTGGAGGCTTTCTAGGAGAGAATATAGACAGCATTGCCATTATAATTTCATCCACATCCTCCATTCCCTTGAACCCTAGGACATAGCTGATCAAGTCCACTAGCATTCTGCCCAATTCATTTAAGTAAGCATATCCAATAGGAGGAGTTCTGATGGTTTCAGAGCCTGATTGTACAAAAAACTGGTTGATTTTGATGATCTGGTCATTTGACAACTTATTCCCCTTCTTTATCAAGTTCTGCATGTAGAGGGGGGTCAATGGTTTTGCAGTGTGGAAATGCAGCATCTCATTTATGCTCTCTGGGGTGATATGGAATAGAATTGAGCCTGTAGGGCTGAGGACAACTCTTTGGCATGGATCATAGCACTCCTGGCATCTGTGGATCAATTCAGGCATAGGATTTACCTGGGGGAGGTTGTAGATGGGCAAGTTTGAGTCCCAAATCCCTAGGATATCAGCGCCACTGAGGTGCTGGGCTTTCAACTCATTTAGCATCTGAATATTATATTTAGAGCCTAATGGAAACCAGTCTAACGTTTGATAATCCATATCTCCCAGGGCTTTCCATTCTAACTCCCTGTGAGGGGCATTGAGAGGCTTGATGTTTAGTGCAATTGGAGTTTCCATGGTTTTTTGAGCTTCTGACTTGTAGGTGAACTGGTTGAAGTAGGCAGAACAACACAGTGGTGATTACTTGCATTGAAAGTGTGAATTTCAGGGACCAGAGGGTGAAGTGGGTACACAGCACTTGAAATACTGTTTGAATTTACAAATAAGACCAATGTATGGTCTCACTTTGTCTTCTGTGGCAGGTTTTTAATGGATTGACCAACTGTCTCACGATTTCGCGAGCAGTTTACAGTTTTTGATAAGAACTCGGGAAATCAAGGCTCAGCTGGTGGTTTTCGAGCTTGCAGTTGGAAATAGAGGCTTTGCAGAGGGATTTTGCCGGTGAAATGATGAGTTTTAGTGTCCTTTGAGCCTTCTGAGTAATTTGCAGACAATTTAGGCGTATGGAGGATAAATGATGAGAAATACCTGGCAAACAGCGAGCAGTGGTCGTAAATGTGGGCGGAATTGGTGCTCTGGAGGTCTTCAGGTCGATTCCAGCGGGGTGGCGCAGTTTTGGACGTAAAAGACCATGCAGCGGAAACAATAGCGAATGAGAAAAAGGTATGCAAAACGTGATTTTTGGCCAAAATATGGACCTTTTGGCAATTTGGCGCTTTTTCTCGGATGACGTCAGCATGACGTCATAGGGTGGGGTCAAGCTCAGATGATGTCAGCATGACGTCATCGGGTGAGGTGGCGAGCTACTATTGGTCCATGGGGATGATGCGGTGGCAGACACGTTGGCACAGGGGCGGACGAGAGTACTGACGCGATGGCAGGGTGGCGATGACGTGGGTCTGACGTGGGACCAGCAAACCGGGCGGTAAGTGCCATAGCGGTTACGGTTTCTCGGAGTGCTTACGATACGGCCCTGGTTTTGTCAGAGGCCGCTCCGAGAGACCCGAGAGGGTGACGCGTGGCCGCGCAATGACGTATCCCTTCGTCATTTTCTCGGGCGCTAATCGTCTGTCGTGGGGGCCTCTCCGATATCAATGAGGGCCGTCGGATCCCACGGGTCCGACCCGACGGTGGACGGGAGGGCGATGTGATCGGTGGATACGGACGCGGGCAGAGGAATAAACAAATATTTCTTTTGGGACACGTGCTCAGCGGGAAAGGTTTAAATATGGTATTTTTCCAATGTTTTTCAATATATTTCGAAAAATCAAATATATGCGCCAACTTTGGTTAAGCGGCAAAAGTGGGTTTTTTGAGTTTTTTCATAATTTCAAAGGGGTTATGCGTAGGAGGGGTTTTTATAGGGTTTTTCTTTGCAAATGAAGGTTTAATAAGTGGAATGACTTGAAACAAGGGAGAGAGATGAGGTATAGGTTCATCAAAGTGACCAGATGTCATTTTGATTCCTGACAGAGGACCTATTGGCTATAATGCCAAGGGGAAGGATATTTATACAAAATTTGGGGTTTATACGCCATGGTGTTAATACTAGTAGGGGAAGGGTAACTTAGGGGATTTACATAGTAGAGTTAGAGTTAATATGGATGAAAGAGTGAATGAGGGGGAAATCACTAAGTTTATTTGAAACTTACTTAGTTTAGGGAGTAGATCAAAATGAAAAGAACTTTAGACAAGAAATGTGGCTTCTAAAAGATTAAGAACCATTATGAAACCAGAATCTCAGCTGATGAGGGAGTGTTAGTAATGAAATGGAGAGGGGAGGAAGGGAGGTTAGACATGCTTCCTGCTTGCTGCAACTTGATGAAGAATGACACCTTCTCAATTCATTGATTTTGCTTTGGTAAACAAAGTTAGCACACATGCAACTGATAAGAAATGGCCCTTCTGCAACCCCAACTGCCTACCCATCTATTTGCCTAGCATTTTCTATTTCTTCTTGGAGGGTGCACTTGGACTTGCAGACCCTTACTTGCCTTTTCTTTTCTTTGGCTTTTCTTTTGTTTTTTCTATCTACTTCTACCCTTATTTCTTCCAAGGTCCCAGATTAAGCTGTTGGGAGCCTTTTTTCTCTACCTAAACTACTTGTCTGCCAAGATTAAACAGTTTGGACAGACTCCTTTCTCTATTCTACAACTGAAAATTTAAAACATGACATGGTCCAGATTAGACTGTTGGACCATCCATCAAAATTTGAGTCCATACCAAGCTATCAGCACAGATTGGATTCTCTCGGAAATATGTGATCTTTGAATCATCAAAGCAGAGCATATTTGGTCCTTTTCACAGCCAATCATGAAATATGAAACCTATTGGTATAGGTAGCTAACAGTGGCTCCACATGGGGATGGTGTTTCATTTGAAAGACCAAGAACAGCAGGTCAGATTGCCTTGCTCCTTGACTGCTCTTGCCAATCTTGAAGTTTGCTGCTTTGAAATGCCAAAATTGTGTGCTTCTCTTCTTGGTAGAGCTCTGATTCTATTTACCTTTTGCTGGCAGTTTTAAGAAAACTTTGAGAAATTTCATATTTACATGTTAAAGTAATATATACATTTGGGTATGTACAATGGAAGCTCATGCTCTACTTATGGGTGGTAGTCAAAATAGTGCTTCAACATCCTACCATTCACAGGACCTTCATCCAAATCAGTTTCATTGAGACTCTTCAGGAAATAAGTGTTGTTTCCTTGTACTGCTTGGACAGCATATGGTCCTCTCCAAAGAGAATCAAATTTTCCATGTTTTCCTTTATCCTCTCTTCTTGCATCCCACTTGAGGACTTTGTCTCCCATGCTGAAATCTTCTGCCTTAGTTCTTCTATCAAAGGCCTTCTTTAGTTTTTCTTGTAGGACTTGAACTCTGCTGAAAACTTGGTCTCTAGTTTGCTGTAAACATATGATTTGATTGATTCTTCTTTGCATATCATTTGGTTCAGCTTGGCTTTCTTGAAGAAGTTTCATAACAGGCACCCCTAGTGATGAAGGAAATTTGGCCTCTAATCCATAAACCAACTCATATGGGCTGGTCCCAATTGATCTTTTGGTTGTTAGTCTATCTGCCCACAGGGCATTCACAAGCTTCTTATGCCAATTCTTTTTGTTCTCTTCTAGCACTTTCTTTATGATGTTTACCAGAATTTTATTTGATGACTCAGCAAGGCCATTACCTTGGGGATAGTATGCAGTAGAGTGGCCCAAGGTGATGTGAAATTTATGGCAGAAGTTCACCATTTTCTTAGATCTGAAAGCAGCAGCATTGTCTGTTATTATTTTGTCAGGGCAGCCAAATCTAGCCAATATGTTGTTCTCCAAGAACTGAATGATAGTAGAATCATTTTCTTGTCTACATGGAACAGCTTCAATCCACTTGGTGAAGTAGTCTGTGGCTGTTAATATCCATCTATGTTGGCCTGAAGATGAGGGATGAATTTCCCCAATGAAATCCAAGCCCCATTGTTGAAAAGGTCTTTCTGTTGCAATAGGCCTTAAGGGAAGTGGCAGCAACTGTCTCTTTCCCTCAAACACTTGACATTTATGACATGAGGTGGTGAATTTCTTGACATCAGAGAACATGGTGGGCCAGTAGTACCCAGCCCTTAGTATTTTATCCACAGTGGACTTCCAGTATAAGTGTCCACCACAGTCACCTGCATGAAATTCCTTTATGAGATTGTCAGTTTTGTTCTCAATTAGGCAGTTTAGCAATATTCCTTCATGGTTTTTCCACAATAAATTTCCATCCATAACACAAAATTTAGAAGCTTTCATTTTTAGGAACCTACATTTAGTTCTGGACAATCCTGGGGGAGCACACAGGTTTTGCAATACATAACATATATCAGAGTACCAAGGGGATTGTTCAAAGGCTACATTGATCTTTGGAGTCGCCAGCTCCTGTTCACTGTCCAGTTGGTTAATGTCTAAGGCTTGGAAATTTGCTTCTGTCATTAATTTGGCCAAGCCTTGCCCTTTTATTAGTTTTGTAGGTTTTATCTCAATGTCAAATTCCAAGATGTTGGCAATCCACTTTCCTCTTCTGCCCTCTAAATTTTCTTGGGTGAGAATGTCTTTGACAATAGGACTTGGCACATATGCTATAACATGGGAATAAAGGATGTAAATCCTAAAGTCTTTAATGGCTTTGACCAAAGCATAAGCTTGTTTTTCCATGATTTGATATTTTAAAGGTGCATCTCTAAGAGCTTTGCTAAAGAAAGCAATTGGCTTCTCATTTCCTTGGTCATCTTTTTGCAGTAAAACAGCAGCAATAGTATGCTCGGAGGCAAAAGAGAAAATGATAAAGTCCCTGTCAAATTGAGGATTGGTCAGGACTGGGGTTTGAGTAAGGGCCAGTTTTATACCTTCAAAGGCCTGATTGGCTTCAACAGTCCACTTGACTTTTGAATCTTTCTTTAGCATGTTATTTAATAATCTGATTAGTTCTGCTAAGTTTGGGATAAACCTTCTTAAGAAATTGATTTTTCCCAAGAATCCTTGCAACTCTTTGACATTTCTTGGGTGGGGCATTTGTAGGATAGCCTGTATCCTATCTGGGTCAATTCTAATGCCATCTTTAGAAATGATGTGGCCCAACAGCTTACCTTCCTCTAAACCAAACAGGGATTTCTTGGGATTTAAGGAAATTCCATATTTTCTGCATTTTAGGAAGATCTGTCTCAAATGTTTTATATGTTCTTGGTCTGATTTTGAGAAAGGTGTAAGGTCATCTAGGTAAATGACTAAAAAGTCATGAATCTCTTTGGAAAAAGAAATATCCATTGCTCTTTGAAAAGTTGCCCCTGCATTTTTCAATCCAAAAGGCATCTTTACATATTTGAAAGTTCCCCATGGGGTAGTGAATGCTGTTTTGTCTTGATCATCAGGGTGTACCAGGATTTGATTGAAGCCTGAAAATCCATCCAGTAATGAGATCCTTGAGGCCCCTACCACTCTTTGGAGAATGTGATCCATCTTGGGTAAGGGATAGTTTTCTTTGAGGGATACTTGGTTAAGATTCCTTAAGTCCACACACAACCTAATTTCACCAGTCTTCTTTCTTGTAGGGACTAAGTTGGAGATCCATTCAGAGAATCTGATTGGTGCTATGATGCCTGCCTTGAACATTTTCTGTACTTCTTGTTCCATTGCTGGGAGAAGCATAGGATTGATTCTCCTCAATTTTTGTTTAAAGGGCTTTTGGTCAGGTTTGAGAGGGATTGTATGCTGGATAACAGAGGTGTCATAGGATTTTAGGTCCTCATAACTCCATGCAAAGACATCCTGGAACTCTTTAAAGAGGTCAATGTACTTAGGCTTTTGGTCAGGAGGTAAAGAAGCAGATAATTTAATTATTTTGGGTTTGTCAAGTGTACCTATGTTGCATTCTTCAATGGCTGCATTTAAGGGCTGCATCTTTGGTTTTCTGGGAATATCATTTGAGTCAAAGATGTCCTCTAGGGGAGTTAGGCCTGTTGGTAGAAAATTGTCTTTCAACTCTATGATTTCAGTTTCAGCATTGGACACTTCCTCACAATTGATTGATTGAATTTGCTGAATGTTGTCTATGTTGAAAATAGTTGGATTTAGTATTTGTTTTGCTGTTCTGGGTGATATTGAGTGAGTAATCTGTTGAAACTGTATTTGTGATGGACTTGCTCCATCAAGTATTTGTGATTGACTTGCTGTCTCAAGTATTTGTGGTTGACTTGCTGTCTCAGTGTCAATATTTAGTCCTGCAAATTCTTGCTGCAGAGTTAAAAAATGGTTTATTTGCTTGTCATGCTCAAATACTTGCCAATCATTGACATTGTTTGGAATGGAGGGTCTGTGTTTTACCTCAGCTGTAAAACAATGATGGGGCTCAAAAGGCAGTTTGCAGGTACTTGCAAAGGTGGCTAAACTATGAGCATGTAGATTGTGGGTTCTAGGAATTTTAGTGATTTGGAATTCAGAGAAAAAGTTTAGTACCTCAGCAACAGCAGACCTATAAGTCCTTAGTCTTTTGTCATTAGTGAAAAAATTTCCCTTCACTTGTTGGATAACTAAATCTGAATCACCCATGATTGAAACCCTGGCAGCTTGTAAGGACTTTACTAACTTGAGGCCTAGTAAAAGGGCTTCATATTCTGCCATGTTGTTAGTACATCTGAAATTCAGTATATAGGCTCTGCCTTTTGCATGACTATTTTCTTTATTGTGTACCCAAACTCCAGCTCCTGCCCCTAATTTGTTGACTGAGCCATCAAATTCAAGGAACCATAGAATATCCTGTTGGGAAGGAGATTTAATGATCTGTTCACGGGCTGGCAATGTGAGTAGCAGTTGTGGTTTTTCCTCTAGCTTGTCTTCTAGGACAGTCTCATCGTTTGATTGGATGTTCTTGACAACTAGGGCAGCATCAAAATCTAGTGTTTGATTGACTGTTGTTTCATGGGTGGTAATACTTTCATTTGAGTCTTCCTCTTGTATGAATATCTTGGTTTCAACCTCACCCTTTGAGGGAGTTGTGGTGTCATTAAAGAGAATGTATGAGTCTATGTCTGAATGGACAACATATATAGGAAAGTTTTGAGGCTTTTCTTCACTACTGACCATGTATTTCATGAGTATTTCTCTGTACAGTCTTTTTGGTTGCCCAAAAACAGAGATGGTGGCATATGACATGTCTAATTGCAGGGAACCTTGGAGTTTAGCTCCCCATGATCTTGATAGCAGCATCCCATACTTAGGTGGAATATCAGCAACTACCACATCCATTAGGATTGTCTTGTTTGGGTATTGGACCAGAGATACACATAAATCTTTTATGAGACCTAGACACTTGACTTGGCTGGAGTCAAAGGAAAACATGTCCTTGTATGGTCTTGTTATGTTTAGATTCAATCTTTCCATGACTGCTTTTGGCATGAGATTGTGAGAGGCACCTGAGTCAAACATTGCATTATGTAATATTTTATCATGAATATGTAAGCTGACATAGAAAGGTAATACCCCTGTGACTACCATTTTTCCATCCACTTCTGGGCCAAACAGGAGTTCTGGGGTGTCATCCAGCACATTGACATCATCTTTGTTGCTAGTGAGTTGCAGGGACTTCTTAATTTGTAGTTTGTAGATGTCATGCTTGGCTAGTTCTGAAAGCGGGATTGCTACTTTTAGTTTGCCAATTTCAGTTTCTAGATCAAAAGATTTTTCAGATTGGGTCTTGGGGTTATAGGTGACAGTCCTTTCCTTGTTTATTGAATTTTCTTCTTGATTTTTATCTTGACTTTGGGACTTGCCTCCTTTACTCATCTCTTGAGGAGTAAAAGTTGAATTGGGGTGAGAGGATGAAGTGGCCGCAGGTTGCTGTTTTAAAGACAGTGGTTCAGTGACCTCTTCAATAATCACTTCTTCTGTAGGTGAATTTGTTTTATCATTAGGTTCTGTGACTATGACTCTTTCAGGCTGCTGATTATCCTTTTTCTTTTCAGGCTGGTTAACATTCACAGTTCTGCTCCTCAGCTTGTATTGTTTATGGACTTCATAAACAACAGTGTCATAGCCTTGTTTGAAGTCAAAGGATTCACCTGATTTAGTTTGGAACAATTTTATTTCATCATCCTCATGATCTTCTTGTGTTAAGAAAACTTGACTTTCACCATCTAGACCCATTAAATTAATCTCAGGATCTTCATTGGGCTCTATTGATGTGGAAGTTTCTGCATAATTTTCTTGGAAAGGGGGTCTTATGTCTTGGTCAGCACTGGTCTTGCCGACATTTGGGTTTTGAGTTCTCCTAAAATTTGGATTCCTAGGAGGGTTATTTTGTGGTGCTTCCCATGATGACTTTCTTTCAACTGATTCCACTCTATCACCCAATCTTTTCATTCCACTGAGGATTGCATCTAGCTTTTGATCAAAGGCAGAGGGTTCCTCTTTGAAAGCAGTCCTCTTTTCCAATCTTGCCCTGTTCCTTTTGGCAATCAGGTTGGCTTCCACTGTGACAGCAACCCTTTGGGCCTCTGCCAGGGATTGAGGATCTCTTTCCTTCAACTGATAGGCCATGTCAGGGTCAAAACCATCAGGGAATTTGTACAAGGCTAAATCAGGAGGAGGTCTTAAATTTTGTGGAATCACATTATATACATTGTTAAATCTGGCACAATACTCCAAAACAGTCTCTTGGGGACCTCTTTTGATAGTGTCATATTCCCCAAGTATGTGCAGAGGATCTTTCTTCTTCTCCCATCTACTAGTAAAGGCTTGATACAGTTCATCAGGAGTTGTAATAGAATTTGCGTTCAGGGATCTAAACCAAGTTCTTACATCCCCAGTTAGGCTTTGAACAAACATCCTCATTCTGACACTGTCATCATCTATTTCATAGGTCTCAAAATGGTCCTGCATCCTCTTAGCATGCTGGACAGCTGTCAGAGGGCCATTGGAGTCAAAATATGAAATTTTGGTTTGGTAATCTTGGGGTAAAGCTGCAGCATTAGCTGGTATCTGCAGAGGTGCATACCTGTTAGCCATATTTACAGGGTTTAGAGGATTGACAGGGGCAGCTGGGATAATAGGAACAGTGGGTACCACAGGGGTGACAAGTAGGGGTGAACCTAGAGTGTTGGTCAAGGGGATATGTGCAGTGGATGAAGATGTGAGAGGAGGACTCTGAGATGTGGATGGTGAACTAGGGGAATTAGGGGTAGACCGGAAGAGGACCTTGCATGGGGTAGAGATAAGGCTGGGATGATCTGAATCTGAGGTTAAATCAGCAGGCTGCTCCTGCTTTTGCTGCCTCCTAATGTTTCTAGGGATGGTATTTGGATTATCAACAATGATGGGTGGATTAGGGTCAGGATTTGCCCTAGTGTGCCGTGGATTTTTCTTAGGAGCCAGTTTCTAACTGTTTTTCAGGATTTTACAGGAAGTTTTTATATCTGCAAGGACTGGATGAAGATTTTGGAATGGCTATATATATTTCAAAACTAAGATGAAGATTCCCTAAAAAGCTCTTCCCTAAAGCTGTTAATGTGATACAGAAACAGATTAAAGGCCTCTTGACTGATTTCAGGCTTGATAGTAGCTATGGAAGATATATAGTAATTGAAAAATCTCAAGCACAACCCAGCGGAGTCGCCAATTATGTTAACACCCAGGTTGTTCCCTATGACTCCCAAGGGAATACGGCCGGGGTAACCACTAACCAATATTTGGATCACAGTTTCTAGCCAAACTGTAATCAGAGAGGGCTCTCTCTTTATGATTTGTCTCTGTTATGATGGTGTTTTAGGCTAGGTATTATGCTCAGGTTTTGGTTTATGTTTTGGTTGAAGGATTTCTTTCAGGGCTTAAGATGTAGTGTTTAGAGAGTAACATATCATTGGGCAATGGAGTCTGGAGTTTGTGAAATGCTTTGAAATGCAGGATTGGTGGTGTTCAAACTGCAGGGCCTATTGTGTATCTCAGACAAACAAATTTAACTTGAATGGTGAGGCATGTCAGCCAACAGAAAGCAATTAAGAATTCTCTATTAAGCTGGTGAGGTGAAAGTGAAACACGTTGCACAGGAGCAAACTTGAATTCCTGAGGCAAAGGTCACAGTGAAAGATGTATTCTGAAAGTGCAACAATTAAGAATTACACTTATCAAGATTACAGCTGAAGAAAACATTCATTAACAACACAGATTGAACTCAGGGTATTTCTTGAATAAATCCTGAAAGTTATTCTTTTTCTTTGTTGCTAAGTATTCAAAAATTAGAAACATATATAGATTTTAACAAATCAAAAATACATAACAGAGAGAGTTACTGAAACTTATTGTATTGTGTAATACACAGGAATCCAGCATTTTTCAACAGACACCAGAACGCATTCAACACTTCAGAAATCCGAGAAATTCCATCACTTTCTTTATTAAACTTCTGAAAGGATTACAGCATAAGAACTTCTTCAGGAGAAATCAACAACAACCCTTGCAAACTCATGCGAAGGGGACTTTATAGGAATGCTTATACAAAATATCTCAGGCATTGAGTCATCTGAGAGAGAAATATCTTCATTACTTCGTACAAAAAGTAGAAAAGAAGTTATTACAGCTTTGAATGCAGCATAACTGCTCTTTAAGTTTGTCAGAGGATATTTTGACCCTTGGAGGTCAGTAAGTCGGTTGAACCGCTTTGCTTTAATGCTGGAAAATGTGCCTTTAAGTTTGATGCGCTGTATTTTCTCGACTCTGCCACCTGTGGTTTCCTATTTTTGCTTCGTTGGCCGAAATTTCTGCTGAGTTGGCTCAGCTCTAATCTTTAATGCATGCTGATTTTGTTAAACTGTGCTTTACATAACAATTCATATTTTAAAAACAAAATTTGGTGAATGACTCACTGTTTATAAAATTTTCTGTATTGTATTTGTCCACCAGTCTTGTGTAGGGAGTTGATGCCTGAGAATTGCATCCATAGTCTCCTCTGCCTCTGTATACTTGTAAAAATTGGGAGCCACCTCAAACAGGTGATTGATCTCATTCATTATAAAAAATAGGCTTTCTACCTTGTTGTAGATAGTTTGTCCTGTAGCTGGCCCTGTTTCTTCTGAGTTGCTGGGCTTCTCATTGATTTCGTTTGTGGCAAATGCATTCACTCTTTTGGCATACTGCTCATGAATGAGCAGTCTCCCTGCGTTGTTCAGTAAGCTAGGGAGTCCTTTGTTTTGCAACACCAGGAATTTATCCATGAACCTTTTCACCTCGGTCTGCATGTCCTGGGTTCTTCTCTCCA
The DNA here is from genome assembly GCA_031772625.1 of Pinus tabuliformis. Lineage (NCBI taxonomy): Eukaryota > Viridiplantae > Streptophyta > Pinopsida > Pinales > Pinaceae > Pinus > Pinus tabuliformis. Next base: position 1,915,186,789 of record CM062817.1, on the reverse strand, counting down.
ATGTCTGCACCAAATTTCTCAATGTGAGAACCCTTTTGATCAACTGAATGGTCTCAGTTCTATTGGGAATTCCCATGTTTGCCAGCTGAGTACTTGTTCTATTATTCAGCACATTGATCATCCTGGTGGCAACTTCAGGCATGTTGCCTAGAGCAGCCCTTGACTTGTGAATTTCAGCTTGTGCTTTTGGGATGAGCTCTAGCTTCTCATGGATTGTCTCTATATACTGCCATTGGTCAGTAATAGACTGGCCAATGTTGGCCCATATCATTGCCTTAAGCCCAACTATAACTTTATCTAATTTGAGCTCATTTTCTAGCTCTTTTATCCTGTCTTTGAGGGCTTTCACCTCCCTGCCCTTCTCTGCCACCGCTTGCTTGGATTTATCATATCTGTCATTCACCTTGGCCAATTTATCCCTGGTCTCATTTAGCTCTGCCATTTGAGCTTCCAGGGCTTGAATCTCATTTTTTAGCTTTTGCATGTCCAAGCTAGGGGCCTGCTCTGTTGGTGGAGGTGCTGAAGTAGGTGGTGCAGCTTGATCAGTCTGTTGTGGGGGAGGAACAGTAGTTGGGGCAGCTTCCTCAAGGTTTATGATTTGAGGAGGAGGCTGAGAGGTCTGCCCTTCTTCTCTTTGTTTTAAGGCTGCCTGTAGTGCTGTTTTTGCAGCCTCCGATTCTCCCAGCTTTTCCTGAGTTTGGATTAGCTGCTTATACAGAGATATCAACAAGGTTGTGGCCTGTTGATCATGTCTTTGTTGGGCAACATCATCTGTTTGAGGGTGAATTGTGGCTGGGAGTTTGATCTTTCTCCTCAAGGCTACCATGTCTGCATCCCTCAATTTTAATATCTCTTGTATGCCCTTGATATCTTTGGGATCATGCCCCATCTCTATGATGATGTCCTCTAAGGACCTTATTCTGTTGTCCTTTGCCTGGGATGATGCTCTCTCCAACTCTAGCTGAGAGGCTGTATTGTTAAGGCTATTTTGTAGCCTGTAGTTATCCAATGTTTGGTCTGCCAAGGAAGCATAGACCATCTCACCCGTTTGCTTATGCAGTTCTATCTTATCCATTGGGTGGATATCCTTGGCAAGGACTTCCAGGTTAGTCCTCAAGTAGTCAGAGGCAGATTGGGGCTGCACTGCTGTTGGCATAAAATGACTCATGATCATTTTGCCTTCCTGCACATCATATGCAGACATGAGTCTTTGTTGATTTGTGGGAGCCATGTTCAACAGATGGTTATACAGCTGTATCTTGATGGGCTCATTTCTCCTCTTAATGTCGATGAACTGCTGTTTAATGCTGGGTCCACCTTCTCTTTGCTGATTTGAGGAACTCACTTCACCTCCCATTGCTCTATCCTGTTCCTGTTGAAAGGAACTTGCTGATGCTTCCCTGCTGGGTGGGACCATACCAAAAGACTGTCCTATTGGCATTTCTTCCTCTGAGAAGGGATTAATTCTCTGTCTTTTCTCCCCATGAGATGCTGATTTTGTAAGGGGAGTCTCTCTGTCCCTTTTCCTGCTTGTATCCTCCTTTTGTGGAGTTTGGAGGATTGATGCCTCAGCTGAAGTTTCTTGCCTTGGAGGCACAGTTTGTTCAGTGGATTTAGGGGCTTCCACTGTTTGCTCTTGCTGGACAGGCTGTTCCTGCCTTTGTTCTTCCTGTTGTTGCTGTTCTTCTTGCTACTGACCTTCTCCCTGCTGCTCCATTTCTTCTTGTTGCTGCACTAGGATTTCCATTTGCTCTTCAGTCATAGGAGGTGGCTGTTCCACCTACATTTCTTTGCCTTTGTTGGCTGTCTGTGAAGTATTCATGGCAGCTTGCTGATGTGTTGTTGAGGATGAGGCAGCTGCTCCAAGTTGTCTTTTGTATGAGAGGGGGACTTGTCCACAAGTTTCTAAGTCAGTTTCCTTTTGAATATTTCTGGCCTCTCTTTCTAGCAGTTCTTCACTAGTGATTTCCTCTTCTAGGGTGCCCTCTTCCCAGCTCAATGCATTGGCATACTGCTCAATCTCAGGCTGCCTCACATGTGAATAGGTACCCAATTTGTATCTTATCCTCCTGAGGGAAACAAAATGATTAGGGTCATAGGGTATCCACTCAAAACTAGTTTGCAGTTTGAGGGCCTCTACGATACTGTTTGCCTCTTTCCATCCCTCCTCTTTTTTGTTATATAGGAAAGGGCCCAGCTGGTTCCTTACCTTCAACTGTGCCTTCTTGTTCTTACTTTGGAAGTGGAGGTAGTCGGCATTCCCAAATTGCCTGAAGTATTCGAGGGCAAAAAGCCTCATGGGGACATACCTTGGCAGCCTAAAAGGCTTCAACTCACATCCATATACTCTAATGACTGTGTGGTCTTGGTAAAAGTACCAGTTACCAATGCTGTAAGTTTTGTTTAGATGGAGAATTCTCCTCATGTCATCAGTTAGCATTGGAGGAGGAACACCATACAATAATGTCATAGCTGGATGTATGAATAAGTCTATGAACTCACAATATGTGTATGGTGACACAGAGGTGCAATGAAAAACAGAGGTCCAAAACACCACTGACCTTGGATTTCCCTGGGCATTAACTTGTTTCAGGGGAATGAGGAAGCTGCCTGGTTGATTAAACAAGAATAGATGATAAATGTAGGAAGTATATCTGAACAGTCTTTCCCTTTGCAGATTCATCAGCTGGTCATGGATCCTATCTGCAATATATGTGGCTTAGTCATAATGTACAGCTGGAGGCTTTCTAGGAGAGAATATAGACAGCATTGCCATTATAATTTCATCCACATCCTCCATTCCCTTGAACCCTAGGACATAGCTGATCAAGTCCACTAGCATTCTGCCCAATTCATTTAAGTAAGCATATCCAATAGGAGGAGTTCTGATGGTTTCAGAGCCTGATTGTACAAACAACTGGTTGATTTTGATGATCTGGTCATTTGACAACTTATTCCCCTTCTTTATCAAGTTCTGCATGTAGAGGGGGGTCAATGGTTTTGCAGTGTGGAAATGCAGCATCTCATTTATGCTCTCTGGGGTGATATGGAACAGAATTGAGCCTATAGGGCTGAGGACAGCTCTTTGGCATGGATCATAGCACTCCTGGCATCTGTGGATCAATTCAGGCATAGGATTTACCTGGGGGAGGTTGTAGATGGGCAAGTTTGAGTCCCAAATCCCTAGGATATCAGCTCCACTGAGGTGCTGGGCTTTCAACTCATTTAGCATCTGAATATTATATTTAGAGCCTAATGGAAATCAGTCTAACATTTGATAATCCATATCTCCCAGGGTTTTCCATTCTAACTCCCTGTGAGGGGCATTGAGAGGCTTGATGTTCAGTGCAATTGGAGTTTCCATGGTTTTTTGAGCTTCTGACTTGTAGGTGAACTGGTTGAAGTAGGCAGAACAACACAGCGGTGATTACTTGCAATGAAAGTGTGAATTTCAGGGACCAGAGGGTGAAGTGGGTACACAGCACTTGAAATACTGTTTGAATTTACAAATAAGACCAATGTCTGGTCTCACTTTGTCTTCTGTGGCAGGTTTTTAATGGATTGACCAACTGTCTCACGATTGCGCGAGCAGTTTACAGTTTTTGATAAGAACTCGGGAAATCAAGGCTCAGCTGGTGGTTTTCGAGCTTGCAGTTGGAAATAGAGGCTTTGCAGAGGGAATTTGCCGGTGAAATGATGAGTTTTAGTGTCCTTTGAGCCTTCTGAGTAATTTGCAGACAATTTAGGCGTATGGAGGATAAATGATGAGAAATACCTGGCAAACAACGAGCAGTGGCCATAAATGTGGGCGGAATTGGTGCTCTGGAGGTCTTCAGGTCGATTCCAGCGGGGTGGCGCAGTTTTGGACGTAAAAGACCATGCAGCGGAAACAATAGCGAATGAGCAAAAGGTATTCAAAACGTGATTTTTGGCCAAAATATGGACCTTTTGGCAATTTGGCGCTTTTTATCGGATGATGTTAGCATGACGTCATAGGGTGGGGTCAAGCTCAAATGACGTCAGCATGACGTCATCGGGTGAGGTGGCGAGCTACTATTGGTCCATGGGAATGATGCGGTGGCAGACACGTTGGCACAGGGGCGGACGAGAGTACTGACGCGATGGCAGGGTGGCGATGACGTGGGTCTGACGTGGGACCAGCAAACTGGGCGGTAAGTGCCATAGCGGTTACGGTTAAGTGCCATAGCGGTTACGGTTTCTCGGAGCGCTTACGATACGGCCCTGGTTTTGTCAGAGGCCGCTCCGAGAGACCCGAGAGGGTGACGCGTGGCCGCGCAATGACGTATCCCTTCGTCATTTTCTCGGGCGCTAATCGTCTGTCGTGGGGGCCGCTCCGATATCAATGAGGGCCGTCGGATCCCACGGGTCCGATCCGACGGTGGATGAGAGGGCGATGTGATCGGTGGATACGGACACGGGTGGAGGAATAAACAAATATTTCTTTTGGGACACGTGCTCAGCGGGAAAGGTTTAAATATGGTATTTTTCAATGTTTTTCAATATATTTCGAAAAATCAAATATATGCGCCAACTTTGGTTAAGCGGCAAAAGTGGGTTTTTTGGGTTTTTTCATAATTTCAAAGGGGTTATGGGTAGGAGGGGTTTTTATAGGGTTTTTCTTTGCAAATGAAGGTTTAATAAGTGGAATGACTTGAAACAAGGGAGAGAGATGAGGTATAGGTTCATCAAAGTGACCAGATGTCATTTTGATTCCTGACATAGGACCTATTGGCTATAATGCCAAGGGGAAGGATATTTATACAAAATTTGGGGTTTATACACCATGGTGTTAATACTAGTAGGGGAAGGGTAACTTAGGGGATTTACATAGTAGAGTTAGAGTTAATATGGATGAAAGAGTGAATGAGGGGGAAATCACTAAGTTTATTTGAAACTTACTTAGTTTAGGGAGTAGATCAAAATGAAAAGAACTTTAGACAAGAAATGTGGCTTCTAAAAGATTAAGAACCATTATGAAACCAGAATCTCAGCTGATGAGGGAGTGTTAGTAATGAAATGGAGAGGGGAGGAAGGGAGGTTAGACATGCTTTCTGCTTGCTGCAACTTGATGAAGAATGACACCTTCTCAATTCATTGATTTTGCTTTGGTAAACAAAGTTAGCACACATGCAACTGATAAGAAATGGCCCTTCTGCAACCCCAACTGCCTACCCATCTATTTGCCTAGCATTTTCTATTTCTTCTTGGAGGGTGCACTTGGACTTGCAGACCCTTACTTGCCTTTTCTTTTCTTTGGCTTTTCTTTTGTTTTTTCTATCTACTTCTACCCTTATTTCTTCCAAGGTCCCAGATTAAGCTGTTGGGAGCCTTTTTTCTCTACCTAAACTACTTGTCTGCCAAGATTAAACAGTTTGGACAGACTCCTTTCTCTATTCTACAACTGAAAATTTAAAACATGACATGGTCCAGATTAGACTGTTGGACCATCCATCAAAATTTGAGTCCATACCAAGCTATCAGCACAGATTGGATTCTCTCGGAAATATGTGATCTTTGAATCATCAAAGCAGAGCATATTTGGTCCTTTTCACAACCAATCATGAAATATGAAACCTATTGGTATAGGTAGCTAACATGCAGCATTGAGTACGAATGTAGAATTGGTGCAAAGCCAAGACATTGGCGAGTTGTGGCACAAGCGGTTGGGCCATTTGCATCATGGGGCTTTGAAGATAATGCAGCAGATATCTACAAGACTTCTTAAAGATAAACTTGAGCAAGTTGACACATGCAAAGGTTGTACCTTGGAAAATTACACCAAGTCTTCCTTTCATGATCGAGACAGTCGAGAAGAGGCTATCTTAGGGCGATTTCATACTGATTTGTGTGGACCATTCTCGACAGCATCCATAGCGAAGAGGAGGCATTATATGATTTTCATTTATGACTACTCTCATAAATGCTGGATTTATTTCATGCAGAAGAAGGACCAAACTTTCACAAAGTTTTGTGAGTTCAAAGCTTTGGTCGAGAAAGAATTAGGGAAGAAGATCAAGGTCTTGAGAAGTGACAACGTGGAGAATATGTCTCTCAAGAGTTTAAGGACTTCTGCGCAGTGGAAGGAATTAAACGAGTTGACGACACCTCATAACCCACAACAGAATGGGGTGGCCGAGAGGAAGAACAAAACTATTGTAGGGGTAGCACGGGCAATGCTGCATGACCACAGCCTCCCACTTCACTTGTGGGCTGAGGCATGCAACACAATTGTCTATTTGCATAATAGAAGCCCGCATCGCATACTTGGGATGAAGACACCAGAGGAAGCTTTCTTCGGTAAGAGACCAGATGTGGGTCACTTTAGGATCTTTGGCTCATCAATATATTTCCATGTGACAAAGGATGCACGGAAGAAGCTTGAGCTGACAACAGAGTTGGGGATATTTGTGGAGTACACTGATACACCTCAAAACTATCGGGTGTACTTTCCTACTAGTCGGAGGACAGTGGTTTGCAGAGATCTCAAGTTTGATAAGCAGAAGGCCATGCGATTTTCCCTTGAGAGGGAGCTCCAATTACAGGATGTGGAGGAACTGTTAGTTCCGAAGGAGGAGGAGCCTTAGACTAATGCGGAGCAGATGCATGCAGAGGTTCTAGGAGTGGAGACATCCACTCAAGCAAAGTATTCTAGAGATGGATGGAAGCACACAAGAGAAGTTGACAGATTGTTGGAGGATGCAAGAGAGAATGTGGGAGCACCATCTTCTCAGTGCAGATAGAGGAGGTCACCTGAGAGGTACATTGGATACATGGCCCTTGTTGGGGAATGTGTTGAAACTGAGCCATCTTCCTTTGAGGAAGCAGTGCAGCAGCCGATTTGGGTTGATGCTATGGTGGAGTAGTATGACTCCATAGTTCATAATAGTATTTGGGACGTGGTTCCAAGACTGGAGAACAAGTCAATTGTGAGTTCTTGTTGGCTTTACAAGGTAAAGCAAGTGGCTAATGGTAGTGTGGAGAAGCATAATACAAGATTTGTTGCCCATATCTTTTGACAAGTCGAGGGGATTGACTTTGATGAGACTTTTGCTCCTGTCACAAGGTACTCATCTATCAGATCTATGTTAGCACTATTAGCACTGATGGGTTGGAAGATCCATCAGATGGATGTGAAAGTTGCATTCCTCAATGGCCAGATTGAGGAAGAGGTGTACATAGAGCAGCTGGAAGGTTTTGAGACCTTCGATCATGAGTTGCATGTGTGCCGACTCAAGAGAGCGTTGTATGGGTTGAAGCAAGCACCTTGTGCTTGGTACACCAGGATAGACAACTACTTCACCTGGTTGGGTTTCACAAAGAGTGAAGCGGATGCGAACCTGTAACACATCGTGGTGAAAGGTAAGCTGTTGATCATCGTACTTTATGTTGATGATCTCATATTGACTGGTGATGATCAGTTGATCGCGTCTTGCAAAGAGGACCTTGCAAGAGAATTTGAGATGAAAGACATGGGTCTCATGCATTACTTGGCATGGAAGTGTGGCAGAAGGATGGTGAGTTGTTTGTGTCTCAGGGCAAGTATGCCAACGAGATACTTAGGAGATTCCATATGGAGAAGTGAAAGCCCATGCAGACTGCTCTAGCAAGTAACTGGAGGAAGGAGGTTTCTACTTCAAGAGAAGTGGTAGAGGCTACTGTGTACAAGCAATTTGTGGGTTCACTAATGTACTTAGTGAACACACGACCAGAATTGTGCTATGCGGTGAACCAACTGAGTCAAGCGATGGTTCAACCTAACAAGATGTTTTGGAAGGCGGCAAAGCATGGATTGAGATACCTCAGAGGCACATCTTAGTATGGATTATGGTATAGACGGGCAGAGGGAGTGAAACTACAGGGCTTCACTAATGTAGATTGGGCAGGGAGTCCATCAGATCGGAAGAGCACATCAGGAGGGATTTTCTACCTTGGGTCAGTGATAGTTTCTTGGTACAACAAAAAACAGAGGTTGGTTGCACTCAGCTCGGCAGAGGCAAAATACATGGTTGCAAGTCAGGCAGCATGTGAGGCCATTTGGATGCAGAAAATCCTAGTTGATTTGTTTGATCAGAGGATGGATCCAACTATGATCTATTGTGATAATCAGAGTTGTATCAAACTCTCTGAGAATCCAGTGTTTCATTATAGGTCCAAGCACATCGACATCTGATATCATCATCTCAGAGACTATGTATCGAGGAGGATCATGTTGTTGCAATATATTTCGACAGAGGAGCAAGATGCTGACATTTTGACAAAGGCATTGTCAAAGTGTAAATTCGAGTTCCATAGAGATAGGATCGGGGTGGCAGATAATCCTTTCTTGTTGATAGGGAGTGTTGAAATATGGCAATAAGAATATTCCAATTTAATTTGTCCTTGAATTAAATTGTGAATTAAAATCAAATTTAGTCTTAACAGCTACTTGGAAATAACTAATTAATTTATTTTAAATTAATTAGTTGGAGAAATTCAAGTTAGAAGTCTTTCTGAAGTCATGCAAGAGTTATCCCTTAAATTAAGGAGATAAGATTGAGTTATATTTGAGTTGTAATTAGTTAATTCAGTTTACTGAGTTAAGTCCAGTTAAATTAGTTCCAAACTGTTTGAGGAACTAATAGTGAGTTAACAGTCAGTTGATGCATTAATGCACTCAACTAGTGCTACTCTAGTTAACTGAAGATTCTCTCATTAGAAACTCATGCATGTTTATTCTGAGAAAGACCCAGTTGACATTAATGTTCAAGGAAAGTGTACTATTAGTTGCATGTGTTTTCTCATGGAGAAAACTTATGCATGCAGTCAAGGATTCATCCTTGAGGATTGTGCAGTTTTGAAGGTTTGTTTTTCCACTTGGTAATAGGCTAATCATCCAAAAGGAACAACGCAAGGAAATAGGAGCTTGGAGGGCAGAGAGGAAGGCTGGAGAGAAGCCAAGATTTCCTGTGAGCATCTGTGAGGATTGTACTGAGGGCTGGCTAGCTGTGAGAGCTAAGGCTTTGTATAATTCTTATGTATTTCCACCATGTATGATAATACAATAGTGTGGGGTTTCTAGCTGAGGCTTTCCCCAAAGTATTTTCATGTGTATTGTGCCATTGATTCTTCTTCTTCTGATTATATTGTTCAGCTCGATCTTTAAGCTTCCACAAATTGACAGTAGAAGTAGGTTATAGTATTCTTCTTTGATTTATATTACATTATTGAGTTAACCTATCACAAATTTTCTACACTATGCCCATGATCACCAACTGGAAGATAGATGCATCTGATGAGAATGATGTCGACCCCACATTGTATAAACAACTTATTGGATATCTTATGTATCTAGTCAATACGAGGCTAGATATTTTCTTCGCAGTCAATATCCTTAGTCAGTTAATGGTATATCCAAAGAGGGTACATTAGGAAACAACGAGACACATTCTCACGTATGAGTGTGGCACAGTCGAGTATGGGTTGAGATATAGCTGAGGAGATGATGTCATATTTTGTGGATTCACAGATGCAGATTATGTAGGAACTTCAGTGGATAGGAAAATTACCTCTGGGTACTGGTTCATTGTTGGATCAGGGATGGTTTCTTGGTGTAGCAAGAAGTAGAAGTCAGTAGCATTGAGCTCTGCAGAAACAAAGTATATGACAACAATCAAAACTACGTGTGACGTTATATGGCTTCAAAAGTTGCTGGTGAGCTTGTTGAGGCAGAGGATAGAGGTGACCAATGTCTACTGTGATAATGAGAGTTGCATAAATCTCTCTGAGAATCCTGTGTTTCATGACATGTCAAAACACATAGATATTTGATGTCATTTCATCAGAGATTGTGTACAACATGGAGTAGTCCGGCTACAGTATGTTCCCACGGAAGTGCGGGTTGTAGATATACTCATGAAATCTCTAGGAAGAGCTAAGTTCATCTATTTCAAAGAGCAAATAGGTATGGTGGAAAACCTGTTTCAATAGCAGAGGTTGATTACCTTGGATGATTCTCAGTTGTCACAACAACATATGAGAGGGAGTTGCTGTGCAGATGCAGTGTTAGCAACAGTACAACAGGGTCAGCAACAACACAGATGCAACGTACATTAGATTTGCACAGTGGTTGGTGGGAAGCAACAACCATAAATCAGCAATGTGACAGGAGATGATGCAGAGACAAGGTGTTGTGGCAGGATGTGCAACACTAGAAAAATTCCTCGCTAAGAGGGAGTGTTAGTTTTTGTAGCATCGAATGTGTTCTAGCCACATAATTTGGTGGAGAGGCTAGAATCCATGAGATCTCCAAAACCCAGAAATCCTTTCTGGAAATTATGCCTAGAAGTATCTCAATTAGATTATTAACGATTTTTTAATATTTCCTAAGTCTAAACTTAGGAAATATGGTTAATTAAATAGTATTAATTGAGATAAGTTGAGAATCATTTAGAAACTCACATAGATCGATCCATAGATGATCCTAGCCATTTATTAAGTTTTAATCTTGGTCGTTGGTGCTCCAACAATGGATTATAAGAGGAGGTCGATGTTATGATGAAGAATACACTAGTGCAAATACCCAATTGCCTTGGTAGTTCGATTTTCTCAGTAGCAGTAACTCAATAGAGAAGATATAGCTGGAGGGTGAGTAGCAGGTTGAAGAGAAGGGTAGCAACATTCTGAGAGGAAGGATTCCATTCTCTGGATGAGGAAAATGAAGGAAGGCCGAAATTCTCATAGGGTCAGTGTAAGCTCTGTGCAAAGGGTGATGCAAGAGGCTCAGCGCAGAGGCTAGGGAGGTAATTTCGGGCGTAGAAATTAGCTATGGGTTGAGAGAAAATTTTGACAATAATTTTTCCAGAATTTTCCTCATATTAGGTGTAAGAATTTACAGGGTAAGTTCCTCAGAAAGAACACCAAAAGGACACCGCTCACAACCAGATCACAGATCAATACACCAGTATTTTTGACATGGTTAAAACCCTCAAAGAGGGAAACAGTCCACGGCCTGCGCCAACGTGGCTACTACAGGCAATTTATTAATCAAAGAATGAAAATTTACATAAGCTTCTCTCATGCACGGATTACCCGAACAATGACCCTCCATGCGCTTTAAATAGAACTCATGGACCAATCGGGTGTCAAGCCACGGATCAAGTGTCGGTAATACCGAGGAGAGAATGAACCATCGGATCACTACATATCGTGACCGTCGGATTGTAAGTTACAATATGTACAACGGTAAAGAAACACACTTTACCTAACTCTATACCTAACTCTAAACTAGACCAAGTTGTACTTAACTATTTCCTATGTGTCGGAATATCCTAACATCCCCCCTTAAGAACAACTTGGGATAGGATTGAAGGATTTACAAATATGACACAATAGGAGAAGGAAGGAGGCACTAGAGCCTATCCCCCTTAGTGACAACTTCCTGAACTCCAAGCATATATCGAAGTTTAGTGAACTTCGCCTCTGTGAGAGCCTTTTTGAAGATGTCTGCAACCTGATCATCTGTTGAACAATATTGCACTTCAAGAACATGGTCATGAATGAGCTTTCTGATGAAGTGCATGTTTAGTTCAATGTGTTTGCTGCGCTGATGCTGGACTGGATCTTTGCATAGCTGAATGGCACTTTGATTATCACACCAAAGTGTGGTTGGATGCTGCTGCTCAAAGCCAAACTCTGATAGGATCTGACGAAGCCACAAGGCTTCCTTACTAGCTTCCACGGCACCACGATACTCTGCTTCTGCTGACGAAAGAGAAATGGCAGCCTGTTTCTTACAAGCCCATGTAATAGGTCCTGAATCAAGAGTGAAGACATAACCGGCAGTAGACTTTCGATCATCAGGGTCACCAGCCCAATCAGAATCAGTGAAACCGACTAATAGAGGAGCTTCTTTGGCACTGTAATGAATCCCAAACTGTACTGTACCTCGAACATAACGAAGTATTCTTTTAGCTGCTTTCCAATGACTTTCACGGGGGTTTTGCATAAAACGAGCAACAAGGCCAACAGCAAAGGAAAGGTCAGGATGAGTATGGGTTAAATACAAGAGTTTTCCTACAAGTTGACGGTATAAGGTAGCATCAACTTCAGGAGAAGTACAAGAGACTGAAAGTTTGACTCCAAACTGAAAGGGAGAAGGGGCTGGCTTACAGTTTTCCATGTGAAAATGACGAAGAATATCACAAGCATACTTGGACTGGGAAAGGAAAATACCCTCCTTGGATTGCAAGACTTGAAGACCGAGAAAATAGTGTAAGTGTCCTAAGTCTATCATTTCAAATTTCTTTTTAAGGCTGGACTTCACATGGTTTATAAGGTTGGGATCACTACCAGTAAGAATAAGATCATCAACATAAAGAACAAGGATGATAAGAGAGTTGCCCATTTTCTTGGTGTAGACAGTATTGTTAGAATAACACCTAGAAAAGCCAGATTCTAAAAGAAAGCTATCCATTTTGGCATACCAAGCCCGAGGAGCTTGCTTGAGACCATAAAGGGATTTCTTAAGTCGACAAACAATGTAGGAATTTACAGGGTAAGTTCCTCAGAAAGAATACCAAAAGGACACCGCTCACAACCAGATCTCAAATCAATACACCAGTATTTTTGACGTGGTTAAAACCCTCAGAGTGCAAGGAGGGAAACAGTCCACGGCCTGTCCCAACGTGGGTACAGACAATTTATTAATCAAAGAATGAAAATTTACATAAGCTTCTCTCATGCACGGATTACCCGAACAATGACCCTCCATGCGCTTTAAATAGAACTCATGGACCAATCGGGTGTCAAGCCACGGATCAAGTGTCGGTAATACCGAGGTGAGAGTGAACCGTCGGATCACTACATATCGTGACCGTCGGATTGTAAGTTACAAAATGTACAACGGTAAAGAAACACACTTTACCTAACTCTATACCTAACTCTAAACTAGACCAAGTTGAACTTAACTATATCCTATGTGTCGGAATATCCTAACATCCCCCCTTAAGAACAACTTGGGATAGGATTGAAGGATTTACAAATATGACACAATAGGAGAAGGAAGGAGGCACTAGAGCCTATCCCCCCTTAGTGACAACTTCCTGAACTCCAAGCATATATCGAAGTTTAGTGAACTTCGCCTCTGTGAGAGCCTTTGTGAAGATGTCTGCAACCTGATCATCTGTTGGACAATATTGCACTTCAAGAACATGGTCATGAATGAGCTTTCTGATGAAGTGCATGTGTAGTTCAATGTGTTTGCTGCGCTGATGCTGGACTGGATCTTTGCATAGCTGAATGGCACTTTGATTATCACACCAAAGTGTGGTTGGATGCTGCTGCTCAAAGCCAAACTCTGATAGGATCTGACGAAGCCACAAGGCTTCCTTACTAGCTTCCACGGCACCACGATACTCTGCTTCTGCTGACGAAAGAGAAATGGCAGCCTGTTTCTTACAAGCCCATGTAATAGGTCCTGAACCAAGAGTGAAGACATAACCGGCAGTAGACTTCCGATCATCAGGGTCACCAGCCCAATCAGAATCAGTGAAACCAACTAACAGAGGAGCTGCTTTGGCACTGTAATGAATCCCAAACTGTACTGTACCTCGAACATAACGAAGTATTCTTTTAGCTGCTTTCCAATGACTTTCACGGGGGTTTTGCATAAAACGAGCAACAAGGCCAACAGCAAAGGAAAGATCAGGACGAGTATGGGTTAAATACAAGAGTTTTCCTACAAGTTGACGGTATAAGGTAGCATCAACTTCAGGAGAAGTACAAGAGACTGAAAGTTTGACTCCAGACTGAAAGGGAGAAGGGGCTGGCTTACAGTCTTCCATGTGAAAATGACGAAGAATATCACAAGCATACTTGGACTGGGAAAGGGAAATACCCTCCTTGGATTGCAAGACTTGAAGACCGAGAAAATAGTGTAAGTGTCCTAAGTCTGTCATTTCAAATTTCTTTTTAAGGCTGGACTTCACATGGTTTATAAGGTTGGGATCACTACCAGTAAGGATAAGATCATCAACATAAAGAACAAGGATGATAAGAGAGTTGCCCACTTTCTTGGTGTAGACAGTATTGTCAGAATGACACCTAGAAAAGCCAGATTCTAAAAGAAAGCTATCCATTTTGGCATACCAAGCCCGAGGAGCTTGCTTGAGACCATAAAGGGATTTCTTAAGTCGACACACAAGGCTGGAGTCTGTTTGTATGAAGCCAATGGGTTGTTCCATATAGATTTCTTCCTGCAAGTCCCCATGCAAGAAGGCAGATTTAACATCCATTTGATGGACTTCCCATTTTAAAGAGGCAGCAAGGGAAAGAACAAGGCGGATAGAGTTCATTTTGGCAACAGGGGAGAAGGTTTCAGTGTAGTCAATGCCTTCAACCTGTGAAAAGCCCTTAGCAACAAGACGAGCTTTATGTTTATCAACTTTCCCATCTGGTCCATACTTGGTTCTGTAAACCCATTTACATCTAACAAGTTTGCGTCCCTTTGGTAGAGGAACAAGATCCCATGTATCATTTGTCATCAATGAATGATATTCTTCATTCATAGCTGCTTCCCAATGTGGATGGCCTGAAGCTTCTGCAAAAGTGTCAGGATCATGATTTACTGGAGCTTGAGCCAGTAAAGAAGAGGCTCTTTCAAACTGAGAACGTGTACGTCGCTGATCTGTAGGATCACCGGCAAGATCACCTGCTGCATCCCGAGTAGCACGGACCCATCTTGGAAGTTGAGGATCCTGAGAAGGTGGGGGAGGATTATCATCCTCACTTTCATCATCTGAAGAAGAAATGTTTTCAAAAGTAGAAGAGATAGGAAGAGGTGGCACATCCGCCGGACTAGGCTCGCAGGCCGATTTATTTTCATCAAATTTTACATCTCTTCTAATGATAACATTTTTGGACTTAAATGGAATAAGTCTATAACCTTTTACATCTTCAGAATATCCAACAAAAGTACATTTCTCACTCTTAGGTTCTAAAGCTTTATGCTTTTCATCTGGAATATGGGCCCATGCTTCACTTCCAAACACACGAAAGTGACTTACATCTGGTTTAATGGAACTCCAAGCTTCTTCTGGAGTGATATTCTCTAGAACCTTAGTAGGAGTGCGATTGATTATATAATTTGCACAATTAATTGCTTCGGCCCAAAAACTAAGACTGAGTCCTTTAGATTGCAGCATACAATTAGCCATTTCCTTTAAGGTGCGATTTTTCCTTTCAGCTACACCATTTTGTTGTGGAGTGTATGGAACAGTATGTTGCATTTGAATTCCATTTTCGGTGCAAAAGTTGATGAATGTGTTTTTAACATATTCTCCACCATTATCAGTTCTTAGCTTAAGAATTTGATGTCCAGATTGTTTTTCAACAAAGGCTTTGAAGGCCAAAAAAGTGTTAAATACTTCGCTCTTGAGTTTTAAGAAGTATACCCAAGTGCGTCTGGAGAAATCATCAATGAAAGTTAAGAAGTACTTGCAGCCAGAGAATGAAGCAACAGGAAGAGGACCACATAAATCACTGTGCACAAGCTGTAAAGGGGCTGAGGCGTGCCAAGAGGCACGTTTGTCAAAACTGTCCCGATGATGTTTTCCGAGTACACATCCGGAACAAACACCATCTCTGCAAGATACCATAGGAAGACCTGTCACCATATTTTCTTTACATAGATGCTGAAGGGAGCGATAGTTTAAGTGACCAAATCGCTCATGCCAAAGTTTGCTCACTTCATCATTATGAGCAACAAATACTGAGGGAAGATTTGATGACCCAAAGTTGTGAAACTTATACAACCTTGTGGAATCATCAGCAAGACCAGTAGCTAGAATCTGTTTAGGATCTTTTAGATCCTTGATTACAACATCATGAGGTGAAAATTCAACAATTTTACCTTCACCTGAATGAGTTATCTGATAGACAGATAGAAGGTTGCAGGATAAGGTTGGAACACATAATACATCATTAAACTGACCATTGTCTAGATGAACAGTTCCAGTCCCTACAACATTAAGAGATCTATCATCACCAACATATATATTTTTGGTGTTACAATCATTTAAAGAAGAAAACATGGCTTGGTTTTTGGCCATGTGATAAGAGGCTCCAGAATCAATGAGCCACTCATGAGAATGAGAAGAAGAAGAAGATACATTTAATGCATAACCAGACTGAGATGATTGACAACGACATGCAGAAAGTGCCATTCCGGAAGTTGAAGTTGAAGTAGGCTCCACATGGATGTTATGTTTCTTCATTGCGGCTTCCAAGGCTTCCATCTTCTTAAAGCATTTAGATTCTAAGTGGCCATCTCGATTACAAAAGTTACAATGTCTATCAGTCTTCTTCCATTTGTTTTTATTGGTCTTATCATTTTGCTGAAATGATCTTTCATCTTGAGGCTGAGTTGGTTTAGGACCATTCCTTTGAGGATAAGACTTCTTAGGATTCTTTGAATTTGGTTGCTGCTGGGCGGCTAACGCTTTCGAGGAAGAGTTTCCAAGATTAAGAAGACCAAGGTGTAAGAGTTTTTCTTGTTCTCTTATTAAGGAATCACAAAAGGAGTCAAAGGAAGGGGGTTTGTAGTCTTTGCCTTGACAAATGAAAGCTTCCCTTGTAGAATGGAAAGTGGAAACAAATACAGAGTAGGCTGGTCCCAACTTAGTAAGGATGGAATAAATAAGGTTACCATCTTCTTTCTTAACTTTAACACCTTCCAAGAGATATCTAAGGGTCTTGAATTTGGACAAGAAATCTTCAATGCAAGAAAAATTATTAGGATCCAAAGTAAGCAACTCATTTTCAAGTTGATGGGCTCTAATTTCATTTTTAATCCCAAAAACTTTAGCAAGTTTTTCTAATGCTTCATGAGGAGTTTCAATTTCTGCAATGTGGAATCTAAGATCAGGAGAAACAGACATTCCTATCAAACCACGTGCTTGATCTTGTCTATTTTCCCATTTTTCGGCCTTGTCTTCATCTTTGGGTTTCTTCTCTTGGTCTGTGGCTATTCTGAAGAGACCTTTACTTCTAAGTAAATCTCCCATGTAGGCTACCCATTGGAAGTAGTTAGTGCTGTCAAGAATGACTTGGCATGGACTTTCCATTTTTTGAAAAAAAACTGAAGCTGAAGATGCTGAAAGTAAGTGGTCCAATGGATAGATCTCGAAAAAATAGGCGGTTTTAAAAAAAACGGCTCTGAAAAAGGCTTCCGGATGAAGAAGTTATGGCTTTTTGAAAAAAAATTGTTGACGTTGCCGGCAAAGTGCGCGAATGTGCGGGAATGAAAAAATCCGCCCCCACAAAATGGAGACTTGAACCCAAGACCTCTACTCTCTTAAAAAGTCTTTGAACCAATTGATCTATACAAAATATTTGAGAGAGAGAGAGAGAGAGAGAGAGAGAGAGAGAGGGGGGGGGGGGGCCTCGATTTGCGTGCTTGCCTTGGGAAGGCTCTTTTCCCTACAAAACACAAAACACAAAACCCAACACGAATATGCAAAGAAAAACGAACCTTACGGCTCGAAGTTAGCTTTAGCCAAAAAACTAGAATTTTAAAAAAAATCTCAAAGTTAGCTTTTAGCCGAAAAACTAAATATTTTTCTCAATGTTTCTGATTTTCCGAGATCACACTAAGGTGCAGGGAAAAGAGCATACGCATGAGAAAAATCCTTTCCTTCTGTTTCTGATTTGCCCAGATCGCACAGAGTCGCAGGGCAAAGAGCATACGCAGAAATGAAAGGTATAGATCCGGGAAAAAAAAGGCTAAATAAACCGAAACCGAAATAAGCAGAGAGAAAATGACAGTAAACTGCAAAAAAAACACTGTATACCTCCCGATCTGAAAAATGACGCAGCTAGGGCTACCGGAAACCTTTTCGCGTGAAACGAAAGGGGTTCCTCACTGAAACAGATGCTCCGAACGCAACAGAGCAGTCCTCTCGGCCCGAAAGCAGTCAGAAACAGCAGATCTAGGAAACGACAGCCGCATGCAGTTCTACCGGCTTCAGATTTGGATCACCAACGGACGCGGCCCTCAAATAGCTCTGATACCATGTAGGAATTTACAGGGTAAGTTCCTCAGAAAGAATACCAAAAGGACACCGCTCACAACCAGATCTCAAATCAATACACCAGTATTTTTGACGTGGTTAAAACCCTCAGAGTGCAAGGAGGGAAACAGTCCACGGCCTGTCCCAACGTGGGTACAGACAATTTATTAATCAAAGAATGAAAATTTACATAAGCTTCTCTCATGCACGGATTACCCGAACAATGACCCTCCATGCGCTTTAAATAGAACTCATGGACCAATCGGGTGTCAAGCCACGGATCAAGTGTTGATAATACCGAGGTGAGAGTGAACCGTCGGATCACTACATATCGTGACCGTCGGATTGTAAGTTACAATATGTACAACGGTAAAGAAAGACACTTTACCTAACTCTAAACTAGACCAAGTTGATCTTAACTATATCCTATGTGTCGGAATATCCTAACAAACAAGGCTGGAGTCTGTTTGTATGAAGCCAATGGGTTGTTCCATATAGATTTCTTCCTGCAAGTCCCCATGCAAGAAGGCAGATTTAACATCCATCTGATGGACTTACCATTTTAAAGAGGCAGCAAGGGAAAGAACAAGGCAGATAGAGTTCATTTTGGCAACAGGGGAGAAGATTTCAGTGTAGTCAATGCCTTCAACTTGTGAAAATCCCTTAGCAACAAGACGAGCTTTATGTTTATCAACTTTCTCATCTGGTCCATACTTGGTTCTGTAAACCCATTTACATCTAACAAGTTTGCGTCCCTTTGGTAGAGGAACAAGATCCCATGTATCATTTGCCAACAATGAATGATATTCTTCATTCATAGCTGCTTCCCAATGTGGATGGCCTGAAGCTTCTACAAAAGTGTCAGGATCATGATTTACTGGAGCTTGAGCCAGTAAAGAAGAGGCTCTTTCAAACTGAGAACGTGTACGTCGCTGATCTGTAGGATCACCTGCTGCATCCCGAGTAGCACGGACCCATCTTGGAAGTTGAGGATCCTAAGAAGGTGGGGGAGGATTATCATCCTCACTTTCATCATCTGAAGAAGAAATGTTTTCAAAAGTAGAAGAGATAGGAAGAGGTGGCACATCCGCCGGACTAGGCTCGTAGGCCGATTTATTTTCATCAAATTTTACATCTCTTCTAATGATAACATTTTTGGACTTAAATGGAATAAGTTTATAACCTTTGACATCTTTAGAATATCCAACAAAAGTACATTTCTCACTCTTAGGTTCTAAAGCTTTATGCTTTTCATCTGGAATATGGGCCCATGCTTCACTTCCAAAAACACGAAAGTGACTTACATCTGGTTTAATGGAACTCCAAGCTTCTTCTGGAGTGATATTCTCTAGAACCTTAGTAGGAGTGCGATTGATTATATAATTTGCACAATTAATTGCTTCGGCCCAAAAACTAAGACTGAGTCCTTTAGATTGCAGCATACAATTAGCCATTTCCTTTAAGGTGCGATTTTTTCTTTCAGCTACACCATTTTGTTGTGGAGTGTATGGAACAGTATGTTGCATTTGAATTCTATTTTCGGTGCAAAAGTTGATGAATGTGTTTTTAACATATTCTCCACCATTATCAGTTCTTAGCTTAAGAATTTGATGTCCAGATTGTTTTTCAACAAAGGCTTTGAAGACCAAAAATGTGTTAAATACTTCGCTCTTGAGTTTTAAGAAGTATACCCAAGTGCGTCTGGAGAAATCATCAATGAAAGTTAAGAAATACTTGCAGCCAGAGAATGAAGCAACAGGAAGAGGACCACATAAATCACTGTGCACAAGCTGTAAAGGGGCTGAGGCGTGCCAAGAGGCACGTTTGTCAAAACTGTCCTGATGATGTTTTCCGAGTACACATCCGGAACAAACACCATCTCTGCAAAATACCATAGGAAGACCTGTCACCATATTTTCTTTACATAGATGCTTAAGGGAGCGATAGTTTAAGTGACCAAATCGCTCATGCCAAATTTTGCTCACTTCATCATTATGAGCAACAAACACTGAGGGAAGATTTGATGACCCAAAGTTGTGAAACTTATACAACCTTGTGGAATCATCAGCAATACCAGTAGCTAGAATCTGTTTAGGATCTCTTAGATCCTTGATTACAACATCATGAGGTGAAAATTCAACAATTTTACCTTCACCTGAATGAGTTATCTGATATACAGATAGAAGGTTGCAGGATAAGGTTGGAACACATAATACATCATTAAACTGACCATTGTCTAGATGAACAGTTCTAGTCCCGACAACATTAAGAGATCTATCATCACCAACATATATATTTTTGGTGTTACAATCATTTAAAGAAGAAAACATGGCGTGGTTTTTGGCCATGTGATAAGAGGCTCCAGAATCAATGAGCCACTCATGAGAAGGAGAGGAAGAAGATACATTTAATGCATAACCAGACTGAGATGATTGACAACGACATGCAGAAAGTGCCATTCCAGAAGTTGAAGTTGAAGTAGGCTCCACATGGATGTTATGTTTCTTCATTGCGGCTTCCAAGGCTTCCATCTTCTTAAAGCATTTAGATTCTAAGTGGCCATCTCGATTACAAAAGTTACAATGTCTATTAGTCTTCTTCCATTTGTTTTTATTGGTCTTATCATTTTGCTAAAATGATCTTTCATTTTGAGGCTGAGTTGGTTTAGGACCATTCTTTTGAGGATATGACTTCTTAGGATTCTTTGAATTTGGTTGCTGCTGGGCGGCTAACGCTTTCGTGGAAGAGTTTCCAAGATTAAGAAGACCAAGGTGTAAGAGTTTTTCTTGTTCTCTTATTAAGGAATCACAAAAGGAGTCAAAGGAAGGGGCCTTGTAGTCTTTTCCTTGACAAATTAAAGCTTCCCTTATAGAATGGAAAGTGGAAACAAATACAGAGTAGGCTGGTCCCAACTTAGTAAGGATGGAATAAATAAGGTTACCATCTTCTTTCTTAACCTTAACACCTTCCAAGAGATATCTAAGGGTCTTGAATTTGGACAAGAAATCTTCAATGCAAGAAAAATTATTAGGATCCAAAGTAAGCAACTCATTTTCAAGTTGATGGGCTCTAATTTCATTTTTAATCCCAAAAACTTTAGCGATTTTTTCCAATGTTTCATGAGGAGTCTCAAGTTCTGCAATATGGAATCTAAGATCAGGAGAAATAGACATCCCTATCAAACCACGTGCTTGATCTTGTCTATTTTCCCATTTTGCAGCCTTGTCTTCATCTTTTGGTTTCTTCTCTTGGTCTGTGGCTATTCTGTAGAGACCTTTACTTCTAAGTAAATCTTCCATGTAGGCTATCCATTGAAAGTAGTTAGTGCTGTCAAGAATGACTTAGCATGGACTTTCCATTTTTTAAAAAAAAACTGAAGCTGAAGATGCTGAAAGTAAGTGTTCCAATGGATAGATCTCGAAAAATTAGGCTGTTTTAAAAAAAACGGCTCTGAAAAAGGCTTACGGATGAAGAAGTTATGGCTTTTTGAAAAAAAATTGTTGAAGTTGCCGACAAAGTGCGCGAATGTGCGGGAATGAAAAAAAATCCGCCCCCACAAAATGGAGACTTGAACCCAAGACCTCTACTATCTTAAAATAGCTTTGAACCAATTGATCTATACAAAAAATTTGAGAGAGAGAGAGAGAGAGAGAGAGGGGAGGGGCCTCGGTTTGCGTGCCTGCCTTGAGAAAGCTCTTTTTCCCTACAAAACACAAAACACAAAACCCAACACGAATATGCAAAGAAAAATGAACCTTGCGGCTCGAACTAGATATTTAAAAAAAAAAAAATCTCAAAGTTAGCTTTAGCCGAAAAACTAAATATTTTTCTCAATGTTTCTGATTTTCCGAGATCACACTAAGGTGCAGGGAAAAGAGCATACGCATGAGAAAAATCCTTCCTTTTTGTTTCTGATTTGCCCAGATCGCACAGAGTCGCAGGGCAAAGAGCATACGCAGAAATGAAAGGTATAGATCCGGTTAAAAAAAAAGGTAAATAAACCGAAACCGAAATAAGCAGAGAGAAAATAACAGTAAACTGCAAAAACACTGTATACCTCCCGATATGAAAAATGACGCAGCTAGGGCTACCGGAAACCTTTTCGCGTGAAACGAAAGGGGTTCCTCACTGGAACAGATGCTCCGAACGCAACAGAGCAGTCCTCTCGGCCCGAAAGCAGTCAGAAACAGCAGATCTAGGAAACGACAGCCGCATGCAGTTCTACCGGCTTTAGATTTGGATCACCAACAGACGCGGCCCTCAAATAGCTCTGATACCATGTAAGAATTTACAGGGTAAGTTCCTCAGAAAGAACACCAAAAGGACACCGCTCACAACCAGATCACAGATCAATACACCAGTATTTTTGACGTTGTTAAAACCCTCAAAGAGGGAAACAGTCCACGACTTGCGCCAACGTGGCTACTACAGGCAATTTATTAATCAAAGAATGAAAATTTACATAAGCTTCTCTCATGCACGGATTACCCGAAAAATGACCCTCCATGCGCTTTAAATAGAACTCATGGACCAATCGGGTGTCAAGCCACGGATCAAGTGTCGGTAATACCGAGGAGAGAATGAACCGTCAGATCACTACATATCGTGACCGTCGGATTGTAAGTTACAATATGTACAACGGTAAAGAAACACACTTTACCTAACTCTATACCTAACTCTAAACTAGACCAAGTTGTACTTAACTATTTCCTATGTGTCGGAATATCCTAACATTAGGCTTCTAGTTGGGCATCTAAATTTTTGTACTTAGAATTGCTTCTAAAGAATAATAATAAAACCCTCATTTGCTGCATCTGTTTTCCCACATTGGGTTTTTCCGAGAACAATTGTCCAAAAATAATTGTGTCAAAATTTTTATGTGTGTGCTAAAATTTTTAAAATTTCAACATTTTTATTTTCCACAATATTTTTATGGTAAAAATTACATTTGTGATTTTATTCTTTGTTTGTCGTAGTAAATAAACTACATAATTAAATATAAAGTTAGAAGAATAATTTCCAATTGCTGCAATAGATAAAATTTCACAGAGGGCTTCGAGTAGTAGTTGATTGTGTTTGGTAGACGATGTCCTTTTCAATATTATTGGAGAGGAAGCAACATGAAGCTTATAACACAGAATGGAGAGCCTCTATATGATGAAATCTATGTCAAATTTATTACTTGAAGCATAAAATGTATAATATATAGATGAAAGAAGTTACCAATATTGTTGATCATTTGAATGCATTTAATACTCTTATATGCTAGTTAAGTTATATGGATGTTAATCAATAAGGAAGATAAAGGTAGTGACGTCGTTGTGTTTGTTCGTCGAATCTCAGGACCATCCAATCAATTCAATTAGCTTTAGTACAAGTGATACTCTTGATTATGATTCTGTTGTGGGAGCATTGTTTTCTGAGGAGGTGTGTAGTAAATCCAATATAAAAACCTTCACACAATAAATATGGTGTTTAGAGATTTATCTAGCAAAAAAAGAGAGAAGGAAGGTACATTAAGATCCAAGTCAAAAGGTAAGAAGGGTAAGCTAAAATGTTGGTACAACAATATAACAAGGCATCTTAAGAAATATTGTTATAAGTGATAGGAATCCATGGAAGACTCCAGAACAAAACCAAATTTATTTGAGTCAATTTTTGGTATGGTTGATGAAAGTTTATATATATGTAATGTTTCTTATATCATGGAGAATGGTCATTAGATTCCTATGCTTCACACCATGTGTTCACATAAGAGTTGGTTTTCTTCTTATGAAATTATTGATGGTGGTATTGTGCTTATGGGGAACAATGTGTCTTGTAAGATTGTTTGGGTTAGGAGCATTAATATTAAAGTGTTTGATGTTTTTGTAAGAATGTTAACATAATTAAGACATGTAGTTGAACTTAAAAAATAATTTAATTTCTTTGGAAGTTTTGGATTTTGGAGGTTGTAGATTTACAGGTCAAAGTGAAGCACTAAAAGTTTCCAAGGGAATCTTGGTGGTTATAAAGGCTAAAAAGATTGGGAATATTTACAAGGTGGAAGACAACACCGAAATAAATGAATCAATGGTGGCATCTAATAACAAAAATTAATCTATTTGTTTATGGCATCAATGACTAGGTCACATGAGAAAGAAAATATCAAGGATACTTATAAACTACAAGCTACTTCTAGATTTGATATCTTTGAATTTAAATTTTTGCAAACATTGTGTTTTTTAGAAGCATGTAGTGATGAGCGAAAGACTTGGTCTAAATTCATCAATATCTAGAGTCAAGACTCATAAATTAAAACTAAAATTGAACAATGGATAATGAACCAATATTATTAGAACTAGGTTGGTGATTGAACCGGTCGACCCCAAAACTGGAAATTGGGAAAGAAATTGGCCCAAAAAATCGATGGACCAAAAAATACATAAATATTCAAATTTTGAAAAACAAATTATTTGAATTTTCATGTGCATCCATACGAATCCAAACCATTATACAAAATATGCAAAAATTCTCATATATATACCAAGGATGCATATAACCAAAATAACATTGAGTGCAATCCATATTTGAACCAAAAATACATCAAGAAAGAGGCTCTAAATGGTTTCTACAGTCTAACAAATTCATGCTACAAAAAATACCTAGATATCATCAAAAAAATTGCATATATTAGGATCATCATCATCAATATCATCCTCTAAGCATTAAAATAAAATAGAAAAAGCTTAACATGTCAATTTGAGATTTTTCTTGAGTGATAGGTATAATTTTACTAGGGTCATGACGAAGGAGTTCAATAATCAATGCCACCAACATTGATGTACATATAGGGTTTGGTGCTCTTGATTAAATGTTACTTCTCGACCCTCCTACATGGTAGAATCTAATGGAAATGTTGCAATCCCCCCAATCTTGAAATCATAAAAACTGTTAAACCTACTGGATTTTCGTGGGATATAAAACTCTACTTTCTCCATATGAAATCTAGTGAGGTCAAAACCAATTTCAAACATCCTGAGTCAATTAATGGTAATGTTAAAAATTTAAGTAAAATGATGAAAATTGAAGGTAAAGGAAAACACTGCTTTTACCTTAAGAATTTAACATTGTCATTAATTACATAGCATTAGTAGGGCTCTAGGGTTGAATATTATGCTTTTCCACTCATATATTGTTGTTTTCAAACAAAATTAAGGGGTATTCCTAGCCCTTTTAAGGGGAGAAGCCCAAAAGTAGGGCCTTTTGGAGAAACAAGTCTCCCTAAGTTTCCCCGAAAGGGTGATGTGGGGAAATGTTCCTCGAAGTGTTCCCCCTTCTCGGGCATGTGGGAAATGTGGGGTGAACACATACCACCTTGGGTGATGCACCCTTGTGGAACATTGTCAATTTTTTTTAGTTGTAAAGCTTATTGTTGTTTGTATTTTGGTGCAACGGTGTATCAAAAATCCAATCTATTACACAGTTGTTATTCCTTGCATAGAATCAACAAGCAAATGATTAGAGCGATAAACACATAAACAAATGAATAATGAAATTAAATATATACAAAATATCATTAGTCACAATGAATTAACAAGGAAAACCAAAAGAAAGAAACTCAAGAGGGAGGGAAGCAAGAATTCTCTTTATTTCCAGGTGAAAATAGTTACAAATTATCTTAGAGACACCAAAGGGAGTTGATAGGGCAATGGAACCTATGCTTGCACTAAAGGAAGGTATTTTTTCCCTCTCCTTGCAATAATGATTTCTCCTCAAAGACATCCTATGAGAGCTCTCATGGTGAGTTATATGAATGCCAAGAAATGCTAATTGGCTATACAATTTGGCAACATAAATTAGCTTGGGATTCTCTCTTATTTTGGTCCCAAATCCATTGATATTTATAGGCCAAATCTCATGCCTTCGCTCCCCTTGGCTAATTTATGAGATTTGATCCTTAAGTGATCTCGTGGGAGATGGGGAATCCTTTGGAGGCTCCTTAATGCCACTTAAGTGGTAGAGTGGCTCGAGACTAAGTTAGCTAGCCTTGTACTTGTGGTAAGAGGTTTCCAATTTAATGTGATTTGGCTCGTGGACTGTGGAGTTATCACTTTTATGGATTTGCAGGAATATCAGAGAAATAACCACAATGATTTGTGCAAAAATGCTGAGGTGACCTTGCACAATTTGATTTTTTAAATGGAAACCTTGGGAGCCTTTGGTTTTTGTTGGTTTGTAATGTTTTCGAATGTTCACTAATAAACTCACGCATACCATTCTTCAATTGTCAACATCTTGGCTAGTGCATTTGGGTGTTTGATTTTTCAATCATAATAGTTGCCTCTTGATGTATGAGGTTAGGAGAAAATGTATAGCTTAAATACATCATGTTTTCTTTCCTAAAGATGAGTCCTACTAACTTCTTGGTAGAAATATCCTTGTTTAAAGAGAGAGTATGGGGGTATTTAAGAAGAGATTGTAGAATCCACTATTGATAGAAAATATTTACAAAATACAAACTAGGTATGCATGTGCCATGCTCGTGACTATGACTTTGATTATTATGGTTACATTGGTACATGATGAATTGCGTTAAGAATTTTGAGAACATAACTGTTGTTGTTGAAGTAGGTGATTTCTTCACACTTGGGGGAATATTTGATAGAAAATGGAAAGAATGACACATAGTCTCCCATGTACTTTGCACAATTTCATGATGATGGCACTACTGGTGGAGGTGTCAACCTGGTAGATGTGTTTTTTACCAAACAGAAAAAGTGCAACTTTCGTAAAGTATGACACTCACCGATGTGAAACAATGTTGGCATAGAACATCAAGGATGCCAATGAAATCAATGGGAAATGATAACCCCCATCATTCCATCCAAGGTCCACAGTGAATGGGAGTGAAGACCAAGTTACTGTGTTTTTCCTTGAAAGTGACAGTTGATGTCGATAGGAAGGAAGACACGACTATGTGGAAAATAATTTTTCCCAGAAATGCACTTGAGATTTGATACAGGAAGGGAACTTGTATGAGTGACATAGAAATGGTTATTGAGGTAGACATAGCGAAATGGAGACTGTAAACATCCCAAGGTTAGAGCACTTGTGCAAGTGGCAACAATAAAAACAAACCGAGGTGGACAAGCTTTTAGAGTAGAGGACATCCAGGGGGGTGACAAAATGTTGCTTTGACTAGGTGAATTGGGTATAAAACACTATGATATTCTTGTTATAAGAAACAAAGGGACATGAAATGAAATTGATATTGAGAAAATGATGTATAAAATTTGTATTCTAACCAAGGGAAATTAGGGACTGCTGTTGGGTAGTAGATATTAAAATGAGTGATATTCTTGCTTCCAAAAAGAATATTCGTACACTTTCCAAAATAATTTAAGGACGGTTTGGAATGTACAAACACAAAGACGTGTGCCCAAGTGTGCGGTAGCTTGTGTGATGGTGCAGGGGAATGACTATATAGGGTGGGGGCCCCATTGGCTAGTTTCAATGTAAGGAAAATGCATGGGGAGTGATCATGCAAATGGTTTACTGCATTATAGAGGTATGAGAGGCCAAGTACTAATGAGACGGTGAATTCATGATGATATATTTTATGGTGCCTGAGAATATAGAGTTGGTAAGTAATGAGTCGAGAAGGAATGTGGCCATGGTCCAAGTCATCCAAATGAATGATTCATGGATGAGAAATAAAAATAGGGATGGTAGTAATGTTGTGGCTACTATTGTAAGGGTTAATCCATGGGGGTGGAAATCTATCAATCTATGTGGACATAAACCTATTACAAGAGGAAGGTGTGGATGAACATGGTCAAAATATGGGGGGGCTATGGTGAACTCAGGGGGTTTCTACTCAGTTATGTAATTCTATCTGAGGGAGGATCTTATCATACTAGTTAGGATGAGATACCTTGAGTGTGATTTTTTTGTCTTGTACTCGGGGAGCCATGGTGGGTGGGAAGATTGTATCATGCAATCATGATCCAGATACCCTAAGTGAGTATCGCAGATATAAAAAAAAATTTGAAAATGCATATGTGACAATAGAGAATAAAGGCATGGTGCACGTGATGATGAGCTGATCTGAAAATCACTTGTGAGTGATCTCAGTTAAATAATTAATGAATGAAGGTATTACAAACTCATGTGCTGGTGTGTGTCCATGCTATCTTAGGCAATGGATCGATCAGATTGCAAAATACACAAAGACTAGAAAATGGAAAATAGTAAGAGAAACACAGTAAGCAAATACAAGAACACAACAAATTAATAAGGAGTTCACCCTATCCTCCAGGGCTATGTCTCCGATCCAGCTTTCAGTGGTGGCCTTCTTTTATTGTTTCTTTAAAGCAGATTTTTTACAGTGAGGATTTCAATTTGAGTCTCCTGAAATACATAATGCTTGGTAGGGTGGTTCTTGGATTCCCCCAGCTAATAGAGCGCACAGACTCTTTCCTTACCAAATCTTGACCTCTCTGGTCTTTAACGGGAGGAGCCCAATGTGGTACTCAATTCCTGACAGATCCTCATAGGGATTGCTTGAACCTCTCAAGCCTTCTGTCTGCTCGATGCTGCCTTACGCTGTAGGTCAGCGCAGCTCTCTATTTTTCTGCCTCTTGCTTCACTATCTCTTTCGTCTTTTCTTTCACTATTTTTCTTCTTTGGTTCTTCCTTGTTCTGTTTTCTTTCTATTCATGGATTAAAGCCAATTTTTCCTTGACGGTTCACTTCCTCTTCCACCCTTTCGGATTGCCTGCTGCTGTTCGCTTGGAGTTCCTTGCCTCTGTGTCTTCGCCAATGTCTCACAGGGAAGTGGCCACTTGTCTTCTCACGAACTATGCCATCTCTTCCTCAACAGTTCGGTATTTCAGTTACGTTGTGAAATGATTCATTCGCCAACTTAGCGGTCAAATCTGACTTCAGAATTTTAAATGCCACGACTTAATTCCCCCATCACATCTGGTTTTCCATCGGGCGCAATCTCCGCCATCAGATCTGGAGCCCCTAGATCCTACGGTGTTCGCTCTTTTCACGTGGTTGACTTGCTCGACCGTTAGCCCGCGATGAGAGGCAGTTTTCTCTCTCATCTGCTGGACACACATCGTGCAATGTATGGAATCGCTCGTCCTCCTACCAAATCTGCTTACCGACCAATATGCCTCCGATATTCTGTCGGTTTTTGGAGCGCGGGACCTGCCTTTCACCTTAGCGCTTTCCCTACAGTGTCCCGACTTCCCACGCGACTGAGCGCTTGGGGATTTTCCTTCTTGAGGGGTTTTTTCCAGCGATGCGCTAATCACGCATCAGAAACGGCCTCCGTTTTCCAATCCGGACTTCCCAACTGTTAGTTTTGCATCCTGCGCGGTCTCCATGGGCTTGGGTCAGCGCGCTTTGACCGAGGTTCTCATCGTTCTTTGCTGGCTACAAACTGCCACTGTCGAGAGGTCTTCCTGATATTTCTTTGTTCATAAATTTTGAAGTCTGTCATGATTTGATACAATCATAGAACTTTGCTAATTTTCATGGATCCAATTCGAATCACGGCCTTGCCACTGAAAAATCTTTTGGACCACCAAAAGTTGTTTTTCAAGCATCGACTAAGTGAGGGTACAATTGTCTCACTTGTCCAATCTCTATCCACTTTGCACTGCTCGAATTTGAATCCTTGATCCCAATTCTGAGGTACTCAACATCTCCTCTACTGGTTGTCCTCACCTTCCTGTCCAGAACTATGTATTCCTGCAATTCATTAAGATATTCAGGTAGCAATTCATCAATAGAAGGAAATTGACTCTACTCTCCGGGATCCTCAATTAGTGAAGGTTCAAACAATCTCAAACAATCTTCATTTATGACTGAGTAGATGTGCATGCAAGCTGGTAGATCAAGGTGAAAAGCATTCTCACCAATCTTCTCAAGTATCTTGAAGGGTCCATACCTGATAGGCTTTAGCTTTTTACCTTCACCTTCCATCCTGTCCTTGCTGATATACAGCCAGACTTGGTCATCAACTTGGAAACTATGCTCCATCCGATGCTTGTCATGCCTTGCCTTGTATTTGGCTTGGCTCTTTTCCAGCTGCTCCTGTACTGCTTGGTGGATCTCTTGGATCTGTTCAATGAACCTAGTTTCCCTGTCCACATCACTGTGTCCCTCAACTGTGGTGTCTTTACCAAAGAAAAAATCCAAAGGAGACCTTGGCGTGAAACCAAAACAGGTCTCAAAAGGAGATCTCTGTGTAGAAGAATGTTTTTCTCTGTTGTAAGCATGCTACACATAACATAAATGTTCATCCCAAAGCTTAGGATGTTTGCTGCAATATCCCCTGAGCAATTGGATCACTGTCTTGTTGACTACTTCAGTCTGGCCATCAGTTTGTGGATGGAAAGCTATGCTTTTCTTCAGTTTCATGTCCATTAGTTCCCGCAGACTTAACCAAAACTTCCCCACAAATCGGGTGTCTTGATCAGATACAATGGAAGTGGGTAATCCAAAATGAACCCATACATGTTCAAGAAACAGTTTTGCAGTTTGGTCAGCTGTAATATGTTTATTACAAGGTATCAAAATACACATTTTGCTGAACCTATCCACAACAACATACAGATAATCATGACCTTTCCTAGATTTAGGCAGTGCTCCAACAAAATCCATGGAAACACTTTCCCAAGGGTGAGAAGGAACTGGTAATGGAGTGTACAAGCCTAGTTTTCTATTGCTGGGCTTGCTTTTAGCACACATACTACACCCTCTTACATATCTAGAAACTGTCTCGTTCATTTTTTGCCAATAACAAAATCTTTGCAGTTGTGCAACTATTTTACTTACCCCAAAGTGACCTGATATTAGAGAAGTGTGTGCTTCTCAAATTATCCTTACTCTTTCAGTTTTTGGAATGCATAACTTCCCACAATGATATAAGAGTCGGTCCTTTACATGATAATCCAATTCTTCTACTCGTTTGCCTTGACTTAAAGTTGCATATACATCTTTAAAATCTATATATTGAGCATATTGTTCAATGTAACTCTCATGTAACACAAAATTATGCTTAAGTATAGTAGATGCATTTATAATGGGTCGAGATAACATATCTGCAACTTTATTGTGTATGCCCTTTTTATATATGATGACTAAATGAAACTGTTGTAGGAAACCCATCCATCTATAGTGTCTTGATTGCTGCAACTTAGTTTGGGAGTGTAGATATTGAAGTGGTTGATGATCACTATGTATTACTCTCTCTTTGCCCATTAAGTAATGTTTCCACTTTTTCACACTCTGTACTAATGCATACAATTCTTTATCATATGTAGGATAGTTAACTACTACAAAATTAAATGTCTCAGAATGATAACATATGGGTTTACCGTGCTGTGTAAACACTGCTCCCATGGCATAGTCATTGGCATCCATTTGGATCTAAAATGGTATTTGAAGATCAGGCAATGCTAGTACAGGTGTTGTACTAATCTTTTCTTTCAAGGTGTCGAAGGCTTTCTGTTGTTTGTCTCCCCACTAAAACACCTTGTTCAATCCTGTTAAAGCATGTAAGGGCGCTGCAATTAAGGAAAAGTTAGAAATGAAATTTCTCTAATATTGTGCTGCTGCTAAGAATATTCTAACTTCTGTAGCAGATTTGGGTTTAGGCCAGTTACAATGATTGCCACCTTAGAGGGATCTATCTTCAATTCACCACCCCCTACTATGTGTCCCAAATAATTCAAAGATGTTTTTTCCAAATTCACATTTTGAGATTTTAACATGAAGTTTTTCTCTTTTCAAAACATCTAGTGTCTGCTTAACATGCTTTAAGTGTTCTTCCCGGTTTTGTTAAATATAAAAATGTCATCCAGATACACAATAACAAAATCATCAAGAAAAGGTCTGAGTACATCATTCATTAATCTCATGAAAGTAGCAGCAGCATTAGTTAAGCCAAAAGGCATAACCAGCCACTCATACAATCCCTGCTTTGTTTTGAAAGTAGTCTTCCATGCATCTTGTTCTGCAACTCTGACTTAATGGTATCCACTATGCAAGTCTAACTTGGAAAAATAAACAGCTTCTTTCAATTGATCTAACAAATCATCTATGCGAGGAAGGGGATAATGATTTTTTATTGTTTTCAGGGCTCGATAATCAATGCACATTCTCCACGAGCCATCTTTCTTTCTCACCAAAACGATTGGTGACCCACATGGTGATGTGCTAGGTCTGATGAACCCTTTCTCGAGCAACTCCTACACTTGCTTCTTGATTTTAGCATTCTCTAAAGCGGAGATCCTCTTATACCTATGGCTACAATGGTTGTTTCATCTCCTGAGTCTGACCCCAAATCTTTCTGAATCACTGTAACAGTCTTCTTCTTCTTGCCCTGGAACTTCTTAGGTCTCAGCTCCGAATGCAGAATCCAACAGTGCTCATCATATTTCCCATCCTTCTTACAGTGAGTGCATGAAGCCTTGCTTTTCTGTACAGTGTTAGCCTTCCTTGCTTTCCATTTTTTCTTTCTTTTCTCCATATTCTTGCTTGCAGTGGGTTGGGATGATCCCCCAACTTCTGGACTTCCATTCTTTCCTCTAGCTTCTAGATGAGTAGCTTGTACAGATACCTCATCTATACTAGTGGGATTAAACATGAGGATAGTGTGCCTCATGTAGCTATGTAGACCATTGATGTACTTCAACAGAGTCTCAGGTGAGTCTAATGAGATTCCTAGAATCAATGCTCTCTATCTAAATTCTTGAGTTTATCCTTGTACACTTTGCCCTTTTAGCTGTCGAAGAGTTTTCCAGCTCATCATGGTCTGCTGCATGTAGGCCAATGAATAGAACTTTTTTTTGATTGCAAAAACAAATTCACTCCAGACGTAGATAGTCTTACCATGTCTCTTCATGTCATCTTGGGTCCTGCCTTCCCACCAAACCAAGGCAGTGCCTCCAAGGCGTAGGCTTGCCAGCTGAATCTTGCTCTTGTCTAAGTCGATATTCTGCACTCTGCAATAAACATCACTTTGTCTAATCCAATTGTCCAACTTTTTTGCATTCAACTCTCCATCATATATTGGTAAATCAAATTTAACATCTAGTTTAATCAAAGATGCCTTCTTCTTATGTTCAGGGCTATTAGGAGATGTGAGAAAGATTTATTCTTTCCCGTTTCCTTTTGAGTGGTCATGGAAGTGAGACTCGTCTTCTCCTTTGTCTTGTTTGGAGCCTGATGAATCTTCATCCTTGTGTTTTCTAAAGTCCCTATACATTTCCTCTACCATGGACTTTATGGCTAGGAAACTATCTATGGATTGAGGGTATGGCCCCTTAGAACCTTCTTCTGACATTATCTTCTGAGGATAGACTCTCCCAATTTCAGGAATAGTTTTGACCAACTCTCCTTCTCCTAATTTGATCTTTGATCTAGTTAGCATTCAACAACTAAATCCAACACAAGCTTGTCTAACCTTAACAGCCTAAAGCTCTGATACCACTTGATTTGAAAATCACTCGTGAGTGATCTCAGTTAAATAATTAATGAATGAAGGTATTACAGACTCATGTGCTGGTGTGTGTCCATGTTATCTTAGGCAACGGATCGATCATATTGCAAAATACAAAAACACTGGAAAATGGAAAACATTAAGAGAAACACAGTAAGCGAATACAAGAACACAACAAATTAATAAGGAGTTCACCGGCTACGTCTCCAGTCTAGCTTTTAGTGGTGGCCTTCTTTTATTGTGTCTTTATAGCAGATTTTTTATAGTGAGGAGCTCAATTTGAGTCTCCTGAAATAGATAATGCTTGGTAGGGTGGTTCTTGGATTCCCCAAGCCACTAGAGCACACAGATTCTTTCCTTACCAAATCTCGACCTCTCTGGTCTTTAACGGGAGGATCCCAATGTGGTACTCAATTCTTGACAGATCCTCACAGGGATTGCTTGAACCTCTCAAGCCTTCTGTCTTCTCGATACTGCCTTATGCTGCAGGTCAGCTCAGCTCTCTGTTTTTCTACCTCTTGCTTCATTGTCTCTTTCGTCTTTTCTTTCACTGTTTTTCTTCTCTGGTTCTTCCTTGTTCTGTTTTCTGTTTGTTCATGCCTTAAAGCCAATTTGTCCTTGACGGTTCACTTCCTCTTCTGCCCCTTCGGATTTCCTGCTGCTGTTCGCTTGGATTTCCCTACCTCTGCATCATCGCCAACATCTCACAGGGAAGTGGCCACTTGTCTTCTCACGAACTGTGCTAGCTCTTCCTCAATGGTTTGGTATTTTAGTTACATTGTGAAATGATTCATCCGCCAACTCAGTGGTCAAATCGAACTTCAGACTTTTATATGCCATGGCTTATTTCCCCCGTCACATCTGGTTTTCCATTGGGCGCAATCTCCGTCGTCAAATCTGGGGCCCCCAGATCCTACGGTGTTCGCTCTTTTCGCGCGGTTGACATGCTCGATCGTTAGCCCGCGATGAGAGGTGGTTTTCTCTCTCATCCGCTGTACACGCGTCGTGCAATGTATGGAATCACTCGTCCTCCTACCAAATCCGTTTACCGCCCCATATACCTCCAATATTTCACCAGTTTTTGGAGCACAGGACCCACCTTTCACCTTAGTGCTTTCCCTACGGCTCACTGGCTTCCCACGCGACCGAGTGCTCGGGGCTTTTCCTTCTCAAGGGGTTTTCCCAGCAATGCGCTAATCGCGCATCAGAAACGGCCTCCGTTTTCCAATCTGGACTTCCCAACTTCCAGTTTTGCATCCTGCGCAACCTCCATGGGCCTCGGTCAACGCGCTTTGAGCGAGGTCCTCGTCGTTCCTTGCTGGCTACAAACTGCCACTGTCTAGAGGTCTTCCTAATAGCTCTTTGTTCATAAATGTTGAAGTCTGTTCCGATTTGATATAGTCATAGGACTTTGCTAATTTTCATGGATCCAATTCGGATCATGAGTGTTATCGGGAAAACTAGTGTCCATTCAGAGCTGCTAGTCCCACTAAGACGGGTAGCTATGTTAGAAATAAACAGATTAAAGTTACTTGTGTTTTCCTTTATGAGAGATAGATGAGAGAGAAGCAGAGAGCACCAACCTCAGTATTTCGCTAGTCTCCTTGCTTGTTTCCTCTCTCCTTTGATAGAGCTCTCACCACTCCTTTCTCACTTGTCCCGCTTCAAAGAACACTTGTAGAGTCAAGGCAGAAAAATACCATCAAATCATAGAGATCTATAACCATAAATAATGTAGGATCAGATGTATATTAACCATATAAATGTATACACAAACAAGATTGAGAAATATACAAGCATATGGAGGAAAACTCAAATAGCTTTATTGATAGAATTAGTAGAAGAGAGGATTACAACCAGGCTGTCTGATCTAGCATCATCCTCCCAGCATGAAAGCCCTCTTCACCTCATACAAAGCAAGATCACCCAACAATGTCTTCAAAGAGAAACCAATAGCACTTCCTTGCAAATTACAAAATTCTAGCCTTTGGATATCTTAGATGAGGGATCCATATATAGATGTTTACAGGAGAGTGAGTCAGCTTCTGGGATTTTGATTAGTGTCATTTCACTGATAGTTCTTGGTTCCACTTGGAGATTTCATATCTCTTACTCATTCCTGGTCGAATTCAGAGAGGCAAGTGTCATATGAGTAGTTTATAGAAGATTCTTTGGGTTTCCACCTAGCACACTGCTTTTGCCATTTGTCTGCTCTCACTCATCGCACCCTACAGAAGGGCTTTCCAGTATGCATCGCACCCCTCGTGTGTAATAGGTGAGATGCATCGCACCCTATGCATGGAGCAGTCTGTATGGTCCAGTTTTGACCAGTTCTGAGTAGTTTTTCATGGAGAACTTCTGGGAGATGATGTAATAAACTTAAGGGTTTAGAAGCCCTTGGTTTATGGACATATGTGATTGGGGTTGCAGTGCCCAAATATTTCTATAACAGTTGCCCCCTAAAGCATGAGGTCGTAAATCTTTTGATGTCGGGTGAAATGCTTTATAATGAGGATCCGAGGTTTTCCGAACTGGAATGTGACCTGTAATAAGATGCAATAAAATACATTATCTTCACAATATTTTCATGATCTAGCTGAGGTGGGCATTCCCATGCTCAGCTTTATAAATTCATATTCATGTA
Source organism: Pinus tabuliformis (assembly GCA_031772625.1). Lineage (NCBI taxonomy): Eukaryota > Viridiplantae > Streptophyta > Pinopsida > Pinales > Pinaceae > Pinus > Pinus tabuliformis. The sequence goes on along the minus strand of CM062817.1, from coordinate 1,915,150,578 downwards.
CATAAGACAGACAATCATCTGTGTGGCAGACTGATGATTCTGGTAGAGCCATCATCCTTTAGTTTGGATGATTATCTGTGCAACTGTGATGTACATTTGATGTATTTATTTTCATAAATATATCATAGCCTGGATGGATGAAACTAGATCCAGGGTATTCAAACTCATTCAATCTTCGCCCGAAGTACAAGTCGATCCATGTGAAAAGATGTTCTGATGTCGAACATGGAAATAGATCGCTTCATTATCAGCCAATGATGTAAGCTGTTAACATGCATGAGAGGAGTCACCGATAATGATGATGACCCTCAAGGTACTGCAGTATAATTCACTTGGTGTGAATACATGAGTTGATGTTGAACACAACGCAAAATCTTTCGGTTGAAGGCCATTGATGTAAACCTATCACCGGAAGTGAGAAACTTGCCATTGAGGCATGCAAGCTTCAAAGTGCTGAAAGGGTTGTTCCTAAGTCAACTTCTTGGATAATGAGTTGATGTCGACAAGAAGTGACCCGTCTTAGGAGGGCCTTAATGAATCCCACATCTATGACACGGAATGGAGCAAATGATTTTGTGGAGGTGAAAACGATATGATGATATAAGGTTCAGGGTGGTGGTCATGAAAAATGGAGAGTGAAGGTATTGCAGTGGATGAGACGTTAGCTAGGTTGGTGAATTCTCTGAGGGACTTCTCTTGAACATATCAGCGACACTGAAATGGATTGGTAGCGTTAACCTCAAGGTGAATGGTATGGTGGACCAATGGTGATATGACCGGTGAACAGAATAACCCAACCCGACTCAATCATGGTGACAGAATGAAAGTGTCATGTTCAAGAGCGACCTGCTACCAATGAAGATATTCAAGTTTTCTTCCCTTTTTCCCCAGTCATTGCTGACCAGTACCTCTTTATTTTTGTCAAGCTTGAGGAGGATAACATATGCTTGTTCTATAATTTTCCCTTTGGGCAAACCCGTCGCTATGTTTTAACGAGCCTAGCGACAGTGAAACTCGCTCTTTTCTGCATGGACAAGTTTGTCGCTATTGTTTTAACGAGTTTAACGACAAAGAATGTAATGAAACCAGCTCAAGAAAAGATAGAAAAGTTAGATCAACGCCTTAGAATTCAGCCTCTTCGAGGGGGCAACCTCCTTTACATTACATAAATGAAAAATTCTTCGATGATACAAATGAAAATACCTCCTTTCTATATATAGGAGTCTAAGGGGTCATAACATAATCAGAGCCGACATAACAATAATAATGTAAGGGCACAATAATAACAATAATGGGCTTCTATGGGGCACAATAGTAACAATATGGGCACTACATGGGTACATCAATATAATAAGTGGGTTGTACTAATAATAATAAGGGGTTACACTAGTAGTATAGGGGCCTAACATGCCCCTCTCCTTCAAAGCGTTGTCCTCAACGCTTGAGTAGTTCTTGATGCTTTTGTATAAAATTCGTGTCCTCCCATGCAGAATCTTCAGTGGGTAAGTTCTTCCACTTGATGAGATACTCTGAAATTGATCGATTTCGTAGCTGTCGGGTTCTTGTTTTTGTGATTGCTCCAGGTTCCAATATGATTGTTCCTTCCTCTTCAATTTATGGCAATATTGTTTGAATTGGGATCTTTTGCAACTTTTGAATAAGTGGCCATACTTCTTCGTCCTTCTTCCATTCATCCCTTGCTTCATTTATCCAATCTGGTTGGATAATAGAAATAGCACAAAACAATGCTTCCACATCCTCATCCTTGAAGAGTCTTCCCATTCGGTAAGGTCGCCATTTTTTAAGTGCATGTAGTATTGCCAACATTTCCTTCTCATAAATAGCTTGTTTGAGATGTAGTAGTAAAAATACCCAATCACCTACATCAAAACATTTTTCACTACGATGTTGATCTACTCGTTGTTTCATTTGATTTTGCACCGAAGCGGTGTTATCCTTTAAAATTTGGAGAACTTCTTGTTTATGCTCGATGTGATCTTTCACTGCTTGAACCTTTTTGTTCTTGATATGTCCTTCTATCTCTAGAGTTTGAGGAGTGGTAATTTCTTCCAATCCTTTACAAGATATGGTCGGATTCATTTCATGATGCTCGATGTGATCTTTCACTTCTTGAACATTTTTCTTCTTGATATGTCCTTCTATCTTGATAGTTTGAGGAGTGGTAATTTCGACCAATGAATTACAATATATGGCTGGATTCATTTCTTCTTTCTCGATGTGATCTTTCACTTCTTGCACCTTTTTCTTCTTGATATGTCCTTCTATCTTGAGAGTTTGAGGAGTGGTAATTCTTGCCAATACTTTACAATATATGGTCCGATTCATTTTCTCTTTCTCTGGGGTTGGGTCCTGGCATATATCCTCTTCCTTTGAAGTTTCTTGATTCTTTTCTTCCTCCTCTTCATACTCTATGTAAAATAATTTCTTCTCAGTACACTTATGACCTTTAGTGCATTTGCTATCACAATTGTAACAAAGCCCTTTTTCTCTTTTTTCTTCCAATTGTTGTGGTGTAACCCTTGTAGGTTGTGGAAGGCCAGGAGAAACAACACTTACATCTTTATAGTTGTGAGTGGTAGACTTACTTGTTGCCATAATTTTACTTTCCAATATGTCACACAGTCCTTTTACTCTTTCCAATTGTTGTGGTGTTGCTCGGAAGAAGGTGTTGCTCTTTGTATCCTCATAATGTGCTATCATTTCCTCCATGAGAATTGACCACGTAACAAGTTGTTTACGACAACAGAGCCCTTTATACCATAAAAATTGATCCGGTTCTAAATATGAAGATGCAATACATACCTTTTGTAACAGTGGTACACCATGTAGATCAAAATATTGCTCCATCTGAAGTATCCAATTTACCGGATCCTTGCCATCAAACTTCCTCATCTTGCTTTTTCTTGATTTTAGGACCTCAATATTGAAACCACTGTAACTCTGTAATTTCAGATATTTAAGTTCTGAAATTGTGATCTATAGTAGCCCTGTGTGTCCTCTTTCCAATGCCACCAGTCTGATCCAAATTGGATTCTCCAAGAAAGAGCTATGCACAATCTCCCAATATGACCTGATTATAGCCCTTTCCAGAAGAGCGAACTTGTATGAAGTACCACGTGTCAATGTTTCGACCTATGGATTTGAAAAATGCATAAAAGAAACTACAGTCCGTCCTCTTTCTGTACCTTCTTATGAAATTTCAATCCGATCCTCAGACAGAAAGTTATGACAATTTTCCCCAGGTCACCTATTTTGAATGTAATTCAGGAGTCTACAAAAAGACCAACTTCCTCAGATCATATCTCCGAAAATATCGTGTGAAAAGCTCTGAAATTCGGACCCAAGGTTCAGCACGATTTCTTCTCAAGTGGGTTTTTTTTGCGACTTTTGAAATGTCATAGAAAAAAAGTTATAGCGAAAATGCCACGACGACCTGTTTGGAGCAGCGAAACCCTAGAATCCAAAGCTTTGATACCAAATGTTATGAAACCAGCTCAAGAAAAGATAGAAAAGTTAGATCAACGCCTTAGAATTCAGCCTCTTCGAGGGGGCAACCTCCTTTACATTACATAATTGAACAATTCTTCGATGATACAAATGAAAAGACCTCCTTTCTATATATAGGAGTCTAAGGGGTCATAACATAATCAAAGCCGACATAACAATAATAATGTAAGGGCACAATAATAACAATAATGGGCTTCTATGGGGCACAATAGTAACAATATGGGCACTACATGGGCACATCAATATAATAAGTGGGTTGTACTAATAATAATAAGGGGTTACACTAGTAGTATAGGGGCCTAACAAAGATAACTTGGTCCTTTTAAATTTTAGAGAGTCTAAAAAGGGATGTAAAGGCAACTCTACTGGTCCTTTTTCGTAATGTAATCCCTTAAGTCCGAAAAAGTGTAAAATAATACGGAAGGGATAGCTTTTTGATAGTTTTAACGAGCTGAACAAGATAATGTTGAAATTTTGTACCAGAGGGCAGGTGGTTCCCTAAGGCTTTGATCTTTGGCCTAGGGAAAAGTATCCAAAAGAATTTAATTTTTCTCCTAAAGTAACTTTATAATTTTTATAAAGTTAAATCTAATTTAAAAGTGACTTTAAGTGATAAAGTTACTAAGTCTAATTTTAAAGTGACTTTTATAAAGTCAATGAAAAATTAGAAAGGAAAAGTGACTTTGGAAGTAAATGACTAAGTGGGTCTTTATTAAAGTGGGGTGAATTAAAAAATAAAAAATTAGATTTAAATGAGCATTTAATCTCAGCATTAGATCTCAATCTATTTCAGCCATTGGATTTAGGGATCACCCAAAAGTCACTTGGGGTTAGATTAAAGGAGGAAAATGTCATTCATTTTTTCATGAGCAGATTGGGAGAAGGAGAGCAAGAGAGCAAGAGAGATTTCTGAGCAGGGAGGAGAAGGAGACAGCAACTTGACACACATTCCAAGGCAACAGTTGAGCAGATTTGTACAGCGGATTTAGCACATAGTGAAAGACGGATTTTGGCACGATTTTCGAGGAGTGGTTTGCACAAAAATCGAGGAGCAGTTTGCTATTTTTCTGCACGCAAAACGAGGGCTGTACAATTCCTTTATTGCAGGCTGTACAATGCATTTAATGATGTCCGTACAACTGCATTTAATGCTGAAAGTGGGCACAAAAATCGAGGAGGTCGTACAACATTTATTTCTGTCATGTTTGCTGTAATTTCCAGATTGCTGTGAGGCATGGGAAAAGAGATAAGTTGTAAATTTGCTTGCTGATTTTTTGCTGAATATTTCTCACTGTAAAAAGACAATTTTTAGAAATAAAGAAGAGCTCTCAAACTGGTTTTCCCCAAGAGTTGTAGGGGGTTTTTCCAGGGTCACATTGACAAAAAATCTCAGTGTTTAAATGTGTTTTAATGGCTGTTTATTACTGTTGATTTTTATTTCTGCAATTTCCAACATTCTGTAAAATTTCCAGAATTTGTGTTTTTAGCAAATTTATTTTTTCCAACTTGTTAAATGTATGGTTATGGGAAAGGGAATTTAACTATATGGGAGAAATAAGGAGAAACTAAAAACCGGGGTGGGAAAACAAAAATTTCTACATGGTATCAGAGCTTGAGTGCTGAAGGGCAGTTTGGGATAGCAAAAGGAAAAATTACAGCTGCTGATTTTTCACTCAGAAAATTCTAGCAAGCTGATTTTTTCATAAACATCAGTTTTATCTTTACTACAGCAGTGCTATTTTTCAGTTTTAGGACAACAGGATTTCATTGGGATTGAGGGTGGAGGATAAGCTGGATGGGCATATAAATTACAACGTTTGGAAGGAGAGAATACAGAGTATCTTTGAGGAGGCAGAAGTCTTGGATATCATGGTGCATACCACACAGAACCCTGTTGTTTTACCTACTGATGCTACTCAGTTGACAGCTTATAATAAAAAGAACAACAAGGGTAAGAGGCTGATTCTAGACGGAATCAAAGACCATTGCATTCCTCATGTGAGAGGAAAGAGCAATGCCCATGAGATGTGGACAGCATTGTCCAATCTCTACCAGAGTACCAATGAGAATCGGAAGATGGTCCTGAAGGAGAAACTGAAGAACATTAAGATGGGTAATGATAGTGCAGCTGGATATCTCACAAAGATTACTAATGTGAGAGATGAGTTGGCAGCGATTGGAGAGGCCATTCCACCCACTGAGTTGGTGCGGATTGCAGTGAATGGCCTCCCCCGTTCATGGTTGAACTTTGCTGATGGGGTTTGTGCACGTGAGACCCTTCCCACATGGGAGAGGTTTTGGGATGATTGCATTCAGACAGAGATCAGGAAAGGTCAACTTGGAGCAGCCAATCTAGTTGAGCAGGATGAGGATGTAGCACTGGTGGCAGGAGACAAGAAAGGCAAAGGGAAGAAGCAGGCTTCCACAAGCAGTGGTGGGGGCAAAGGAAAAGGTAAAGGTAAACAGGGTAACACACAGAAGGACTATTCCAAAGTGAAGTGTTGGAATTGTCAAAAGATGGGACACTATGCAGTTGTGTGTCCGGAGAAGAAGAAGAAGAAGGGGAAGAACCAGGACGTGGCAGCTTCAGCAGAGATTGAGGACTTTGCAGGTCGTTTTGATCGGGAGTTTGCGTTCACTACATGTGAGTCCTCTAGTGCAGGATCACCTGCCACACAGGTTCAAAGGGAGCATGCTGTTCCCTCTATTAGCGGAGCATCTTCAGGTATCTGGTATGTGAACAGTGGGGCTTCACGTCATATGACAGGAGTCCATGAGTACTTCTCAGAGCTTTTAGAGAGTGGAACCGATATTGAGGTAGTACTCGGTGATGACAGAGTTGTTAGAGCAGTCGGGGTGGGGACACTGACATTTCAGAGGGAGTCAAAACCTCCCTTGAAAGTGTCAGATGTTCTTTATGTGCTAGGGATGAGGAAGAACCTCATATCCATCTCAGCTTTGGAGGACAGAGGATATGAGGTACTGTTCAGGGGAGGACAGGTGTTGATGTATCCCAGGGGCACTCCAGCTGATTCAGCTAGAGTGATAGGTGTACGCCATACAAAGATGTACAGGTTTTCATTTCAGCGCCTTTTAGCATTGAGCAGTAGTATCGACAACAGAGCTAGCAGTTCTGAGCTGTGTGAGATTTGGCACCGCAGGATGGGACATATGTATCATGGAGCCTTGAGGACATTGCAGGAGATCACTACAGGTGTGCCAGATTTCAATACTGATCACTTTGATACTTGCAGAGGTTGTGCGATGGGCAAGTTTGCCAAATCCCCTTTTCCCAGCAGTGACAGCAGAGCGACTGGGATACTTGATTTGATTCATTCTTATGTGAGCTGTCGGATGTCTCATGTTTCCTTGAGTGGATATGAGTACTATATTTTATTCATTGATGATCACTCCAGGAGGACCTGGATTTATTTTTTGAAAACCAAGAGTGAGGTCTTCAAGCGGTTTCAGGAGTTCAGAGGTCTTGTGGAGACACAGATAGGTCGAAAGATCAAGTCCCTAAGGTCGGACAATGGAGGAGAGTACACCCTTGGAGAGTTTGTTGACTATTGTGCGGAGGCAGGCATTAGGAGGGAGTTCACTGTTCCTTACAACCCCCAGTAGAACGGGGTTGCAGAGAGGAAGAACAGATCCATCATAGGGGCTGCCAAAGCCATGTTACATGATCAGGGGTTGCCATTGTTCTTGTGGGCAGAGGCCTGCAACACAATTGTTTACTTGCAGAACAAGAGTCTGCATCGTGCCTTGGGGCATATGACTCCGGCGGAGGCTTTCTCTGGGAAGAAGCTTGATATTTGTCACCTTCATATCTTTGGATGCATTACATACTCCTATATACCCAAGGAGAATAGGACCAAACTAGAGCCCACCGCAGAGAAGGGTATCTTTGTGGGCTACAGTGAGACCTCAAAGGCCTTTTGGATTTACATTCCTGCACAGAGGAGAGTTGTTGTCAGACAAGATGTGAAGTTCGAGGAGGACAAGGCCTTTAGGAGGTCACGGGAGTTAGAGTATCTGGATCAGCCAGACCCTCAGCATCAGTTGAGTCAGTCGCAGGGATCCAGTGGGCAGGGATCAGGAAAATCAGGAGGTACATCTATGAGGATGTCAGGTCCGTCAGTGAGCAGTGGCTCACCGAGCTAGAGGGGTGGTGCTCCGGGCAGCATGCAGAGCATTTCACAGAGCAGTTCACTAGGGAGTCCACTGATGCATAGTTCACACGGTACCTTAGCTTCTACAGGTTCAGGTGCAGGCAGGAGGACATCAGACAGACAGTCAGGAGTTCAAGCTCCTGATGATGATGAGGAGGAGGAGTTTCATTCTCCGGTGGGAGAAGTGCGCTCAGGGAAGAGGAAGCCCAAGTGGCTTCAGGACACCTTGAGAGAAGCCACATCTGTTGCTGAGCCGAAGAGGCCGGTCAGAGAGAGTAGACCACCTGAGAGGTTTTGTAGCTATATGGCGATGGTTACCAGCATCCTTGACTCTGAGCCTTCTAGCTATGAGGAGGCAGCTAGCCAGCAGGTCTGGAGAGAGGCCATGCAGGAGGAGTATTCTTCTATCATGAAGAATGATGTTTGGGAGGTGGTGTCGAGGCCTGAGGGCAAATCCGTGGTTACTTCCAGATGGCTTTACAAGGTAAAGCATGCTGCAGATGGAAGGATTGAGAAATTCAAAGCAAGGTTTGTGGCTAGAGGGTTCTCTCAGGTAGAGAGAGTTGATTATGAGGAGACCTTCGCTCCCGTGGCTCGATATACTTCGATATGCTCCATTATATCGATAGCAACAGAGATGGGTTGGAAGATCCACCAGATGGATGTGAAGACTGCATTTCTCAATGGCTTCATACAGGAGGAGGTGTACATTAAGCAGCCACAGGGCTTTGAGGTGCATGGGAAGGAGTCCCATGTGTGCAGACTGAAGAAGGCCCTTTATGGCCTGAAGCAAGCTCCCAGAGCTTGGTACTCCAGGATAGATACATATTTGCAGGGGATGGGTTTCACAAAGAGTGAGGTAGATATGAACCTTTACTCTATTGTGATTGGTGAGGAGCCTCTCATTCTGGTGTTGTATGTGGATGACTTGGTCATTACAGGTGCAGAGAGACTCATAGAGCACTGCAAGAGAGATCTTGCGATGGAGTTTGAGATGAAGGACATCGGCTTGATGCATTACTTTTTAGGCTTGGAGGTGTGGCAGGAGGAGGGGAATTTCTTCCTGGGGCAGGGGAAGTATATTGTGGAGATCCTTAGCAGATTCCACATGGAGGATTGTAGACCCATGTCGACACCGATGATCACCAATTGGAAGAAGCTTCATGCTTCGGATTCCGAGTTGGTGGATCCCACATTGTACAGGCAGCTGATTGGTTCCTTGATGTATCTGGTCAACAGTAGACCAGATATCTGTTTTGCAGTCAACACGATGAGTCAGTTTATGTGTGAGCCTAGGAAGGTTCACTGGGTGGCTGCAAAACACATTTTGCGGTACTTGCAGGGGACAGTAGATTATGGTCTGGACTACAGGCAGGGAGATGGAGTGAGATTGGCAGGATACACTGATTATGATTGGGCAGGTTGCGCTTCTGATAGGAAGAGCACTTCAGGGTGCTATTTTGGGTTGGGTTCAACAGTAGTGTCATGGTTCAGCCGGAAGCAGCAGCCGTCAGTAGCACTGAGTTCAACGGAAGCAGAGTATATGGCAGCCAATCTAACTAGTTGTGAGGCTATCTGGCTTCGCAAGATGTTGTTTGGCTTATTTGGTCAGTCGTTGAGACCTTCAGTTATTTACTGTGATAATCAGAGTTGCATTAAACTCACGGAGAATCCAGTATTTCATGACAGGTCAAAGCATATCGGGATCAGATATCATTTCATCAGAGACTATGTTCAGAAGGGAGCTGTGAAGCTTGAGTATATTTCCACTGATGAGCAGGTTGCAGATATTCTTACCAAAGCCTTACCACGGGGCAAGCATGTCTACTTCAGAGACAAGATGGGTGTGGTGAGGAACACCTTCCTCAGTAAGAGGGAGTGTTGAAATTTGGTACCAGAGGACAGGTGGTTCCCTAAGGCTTTGATCTTTGGCCTAGGGAAAAGTGTCCAAAAGAATTTAATTTTTCTCCTAAAGTAACTTTATAATTTTCATAAAGTTAAATCTAATTTAAAAGTGACTTTAAGTGATAAAGTTACTAAGTCTAATTTTAAAGTGACTTTTATAAAGTCAATGAAAAATTAGAAAGGAAAAGTGACTTTGGAAATAAATGACTAAGTGGGTCTTTATTAAAGTGGGGTGAATTAAAAAATAAAAAGTGAGATTTAAATGAGCATTTAATCTCAGCCTTAGATCTCAATCTATTTCAGCCATTGGATTTAGGGATCACCCAAAAGTCACTTGGATCACCCAAAAGTCACTTGGGGTTAGATTAAAGGAGGAAAAGGAGGAAAAGGTCATTCATTCTTTCATGAGCAGATTGGGAGAAGGAGAGCAAGAGAGCAAGAGAGATTTCTGAGCAGGGAGGAGAAGGAGACAGCAGCTTGGCACACATTCCAAGGCAGCAGTTGAGCAGATTTGTACAACTGATTCAGCACACAGTGAAAGGCAGATTTTGGCACGATTTTCGAGGAGTGGTTTGCACAAAAATCGAGGAGCAGTTTGCTGGTTTTTCTGCACGCAAAACGAGGGTCGTACAATGCATTTATTGTAGGTCGTACAATGCATTTAATGCTATCTGTACAGTTGCATTTAATGCTGAAAGTGGGCACGAAAATCGAGGAGGTCGTACAACATTTATTGCTGTCCTGTTTGCTGTAATTTCCAGATTGCTGTGAGGCATGGGAAAAGAGAAAAGTTGTAAATTTGCTTGCTGATTTTTTGCTGAATATTTCTCACTGTAAAAAGGCAATTTTCAGAAATAAAGAAGAGCTCTCAAACTGGTTTTCCCTAAGAGTTGTAGAGGGTTTTTCCAGGGTCACATTGACCAAAAATCTCAGTGTTTAAATGTATTTTAATGACTGTTTATTACTGCTGATTTTTATTTCTGCAATTTCCAGCATTCTGTAAAATTTCCAGAATTTGTGTTTTCAGCAAATTAATTTTTTCCAGCCTCTTAAATATATCGTTATGGGAAAGGGCATTTAACTATATGGGAGAAATAAGGAGAAACTGAAAACCGGGGTGGGAAAACAGAAATTTCTACAGATAAGTGCTCGATCTTTTTGTGTAATAATCCCTCAGGTCCAAAAAGATTAAAATCTAGAGGAGGGATGGCACTTCCGATCACTTTAATGAGCTGGAGAGGCCAATTGCTCGCCAATCTTTTCATATTTTACGAGTCAGACGAAAAGAGCTTAAAGGAGACTTGTTTTTTGAGGAATGTGTGATGTTTTTTGGATAGCTGCTAGTTCCAAGGTTTGGAACTTTTTCAATCATGGCAGTGTAAAGAAAGTGGCTAATAGAATCACTCATTGCAGTTGTTCCTCAAAAGGGTAAACAATCAAATGGAGGCGTATGATCGGCTAAAAAAGAGTGGAGGTGACGGTAAGAACATGACCAAGGTTCAAAAGCTGATAGTCATGCGATCAAAATGGTTATTTACCGGAGGTGGGGTTCATTTTTTAATGAGCTTAAACTCTATGGGAACACTTGCTCATTGCTAGGTTTATTTTTTGATGAGCTTGAACTTCGCATAAAACTGCTCATGGCGAGGTTTATTTTTTAATGAGCTTGAACTTTGCGTAAAATTGCTCGTGCCAGTGGTATAATACGGATGTCTCATTAGTAGGTTAATTTTTTAGGGAGCTTGCCCCATGCGTAACTTTGCTCTTGAGCCTTTTGTATGCAAACTAGGAACGACCAACTACTGTCCTAGGGGTTAAAGAACTACTAAGGTTAGGTAGGATAGCTTCTCGGTGGGAAACATCTCCTTTACTTTGCCGTTTCCATTGGTCCCAGCAAAGGTGAATGGTTGATCAGACAAATCACCTAACTTAAGCAGTTGAAGTTAGTAAAAACTACGGGGTTAGAGTTACACTGGTCTCTTTTCACTTGCATGCAAAAAGGTTTGCATGCCCATAGGTATAAAGTAGAGTTTCCAGGTCACCATATGGAAGTTCTTGCATTATCAAAATTGTTCCATCCGTGTCGCAGACAAAACACTTCCTAAGCGATGTCCATCGAAATGGACAAAGGTGACTATTGTCAGTGCCAATCACATAACCTTTGACGGGGGAATCCTTTTTTAGTCCAAATCCATTTTCCTAAATGGACAAGGGTATCTGTCTAGTCATATTCCTGCGCGGAAACCTATCTTATATCTGAGGTTTTCCTGCCGAAGCAGACCAGGGCGCATGCCTCCTGGGTTTCAGTCACAATCACCGAATCACTCATGATCATCAGGTGGATGGACTGGAGATTTATTAGACACTCCTTGTGCAAAAAGACTAGTCAGGTATGGCATTTGACTAATAACTATGTTTTAACCAGGGAACGAAAGCTGGTCTACGAGCTGGACCACTCTGCCTTCATGTGGAAAACGCATCACTCAAAAGAGTGAGGAAACGATAGCTCCCATGCTATAAATGTAGTCACGACCAAGGAGTAGATTGTAATCTAGAGGTCCTTGGACTACCATCACATTCAGATAAAGTTTTCCTTCGCAACGTTATAGGAAAACTTGGAAGGATCCCTAATGGTCGACTAGTTCCTTTGTTGAAGCCTGTTAGATTTCGAATCTCAGGCAGAAGCAATGGCGAACCAAGCGCTTTCCAAGCAGTTGAGGAAAGGATACTCACAGAAGCCCCTTCATCTATAATAATACCAACCATGATCATTCCGTAAGCTTGTACTATGATTCGGAATGATACATTAGATGGTAGGCGGGGTCTGCCTAGTAGATTCCAATCGAAGGAGACCACTAGGTTACTTGGAGGTGGGACCGAATAAACGACCGAATAAATCTCTGATGAACTTCCTTCTTGCAATAAAGGAATGGGTAGATTGTCCCCATGTTCATCGGAGTCTGTGTTTATGAAGAGAATTTGAACAATGTCATTCTCATTCTCTTTGGTGACAGTATCATCTGAAGGTGGAACCTCTGAAGGCAAGATTGGTTCGATTGCTATCTCGACCTGTTGACTTTGGTCCAGTGTGAACTCAGAGAGTTTATCTTCAATGATAGGCACTTCGACTAACAATAAAGGTGTGTCAGTCGGATTTTCAACTAGCGGTGGACTCAGCAAGAGTTTCTTGTATCCAGGAGGAAGTCGTAGCGGTGAAGTAGGACGGTTATCCAAGACTCTTTTAGCTTTGTCTAGGAAGGGACAACGGTGGAGGGCATGATCACCTTCACACAGTCTACAAGGAAATTTGGATTTTCCTTTTTGTCCATTGACTTCGTTTTCACTAGTTGACGACGTGCTTTCAACATGCTCATCAGCGGTTGAAGACACCAGATTATGCAAGCAGGGAGACCAGTCCCTCAAGATCCGTGGGATGCAGGGACAATCTCGATGATAGTGGCCTCCCTTGCAAATGACACATGGAGATTTAGGTTTGGAAGGTGCAGTGTGTGGATTTTCGCTAGATGATGCACGGTTGCCCCCTTTTGCTATTGGATTCTTCTTCTTCTTCTCCTTCCCTTTCTTCTCTTGGTTTTTAGTGTTGCTAGCTTCACCAAGCGAAGAGGAAGGAGAGGGAGAAACAAATGAAGTAGAAGGTTGGGGAGCAACTTCATCTGGTTGCTGATTGGATTGCTGAGGAATTACGGTGTTTTGAACGATAGAGGTCGAGAAAAGCCAAACTGGCAGGCCAATTGTGAGTCCTGGAAGGGACAATGTAGCCGTATGTGGAGCACTAACATCTCTCCAAGAGGAGAAGGGGCTAGGATTTCCCCCAAGGGGAAATCCTTGATTGGTAGACTCCATTTCTCAACTTGAAGACCAACGAGGGAACAATGATGTTATTCCGATTAAAATAAATTTTATGACACTTTGACATAGCTTGCTTTTTCAATTTTTAAGAGTCCATAAAAAGCTAAAGATGACTCTAGTCGCCTTCGATTTTTAATGAGCCTGAAGTGACAAGTGCTCAGATGGACCTTTTCTTTTAAGGAGTCTGAAAAGGAACGAAAGTGACTACTGTGGAAATCTAGACAGAGGGATTACCAAACCAATCACACAACTGCAGAATACTTTTTACGGTACGACAGTCAATCTTCCTGAATGCTGTGTTCAGTGCATTGTGATCGATAGGGCGACAGACACGACTTCCTAATATAAATGTAGCCTATTTTGGTCTCCCAATATGTAGTCGACGGTACGTGGGAGCACAAGTCCGTACTGGCACTTGTTGTCTCAAAGAGGAGCAATCACCCAACCTATGATGAAAGCGTTAGTTACTAGCCTTTACGACGCCGGAATACGTCTCTAGCCTAGAGTTCTAAATATTGTTTGTTAGGTTCCACAACGTTTTTATGTTCATTGAAGTTTATTTTATAGTTGATCTTTCTTAAGAAGTTTGCCTTTAAGGTTCACCGTGTGATGTAGATATACAATTTCTAAAGATGCAATCTAAAATGATAAACAATCGTTTACTTTCCTTTTCCAATGAAAATCCTAGCTACTAAGGAAAGAGACATGAAATTCTTTCAACATAGAGTAGAGAGCACACACTAGATGCACTTTTCCTAAATCAACTTCAGCATGCAGTCTTAATGCAAATGCACATGCATGTATTGTGTTTCAGTTTCCTTAATGTGAGAATGACAAAAAGAAAACAAAGTATATATTTGAACTATTCTCTTTCAAAGCGATAGTACTAACAATTTTATTTTCAAATAAAGAAAGTAAGGTCAAGACGACACTTTGCGATTTTGAATTTAGACTGCTTTCGACACTTGAAATACTAATGATTCAAATCAAATACAATGGCAAAAGTGTAATCGACTATCTAAAAGAGGAATGCTTTGTGACACTCTTTTTCTTGACTGAAAACGACACTTGGGACACTTTCAAATCAAAAGACGACAGTTTGATTAAGCTACTATTTGCAAAGGAGAACTATAAATGATGAAAAATACATAAAAACATTCACAATTCCTTTTGATGGGGGTTGAATAATGCAAAGGAAGATGGTTTCAACAGAGATATACTGATCACAGACAACAAAACTATTGAATAAAGCTGAAGATAATGAAGGAAAAAAAACCAAAATCTGGAGGCAGAAACAGTCTTAGTCAATCATCGCACCTGTAACACAAGGAAATAGGTATGCATCTCACTTGCAACACACGGGAGGTGTGATGTATCCAGGTTTCCAAGAAGAAACAATGCGATGGACCAGGGACGAGACTGTGCTTGGTTTTCACTCAAAGTTTTCAGCTAAGTTCAGGGGTTTAAGCTTAGCTAATGATAGTCAGTAAACACAAAGTATATGGGCTGATCTAATGAGGTTATTTGAGCTACCACCAGGGAACTTATGATGTTTGCAAGCTAGATGTTTAGTTCATAAACCAACTCGAAGAATGACTGAAGCAACGTTGATCTACTTTGCAGTTACATAGCAAAAGCAGTTCAAAGGCTAGTTGGCTTAACTTCAAGCTCCGTCTGTGGTTTATAAAGCAAACAACAGTAACAAAACAAAAAAACTATTCGCTACCCAGCGGAGTCGCCATTTTGTTATCGGGAAAACTAGTGTCCATTCAGAGCTGCTAGTCCCACTAAGACGGGTAGCTATCTTAGAAACAAACAGATTAAAGTTACTTGTGTTTTCCTTTGAGAGATAGATGAGAGAGAAGCAGAGAGCACCAACCTCAGTCTTTCGCTAGTCTCCTTGCTTGTTTTCTCTCTCCTTTGATAGAGCTTTCGCCACTCCTTTCTCACTTGTTCCGCTTCAAAGAACACCTATAGAGTCAAGGCAAAAAAATACCATCAAATCATAGAGATCTATAACCATAAATAATGTAGGATCAGATGTACATTAACCATATAAATGTATACATAAACAAGATTCAGAAATATACAAGCATATGGAGGAAAACTCAAATAGCTTTATTGATAGAATTAGTAGAAGAGAGGATTACAACTAGGCTGTCTGATCCAGCACCATCCTCCCAGCATGAAAGCCCTCTTCACCTCATACAAAGCAAGATCACCCAACAATGTCTTCAAAGAGAAACCAACAACGCTTCCTTGCAATTACAAAATTCCAGCCTCTGGATCTCTTGGATGAGGGATCCATATATAGATGTTTACAAGAGAGTGAGTAAGCTTCTGGGATTTTGATTAGTGTCATTTCACTGATAGTTCTTGGTTCCACTTGGATATTTCAAATCTCTTACTCATCCCTGGGCAAATTCAAAGAGGCAAGTGTCATATGAGCAGTTTCTATAAGATTCTCTAGGTTTCCACCTAGCACACTTCTTCTGCCATTTGTCTGCTCTCGCTCATCGCACCCTACAAAATGGATTTCTAGTATGCATTGCACCCCCCGTGTGTAATAGGTGATATGCATCGCACCCTATGCATGGAGTAGTCTGTATGGTCCAATTTTGACCAGTTCTGAGTAGTTTTTCATGGAGAACTTCTGAGAGATGATGTAATCAACTGACCTTGTTCCTTTAGGGTATGAAACAACACTTTTAGGGGTTTAGAAGCCCTTGGTTTATGGACATATGTGATTGGGGTTGCAGTGCCCAAATATGTCTATAACAATGATCCCGACAATTGCGATGGCCCTAAATGAAATGCCAAGTTGAGGATGCCACTAAGAAGTATGTAGTGTGTTGATCCCAAAGGTTCAAGAAATTTTGGAAACAAATCTCATGGGTTCTTGCAGGGTTAGCTGAAATTTCCAAACCAGGGCATATAAAAGTGAGTTGGGGCTCATAATTCCACCTCATTTGTACTCTGGTGAGTTGTCAAGTAGTGAGCAGTTGACTGTTCTTGTTTTTTGGAGGCTTTCGGTGTTAAGCTTTATATAAGCTCCATGTTAACCATAAAACCCATTATTAAGCCCTAGATATTAAGTAATTACATTTTTATTTTTATGTAGGCTAGAACCCCTCATGGTACCATTTTATCATAATTGTACTCCTTATATATATATATATATATATATATATATATATATATATATATATATATAAAGGATATCTAGCCTTAGAATAATCAAATATTGTCTTATACATTGTATTTATTGTAAAAAGAGGTTTCCCCTCGAAGAGGACTATAATTATTGGTTGCTTATCATTTTTAAGGTGCAAGGTTCATAACATTTGGTTTTAGAGCTCATGATCCTAGGGTTTTGTTGCTTCAAACAAATCATTGTGGAACTTTCATTATAATTTTTTTTAGCAAGATTTTAGATGATGAAACTTGGAATATTGAGGAGACATATTGAGCAATATCTGGTTCAAATTTCATATATTGGTTCGTTATGTTTTCATAGGTGTACATCAAAGAAGTTAGGGTTCATGAATGCTCTTGAAATAAGGCCAATTTTGTGAGGTTTTATATCGTTTAAGTTGGACCAAATTGAAGAGAAATATTTGTGAATCTCATTCAAATTTAAGATGTTGGTTCATTATAATTTCAAACATATTTTCTAAGAAATTTTAGGTTCATGAATGCTCTTGAAATTAGTTTCAAATAAGTCAATTTGAAATTTTTGCAGTAATGTTTTTTTGGGAGGTTTCAAATAATGAAACTTGAATCATATTAAGAAGAAATTGCAGGGAACATTTGGTTCGATTTTCAAAATTTGGTTTGCTATACTATCAGAGTTATACCTCATGGAAGTTAGGGTTTGTAAATAATCATGAAATAAATTTTAAACATATTAGCTTGGTATTTTTGTTATATCTTCCTTTTTAGGACTTTTTAAACTGTGAAAAATTTAAAAATTTCAGGAGACGTACAAAACTACCTTAGATACAAATTTCAGAATTATATTTGAGGAATTCAACACATGGCAAGATATACAAGTTTTTCTTGTGAAAAGAGGGAAAAATCAACAAGTTTTTGGGAAAGTTACCATAACATTCACTTGGCATGTCAAATGCTATTCACATTTGTGGAATTGAAGAAAATACATATTAAAGTATTACAGATCAAAGTTTCAAATCTAGAAGGACCCAAATCTCAAAGATATATCAAGAAAAACTTCATCCATTCAGATATTCTCCAAACTCATATATGTAACTCACAAGTGACCTAATTATTGATTACAAGATCCAATTTTTTTTTGTGATTAAAAATTGTAATTATTTCCCTTTAGGAAACCCCCTTAGAGAAAGCACTTGGTGTGATTTGTTGATGCTTGGATGAGATTATTTTATTAGTCTAGACCTACTATTCTCCATTCATCAGTTACATTATTTTGTGCATTAATCATTCCCGGTGATGTATTGATTCCTATGCCCCTGATCTCATATGTGCTAGATGATATTTCATGTTTCTTTGATCACTAGTTAATATGGTTTCATTTCTTAAATTCTTCATTTAAAAGTGATGTTAGGGGACTATTGAAGTACTTTGATTTCCTTCTAATCCAATTATAAGATGAGCTCTTGCAAATCTTGGTAGTTTTATGGTTGTTGCATTGAGGTGTGTTTGAGGTATAGGGGGAGTATTTGAGGATATACACTATGGTGGATATCTACTTTGTTATTAGGCTACAACCGTGAGGGCAAGAGGTTCCTGTTGAGCCTTTGTGGCAGGTGATGTCTTTCGAAGAGTGGGTCATACAAAATTGCATAGTTGGGGCGATGCAGATATCTATGATCCATGATGTTGGTATTCGAGTGACAACATCGATGATTGTGAATATTTTTGGTGGGATGGCTCCTCACTAGATTACTAGCTACCAACTTGGTGTACTGGATCAGGTGTGTACTGACACCTTTGTGACTAGGGACACTTGCTCGATGGGATCTTGATGTTACAATTGACCTAGATAGTAGGGGACGTTCCATGGGTTCACTTTTAACGCACTCCTTTGCAAATATTTTTTTATTGGGTCGTGCTTATGTGACCCTAGATCATGGTGTCAGTGACCCCTCCTCATTTTTCTCAGATCATGAGATGCATAACTCATGATTTTTGATGGGGGAGGAAAGATGGGCAGATTTTGGAATGAGATAGTCTACCAGTGGCGGGTATCAATGCCACAAATTATCTTGGAGTTTCCCTATGTAGGGATGGATTTTTAGGGTGATTTGAATATGCCTCTGTCCCTAGGCGAGAGATGGGGGCCTCGATTTTGTGATGTGATTTTTTTTTTGTCATCTTGCTATCATATGGTGATGTTGGCATCGTGTTATCTTATGATTTGAAGAGATGGGACCTCATGGCTAGGAGATTCTAGCAATGCATGATCATCCTCATGGGGGAGATCATACACGATGACCAATTTGGATTGGGTGAGTACACCCTACTGAGGGGGAGCTAGAGGGACCACAGAGGCCATGGAAGCAAGGTTGGTTTAATGTAGGGTTGGATTCCCCTTTGTTATTTTTTCATCAAGAATTGTTGTATGTTGTAACTATTACTTCAAAAATTTCCAATAGCATCGAAATTACAATTTCAATTCTTGAGTTAGCCAATGATAGTAGAGAAATAGTAGATAGAAAAATTATACAAATTCACAGTGAAAGAAAACCAAGAGATAAGAGACACAATATTTGGTCAATGATCAAAGAAAAACCCCACAAGGGGGGAAACTCTTTGAAAACCTTATTCTATTACATTTTCTTCAAATGTTTAGTGGATATATTACATCATCCAAGAGTCATAGTCAAACATTGACTAGATAATAGCCAAAACTAATATCCAAGCATGTCAATATGCCAAGCAACTATCCAAATCAGAGTCAAGGGAGAGAAAGTCAACAAAGAAAACTCTTGATAAATCTATCCAAGTCAATAGTAGCCAATAGCAAAACAATCCCTTAAGAGCTGGGTCAAGGGTCATCCAACTTGGCCTCCTTAGCTCGTCAACCAAAAGTCAAAACAATCCAATTCTGAGCAGTTAACTTGGTAAACGTATAGAGGACGCCTGAAATCAAAGTATGTAATAAGTCGATGGTAAAAGCGCCCAAACTTCCTTGATTTTTTTGCCCTTTAATGTGGCTTTATCAAACAGAAAAGTCCCAAAAAATCATAGTAAAAAATAGTCAAGAAACCCTTGGTCAACGTTGGTCAAAGTCATGCAATAGATTTGAAATTCGACCCAATCAGAAAGAGACACTTTTATTTCACTCATGTGAGAGATCACTGCAATTCCCAGAGTTGTACAAACCAATAAAATGAGGAGAGAGAAGAATGTGTTGATGATGTGATGTGTGCCAAATGAGGAAAAGGTGACCTTAATTTATAGGTGTTAGAGGAGGGCTAATTAGCCTCTTAGGCTGACCTGATCAAATGTGCCAATGTGGGTTGTCCATAAAAAATACACTTTCCCATGTCCAATTGAGTGATTCAAAAGTAATTTTTGGTCCTCTTGGAAAGAGATATATAATGAAATGGTTGGAATTTGTCACTGAGTTGCCAAATTAACACTCCCTGTCATCTAGGGAAAAATTCTAACTGAACTATGTGAATATATCATGTCATGTGCATCCCCACTCATCTTTTCTTGTCTTTGTTCATCTCGTTTTGAACACTCTCAAATATAAAGGAGAAGAATTGTTGTATGGGAGCTTCACCTACCACCATGACTCCATCACCATCGGGGAGACTCTGCTACTACCCGAGATCATCATCGTCATCGGGGAACCATAGTTACCACACACACTTAACGACAACGAGAGAGATAAACCTATCCCAATACATAGGAATCAAAGTCTATCCCAAAGTCCTTGAAAATAGGTGAGATCAACTTACCAGAGGTAAGGATCACACTCTACCCCATTATCCCTGACCATCCATCTTAACCCTAAAGAATTAGATGGTATAATACTTGCATTCACCAACTTGGGTGAGATCCACCTACTACAAGGGGTAGGGATCACACTCTATCTTAAGTCCCGCATCGCATTGGCCAGATGGGGAGGTTATCCCATAGAGTGGGCATGATGCTAAATGGGGCATACTCTGGCTAGTGGAGTTCCTAAGTCTCTAGACCCTATCAGTCAGACGTCTCTCATCCCTAGGAGCCCATCATATCCATTCCTCACCTTGGGAGCTCAACTAGCGAGAAGAGCACTGCCCATCATTCTTGATCGACCTAGACCCTTATCCAAAAGGTTCATCTAAACCAGTCCAAGTTTCTCTTTAAAGACTAAGAAATTTCCTTTTAGGAAAGCCTTAGTGAGTATATCGTCTACTTCTCATCTATCGAAATGTGTAGGAGTCTCATGACTCCTCTCTATAACATGTCTCAGATGTAATGATATTTGATCTCTATATGCTTGGACTTGTTATGGAACACAAACATCTCTTAAAAACGAATCCCACTCTTATTGTCACAATAACTATCGTGGCTAGGACTTTCTCAAATAGAGCTCCAAAGAGATTCCTCAACGAAACTTCTTCACAACTCGCTAGGTTGGATGAAACATACTCGACCTCAGTTGTGATAAGGGATACAGACTTTGGCTTCATGATCATCCACGATATCATGGCAGATATAAGGCTAAAACAAAATCTGGAAGTGCTCTTCCTATCGATATGACTTCCAACCCAACATGAATTTGTATATCCATGTTGTCTAACATATCCAGTGGCATATCTTAGTCCAAGGTTAATAGTCTTGCGTAGATATCTCAACACATGTTTGGTAGCAACCCAATGTACATGGTAAGGCTTGGTCATAAACTGGGTCAAAGTGATAACAACAAAACATATGTGAGGGTAAGTGTTCACAAGAAACATTAGAGCACCAACCAATTTTTTATATTCAAAAGGTTTTAGGCATAACTTCTTGAAATTTATCTCCATAGGTGTAGGCAAGGACTTTCATTCTACCATGCCAGATATCTCTAGAAATTTCACAACATAGTTCCCTTGTGAAAGGAAAATCTCTCCTGGCCTTTTCCATACTTCTAGCCCCATGAATTATTGCATCAAACCAAGGTCTTTCATCTCAAATTTAGTGTCAACTCCCTCTTACATTCAAGAATGAGAGAGTTTTCACCTGTCAATAATAAGTCATCAACATATAAAACCAAAGTTGGAGGCATACCTTGGACCATTTTGAAGTATAATTTTGGATTGACAATGCTCCTCGTGAATCCTAGCTTCAACAAGTAATTTCCAATGCAGGCATACCAAAAATGGGGGGCTTACTTCAATCCATGGATAGATTTATTCAGTCGACACACATGGGTCTTCCTATTATGAACTTCAAATTCTAGAGGATGTTCAACATATACTTCTTCTTGAAGAAAACCATGCATAAGGAAGTCTTCACATCCATTTGGTGAAGATTCCAACCCTAACTAGCTGTAAGTGCAAAAATGGATTGAATGGTGGTGTAGTGAGCAACTGAATAAAATATAACATCTTAATCATATCCCTCTTTTTGGGAGAGCCCTCGAGCTACGAACCTTACTTGTATTTTTTGATGCTTCCATAAGCCCCGTGCTTGATTTTGTGGAGCCATTTTGAAGTCGCCACATATTTTCCCTTTAATCTTTGCACAACATCCCATATGCCGTTCTTGATAATAGACTTGTATTCTTCAGCCATATCATCCTTCAATACTTGTTATTTCGCAACTTCTTCAAAGGTGGGAGGCTTTTCTTGAATCATATTACTCATTTCAATTACATATCCCTGGTAATTGGATGACTTCTTTCTCTCTCTAAAGGTCCCTTTGGCTGGAATGCGTCACTCGACATCTTGTAATGTGTCATGAAGCCAAAGTGGCCTCTTCCTGGCAAGGGTGATCAAATGGAGGAGGATCCAAGGGGTCCATAGGCTCCATGGGATCATCAACAATGTCTCTCTCAAATTCAGGCACAAACAAACCTTCTATAATATCCATATCATCACTCTTCTTCTCAGGAGGAGGAGGTGGAGGAAGGTCCCTTGCTTTTCCCACGGTGACATCTTCATTGAATGTGACATCCCTATTAATTTTAACCTTCTTTTGACCAGGAATATTTATTCTAAATTCTTTAGAATCTTCACAATATCCAACAAATGTACCTTTTCTTCCAGTGGATTCCAACTTGTTTTTTTTGTCCTTCGGCACATGGAAATATACAGGACAACCAAATCTACGAAGGTGACCAATGTCAAGCTTGACACATGTGAATACTTATTTTGGGGTCTCTTTTTCCAATCCTTGATGAGGCACCTTGTTTTGAACATATACTGTTGTATTTGTTGCTTCTTCCCAAAGGACCTTCGACAACTTTTGAACATGGAGGATATCTCCGGTAGCTTCTACAATAGACTGATCCTTTCTCTCATCTACTCCATTTTGTTCTGGATTATAGGGAATAATAATGTCATTTTTTACACTTCCTTCCTGAAAAAGTTTATGAATTTCTTCCCTCCTTCCTTCATTTTTTATACCTTCCCTATTTTATTTTCGACCAAAGCTTTGAACTCCTTGCACATTCGAAGGCCTGATCCTTGTAGTTCAAATATATCCATGTTTTTCTTGAGAAATTGTCGATGAAGGTAATGTAATAGAGATGGCCAACAAGTGAGTGCCCACATATATCAGAATGAATGAGATGGAGGATGTCTTTTTCCTTGTTCTCACTAGAGGGGAATCTTCCCCTTGTCTTCTTTCCACTTGCACACCCTGGACATACTCCATCATGATGAGCTTGAACATCGGGAATCCCAGAGACTAATTTCATCAATTTCAAGAGTGCTTAATAGTAAAGAAGGGTCAACGTTCGATGCCACAACTCGCTTTGATGATTTGTTTCATGGACCATTTCTAGAAGAGGTCTTCTAGTGACTATAAAGTCCTTCAAATCTATATCCTAATGTGAAGGCATCTCGCATAGAGGATCCAGTTGGCTAAGTAAGTACTTTTCCTTTTATTAAAGAAACCCACATTCCTTTATCTTCCAAAGAAGATATGGATACCAAATTCTTTTTCAACCCCGACACATACATGACATCATGAAGCAAAACAGATTCTCCAAAGTCCAAACACAATTTGATAGAACCAAAGCCTTTGACGGGATGAGTGGAGTTATCTTCAAGAATAATCTTCACACTTGACTCCCTCTCTACCAAATTAGAGAGAAATTCCTTATACCCAGAGAAATGGTGAGGGGCCCCACTATCAACAAACCATATATTCCAAGCATTCGTAAGAGAGGAACTAGAAAGAGAAAAAATAAGGATATATTCAGATTGATTAGTAGCATTGATTTCATACTTGGCATTTCTTGACCTCTTTTGTGGACGATAACTTTATTCATGATCATCGAGAGAGTCTCTTCTTCTTCTATCATTCCTTCTTCCATCTCTTTTATCATATTACTTCTTTTTGTTGTAGCTGTTGTAGTGTTTTCTTCTCAAAGATGTACGAAAATAATCCACTTAATATTGTGGATGACAAACAATCTGAACAATATAAATGGATGCTAGCCATAGTAGAGCTGCATCAATTGATAAAAACAAAGCCTGCCAAACCCCTGATCTATGACACAATCATAGTTAAACAACAAAAAGAAACAGTAATAACTCCAATCATCCAATGGAAACCATATATACAAATAATAGATTTTATTATAACACCTGGGAAGGGAACAAATAAATGTTACCATCCCCCCTCTATGGGATGGGTTCTTGGCTATCCTCAAATGTCTTCAGCGTGTGTAGAGTCTCTCTCCTCTATAATGTGTAAACACATCAAATAAAATGTTTGAGCTCAATGGGAACTAAAATGGAAGAAAAATGGTGTGTGACAATGAAAATAATAAGAGTTATAATAGTGAATGCAACAATGAAAATAATCAAAAGTGAATAATGAATAGAAAACCCTTCTATTTATAAAAAATATTGAGTTATCCTCGAATAATGGGCACTAATACAATATTATTAACCTCATTCTTGGAATAACCACTTGGAATATCTTATTATATTTGGTTAGAAGGGAAAAAGTATTTAAACTTTTATTTCGAAATAATAAATAAATAAATGATTTGTTTATCATATCAAGAAATTGGTTAAGGAATAATAAAAAATTAATGATCTATTTAATTATTCCTAAGGGATTTAGTCAAATTTGACAAGGAATAATAATTAATTAATTATTCCTAGAGAAAAATATGATAATTAATGATTTATCTGTTTATTTTTCATAAATGGCTCAAATATGGCAAGGAATATTAATTGATTAATAGTTTAATAAATTATTCGTAGAAGAAAATAAAATAAATAGTGATTTATTTAATTATTCTTCATGGATTTAATTATGAATTACTTAACAAAAGTGGTCTATTCAGTAATTTCTCATAGTGAAAACAATTTTACTATGGTGAAATTGGCTTTATATGGTGTACTTTGATCCATCTATTAAATTAGGTTATATGATTAATTTTTTGGTGATAACAGCTTGCCCCCCAACGTACGAGTGTTAGGAACAAAACGTATGACTGAAGTACGTTGTAAAGACACAATCACTAGACAACAAAGTGGAGTCAGAGAGAGAGAGAGAGACCAATAGAGCTGAAGCAAAAGAGGATAGGGACAGAGGAGGCGAGACCAATGTAAGTCTCCTTTTATGTTGTGGTACTAGATCTCAGTGAGGCGGGGAGGCATACCTATACCCGCTGAGATAATTTAGTACAAAAATAATGATGCGCCCAAAAACATAAAACTGAGCAATGAAGTACATGCTAAATGGTACATGACACGCTGGCATAACTGAGCCAGAAAATAATACAATGTGTCCCATATACATAATGCACCTGGAAAAAACATGAGCCAGGACTGAATACAATATCATCTGAGTACATGAGATATAATGGCCATTCCCTCAAAAATGGGAGGGAGGGAGGGTAGAACAACCGAATAAGCCCTGTTGAATAGGGAAGGGCTTTGCAAAACTGAATGGATCATATGAAGGAGACGTCCATGCTATGAACACTGCAATAGGTAGGAACCGAACCCATCAAATATGAGGAATTGCATATGAGGTTGTATCATAATAGGAATGCATCCAAGCATGTGGGGGGCTACCTGAAGGGCCACCCCCCCATGAGGTCTGAAACATCTCACACACATCCGGGAATCGCTAGTAAAATCTGTTGCATCACTGGACCATCAAGTGTATGAACCATGAGCATGAAACAACCAATTCAAAGGGAAATAATGAGTCCCTCTACTCGATCCGAGGTATTGAAAAAGAATTGAAGCTGGAACCAAGATACATTGCCCTCTAGGTTGTTCTTCTGGAATAAATGAGTTGATGTCGACATAATAGGGCCCACGGTGGGTGAGGCAATGGGGGTCCTCAACTAAGGCACAAGGGAAAATAGTAATGTGACTAATGAATTAACACCAGGGATAATGGAGAAAATTGGATTGAGGGACAAACTGACGACTTCCCTTGCCATAACATAAAGTGCATGGTTGACCTGGCAGCGACTGGCTTGATTCCGAAGGGGATGGGGGACAGTGTGACTGGAGGCCAAAATGGGCAACATAGGATGAAAGGTATGCAAATATAGATGGAATACTGTGACATGATATAATGGGACGTTAAATAGACTCCATGGATGCAAAGGTGACTCATCGTGGATGCTCCGAACAAGGGTGACTCGATGACATTGCCACACATAATAGGCTCGGTGGGGACCATGAAAGCATGAGTAAATGATGGTTACTCATGACTAAAATCGACAAGTGAGATAACAAGTGCCAAGGGAAGGTGGTCCCCAAAGTACAAGTGTCGCATATGAAGAAATTTTATTTTGAGAGGCGACGAAGTGAACCTTCTTGGGAAAATGGCTTCTAGGTGAAGTGTCGAATTATCAAAAAATAATAAAGACCCATTATAGTACTCGATGAGAGCTTTCCAATGGTGTTGATGGTTCGTCAAATTGAGCTACGGTTTGGTCGCGATGTGTGACAAAAAAAATATGGGTTTTCCTATAAAAAGGGTGTTTTCCTTCTAATTTGGGAGGAGGAGAAGGACCTAAACCTTGTGGAGATTGTAGTGGACAAACCAACCATTAGAATTGGGATCTACAAATTTCAGGAAAGTGGCCTTACTTGTCTAAAGATGGCCTTAATGCTTCTTGGAACAATGTTTCCTAGTGAAGAACTAAGGGAAGAGGAAAACAAGAATGAACTACTAGAGGAGGTCTAGAATCATCCTCACCCACTAAGTCAAACATGGGGACTATGTGGACATAGAGTAGAATATTTGAAGATATGTTATCGAACATCTACAATATGTGATGTGCATATGGATCGCCGGAGAGGCCGGTAGGACAAACTATCCAAGGAATGGGAGGATAATGGAACATACCTATATCCAGTGGGATCTAGGCCGAGACTTAGCTTAATTAATTCAGAAGATGGAAAGGGGAAAACCATCATGTCCCCAAGCATGTGATACTTACTGAAAACATATGTGATGGAGGGTACTAATTTGGTATGCAAAGGTAGGAATGATGCCCCCTAGTAGGAGGAGTTTGTGGAGCGCCGTTGTGTTCTGAGAGCTCAAAAAATGGATTCAAGCATCTCGGACCAACTTGGCACGAGATCCTCTAAAGTATGGTAAGGATATGTAGGGTTCTATGTGCATCCTAGTATGTTATTGACGTACTGGATGTATTTAGAGTGGTGGACTCCAAATATGGAAGGAAGTGCACACGATGGTGCATATTGTTCTAAGGATAGTCAGGGGTAGTCATGGATTCCATGATGTCCTCATCAGAATGGAAGATGGGAGGACTGGAGAAAAAGAGACTACATTATGCGGTGGCGGTACTTGGTGCATCATCTTGAGAAATAAGGTTCACATATGCATCATATAGAATGGTAGATGATGAGCTAGTAGATGGAGGATCTACGAATGTTGAGACCTGGGATTCTGTCAAAAGAGGTTCAATAGAAGCGCGCGCAGAAACCTCAGAGAGGTTTGTCTGCGAGGAAATCAAGGATGATGATAGGTAAATGATATGGCTCGTGGTGTCTATCATCACGACGTTAGGGGGAGGGGTCATGATGGTGGGACCAGAGTTCCCATGTTCTAGTTTACTGGTGGTACCAGAATCCATAGGTAGAGGAGTAGGTGTTCTACTACGAGTGGTATCGTATTCGTGAAGCACCTCAAGGCAATCGCAAAATTCGTCGAGACGAGGGAAATAATGGGAGTAGTGACCATGATAATTGCACGAGGCACAAGGGTGATTTGTGCATAACATTTTGAGTTTCTTGGTAGGACCCAGTAAGTTAACATGGAATTTAGGGATATTTGACTCAGGGAACGTTTCATGAACCAAAGGTTTGAGATGAGGAAGTTCAAGACAATTATTGGTGGCATGCCCAACAACTTTACACAAAGTGCATGGAGGTGAAGACTTTGGGGCCTTGGGGGATAGAGGAGCTTGGGAGCCTTGTCCTTAGGTTCTTTCCTCTTGGCTTTTCCCCCTATTTAGATGCTTTCGCAATAGGAGTGGGTTCCTGTTGAGGTTGCGATGGAACTGGAGCAACGACAGGGGCTGTAGGGACCAGTTGAATTGGGGTCAAAGCATGATAAAGTCTTAGCTTACCAGGTGGAGTTATTGTAGGGGGATCAATGTACCATACTGGGATCCCCAAAGCCATATTAGGGAGGACCAACAAAGCCATGATAGGGATAGAAAATATTCCTCGAGGGAGAAATAAGAAATGTATCTGGCCTACAAGGTAATGTCCCAGCGGAACGACTCCTTGGTGGTTGAGACCTAGAGGAATAGTTCCTGGTGGAAACACAAGAGAGGCACCCACAAACGGAGGATGTCCTAGGGGGTGGATCTGGATGGCTCGTCTGGGATGGCAACAACAGGGTGCTGAGGAGTTGGTTGTTGATCGAATGTACCAAACTACTTGAGATAGCACGTGATGCTTGTAACATGTAAACACTTAAAGACTTAGGATCTGAGATAAGAGGGGGAGGACCAGGCAAAGCACCCAACAATGAGGAATCTTTGTAGACTCAGGGTTAAACACTGGTGAGAGGAGTTGAAGACTACTTATTTGACATTGACGAGATAATGGACTCGGGGGAGGTCATGGATGTCGGCTCGTAGTATGTCAAATGATCGATAGTAACAATCTTCCCTTCATCGGGGAAGCACATCTCACAGAAAACCACAGATGTGACGACTGAACTAGAATATGTGTAACCACGAGAGAATGTTATAATCTAAAGGGGCATGAATAACCTCAAGGGTCACTGGGAAATTGCGATACATTCTAAGAGGTTGGGAGGAATTTCCGTCCCAAACACGCAAAATGATGGTGGATGGGGATAACTCAGGTGACTTAAGTGGTTTCCAAATGGAAATGGACATCACATAGGTGGATGCACCTTCGTCAATAATGCATCGGGAGATGATGGCATTATGGACTCAGACTAGTATCTGGAAAGCAAAAGATGAAGGTAAAGGGAGATGTTTTGATGTATCAATTGGGAAGATAATCAAACGATCCTCGAAAGGATGTACTGTGCCCAAAGCAGTTAGTGTATCTTTCTTTTGAAATTGGCATGACTAGAGTACTTCTAGCGTTGACATGGCGGCAAGTGATTGCACCAAGTCGTCTACTATACTAGATGTATGGGTAGCTCGGTTAGAAGTCGCGTTATAGCATAATGGTCCCTTGGAGATCTTAGAAATTGCCTCAACTTTCGGTTGAGGGAACTGTAGTGGACCATTTGGTGTCGTAAGAGGCTCGAGAAATTCTTTGGCTTTGGACTCAGTGGCAGACGAAGACGATGGCTTGTCATAATTCCACGACTAAGTTTACAGGTTGATATCAGAGAGGTTAACCTCATCAGAATTCATCATATGGATCTGGTAGTCACTAGGACCAGAAGGATGGGGGGATGGGTTGCTTGACCTGGTTAAGGTTGAGAAGCAACAAATCCTTGCTAAGGGAAATGATTTGTAAGCAATGCCAGTTGAGATGGTGCAGGATTCTGAGGCGATTGTTGACCTCTATAAGTTGCTTGATATTCCCACATTTGGCACATCTGGGGTAAGAGAGGACACCCATGCGTATAATGGCCATGTACAACACAACATGCACAAGGCTTGTTCATATGAATAACCTTGTTCTTCTTGGGTTGACTTCCCTGTTGCTAGTTATTGGTGTTAGGCTAGTCCCCCTAGAGTTCACTAGATTGATTACCTTAATTTCCCTGGTTACCCGTGATACCTTTTCCATTATTCTTTTTCTTTGAATTTTGGGGATTGGCCACACTCTAGTGTGCAAACACTTGACCCTGAGGGAGCAATGGCAGCTGCGGCTGAGAATGCATAGGAGGCTATGGCACTAATGCTTGAGATGTTGGAGTGCTCAGCTGTGCATAAGGAGGAGAAACGATTTAGTAGATAGGTTGTGGCCCTGAAAACATGTTGCTAGCAGGAGGGGCATAAGTGTTGGAGGAACTAGTACCCCCCTACGAATAGCCATAACTCTTTTGAGTATGTGGCGAAGGGTGTGAAAGGATCCAACGATACCGTCGGTAGCGTGAGATGCCCCTAGTGCATTGGCAACTCCATGACGGGGGAGGTCTGGAATGGCGGTATAGACATAACTGGATTGTGCATAAATTGGGTCATATCTCAGAGCGGTTTGGAGAGCTTCTTCCTTTGTCTAAGGAAAATGGGAAGCAACATTTTTTTCCAATGGGTGATAAAAGTCTCCCAAGAAACCAATCTATATAGACACGATCTTCAAAGGGCGGGGCATGACATGTGCTCCTCCTTCTACGCCACTCTTGAACATGGTTCGAAATGCGAGTGGTGGAGGGCTGATGAAATGAGGTCAATAGCTTTGTACCAGTGTCGTACCAGAGAGGTAACTAAAAATATGAAAGGAACGCTTTAGCAAGCATCGCAAAAATGGAATGTGATGCGACGGGCTGGTCTACATACCATCTGGTAGCATCTCCAGTGAACGTGTGTTAGAATATCTGAAGACGAATGGAGTCATCGATAATTGAGTTGGATGAACAACACATGTGGAAGGAGCAGACATGATTAGTAGGGTCCTCTCCAGAATTGCCCTCAAACTTTGGGATATCTGAGGGAAGCTTAAATGACATAATAGGCCAATCGACATCATGGTGTATTGGGTCATTTATCAATTGGCTAAAATATCGGAGACTTAACCCAGTCATAAAAGGGATCATGGGGGCTGCCAAAACGGTTCCTATGATTGTTCCGCTAGTTGTGACCACTGGGGTAGAACCAGATCCAACACCAGGTTTGGTTCCTGCACCATATGTGGGTTCAGACATGGTGACGATATGCGGTGAAGGAGGCTCGAAGTCAGATGAGGAATTAGATGAACCATGAGAAGAGTCTTTATGGGGACTCGGTGGACTATGAACTTGAACCCTGCGAGGAGGAGTAATATGCCTAAGTGGAAACTGGGGATGAAGGTCTAAGAGTGTCCGCAACAAACGCCTTGGTGGCGAAATGATGGTAAGACACAAGTGACATGGAAATGGTGAAGGGAGATCAAAAATATGCTTATGTCTCAACGAGGGGAGATAAATTTATTATGTTAAGTCTTGGCTTGGCGATGTAAACCAAGCACCCTTCGCTTAAGGTGTGCTTGTGTGTGTAAGTGTATTCATTTATTAAGCCCAGATTGTGTTTTTGAAAAAGAAAAATCTTGTTGAAAATAAACTGAAATTAACAACAAAAAATGAACAACAAAACAATTAACTAAACCCCACCCAAACTAGTTTGCAAACACTGTGCTAGTTGGTGGTGAAATCGACTGAAAAACACACTAAAAATGTCAGGAGATTTGATTTTTGGTGTGATTGGGATCAAATGACACTAGGTTGCTGGAAAGTGGTGCAGCAACAACAAAAACCCAAAGAGGCAGATCACTACAAAAAGATAGGGAGATGGGTGAAAAATGTAGCGCAACTAATGGGACCGTAAGGCCAATGACCAAACAAGATTTAATATGAAACTATGGATGGAAACAACCTATCTTTGGAGATATGAAATAGAAGGGTACAAATCTAGAAAATATGGTTGAAAGTGTTGCAGAAACTCAAACTACTCACTCAGCTAAACTCCTCCTATAAAGGTGGAAGTGTACTAGAAGCCCTAGGGGCTAAATTCCACTTCGACGAGTAAATCAAAGTAGATCAAGGCCTAAGAGGGATGAGACAGAGGTCAAACAACCCAGTAGACAACTCTCGAAAAACCTAGAAACAGATCTAATAAAAACTTGGAAACCCTAAAAATCGCAGGTACTGACCTGTTTTCAGGGGGGATCACACTTTTTGGGCTGAAAAGTGCGCTTTGGACTCTAGATCGCACTTTTTGGGCTAAAAATTTTGATTTATACTCCTTGATTCCTAGTCAGTAAATCTCGGAAAAATTTGTCATCTCTATCACGATTGGTTCCTGTGACCTGTGGAAAAGACCAGAAAACTTGCGGAAGTAAAAAATTTGATAGATCTAGGGTTAAAAATATAGTAAAATCATTAAGAGACTGAAAAAGGAAGAAACCCAATGCCAAAAACTCAAGGTCACCTAGGTTTTTGGATCTGAAGTATAAACCCAGTGGAGTCGCCTATTTTGTTGTAGTGTTTTCTTCTCAAAGATGTATGAAACGAATCCAATTAAGATTGTGGATGAAAAACAATCTCAACAATATAAATGGCTGCTAAACATTGTAGATCAGCAACAACTGATAGAAGCAAAACTTTCCAAAGCCCTGATCTATGCCACAATCATAGTTAAACAACAAAAAGAAACAATAATAACTCCAATCATCCAATGGAAACCATATATACAAAGAATAGATTTTATTATAACACATGTGAAGGGAACAAATAAATGTTACCAGTCCCCCTCTATGGGATGGGTTCTTGGCTATCCTCAAACGTCTTCAACTTTGTAGAGTCTCTCTCCTCTATAATTTGTAAACCCAACAAATAAAATGTTTGAGCTCAATGGGAACTCAAATGGAAGAAAAATGGTGTGTGGCAATGAAAATAATAAGAGTTACAGCAGTGAGTGCAACAATGAAAATAATCAAAAGTGAATAATGAATGCAAAACCCTTCTATTTATAACAAAATATTGAGTTATCCTCGAATAATGAGCACTAATAAAATATTACTAACTCCATTCTTGGAATAACCACTTGGAATATTTTATTATATTTGGCTAGAAGGGAAAAAGTATTTAAACTTTTATTTAGAAATAATAAATAAATAAATGATTTATTTATCATCTCAAGAAATTTGTTAAGGAATAATAAACAAATAATGATTTATTTAATTATTATTAAGGGATTTAGTCAAATTTGACAAGGAATAATAATTAGTTAGTGATTAATTAATTATTCCTAGAGAAAAATAAGATAACTAATGATTTATCTATTTATTTTTCATAACTGGGTCAAATATGGCAAGGAATATTAATTAATTAATTGTTTAATCAATTATTACTATAAGAAAATCAAATAAATAGTGATTTATTTAATTATTCTTCATGGGTTTAATTATAAATTACTTAACAAAAGTGGTTTATTAATTAATTTCTCACAGTGAAAGCAATTTTACTATGGTAAAACTAGCTTTACATGGTGTACTTCGATCCATCTAGTAAATTAGGCTAGATGATCATTTTTTTGGTGATAACAGTAGCAATGGTTTTGTTAACGAGTTTAGGCTTCTATGATCCATATCAAGTTTGTGAGAGATTCTTCGGCGAAAATCACATGGAATACCATTTGTCGACGCGTTTCGAACCAACTAGTGTGGTTCATCGTCAGGACAAGATGAAGAAACAGATCCAGCTTAGCATGTTAAATAGTCCGAGCATAGCCAGTAGCAATGGTTTTGTTGTCGGATCTTGAAGTGTTTCTTCTCGAAGCATCTCTCTTCTCAGAGAAATCTCGAGCATAGTAACCTTTTCAATGACAATTGTAGTATTCAATATATATATCTCATGTTCTTGAGTCCTTGGAGTTTCATTTGGCTTGAGGATGTCTTCTTGCATTAGATGGATTTACCTTCATTTTCTTCTTGTTCTTCTTCTTCCCTTGAGAAATGAAGGCAGTAGGCTCTCCTTCATTTGGCCTTTGACTTCTCCCCCTAGATATAATCAATATTTCCTCTTGATTGCATAGAGCAAGTAGTTCATCAAAAGTAGGGATACTTTATCTATTGTTGATAGAAGTAATGAACATGTCCCATGATTAAGGAAGACCACTAAGGGAAGTCATCACCAATTCCTTGTCAGGTACAATTTCTTGAGTAGTCTGGAGTTGATCCCCGATTTCAGTGATTCTCATCAAGAATGATTGTATAGTCTCTCCCTTACGCATCTTAGATTCCTTGAATTAATTTTTCAAATCCATAATGTGGCTCAAATTTCTCACTTCATACATGCCCACAATCTTATTGTACATTTCCTTAGATGTCTTCAAAGAAGAAATATAAACAAGTAGATGATCTCTTAAAGAGTCAATAATGATTTCTTAGCTTTGATCTCGCCTTTCTTGTACTTAGATTTGACAACTTGGGGAGAATTTTCCAGAGGTGCTGAAATCTTTTCTTCCACATATTCCAAGACATCATACACATCTAAGGTACACTTTAGGGGGAAACAACAATTGTTGTGCTGGTTTTAGCTCCAGATAAGGGATGAGACAAGACCCACCTACCGGTTGTGCTTCGGTGGTACCTCCTCCTTAGATATTGTACATGTATTAAGGGAAACATCCATTATGAGGACGCTCCCTTGATTTTTTACAATGCCTTACTTTTTGATGGTTGATATCCCCCCTTGATGTACATAAACTAATTATATGTATGATGCTCATTTTATGACATGCCTTTCTTTTCACTGATTTGTATGCTTATGATGTTGTTTTTATTTGATTTAAATGACTTTATTATGTGTTATTATTTTGACATGTTTCTCGATGATCTTTATAGTTATTGTGATGCTTTCCAGTCTAGGATATGGTTTATTATGTTGTCAATGACTTGGTTCCAATTTTGTGGTATATGTGAAAAATTTATATGGTCAAAAACTTTGTCTAACAACTTCACGTGTAGGTAATTCCAAAATAGGTGAGCATCATGATCTTGGAAGGTATAGTTCAACTGTGCTACGATAAGCTAGGAATCAAGGAACACGTGTAGGTGGCTAGTGCCCAGGTGGATGGTGTCATTCAAAAGGCCTTGTTTCCTCAGAATGTATTAAGTCTTGTGAAAAGGGTCATAAGACAATAATTAAACCAAGGGACAATACTATGAGTCAGAGACCCATTGTTACCATAGCGACTGTTGTAACATTTTTTTATTTTGATAATTTATAATAAATTAGAAAAAAAATGAAAATATATTTACAAAATGTTAAGATAGGATGTGGACAAAAAGAATATTGAATAAAAAATGTTAGGAAAATATTTTGATAAACATGTCCATATCAAATAAAATGTTAGGGTAGATGCCCTAAAAAAAATGAAGGCAAAATAAAATGTTAGGTTAGATAGAAAAGAAAAATAAATCAACTCTGAAAGTGTTGCAAATCTAAATGCCACTACTTTGTTCTAAATTCAATTTGAAATATAATAGTTGTGTGCAGTTTGTTTAGATGCCACACTAGGTTATTTTATCCAATTATACAGTTGCATCATAATTGGATTTGTTTTTAATTAATTCTCATAGGTAGAAAATAAATTGGCTCAATAGTTTAATATGAGCCAATGGAGGGAATAAGGGATTGAGATAGATTGCTCATAAAAAGAAAATATTGGGTTCATAGTTCAAATGCACTCTGAAAGGATAAGTAAAAATGTTAGGAATAGAAGGGTAGGTAGAAATGTGAAAGTTTGAGATGTTGAAATGGTTATTTCCTAAAGATCAAAACATTAGGAAACATATTGATGATGGGAGTTTGAGTAACCAAAGTTTTAACCTTATGTTATTTCATTCATATCCTATCACTTCATTCTTTAAAATCACCCGGACCCATAGTTGTCGCATCCGCCTATCATATCATGACCCCACCGTTCATTCCCCACTCACACATTAAACTCCCTCCACCTCACCTCTCATCCCGCACACTCCTCCGAAATCATACGGCCCACACTCCCTTTCGGCCCTCATTCATCGTCCGAAGTTTATCGACAGGGGGGGGGGGGGAAGGGGCAGTATTTCATACCGCCTATATAAACCTTAAAACTCACCTTTTAGTCTTTCGGGACTAGAAATCCCAAAACCACAAACCACTCTGTCTTACCCCCGAACGCGGTATCCTTCATAGTCGTTTACCACCGCCCCATGTCACCTCCACGTCACGTTTCACTTCATATCTCCCGTCCAATCATCTGTCGCCTATCCGTTGCCCATTCATTTCTGCTCCCACACATTTATAACCAAATGTATGTTAATTAACCCGTTGGATAATTAATGAACTTTCAAATGTTCGGTGCCACCTTCCCACTCCATTTTTCTCTTTATAAACACTGTGTCATACATTTCAAAGGTTACACAATTAATTCTGTGACCAAGATTAATCTTCAAGCCTGCCTGCTCAACAGCTGAGCCACTGTCCGACATTCTAGCAACCACATGTCCTGTTTGCAAGCACATCTTGCAGGTCCACTTGACAGTTACTTGTCTCCACTCTAGTAACTCCTTTTATCATTTTGTCATTTACAGTCCATAGTTTTGTTTGACAAAATTCCTCCCAAGGGAAAAACAATCACAGAGGTCTCAAATCCTCTAGTTCACCCACATATTGATTTCCACCATACTCCATTAGTTGATAAGGACTACAAAATCATTGAGACTTATTGTCAATTTGATTTATTTGAAATATATTCCTGGTGGGAAGAGCAACTAATTGACCAGAGTGATGAAATTGGGCTTTGGGAATCCAAATTACCCCACTATATTTTTCCACAAATTCACAGAGCTCCAAAGTTTGTGAGAAAATGCTATGAATCCTATGATCCCAGTGAGAGAGCCATTATCTCACCTACTGGAGAAATCCTCTGTCCCATTAGTGTTGATTCAATTGAGAAAATGTTGCAGGCCCATGCCACTATACCAACTCATCATTTTCCCCATGAAAACCTGATAGAAGCTTATAACAAACTGGACTTTACCAAGAGATCCCAGACCCTGGAACTATTTTTAGCAATTGGTAGTCCTCTACCAAAGAGAAATCCCCCTTATGGTTCATCTATGTTTCCTGATAGAACCAGAAATATTACTACTATCATGTCCTATTTGATTGGTTATCACTCTGATCAGTCTGTCAATGAAGCCATCCTTGGTTTCTTATCCATGTTTGCCTCTCGTTCTAAGCCTACTATTATTTATGATTTCAGTCATTTCATAGCTGAAACCATACATGAGCAGTTTTTTAGATTTAACACTGAATAAGTATTCAAGTATGCTTCAGTACTTATGTATCTTTTTATACATTTTCAGGGAGAAAAATTCCCATTCCTTTGCAGAAACTTGATGAAGAAGGACAACAATAGTCAGTGATTTTCTGGACTTCAATGGGGATGAAGGAGAAAGAAGAATTCACATACAAGCAGTTCATAGAACTATTTATTCATCCAGCCCTCGGCCTTATGAGCAACACTCCATTACCAAGTATAAGTGAGGAGATTGTCAAATAACTTCAGTTCATAGATCAAGCTGCAATAGGAGATTGGTATTTCTACCAAAACTACATAGAAATAAGGGATTTTGGCTGTGCGCTTCCACCCTACAAATTGCCAAAGTACCTCCCTGTTAGAATCTTTGCATTGGAGTACTTGAGGCAAAGATTGAATGCAGATGAAGTAAATTTTGTAGCTGCCAAAAAGAAATCACAATTTAAGCTCAAAGCTCAAGTTGGTCCCTTCATTTGTAATACCAGGGCAGCAAGGGAGGAATCTGATACGCTGTTAAAAGAAATTAAATTTTCTCTTAGTTTCTCTTGGTCATATGAACCATTGGGAGTCATATCCAAAACTCAGGGTGGAAAATAAGTTCACACCATATCATTGTATAGCTAGGCCTGAGATAGAACAATTCAAGAATCAGTTGGAATGGATAGAGAATACCCTCCAGGAGGCTGAGGAGCGGGCAATCTCTACATCAAATATGCAAACTCCAATTGCATAGGAAAAGACAGCTAAGAGAGGGAGGGAAGAACAATATTCACCTGCAACAAAGGAAACAAGGCAAGGCCTTAAGGTCTTTCACAGGAAAAGGAAACAAAGGGTCCCTATGAATATTGATTCACAGTCTATACAATCTCCAACTCAATCTACCACTTCTCATGAACAACACATAGTCCAAATTGTTGGAGGCATTCCAGAGAATAAAGAGGAAGACATCTTCCATGTCTTTAGTGAAATCAAAAGAAATAATTAAGAATTGAAGTTGAATACTTACACCCAGTTCTGGAAGAATTCTTCCAGCTCTCAAGCTAGACTTCTTTCAGTCTTCGACTCTGAGAAGGGGAAGATGCAAATGGCTTTCTTGCAGGCCCAAGTTCCCCAACCCAGGACTGCAACACAATACCAGAAACATAATTCTTTTGATTTTAATGTCAAGGATGTGCATCCAATTGATCAAATTGAGATGCACAAACAGACTGGACAAATGACTGCTTCAACCTT
Organism: Pinus tabuliformis; assembly: GCA_031772625.1. NCBI lineage: Eukaryota > Viridiplantae > Streptophyta > Pinopsida > Pinales > Pinaceae > Pinus > Pinus tabuliformis. The sequence goes on along the minus strand of CM062817.1, from coordinate 1,915,112,226 downwards.
GACAAACACTACTATGATTTTGTCAAAAATGCAGGTTACATTGGCCAACATTCAGTCACAATTAAAGTTGGAGAAGTCTCATCATTAGCAAAGGATACCAGGATTCAATCCTTGGAAAATCTAGTGCTAAGTATGGGATATGATCCCTCAAACATAAATGCTACAGAGGAACTCATTAATAAAAAGAACACTGAGGTTGCAACATTAAAGAAATAACTGAAACTACTAACATCTGAGGATCCAATGGCCAAAGAAATTGAGGAGATAGAGACTCAAAAGTTAGATATCATGAAGATCATCATAGAACATAATTTTCAAAAAAAATAAATGGAGGAGCAGATCGAGAAATTGGTTAAGGAGAATGAGGAGGCTATCAGGAACGTTCAAACTTCAGTGGATGTAGTCTATCTTGTAGCTGTTCCCATCACCAGAGTTTCTACTATAGCCACTACATCAACAATAGGTACAGCAGAAGGAGTTGAACAAATTACTGAAGCTGTTCAGAACCTGTCTATCCAAACAAGAGAAATCAATAAACTAAGGGATGAAATCAAATAATTATGGCTTATGAAGTCTATATCAGACAATTCACACACAACTGAAACAAACAGACTCAAAGGCCAAGTGGAAGTGTTGAAGAAAGAACTCACAGATTCCTTCATAGGAAACAAGTTGGGTTTAGAAAAATAAATTTTGTGGGAAGAAATCACAAAGGCAATCAAGGAGATTTGGCCCTCCATTAAGATAATATTCAATCAGAAAGATCTCTTTGAAAAAGCTCAGGAAGCAGTGGAATCCATAACTAGGCAGCTCGAGGATATGCCAGAGACTGCCTCTGATATAATCAAATTTATGAATTCCAAGGATGACTATGAGCTTGAGGAGTTAAGGATAAGTGATAGAACTGCAACAATATTAGAGGTAAAGAAGATTATCGCTAAGAAAAATATCATACTTCAGCTACAAGAAAAGTGAAGTAATGTTAACAACATAGTTCATATGTTTTTTAACAAGATTAAGCCTTTGGTCAGCAAAGGTTTGCCTTCTATGATGGTTATTAATGATAAATTAATGCCAATTGAGGATTATGTCAAGAAATTAACAGAGGTGGGCACTCATGCAGCTTTAGTGGCCAATATTAAAGGATCAACAACACCAGCTCTCATAGTAAAAACGCTCAGGGATTCTTCTTCATGTAGTTTTTAACCTCGTATAGAAATTACCTGCATACGAATTCTAAAACACAGAAAATAAACAATGCGAGAGCATAACACATAAAACACATATACTTAGAGATTTCCTCTGGATCCCAAAACTGGGACTACCAGCTTGATTTTTCATTATGTTCCTTTCAATGTTATAATACATATTTATACATGCCGAAGCATCCAATACCATGGACCAAAAACCATCACGTCCAAAAAACATGTGCGAAAATCATGCATAAAACCATAGGTGGGTCCGCCCAACCTAACATAGTGTCCAAAACCAAAATTTTCTGAGGCGCTGCCCCGGACCCCATAAAGTGGGGTTATGGGTACACCTCAAACCCCTTGTGACTCCCCCCCCCGCTACACAATCAGCGCAACAAAGGGGGGCTCCACCCGCCCTCTAACCCCCTGGTTAACTACGGGGGCTAGTCGTGGAAAGAATATAACACAACCAAACATTCTCCAACTTGTTGTTTTCTTTCCACTGGGGGCCACAAGAGAGCTTAGTCATTTTTCCAGCTCTGAAATGCCCATTGTTTCTCTACACCAAGAGAACTTCTCAGAGCTCATAGATTTTGTCAATGCATCTGCAATATTCTTCAAAGTGTCCACCTTTACCAACAAAACCTTTTTGTCTTCTATCATATCCCTCACAAAGGGATAATGAACATCAATGTGCTTTGTCTTTGAATGATATGCAGGGTTCTTTGCCAAGAAAATTGCACTTTGGCTGTCACAGTCTATGCTTATAGCTCCCTGTACTAACCCCATACTGGAACACAATCTCTGCAACCAAACTGCTTCCTTGCTTGCATGAGTGGCTGCCACGTATTCTGCCTCTGTAGTTGATAATGCTACTATAGATTGTTTCTTACTCATCCAACTGATTGCACCTCCAAATAGGTTAAACACATACCCACTTGTAGATCTTCTCTGATCCAGATCTCCAACCCAGTCTGCATCAACAAAGCCACGAATATCCAACATTCTATCCAATCCTAATCTTCCTTGGTAGCACAAACCATAAACACTAGTGCCACGCAGATACCTAAAAACCCGCTTCACTGCTGTCCAGTGCTCCTTCCCTGGTTTTGACATAAACCTGTCCAATACTCCCACTGCATGTGCAATGTATGGTCTAGTACATACCATTGCATATATCAAGCTGCCATCTTCACTTGCATATGGAACATGGGACATGTCCTCTTCCTCTTCTTGTGTCTTGGGACATTGTTCAGCAGATAACCTCGCACCTACAAGAATAGGAACCTTCACCGATTTACTATCCTACATATTAAACCTTTGCAATATTGTCTCGATATACTTCCTCTAGTTTAACCAGAGCTTCCTCTTTGCTTGATCTCTTTTAATTTCCATGCCCAAAATATAGTTTGCAGCACCAAGATCTTTCATGCCGAATTTGGAGGACAATTGGGTCTTCAAATCCTAGATAATTTCTTTGTCATTTCCAACCAGCAACATATCATCCACATATAAGACCAGATAAATAACACGGTCACCAATTAATTTAAAATATACACAGTAATGTTCTTTGCTTCTGGTGAAGCCAAGTCCCCGTATAAATGTATCAAATTTCTAATACCACATCCTTGGTGATTGTTTTAACCCATACGGAGACTTCTTTAACTTGCATACCAGTTCTTTCTTACCCTTCACTGCAAAGCCTTCAGGTTTCTTCATGTATATTTCCTCTTCCAGATCCCTGTGAAGAAATGTTGTCTTCACATCCATCCGTTCTACCTCAAAATCAAAAGCAACAACAACAGATAAAAGTAATCTAATAGAAGTTACCTTGGCAAGAGGAAAAAAAATATCACCAAAATCAATTCCCGGCACCTGGGAATAACCTTTTGCTACCAACCGAGCTTTGTATTTTTATCTCTTTCCTTCTACATTTGTCTTCTTCTTGAACACCCATTTTCTGCCAATGGGTTTCCTTCCAGCCGGCAACTCCACCAGATCCCAAGCCCCATTTTTGTGCAAAGATGCAATTTCATCAACCATGGCCTCTTTCCAAAGTTTTCCATCCTCTGAATCTACTGTTTCTTTCACAGTTCTGGGATCATCGTCAGTAATAGATAAAGCAAAATTTGAATAGAAAGCAGATGGACTATGTTACAAGGAAAAGTGTCTATTTAGAACTGCTCTATCCCACTAAGGTGTGACAGCTGCCTTAGAAACAAACAGAGAAAAACTACTTTTGTTTTTCCTTTATGAATTATAGATAGAGAGGAACAGAAAGACCAACCTCTGTCTTGCGCTAATCCTTGGATTTGATCCCTCTCTTCTTTGATAGTCCTCAGCTACCTGCTCCCTTGCACGCCCAGCTTCACAAAGTACCTGTAAGATCATAGAAGCATAGCACTATACAAAGACATGGATCTATAATCATAAACAATCTAGGATTAGATGTAAATTGACCATACAAATGTAACAAGCACCAATGATACAAAAGCATGGAGGAAAACTCAAATAGATTTTATAGATAAACAAGAAAAGATCCAGGAGGAGTTACAACCAGTTGTTCCGACCCAGCATCAACCTCCCAGCAAAGAAGCCCCTCTTCACCTCAAACAAAGCTTAGATCACCCAACACTCTGATGTTTGTCTCTAGAAACCAACAACAATTCCTTACAATATGCAAAATTCCAGCCTCTGGATCTCTGGGATGAGGGATCCATATATAGATATCTGTAAGGGGGATGAGTCAGCTTGTGATCTGATTAGTGTCTTCTCTCTGATAGTTCTTGCTTCCACTTGGAGACTGAGGGCCTCTTACTCATCCTTGGTCGAATTCAGTGGGGCAAGTGTCACAGGAGAAGATTCTGGAAGCTTCCATTGCCTCTCCACCTCGCGGAATGACACTGCCATTTGTCATTTCTCACCCATCGCACCCCACAGAAGGGACTTTTGAAATGCAACGCACCCTCACAGTGTATTTAGGTGAGATGCAACGCACTTAGCCAGTGGAGCAGCTGCAATGATCCTGTTTTGACCAATTCTGAGTAGTTTCTCATGGAGAAATTCTGGGAGAAGATGTAATCTGTTGACCTTGTTCCTTTAGGGGTTAGAACAACACTATTAGGGACTTAGGAGCCCTTGGTTTATGGAAATTTCATGCTTGGGGTTGTAGGGAACAAAAATGTCTATAAAAGTTGCCCCCTAAAGTATGAGGCCGTTAACCTTTTGGTGTCGGGTGAAATGCTTTATTATGAGGATCCGAAGTACTTTCAATGCTGGGAGGAGACCTGTAATAAGATATAATACAATACATTATCTTCATATTATTTTCATGATCTAGCTGAGGCGGGCATTCCCATGCTCAACTTTATAAATTCATTTTCATGTACATAGGACAGACAATCGTCTGAGTGTAGACTGATGATTCTGATAGAGCCATCATCCTTTTGAGTGGATGATTATCTGTGCAACAATGATGTAGATTTAATGTCTTTATTTCCCTGAATATATATCGCAGCCTGGATGGATGAAACTAGATCCGGGGTCTTCAATCTCATCCGATCTTCACTCGAAGTACAAGTCAATCCATGTGATAAATGTTCTGAAGTCGAACATGGAAAGACATCGCTTGATTACCAGTCAATGATGTAAACTGTTAACAAGCGCGAGAGGAATCACCGATAATGATAATGACCCTCAAGGTACTGCAGTACAATTCACGTGGTGTGGATAAAGGACTTGGTGTCGAACACCATGCAAAATCTTTCGGTCGAAGGCCATTGATGTAAACCTGTGGCCGGAAGTGAGAAACTTGCCATTGAGGCATGCAAGCTTCAAAGTACTGAATGGGGTGTTCCTAGATCAACTTCTTGGATAATGAGCTGATGTCGACAAGAAGTGATCCATCACAGGAGGGCCTTAATGAATCCCACATCAATGACACGGAACGGAGCAAATGATTTTAATGGAGGTGAAAACGATCTGGTGATATAAGGTTCAGGGTGGCGGTCATGAAAGAACGAAGTATAATGTATGGTGGTGGGTGAGACACAGGTGAATTATCTGAATGACTTCTCTTGAACATATCGGCGACACTGATGTGATGGATCGGTAGCATTAACCCCAAATGTGGATGGTATGGCGTGACCATGGTGATGTGACCGGTGAATGAAACAACCCAACCCGACTCGGACACGGAGTGGAAGTGTCATGTTCAAGAGCGACTTGATACCAAAAAATTTTCTTTGAGTTTTCTTCCCAATTTTCCCCAGTCATTGCTGACCAGTACCTCTTTATTTTTGTCAAGCTTGAGGAGGATAACATATGCTTGTTCTATAATTTGCCCTTCGGGCAAACCCATCGCTATGTTTTAACGAGCCTAGCGATAGTGAAACTCGTTCTCGTCTATGGACAAGTTTGTCGCTATTAATATTTTTAACGAGTTTAACGACAAAGATAACTCGGTCCTTTTCAATTTTAGAGAGTCTGAAAAGGAACGTAAAGGTAACTCCAAAATTCCTTTTTCGTCATCTAATCCCTTAAGCCCGAAAAAAGTATAAAACAATACAGAAGGGATGAATTTTTGATACTTTTAACGAGCCGAACAAAACAAGCGCTTGATCTTTTTGTGTAATAATCCCTCAGGTCCAAAAAGATTAAAATCTAGAGGAGGGATAGCACTTCCTGTCCCTTTAACGAGCTGGAGAGGCCAATGGCTCAGCAATCTTTTCATATTTTACGAGTCAGTTGAAAAGAGCTTAAAGGAGACTCGTCTTTTGAGGAACGAGTGATAAAACGGGTAGCAGCTGATTCCAGGTAAGGTTTCGAATTTTCCAATCACGGCAATGTCACAAGGATGGCTAGTGAAATCATTCTTCGCAGTTGTTCCTCAAAATGGGTAAACAATCAAATGGAGGTGAATGATCGGCCAATGAAAAAGTGGAGGTGATGGTGCAAACACGACCAAGGCTTTAACGGCTGAAGTACTACATTCACGATGGTTATTTACCGGGGAATAGTTCATTTTTTAACGAGCTTAAACGCAGGGGAAAACATTTGCTCATGTCTTATGTTTATTTTTAACGAGCTTGAACTATGTGCTAAAACTGCTCGATTAAATGGTCCCATTTTGATTTTACCATAAATAGCTTTGTTCTTTCAAAGATTGTACTATATTTTCAACTGCTTCATCAAACTAGTCAGAAATGAACAATATATGTTTGAAAACGAGTTAGAACGCCAATATTTTACTTTGAACTATGTAAAAAGTAATGAAAAAGTGTTTTTACCTCTCATTTTACCATTTCATTTGAACTTTGGTTTGTTGGAGCCTTGGAGGTGCTTTCCCCCCTTGATTTTCATCAGCTGATTTCGGGAGATTCTGTGGACGATTCTCGGCGCCGTCTGGACCAGGTAGGAGCTAAACCTGAGCTCTTTCATTTTATGGTTTCCATTTTGCATTTTGAGCTTGATTCCTAGTTTTTCTGAGCCCTTGGGGTTTGAAAAACTTGTTCTGCCTTCAGCGCACCCTCTGTGTATCGAAAGGTGCATTGAATGTTGGCCAGTCTGAAGGGCATCTGACATGCAACACACCCAGAGCACTGCTGTAGGTGCGATGGGCGCAGAGAAGGAATTCTGTGCACAATTTTTGATGGAAATTTTTCCTGTTTCTTACCAAAATCAAGATCTAACTCTTCTCTTGTTTGTTTTTCAGAGATCTTTGGAGTAAGATGACTATTACATGGTGAGAACGTGAGCATGAAGAAGAGGACATGCTTGCCCTACATGATCCAGTTACAGTAAACGCACTGCGGAATTGTGGCTTGCTGAAGTTTTTCCGCATTTCCAGCATGAGACAACATATCAACTTACTGTAGTATTTGCTCGATGCTTGGGATCCTACCAACCAGGTTTTCCAGATCAGGGGCAAATCTATCCCCTTGACCATAGTATACATCTATTTCTTGACTGGCTTGTCGAGGCGGGGTGCCCCCATCTCTTTATTAGGTTCAGCCCGAGGAGGCGACTCTGTGAGAGATTATGTTCGCCGGTACTGCAGAGAAGGATCTCAGCTGAGTAAAGACGGCAAGATCATCATCTGTGATGTCACTGACAGGTCCCTTAGGACTATTCTGTTTACTTTTGGTAGGATGGCCAGTGGTGCGGCTCTTCATGTAGCCAACCGATCTTATATGCAGTATGCCTTGGAATTTCTCCAACCGAAGGTGTTCAACTGGTGCGACGCAGTACTTCTTGTGATGAAAGAACAGTTGACCAAGATAAAGAGCGGGAGGTTAAAGAACTTTCGGTATGGTTCTATTTTGACCGCCTTTGCCTTGGAGAAGATACCACTGATGCAGCCGCAGTATATTTCACTCGATTTACCTTCTCCTACTGAACCACGTATGCAGAGATGGGTTGACCATATGTCTAGGCATGCTGGTCAGTCTCAGATTTCATTTTCTGATACCTTCTTCAGGTGGTTTGATCGTCAGGAGATGGTTTATTCCGAGTATCCATATGCTGGCATGGACTTCCGGGGTGATCCAGATCTAGTACTGCCGGATGGCGAACAGTGGGGCGCCATTGGTAAAATCTTTGACCATATTTCTGTTTATCATTTTTTCATTTATAATGTCCTTGTGCTTTATTCTATCAAGACTTTAATCAAACTCATGTGTACATGCAGATGTTGGTCCTGTCCGTCCAGCAGTTCGCCTGAGAGTACCAGCTGCTGCCCCAGCAGGAGAGGCCGTCGGAAGGGCTATCCTTCGTGACCTCGACGTGGCCGAGACTCTCACAGCATTACAGGAGCAGGTTGAGGGCCTCATTCTTGGTATTCCAGATGTGAGGACTGACGAGCTACCTTTGAGGCTACAGCGGCATACTACTGGTGTGCCAAGACGATGGACTCGTCTCTTACGCATGATCGCATAGGTTGTGACTTGCTATCACGAGCATCATTAGACTAGGGTGCCCCCTAGCATTTTGAGTTTTTGGGTCACTTGACCGATTTTGTCTTGGTTACAGAACATTATGTGTAAACCATAAACAGTTATATATATGTTTTTGATTTTCGGAGTTTTATTTTGGTTAAGTTACATGATCCAAATGCAAACATTGATGATATGTTTCTTTTTATAAATGTTGCAAATGTCTATCTAACACATAATTTGCTAATGAGTTAGTTAATGTGTTTAATTTTCTGGAAATATGTTGATATTGAATAAAATCAAATTGTCTTTCCAAAATTTTAACCCTTAGGAACATGCGATAAATAGTTGGGTTTTGAACGGAATATATACCATTGAGTTGTAGTATTATGATTTGTGAGTCTAGCCTGACAATTAGTCGGCGTATACCATGTGTGATGGCATCAGAGAGAAGTTCTATCAACGCGCTATATTCACCAATGTTATTTGTTGATCGACCAATACATACCCCTCTGAAACTTACTAACTCGTCGCTTGGATCAAAAATAGCCCAGGCTGCGGAAGATAGGTTTCGCGAACTACGACTCGCTCCGTCGGCGTATCCAACACATGACTCCAATAGGTTTGACATCTGCAACAAATGTAAAAAGTGGATTACTTGACCAAAATAAACATTTTAGCGAAAACAAAAACATAACAAAAGCATACGGGTTACCATTACACATAGTAACGCTTGAGGTACAACCCATTACGAGGTTGCACCAGTGGAATTCCGTCATAATCCATTAACTCGTATGCTCCTTTTGCTAACACTCGTTTAACAATATAGGGGCCCATCCATAAAGACTTAAATTTACCTGCCCCCAATTTATCGGATTCTTGGTCGTAAAGCAAGACCAAGTCACCTTCTGAGAAGACACGGGGTTTGACATTTTTGTCGAACTGCACCTTGACTCGTTTCTTATGAGTTTCGTTAGCCAAAGTGGCATCACGGCGGGTTTCATCCAGTTGGATTAATTCCAAGAAACGAGCTTCTTCTTCTGAAGTCCCGGGGAGGAGATCAATTGCGAGTTTGAGAGAAGAGATTTCGCACTGGATTGGTAAGACTGCTTCCAGGCCATATACCAGTTGGAAAGGTGTAAACCCGGTTGCATTTCTTACCGATGTTCGGTAAGCCCACAAAGCTGAGTACATGATTAGGTGTCATCTTCTTTTGTGAACTCCAATCATCCTTTGCAGCATGCGCTTTAGGACCTTGTTGATTGCTTCAACTTGTCTATTGGCTTGCGGATAATATGGAGTAGAGCTGTCGTGAGACAGCCCTAGTTTGGCAGCTAATTCGACCATCATGTGATTGCGAAAATGCGATCCATGATCTGTGACTATAGCCTGTGGTACGCCGAATCTGGCGACTACATGATTGAAAAAGAAGAGGGCAGCTGTTTCACCAGTATTATCTAATGTAGGCATCGCCTCGGCCCATTTGGTAAAATAGTCAACTGCGACTATGATATACCTATGCCCCCCGGTCGAGGTGGGGTTACATGTCATGAAATCGATGCCCCATTTGGAGAATGGCCCAACAGCCACTCTTGGCTGTAGAGGTGCGGGCGGTCTTCTGGTTTTGCTATCGAAAATTTGACAAGCATGGCAACTTCTGACTGCGGTTATGCAATCTTTGAACATTGTTGGCCAGAAGTATCCTGCTCGTAAGATTTTCTGCGCTGTAGCATATCCAGATTGATGCCCCCCACACGCACCTGAATGACAATCATTCAGAACTTTTTCGGCCTCCTCATGGGTGAGGCACCTTCTCAGAACTGTATCGATACTACGACGGTAAAGTGTATCACCAACGATCATGTAGTCTTTTGCTTAGTATCGAATACGTTTTTGTTCGGAGTGGGAGGTGTTTGGCCTGTATTCTTGGGTTTGGAGATAAATGATTATATCCCCATACCACTCATTGCTTGCAGATATGAGAAACAGATTTTCATCCACGATTGTTTCTTCGGATGTGTCATCGTTGGACGACGATGGGAGATCGCACAATAATTCTACGAAAACTAGAGCTTTCTTTGACTTGGATTTTACAAATTCCAGATCAAACTCTTGTAGGATTGCTATCCATTTTGAATATTTTCCCCCCAGCAACTGTCGCGACAATATATAAGTCATGGGGTTGCAATCTGACAGAATGGTAGTTTTTCGAAAGAGGACGTAGTGTCGAAATCTCTGTATCGCTTGAACCGCTGCAAGTGCTAGCTTTTCAACGTAAGAATATTTGCTTTCTGTACCATTTAAGTTTTTACTTAAATAATATATACGATGTTCAATTCCATCGACTTCTTGAACTAAAACCATTGCGATGGTCGTATCCGCTGCAGCCAGATACAGGTTAAAATCTTTTTGATAATTAGGAGCGTACATTAATGATGCTTTCATTAGTGATTCTTTTAAAGCATCAAAGGAAGCTTGTGTAACCTGATCCCAGACAAAGAGCACTTCCTTCTTCAAAAGACGTGTATAACCTTTAGCGAGTTCGGCATAATTTGGAATGAACCTCCTCAGAAAGTTTGCTTTCCCTTGGAGTTTCTGAATTTGAAGCAAATTCGAAGGTGGAGGCAAATTTATGATTGCCTGGACCTTACATGGGTCGAGACGAATCCCATCCTTTGAGACTACAAAGCCAAGTAACCGACCAGAACTGACGCAAAATACACATTTGTGTGGATTGATTCGTATCTTGTAGTGTCGGCATCGTAGAAGTATCACTCTTAAATGCTGCGGATGATCAGTCCGCTTTCGCGAATGAGCCGGAAGGTCGTCGAGGTATGGTTGAACGATGTTTTTGATGTCATGGAAGGCATAATTCATTGCCCTCTGAAACGTCACCCCTGCGTTCTTTAAACCAAAGGGTAATTTTCGATATGCGAATGTGCCCCACAGACAAATAAATGTTGTCTTTGACTGGTCCTATGGGCAGATATTTATTTGATTATACCCGGAGAATCCATCCATGAATGAAAAGATTTTGCATCCTGCGCATTCATCAATTATCTGGTCAATGAAGGGTGTAGGGTAGTTGTCTTTTGGACAAGCTTGATTTACATCCCTATAATCAACGCACACTCTAATTGTTCCTTGTTTTTTCATAGCAGGGACAATATTCGATACCCAATCGGTTAGAGGAACCGGGTAGATGAAACCAACATGGAGAAGTTTTTCAACTTCTGCCTTAATAGCAGTGGCTTTCTTGGGGTGCACCTGCCGTAGCCGTTGTCGTATTGGTTTGACATCTGGATACATCTTAATTTCGTGTTCAACGATACTCGAGTCAATGCCTGGCATTTCACTATATGACCAAGCAAAGACATCTCTGAATTCGTGAAAAAGAGCGTTATATATTGCCAGATCTGAAGGAGAACAACATTTGCCAACATAAATATTCTCTACAACATCTGTTTTGGTCGAGATATTTATGGCGATAGTCTCTTCAATGTTGGACAAGTTTCACTCGGAATCCACCGTGTTTACAGTATTTGATAGGAAATCAAAGACTGAAGGATGATAAGGGTCATCTTGAGTTTCTTCTCCACAATCCGGAAGAAGGGAACGATGGTGGGAATCATTCCATGGTGCCCCTTCAATTACCATTGATTGGACAATCCCTTCGTCGGTGACATGCACTCGCGACCAAGGATCTGAAGGGGTACCATATTCTTTAGACCTATCTATCCAAACGCTTGATGAGCGTTGATTTGGGTTTGCTTCCCATGCTAGGAACATTGATTGCTACAATATTTCTGTTGGGCTTGGGGGCAAAACCATTGCATGATCCATGTCAATATCGTTTTCTGAGATCTTTTTAGAAGATATCATGTTGTAGGTTCCTATCGACGCTACTTCCGCCAGGTTGATTGGAGGTGGAAGGGCGAAAGTTCCCATTAGTATAGGATCTTTTAATAGGCCTACTCCGATATTTTGAAGCGAATGGGGGCTTCCATGGATCATGGGAATGCTTCCTGTAACTTGAGAACCATTGGGGAGGAAGTTTTGTTGATCGACGATTGTAATCCCTCCTTGAAAGGGAAATGCAATCTTCCTAAAATAGGTCGACACAACAGCCGCCATAGCATATATCCATGGCCTTCCTAGTAGGATGTTGTAATCAAGATTTCCATCGATTACTTCAACATCTATTTCTACCGTTTTCCCTCCTAGTTCAACTTTCAAGTTACTTAGAATACCATATGGGGTATATGTCCTTCCATCGAATGCTTTTAATGTCGTCGAAGATCGCGACAAGGTTTGAGATCCTAAAGTCTTCCAGCAACTCATCGACATAATGCATGTAGATGCCCCCTCATCAATAATTGTTCGATGAACAGTTTTGTTGAGGGCTTTCACTTGAACAAGGAAAGCTAGTTAAGCTGGTAATGGAGGATCGTATCCTTTATGATTGAAGGATACAAGATTAGAATCCTTTGGGTCTATCCCACCAATGGCTGATAATAAAGCCTACCTTTGGGATGGGCAATTCTGTAGTACTTCAAGAGTCGACATAGCGGATGGCGATTGGGCCAAATCTTCCACTATATTATAATGTTGTGCCACTCTAGCGCGGGGATTAAATGTCGACTTGTGTACTACTCCCTTTGGCGGTTTTATCGTCAATTCAGGAATGGTAGGCGGCGCGACTTCTGTCGAAGTCATTGTCGAACTACTAGGTTGATCTTTATCCTTGTTGTTCAACAGCTGTGGATTCCCATAATCTTTGTTCCTTGTCAATATCAAAGCATCATTTTTTTGTTTTGAAACCGATAACATTAGCACTTGAGATGGGGAAGCATTTCCAATTTCAACCAGATTTGTTCCTGGATTGGGAAACAGATCAGTTAACACTGTGGAGGTTTTTGAATTCTTTAAGAATTTCTTAAGCTCAGCTCTGTGTGGACAATTTGCAGTCCAATGATCCTCATCGCATATGAAGCATGGATTTTTTGGTTTCCTATCTCCAGGAGGGTTTGAAGAAGATTTTTCAGGTGATGATTCCTCCTGTTTCTTCTTCTTCCCTTTGCCTTTCTTCTTGCTTCCTGGTTGTTTGGTTTCTTTGCCTTTATCTATCGATACGACATTTACTTCCGAAGCAAGAAGTTCATGTTTTGCATTTTGACTTGAAATCTTACAGGCCTTTTTGGATGTAGCCTTTTTCGATTTCGTGTCTGTTGTGCCAATCACACCATCGTCGGCATGAGAGTCATTGTTCGATTTAGGAGGGGGAGGAATTGAGAATTCCGGTCTAGGGGCGTCAGGTATTTTATCGTAGAGCGTGCCGGACTGAGTGTAAATCAAGTCTAGATATTGCGCACGAGCGATAACTTGCTCTTCTGTTATGACTCCCCCCTTTGCCACATCTTCCGTGATGGAAGGCAGTAATGACTTGATAAACCATTCAGCTAAGAGCTGATCGGGGACATACATTTTTACCATTCTACGACGACGTCGCCACTCATGTATATGATCAGATATGTGAGTGGTCGTTGTCTGTTTGAAGTTGGTAAGAAGTTCTGTTCCCGTTTCGTACCTTATTGGTAACTGAAAATGGGTTAAAAAGTTTGTGGCTAAGGTACTGAAGTTGTCGAACGGAGATCTAGGGAATTCGATGTACCATTTTGCCGCCGGACCCGTTAACGTCCTCTGGAAGAGGTGAAGTCTTATCGAATCATCATTTAGGGTGTTTGACGAACACCATAGATGAAAGGTTATCACGTGATTCGATGGATCTTCACCCGGATTTCCATTAAATTTAGGAATATCTGATGGAAGTTTATGCGGAATCGTCGGCCACCAAGGGGCGTAAGCGATTGGATCGTTTGTTAACCTATTTAAATCAGGTAACTCCAAAGTTGCCACAAAGGGTAACTGTTGATTCAGGTTAGGTGAAGCATACCCAGGATAAGATGGGATTGCCTAAGTAGTTGGTCTTTGCATACCGGCATAATGCATTTGATGCTGGTATGTTTGGTAAGGTTGGTGGGCATGACCATTGTAAAATGGTTGATTTTGACCGTTTTGAATGTACGGTTGTCCACTATTAGCAAAGATTTGTTGCTCAGAACCTTGGTATACTTGTTGGAATTGCGTTTGTTGGTATTGTACTAGCCATGGTTGTGAAGCCATGTGCTGTTGACCAATACTAATAGTTTGACCAAGATGAGGGGTAATTGTACCCGTCTGAACCTATGTCCTTCCACTAGTCGGCGATTGTGGTTGAGTCACAAGGTCAAGGGGCTGTTGCATTACAACCTGAGAAACCTGAGGTTGGCATACAACAGGCAACGCTTGAACTTGCGACACCGTCACAATAGCTGGCGTAGTTGGGATATTTGACATCGGTAAGCATTGTTGCATCGAGTATACAACTCTTGGTTGTTGAGGTAGTATAGGTACCCAACCGCTTGAGGTAATTCCAGTATAACCTGAATGTGGTTGTGAACTCCTGTATGGATATCCTCCCGGAGGGGATAATGAAAGGGTATACTGCCCCCCATACGGTGGTAATCTAGAACTCAAGGGAATTGTTTGCCCTTGGGGGCCGGACTGCCCAAATTGACCTTCAAATGGATCAACTTATTGAGACACAACATAAGAGTTTCCAGATATTATTCCGGATGAACAGACAGGAACGGACCATACTGCCGAAATAGCCCCTGAGTGGACTCCTTCTAGCGGTTGAGAGCTAGTTGGGACATATGGTATACCGACGAACATTGTCAGAGTGATAGCAGGGAGTTTTGTTGTCGTTGTGTCAGACCTGAGACGACATAGTCCTAGATGTTGACGGTTGTTCAAACATTTGTAGTCTATCCAAAATATTACCTAGCGATTCTACAGGAGCTTCTGCTGGTGGTAGACTAACTTCTGATGAAGAAGGATATAGAGTAACCCCGACTCCAATTTGCGTTGAAGTATTTGTTGGAGGATCTTCTACAATTTCTTCTATGGCAATCAGACCAGGTGGAAGGGGAAGACCGTCAGGTCCATAGAATATTTCTGGTGCCGAAGAAGGTGTGAAATCGACAGCGACAGATGTTTGAAGAGCAAGACTCTCCGAACCGGTTGTGGATGGAACTGGTTCGGTAGCACAATTGTTTACTCTCAGACTAGGATCAATATCACTGTCCTTCTGTGGTTGCTGAACTTCTTGTGTAGAGGCAGGAATTCCAGAAATGTTTGGAGTAACCGGAGTCTCTGATGTCGTTGGAACAGTTGTTCTAACTTTAATAGGAGATTTGGAACCGGTTAAATGAGTTCGCTTTGTCCGCACTGGCTTCGATTCCGGAGACAAAGATGGTTGACTCGTAAGCCTCCGCGAACGACGGGGTTTCAATTGACTTTCTTCCACGATTGCGGATTACTCGATCAACTAAAATAAATGGGAAGTATGTTTCCGAATTAAATGAATTTTAGACGCTTTGACACAACTTGTTTTTTTCAGTTTTTAAGAGTCGAGAAAAAACAAAAGATGACTCTAGTCTCCTTCGATTTTTAATGAGCCTGAAGTGACAAGTGCTCAGATGGACCTTTTCTGTTAAGGAGTCTGAAAAGGAATGAAAGGGACTGCTCTGGAAATCTAGGTAGAGGGAGTACCAAACCAATCGCAAAACTGTAGAATACTTTTTACGGTACGACAGTCAATCTTCCCGAATTCTGTGTTCAGTGCATTGCGATCGATAGGGCGGCAGACACGGTTTCCTATGGATAAAGGATTAAGCCTATTGGGGTCTCCCAAAATATACTCGACGGTATGTGGGAGCACAAGTCCGTACTGGCACTTATCATCTCAAAGTGGAGGGACCACCCAACCATCAGTGAGAACAACAGTTACCAGGCTTTACGACGCCGGAATACGTCTCTAGCCTAGACTTCTAAATGTTGTGCATTAAGTTCCAAAGCGTTGTTAGATTCATTGAATTTATTTTAAGTTGATCTTGTTTATGAAGTTTGCCTTTCGGGTTCACCACGAGATGTAGATGTAATTCCTAAAATGCAATCTAAGATGATAAACAAACTTTTTATCTCTTTTATGCAATGAAAATCCTAGTTACTAGGGAAAAGAAAGACAGAATCTTTTCACAAAGAGAAAAGAGCACACTCTAAATGCACTTTCCTAAATCAAGCCAATCAGACTGTCTATATGCAAATGCACATGCATGTATTTGTTTTCGACTTTCTTAGTATATGGATGCTAGAAAGAAAGTTGATGCATAAATCTAAATTTCTTTTCAAGCGACAAATATCAACAAGCTTCTTTTCGAAATAAAAAATGGAGACGATTACAACACCTTACGATTTTGAAATGAATACTTGTTCTTGGCACTAGAACATTACAAATTCAGACCAAAAGCAATAGTAACAGGATAATCGACCATCAACAACAATCAAACTTTTTCCTACGACCGAAATCGACACTTGCGACAGATTCAAATCAACGGAAGATAGTACGACTATGCTACTTTTGCAAAGGAGAATTGTAAATGACTCAACAAACACACAAAAACATCTACAATTCTTTTGTACAAAGGAGGCGGAATAACAGCAAGGAAAATGGGTTTCAAACAGACATATACTGATCACAGGCAGCAAGATTCAGGAATAGAACTGGAAAGAATGAATCACAGAAGCCACAGCTACACAGAGCTAGTCTGATCAGCGCACCTGTAACACAGAGAATCTGAAATGCAGCGCAGGTTGTCCACTCGGGAAGTGCGCTGAAATTCAGAATCTCTGAATAGTACCTGCACTGGGCCAGAAACGAGACTCTGTTCGGGTTCCGGGTCACAGTTTGCAGTTCAGTTCTTGGGTTTTGGCCGAGTAAAAAGCAATCAGTAATGCAACAATCAGGGGTAGATCTAAGGAGGATCTAAGAGCTATCACAGGGGCAATCAGATAGTTTGTGAATCAGTTGTTTAAATCATAAACAGATCCAGTGGATGGACTAAAGTAGCAGTTATCTACTTTGCATTTGTTATTGCAAATGCAGTTCGAATGCTACTTGTAAGTTTATGAAACAAACAACAAAGAATGATAAACAAACAAACTAATTAGTTCCCCAGCGGAGTCGCCATTTTGTTACAGGGAAAAGTGTCTATTTAGAACTGCTCTATCCCATTAAGGTGTGACAGCTACCTTAGAAACAAACAGAGAAAAACTACTTTTGTTTTTCCTTTATGAATTATAGATAGAGAGGAACAGAAAGACCAACCTCTGTCTTGCGCTAATCCTTCGATTTGATCCCTCTCTTCTTTGATAGTCCTCAGCTACCTGCTCCCTTGCACGCCCAGCTTCACAAAGTACCTGTAAGATCACAGAAGCATAACACTATACAAAGACATGGATCTATAATCATAAACAATCTAGGATCAGATGTAAATTGACCATACAAATGTAACAAGCATCAATGATACAAAAGCATGGAGGAAAACTCAAATAGATTTTATTAATAAACAAGAAAATATCCAGGAGGAGTTACAACCAGTTGTTCCTACCCAGCATCAACCTCCCAGCAAAGAAGCCCCTCTTCACCTCAAACAAAGCTTAGATCACCCAACACTCTGATGTTTGTCTCTAGAAACCAATAACAATTCCTTACAATATGCAAAATTCCATCCTCTGGATCTCTGGGATGAGGGATCCATATATAGATATCTGTAAGGGGGATGAGTTAGCTTGTGATCTGATTAGTGTCTTCTCTCTGATAGTTCTTTCTTCCACTTGGAGACTGAGGGCCTCTTACTCATCATTGGTCGAATTCAGTGAGGCAAGTGTCACAGGAGAAGATTCTGGAAGCTTCCATTGCCTCTCCACCTCGTGGAATGACACTACCAATTGTCATTTCTTGCCCATCGCACCCCACAGAAGGGACTTTTGAAATGCAACGCACCCTCACAGTGTATTTAGGTGAGATGCAACGCACTTAGCCAGTGGAGCAGCTGCAATGATCCTGTTTTGACCAATTCTGAGTAGTTTCTCATGGAGAACTTCTGGGAGAAGCTGTAATCTGTTGACCTTGTTCCTTTAGGGTTAGAACAACACTTTTAGGGACTTAGGAGCCCTTGGTTTATGGACATTTCATGCTTGGGGTTGTAGGGCACAAAAATGTCTATAACAGACTATACCTTTCTAGCTGCCTTCTTTCTTGAACTGATCTTCTCACACCCGGAGTTTGTGGCTCTTCATATTCTGATTCCTCCTCTGCTGTAGAGTCTGATTCTTCCTCCTTAAGCTCAAACTTTATCTTCTCAGGTTCCTTTGGTTGGACTTCATGTTTAATAACATATTTTACCTCTCCAAACACCATATCTCGGTTGTACATAACCTTCCGTGTGACTGGGTTCCAAAGCTTAGAACCCTTTAAACCATCCTTATACCCAATAAAGATGCACTTTTAAGATTTGCTATCCAACTTGGTTCGTTTCTCCTTTGGAACATGTACATATGCATCACATCCAAATACCCTTAGATGTGAAAGAGAGGGCTTCTTACTAGTCCATACCTCTTTTGGAGTCTTATCTTCCAACGCTGATGAAGGTGACCTGTTGACCAGGTAACATGCAGTATCCACCGCCTCTGCCCAGAATTCTTGTCCTAACTTGGCACCATTGAGCATGCTTCTTGCCCTTTCCATCAACGCCTTGTTCATTCTTTCTGCAACTCCATTTTGTTGATGTGTATATGGAGTAGTCTCCTGCTGTGCTATACCACACTTCTTGCAAAATTCTTCAAATTCCTTGCTGCAAAGCTCTCCACCATTATCTGTCCTCAATAGCTTTATCTTCTTCTCTGTCTGGTTTTCCACTAGAGCCTTAAATTCTTTAAACCTGTCAAAGACTTCAGATTTCTTCATAAAGAAATATATCCATGTATTCCTTGAGAAGTCATCTATAAATGCTACATAGTACACAGACTTACCTAGTGATGGAACCTTCACAGGTCCAAACACATCACTGTGCACAAGTTCTAATATCTGTTTCACCCTCTTACTACCAGAGGGGAAACTCAACTGATTCTGCTTCCCATATACACAATTTTCATAGAAATCAAAATCCAGAGAGCTATTACTCATACCTTCTACCATACCTTTACCATGAAGTATTCGAAGGCCCTTCTCTCTAATATGTCCAAGCCTTTGATGCCACAACATGGTCTTCTCTCCAGAGACCACTAGATTTTTTGTTCCACTTTCAGGAACCACAGAACTATTGCACCCATCAATAACAGTGCTACCTTGCAGCTTGTACAAAGTTCCAATTCGAACTCCCCGCATCAATACTAGTGCTCCCTGAACCATTTTGCAGATATCCTTCTCGAACACTGTTTTTACACCTGCATCATCCAGCTTGCCAACAGAAATCAGATTTCTGGCTAACGCAGGAATATGCAGAACACCCTGAAGTTTTCTAACCCTTCCACCTTGCAGCTTTAACTTTAATTTTCCATGACCAATGATTCTAGCCTTCCTGTCATCCCCCAAGAAGACATCACCACCATCATATTTCTCATACTCACAGAACCACTCATTGTGGGGAGTGAAGTGAAAGGATGCACCTGAGTCAATCAACCAGGCATCATGATCTACATGTGTACTTGAAGAAGCCAAGTACACATCCCCACCTTCATTTGAGGTGGTTTTCGCCTCAGCAGAAGGAGCCTAATCAGATCCATTTCCTTTGTCAAGAGATTTAGATTTATAGTCCCTTTTGAAGTGGCCTTCCTTTCCGCATTTCCAGCACACCACCTTTAGAGGTTTTCCTAGAGATTTAGATCTCCCTCTAGATTTAGATCTCCCACTCGATGACTTATTTTTGTTTCTGTTCTAGGACCATTCTCGTACAGACAAGGCATCACCATTTTGGCTCTCCATATTTTTCCGTCTCATCTCCTTCGTCAGCAAGGCTGAGACTATTTCATCAAAATGCAAGGCAATTGCATTGCTACCTATTGCAATAATCAGACTATCCCACGAATCTAGTAGAGAATACAAAAAATTGATGCACTTATCTTCATCTGAAATTTTAATATCAATAGATGCTGACTGACTTACCACAATATTAAATGCATTCAGATGCTCAGTCACCGAGTCTCCATCTTTCATCCTTAGGTTATACAGCTTTTTCCGCAGGAACGATTTATTCACCAAAGACTTAGATTGGTACAAAGTCCCTAATTTATCCCACAAAGCCTTTGTTGTAGCTTCCCCTGATACATCCAGCAATACTGAATCTAAGACACACAATCGTATTGTGCTCTTTGCCTTCCGATCCAACTTCTCCCATTCTTCATCAGACACTCTCGTTGGTTTATTACCTGGATCTACCGCGATCCACTGATCTTTATCCACCAACAGATCCTCCATCTTGAGTTTCCACAACTCAAAACTCTAACCATTAAATTTCTTGATCTCTATCTTTCCACTACTCGCCATCTTCTTTCACCACTAGAATCGATCTCGCAGATCTCCCACTGAACAGGGTCTACCACAGGCTCGATCGAAACCCCTCAGTAACAAAGGCGTCCCCTTGAAGCCAAATCTGCTCTGATACCAAATGTAGGTTTTAGCCCCGTACAGAAATTACCTGCATACGAACTCTAAAACACAGAAAATAAACAATGAGAGAGCATAGCACATAAAACACATATACATAGAGATTTTCCCCTGGATCCCAAAACTGGGACTACTAGCTTGATTTTTCATTATGTTCCTTTCAATGCTATAATACATATTTATACATGCCAATGCATCCAATACCATGGACCGAAAACCATCACATCCAATTCCATGGACCAAAAATCCTCGCGTCCAAAAAACATGTGCAAAAATCATGCACAAAACCATAGGTGGGTCTGCCCAACCTAACATAGGGTCCAAAACCAAAATTTTCTGAGGCATTGCCCCCATAAAGTGGGGTTACGGATACACCTTAAACCCCCTGTGACCCCCCCGCTACACAATCGACACAATGAAGGGGGGTTCCACCCCCCCTCTAACCCCCCGGTTAACTACATGGGCTAGTCGTGGAAACAATATAACACAACCCAACACTTCATCCTGGATGAAATCAAGCATATATTTTTGGTAAAACCCACTTATACTAAATACATTAAGATGGATGAAATCTACAGGAGGGTAGCAAAGATTTCTCTCCCAGATAAGAAAAGTTGGGAAGAATTAATAGATTTACTTGATTAAGGATAATTCAACAACATTCAGTTTTTGAGGGAACAATCAACCAGCTTCGACCACTTCTCATCTTTTTCAGTAATAGTCATCAAACAACGCAGCACCAAAATAGTGCCAAATCATTAAACAATTTTATTTTTGATTGTGTAAATAATCTATTTTTGTAAAAGAAGTTCAAGATATTTTTCGTCCTACTATTGTATAAATAACTCTCTTCACGAGTTATTAAGGGTTGCACCCTTGAAGAAGCATTTCTAGACATTTGATGTAATTAATCTTTCTAGATCATTAATACAAAGAAAAGGATTCTGAATTCTGTTTTACACAGTTTGTGTTTCCTATAAGTTTTTCCAGTGTCATTCATTATGTTTTTCTTCATATACTTGTGTCTTGCAGAGATAACTAGGTAGGAATAATTGTATTTCAATCTATTCCTATAAGCTTTCTGAAGTGATAATCTATAAAGAGAATGAATTAATGGACTGTTTGTTTAATTAATTCCCTCAAAATCAATAAATCATCAACGTATTTTGTAGGCTCATGTGTATTTTCTCAAACATTTAAACATAGTTTAAAGGTTTTCATACTTATGATTATTTAGCTTTCAATTTGAAAATTGTGGCAATCATATTAATTTTTTGTTTCTGCTCATCATCTTAAAATTTATTTCACTGTGTAAATATTTATAGCAGCCCTATGCTGAGATATTAATATTATTCAAAATGTTACGCACATCATTTCTATATCTGCTTCATCCATTGATCTCCAAAATTAAAACAAAACCCCCTAAACATTTATCTTAGATTCTCTGGCATAATAGTTGACCATTATTATCTCAGGAATACAATCGCCACCACCTCCTACTCTTTAATATCTTTTCACCATAAGCAAGGATTCCCTATGTAGGTTAGCTAATGAATATTTAATTCCAAGGCTTCGAGGTGACAAGTATAGGCTAATGAGGTACACTCAACTTAAGGAAAAGGCTTAATCTAACAAACACAGGTAAAATTGTGCCTTCCAAAGGCCTATCTAGGGAAAAAGTGACCTAGGGTTTAGTGAATAATCAATGATAACATGCTCGCCAAGGTGCGGAAGGCGACGAAAAGGATTGACAAGATGAATATGATCAATATTTGAGATAAAAGCCTTCAAAAAGGCCCAAATTGAAGCCTAGGGTTAGATTAGGGTTTTCCCTAGGGAAAAGTTTCCTAGGGTTTGTGACATCAACCCTAAAATGGAAGAATTCATCATGGAAAGGGGGTGATTTTTAGGCAATGAGTTACAAAGAACATGTAGAACCGTTACAAAAGCAAAAAATGCTTGCCCTATTTTAATTTTTCCCTGACCTTAGTGTAATGTCCCCAATTAAATTAATTTTGTTAAGAAGAATTCCCATTTTTTCAAATTCGGCGTTTTTTTGGCATGCAAACTTAGGAAGAGTGGGTTCCCCACTTAATTTTTGGAGAAATGGAAGCCACCAACATTAGAGAAGAAAAAAAGAAAATTAAATTGGTAGTGGAATATGAGGCCCACATGAAGTACGCACTTGGGAAAGAGGGAATTTGAATTCCTTTAGGAAAATCGAATTGGTGGAGGGACCCACAAGGAATGCATGGCCAACAATTATAAAAGGAAGGAATGAGGGAGAAATAGGGGTCTTTTGTCTATTTGAAAATAAATTTTTCCTTAGCTGTTCAGCTGAGTCACTATTGTGTTGTTTAGCACATGAGTGTCTCTAAGCGGAGATCTCAACTCTTGCTTCGGTGGACTTTGAGTGTCAGACCTAGGAGGGAGTTCTACTTCATTCCAATTCATACTAGCTACAGTCAGCCGAGTTACAATAGAAGTAAGTTGAGTTACAACAACAGAAGAAGTCACAACAAGGAGGCCGAGTTACAACCATAGGGAAAGGAGTAGCAAAAGGGCCGAGTTACAACCGCAAGGAAAGGAGCAGTAGGAGGGCCGAGTTACAGTAGTAGGAAATTAGCAGTAGGATGGTTGGGTTACGGAAACAGGAAAATAGCATCAAGGAGGCTGAGTTCTAGCAGCAGGGAGAGTTTTATAGCAGTGCAGAGCAAGGAGAGTAACAACAACACAAAGTAGGGAGAGTAACAATAGTGTAGGGACTACACAGTCATTAGAGTGAGATTTGTTGGGACAACATTATCCCGGTGATTTTCGAGATGGGGAGATGGGAGATCATTTGAAGGGCCATTTGAGGAGGATTGCTAGAGTTGGGAGTGTAGAGATTGACAGGATCAGTCACAGCAACAAAATTTGTATTTGGAGGAGGGTCAAGTTGTGAAGTGATCTGAAATTGATCCAAGACAATTTATTAAGGTATTACAGACTCATGTGCATGGATGTCTCTATGTTATTTTATGAAACAGATCGATAATATTGCGAAATACATAGACTCTGAAGCAGTTAAAGAAAACACAACAGGCAAACATATAAACGCAACAAGTTTAATAAGAAGTTCACCCAATACTCTTGGGCTACGTCTCCTGGTCTAGCCTTTAGTGGTGGCCTCTCTATTATGTTTTCAAAGCAGAGTTTTTACAACAATGATCTCAATTTGAGTCTCACTCAACATATATAAATCAGCAAGACTGAACTTGGATCCCACAAGTCTCTGGAGTACACAGACTCTCCTTACTGAATCTTGACCTCTATTTGGTCACAATGGTATGAGTCCAATCTGAGACTACTTCTCTGTTATCTTCTCTTAGCTTTCTCAACTTGCTTACTGCTTTTACTACTTGCCTCTCTCCGTTAGTTCGTGTCTTTAAAGCCAATCTTCTTTCTAACTGTTCGTTTCTGCTTCCCGGGTTTCTGGTTCTCCTTCCTCTGTTCATTTGAATTCCTCTGTTTTCAGTAATCATCATTGTGTAACGCCTCATAGGGAGGTGGCCACCTATTTCATAATGAACTGAGTGTCATTTCTCTGGGGAATTTTTGAACAGTCGTTAGTTCCGTTTGCTCCAAGATTTTCCCGTGAAACATGAATCTTTGCCAACTCATTGTCCATGCCAAACTTCAAACCTTATACGATTCGACCTGTTTACCCCGTTGAATCTGGCCAGCCATTGGGTCGCATTTCTTCCGTCGATCTAGGGCCTCCAGATCCTACGGTCATCGTGCATATCGGGCGGTTAAGTAGCTAGATGGTTACCCGTCCGATGTGTGCGGTTTTCTCTCTCTTCCACCAGACGCATGTCACTCGCTATGTGGCATCTGGCGGGACTTAGCTGAAACCACTTACCGCTCGAAGCCGTTATGATATCCTACCAAGTTTTGTGTGGGACCTGCCTCTGACAGAATCGATGCGATATCCATAGAGTTTTACAACTTTTCGGGTCTGGGTCACTCAGGGCTTTTCCATCTTTGAGGGGTTTGCTCGGTGATATGCGATTAGCGACTTGTCGCTAATCACATACCATAAACCACCCCCGATTCTCCAAAAGACCTCCCATTTTGCTAATTCATGACAGCGCGCGTTACCATGGGCCAACGGTCTACGCGCTTGACCGAGGGTCCTCGTTGCTCCATGATGTTCACAAATTACAATTGTTCCAAGGATATTTCTGATAAGCTCAACCCTTCTAAGTCTTTGACACTTTGGCATGATTTTTTCAGAGTTACGAAAACTTAGAGAGTGTTTTAGGATCCAATTTGGATCATGGCCTTCCCACTGAAAAAGATTTTGGACCACCAAAAGTTGGTTTTTAAGCATCAATCAAGTGAGGGTATAGATTCCTCGCTTGCCCAATTTCTATCCATTTTGCACTGCTTGGTTTTAAACCCTTCAGCCTAATCTTGAGGTACTCAACATCCCCTCTGCGCGTGGTTATCACCTTCCTGTCTAGAATTGTATCTTCCTACAATTCATTAAGATATTCAGGCAATAGATCATCAATAGAAGGGAATTGACTCTACTCTCTGGGATATTCAATCATTGAAGGTTCAAATATTCTCAAGCTGTCTGCATTAACAACTAAGTAGATGTGCATGTAAGCTGGTAAATCAAGGTGAAAAGCATTCTCACCAATTTTCTCAAGTATCTTGAAAGGTCCATACCTTATTGGCTTCAACTTCTTACCTTCACCTTGCATTCTATCTTTGCTGATATACAACTAGACTTCATCACCAACTTGGAAACTATGCTCCATCCGATGCTTATCATGCCTTGCCTTGTACTTGGCTTGGATCTTTTCCAGTTGTTCCTGTACTGCCTGGTGAATCTCTTGGATTTGTTCGATGAAATTGGTTGCCTTGTCCACATCATTGTTTCCATCAACCATTATGTCTTTACCAAAGACAAAATCCAAGGGAGACCTTGGTGTGAAACCAAAACATGTCTCAAAGGGGATCTCTGTGTAGAAGAATGTTTAGCTCGGTTTTAAGCATGCTCCACATAACATAAATGTTCATCCCAAAGCTTGGGATGCTTGTTTCAATAGCCTTTGAGCAACTAGATCACTATCCTATTGACCACTTTTGTTTGGCCATCTGTTTGCGGATGAAAATTTGTGCTCTTCTTCAGTCTGGTGTTCATCAATTCCCACAAACTTGACCAAAATTTCCCAACAAATCAGGTATCTCGATCAGATATAATGGAAGTGGGTAATCCAAAATGAACCCATACATGATGAAAGAACAACTTTGCAGTTTGTTCAGCTGTAATATGTTTGTTACAAGGTATTAAAATACACATTTGTTGAACCTATCCACA
The DNA here is from genome assembly GCA_031772625.1 of Pinus tabuliformis. Classification (NCBI taxonomy): domain Eukaryota; kingdom Viridiplantae; phylum Streptophyta; class Pinopsida; order Pinales; family Pinaceae; genus Pinus; species Pinus tabuliformis. The sequence continues at coordinate 1,915,086,120 of CM062817.1, read as the reverse complement.
ACAACATATAAATAGTCATGACCTTTTCTAGATTTAGGCAATCCCCCAACAAAGTCCATGGAAAAACTTTCCCAAGGATGAGAAGGAACTGGTAGTGGAGTGTACAAGCCTAGTTTTCTATTGCTGGGCTTGCTTTTAGCACACATGGTACATCCTCTTACATATCTAGAAACTATCTCATTCATTTTTGGCCAATAACAAAATCTTTGCAGCTGTGCAACTGTTTTACTTACACCAAAGTGACCTGATATTAGAGAAGTGTGTGCTTCTCGAAGTATATTTAATCTTTCAGTTTGTGGAATGCATAACTTTCCAAAATTTTACAAGAGTTGGTCCTTAACATGATAATCCAATTCTTCTACTTGTTTGTCGCGACTTAAAGTTGCATATACATCCTTAAATCTATATCTTGAGCATATTGTTCAATGTAGCTTTCATGCAATACTGAATTATGCTTAAGTATAATAGATGCATTTATGATTGGTCCGGACAACATATCTGCAACTTTATTGTGTATTCCCTTTTTATATCTAATGACAAGATGAAACTGTTGTAGAAAACCCATCCACCTATAGTGTCTTGATTGTTGTAACTTAGTTTGGGAGTGTAAATATTGAAGCAGTTGATGATTAGTGTGTATAAATGTCTCTTTTCCCATTAAATAATGTTTCCACCTTTTCACACTCTGTACTAATGCATACAATTCCTTATCATATGTGGGATAATTAACTACTACAAAATTAAATGTCTCGGAATGATAACATATGGGTTTACCGTGTTGCATCAACACTGCTCCCATAGAATAGTCACTAGCATCTGTTTCAATCTCAAATGGTCTTTCAAGATCGGGGAGTGCTAGTACTGGTGATGTACTAATCTTTTCTTTTAAGGTGTCGAAGGCTTTCTGCTGTTTGCCTCCCCACTGAAACACCTTGTTCAATTTGGTTAAAGCATGTAAGGGAGCTGCAATCAAGGAAAAGTTAGCAATAAACTTTCTCCAATACGGTGTTGCTCCTAAGAAGCTTCTAACTTCTGTAGCAGATTTGGGTTTAGGCCAGTTTACAATGACTGCAACCTTAGAGGGATCTACCTTCAATTCACCACCCCCTACAATATGACCCAAGTAATTCAAAGATGTTTTTCCAAATTCACATTTTGAGAGCTTAACATAGAGATTTTCTCTTTTCAAAACATCTAGAGTCTGCTTGACATGCTTCAAATGTTCATCCCATGTTTTACTAAATATAATAATGTCTTCTAAATATACAATGACAAAACCATAAATAAAAGGCCTGAGTACATCATTCATTACTCTCATGAAAGTAGTAGGAGCATTAGTTAAGCCAAAAGGAATCACTAACCACTCATACAATCCCTGCTTTGTTTTGAAAGCAGTCTTCCATGCATCTTGCTCTGCAACTCTGACCTGATGGTAGCCACTATGCAAGTCCAACTTGGAAAAACAGACAACTTCTTTTAATTGATCTAATAGATCATCTATGCGAGGAAGGGGATAACGATTTTTTATTGTTATCTTACTCAGTGCTCGGTAATCAATGCACATTCTCCATGAGACGTCCTTATTTCTCACCAAGACAATAGGAGACCCACATGGTGATGTGCTAGGTCTTATGAACCCTTTCTTGAGCAGCTCCTGACATGCTTCTTGATTTCTGCATTCTCTAAAGCAGACAACCTTTTATAACTGTGGCTGCGATTGTTGTTTCATCTCCTGAGTTTGACCCCAAATCCTTTTGAATAGCTGCAACAATCTTCTTCTTTTTTTCCATCAAACTTCTTGGGTCTCAGCTCTGGATGCAGAATCCAACAGTGTTCATCATCATGTCCATCCTTCTTGCAATGAGTGCATGAAGGCTTGGTCTTTTGTACAACATTTGTCTTCCTTTCTTTCCATTTATGTTTTCTCTTTTCCTTGCTTTTGCTTGCAGCGGGCTTTGATGATCCCCCAACTTCTGGGTTCACATTCTTTCCTCTAGCCTCTAGATGTGTAGCCTGAACAGATACCTCATCTATGCTAGTGGTATTAAACATGAGAATGGTATGTCTTAAATAACTATGTAGACCACCTATATACTTCAGCAGAGTTTCAGGTGAGTCTAAAGAAATTCCTGAATCAAAGCTCTTTTCCTAAATTCTTGAGTGTAGCCTTGTACACTTTATTTTAATTGGCGAAGATTTTTCCAGCTCATCATGGCTCGCTGCATATAGGCTAGTGGATAGAATTTCTTTTTAATTGCAGAAACAAATTCACTCCAGACAGAAAGAATTTTACCATGCTTCTTCATGTTAACTTGTGTCCCGCCTTCCCACTATACCAAGGCAGTGCCTCTAATGCGTAGGTTGGCCAGCTGGATCTTACTTTTGTCTAAATCAATGCTTTGTACCCTGCAATACACATCAATTTGTCTAATCCAATTATCCAGCTTTTCTGCATTCAACTCTCCATCATATATCGGAAAATCAAACTTAACATCTAATTTAATCAAAGATGTTTTCTTTTTATTTTCAGGGCTATTAGGAGGTGTGGGCAACTTTTCTTCTTTCCCTTTTCCTTTAGAATGGGCATGGAGGAGAGATTCTTCTACTCCTTTATCTTGTTTGGAGTTTGTTGAACCTTCTTCTTTACCTTTCTTAAATTCTCTATACATTTCCTCCACCATGGCTCTCATGGTCATGAAACTATCCAAGAATTGAGAGTCTGATTCAAAGGGACTTTCTTCTGACATTTTCCTCTTAGGGTACTCTTCCAATTTCCGGGTTAGCTTCAACCAACTCTCGTTCTACTAATTTAAGCTTTGATCTAGTTAGCATTCAACAACAAAATCCAGCACAAGCTCGTCTAACCTTAACAACCTAGAGCTCTGATACCACTTGATCTGAAATTGATCCAAGACAATTAATTAAGGTATTACAGACTCATGTGCATGGATGTGTCTATGTTATTTTATGCAATGGGTCGATAAGATTGCGAAATACATAGACACTGAAGCAGTTAAAGAAAACACAACAGGCAAACATTTAAATGCAAAAAGTTTAATAAGGAGTTCACCCAATACTCCTGGGCTATGTCTCCTGGTCCAACCTTCATGGTGGCCTCTCTATTATGTTTTCAAAGCAGAGTTTTTACAATAGTGAGCTCAATTCGAGTCTCACTCAACAGATATAAATCAACAAGACTGAACTTGGATCCCCCAAGTCTCTGGAGTACACAGACTCTCCTTACTGGATCTTGACCTCTAATGGTCACAATGGTATGAGTTCAATCTAAGACTCAATACATGATAGGCATATACAGAGGAGCTCGCTTGAACCTCTCAAGCCCTTTCTGGAGTGCACAGACTCTCTGTCTCTCTCTCTGTTTCTGTCTCAATGCTGTCTTTTCTCTTACAGGTCAACTCAACTCCTTCTCTGTTCTTTGCTCTTAGCATTCTCAACTTGCTTACTATTTTTATTGTTTACCTCTCTCTCTATATCAGTTTGTGTCTTTAAAGACAATCTGCTTTTTGACTGTTCATTTCCACTTCCCAGCTATCTGGTTCTCCTGCCTCTGTCCATTTGAATTCCTCTGTTCTGCGTCATCATCAATGTGTAATGCTTCACAGGGAGGTGGCCACATGTTTCATAATGAACTGAGTGTCAGTTCTCTTAGGAATGTTTGAACGGTCATTAGTTTCGTTTTCTCCAAGATTTGCCTGCAAAACACGAATCTTTGGCAACTCATCATCCATGCCAGACTTCAAACCTTATACAATTCGGCCTATTTACTTCGTTGAATCTGGCCATCCATCGAGTCACATTCTGCCATTTATGTGGGGCCTCCAAATCCTACGGTCATCGTGCATATCGGGCGGTTAAGTAGCTTGATGGTTACCCATCCGATGTAGTTTTCTCTCTCTTTCGCTAGACGCGTGTCCCTCGCTGTGTGGTATCGGGTGGGACTTGGCTGAAACCGCTTACTGCTCAAAGCCCTTCCGATATCCTCCCGGTTTTTGTGTGGGACCCATCTCTGACAGAATCAGTGCGATATCTGTATGGTTTTATGACTTTTTGGATCTGGGTCGCTCAAGGTTTTCCCATATTTGAGGGGTTTTCCCGACAATATGCGATTAGCGACTTGTTTCTATATCGCATATCAGAAACCACCACCGTTTCTCAAAAAGACCTCCCGTTTTGCCAATTCGTGATAGAGCATGTTACCATGGGCCAACGTTCTACGCACTTGACCAAGGGTCCTCGTTGTTCACAAATTACAGTTGTTCCGAGGATATTTCTAATAAGCTAGACCCTTGTAAGTCTTGGACACTTTGGCATGAATTTTTCAGAGTTATGAAAACTTAGAGAGTGTTTTAAGATCCAATTCAGATCATGGCCTTCCCACTGAAAAGGCTTTTGGACTCCCAAAAGTTGGTTTTTAAGCATCAATCAAGTGAGGGTATAGATTCCTCGCTTGCCCAATTTCTATCCATTTTGCACTCCTTGGTTTTGAACCCTTGAACCCAATCCTGAGGTACTCAACATCCCCTCTAAGCGTGGTTCTCACCTTCCTGTCTAGAACTGTATCTTCCTGCAATTCATTAAGATATTTAGGCAATAGATCATCAATAGAAGGGAATTGACTCTCCTCTTTAGGATCTTCATTCAATGAAGGTTCAAATAGTCTCAAGTTGTCTGCATTAACAATTGAGTAGATGTGCATGTAAGCTGGTAAATCGAGGCAAAAAGCATTCTCACCAATTTTGTCAAGTATCTTGAAAGGTCCATACCTTATTGGCTTCAACTTCTTACCTTCACCTTGCATTCTGTCTTTGTTGATATACAGCCAGACTTTATCACCAACTTGGAAACTATGCTCCACTCGATGCTTATCATGCCTTACCTTGTACTTGGCTTGGCTCTTTTTCAGTTGTTCCTATACTGCCTGGTGAATCTCTTGGATTTTTTCGATGAACTTGGCTACCTTGTCCACATCACTGTGTCCATAAACCGCTATGTCTTTACCAAAGACAAAATCCAAGGGAGACCTTGGTGTGAAACCAAAACAGGTCTCAAAAGGGGATCTCTGTGTAGAAGAATGTTTAACTCGGTTGTAATCATGTTGCACATAACATAAATGTTCATCCCAAAGCTTGGGATGCTTGTTGCAATAGACTCTGAGCAACTAGATCACTGTCCTATTGACCACTTCTGTTTGGCCATCTGTTTGCAGATGAAAAGTTGTGCTCTTCTTCAGTCTGGTGTTCATCAATTCCCACAAACTTGACCAAAATTTCCCAACAAATCGGGTATCTCGATCAAATATAATGGAAGTGGGTAATCCAAAATGAACCCATACATACTGAAAGAACAACTTTGAAGTTTGTTCAGTTGTAATCTGTATGTTACAAGGTATTAAAATACACATTTTACTGAACCTATCCACAACATATAAATAGTCATGACCATTTTTAGATTTAGGCAGCCCCTCAACAAAGTCCATGGAAACACTTTCCCAAGAATGAAAAGGAACTAGTAGTGGAGTGTACAAGCCTATTTTTCTATTGTTGGTCTTGCTTTTAGCACACATGGTACATCCTCTTACATATCTAGAAATTGTCTCATTCATTTTTGGCCAATAAAAAAATATTTGCAGCTGTGCAACTGTTTTACTTACACCAAAGTGACCTGATATTAGAGAAGTGTGTGCTTCTCGAATTATCTTTACTCTTTCAGTTTGTGGAATGCATAACTTTCCAAGAGTTGGTCCTTAACATGATAATCCAATTCTTCTACTTGTTTGTCGTGACTTAATGTTGCATATACATCCTTAAAATCTATATCTTGAGCATACTGATCAATGTAGCTTTCATGCAACATTGAATTATGCTTAAGTATAGTAGATGCATTTATGATTGGTCTGGGCAACATATCTACAACTTTATTGTGTATGCTCTTTTTATATCTGATGACAAAAAAATTGTTGTAGAAAACCCATCCACTTATAGTGTCTTGATTGCTGCAACTTAGTTTGGGAGTGTAAATATTGAAGTGGTTGATGATCAGTGTGTATAACTGTCTCTTTTCCCATTAAATAATGTTTCCACTTTTTCACACTCTGTACTATTGCATACAATTCCTTATCATATGTGGGATAATTAACTATTGCAGAAATAAATGTCTCAGAATGATAACATATGGGTTTCTTGTGTTGCATCAACACTGCTCCCATGGCATAGTCACTGGCATTTGTTTCAATCTCAAATGGTCTTTGAAGATTGGGCAGTGCTAGTATTGGTTTTGTACTAATATTTTCTTTAAGGTGTCAAAGGATTTCTATTGTTTTTCTCCCCACTGAAACAACTTGTTCAATCCAGTTAAAGAATGTAAGGGAGCTGCAATCATGGAAAAGTTAGCAATAAACTTTCTCCAATACTGTGCTGCTCCTAAGAAGCTTCTAACTTCTATAGCAGATTTGGGTTTAGGCCAATTGATAATGACTGCAACCTTAGAGGGATCTATCTTCAATTCATCACCCCCTACAATATGACCCAAATAATTCAAAGATGTTTTTCCAAATTCACATTTTCAGAGCTTAACATAGAGATTTTCTCTTCTCAAAACATCTAGAGTCTGCTTGACATGCTTCAAATGCTCTTCCCATGTTTTAATAAATATAATAATGTCATCTAAATATATAATGACAAAATCATCAATAAAATCCCTGAGTACATCATTCATTACTCTCATGAAAGTAGCAGGGGCATTAGTTAAGCCAAAAGGCATCACTAACCACTCATACAATCCCTGCTTAGTTTTGAAAGTAGTCTTCCATGCATATTGCAACTCTAACCTGATGGTAGCCACTATGAAAGTCCAACTTGGAAAAATAAACAACTTCTTTTAACTGATCTAATGGATCATCTATGCGAGGAAGGGGATAATGATTTTTGATCGCTATCTTATTCAGTGCTCGGTAATCAATGCACATTCTCCATGAGCCATCATTATTTCTCACCAAGACAATAGGAGACCCACATGGTGATGTGCTAGGTCTTATGAACCCTTTCTCGAGTAGATCCTGTACCTGCTTCTTGATTTCTGCATTCTCTAAAGCAAACAACCTTTTATAACTGTGGCTGCGATTGTTGTTTCATCTCCTGAGTCTGACCCCAAATCCTTTTGAATAGCTACAACCGTCTTCTTCTTTTTGCCATTGAACTTCTTGGGTCTTAGCTCTGGATCCAGAATCTAGCAGTGTTCATCATCATGTTCGTCCTTCTTGCAGTGAGTGCATGAAGGCTTGGTCTTTTGTAAAACATTTGTCTTCCTCTCTTTCCATTTCTGTTTTCTCTTTTCCTTGCTTTTGCTTGCAGTGGGCTTTGATGATCCCCCAACTTCTGGGTTCACATCCTTACCTCTAGCCTCTAGATGTGTAGCCTGAACAGATACCTCATCTATGCTAGTGGGATTAAAGATGAGAATGGTATGCCTTAAATAACTATGTAGACCACCTATATACTTCAGCAGAGTTTCAAGTGAGTCTAAAGAAATTCCTAGAATCAAAGCTCTTTTCCTAAATTCTTGAGTGTAGCCTTGTACACTTTGCGCTTTTAATTGACGAAGAGTTTTCTAGCTCATCATGGCTTGTTGCATATAGGCTAGTGGATAGAATTGCTTTTTAATTGCAGAAACAAATTCACTCCAGACAAAAAGAATTTTACCATGCTTCTTCATGTCAACTTGTGTCCTGCCTTCCCACCATACCAAGGCGGTGCCTCCAAGGTGTAGACTGGCTAGCTGGATCTTACTTTTTTCTGAGTCAATGCTCTGCACCGTGCACTACACATCAATCTGCCTAATCCAATTATCCAGCTTTTCTGCATTCAACTCTCCATCAAATATCGACAAATCAAACTTAACATCTAATTTGATCAAAGATGTTTTGTTTTTATTTTCAGGGCTATTAGGAGGTGTGGGCAGCTTTCCTTCTTTCCCTTTTCCTTTAGAATGGTCATGGAGGATGTTAGTGTCAGTCTTTGCAGCCTTCTTCCAGTGATCAAACATGCTCTTACAAAGTGATTTTAAGGTGTCAAGGTCAAATTTTGTCACTTCAGTGAGTCTTCAAGCAAAATTTGGTCACTAGGTATTAGGTCTAGGGTTTGCTTTTACTCCTTCCAAATTTGTCCAAATGTCAGTCCATGTCACCATTCAGATGAGTGTGCCATCATTCAGAGGGTTGTCATTATCATGTCAAGTTCCACTGGGTCATTTTACACCTTGTTCATGCTTTGGTTGTGCCTAGGTAAGGTTCATTTCCCTCCCCTAGGGTTCATTCTTAATTTCTCTTGGAGGATCAAATCATTAGCAAAACTTGTATCCTGATGTTCATACACCTTCCCCTATCCTTAACTTACCTTATTAAACTCTTCCCATCACTCAAATCCCCCAAATTCCTCATTTTTCCACAAACCCTAGTTTCTTGCTACAACTTGGCAATTTTCTAGCCTAGACCTGTGTTTTTCCCTTTTGGACTCCTTCCCCTCACTCAATTTCTGAGATTCCACTTTCCCCTACTTCCTAACATCCCTCCTTACTTCCCAAAATTTCCTCAAGAATTTAGAAGCTCCTTGTCCCCTTCATTTCGCTTCATTTCAACGAATCCCCTATTCCACACATCAGGGTAGGTTTTACTCAAATGATGTTTCTGAGCAAGGAAAGATGAATTTATAAAAATTGAGAGAGGTTTTTGTCCAAAACAGGCCAAGGAAGAAACAATTACTTCACTTTTTACACAGGTGTCATGGTTTTAGAGAAATGTCAAAAATACAATTGCCTCGGGAGAATTGATGCACCTCTAAAGTGACTTTGGTAAAATCAAGTTTTATCCTAGCTTGGTTAGCCAAATGACTTTCTTGATGAGTAAAATGATAACTAGACACAAAGATATTTCCAATGAACTATCATGAGCTCAATTTGGAGTTGAGGAACACCTTCAAAAGTTGATTGCAACAGCACTCTGCCTTGAGGCAGCCTCATTTGGCACATTTTGACTAGTCTTGGGAGATTTGATTTTTAACAAGGAAAATGAACTCCAAATTGAAAAATTCTAGTTTGGTTGGAAATTAGACTCAAATATCTTTCCAACCAGCTATCCTTCTCCCAATTTGGACATCGGGAAGGCCTCCAAAAGTCTCCTGCAAAAAGCACTAAAAAACAGGGTTTGGTGGCGCGACACATTGGGTTTGTGCGCGGCGCATTGGGCATTTTTTCTCAGTTTAAAAACACACTGGTGTGGTGCACATGGCATGCGCGGTGCGTTGAGCTAGTGCGCGGCGCATAGAGCTGCCAAGGTCAATTTTTTCAAGAATTGCTCCAAATTGCCAATAACTTGCACGGATTTGCCAGGTAGAGCCTCTGTCTTGGTGTTTCATCCAATTTTGTGATAGACTATGGTGGTTTATGGATGATAATGGTTAAAACAAAAACATCAAAACCTACCTCCTAAATTACCTCAAGGAAACTTGCTGTTAGGGTTTCAAAATCATTGTTTTGTCACCAAAGTCACTCCTCCATCCCTTTCTCCCTTGTTTTCATCATTCCCTAAGTTTCCTTACCCCCTAGGTTCATTAATTCCTTCTCTCGAATTATTTTTCACAAATTATCAAATCCAAAACCTCAAACCCTAACCCTACACAAAAATTCCTAATCCCATACATAAAACCCCCAAACCCTCCCATATTTCCCTAACAAAATCTATCCCAATAGCCCCTAATCCCTCACTATTTTCCTCTCTCCTAACAGTCCCTTGTTTCACTATTTTCCCCTTGGTGGCAGAGGTTAAGCACATCACTAAAGAGCAGTCCAACACAGTTTCATACACCAACATCTATTTCTCTAAGGCAATTTGTATAGCAGCAGTTATGTCATCTGGTCATTCATCTGATTATGGAGTGGAGACCCAAAGTGACTCACCAACAGGAGTACATGCACCCAGGAGACCTCATAGAGGTGGAAAAACATCCGTGAAGACCAGCAGGCTGCCAAAAGAAGCCTAAATGAGATGACACCCATTCAGCAGGAGATAGAGGCTGATTAAGAGATTTGGCTCGAGAGAGTCAACATCCACTTAGAGGGACTGCTGGACAAGGCCAATAGGGATAAAGCATTGTTGAGACACATGGTTTTCCATTACAGGGCGCAAAATATGAGTTCCAAGGCACGAATAAGGAATCTAAAGGCAAAATTGAAGAAGGTGACAAAGAAGCAAAAGAGGCAAAAGGAGCATGATCATCTTCAGATCTTGGCTGAGGCCTCCTTGGCTGAACATGATACTCAATGATAGACCTCCATCCAAAATTTCAAGAAATTTGGAGAAAATTTTGTCAATTTTGAATTTTTTGGCTTTAAAACAGGTTTTTCTGCCCAATGCGTAGCACCACTTGGCGCGCGCTTATAATTGGGAGATCCTCTGGAGGAAAACTTTGCATTTTTGGATTTTTTTATCAAAATTTGTGTATGCTCATGGATTACCTAAGGATTTCATCAAGTTCTGGGTTGCCTAAAAGGTCAAAAACACCCTAAAAATGACCTCTCTGCCACCTTTTGCACCCACAAGAAGCAATGTTGGGAGATTGAAGTTTTGGAGGGGCAAATGACATTCAAATTCAGAAATTCCACTTGGGTTGGAAATTAGATGGGTAGGGCTTTCCAACAAGCACACTTGGGCTAAATTGGACTTCAGGAAGTGCCTCAAAATCAGCTCCAAAGTGGCATGACGCATACAGATTTTGGCGCGACGCATAGAGAATTTTGGCCTGTTTTTCACTGTATTGCTCAGAAATTCGCCTAGTTTTGACCAGTTTTGCTTTTTTATGTTACTCTTGATCTTTCATGATGTAATTTGGTAACCATGATGTAATTTTGGAACATTTTTACTTGTTTTAGTAGATTCATTCACTAAAAAGTGAAAATTAAATGAATGAATCAGTTTCCTAGCATATAGAGGCGAGTTGTTGGATTGCCTAGATTTCAGTTTCTTGTTTAGAATTGGTTGAAACAGCTTCTAGAATGATGAGTTCGACCCCTAGAGGCATGGGAAGGAATTAGAATTACCTATATCATGTAATTTCTCAGTCATTTTCAGGGTTGGACACTCGGGATTGCTTGGCACTCCATTGTACATTTGATTTCTGCATTTTTGGCAAAGGAAAGACCAGGGTTTTGCAGCACTTGTTGGGATCCTTGTGGCTCTATGTTTTGACGGTGTGTTTCTCTCTGTATTTGTAAGTTCACCGATGTTTATGTGTATCATTTTCCCTTCTCTTGTCTTCTGTAATTAAACAAATGAGTGATTAAGGTAGAATTCATTGGATTGATATGCTCTGCCTTGATATTTTGTTTAATTCTTCATGTTTTCATCTGTTTGAGGAGGACTCTTGAAACCCTCTTGCCCTCCTTGGCTCCTCACCAGTCTGATCCACCCATTCATTCAATCCAAAGCATCAAACTACTGCCTATCTTGCCCCTACCTGAACTCTGCAAAAATCTGGCCTAATCCCCGGACCCAAAATTTGCCTGTCCCTTTTTTCCAACAAAACCCCCAAAAACTCAAAACAAATCCTTGCACTTCATACCTAGCCTAAGATCAGTTGTTAAATCAGTCATCTCAAGCCCCATCGATTGTCTTTCGTTGAGATTGACCCGGAGAGAGCCCTCTCCTGTCCTCGTAGGGCTTGCTACGAGGTTGAGCGTGATTTGATGTGGACCTAGAACCTTGCCTTTTCAGCCTGAGGCAAATCTAGGCTCTAACATAGTGGCGACCATACTGGGAAAGAAAATGGTTTGCTTGTTGATGTCATTTGTTTTATAAGCTACATATGGAGCCTAAAGTTATGCCAGGAAGCCTTCGAAACACTTTTTCTTTGCATTAGCGGAAGTAGATAAACACTGCTTCAGTCAATCTCCGGTCTAGCTTGTAATCGTCACACTTGACTTGTAAATTTCCCCAGTACATGTATCAAGTTAGATCTGATGGTTGATGGTGGACAATGATCATACACTGGCAAGGCTGAAATCATTCACTTGGCGACTCTAAATTAGTTTTGAGATCAGATCTAAAGACTCCACTGGAGGATGATCCTGACCAGCAGAAACATGAAAGGACAATATGGACAGATCAGGTATTCAAGTTGGAATTTCATCCAATACATTTTGTTCTTTGTTATAAATGGTTTCTTCTCTTTTCTCGAGAATGTCAAGAATGCTTTGCAAAGTATACTGTATTTGAGAAGAGATCCTTGGCCTGCAGTTGATTCTTTCCCTTTGAAGATTGTGAATACCAAAGATTTTCATACCTTTGAGCTTCATCAAGGCCTTTCTTCTGAATCTTGTGATGACCGTCTTAAAACTGATGAACCTCAAGAGACCAAAACTGATCCCGTAGCTCTTGTATATACTCCTACACCTTTTATAGTCCCGAATAGGTATAAACCTCTTGTTTTACCTTCTGTTCTCCATGCTTTCCCCAAAAACTATGATCTATATTTGCCGAGATTTGACGGTGAATGTAAGAATGTCAACGCTGAGCAACATGTGCAGAACCTTGAGACTTTTCTTGATCTTTTTGAAGTTGATGAAGAATATGTTAGTATTAGGCTTTTTGCTCTTTCTTTGCAAGGCAAAGTCAAGAGTTGGTTCAAAACCCTTCCTGATGTGAGCATCTTAGATTTACAGCAGTTTGTCAAAGCTTTCCTTGACAAGTGGGTGATCAGACATAACCTTTTCTTGATTATAGAAGAGTATAACTAGCTGAAAAGACTGCCAAGGGAGACAGTACAACAATTTTCTGCCAGATTTAACCAAGTTTATTGTTCAATGCTATTTGAGATAAGGCCTTCTCCTAAATCCGCTCTCTTGCACTACCCAGGTGCCTTTGATCCGGAAATGGAGTTTCAGTTGAGAGAAAGGAATCTTGCAACACTTGAAGAGATACAGAACAGTGCAGTAAATGTAGAGGCTCATCTGCTGATCTGAAGGGCAAGGTTGAAGGAAGAAGAGATGAAAAACATAGATCCGAAGGAATCGACATCTCTAGAGGTAAAGCTTGACATTTTGGTAAGTGCAGTGGAAGAGATGATGCAAAAGATCACCGCAAGGAATGATTATGATGTTCAAACCCATGGCTCGCTGATTGAAGAAGAACAAGTTGCTGATCCAAAACATAGATCTGATAATGATTGTCTTATAGATCATCTTGGAGAAGAGAGATCTGTTGATATGACATGTATGCTTGATGATGTGTTTTATACTGATGATTTGCCTCAGTTTGATCAGTATGATGATGATTATGTTCTCCAAACAGAAGTTAAACTTGCAGACGAATCTGCAACTAGTTTGTGGGAGGAAGAGGTTCACTTTCAGCAGCATGAGTACAGTGATCAACCGATGCATATCAGCTATGACAATGACGAGGAAAGTACAACAAATTTTGAAGTGAAGTGTCAGGCCAGGTAGTAACTCCAATAGGCAGTAAAACTGATTCATATTATTCCATAGGTAGGTCATTGTTATATACAATAGGGAGTGATTGTTCAGTTCATCTCCCGATGACTGTTCACATTCCTAATTTAATTATTTACATAAAATTCGCCCAATCATGAAGATTAGGTGTCAACATTCCCCCCCTTAATCTTAAGGGATGTTGGTGAGTCCAAGCATCATTCTGAATCGTTCAATCTTTTCCTTTCCAAGTGCTTTGGTGAAGATGTCTGCAATTTGCTCATTTGTGGAACAATGACGGAGATGAATTGTTTTGGCCTCAACATGATGTCGAATTAGATGATATTTAGTATTGATGTGCTTCGTTCGATCATGGAACTTTGGGTTCTTGGCCAACTTTATTGCAGAGGTATTGTCAATCATGAGTGGGGTTGATTGTACTTGTTTTACCTGCAAATCTTCAAGAATTTTCCTGAGCCACACAATTTCTTTCGTTGCTTCAGCTGCTGCCACATATTCTGCTTTTGTTGTGGAATCTGTTGGAACTGATTTTTTGCATGATCTCCAGGAGACGGCGCCTGATCCAAGACTCATAGCATATCCTGAAGTAGATACCCCAGTTTCTTTGTCTCCATCGAAGTTTGAATCAGAGTATCCAATCAAGCTGAAGTCGTCCACCTGTGTATACTTGATCCCAAGGTCTTGAGTTCCCTTCAAGTACCTTAGAACTCTTTTTGCAGCAGACCAATGTCCCTCACAAGGATTTTGCATAAACCTGGAGAGGATTCCAACAACAAATGAAATGTCTAGTCTGGTAGTAGTGAGGTAGATGAGACTTCCTACAAGCTGTCTATACTTTGTTGCATCCTCAAATTCCTTTCCTTCAATAGATGTGAGCTTTAAGTTTTGCTCCATTGGAGTAGTAAGAGGATTGCACTCTATCATGCCAAATCTATTTAACAAATCTCCAATGTATTTCTTTTGAGAAAGAAATATGGACTTTGGATGTTGGGTTACTTCAATGCCAAGATAGTAATGAACATAGCCCAAATCATTCATTTCAAAAATTTTCCCTAATTTCTTCTTTATGGATGCAATGTGGCTTTCATTTTTCCCTGTCATTAAAAGGTTATCTACATATACCACAAGATATACAACTGTTTTTCCAACTTTTTTGACAAATAAAGTTGCATCATCAAGATCAAAATGATTGAAGTTGAGTTTCAGAAGATGCTCAGTTAGTTTTTCATACCATGCTCGCGGTGCTTGTTTGAGGCCATACAAGGACTTCACAAGTTTGCATACTTTATGTTCATGTCCTTTCACAACAAAGCCTTCAGGCTGGACATAAAAACATTCTCTTTTAGATCTCCATTCAAGAAGGTAGTTTTTACATCCATTTGATGGACTTTCCAACCGTTCTGAGCTGCTAGTGCAAAGAGTGTCCGGATGGTGGCCCATTTTGCTGTGGGGGCAAAAGTTTCCTCATAATCGACCCCTTCCTTCTATGCAAAACCTTTTGCCACAAGCCTAGCTTTGTGCTTGTCAAGTGAGCCATCAGCTTTGTACTTGTTCTTGTAGACCCACTTGCAGCCAATTGGTTTGGTTCCAAATGGAGGATCAACGAGCTTCCAAGTGTCATTCTTTATGAGGGCATCATACTCCTTTTGCATCGCTTCTTTCCATTCATCATGAGAAGAAACTTCTTTGGAGGAAGTTGGTTCAAAATATGTAGACAAGTTCAATTCACAATCATAAGAAACATCCATATCAACAGGTGAATTAGAGTCATCTACATCACCTCCATTTTGTCGGTTTGAATTTCTGGTTCCTCTTTTTCCAATTTCATCAGGATGAACACTTTCAAGTGTCTTTGTCAGCCACTTTGGGGGACCTTTCTGAGATGGTCCAGGCTGCTCTGTTGATTGAGTTGGGACTGAATCAAGATTGAGTCTCCCAATTCTATCAATTACATCACTTAAAGCATCATCTGTTGTTGGAGTTTCATTCGGGGGAGAGTGTTCTTCAGAAGAAGATTCCACATGTTGATCTAGAATAGGAATCCCCCCTTCAAGATGTGGAATCTGATTATCAAATTCTTGAAATGATTTCATTTTTGCGAATCTATCCAAGCGATCAAGTTGCCGCTCAACAACATTGTCAGATTTGGATGATTCAAGAAAAGTTACATCCTTAGATACAAAAAACTTTTTATTTACTTCATCATAGAGGCGTTATGCTTTGGAGGTGTTTGAATACCTCAGGAAGATACACTTACGACTTCTAGCACCAAGTTTGTTTCTATGTACCTTTGGTATGAAAGCATAACAGGTGGAACCAAAGATCTTGAGATGTTTTACCGAAGGAACATGTCCATACCACAATTCATAAGGAGTCTTATTTCTTATAGCATTAGATGGACATCTATTCTTTATATATGCAGCATATAGAACATCATCAGCCCAAAACATTATCTTTACATTTTTGAAGAAAAGCATGGATCGTACCATATTCAAGATTGTTCTATTCATTCTTTCAGCTACACCATTCTGTTGGGGATTATAAGGCACAGTTGTTTGATGTTTGATCCCATTTTGGCGAAGATAGTTTTCAAATTCATTTGATGTATATTCTTTTCCATTATCAGTACGAATAGACCCAATATGAGATTGTGCATCATTTTCAGTCCATTTATGAAAATTCTTGAATGTTTGAAAAGCATCAGATTTGTTCTTCAATAAATAAACCCAACACATTCTGGTGTAATCATCAATAAATGTCATGATATATTTATTTCCATTTGCAGAAGGAACAGGCATTGGACCACATAAATCTGAATGAATGAGTTCAAGCTTCCTATGTGCTCTTGAATGTGAATCATGAAAAGACTGTTTGCTATGCTTTCTTAGAATACAAGCATCACATTGCTTATGTTTCCTAGCAACTGTAGGCAAACCAGCAACACCATTTTTCTTCAATAATCGGAAACTCTCATAGTTTAAATGTCCAAATCTAGCATGCCATAATAAACTTGATGGAAGTGTACCTTCTTCATGATGAGAAATATATGAGAAATGTTGTGCATGAGCAGAGGTTCCTTGTAGTTTGAGAAGCCTTTCTTCTTCTATTCCCCTCATGACAAGTGAGTGGTCAGATGCTTTTCTTACCTCAAGCTTGCCATAAAACATATGAATGGAGTGACCTTGCTGGTGGATGTGGACCAAGGACAGCAAGTTTCTCTTGAGCTGTAAGAGATATAGAACATGATCAAGAAGAAAGTCTGGAAGACCAGGCAGTTTAAGCCTGATTGTGCCAAGCCCTGATGGCTTGATTTTTGACTGATCTGCAAAGTATACTGCTCCATCAACATTGTCAGTGAAATCTTCAAAAAAATCTTTTCTATGATTCATGTGACAGGTTGCTCCTGAATCAAGCAACCAATCATTTTTCGAAGAAGCAAGTGAAGCATTAAACAAATCTTCATTTACTCCAATGTTACATTGTGCCTCAATATAGTGAGCGGATTCAGGTGCTTTACCTTTGTCTGTATCATCAATTTTACCTTTCTGTTGGTTACTTTTCTGCTCAATTTTGTCCCATGGTAGCTTGCATGCAGAGGCATCATGTGATCCATTTCTTTTGCAGCGAATGCAGTGTAAGTCTGCCTTTTCTCCTTGAGAATGTCTGTCCCCCCTGCCTCTGAAATATCTTCATCTTCCTCTTCATCCACCTCTTCCTCTTGTAGAATATTGAGCAGGATGCTTTTCTTTATGAGCAAGGCACACAGTCTCTTCAGAAGATTCAAGGGTTGTCTTCTTTCCAAAGGCATTCTCTCTTTCAGCAAACTTTTTCACAAGAGAGTCAAAGATTATATCTTTAAGATTTCCATTTTCTTGTAAAGACTCAAGATAATTGGAGTAAGTAGGATAGAGTGCCTTGAGAAAAGCAATAAGAGGGATATCCATCTCAACCTTAGTGGATTTGATATCATGCATTATAGACTTTACTTTAGATGCAAGAGCAAGAGGATCATTATTTTTCAGTTCAAGAGTGAAGAGTTTAATCATGAGCTGAACAACTTCAAGTGCAGAATGTGAGTCATAGAGTTCTTTCAGCTTTTGTAAAGCTTCAAAGGTAGTTGAATATGATGAAATATGGTGACTCACCTCTTCATTTACAGATGCTACAATTAATGTATAGGCTTTGTTGTTCTTGTTTTCCCAAATGACGATCTCTTTGTCTGAGGTAGGCTGTACTGGGTCATTGTCTCCTTCTCCGACACACACTCCTTTCCACAACTCATTGAAGATGAGGGTGTGTTTTATCATCCGGGACCATTCAAGATAGTTCTCCTTGCCAATGAGAACTATTCCTACCATGGATATGATTGAATGCATTCTGAAAAAAAAAACTTTTGCTGATAGAAAAGAATACTTCTGCCAATATACAGTAAAAATGTACTCAAAAATTTCTTTGGGAAGCGATTTTGGTTGTTTAATTCATATCACAGTCAATAATCAATCATTCACTGCGAGCTCTACAAAGTTGGAGCAACAACGACATCAACCACGAGCTCTACAAAGTTGGAGCAGCAACGACATCACAATTTCAAGCTCTGATGGCAGACATCTCATGTAATCTGAGAATGTTTTAAGCAAAAAATTAAACATCTATATTCTAGAGTTGTTGCTTACAATTTGCGGCAACATAATAGTAGAACTAATGAAATCCGCAAAGCTCACTGAAAAGACTAAAAAATCACCATGAATCCCTTTGATTCTTTAAACCTTGAAGCCACGACTGTTTCTCTTACCACGAGCCATCTCAGAGATCTACTAGTATTTACTCAATGTCTGAAATGAACGTATCTGGTTAGCCCATACAAATCCACCAAATTTCTTTTCAAGATTGCAGCATTACCACATCACTAGTTGAGTAGTTATGAATAGAAGAAAAAGAGCACCACCGCATCAATGTAGACAAATATGAATAGAAGAGTATCACCGTATCACTGAATAGGTATAAGAGTGTCACGACATCACTGGATAGTGCGAAAAATACAATCACAGGTTTGCAGCAAGTTGTTGTGAACCTTTTTTTAATTCTTTTCTAGAATGCCTATCATATTTTTCGTATTCCCTCATTCTATGCATAGAATCTCTTCATTTATATGGCAGCGTTCCTCAAAGTGCTTGACAACGTGTTTTTTTAACAAAAAATATGGGACAACGTTTTAAAAAATAATGGGACAGCGTTTTAAACAATAATGGGACAGCGTTAACAAAACAAACTGATCAACCTCATCCCACCATCGAAATTCCGATTCAAACTTGTTCCGAACAGCATTATAAAAAGAGTCGGATAAAATAAGACGCGGGCACCTGCTAGACCTCGAGCAATGGCAAAAGTCCGAGTTAGAAATCGAGTCTGCTCTGATGTCAGTCCTCGAACTGGTAAAAACTTTGTAATTTACAAGCGAGCCATGGCAAAAGGAAAAGAGCCTGCGGAATAAAATGACTGAGTTTTAGAACAATGTTGTTGATCGATGGGGTAGGATTGAGGTGACTGAGCCAACGGAATTCTCCGTGAAGAAGGAGAATAATCTCTGTCAAACGCTCAAGAAACAGTGGACAGATACTATGGTAGAGGCGCGTTATGTAAGGACTGAGGCAGCGCTGGTGCGCCAGAGAATGTTTTGGATAGATGGGTTATGGGAGAGGCAGATGCGTGGATAGAGGGAATATGGCAGATAGAGGAGTTACAAGAGCATAATAGCTAAAACAAGGAGTTGGCTCTGATACAATGTCAGGCCAGGTAGTAACTCCAATAGGCAGTAAAATTGATTCATATTATTCTATAGGTAGGTCATTGTTATATACAATATGGAGTGATTGTTCAATTCATCTCCCGATGACTGTTCACATTCCTAATTTAATTATTTACATGAAATTCACCCAATCATGAAGATTAGGTGTCAACATGAAGGATCTTTGCCTTTTTGTTTTGCTTCATTTCAGTTCATCAGAGACAACATTCATGTAATCAGAAATCAGCTGTCAAGAAGTCTTGATTTGGATCCTCTTAAGGGTGATGAAAACTTTGTTCCAGACTTCTTATATTCAGATTTACAGCCCCCAAATGCCATTGATTGTCAAGTTGCACATGAATACATGGAAGCTGGCACATATGATCACATGATACAAGAAGATTCCCTACCTTTCTGTTTTGAATCATTTCAGTTTTTGAAGGGTAAATTGCACGGTAGATCTTTGAATGAGCGGCATGTAGGAAATCAACAGTCTCTCAGTTTTAATGTTGAGGATGAAGGTCAGATTACAGATGAAGGTGTGCAGCCGAACTACATGATTTAATGATGCAAGAGGATTTTGTACCCTTTTGTTTCAAAACATTTCAGTTTATAAGGCAGAATCTTCGTAATATCTCTAAAGAAAAAGATGAACAGCTAGTAAGATGTCATACAGTTTTAATGGATACATCGCATCAGTCTTCTCAAATTTTTGATGATCCTATTGCTCGTGTGTTGGATGATGTTTGTCGTAAAATTTCTTCCCCATTGGCTAACCATGTGCTAAATAAGAATGTTGATAAAATCTTATTCAAAAGTCGCCTTCATTGCCTTGTTTAAGAGATTGTTCATTGCATACCCCATACCAAGGTTTGATTTCATATGAGGAGATTGATAAAGGAGACTTTTGTTCTGTTTGGAATCAGCAACAGAGTTTGTTTATTCATGAAATTCAGGATCCTTTTGGCAGCTTGCTGCAATCACCAAAGAAAGACAGCACCAATCTGAGGAGAGTCTTAATATCTAGCTATGAAGATTACTTGGACTAGAGCAGTAATGTGTTAATGGAAATCAATTATGAAGATCCATTTGCAGTATTCTTGAAGTCATCCAGTCAATTCCTATTTTGCAAGTTTATCACCAGTCAACTTGATTATGAGTTTCCATGGGAGTTTCCTTTCGATTCTTCTTCTTTTCCTGTGCATCAAAAAGCATTTGGGAAGAAATCAAATAACAGCCAAGATGCTAACATGGTTGCATTGGCTGTTTCATTTCACTTGATCTGGCAGTAAAATAGAACAGTTAGAGTAGGTTTTGATGAATAAGCTCCATTTTGAGCATATTTTCCAGTTTGTTAGTTGTGTTTAAGTATCGAGTCAATTGAGTGAGATTCAGTTTGTGTCGTCAAGTCATCAGTTTTTAGTCATGCATTTCAACTTGAGTTTTTGACTCCATTGCCCAATGGATAAGACATTGGTCTGCTCTCCCAAAGATCTGTCGTTCTTGGCACCTCCAAGGAGCTACCATCCCCATTGGAGCCAATGTTAGTGTCAGCCTTTGCAGCCTTCCTCCAGTGATCAAACATGCTCTTACAAAGTGATTTTAAGGTGTCAAGGTCAAATTTTGTCATTTCAGTGAGTCTTCAAGCAAAATTTGGTCACTAGGTATTAGGTCTAGGGTTTTCTTTTACTCCTTCCAAAGTTTTCCAAATGTTGGTCCATGTCACCATTCAGATGAGTGTGCCATCATTCAGATGGTTGTCATTATCATGTCAAGTTCCACTAGGTCATTTTACACTTTGTTCATGCTTCGGTTGTGCCTAGGTAAGGTTCATTTCCCTCCCCTAGGGTTCATTCTTAATTTCTCTTGGAAGATCAAATCATTAGCAAAACTTGTATCCTAATGTGCATACACCTTTCCCTATCCTTAATGTACCTTATTAAACATTTCCCATCACTAAAATCCCCCAAAGTCCTCATTTTCCACAAACCCTAGTTTCTTGCTACAACTTGGCAATTTTCTAGGCTAGACCTGTGTTTTGCCCTTTTGGACCCCTTCCCCTCACTCAATTTCTGAGATTCCGCTTTCCCCTACTTCCTAACATCCCTCCCTACTTCCCAAAATTTCCTCAAGAATTTAGAAGCTCCTTGTCCCCTTCATTTCGCTTCATTTCAACAAATCCCTTGTTCCACACATCGGGGTAAGTTTTACTCAAATGATGTTTCTGAGCAAGGAAAGATGAATTTTGAAAAACTGAGAGACATTTTTGTCCAAAATAGGCCAAGGAAGAAACACCTCCTTCACTTTTTACACAGGTATCCTGGTTTTATAGAAATATCAAAAATACAATTGCCTCGGGAGAATTGATGCACCTCTGAAGTGACTTTGGGAAAATCAAGTTTGCTCCTAGCTTGTTTAGCCAAATGACTTTTTTGATGAGTAAAATGATAAATACACAAATATCTTTCCAATGAGCTATCATGATCTCAATTTGGAGTTGAGGAACACCTTCAAAAGTTGACTGCAACAGCACTCTGCCTTGAGGCAGCCTCATTTGGCACATTTTGAACAGTCTTGGGAGATTTGATTTTTGACAAGGAAAATGAACTCCAAATTGAAAATTTCTAGTTGGGTTGGAAAGTGGACTCAAAGAAATTTCCAACTAGCTATCCTGCACCCAATTTGGACACCGTAAAGGCCTCCAAACGTCTCCTTCAAAAAGAACTAAAACACAGGGTTTGGTGGCGCGGCGCATTGGGTTTGTACGTTGTGCATTGGGCATTTCTTCTCAGTGTAAAAATACACTGGCGCGGCGCACATGGCGTGTGTGGCGCGTTGGGGTGGTGCGCGGCGCATAGAGCTGCTAAGGCCGATTTTTTCAAGAATTGCTCCAAATTGCCAATAACTTGCACGGATTCGCCAGGTAGAGCCTCCATCTTGGTGTTTCATCCAATTTTGTGATAGACTATGGTGGTTTATGAATGATAATGGTTAAAACAAAAACATCAAACCTACCTCCTAAATTACCTCAAGGAAACATTCTATTAGGGTTTCAAAATCATTGTTTTGTCACCAAAGTCACTCCTCTATCCCTTTCTCCCTTGTTTTCATCATTCCCTAAGTTTCCTTACCCCCTAGGTTCATTAATTCCTTCTCCCGCATTATTTTTCGCAAATTCTCAATTCCAAAATCTCAAACCCTAACCCTACACAAAAATTCCTAATCCCATATATAAAACCCCCAAACCATCCCATATTTCCCTAACAAAATCTATCCCAATAGCCCCTAATCCCTCACTATTTTCCTCTCTCCTAACAGTCCCTTGTTTCACTATTTTCCCCCTGGTGGCAGAGGTTAAGCACATCACTAAAAAGCAGTCCAACACAGTTTCATACACCAACATCTATTTCTCTAAGGCAATTTGTATAGAAAAAGTTATGTCATCTGGTCATTCATCTGATTATGGAGTGGAGACCCAGAGTGACTCACCAATAGGAGTACATTCACCCAGGAGACCTCATAGAGGTGGAAAAACATCTGTGAAGACCAGTAGGTTGCCCAAAGAAGCCTAAATGAGATGACACCCATTCAGCAGGAGATAGAGGCTAATCGAGAGATTTAGCTCGAGAGAGTCAACATCCACTTAGAGGGACTGCTGGACAAGGCTGATAGGGATAAAGCATTGTTGAGACACATGGTTTTCCATTACAGGGCGCAAAATATGAGTTCCAAGGCACGAATAAGGAATCTCAAGGCAAAATTGAAGAATGAGACAAAGAAGCAAAAGAGGCAAAAGGAGCATGATCATCTTCAGATCCTGGCCGAGGCCTCCTTTGCTGAACATGATACTCAATGATAGACCTCCAGCCCAAATTTCAAGAAATTTGGAGAAAATTTTGTCAATTTTGAATTTTTTGGCTTTAAAACAGGTTTTTCTGCCCAACACATAGCACCACTTGGCGCGCGCTTATAATTGGGAGATCCTCTAGAGGAAAACTTTGCATTTTTTTATTTTTTATCAAAATTTATGCATGCTCATGGATTACCTAAGGATTTCATCAAGTTCTGGGTTGCCTAAAAGGTCAAAAACACCCTAAGAATGACGTCTCTGCCACCTTTTGCACCCACAGGAAGCAGTTTTGGGATATTGAAGTTTTGGAGGGGCAAATGACATCCAAATTTAGAAATTCCAATTAGGTTGGAAAGTAGACGGGCAGGGATTTCCAACAAGCACACTTGGGCTCAATTTTGACTTCAGTAAGTGCCTCAAAATTAGATCCAAAGTGGTGTGACGCATACAAATTTTGGCGCAGTGCATAGAGAATTTTGGCCTGTTTTTCACTGTACAACTCAGAAATTCGCCCAGTTTTGACCAGTTTTGATTTTTGATGTTACTCTTGATCTTTCATGATGTAATTTGATAACCATGACGTAATTTTGGCACATTTTTACTTGTTCTAGTAGATTCATTCACTAAAAAGTGAAAATTAAATGAATGAATCAGTTTCCTAGCATATAGAGGCGAGTTGTTGGATTGCCTAGATTTCAGTTCCTTGTTTAGAATTGGTTGGAACAGCTCCTAGAATGATGAGCTCGACCCCTAGAGGCATGGGAAGGAGTTAGGCTTACCTATATCATGTAATTTCTCAGTCATTTTCAGGGTTGGACACTTGGGAGTTCTTGGCACTCCATTGTACATTTGATTTCTGCATTTTTGGCAAAGGAAAGACCAGGGTTTTGCAGCACTTGTTGGGATCCTTGTGGCTCTATGTTTTGACGGTGTGTTTCTCTATGTATTTGTAAGTTCACCAATGTTTATGTGTATCATTTTCCCTTCTCTTGTCTTCTACAATTAAACAAATGAGTGATTAAGGTAGAATTCATTGGACTGCTATGCTCTGCCTTGATATTTTGTTTAATTCTTCATGTTTTCATATGTTTGAGGAGGACTCTTGAAACCCTCTTGCCCTCCTTGGCTCCTCACCAGTCTGATCCACCCATTCATTCAATCCAAAGCATCAAACTACTGCCTTTCTTGCCCCTACCTGAACTCTGCAAAAATCTGGCCTAATCCCCGGACCCAAAATTTGCCTGTCCCTTTTTTCCAACAAAACCCCCAAAAACTCAAAACAAATCCTTGCACTTCATACCTAGCCTAAGATCAGTTGTTAAATCAGTCATCTCAAGCCCCATCGATTATCTTTCGCTGAGATTGACCCAGAGAGAGCCCTCTCCTGTCCTCGTAGGGCTAGCTACGAGGCTAAGCGTGATTTAATGTGGACCTAGAACCTTGCCTTTTCAGCTTGAGGCAAATCTAGGCTCTAACAGAGGATAGATTCTTCTACTCCTTTATCTTGTTTGGAGTTTGTTGAATCTTCTTCTCTACCTTTCTTAAATTCTCTATACATTTCCTCCACCTTGGATCTCATGGTCAAGAAACTATCCATGAATTGGGAGTTTGATTCCAAGGGAATTTCTTCTGACATTTTCCTATTAGGGTAGACTCTTCCAATTTCCGAGTTAGCTTCAACCAACTCTCCTTCTCCTAATTTAAGCTTTGATCTAGTTAGCATTTAACAACAAAATCCAACAAAAGCTCATCTAACCTTAACAACCTATAGCTCTGATACCACTTGATCTGAATTGATCCAAGAAAATTAATTAAGGTATTACAGACTCATGTGCATGGATGTGTCTATGTTATTTTATGCAACGGATCAATAAGATTGTGAAATACACAGACACTGAAGAAGTTAAAGAAAACACAACAGGCAAACATTTAAACACAACAAGTTTAATAAGGAGTTCACCCAATACTCCTGGGCTATGTCTCCTGGTCCAGCCTTCAGTGGTGGCCTCTCTATTATGTTTTCAAAGTAGAGTTTTTACAACAGTGAGCTCAATTTGAGTCTCACTCAACAAATATAAATCAACAAGACTAAACTTGGATCCCCCAAGTCTCTGGAGTACACAGACTCTCCTTACTGAATCTCGACCTCTATTGGTCACAATGGTATGAGTTCAATCTGAGACTCAATACATGACAAGCATATACAGAGGAGCTCTCTTGAACCTCTCAAGCCTTTCTAGAGTGCACAGACTCTCTGTCCCTCTCTCTATTTCTGTCTCGATGCTGCCTTTGCTCTTACAAGTCAGCTTGACTCCTTCTCTATTCTCTGCTCTTAGCTTTCTCAACTTGCTTACTATTTTTACTACTTGCCTCTCTCTCTGTCAGTTCGAGTCTTTAAAGCCAATCTGATTTATGACTGTTCGTTTCCACTTCCTGACCTTCTGGTTCTCCTACCTCTATCCATTTGAATTCCTCTATTCTGCTTCATCATCACTGTGTAACGCCTCACAGGGAGGTGGCCACCTATTTCATAATGAACTGAGTGTCAGTTCTCTTGGGAATGTTTGAATGGTCGTTAGTTCCGTTTGCTCCAATATTTGCCCGTGAAACACGAATCTTTGCCAACTCATCATCCACGCCGGACTTCAAACCTTATACAATTTGGCCTGTTTACCCTGTTGAATATGGCCAGCCATAGGGTCGCATTTCTGTCGTCGATCTGGGGCCTCCAGATCCTATGGTTAAGTAGCTCGATGGTTACCCGTCCGATGTGCACAGTTTTCTCTCTCTTCCACTGGACACTTGTCGCTTGTTTTGTGGCATCGGGCGGGACTCTACTGAAACCATTTACCGCTCGAAGCGCTTCCAAAATCCTACCAGTTTTTGTGTGGGACCCACCTTTGACGAAATCGGTGTGAAATCCATACGGTTTTATGACTTTTCGGGTCTGGGTCACTCAGGGATTTTCTATCTTTGAGGGGTTTTCCTGGCGATATGTGATCAATGACTTCTCGCTAATCGCATATCAGAAACCACCCCTGTTTCTCAAAAAGACCTCCCATTTTTCCAATTCATGACAGCGCACGTTACCATGGGCGAACAGTCTGCGCGCTTGACCGAGGGTCCTCGTTGCTCTGCGATATTCACAAATTACAGCTATTCTAAGGATATTTCTTATAAGCTCAACCCTTCTAAGTATTTTACACTTTGGCATGAATTTTTTAGAGTTATGAAAACTTAGAGAGTGTTTTAGGATCCAATTCGAACCATGAATGGTAAATTTTTGAAGTTTGGAACAAAGGGAAACCATTTTTCGGTTTTTGTGGGTTTTGGGAAAGGATCACAATCCCATATTCCTAGAAATTTTTGGGCATTCTAGAGTGGGAAAATCAGGGAGCGAAGTCAGGCGACAATGGAGTTTTGGAGCAGCAGCATAGTTTTCTAGAGGAGCTGGTTATTGCAACCGTTGAGTTTTCTTGTACTCATCACCTGGTGCTTGTATCTTGTCTTGTGAAAGCCTAGTTGTACTTACCCCAACTCTTTGTACCATAAGCTAATATTATTTATAAAATCTTGGCTAGTTTTGGGATTTGCAGAAATTTATGGTTCATGGGTATTTATTACTGAAAATTTATGTGTTATTGTATTTGCATGTCTTTGTTACCATTGTAAAATTTCCATTAGGAATATTATACTTAGCCTAGAAATTTGTCTTAAAGAACTAAAAAAATAAGAAGAAAGGGAAAATTAGGTCTAAGAAGGTTGTATGGTGTGATCACCTATCTAGAAAGGTTAGTGCTTAATCTTGGGTGATGGAGTCTAGAGGGATATATACTTATGGAAAAATCAAGCCTTAGAATGGAGTAAGGGATATTAAAAAACCCTAATTTTCAAATCCATAACTACCATTTTATGGGGGAATAAAATTATTCAGGAGATACTAACATGAAGGATTACTCAAGTGATTGTCATACATTCTTAAGGGTAATGCATACAATTATTTTCTAAGATTTCATAGAAAAACATTCAATAAAAACTAACACATAGAAACCCTAACAATATCTATTCCATGCAATAGTGATAAAGATATTCAACAATATATAATACTTACAATAAAATGCATGAACCAATCCTTTATTACTCCAAAATGATGTCTCCAAAATAAGAGAATATCTCCACAAAAGATCAGATCTCCACAAGATAGATTTTTATTTTAGCTAGGCCAAAATCTTCCCAAGAGGCCCAATTGATCCCCAATTGATGATGAAAAGACAAATGATGTGACCTCTATTTATATTAGGTATACCTCAACTAATTTTTAACTAATTAATCCCTAAAACAAGTTTGGCATAATATAATGTTGGGTTACAAGCCAACCCACTAGGTAAGTGATAAAATAAGTCATAAATGCTGACATGTGTGAGTTTTATCCTCTAGAAAAGTTGACATCATGCCCTTTTAGGGATCCAAATGCCATGTCATGGTGTGGTGAGTTGTGAAAAAGTGATATGATGCTATAATCATCCAAAATTTGAGGAAAGTACCTGAAATCCTCTTCTAGGGTCTCAAGTTCAACTGGGGTTCCATCATGTCATCTGCATGGGTCTCCAACTGTCAAAATAAGGCCTCCTCTCTCTAGCGTTGGAGATTCTCCAAGTGAAACAAGCCTTCCCAAGTCTCTCAATGGAATACCATCCTCATCTAGGCTCTAAATCAAGTCTTTCCCATTAGGTTGTGTCAAGGCCAACCTGGGGGCATGTTCGGTCCAGTGGTGTCATCATGAAGAATCCACTATTCTAGGTAAAAGTAGACTAATGTCCTAGATCCTTTGGTTACTCTAGGACATGAAGCATCTTCTCAATTCGTCAAGAGGCTAAAATGTCTTAATATTGCATTTTATAAGCTACGTATGAATTTGAAGAGGCCTAGGTAACTATGGATTGGGTGCCCTAAAAGCTTGGGATGTTATGGACCACTTGAAAAAAACAACATAAAATCAAGTGAAAGAAACCATCCATCATAGAATAAGATTATATATACATATAATTTGAACAAACTTGAAGGCTAATGGAATGTTAATACTTCAAACAATGATAACTTTTCGAAATATATCTTGACCAATTCCTGTAAAAGTGTTACGTTCCTTGATAGGGGTGGCTAATGGTAAACCCTAATAGGTGCTTCAAGCGATCCAGGGGAGGTGGAATTTCCAAGTTCACCTCTAAATCAACAAATGTTGGTTTAAATGTATGAAATGGAGGGGAAAAGGCTCCATGGCCAAGTGTCATGGTCAAAGGTATTAGCATATGGGGAGTCCACATCCTGAGTGTATGAATGTATGGGAAGGATCAATTATGGAGGCATGAGTTACCCTGCTTGACTTTCCTTTTCCACTTCTCTAGGGCGCCTTTTAATTCTTCTTGATAATTCTTTGTATTATAGTTCATGGCTCAAGGTTAGAGCTTACTCTTTATGATGCAACATTTTGTATTACCCCTTAAAGTGAAACAATTCATTGCTCATAAGTGCTGAGACAATGCAAAGTTTCCTTTTCTATGTGAAAGAGTATCATTTTCTTAGGAACTTAGTGATACCTAATAAGGAGTGTATATCTCATGCTAGGTTTCTTCCCATGTGCTAGCTTATGTCCCAACCATCTTTTGCATTTTGATTTCCTTCTTTTTCTTTTCCTATGGCCATGACATGATTTTTCATTATTTTAGATACATCAACCTCTAGGGAAATGTTTTATGG
Organism: Pinus tabuliformis; assembly: GCA_031772625.1. Classification (NCBI taxonomy): domain Eukaryota; kingdom Viridiplantae; phylum Streptophyta; class Pinopsida; order Pinales; family Pinaceae; genus Pinus; species Pinus tabuliformis. The sequence continues at coordinate 1,915,057,216 of CM062817.1, read as the reverse complement.
CCTTCCTTAAGGAGTGTGGGCACATGGGTGACAAATCCCATAGTACCAATGACAAGTTAGACACAAAAGATGGAGGTTGTATCTGGGGCTTGTAGTGTGTGATTGAAAGTGTCAAGTATAATATAGGGGATAATGAATACACTATCTCAATTTGAGTTTTCCAAATAGTGCCCCTCTTATAACCCTAAGGACTTAATGGAGGTCCCACTGGATTAGAGCTAAATATTAACTCCCCTGGTAAGGTGAGAGAACATATTTATAGTCAGGAAGAGTCAAAATTTTAGATCACCCCTTTATCCATACTAAATTCCCAAAACAAGTAAGCATAAGAACCTGACTATAAGCATAAGAACCTGACTACAAAATGATCAAGTACCCTTTTAAAAGTATCCCACCTTCATGCAAATGGTAATTTTGGATGGGGAGAGGAATATTACTATTGCAAACGGTGGATGCACATGGCATATCATTGCCAAATAGTGGCTATCAAGGGTTGCAGTTTTCTAGATGTCAAATGTAGGATAAAAATGTTCTCCTATAGGGTTATCCATTTTGTTGGGTAACATTCGTATGACGATGTTGTATTTCACTTAATTGTTAGTGGTTTTCCTTATACAAAATTTGCTTTGTGGAGTAGGGTTTGATTGGGAGAGTATATGTCCTAGGTTATTGATGCTAAGTTTTATGACCACTGAGAAGTGCCATGAGAAATCCCAATGAAGTGGGATGGTGGGTGATCCATTTGCAAAGAAATGACAAGATAAATATCAATGAAATCATAAGAAAGGCTATCACCACATAAGACATGCAAAAAAATTACAAAAAAATATTGAAGGGATGAAACTTTTTGAGGTAGATCCCATTAATAAGGTCTTTGAGATGTGTTTAGTTGGATTGACAAGAATGTAGTTGTCTTTGAGGAGGCAATGCTCGACTATGTAATTACCTTTCCATAATGTTTCAAATTTCGTAGGACACAATGCTTCATTGGAGACATCATAATTTAGAACTAAATCCAATTCGTTGCAGGTGTGAGGCGTCACACTATAGTCGTATGTTTCTTTGGATCATTTTTTAGTGGCCTCATAGTGTTGGAGAGAGGCACATTGATTTTTTCATAGATATATTCCAACTGTATGAGGCACTGCTCAAGGGGAGCAGTTTCTTGGAATAACGCTATGACATTACATAGAGTAGGGATATCACATTCTATTTGGAGGACAAATCCACATGAACAAGATGGAAGGATGTGAAGCCTATTGGAATTATTGAGGATTTTGGTAACAACTTCTACTTGACCATTGGATTGGGGTAGTATGATGAAGCAAACTCATGAGTGAACCCACAAAGATGAGAGAGTTCTTGGAAAATCTAGTTTTCAACATGTTTTTTTATGGTCAAACACTAATTTCTTGGGAACCCCAAACCACTTGATGATGTTGTTAAAGAAAAAGTGGTCCATTGTGTCAATCATGTTGTTGAATGTGGGCACGGATTCAATCCATTTGGTGAAATAGTCTACTGTGACTACTATATATTTGTGGAATTTTTGTGAAGGAATATTACAAGTCATCAAGTCAACCCCCCATTTATAAAAGAGTTTGAATATAATCATAGGATGCAATGAGGTCAAAGGGTCTTGTGTTTTATGGGAAGAAATATAGAACCCAGAATGCTACTTGAATTAAATATGACCAACAAGAATTAAATGCTTAGTTTCCATTACGCACACACTCTTCGTGGGTGGTATGGAAGGTGTGAATGGTCCTTGGGGTTACAAGAAGTGATGATTCATGTCATACTAGGAATAATTGGGTGCTTCCATAGCCTCGAGGATATCCTCATATGAGTGGAAGATACTTAAGAAGGGTTGTGATGTCATTGTTTGGTTCTGAGGCAATGGTTGGCACATGGAAGTGTTGGTGGACATGAAAGAGTGTGATATCATACTAGGTACCATAGGACCAATGGATGTGGACACAACGTAGATAGGTTGGGTCCATGGTTTTTGGGGTGGTGCTATCTTTGTTTTGGAAGAAGTTATCTTGACATCATCGAATGATGAATAAATGAATGGTATCACTTTTCGTATAGATGACAAAATTTAGTAAACATTATCTTGAATTATGTGTTATTAATACTTAGGGGTGGAAGAATCTATTGCCTAAGTCCAATTGGTGGAGCAGTTGAGACTTTATGTGATTGTGCTGTTGTCATGGTAACCATGCAAGGGTTGGTTTCCTCCCTTGAAATAGTCAAGCTACTTGGTAGCTTAGGGGAAATTTCATCCTAAGGTGGATGACAACCACAAATCTTAGATGACACTTATGGCAGTGTTGTTTCATCCCTTGGAATGGTCGAGGGACTTGGTGCTTTAGGATTAATCTTATCCCGAGGTGGGGAAAGTGTCACTGAAATCCTATGGGTTTGTCGAATTGTGATGCAAAAGGGAAACATATAAGAGAGGTGATTGGTATTTAGCACAAAGTATGCAAGGTCGTGCTTCTCGTTGGTTGATTGAGGTTGGTGGAAAGGGTGGTATGACCATTGATGTGTGATGTAGGGCCACCAATGCATCAATATCTAATGGAAGATCAAGAAAATTATGCATATAATGTTCACGATGTGCACACATGGCACACGATTGGTTGGTTTGTAAACTCATTATGTGATGGTTGCCATATAACCTGATTTGGTGGGGAGCAATGGGGGTACTTTATTAGCATGAAGAAATTCCTTCAACTCATCCAATTTTGGTCATTGATTGGTAGGTTTTATCAGTATGCCACACAAGGCCCATGCTCGCCTTAAGGGTAGTTATGGCTAGGGGGTATTTCTTTTTGTTTCTTTCCCACTTCCAAATTTTTGGTTCCCTTTATTATCCTTATGTTGGTTAGTGATCTTGAAGGAGTAGGTTCCTCTGAAGGTGAGGATAATTTCCAACGTGAGTGACCATTGACATAGTCAATGGGGTAGGTAGTGCCAAATACTAGATGGGTAGTGCCAAAGCCATGTTTGGCAAGGTAATTGTCACCATCACTTGATGTGAGACGAAACCAAGTGGGGGGTTTAGGAAGGGATTTTGAGTGAAATCATATGGTAAAAATGCCCTATCACTCGTTGGAGCCATCTATGGATCTATGATTGTGGATTCGTTTTCTAGGGACGATTTGTCGAAAAGGTGGCTATTGTGCATACATGAGTTGGCATGATAGGAGGCAAGACCGGGGGGTCTCTTGGATATTTACCAAGGAGAGGGGGTCTCTTGGATATGTATTATACATGTACCTAGTTTTGGGTGAATTGTTTCCCCACTGAGTTTAATTACTAGCTCAGGGGTGACCCTTTGTTGAGAGAAAATAGAAGCATGGTTTATGGATGGGAGGAACATCTATGGCCTGTAGCTATTTGGTGGTGCTAAAAATATAGGTATTTTCCTTCTATGATGCTTTACTTTTTCTGCAATAATTTGTCTTTATATCAACCTATATATGGTTTTCAATTTACAATTGTCATCTATGCAAATATGTTCCTGAGTATGATTTATTGCATTTAAGAGTACATTCAAACATGCATAATTCCCATACATTAAGTAAAATAAAAGAAAAATTCCTAGGAAAATGGGTTACAAAGATAGAAAGCACAATAATATACCCTAGTAAGAGTGGTATCAAAGAACAATACTACACCACTCGGGCTGATATTCATTACAGGGAAAAATCACAGATTTTTGGAAACTAATTAATATAATTTGTAAGGGGTGAAGATGAATATAATCCCAAGTTTGGGATGAAAAACCACGAGAATGGTATAAATATGAAATAATTTTAGTATTTTAGACTTGGAATATGCAAAGAAACAAGTAAATTTGACTAGAAAAAATTTGAAAATTCGTGTATATGGGGTAAAAACTCAGAGACATTTATTATTAACAAAAAAGAAAGATATAATTTTAAATTAAATTAAATAATAAAAAAGTGTGATGTTAGCAATGAGGTGGCCACTGAGCTATCTAGTGAGGAGGCTAGATGATGGTCCATGGAGTGACTAGACACCATCGGGTGAATGAGGTGCACTTAAATGATGTGAGTTTCATAGCACAATGTGCACCACAATTTTAATATCATCTAATTCTATTTATTGGATCAAATGGGAACATTCTGCCCCATTAACAAAGTAGCAATTTTGCACTTGATAGGAATATGTGTCATCTAATGCAATGATATTGAAATATTAGATCCATTGGATGCATTTCATATATTTTTGCGCTACTTTCCACCCAACGTAGAATGTGAACTATTGATCTCATTTGATCATGGTTGTTACATCCATCAGGGATGCAAGTTCATTTTGTCAGTCATGCAAGTTGGAGCCTAATGGGTGGTCTGGGCCTTTGATGGAGAGAGATTATGGTCATAAGATCCATTGGGGATGAAACTTATTTTATACCCCATGCAAGTTGTAACCAATTGTGTGATCTAGGCCATTCATGGGGAATGATTTTAGTCATTATCCATCATAAGCACACTGTCACTTTATCCCTCGAGCATGTTCTAGGTTGACAGAGATTTGGGCCATCATGTCAGGGTAATCTCAAAAATTAGATTCATTGGGGGTGAAACTCAATGTAAAACACTACAAATGCTCTAAATCAAAAATAATCTAGGTCGTTTGTCTACCTCAAGATCAATTGTTGGATCTGCAAGTTGACAAGTCTCCCACCATGGGGAAAAGTGGGGAATGGACCCAAAATGTAGCCATATCCAACTCAAAACTGCAACATGGAAGGTTTTACATGTATGGTGGGGTCTAAGTGGGGATCAACATGCAAAAGGGAAGGTTGCATGTATGCCAAGTGTTTAAGGAAAGTTATGCAAATCAGTTCATTTCTAATGGAAATTAAAATCCAAATATGTACGAGAGATTATTTTCCAATGAAAATGGACTGCATAAAGAAGTTTTTCATGTCTGAAAAACCATTGCAAAGAATATTTACAAGAATATTCAATTGGCATAGAGGGGTAAACCAACTGAAATTTTAGCAAAATGTTTGAAATTTTTGCTAATTTTTCGAGTCATTTGCTTGTAGGGATTTCTTGAGGGCATAAACAACATTTTCATGTAGTAAAAAATCATGAAAAATCTTGTAGTGGTGGTACAATAAGTGTTTATAAATCAAATAAAATAGCTCATAGAGATATTTCCAGTGCCATATTACATTCACAAAATACAACCAGTATGAAGCAGTTATGGTTAAAACATTGTAAAGGACAAATAGGGTATGCAGTTGCTTCAAAATGGTGTAACTTTGTAACCAAAGCTCATAATGGGAAATAGAAATAATCAATAGGAAGCTATGAGACAATAGAACATATTCATGGAGCTAAATTGAAATTTAGATACATAATTTCCCAAAAAATCGGAAAAATATTTCTATAATAGGATAGGGAAAATTAGGCTTAAGGAGAAAAAAAAATTCAGGGTCCATAACTTTTAGCATGTGAATCAAATTCAGGAAAACATATAGTTAATAGAAAGGTATTTAAACAAAGTATATGCCTATCAACCCATAATTTGGTTTTGGAAGGAAATTTCTTAGAAATTTAAAAGGAAGGTTATAGGTGGCTTGTAAGGGAGGACCGGCATGAGGATCATAAGTATGGAGGATGCTCAGGGGTCCTATAGCCATGAAGAAGAGGTTAGAACTATGAAAATTAGTGTGGTTAATGCTAAAATAATTTAAATGGGCATGGAAGGGATATTCCAAAGGAGAGAGACCTAGAGGAAACCATGGGGAGTCTTAAAATGGAGGTGCTCAATTACAAGTCCTATAATGAGAGTCTGATAAGAGGAAACAAAGAAATAAACACTCATATTTTACAGATGTTGAATCAATTAAATATGAGAATGTGACTAGAAATCTGAATCTATGTATGTAGAGGAATTTGACTCATAATTAGGGGCAAAGATGTTGAATATGAAAGGCGCTCTAACAGTGCTAATGAACAACATCATCATGCATCAAGGAAATCAACTAAGAGAACCTATGTTACCTCAAAATCAGGAAGTAGTCCAAGTATATCACCAGTGAGGAAACCAAGGAGACTTGAATTCTATATTTTTCAATGAGATATCATGAATATCTAGCCTTGCACATTTAATGGTGAGCACAAGAAGGGAGAAGAGGCTTATTAGAATATAGGACAATACTAAGAGGTGGGGGGGGCGGGGGGGGGGGGGGGTTGGTGAATTAGTATTGTAGGAATTTTAAAGCTTTCTTTCACTTGTAAAAGGATATTAGGACACCATAAAATAATTTGTAAATTAATTAATATGAGCATGAAAATAAGTAACACAATGGAACACAAAATTTTCAAATGTTTCTTCAATTCCTTCACAAGGCAAGATACTACTTGTTACAAAGTTTTCTGGCTATAACTAGCAAGAAGCTACTACTACCTGATTTATTAGCTACAACTGAAAGGAGTTATAACCCCTAAGTTTTATTGGCTACTTTGACAGGATCTTCAACCCCTAAACTACAAGATACAACTTGCTTGACCTCAATGGTTTAGGATTTCATATACTATTTTCATAATCAAACCATGAAGTCCACTTCCTTACATAAACAAATAATTTTTTCACTTCAAACACTCACCACAAATGCCTTTAGAAATATTTGATCACTGGTAAATTTACCATCCACACCACCAACATCAATCCAACCTAACTCGCACAATACACAATTCTACCCAATTGATTATTCTTATAAGTAATTTTGACTGGTAATTTTAGTTTCTTTGCTTTTTAGTTAACTTGCACTTTAATATTTGTATGAATCTCTTATTTTTTCTTTGTCTAACTGTTGTGAAGTCATCTGAATGTGTTCTCCAAGTCTTTAGTAACTAATTTTTTGTTTTGATATGAATCATTGAGTGAAACTAAGTTATACTTCTTAATTTTCCATTTAGAACTTTAGCTAAGTTCACCTCTTGTCATAATTTCTTCAAGTGTTCTCTTGTTGTCTTGATGTTCAACATGTCCATATCAGTTGTTTGTCTGTGTGGAACTCAAATTTAGTCTCTACATGTTGTTATGAACTCAATCTCTAAGTTAATCTTTTTGTTTCAGGCAAGCTAGTGAGTAATTGTTTTAACTATGAGTTTCCCACTTTAGTTGGCTACTAAATATGGTGAAAACACAAAATATCATGCCAATTACATAGGTGTCTGCCAACTTCACCAAGTGCCACTTAGTTGTGGCTAAACTCATTGCTAAACTTGGAAAAATCTACCAAAAATCCACAGATTTGGTCCTTTCACTATCAAATTTCCCAAGCACTTGTCTAATAGCCCCTTCACCCATACAACTAAGGGCCATGACCACAACTGACTCCTTGAGTGCTTACCAACCAACTAACTTGCCGACTATTTGAATGATGTCATGCTCACATCACATGTGTCGTGTGGCCTTGTGTGAGTGCTCCATTTCACCTTGCTAGGTCACCATTGTCTACCACTTGTCTTTTTTTATCTCATCATATTTCCATCATGTATGTCGGAGAAAACCATCAATGATAAGCAGACACACCCCCCAAACTATTTGTTGGTAAAAAAAAGTGGGGGTTGGTCTGCTATTAACCATGGTCATCGATCTCAATATTGGTGGTATGAAAATTCCACCAATAACGGATCCCTTGTTCTATTAACCCTTGGGCACGTGTGAGCCCACACATTTTCACCGATGAGTTGGTGGGGACGTGTGGCACCATATATGTCACCAAAGTTTCCCAATGTTTAACTCTAGTCCTTCCGCCAGCTACTCAACCAGGTTTCACCATGTTTGACCAAATTCCAAAATTAACTCTAACTAAGTCCATCACCATATCTTTTAGTTGCATCCTTTGACTTTAGGGCTTCTCGCCTTTGACTAGCAATACCTTTTGATCTAGGAGTTCATTTATAAAATTCATATACATTTGGAAATATCTTTCAAATCTCTCTCTATCTGAGTGGGTTCCAAGAGAATTTGAGGTGTTCTGTTATACTGGAAATGTCTTCAAATTCACTACACCTTGTCATCCATACCTTTTTATCTTCATGCTTATTTCCCTTTGTCATTATCTTCATCACTTTTTCCATTGATGAAAACATATTTCTAACATTCTCCCCTTTTGGAATTGATGGCAACACCATGATCAAACAAAACAAAAGTAAAGGGTACTTCTTATTTATTCTCCTCCTTTGGGTGTTGATCTCCTATGATACACTTTCTTCTACTATACAACTAATCTAATATACTTTTGTTGGTGGATTTCGTGTTTCTCTTGACTTCTTAGCTTCTATTGTTTGATCACTAATACTTCTCCTCATTTGACATATTTTGATTAATTTCTTCTACCCCTTTGACTCTTAATGTAAAAGACACTAATGGGCTCCCCTTGCAACCTTACTCCCTCTGTCAACAATCTTCCCCTATCTTGTTGATCCAATGGATGTGGAAACTGCATTTGATATGTTGAATGTATGTTGGATTCCTTTCTTCCTCTTTAAGGAAGATCTACTGAATGGAGGTAAGAGGAACCATTCCCAATATCTCCCTTAATTACTCAAGTTGATCTCTTGTGATAGGTTTTGTGAATATATCAACTACCTAATATTGTGTAGGTACATAATCCAGCTTGACAATCTGATTTGCAACTTGCTCTCTTAATAAATGTTACTTAATTGGAATATGCTTTGTCATTGAAAGGAATACAAGATTCTTTGGCATGATGATGACATTTGCATTTTCATAAATAATAGGAATAGTCTTATCATAGACCACTTGTACATCTTGTAAAGTTGAATTCCTTCCTAAGAGTTGAGTGCAAGAAGTGGTTGCTACTATATATTCTGCTTTAGCAACAAAGAGATAAATTGAAGCTTGCTTCTTGCTCAAGCATGAAACTAGACATCCTCAAAGAAATAAATCACCACCACTAGTGCTCTATCGATTATCTATATCACTTTCCCAATCAGCGTCAGTAAAACTAATTAGTGAAAAACATTTACCTCTTGGGTACCAAAGTCCATAGTCCATTGTGGTTATGAGATATCTAAGAAACCTTTTAGGTTCTAGAAGATGGCTCTGTTTGGGGGCTTCCTAAAATATTCCAACAATTCTAATTACCTGCATAACGTCTGGTCTTGAGCTTGTCAAATATAATAGGCTACCAATAATAGATATGTATAAAGTATGGTCTACTTTTGGTGATTCATCAATTGTACTAAGCTTGTAACATGTAACCATTGGTGCACTCACCAAAGAACATTCCTCCATGCCAAATTTCTTCAATACTTCCTTGAGTTACTTGCTTTGTGATATAAAAATCCATTTGGGAGTCTATGCAATCTGCAAGCCAAGGAAATAAGAGAGTTCTCCAAGCTTAGACATCTCAAACTTGACCTTCATATCAACTGAAAATTGGCAAGTTGACCATACAAGGCCTTTTTCAACTTGTAAACATAATTAGGTTGAGCTGATAGTTGAAAACCATTTGGATACTCAATATAAACTTCTTCCTATAAATCTGCATTTAGAAAGGAAAATTTTCTATCCATCTAATATATCTTGAATTTCATGAAACAAGCATATGCCAAAAACAATCTAATTGCCTCTAATAAAGCAACAGAAGCAAATGTTTCGTCAAAATCCATACCTTCAATTTTTGCATAGCCTTTGCACACCAATATTTCTTTTTTTCTAACCACTTCACCACGTTCATTCATTTTATTCCTAAAGTCCCACTTCGTTCATATGACATTCTTGTCTACTGGTCTAGGAACAAACTCCCATGTCCGATTTTTCTCAATCTAGTCTAGTTCTTCATGCATAACTTTTAATGAATTATCATCTTGGCTAGCCTGCACAAGATCCTTTGGTTCCTCCATGGATAACAGAGCTACATGTACTTGAGTAGGGGGATTTAGTAGCTTCCTTCTAGTCTATACACCTGTGTTTAAATCACCAACAATTTGATAATTTTGGCGGTGTTTTTTCACATACCTTTAAGGATATTTGACTTGAGGACTTGGGGGATCTTCATTGTCTTCATTTGAAAATGGCTCTTTGACCTTATCATCACTGTTTTGACTTTATCATAGAAGCTAGTATTTACTGGTTGATTAACTTCAAATTCAATATTCTCATCCACTTTGACATCAATATAGTCAACAATACTCTATGTATTCTTATTGTAGCATCTATAGCCCTTGCTATTTTGAGAATATACAAGAAAAATACCTTCATTAACCCTTTCAAAAAACTTACCATTGATGGGTCGGTGAGGACACATGGCACCAAATCCGCCACCAAAGTGTTGGCATTATGATTCAAGTGTTGTCCTTGATGGCAACTCACTCAGAGGTTGGTACAGATACTCAGAAGTTGGTTCAGGTGATGGCAACTTACTCAGAAGACAGATCCTAGTACAGCTTGCCAAGGAAGTTCATACACGCAGGTTTGTTAAGCCCAAGTCGCGTGTACACGCAGGTTGGCTTCAGAAAAAGCGCGTGTATGTGGAAAAGCACCTTTGGTCCATGGCGGTTAGTCCTTGGAAGTTGTGCCTATGGTTTCGGACCATTGTATCTCGACGGGCGTGTCGATCCCTAGTTTTGAAGTTGATGGTATTGTGTTTCTATGGTTTTGGCTCTTGGTATTGAACAAGGCCTAAGGCTATATAAGGAGAAGATCACTAGGCAAAGAGTAAGTGTGTGTGGGTGTCTGACGCAGTGAGAGGATCTGGTATTGCTGGTTATCTGTTCGGGACGCTTGGCAAGGGTCGGATCTGACAGCAAAGGCAGAAGTAATCATTTCTAGATCTGCACGCGGGTTGCCTTTGGAGAAAGCGCGTATACACGCGGTTTTGGTACAGTGAAGTAGCGTATGCATGATAAGGGTTGATATTTCAGGTTGTTGCTGATTCTGGTGGTTGTTGCAGAGTTCTAGATTCTGGTTTGGGTTCTGTGTTCTTGATGACAGGGTTTCAGTGATTCGGTATTGGGTTGTTTAATGAATTATGATGCAAGTATAAGTTGATGATTGTATTGCGGTAATGTTTGCTTTGTACTCTTGGATCCAGTCTGAAAATTGATGAAACGTGGTCCCTGAAGGTTGTAGGGTCAGCACCTACGTACTAGTAAATGGATCAGCTAGTACAAGAGCTGAGGGGGTTGTAGCTCCCTTCCAAAAGTAGTTGGAAAACGAGAGAGAGGGTTGTAGCCCTCTGCAGGTTGTAGCCTGCATACTGGTAAAGGACTGCACCAGTATATTGTAAAAGAAGTTTCTCATTAAAGAAGAAAGAGACGAATTGCAGCAGGTGGTTTTCACCCACATTGGGTTTCCACCTTATATCATGGTGTTCATGTGTGTGGCTCTTGTGTGATGTTCTGTTCTGTTATACTGCACCTGTTTACTGCTAAATTGCTTAATAATGTTCTGATGCATTTACTGAAGATAAGATTAACTGAATCATAAGATATCTGCATATACGCTAGTTGCTTTAGACACAGTCGCGTGTACACGCGGGTTCACTTAACTGAAGTCGCGTATATGTTTCTGAGTATGAAATTGAAAAGGTTTTATTGATCTGATAATACTGATTCACCCCCCCTCTCAGTATTATTTCCAACAATTGGAGTCAGAGCAGGTCCTTCAGAGGAAGCTTGATCGCTTGAAGGAAAAGATCCATCAAAATGGCTAATCCAGAAAGAGAGGCACACATCAGGCCACCAGTCTTTGACGGGAACAATTTTACTCACTGGAAGATAAGAACCACTGCATATCTACAGTCTCTTGGAGCAGAAGTTTGGGGACTCATAGAAGGAGGGTACAAATTCCCATCAGCAACTCCTACAGATCCAGCAGAGAAAAAGCAATATGAGCTCAATGCCAAAGTAGTTAATGTCCTATTGAGTACTTTGACTCAATCAGAATTTATGAAGATCATGCATCTCAAATCAGCTAAGGAAATATGGGACAAAATCGTTACAAGCTACGAAGGAGATGATCAGGTAAAAATAGCGAAGCTTCAAACTCTCAGAATCCGGTATGAAACTCTTAAGATGCGAAGTAATGAAAGCGTAGCTAATTATTTCCTGCGTATGGATGAGATTGTGAATTGTATGAGGGATCTGGGTGAAGAATTTGAGGAAGTTGTCTTAGTTCAAAAGGTTTTGAGATCTCTGTCTACTAAATTTGATTCTAAAGTATCTGCCATAGAAGAAAAGGAGAATGTGCGAAAAATTACCATGTCACAGCTTCACGGGATCTTAACTGCTTTTGAAATGCGACTAGAGGTACCACCAGAGGCCGCATTCGAAGTGTCAGAGGAAGAAGATGAGGTAAATTTTGTCAAGAATCTTGAACGGGGAACTGGACGGTTCAAAGATAAGCTGCCTTTCAAATGTTTTCTATGTGGTAGAGTTGGTCACTATGCTGCTAGATGTCCTCATAACAAAGAAAGGATATATGAAGAAGATGGTAGAAGCTATTATTCCCATATTAAAAGTTCATTTAATGATAGTAAAGATATTAGAAGTCTCATGGCGCACAAGAAGAAGAATGCTTCATCCAATGATAGCGAGGATATTAAAAGTCTCATGGCACATGAAGAGAAGAATGCAGAAACTGAAGAAGCTGCCAAATTAAAAGAACTATTGGAAACAGAAACCAGGGTAAGGGAGAAATTGCAGGATATAGCAAAAGATCAGAGCACAACTATTCAGAGACTTGAATCAAAGATCCTCTCTCTAAAAGAAGATCTTGAAGATCAAGAACATGAAGTGATCAAACTAAAGCGACAAGTAGAAGAAGGGAGAAAAGTTGAAGAAGACCTAAGGAAGCAGTATCTGAAAAAGGAAGAACAACATCAAGTTGAGGTAAATATCTTGAAAGGTAAACTAGAAGAAAAGGATAAGCTTTTACGATTTCAAGATAGTTCTAAAGTCTTGGATGATATTCTTAATAGTCAAAGATCTCCTGCTATCAAGACTGGTCTTGGTTTTCATGAATATGTTGAAGGTGAATCTAGTTCACAAGGTGAGACAAGAAACTCTAATGAGAAATCTGAAATGCTCAAGGAACAACCAAGAAAAGAAATTCCTCAAGGAAGATCCTTTACTCCTAACTATGGACGTGATAGACGATTATTTCCTCCGCTGAATAAAGTTGAATGTTATGTATGTCATAATCTTGGACATGTTGCAGCCAGATGCAGAAGTAGAATGGTTCAAGAAAGATCATCTCATCCCAGGTATTTCAGAGGGTATTGCTTTGCCTGTAATGCATATGGACACAAAGCAATTGATTGTGATAGAAGGAACATGAAAAATATAAGGTGTTATACATGCAACAACTATGGGCATAAAGCAAGGGAATGCAGAAGCAGATTTCAAAATTCAAGACAAGGGGACCATACATCATCACAGTTGCAGGAATTGAAGAAGACAGAGACAGAAAGGTGTGGGACAACTCAGTCAGCTGACATAACAGACACAGGGGAATCTGAAAGTGATGAGATTCAGTATTCCATCCTGCATACGCTGAGATAATGAAGACAAGTCGCGTATATACGCGAGTTACATGCTGCAAAGTCGCGTATATGGAGAAAGGGCAGCAGAACAGATGGTTATATGGAGAAAGGGCAGCAGAACAGACCCAGGTTCAGTCATGGTTGGCTCAGGCTCAGGGGGAGCAGAACAGACTCAGGAAATGGTTCAGACATGGTTGGCTCACACTCAGGGGGAGAATATTCTTCAAATAATGCATTGTTGGCATTATGGTTAGAAGTTGTTGATAAAGTCTATGAAGATAAGTGATACATCTTACTGTTTAGGAATGGTATTGCAGGCTGATGCTTATATCATGATGTTGTTGGTGGCTTTCATAAGTCTTGGTCTAGATATTTCGTCTCTATGTCATGTATCTCTTGTGATATCTCTTTTATGGTGTCAAGGTCATGTAACGGCCTATGTTGGTTTCCCCACTATGCCTGGGATGAATAATGAATGTATGTTGAGTCTTTTGGTGATAGGAAGGTCTTCTATAATGTATAAGTCCTTGTTCTTCTTGAAGAACATCTTTTGCAGATCTTGCCTACAGTCAAGGGGAGCATGAACAGCACAATTCAGCAAGAGCAGGATGGATAGATTGGTACACTTTGGCATACACAAAGGGGGAGCATAGTTGGAGATTTCAGCAAGTACTCAGGGGGAGTATGGACAGCAGAAGGTATACCAAAGAAGAGAATATCTTGGTCCGCCCTTTGCCCTTGATGTCAAAGGGGGAGAGTGACTTGGTGTAGTGGTTGCCATCAAGTCCAAAGGGGGAGATTGTTGGCATTATGATTCAAGTGTTGTCCTTGATGGCAACTCACTCAGAGGTTGGTACAGATACTCAGAAGTTGGTTCAGGTGATGGCAACTTACTCAGAAGACAGATCCTAGTACAGCTTGCCAAGGAAGTTCATACACGCAGGTTTGTTAAGCCCAAGTCGCGTGTACACGCAGGTTGGCTTCAGAAAAAGCGCGTGTATGTGGAAAAGCACCTTTGGTCCATGGCGGTTAGTCCTTGGAAGTTGTGCCTATGGTTTCGGACCATTGTATCTCGACGGGCGTGTCGATCCCTAGTTTTGAAGTTGATGGTATTGTGTTTCTATGGTTTTGGCTCTTGGTATTGAACAAGGCCTAAGGCTATATAAGGAGAAGATCACTAGGAAAAGAGTAAGTGTGTGTGGGTGTCTGACGCAGTGAGAGGATCTGGTATTGCTGGTTATCTGTTCGGGACGCTTGGCAAGGGTCGGATCTGACAGCAAAGGCAGAAGTAATCATTTCTAGATCTGCACGCGGGTTGCCTTTGGAGAAAGCGCGTATACACGCGGTTTTGGTACAGTGAAGTAGCGTATGCATGATAAGGGTTGATATTTCAGGTTGTTGCTGATTCTGGTGGTTGTTGCAGAGTTCTAGATTCTGGTTTGGGTTCTGTGTTCTTGATGACAGGGTTTCAGTGATTCGGTATTGGGTTGTTTAATGAATTATGATGCAAGTATAAGTTGATGATTGTATTGCGGTAATGTTTGCTTTGTACTCTTGGATCCAGTCTGAAAATTGATGAAACGTGGTCCCTGAAGGTTGTAGGGTCAGCACCTACGTACTAGTAAATGGATCAGCTAGTACAAGAGCTGAGGGGGTTGTAGCTCCCTTCCAAAAGTAGTTGGAAAACGAGAGAGAGGGTTGTAGCCCTCTGCAGGTTGTAGCCTGCATACTGGTAAAGGACTGCACCAGTATATTGTAAAAGAAGTTTCTCATTAAAGAAGAAAGAGACGAATTGCAGCAGGTGGTTTTCACCCACATTGGGTTTCCACCTTATATCATGGTGTTCATGTGTGTGGCTCTTGTGTGATGTTCTGTTCTGTTATACTGCACCTGTTTACTGCTAAATTGCTTAATAATGTTCTGATGCATTTACTGAAGATAAGATTAACTGAATCATAAGATATCTGCATATACGCTAGTTGCTTTAGACACAGTCGCGTGTACACGCGGGTTCACTTAACTGAAGTCGCGTATATGTTTCTGAGTATGAAATTGAAAAGGTTTTATTGATCTGATAATACTGATTCACCCCCCCTCTCAGTATTATTTCCAACACAAAGTTTCCCAATGTTTAACTTTATTATGCCGATCAACTACTCCACCAAGTTTGTCCATATTTGGCCAAATGCCAAAACGAACTCTAACTAAGTCCATCACCATATCTTTTAGTTGCATCCTTTGACTTTAGGGCTTCTCACCTTTGAATGGAAATATGTTCTGATCTAGGAGGGAACCTATAAACTTGTATATACCATTGGAAATATATTTTAGAACTCTATCTATTTGAGTGGGTTCCAAGAGCATGTGAGGTGTTTTGTTATACTGGAAATTTCATCAAAGTCACTACACCTTGTTTATCCATATTTTGTTCATATTCATTATTTTTTCCATTTGCCATTATCTTCATCACCTTTTCCATCAATGAAAACATATTTCTAATAAGGCTGAATCTCGGCTATTAGAAATGGCAAGGTAATTGTAACTACATGATTACTCATCCAATTTATAGGCATGAATTTCAATCTATCACTTGAAGGGAAAAATAAATTCGTGGTGGGAGAAGCTAAAAGAAGTAAAACATTTGTATGAGAAGAAAATCTCATGGAGGAAATTTAAAAATTACTTCCAAAGGAATACCTATCTGAGCATTACTATGTAAGGAAAAGGTAGGGGTTCTTTGAAAAGGAACTTGACAATTGAAGAGCATGGTTGGAAATTCACTTAATTGTTGAGGTATGTTAATTTTATAAGGGATGAAAAGATAAAGGTACATAGATTTGTGAGTAAGTTGCCACCATGTATGGTGACAAAATTAAATTTGACAAACCATGCCACCATGTATGGTGACAAAATTAAATTTGACAAACCAAATCATTTGGATGAAGCTTTGAGGAAGAAAAGTACCTCTATGAGTAGGGAAAAAGTAAAATAGCCTTCTAAAAGACTTCGGATGACAAGAAAAAAAAGGAAGAAGGGCTTCAAACCCTCACTTTTTAGGAACAATTATGAATAAAAGCAGCAAAATCAACCAGCCCATAGTTGATCTGTTATTGAATGTTAGTTTTGTTGTGCTAATTTAAATTACAGATTTATAAACACATGCTTGTTCATTGCTTCCTGTGCATAGATTTCCTTAGGTTGTTTCGTGATTGAAACAGGTAAATTTCATCAAGTTTTATGTGACAAACATGAACAAAATAACTTCAAAAATAAGTACAAAATAACAAACATTCAAAGTATAGAAAACCATCAAAGGGACACTTTAACACAGTGTTTTGATGAAGGAGTTAACGCCTCTTGGGCTACATCTCCTTGGTATACTTCCATGGCTTTGGCCTCTGTATTAGCTCAATATGAAATGTTGTTTTCAAAGATCTACTACTCCTAATTTTTATAGACATTTTTGTGCCTTACAGCATTGAGCATGAAATGTCCATAATCTAAGGGATCCAAAGTCCCTAAACATGTTGTTCCTACCCCTAGAGGAACAAGGCTAACAAACCACAGCAATTCACAGAAGTTCTCCACCAAAAACTGCTAAAAAACAAGTCAATTTAGGATCAATTCAGTGGCTCCACTAGCTGTCAGCGCTGAATGTCAAAGCCAACACTGGCTACCTGCGCTGAATGTCAAAGGCAACACTGGCTACCTGCGCTGAGCGAGAGTTGACATGTGGCAAGTTCATTCCACGAGGTGTCAAAGCCCAGGAAGCTTCCAAAATCTTCCTCAATGACACTTGCCTCAGGGAATTCGACTATGATGAGTAAGAGGTTCCAAATCTCCAAGTGGAAGCAAGAACCTCCAAGTGGAATCAAGAACTGACAAAGGGAGAGGACACTAGTCAGATCTCAAGCTGACTCATCCTCTCTCCAAACATCTATATATGGATCTCTCCTCCATGAGATCTTGAGGCTGGAATTTTGTTATTGCAAAGAATTGTTGTTGGTTTGAGATTGGAATCATTGGGTGCTTAATGCTTTGAAGGGGGTGAAGATAGGAATTCCATTTTTCTGGAAGGAGATGCTGGATTGGAGCCCTCTGGGTTGTATCTCTTCCTGAACCTTGTTATTCATTAATAAAGCTATCTTGGTTTCTCCTATATACTGATGTATTTTTTATGTATGATTGCATTAGTATGTTTAGTTTATTTCTAATCCTGAACTAGTTATGAATATGAATCCATGTCTTGTGTAGTGTTCTCTTCTTGTGATCTTGCAGAAACCTCTTGAAGCTGGGCGAGCGAGAAGGCAAGTAGCTGGGAACTCTCCAAGAGAAGAGAAACCGGATCGAGGGACAAACGGAAGACACCGGTTAGTCCATCCATCTCTCTTCATTCTTAATTCATAAAGGAAGAATACTAGAATAGTTGTCTCTGTTTGTTGCTAAGGCACTGTCACACCTTAGGTGGATAGGATCATCCTGCATAGGCATTTTTCCCCACAACAAATTGGCGACTCCACTGGAGAGATCTGTTTAGTCATTTTATTTGTGTTTCTATCATTTTTTGTTTCATAGACTTGACAGCAACAATCGAACTGCATCTGCTACTCCCAGATGCAAAGTAGACAGTTGCTGCTTTGATCCAATCACTGGACTTGTCTATGATCTGAACAATGGACTCACAAATGATTTGATGATCCTTTGTGATAGATATTAGTACTCCATCAAAGCATCCCTTTGATTGCACCTTGCTTGTTGCTTTTATTTGGCCTAAAACAGTAGATTAAATAGCAATCTGTGACCCAGAACCAGTGAGAAACGAGAGTTTCTCCTTCAGCGCAGACCCTGTGAAGGGATTCTGCATTTCAACGCAGGTCCCGTGAAAGCTACCTGCGCTGAATGTCAAAACCCATCTGTTGAGGTTGCGCTGAACCAGTTTGGCCTTGTGCAGCTGGGGTTCTCTGCTCTGTTTTGCCTTGTTTTGATCTCTGATTTTTGCAGCCTGTAACCAGTGTAGGTACCAGTCTGATAACTCCTTTTCTCTGCTTAGATTCCACCTCCTTTTGTACAAAAAAACTGTGAGTGTTTTTATGTGTTTGTGGCATCATTTGCAGTTTTCCTTTGCATGAGTGAAATAATCATCCTGTAGCCCTTGATTCAGATCTGTTGATTGTGATCTTAGGAGAGAGTTCATTGGCTGTTTGCAGTTGATTATACATTTACTTTTGCATTTGGTTTGAGTTTGTCTCTTTTAAGTGTCGAAACAACTATTCATTTCAAAAATCGTTAAGTGTTGTAATCTCTTCTACCCTCTCTGATTTCGAAAAAGTAAACTTGTTTGTACTTGTCATTTAAAAGCAAATTCAAAGTTGTACAAAAAGCTTTCTTCGTAGGCATCAATACTAAGAAAGCAGAAAACAAACACCTGCATTTTGCATTTGCATCTTGATAGTTTGCATGTTTGATTTAGGAAAAGTGCATTAGAGTGTGCTGATTGCTCTTTGAGAAAAGATGGTGTCTTTCTTTTCCCTTAGTAGCTAGGATTTTCAAAGTTGAAAAGATATAAAGCTTGCTTATCATCTTTAGACTGCATTTAGGAATTGTATCATACATCTCGTGGTGAACCTTGAAAGGCAAACTTCTAAAAAGATCAACCTAAAATAAATTGAATGAACTTAACAACGCTTTGCAACATAACGCACAACATAGAGGTCTAGGCTAGAGACGTGTTCCGGCGTCGTAAAGCCTGGTGACTGTCAATCTCGTTGATGGTGGGTGATTCCTCCTGAGGGACGATAGCGCCAGTACGGATTGTGCTCCCACGTACCGTCGCATATATATTGGGAGACCCCTATAGGCATAAAACCTTTATCCTTAGGAAGTCATGTCGGCCGCCCTACTGATCGCAATGCACTGAACACAGCATTCAGGAAGATCGACTGCACGTACCCTAAAAAGTATTCTGCGGTTTTGCGAAAAGTTTGGCACACCCTCTGCCTAGAACTCTAGAGCAGTTCCTTTTGGCCTTTTTCAGACTCTATAATGGAAAAATTCCATCCGAGCATTTGTCACTTCGGGCTCGTTAAAACATTGAAGGAAACTAGAGTCATCTTTAGCTTTTTCTCGACTCTTTAAAAGTGAAAAAGCAAGTTGTGTCTAAAAGCGTCTAAGAAATTCATTTAATTCAGAAACACACTTTCCCCTTTTGTATTTTGGTTGATCGAGTAATCCGAAATCGTGGAAGAAAGTCAATTGAAACCTCGTCGTTCGTGGAGGCTTACGAGTCAACCGTCTTTGTCTCCGGAATCGAAATAGTACGGACAAAGCGAACTTGTTTAACCGGTTCGAAATCTCCTATCAAAGTTAGAACAAGAGTTCCAACGACATCTGAGATTCCGGTTACTCCAAACATTTCTGGAAACCCTGCCTCTATAGAAGAAGTTCAACAGCCACAGAGGGACAGTAACATTGATCCTAGTCTGGGAGCAAATACTTGCGTTACCGAACCAGTTCCATCTGTAACCGGTTCAGAGAGTCTTGCTCCTCAAACAACTGTCGCTGTCGATTCAACCCCTTCTTCGGCACCAGAAATATTTTACGGACCTGACGGTCTTCCTCTTCCACCTGGTTTGATTGCGATAGAGGAAATTGCAGAGGATCCGCAAGCAAGTACTCCAACACATTTTGGAGTAGAGGTCACTTTATTTCCTTCTACATCAGAAGTTAGTCTATCACCAGTGGAAGTTCCTATAGAATCGCTAGGCAATCTATTGGATAGACTCAAAATGTCTGAACAACCAACGACATCTAGGACTGTGTCGAATGACACAGCGACAGCAAAACTCCCTGCCGACACTCCGACAATGTTTGTCGGCATACCATCTGTCCCGACTAGCTCAAAACCACTAGAAGGAGTCCACCAAGGGACTATTTCGACAGTGTGGTCCGTTCCAGTTTGTTCCTCCGGAATAATATCCGGCAACTCTTATGTTGAGACTCGCCAGATTGATCCATTTGGAGGTCAATTTGGGCAATCCAGTCCCCAAGGACAAACAATCCCCTTGAGTTCCGGATTGCTACCGTATGGGGGGCAGTATGCCCTTTCATTACCCCCTCCGGGAGGGTATCCATACGGGAGTTCACAACAGTATTCAGGTTATACTGGAGTTACATCAAGTGGTTGGGTACCTATGCTACCTCAACAACCAAGGGTTGTATATTCTATGCAACAGTGTGTACCTATGTCAAACATCCCGACCACACCGGCCATTGTGACAGTGTCGCAAGTTCAAACGTTGCCTGTTGTATGTCAACCTCAGATTTCTCAGGTTGTAATGCAACAGCCCCTTGACCCTGTGACTCAACCACAATTGCTTACTGGTGGGGCGACACAGGTCCAAACGGGTACAATTACCCCACACCTTGGTCCAACAGTTAGTATAGCACAACAGAACATGGCTTCACAACCATGGTTGGTGCAATACCAACAACCACAATTCCAGCAAGTGTACCAAGGTTCTGAGCAGCAGATCTTTGCGAACAGTGGACAACTGTATATTCAAAATGGTCAAAACCAACCACTTTACAGTGGTCAAGTCCACCAACCGTATCAGTCATACCAACATCAATTACATTATGCTGGTATGCAAAGGCCCACTGCTCAGGCAATTCCATCGTACCCTGGGTATACTTCACCTAACCTGAATCAACAGTTACCATTCGTGGCGACTTTAGAGTTACCCGATTTACACCGGTTAACAAACGATCCAATTGCTTACGCCCCTTGGTGGCCAGCGATTCCTCACAAACTTCCATCGGACATTCCTAAATTTAATGGAAATCCGGGAGAAGACCCATCGAATCACGTGATGACTTTCCATCTGTGGTGTTCATCAAACACCCTAAACGATGATTCGATAAGGCTTCACCTTTTCCAGAGGACGTTAACGGGTCCAGCGGCAAAATGGTATATTGAATTACCTAGAGCCTCGTTCGACAATTTCAGCTCCCTAGCCACGACTTTCTTAACCCATTTTCAATTATCGATAAGGTATGAAACGGGAACGGAAATCTTAACCAACTTCAAACAGACAACGGCCACTCATATATCCGATCATATAAATGAGTGGCGTCGTCGTCGTAGGATGGTGAAAACATACGTTCCCGATCAGCTATTAGCTGAATGGTTTATCAAGTCGTTACTTCCTGCCATAACAGAGGATGTGGCCAAGGGGGGAGTCATAACGGAGGAGCAAGTTATTGCTCGTGCACAATATCTAGACTTAGTCTACACTCAGTCTGGCACGCTCTATGACAAAATACCTGACGCCCCTAGACCGGAATTCTCAATTCCTCCTCCTCCTAAATCAAATAGTGACTCTCATGCCGGCGATGGTGTGATTGGCACAGCAAACGCGAAATCGACAAAGGCTTCGTCTAAGAAAGCCCGTAAGACTTCAGATCAAAATGCAAAAGAATAAATTCTTGCTTCGGAAGTAAATGTCGTATCAGCAGATAAAGGCAAAGAAACCAATCAACCAGGAAGCAAGAAGAAGCAAAACAAAGGGAAGAAGAAGAAACAGGCGAGTCATCCCCTGAAAAAACTTCTTCAAACCCTCCTAGGAAAGGGAAACCAAAAAGTCCATGCATGATATGTGACGAGGATCATTGGACAGCCGATTGTCCATACAAAGCTGAGCTTAGAAGGTTCTTCAAAAGTTCGCAAACCTCAGCTGTGTTAACTGATCTGTTTCCCAATCCAGGTCAAAATCTGGTTGATAGTGGAAATGCTTCCCCGTCGCAAGTGCTAATGTTGTCGATCTCCAAGCAACAAAATGATGCTTTGATTTCGACAAGGAACAAAGATTACGGGAATCCGCAGCTGTCGAACGACAAAGGTAAAGATCAACCAAGTAGTTCGACAACAACTTTGACAGAAGTTGTACCGCCCATCATTCCTAAATTAACAATAAAACCGCCAAAGGGAGTAGTACACAAGTCGACATTTAATGCTCGCGCCAGAGCGGCACAGCATTATAACACAGTGGAAGATTTGGCCCAATCGCCATCCGCTATGTCGACTCTTGAAGTACTACAAAATTGTCCAACCCAAAGGCAGGCTTTGTTATCGGCTATTGGTGGGGTTGATCCTAAGGATTCCAATCTTGTATCCTTCGACCACAAAGGCTACGATCCTCAGTTACCAGCTCAACTAGCTTTCCTTATTCAAGTGAAAGCCCTCAACAAAACTGTTCACCGAACAATTATTGATGAGGGGGCATCTACATGTATTATGTCGATGAGTTTCTGGAAAACTTTAGGGTCTCCGACCTTGTCGCGATCTTCGACGACATTGAAAGCATTCGACAGAAGGACCTATACCCCGTGCGGTATCCTTAATAACTTGAAGGCTGAACTGGGGGGAAAAACAGTAGAAAGAGATGTTGAAGTCATCGATGGAAATCTTGACTACAACATCCTACTGGGAAGACCGTGGATATATGCCATGGCAGCTGTAGTGTCGACTTATTTTAGGAAGATCGCATCCCCTTATCAAGGAGGGATTACAATCGTCGACCAACAAGACTTCCTCCCTAATGGTTCACAAGTTACAGGAAGCATTCCCATGATCCATGGAAGCAACCATTCGCTTCAAGACATCGGAGTAGACCTACTGAAAGACCCCACATTAATGGGAACTTTCGCACTTCCACCTCCAATCTATATAGGAGAAGTAGCGTTGATAGGAGCCTGCAACATGATATCTTCCACGAAGATCTCAGAAGACGATATCGACATGGATCATGCAATGGTCTTGCCCCCAAGCCCTATAGACATATTGTAGCAATCAATGTTTCGGGCATGGGAGGTGAACCCAAATCAACGCTCATCAAGCGTTTGGGTAGATAGGTCTAGAGAATATGGTACCCCATTAGATCCTTGGTCGAAAGTGCATGGGACTGACGAAGGAATCCTACAATCAATGTTGACTGAGGGGGCACCATGGAATGATTGCCACCATCGTTCCCTTCTTCCGGATTATGAAGAAGATACTCAGCAGGATCTTTATCACCCTTCAGTTTTTGAATTCCTATCAAATACTGTAAATACGATGGATTCCGAGCGTAACTTATCCAATATTGAAGAGACTATAACCATAAATATCTCGACTAAAACAAATGTTGTAGAGAATATTTATGTCGGCAAAGGGTGTTCTCCTTCAGAACTGGAAATATATAATGCTCTTTTTCGCGAATTCAGAGATGTCTTTGCTTGGTCATATGATGAAATGCCAGGCATTGACTCAAATATCGTTGAACATGAAATTAAGATGTATCCTGATGTCAAACCAGTAAGACAACGGCTTCGGCAGGTGCACCCCAAGAAAGCCGCTGCCATTAAGGCAGAAGTTGAAAAACTTCTCCATGCTGGTTTTATCTACCCGATTCCTCTAACCGATTGGGTATTGAATATTGTCCCTGTTATGAAGAAACAAGGGACAATTAGAGTGTGTGTCGATTATAGGGATGTAAACCAAGCTTGTCCGAAAGACAACTACCCTACACCCTTCATCGACCAGATAATTGATGAATGTGTCGGATCTGGAATCTTTTCATTCATGGATGGATTTTCTGGGTATAATCAAATAAATATCCGCCCACAGGACCAGTCAAAGACTGCATTCATCTGTTCGTGGGGCACATTCGCTTATCGAAAATTACCCTTTGGGTTAAAGAACGCAGGGGCAACGTTTCAGAGGGCAATGAATTATGCCTTCCATGACATCAAGAACATCGTTCAACCATATCTCGATGACCTTCCGGCTCATTCGCGAAAGTGGATTGATCATCCGCAGCATTTAAGAGCGATATTTCTACGTTGCCGACACTACAAGATAAGACTCAATCCACACAAATGTGTGTTTTGCGTCGGTTCTGGTCGTTTACTTGGCTTTGTAGTCTCTAAGGATGGGATTCGTCTCGACCCTTGCAAGGTTCAGGCAATCATTAATTTGCCTCCACCTTCAAATTTGCTTCAAATTCAGAAACTCCAAGGGAAAGCAAACTTTCTGAGGAGGTTCATTCCAAATTACGCAGAACTTGCTAAAGGTTATACTTGTCTTTTGAAAAAGAATGTACCTTTTTTCTGGGATCAGGTGGCGCAAGCTTCCTTTGATGCTCTGAAAGATTCTCTAGTAAAAGCATCATTAATGTATGCCCCAGACTATCAAAGAGATTTTAACCTGTATCTAGCTGCAGCAGATACGACCATTGCGATGGTTTTAGTTCAAGAAGTCGATGGAATTGAACATCCTATATATTATTTAAGCAAAAACTTGAATGATACAGAAAGCAAATATTCTTACGTTGAAAAGCTAGCACTCGCTGCTGTTCAAGCGATACAAAGATTTCGACATTATGTCCTCTTTCGAAAAACTAACATTCTATCAGATTGCAACCCCATGACTTATATATTGTCGCGACAGTTGTTGGGGGGCAAATATTCAAAATGGATAGCGATCCTTCAAGAGTTTGATCTGGAATTTGTAAAATCCAAATCAAAGAAAGCTTTACTCTTCGCAGAATTATTGTGCGATCTCCCATCGTCGTCCAACGATGAAACATCCGAACAATCAATCGTGGACGAAAGTTTTTTTCTGATATCTACAAGCAATGAGTGGTATGGAGATATAATCATTTATCTCCAAACCCAAAAGTTCAGGCCTAACACCTCTCACTCAGAACGGAAACGTATACGATACCAAGCAAAAGACTACATGATCGTCGGTGATACGCTTTACCGTCGTGGTATCGATACAGTTCTGAGGAGGTGCCTCACCCATGAAGAGGCCGAAAAAGCCCTGAATGAGTCTCATTCAGGCGCGTGTGGGGGGCATCAATCTGGATATGCTACAGCACAAAAAATCTTACGAGTAGGATACTTCTGGCCAACCATGTTCAAAGATTGCATAACCGCAATCAGAAGTTGCCATGCTTGTCAAATTTTTGATAGCAAAACCAGAAAACCACCCGCACCTTTACAGCCAATAGTTGCTGTTGGGCCTTTCGCCAAATGGGGCATCGATTTCATGACATGTAACCCCACCTCGACCGGGGGGTATGGGTATATTATAGTCGTCGTTGACTATTTTACCAAATGGGCTGAGGTGATGCCTACATTAGATAACACTGGTGAAACAGCTGCCCTTTTCTTTTTTAATCGTGTAGTCGCCAGGTTTAGCGTACCACAGGCCATAGTTACAGATCATGGATCGCATTTTCGCAATCACATGATGTTTGAATTAGCTGCCAAGCTGGGGCTATCTCATGACAGCTCTACCCCGTATTATCCACAAGCCAACGGACAAGTTGAAGCAATCAACAAGGTCCTGAAGCGTATGTTGCAAAGGATGATCGGAGTTCACAAAAGAAGGTGGCACCTAATCCTATACTCAGCCTTGTGGGCTTACCGAACATCGATAAGGAATGCGACCGGGTTCACACCTTTCCAACTGGTGTATGGCCTGGAAGCAGTCCTTCCAATCTAGTGTGAAATCTCGTCTCTTAAACTCGCAATTGATCTCCTCCCTGGAACTTCAGAAGAAGAGGCCCATTTCTTGGAATTAATCCAATTGGATGAAACCCGTCGTGATGCCGCTTTGGCTAACGAAGCCCATAAGAAACGAGTCAAGGCGCAGTTCGACAAAAATGTCAAACCCCGTGTCTTCTCAGAAGGTGACTTGGTCTTGCTTTATGACCAAGAATCCGATAATTTGGGAGCAGGTAAATTTAATTCTTTATGGATGGGCCCCTATATTGTTAAACGAGTGTTAGCAAAAGGAACCTATGAGTTAATGGATTATGACGGAATTCCACTGGCGCAACCCCGTAATGGGTTGTACCTCAAGCGTTACTATGCTTAAATAGTAACCTGTATGCTTTTGTTGTATTTTGTTTTCGCTAAAGTGTTTGTTTTGGTTGAGTAATCCACCTTTTTACATTTATTGCAGATGTCAAACCTTCTGGAGACATGTGTCGGGTATGCCGACGGAGCGAGTCGTAGTTCGCGGAACCTGTCCTCCGCAGCCTGGGCCATTTTTGATCCAAGCAGCGAGTTAGTAAGTTTCAGAGGTGTATGTATTGGGCAATCAACGAATAACATCGCTAAGTATAGCGTGTTGATAGAACTACTCTCTGATGCCATCACCCATGGTATACGCCGACTAATCGTCAGGCTAGACTCACAACTCGTAATACTACAACTCAATGGTATATATTCCGTTCGCAATCCAGCTATTTATCGCATGTTCCTAAGGGTTAAGATTTTGGAAAGACAATTTGATTTAATTCAATACCAGCATATTTCCAGAAACTTAAACACATTAACCGACTCATTAGCAAACTATGTTTTAGATAGACATTTGTGACATTTATAAAAAGAGACACATCATCAATGTTGTACATATGGATCATATAACTCAACCAGAATAAACCCCGAAAATAAAAATATATATATAAGTTGTTTATCGTTCGTACATAATGTTCTGTAACCAAGACAAAAATCGGTCGCATGACCCAAAAACTCAAAAATGCTAGGGGGCACCCTAGTCTAGTGATGCTCATGATAGCACGTCACGACCTGTGCAATCATGCGTAAGAGACGAGTCCATCGTCTAGGCACACCAGTAGTATGCCGCTGCAGCTGTAAAGGTAACTCATCAATCCTCACATCGAGAATGCCGAGAGTAAGGCTCTCAACCTGCTCCTGCACAGCTGTAAGGGTCTCGGCCACGTCAAGGTCACGAAGAATAACCCTCCCAGCAGTCTCCCCTGCTGGGGCAGCGACTGGCGCTCTCGGGCGAACTGTTGGACGAACAGGACCAACATCTGCATGCACACATGAGTTCGATTAAAGTCTTGATAGAATAAAGCACAAGGACATTATAAATAAAAACAGTAAACAGTAATGTGGTCGAAGATTTTACCAATAGCGCCCCACTGTTCGTCGTCCGACAGTACCAAGTCCGGATCACCTCGGAAATCCATACCAACATATGGATACTCGGAATAGACCATCTCCTGACGCTCGAACCACCTGAAGAAGGTATCAGTGAAAGAAATCTGAGATTGACCAGCATGCCTAGACATGTGATCAACCCATCTCTGCATGTGTGGCTCGGTAGGAGAAGGCAAGTCGAGTGCGATATACTGAGGCTGCATCAGTGGTATCTTCTCCAAGGCAAAGGCAGTCAAAATAGAACCAAATCCAAAGTTCTTCAGCTTCCCGTCCTTTACCTTGGTCAACTGACTTTTCATCTGAAGAAGTACTGCATCACACCAGTTGAATACTTTCGGTTGGAGGCACTCCAAGGCGTGCTGCACATAGGATCTGTTGGCAACATGAAGAGATGTGCTACCGGCCATCCTACCAATAGTATATAGAATGGACCTGAGAGATCTGTCAGAAATCTCACGGATAACGACCTTGCCGTCTCTGCTCGGCTAAGATCCTTCCCTGCAGTACTGGCGGACATAATCTCTCACTGAATCATTCCCTCGGGCCGAACCTGACAAAGAAATGGGAGCACCCCGCCTCGACAAGCCAGTCAAGAAGTAAATGTCTACTACGGTCAGGGGGATAGATTTGCCCCTAATCTGAAATACTTGGTTGATAGGATCCCAAGCATCAAGCATATACTGCAGTAAGGAGATATGTGCTCTCATACTAGAGATACGGAAGAACTTCAGCAGGCCACAGTTTCGCAGCGCATTCACCGTGACAGGGTCATGGAGGGCAATCATGTCCTCTTCTTCATGTTCTCGTTCTCGCCATGTAAGGGTCATTTTGCTCAAAAGTCCCTGCAAAACAAACAAGAGAAAGAGTAAGATCCTGGATTTGATGAGAAACTGGCAAAATTTTCATCAAAAACTGTGCAACAAAATTGTTTTTCTATGCCCAACGCAACTGGCTAGTGTTCCACTTGCGTTGAAGGTCAAACTGCCTTCATGCAGCTTGACATTCAACGAAGGTTTCGAGTGAACCAGCTGCGCTGATGGCAGAGCACCCTAACAAAACCCCAAGGGCTCAGGGGGACAGGAAAACAGGCACAGAATGGGAAAAGGAAACCATGAAAAGAAAGAGCTAGGGTTTAGCTCCTACCTGGTCCAGACGGCGCCAAAAATCGTCCGCAGAATCTCCCGGAATCAGCTGATGAAAATCAAGGGGGAAGAGGCACCTCCAAAGCTCCAACAAACCAAGTTCAAATGAAATGGTAAAATGAGAGGTAAAAACACTTTTTAATTGCTTTTTACGTAGTTCAAAGCGAAATATTAGGGTTCTAATCTCATTTTCAAGCAAATGTTATTCATTTCTAACTAGTTTGATGCAGCAATTGAGGATACAATACTATCTTTGAAAAGGGCAAAGCTAGTTATGGTAAAAAATCAAAAATTTGACCATATAAATCGAGCAGTTTTAGCACATAGTTCATGCTCATTAAAAAATAAACGCAAGATTCGAGCAGTTTTAGCACACAGTTCATGCTCGTTAAAAAATAAACGCAAGATCCGAGCAGTTTTAACGCGGACTTCATGCTCGTTAAAAAATAAACATAAGCAATGAGCAAGTGTTTCCAACAGCGTTTAAGCTCATTTTAAAATAAAAAATGAACCTACCCGATAAATAACCACAGTGAATGTAATATCATCAGCCATTAAAGCCTTGGTCGTGTTTGCACCGTCACCTCCACTTTTCCATTGGCCGATCGTTCACCTCCATATGTTTGTTTACCCATTTTGAGGAACAGCTGCAAAGAGTGATTTCACTAGCCATCCTTGTGACACTGCCGTGATTGGAAAATTCCAACCTGTACCTGGAATTAGCTGCTAACCCGTTTTATCACTCGTTCCTCAAAAGACGAGTCTTCTTTAAGCTCTTTTCATCTGACTCATAAAATATGAAAAGATTGCCGAGTCCTTGGCCTTCCAGCTCGTTAAAGGGACAGGAAGTGCTATCCCTCCTCTAGATTTTAATCTTTTTGGACCTGAGGGATTATTGCACAAAAAGATCGAGCGCTTGTTTTATTCGGCTCGTTAAAACTATCGAAAACTCATCCCTTCTGTATTGTTTTATACTTTTTTGGACTTAAGGGATTAGATGACAAAAAAGGACTTTTGGAGTTAACTTTATGTACCTTTTCATACTCTCTAAAAATGAAAAGGACCGAGTTATCCTTGTCGTTAGACTCGTTAAAATCATTAAATAGCGACAAACTTGTCTTTAGACGAGAACGAGTTTCACTATCGCTAGGCTCGTTAAAACATAGCGATGGGATTGCCCGAAGGGCAGGTTATATAACAAGCATATGTTATCCTCCTCAAGCTTGACAAAAATAAAGAGGTACTGGTCAGCAATGAGTGGGGAAAAATTGGGAGAAACTCAAGAAAACTTTGATGGTAGCAAGTTGCTCTTGAACATGACACTTTTCCTCCATACCACAATCGGGTTGGGTTGTTTCATTCACCGGTCACATCCATGGTCTCGCCATACCATCCATATTTGGGGTAATGCTACCGATCCATCGCATCAGTGTCGCCATATGTTCAAGAGAAGTCGTTAAGAAAAGTCAACCGTGTCCCATCCACTGCCATACATTATCCTTCATCCTTTCATGACCGCCACCCTAAATCATATGTCACAGATCGTTTTCACCTCCATCAAAATCATTAGCTCCGTTCCGTGTCATTGATGTGGGATTCATTAAGGCCCTCCTTTGATGGATCGCTTCTTGTCGACATCAGCTCATCATACAAGAAGTTGATCTAGGAACAACCCCTTCAGTACTTTGAAGCTTGCATGCCTCAATGGCAAGTTTCTCACTTCCGGCGACAGGTATACATCAATGGCCTTCGACCGAAAGATTTTGCGTGGTGTTCGACGCCAAGTCCTTTATTCACACCACGTGAATTGTACTGCAGTACCTTGAGGGTCATTATCATTATCGGTGATTCCTCTCGCGCTTGTTAACAGTTTACATCATTGACCGGTAATCAAGCGATGTCTTTCCATGTTCGACTTCAGAACATTTCTCACATGGATCGACTTGTACTTAGAGTGAAGATCGAATGAGTTTGAAGACCCCGGATCTAGTTTCATCCATCCAGGCTGCGATATATATTCAGGAAAGATAAAGACATTGACATGTACATCATTGCAGCAGATAATCATCCTACTCAAGGGATGATAATTTCATCAAAATTATCAGTCTACCATCAGACGATTGTCTGTTCTATGTACAGAAAAATGAATCTATAAAGCTAAGCATGGGAATGCCCGCCTCAGCTAGATCATGAAAGAAGTATGAAAAATAATGTATTGTATTGTATCTTATTACAGGTCTCCTCCCAGCATTGGATGAACTTCGGATCCCCCTGATAAAGCATTTCACCCGATAAACGGCCTCATACTTTAGGGGGCAACTGTTATAGACATTTTTGTGCCTTACAGCATTGAGCATGAAATTTCCATAATCTAAGGGATCCAAAGTCCCTAAACATGTTGTTCCTACCCCTAGAGGAACAAGGCTAACAAACCACAGCAATTCACAGAAGTTCTCCACCATAAACTGCTCAAAAACAAGTCAATTCAGGATCAATTCAGTGGCTCCACTAGCTGTCAGCGCTGAATGTCAAAGCCAACACTGGCTACCTGCGCTGAATGTCAAAGGCAACACTGGCTACCTGCGCTGAGCGAGATTTGACATGTGGCAAGTTCATTCCACAAGGTGTCAAAGCCCAGGAAGCTTCCAAAATCTTCCTCAATGACACTTGCCTCAGGGAATTCGACTATGATGAGTAAGAGGTTCCAAATCTCCAAGTGGAAGCAAGAACCTCCAAGTGGAATCAAGAACTGACAGAGCGAGAGGACACTAGTCAGATCTCAAGCTGACTCATCCTCTCTCCAAACATCTATATATGGATCTCTCCTCCATGAGATCTTGAGGCTGGAATTTTGTTATTGCAAAGAATTGTTGTTGGTTTGAGATTGGAATCATTGGGTGCTTAATGCTTTGAAGGGGGTGAAGATAGGAATTCCATTTGCCGGGAAGGAGATGTTGGATTGGAGCCCTCTGGGTTGTATCTCTTCCTGAACCTTATTATTCATCAATAAAGCTATCTTGGTTTCTCCTATATACTGATGTATTTTTGATGTATGATTGCATTAGTATGTTTAGTTTATTTCTAATCCTAAACTAGTTATGAATATGAATCCATGTCTTGTGTAGTGTTCTCTTCTTCTGATCTTGCAGAAACCTCTTGAAGTTGGGCGAGCGAGAAGGCAAGTAGCTGGGAACTCTCCAAGAGAAGAGAAACCGGATCGAGGGACAAACGGAAGACACCGGTTAGTCCATCCATCTCTCTTCATTCTTAATTCATAAAGGAAGAATACTAGAATAGCTGTCTCTGTTTGTTGCTAAGGCACTGTCACACCTTAGGTGGATAGGATCGTCCTGCATAGGCATTTTCCCCACAACACTAATACCTGCACCAATGTGTTCAAAATGTCGAAACTAGCTAAGAACACATTTTCCTGAGCTCAATTTGGTCGAAAAATGCTCTAGTTATGACTCAAACAATTTTTCCCTTGAAAAGCTCCTCCAAAACTGGAATGACTCCAGTTAGGGCCGCTAAATTAGGAGTTGGCGCCAAAAATGTCGAAACTGCAAAAACTTCGCCAATTTAATATCATAGTTACCTGCAGATTAGTTGAATGCTAAATCGATATTAGCACTTAATTGCGCTGATAAACCGGAGCATTTCCGAAACCATTGGCGGTTTCATCGGAGGTGACACATGTCATAGTTTGTTAAACTTCGTGGTTTCGTAGCACTGGCCACCAAGTTAGTTGACCTCCACCATAGCGGTCAGATCCGTTCACATGATGCTAACTATCAAGGTCATGGTCTTTGCTGGAGCTACCGCACTAACCATTTGGTGTAACCATTGTTGCGTGCACATGGGGAGGGTTGGCTTGTGGGTTGGCCCTCCCCTAACCACCATACCAATAACCGTTACAGTTTAAATATGTATGGTCTGCTATAGGGGTAAGCAACAACTGGTAGTGGAGTTGGTAGAAGGCTTTGGTTTGTGGAGGGAGGTCGTGGGTTCAAACCCTGACACCTCCAATAAAAATTTTCTCCACTATTGAGTTTGTCTAGGTTGTTGGGAGGTGCAACGTGGTGGCCTCCGGGTTTTCCACGTGGTATTCTCTCATTGGTCAAAAAACTAACCAAATTAAATTGTGCCAACATACCAATATGAAACCCAATCACATTGTGACACTTGTTGATACATGGTTGAATATTGACCAAGTCGACCCTGCCTAGTCACTTGCCACGTCATCAGTACGAACTTCTAACTGTGTAGTGACTGGCCATTTTTTTTTTTCAAATTTCGCCTGTCAAGAAAAGTGAACAGAACTCAATAATTTCCAGATACAAACTCGATTTTCAGTGAAACAAGTTAAGATAGATTTTTTTTTCTGAGATGGACGTGGTCGTTCAGGTTTTGAGCCATTATGAGAACTTTGATTTTTGAGCTAAATATTGAGTGCCTGATCATTCCTCCCCACTAGAAGCCTTTTGGACCCCAAAAGATACTATCAATTATTTAGTAAGTGAGGGTACAATTCCCTCACCTTCTTAATCTACAACCATTTAGCTTTAGAAGGCTTTTTTCCCTTAAGTCCCACTCTAAGGTATTTGACATCCCCTCTTTTCGAAGTCCTGGTTCTTCTGTCAAGTATGAGATCCTGCTGAAGTTCATCAAAATATTCTGGCGAGAAATCATCTATTGATGGCAGATGAACATGATCTCCTTGATCATCAATCAAAGTAGGCTCAAATAATCTCAAATTAGCAACATTAACAACAGAGTATATTTGCATATAAGGAGACTAATCAAGCTTAAATGCATTGTTACCATTCGTTTCCAAACTTTTAAAAGGGCCATAATGGATTGGATTAAGCTTTTTAGCTTCCCCTTGTAGTCTCTCTTTTCTAATATATAACAATACTTCATCTCCAACTTGAAATTTGTGATCAATCCGGTGTTTGTCATTTCTTGCCTTATAACTGCTTTGACTTTTCTCAAGTTGTTCCTAAACTGTATGATCTATCAACTGAATTTTCTCTATGAACTTCCTTGCTTTATCGATGTCACTGTGACCATTGATGGCAAAATATTTCTCAAATATGAAGTCCAATGGCGATCTTGGAAAGTACCCATAATATGCCTCAAATTTTGATGTGTTTGTGGAAGAATATGTCATGCAACTGTTCACCCCACAACTTGGGATGTTTGCTACAATATCCTCTAAGAAGATGAGTGACTGTTCTATTGACTACCTCGATTTTTCCATTTGTTTGCTAATGAAAGGTTGTACTCTTCTTAAACTTTGTTTCCATCATGTCCCACAAATTTGACCAAAAATCCCAACAAATCAAGAATCTCGATCACTTACAATAGAAGTAGGAAGACCAAAATGAACCCAATGTTTTGGAAGAAAATATGAGTTGTTTGTTCAACTGCAATTTTCTTTTTACATGGTGTTAATATGCACATATTTCTGAACCTGTCTACAACTACATACAAGTAATCATGACCTTTCCTTGACAAAGGAAGACCTCCTACAAAATCCATTGAGATACTCTCCCATGGACGTGAAGGTACCGGAAGTGGAGTGTACAATCCAAGTTTCCTATTGCTAGGATTACTTATTGCACACAAAGAACATCCTCTTATGAAATGAGAAACATTATCAAACATGCGTGGCCAACAAAAATAACTTTGGAGATTCACTATTGTTTTTCCTACACCAAAGTGTCCAACAATCAATGAAGTGTGTGCCTCCATATGATACTATTTTTTTCTCCCTGTGGAATACACAACTTGCCCCAAATGATACAACAAATTGTTATGTACATGATAATCCAACTCTTCAATTTGGTTTCCTTGACTCAATCTTGCATACACATCTTGAAAGTCACTATCATTTGCATATTGTTCAATGTATCTTTCATGCAAAACAGATTTATGCTTGAGTATAATAGATGAATTTACAATAGACCTTGAAAGCATATCAACTACCTTATTTTAGATTCCATTTTTATACTTGATAACCAAATGAAATTGTTGTATAAAACCCATCCATCTGAAATGTCGTGACTGCTGCAACATTGATTGTAAGTACTGCAATGGTTGATGGTCGGTATGGATAGTGATCTCCTTTCCCATCAAGTAGTGTTTTCATTTCTTAACACTTTGTACCAATGTGTAATGTTCTTTGTCATAAGTGGGATAGTTAGTTATAGCTCCATTAAAAGTATAAGAATGAAATGAAATGGGCTTACCATGCTGTGTAAGAATTGCTCCCATGGCATAATCGCTAGCATCCATTTGAATCTCAAATCGCTCTCTAAGATCTAGAAGAGCCAATACCGGTGTTGAACTTATCTTTTGCTTCAAAGCATCAAATGCTTTCTGATGTACATCTCCCCAATGGAAGACTTTCTTGACACTTGTCAATGCATGTAATGGAGCTGCAATGGAAGAAAAATTAGCTATAAACTTTCTCCAATATTGTGCTGCCCCTAAAAAGCTTCTTACATCGGTAATTATATTGGGCTTGAGATATTCAAAATGGCGTCAACTTTAGAGGGGTCTATCGTCAGCTCACCTCCTCCAACAATGTGTCCCAAATACACTAAAGAAGTATTGCCAAATTCACACTTTGACATTGTTAAAAACAATTGTCCTTTTCTCAAGACATCAAGTACTTTGTTTACATGCATGACATGTTCATCTTTGGATTTGCTGAATATGAGTATATCATCTAAGTACACTATGACAAATTCATCTAGAAATGGTCTCAATACATCATTCATTACTCTCATGAAAGTAGCTAGAGAATTTGTAAGACTGAAAGGCATAACAAGCCACTCAAACAATCCTTGTTTAGTTTTAAATGCAGTTTTCCAAATGTCCTCTTCAGCTATTCTAACTTGATGATAACCACTTCGTAAATCTAACTTAGTGAAATACTTTGCATACCTCAACTAATCAAGAAAATCATCAATTATTGGGAGTGGATAACGATTCTTTACCGTGATTTTGTTCAGTGCACGGAAATGCACACACATGCGCCAAGTCCCATCCTTCTTTGGCACCAAAACAATGGGAAAACCACATGGAGAAGTAGATGGGCATATAATACCTTTGTTCAACAATTCCTGAATTTTCTCCTTGATTTCAATGCTCTCCATAATCGACATGTGATCCATGCCAATGTTTGGAAGTGGAACATCCTGCTGCAACTGAATCTCATGCTGAATTCCCCTCTTGGGAGGTAACCCCTTTGGTTCCTATAACATCTCACCATGATTGCTTACCACGTCAAACAAATCAGATTTCAATTTATCATCACAATCTTCAAAAGATTCATAATCAATATCATTATTTTTCTTGATCATGAGAAGCACAAAATTTTAACTTGCATTTACTAGTCTCTTCATCTACCCTACATTAAGGAAAGAAATGTTTAGCTTTTTGCGATGGCGTCTCACAATGTACTTCACCCCATTCTTGAGCAATAAGTATTTGTTTTCATGGAGATAAAATATTACTTTCCTATCATACAAATAAGGACCACCCAAAATTATTCCTAAGATGTGAAGTGGAACTACATATAACTCAACTTCATCAATGAACTTTTCAGTAATGAAGAACTTGAACAAACACTTCCTTATAACCTGTAAGTTTGAGTTGTTAAATATCCAACCCAATGGATATGACTTATGATGACATACAGTTTCAGGGTTTAGTTTTTTAACCAAGTCTTCTAAAATTAAGTTTGATTGTGACCCACTATCGAATAATGCATCAATCTTTGTATGATTTGAAATCAACCTCACATGAAACAACTCTATTGCTGATTCCTCATTTGGAGTGTTGTTTTCACTATTTGAGGAACTAGTT
This sequence comes from Pinus tabuliformis, assembly GCA_031772625.1. Lineage (NCBI taxonomy): Eukaryota > Viridiplantae > Streptophyta > Pinopsida > Pinales > Pinaceae > Pinus > Pinus tabuliformis. The sequence goes on along the minus strand of CM062817.1, from coordinate 1,915,020,610 downwards.
CTTGCAACAATTTCTTTCCCTTTTGTGACCATGGCTGAAATCTTGGCCTCATCACCAGAATATAAACCAAGGTCATGTTGTGTTGTAGCGGTTTTCTTTTGTTTTCCCTTATTTTTTTGTTTCTTGGGCCTTAGTTTGGGATGTAATTTCCAACAATGGGCTTCATCATGCCCAGCTTTGGAACAACGTTGGCATATGGTTTTCCCCCCTTCTTTCTTCACACTAACATTCTTATTTCCCTTTGATTTCCCTTCTTTATCTTTCTCCTTACCCTTGAAAGGCTTCTTCTTAATACCCCCTTCCTGAATGTTCTTTCCCCTTTCTTCAAGGTGTGTGGCTTGCACACAAACCTCATCCAAATTTCTTGGATTGAACATAAGAATAGTATGTTTCAAATAGGAATGTAAACCCCCAATATATTTCAATAGTGTATCTTGGGAATTCAAATTTACTCCTAACAACAAAGCCCCATTGATGTGGCCATACCATTTGCAGCCACTCAGACAGATTCGTCTCACATGCAATCTGAAGCTGAAAGGGCTAACAACTTCATTGAGTGCATTTAACACAACTTCCAATAGGTCCATGATGTATTGGACAAAGCCAATGCTAAGTACAAGCAACCCCATCATCAACATCGAGTGCCACACAAGTTCTAGGTGGGCAACAAAGTTTGGCTACATTTGCAGAAGGAGCTCCCTGCTGGACCCCCTTGCAAGATTTGCTCAGTTTGATATGGGCCATACACCATGACCAAGGTCATCGGTGACAATGCCTTCAAGCTCAGCATCCCACCATTCCTTGGTTACACCTAGTGTTCAATGTAGATCACCTTCAGCCATACTTTCCACCATTGTTGGATACATCTGACATTGCAGAACAGCTCACACCAAGAAAGCTCAACCTGGACTGCATGGAACATGCCACAACTGATTGGATCATGGACATACAGATCAAGAACACTTGGAAACAGAGGATACAGCTATATTGATTTTCCAAAGCAAGCCAACTTCTTCACCAGGGCAAACAGTTCACAAGGGTCTAGGTTCAACAAAAATATGCTCACCTCATGGAAGCTCTGCACACAATGGGGACCATTGCTTCTTAAGGGGGGAGGAATGATCCAAGTGTATGTTGGTGGCCACCCACATATTCCATCTAGACCCCCTAGTCAGTTTTATCTATTTCCTTGTTCATTTCAGCATTTACTATTTTTAGCAATTTCTCGGGTCCTTAACTTCCGAAGCAATTTTGACCCCATAACAATGTTTTTTTGGGGTCCACGACAGGCCCATAGCCATAGGCAAGGGCTTGCATTGAAACCTGTATTACTTGGAGAGACCTTTCCAACAAGTTATCATACACGCCAAATGGAGATAATATGACCAAGTTACTACCCCGGGAAGTTGGATGCCCAACTAACCCCAGCGGAGCCCACAAACTCTTGGTTTTACATCTCCTGGGGTTAGGGTTTTGGTTGTTTAGGGTTTTATCATGTTTTCCAATAATAAATAGGCCCTTAAGCCTCATTGTAACACAGTTCAGAGGCATGTAGTTGCCACATCTCTTCTTAGAGATAAGCTACCATCGCCTGAGCTATCTTATTTCGATTCTGTTTGTAAGCATAGTTCAATATTTTTCTATTAATGAAATGAAGTGTTTTTCAGTTGCATCTCTATTTTTATGAATATATCTGTAAGTTGTTGCTTTCCTATTTAAGTTCAAATCAATTTCCCTTAGATGAAAATCGTGCTTGACTGATATATTTTATTTATGAAAATAATATGAATGTGTGAATGGTAATCAAATATAGATGAATGCTTATTATGTTTTGGGTAGTACAATAAAGTTACGTAATGAATTCCATGTCAAATGGAATGTTCATATGGCAAGTTTGCAAGAGTTGTCTCTTGTTTTTAACTACTACATGAAAGAAAGTAATGTTCTTATGCTTATGGTTATGAGACTTGTCATGGGAGTGATTGAAAACAAGAAAAGCGGAAAAATGAATTTAAAAACAAATGTGTATGAATAACATGGAATATGTGCAAGTATGGCACATGCATGATGAAATGTATATGCACATGTTTGGGTGCATGATTGAAGGAATTGTTTGAATGTGTAAATTGGATACATAGTGCAAATGTCCTTTATGAATATTCATTGAAACTTGTGTGTAACCAGATGAAATGATATAGTTGTAACTAATATGTGAGGTTGAGATCAATTTCAGGGTCTATCAAATGTTGCAAAAAAATATGATAATAATCTCATTGAACTCTTTGAAAAGATATTAGCTAAGAATGCATGTGATGGTAGCAGAGTAAGTACGGTAACTAGCAAGGAAAGATTAAAAAGGTAAAGGAATTGGGTAAGAATTCCGTTTAGCTGAATTCGAAATCTTTTGTTTTTCAAATTAATCCATATGTTGCATGGTTGCCCAAGATGGGGTATGGTTAAGGCAAAAAATTGTCAACACAAGAAGATTTAGTAAAATTTTAATATTTTGTACATATATTGAGTTGCCATGTTGAACAAATATTAAATGAAGGAATAATATTCTCATGAGATAAAATATGTTTGGTAACGCATTGAGAGAAGGCATGAAAATGTGGGATTTATGAAGCCAATGTATGGATTTCAATTGTGTTCATGAGTACATGAGTATTGGCCTAGTAGTTTCTAAGCTTGAGACAAGTGGTTTATCATATGTGTTCAGTTTGTTGGAAAGGAACATGTAATTGAAGGATTGGTTTTTCTTAGTTAATGTGAAAATTGTATGGAATTGTTGATATATGAGAGCAAGTTTGTCATTAATACCTAGTGTGTTATGAAAAAAGAAAGAATCCATCAATGTGTTAATATTGATAGAAACTTTTTGATGCATCCATGAGTTACTATGGAACAATTTGGTCATGACACTCATATTATGAATTATGATGGTGCATATGCTCGGTGCATTGAGTGCATGAATGCTTGTATGAGATAGTCAATTGCATGATTGAATGACATAAAAGGAAATGGATTCTAATAATTTTGAGGAATTTTTGAGTATTGGAATGAGTGGCATAAATCCCTCATCATGCAAAGAAAAGTGGAAGCAAATTTCTCATAAATTTAGAGATATGTATCTTTCAGTTTTAACCCTTTGGTTGTTTGAATAAATGTTTGGATGTATTATGGAATGCTTGGAATGATTGTGATGCAAAAAAATAATGCAAAGATAAATTCATTTAAATTTATTTTTAAATCAATTGAAAGTGATTGAATTATTATGTGTATAATAGTTATGATATCACTTTAGGTTATTTTTTCTTTCTCTTTTTGTAAGTTAAATTTCTATTGCCTGCAATTTTCAAACTACATCCCCAATACATAATGATTTACAACCCACCTACAAAGTTGGGAATTGGCAATAATCAAGCTCTAAAGCTCGCCTACACTGTCAAAACTAGCACATTAACAACAACTTTGATCACGGGTGTTTTCTAAGTTCCTTATTTTTCTTTCTTACATTGATCCATTCCAAGGGCTTGTATGGAACCATGGTAGAGGAGACAATAGTTTCATTTTATTGAGACGCATACTTCGGAGGGTCTTCACTGTTGGCTACTTCCTTGTCACTATTTGAATGATTTGATTCATTGAAGTGTGTGTGCCCACTCTTAGGTGAGGCTAGAATCATAGTTGAGTTTCGTTCAAAACTATTCATGGGGAGAACCCCGCATCAAAGGAATGAGACATGAAAACCTATGGCTACAATAATTTTATAGGCATTGAGTTTTCTTAAGGTGTTTTTGGTTGTTTCTTGTTGCCTTTTGAAGGAGTATAAGGTTGATTACAACCTTTTGAAGTTTTATGATATTGTCAACCTTGGGTATTTTTCGTGTCCTTCGAGGGTGGAGAGGCCCTTGAGAAGAAGGGCATGCATTCTAAAGATGAACGGGTTGTTGGCATATCCTACAATGGAAGGTTGTGTCCTATCCTACAATGGAAGGTTGTGTCCTCATAATTCATTAGATGCAAGTAAACAACTCTCCTCTAGTTCAAGAGGATTTTATCAAGTAATCCCTTACTAAGATCAACTTCAACACATATGTGTGCAAAGGCTACAATACCTTTTTTCTGTCATGTTTGAGTTTATCTTAATAAATCAGCCCAAGGAATTACCAATATTAGCTAAAATATATGGGTGCATAAGACGAAGAGGAAAATTAAGGAGATGAACCCAAATAGGAGTGGCCAAATCTAGCATATTTAGGGGTTTAAAATATACAAACCATGGTTGAATGGAAATGCCATATCATCCCCAAAATCATGGTCCAAGATCAAGGACCCCTTGTTAATCGCTCAGATCCATGAATGTAAAGTAATCTTTTGAGTATAAGAATAAATTTGTGTTCCTAGACCAAATCTTAGACACCCAATCCCAAAGTGAATATGATGAAGGGAAAAATCTATTTAATTGACATACAAGAGCATGCTCCATGTATTCACCACTGAGATATTTGGATTGATCATTTGGCACACCAATAGATGGGATTTTATCAATCTGGTCCATAAAAAAGGTTGGCCTTGAGAGCTCTTTAGGACGTTGGTGCATGATCCCTGGCTTTAGGGCTTCTTTAAAATATTTGGGCTAAGAGGAAGAGGGCACACCCCTTCCTTGGGATCCACCTTGCAATATAGAAACTAGATTTATTACTACATCCTTTACTATGTCTTGATCACTTGACCTATTCTTGTCATGGAGTTGTCAACCCTTATAAAGGAGATGTGTAAAGGTGAGGGGATTTTAGTTTGTTCTTGAATCCTACCTACAAGGGAGGATACCAAATCAACAAATCATACCTGCAAACACATTGATCCCATTAAGAGGGACCTCACAAGAACTAATAAGGTTGGAAGAATTTAATCCCTAATTACGACTTGGGGGAGGGATGAATTTGGATGCATGTAACTCCCTAAAATTTTATTTTTCTCATGAAGGATGAAGAGAGAGTGGGCCTACACCAAATCTTGTAAAAGAGGATCCTCGACTGCAATAGTAATGACAATACCATGGATAAATTTTTGGTCAACATAGATTGCAAGAGAGTTAGCGTTAGGGTTAGCCACATCGTCGACAACATTAGTTGGAGATCTCCATTGCCAAATGGAAAGAAACAACGAATCTGATTAAATAACTTGTGGTAGGAAGTTTGTTGGGTTAATGGGGCCTGACCCACGTTTAGATTTATTCGCACCAGCCAACAAAACCCTAACTGCTAGCCCTTTTAGCAACAACATGCATAGTGCAAGTTGCAGTCTCACCCGAAGCAGTATTGGGGGATGCTAGAACTAGGTTTCCGCATCTAGAGACTGTTTGATGTGTGTTCCTACTCCCTTGCAGCTCAGATCTATCTTCGGGCAGATCTATACCTTCCCAAAGTCTACTACTACAACTCTATTCAGCTCACCTCCAAGTCTTCATGAAGGGATACGATCGTGCTTATTAGACTAAAAAGAGACTGATTCACCACTTTTGCTCAGATAATAACAAACCTAGATCTGCCTTTGCACAAATCTACCTGTCTGAACAATTATCATAAAAAATCTAGATATTATCTTCACGAAAACAATTTATTACCCACTTCATGCATAGATATTAATGATTCAATAGATTCACGTAAAGAATACACTTTATTTCATAGAAAACAGGTCATTAAGAAACAATGAATAAACTTAAACAAAAATAAGAACAAGGAAAATATGAAATACATTTGGTCCAAAACAATCTTTATTAGATTCAGCATTCAATTTACAGACTCTTCCGCCTTGTGCACCCAGTTGCAGGGGTCCGCGCACCTAGCTACAGAATTATCAAGGTCTCTACGCACTCAACTACAGGAGCCTTCCCCTTTCACCAAAGTATAGGAAAACAGAGCTTTCCTACCTTAGCACTTTCCCTTACACTTGTTCTTCTTCAAAATTTATCCTCCTATACTTGTTATGACTCAAATATATATATTCTTTCTATTACAATACCATGGCCTGCAGCCTATGGGTGAGTCTCAAAATCGACCTATCACTTACCCATACAAGGGGCTAAAGCCCCTTTGACTCTTTCTTATATGCACGCTCCACTTCCACATTTTGCAGAGTCTTTACATTCTTTACAAAATTTTAGCCAAAAATTGATTAAACTAACCAAAATTGACCCTAGGGACCCTATCCCAACAGGCCCCCAACATAAATATAGTGACTCACACTTGAGTCACTGAGCTGGTTTCTCAACTTTGTGGAGGAGTTCACTCAAATGTTGCTTCAATGTGTTCAGCTCTATGGTACCTTATACTACAACCTTCTTCACCTCTTCGACCAGCTTTTCTGTATTCGGTCCCTCTACCGCAAGCTGCATGGTCGTATGAGTATGCTACAGTGCTTTCAGTTTCTCCTTAATGGTCTAAGAAATTTGGTTGGTCTCTTCTATCCAAGGTTGAATCCAGGCCTTTAACACTGATTCTTTTTGCTGCAATTCTTGTACTTGTGCCTGTATCATCTCCCCTTCCTGTAGGTGCGTCAAGCGTTGCACTGGCACCAATGTGTGCACAGTTGCCCTGATCTCATCATATTTTTGTTGGGCCTCTCTGATTTCTGTACTCAACCTCTGCAGGTTTGGGTCCTCCTGAAAAGTGTCCCATAATTCCATGGCATGGTTAAAAATAAAATCACATCCTTTAACTACAATCTCCAGAGTATTCATATGCTCCTTAATGGTTGCATCGCACTACTCCCTGACCTATGGCAGAGTAGTCGGTTGTAGCTTCAGTTGTAATTTTGATATCTTCATCTAGAAGTCAAATGTGACTCTGCCTATCTCATATTTTGATTTGCGGACTGTAGAATCCAATTTCCTGATCTTCGTTGTAGTTGTGGAGTCTTCTGGAATATGTAACTCTAGGACGGAATTACATGCATGTGTATTTGTTGTTTCCAGGCTCTGACTTCATGTTTCTAGCTCTTCCTTTTCTTTCAGGATCTGATCCTTCTCAGTGAATATTTGCTCATTGTTTACCTTAACCTCGATGATGACTGCAAGTGCACACTTCTCTCTGATTCGAAGCTCATCTGAGACCCCCTAATGAAGCGCATGGAGGGTTTGAAGTGGCAGCGCGACTAAGTTCACCCCCATGTCTTTGATTGTGCCCAGTAGAGAGTGGTCTTCCTCTATTTCCTCACAGACTGATCCTTCTGGTAAGGAGAGGACTCTAAGGTCCAGAGTCCTTTTTGTCTCCAATACACACTCAATCCCTTGTGCCAGGCTCACTTTCACCCTACTCGCTTGAATCCTACCTCTTTGGATCTGTAGCTCGCGCAGATACTTATGAACACTGCCTAGTGTTTGATTGATTACTATGCGTAGGTCCATTTCAACCAAGATCTAAAAGACCTTTGATTCCATGATCCTCTTTGGATCCTTCGTCACCCACAGCGAAGCAAACTTTGTTGCCTCCGGTAAGTCCTCATTCGATGGAGGAAACTGACTATCCTCTAGCAGTCGCCATGCTACTAATAGAATTAGCAACAAGAGCCAGGCATAATGAAATACCTTACTATCCTCCTATGCTTCGCAACAGTTTGCTAGAAATTATTTACATAGGTATTGTGCCCAGTTGTACTGCACCCCCTTCATGCATTATGCAACCAATGAAACTATTGGTGCCAGAACCTCTTCTGCGCAACATTTCCTCATTATCTTCCCGGCTAAAATTTGGGTAGTGAATTGCAATACTTGGTCTTGAATTGAGTGGCTAGAATATTCGCGTGACTTTTTTATCAGTCTGAACTTGATCTTCATTTTATCCGCCAGCTCCATTTCTTTTCATTTTCCTACAAACTCCTTGGCGGGGTCTGCCCCTTTATAGGCCAGCTTTGTAATTCTATGAATTAGTATATCAGTTATAGGGATGGGTTCACCAAGCCATAAGAATCCATCATGTACCAGCGTGAGTAAATGGCACACACAGACAATGTTTATAATTGACATGTGGAAGTGTTGCATGCAAATCATATGTAATAACCTGGCTTACTCGACGCCCTTAACCCATTTCATGGGTTCCAACCTTGTGACCCCAATTTCCTCATAATAAATCTTCGTCATATACTTATTGGTAGCTAGCTGAGGGAATTTCTAATGGTTGGCAAGATCCCAATCCTCCATCTTCAATACTAGGATGTGCGCTAAGAGCACACCTTCAAAAATTACCTCCTCGAGCAACAATGGTGTAGAGATCGTAAATTTACTCGAATTTGGGTCCTTTGTTACCTTGGCTTTCCATTTTCACAGAGGGATATACATTGGGAGCCTAGTGAGAGGATTGCCCTCCTCAACATCTAACTCCTCAAGTCCATCACGAAGTTCCTCTGTCTCTAAGTCCACTGGTTCCTCTGGCTGCTTCACCTTGTCCTTCTTCTCTTTCTGTCGGGCCTCTAGGTTTTTCCTTGGTGACTGCCTCACTAATACAGACTTCTTTTGCTTCTCTTTAGCATCTGATTTATTTGGCCTAGGTGACCCTAGTGTTGTAGGCACATCGGGCATAGCTTCCATGGACACAACTTCATGACCTTCTGCTTGAGAAACAATGGCTTCAGAACTGACTGGAGTAGACATTTGTGCGAGAATAATCCGTTAACTAATTTCAAGTAGCTTTGCGAATGTCAAATTGGAAACTAATACCTCCCAAACCTTTCGATTCATATAGCTAAAACAAGAGGGCTCATACACAATCGTCAAAAGGTAAAGTGTTCTTCGGCGGACCAACATGCCTAATTTATAAGAGGTTTTGAATTCAAATCCGACCATTCCCTCCATTTTCTGGTCATAAATGCATGTTTAGCGGCAGATATCCAAATATTTTTGCCATAAATGTCGCTTACCTAACAGATTTTCGCTATCCAATCAAGAACAGTGACTTCAACAACTATTTTTGGACCGACTATACGGCACCATCCTCCATGGAGCAACCCTCCAGGTGCATCTCTTCCTAGTGCACTCCTTCCTTTTGTCACATAGCCTCCCTACTTCATTTTTCTTATCTACGGGCATTATAGTTTATAGTCCCGTAATCCCTTACAACTTCCTGGATTATTAAAATTGTTCTGCTTCCATATAGTCATTGCACAGGGGTTGGATCCCCTGTGTACAACTTTAACCTGTTGTCATTCACTCTTCAAGGGAATATTTTTCCCTTCAGCTTCACGAGCTGAACTATGCCACCATCCGTGATCTCCTTAACAACATATGGCCCTAACTAGTGCACTTGAAATTTCCTCGGAAACTTTGTGAAATTGCTGTCATATAGCATCACTAAAGCATCTATCTTGAAAGTGCGCAACTTAATATACCCATCATGCCACATTTTTTCTCGTTCCTTTTGTACTTGCTGGTGAAATCCAGCAAGAAAGAGGTCCTCTTCCAACTCCATTGGTTTCCCGAGTTGTTCCTCTAAGATCTCGCGATCCACCATCTCTTTCAAAGTTATAATATGTAGACTTGGCACAATATATTCCATAGGCATCCCCGCTTCAATCCCATAGACCAACCTAAATGGTGTTTGGCCTGTCAATGTTTTGCAAGTTGTCCTATATTCCCATAGTACTGAGGTATGTACACATCCCAGTCATTCCTCTGTGTGATACAGACCTTTGTCAACGCGTTCTCTAAGACTTTGTTAAATTCTTCCACTGTTCCATTCCCCTGTGGGTGATAAGGCGTGCTCTTTTGGTGGTATACCTGGAATTCTTCAAGCATCGCGTTGATCATTTCATTTAAGAAATGTGTACCCCTATCACTCATCAACACCTTAGGGCAGCCAAACCGTGTTAAGACATATCCAAACAAAACTTCGCAATGGTGAAAGTTGTACAATCCTTCACTGGATGCGCTTCCACCTATCTAGTTAAATACTCTGTTGCAGTAATAATATACCGCGTGCCCGTCTTCTTTCCTGGTGGTTTTATTGGACCTATTAAATCAATTGCACACTTATCAAATACCTGCAATGAAACCTGAGGATTTAAAGGAAATTCATCTCTTTGTGAAGGCCTTCCCATCCTTTGGCAAGCATCGTATGGCTTGTTGTATGCCTTATAATCCTTATGTAATGTCGGCGACCATAAACCTACGTGCAAAAATTTTTGTGCAACTGCTTTTCTTGCATAGTGTCCTCCTACCACTCCTCCATGTGCTTCAATGAGGATACTAGCACATTTAAATTCTGGAACATACCTTCGCAGTATTTCACATTCTTATATAAGTGTCCTAAAATTACTGAAAAATCTGCAGAGCGGACTACTAATTCCTTCTTTTTCTAAGTGGAATATCCTCCTGGAGCTTTTCCCGTGGTTAAAAGCTGAATGATATCAAAAAAATGGCCATCTGTGACATGCACCTCAAAGAGTTGTGCATTCAGAAGTCCTTCCTCCAAAATATTTGGTTCTTTGTCCATTTCAATCCTTGACAAGTGGTTGGGTCCTGCATTCAGCCTTCCAAGCTTCACAATCACTTCAAAGTCATATTATTGAAACAACAATAACCATTAGTAGATATTTCCCCCCAACATAGGCTTATTGACCAGGTACTTCAACGTGGAGTGATTTGTATACATTTTAAAATGTATGCCCAACAGATAATGTCGAAACTTTTGCAGCGCGTAGACCATCACCATCCCTTCGTGCTCCGTAGTGGAATAATTCTTCGTAGCCTTTGATAACTTTCTCCTTACGAAGGCTATTGGATGATAAATTTATCCTTATCCTACCTATGTTAATACTGCATTGAGCGCAATACAAGAAGCATCGACATGCACATGGAATTCTTTCTTCCAGTCTGGAAACACTAAAATGGGTGCAGTCACAATATTTTCCTTTAACACATCCAGATTGCACTAACATTCTTTATCCCAACAAAACATCACATCTTTCTTCAATATTTTTTCCATCAGCATGGTTATTTGAGCATACGCCTTGAAAAACTTTCTATAATACCCAGTGTGCCCCAAGGTCACACGTAGCTGTTTTACATGCTTGGTAGCTTCCAAAGTCACAATCACAGTGATCTTCGCAGGATCTACCATCAATCCTTGCTTACATACTACATGGCCGAGAAAAATTCCAAAGGGCACATAGAATATGCACTTCTTCAAATTCAGCGTGATCTAATACCTTTGACATGTATCCAGCATAAGGCGTAGACTTGCAACATGGTGCTTCACCAACCCAAACACAGTCCAATCATCAAAATAAACCTCCAAAAATTTATGAATAAACTCCTTGAACATTGCGATTATGACCCAAGAGAAAATTCAAGGCGTGTTCTTCAATCCTAATGGCATTATTGTTATTGAAAGCAACCTCACTTTGTCACGAAGGTTTCCTTGCTTCGATATTCCGACATGATATTTATTTGATGGTATCCTGAGAACCCATCAGTAAATGAATAAGCCTCCTATCCACCAACATTCTCTAATACTTCATCTGTAAATAGTGTTGGAAACGGATCATGCACGCATGCATCATTCAACTTTCTGAGATCTATGCATATCCTAATTTAACCTTTTTGTTTCTTCTCTTGGACAACCATACGGCTTACCCAATTGGATTCTTCTATTGTTTCAATAATACCGGCATCCAAAATCTTATCAAGCTCTTGGAGCACCTTTTCTTTATACTTTGGATTTAGCTTGAAGGTCTTTGCTTGACGAGATTTGCATTCGGTTTCAACGTAATCTTCATAACACCCAAATCTCCAACGATCCCCTTCAGATCTACAAACTTTGTTGGAAATAGGTCTTGGCATTTGTGTAGTAGTTCAGCCACCTTATTGACTGTATCTTCATCCCAATAGTCTCCTATCTTTGTGAACTTAGGCTTTTCTTCAAATCCAATATTTACTTGTTTAGTTTTCAATGGCGCTGATATATCTGGGTTTTCTACTTTCGGTCCTTCAACTTCGTGATGTCCTTTTGCCTCTGGAATGTTAATATTTAGTGGATCAGCTTCTTCCTCTTGAGCAATCACATTGTAACATTCCAACGCATGGTCAAGCTATGTACTCCAATCCAACTGATCTCATTCGACTGGTTCTTTAGGCATTCTGAATATAGATGCTTTTACTTCCTAGAGCACTTCATCAATGCATTCAAACCCATCCTCAAAGCTGAAAGTCTATAAGAAACTCTCTTTTAGGATATCCCGTGGAGAAGCTCTGTTTCCAAATACCAGTTCATTGGAATTGTATCTAAGGTATGACAGAAAATGTGCACCCATTCTGGTTGTGGTTCCATTCTCCCAGCCTTAGTCCATCATGCCAAATGATCGTGCAGATCATCCTTCCCATTGTACTTTTTTGTCATTTGGGTATTAGCTTACCCAAACCTTAATCACATCATTCTTCTATATTCCTTCGATCTAGCGAAGCTCTCCTTGTGCGTACCCCACCAACGAGTAGGCGTAGCGCGCAGTGCCAACTCCAATGCTTGGAAGTGATGTTCTTCAGGTACTTCCTTTTCAAATTTATCTAAAAAAAGATCCACATCATTCAAACCATCATAATGTGGAAGCTTTCTTACCTCATTTGAGACACACCTCAGCAATTTGGTCATCATATTGCAACACAACGTAGATACTCCATGAAACAGATTATGTCAGTATTCAAGCTCTTCATTTGATTCTAAGGTGCAGGAACTATCCATGTCCCATGCAATTCGTCCATCGGTGGTAGGATTGATCCAATCTTTGTTCTACACTATGATCTTGTATATCTAATCCAGATCATCGTCATCTTCCACAAAGTCACAAACAGGTTCAGTATAAGTTGCTCCCTCAGTAGGGTCTAGTGGTACTATGACCCTGAGCGACTTCCTTTCAAACATCATTTTCTTCTTCTTTAAGTTGATTACCACGTCCATATCAAAAGCCCAGTCAATTCCTAGTAGCACGGGGTATGGTTTACTATCATCCACTATTTCAATGACCTCAAAGTCAGCCAGCGTGCTTGCACCCTCAATGTCTACCATTACACCATATAAGCACCCCATTGAAATAATCTTCTATTGATTTTCCATGTGTAGCTAAATAGGATACCACTGCAACGCAGGTCTCCCCATCCTTTCCCACGTCTGCTTGGGCAGGACATTTGCATCAGATCCCAGATCCAAGATTACCTGGTCCATTTCATATTCTCCTATTTGCGTGGTTATCCTCATTTCGTGTCCCATTCACTTCTTATGCTTGCCAATTTTCCTCACAATGCGATGTTCAGCAGGCGTCTTTTCTTTATTTGCACACTTTTCAATTAACTCGTACAACCCTTCTATCACTTTCTTATCACGTAGAAACTTCATACAGGTCTTTAGAAAAGTAGTTAATACCAAAGGATATACTTCTTCTGTCGTAATAGTTTCTTGCATCTTCTCCTGACTTCCTGAGGTAGAGGACTCAACGAAGTTCTTATTTTCTTCCATGAATATCTCTTTAGCTCTATTAAGATCAAAGTCTAGTTCTTCCTCAAAAGCCTTGTGCACCCACCCATCAGCCTCAGGTTGCTTACCCTTATCTGCATGAGTGACCATACCACTTCTTATTACTATATTTATGCTATGATCTTCTTTGCGGGGCTCATCTCTCATCATCTGGATGTTTTGCATAGGTTGTTGGGGTTGTGTCTTATTTTCTTGCAACTTTTCCATAAGGATCAGACATTCCTCTATCACATGGTCAAACTATCTGCAATACTTACATGAAGGATGCATGGAGTTTGTGAAATCTCACGCGAAGTGACCTGCTTCACCACAGTTATAGTAAAGTATCTTCCCACGTCCTTTGCTAGCTCTGCCCCCTCTTCTGTGTCCTCGGCCTTGGAATTCTCCTCACACTGCTCTTACACCTTGATATTGAGGCTGATTTTCTTCCCACATTTGGTAGTTAGGGGTCCTTACCATCATTAGCTCATAACTCCTACAATGGCATTTGTCATGACCTACAGATTTATAGAAATTGCAAAACAACTGCTGGGGGATCTGTACAAACTTCTGTAGTAAATGGAAATTATTAGTCGCGTGTTGTCCTGTAACCTGACAGATAGTGCACCATGGTGCGGCTCTCGTGCTCAGCCCAACAGTATTATCTGATTTCAGGGGGTGGTCCCTCCCCCAATAAGATAGTTCTGATAGACCGGGAAATGGTCCTTATCGTGCCCATGGCTCTTACATTTCAAGCACCAGACTTCAGTGCGCACCTCTGGTTGCGCTTCCTTTCCTTTCTTCAGACTCTGCAACTCCAAGTGCAGGCTTTCTAGCTGTGAGTGAATTTGTTATACTCCAAGGTTTTTATCCAGGATGGGTGAGGCCTCCAACCTCATCGCGATTTCTAAGGCTTCTTCTTGCATTGCTATATTTTGTTGCGATAACGGCAATCTTAAGTGTGGTAAGAGTGACACAATATACCAGTCTCAATGTTGGGAATCTGTAATCACCATATTGGCTTGCTTGATCAGGAATTTCAACCTTTGATCGAAATCCCAGGGTGACTCATCGATCTTTTGTCGAATCTCTTTAAACTCAGTCACCAACTGCGCCTCTAACTTAGGCTTCCTAAACTCCTTATTCAGAGCTTGTTGTGTTTCTTCCAACATCACATTGGGGTTATTATTGCAATACTTTATGTACCATGTCAATGCTCGATCTTGTAAGGCTGTGACCAATTGCGCCTTCTTGATGTTATCATTCGTAATCTTCCTTCACGCAAATCTATACCTTCCCAAGGTCTACTACTACAACTCTATTCAACTCACCTCCAGGTCTTCACAAAGGGATATGATCGTGCTTATTAGACCAAAAAGAGATTGATTCACCACTTTCGCTCAGATAATAACAACCCTAGATATGCCTTCGTGCAGATCTTCCTATCTGAACAGTTATCATAACAAATCTAGTTACTATCTTCGCAAAAACAATTTAGTACCCACTTCATGCATAGATATTAATGATTCAACATATTCACAGAGAGAATACACTTTATTTCATAGAAAATAGATCATTAAGCGACAATATATAAACTTAAATAGAAATAAGAACAAGGCACAGATGCAATAGATTCGGTCTAAAATACTCTTTATTAGATTTAACATTCAATTTACAGACTCTTCCACCCTATGCACCCAGCTGCAGGGGCCTACACACTTAGCTGCAACTTGCCAACGTCTCCACACACTCAGTTGTTGGAGCCTTCTCCTTTTGCCAAAGTACAGGAACACAGAGCTTTCCTACCTTAGCACTTGCCCTTACACCTGTTTTTCTTCAAAATTTATTCTCCTATACTCGCTATGACTCAAATATTTATATTCTTTCTATTGCAATACCATGGCCCACAGCCTATGGGTGAGTCTCAAAACTAACCTATCACTTACCCATACAAGGGGCTAAATCCCCTTTGCCTCTTTCTTAGTTGCGCGCTCCGCTTCCACATTTTGTGGAGTCTTTACATTCTTTACAAAATTTTAACCAAAAATTGATTAAACTAACCAAAATTGACCCTAGGGACCCTATCCCAACACATTCTGATGTAGTGCATGGTGATGAGATGCTATTATTCAAAGAGGTTTTTGATTTCTCAACAATGTTGTTGAATGCCACGGACAAATTAGCCAGATCACATAGAACCATGGTCACTGAATTAAGTTTTACTTTAGGAAGGTTATAATTCTTGCAATGAAAAGATTTTATGTATGAACATTTACCATTGTTTGGCTAATTGAAAGTAAAAATTGTAGTAGAAATGACCTGGGTTAAGAATGAAGTCGTAGTACTACCATTTTCAAGAGTCAAATGTCATGAGAATAATCTCATAGTTAAGAAATATGAGTCCAATATGAAGTAAGTTTGGAAAAGAAAAGAAAAGGGAGGAATACTTTATCTAAATTATTATGATTAATATCATGGAAATTGTATGCTTATGATACAAGTGAGATTTTGATCTATCCAAGAAGTATAGATGATGGTTGTGAGGTTGAAAATCCTACGAATAGGGCCATTGTGGTGACACTAGAACGCCATGGTATAAATTGATCACCATGAGTTATGTTTTGACAAATATGTTATGTTATTTAGAGAAAGATAGAGGGATGCATTGGTTGTAAGAGTCCGTAAGTCTTGAGACTCTTCCTATGCAAGGAATTATTACCTAGGAATGGATTCCCTGAGGGACTAGGGAGGCAAATAAGGTGACACTTGAACTTGGAAGGCATGTGATTGCAAGGAAGGGGATACTTGAATGAATTGGTTTACAAATATTCATGTACATACTCATTAGGATCATGAATGAATTAGGTGTATCCAAGAAAACAATGAGTTGAACATGTTCCCTGAGGAAGCCTTGTGAAGCAACAAACAACCATGTAGGAATGTGTTGGAATTCCAATAGGTCTATAGATAACTAGACCGTGAAAAATGAATGGCATTGCTTGAAGTGGGACCTAAAGACATGGAAAATGTTGTTGATATGAAATTTGTATGTCCATGCTTCTACATAAAATGGTTTTACAAATAGATGCCACTAAGTACAATGTTCCTTAAAGGGGAAGGGGATTGTGACACCCACTTCATTACCCCAAATTTTGTAATGTAATTAAGAAAAAATAATGTTGGGGTGCCAACATTTATACTACGATGTCAAACTCTATAATATGTTGATGTGACATTTATTTTTGTTAATAAAAATGCTAGAGCTGAAGAAAGGGGACAAACAATATATTATGATGCATTACGGAGATGGGGAACTTGACTTAAGAGGAAAAATATACTTTGGGTGAATATTTCCCTTTGATGCGATGGTTAGTCTTCCCAAAAAACTGAAAGGTTGGGAAGATGAAGGGTCAAGGGTCAAGGGTCAAGGTGTGATTATAAAAATAAGAGGGAGGGGCAATCAACATGTTCTTCTTCATGGTTCCTAAGTTTATAGTTTTCCTCTCTTCTATTAATCTCTCATACATCTCTCTATCTCTCACTTAGAAATTTAGAATTTGTAAAAGGATTGGTGATGAAAACCAGAGAGGTTTAGACCTTATGGTTGGTTAATATTTGTGAGTGACAACTTAAGTGACAAAAAATGAATGTGTTGCAACACTTTTTTCTTTGGATTAGATGGATCTTGGGACTATGGATGGTCATGGTTGTGTGTGGCACATAGAGAATTTAAGAGGGAAGGACCAAGGGACTGCAAATATTAGAGAATAACTCATTGTGCTATGCAAACTTGAATGGTATTTTTGTGAATGTGAGCCTACTCAAAGATGGAAAGGTTGATCACTGAGTTTTGCTTTGTGTGTTTGAAAGAGAGTGGCCTTCACTTCTAATGTTAAAATATTTTCCAAATATGAGTGTGTGAAATACCCCTGAGTTAAGTTCTCCTCAAGGCATCAAAATATAGCATGGGGGTGGCTAGTTGTGAGAAAACTTGTAGCGTATTCTAGCTTATGGTGGGGTGGAATGTGGCTCACCCTATTTCAATTTCTAGTATTTTTTTCCACTGCAATAAATAAATATTTATTCCTATGTTAATGATATTTTTGGCATAGATGTTGTAGCAACATGCATGATTATTTAATTTTTATTTTCAACAAGTTTATATGTAAATGCATTTACCCTTCAACAAATTTATCATGGTTGTATATGTTATACTATTTGGCTATAGCTTTTTATATGTATTAAATTTTGTAACAACACTAGTTGAGGAAGATAAGCTTCCTAAATTCTTCTTTAAACAAGTCATGTTGGAATTTTTGCTATAACTTTTCTTTTGGGAGGTTCCAAAAGTTGAAACTTAGACAATAGTGAGGGGAAATCCCACTGATCATATGTCCCAATCTTCAGTTCTCGGTTCACACAATTTTAGGGAATATGATTAGAGGAAGTAGGACTAAATGCATTATTAAGCATGTCATGTAAGTTATTTTGCTATAAAAGAAAAACTGATAGATTCTAGATGTTGAAACTTAGACTATAGTGAGGGGAAATCTTGTTGATAATCTTATCCAACTTTCATATCTTGGGTCACGATATTTTAGGAGATATGGTCAGAGTAAGTCAAGCTTTCTGGATCCTCCTAAAATCTTTCATCAAACAGACCTTTTTGGCATTTCTGCTATAACTTTTCTCCTGGGAGGTTCTAGAAGCTAAATATTGGACCATAGTGAGGGAAAATCCCACTAATCATCTGGTCAATCTTTTATATATTATGTCACATTATTTTAGGAGATATGATTAGAGGAAGTCGAGCTTCCTAGATGCTCCTAAAATCATGCATCAAACAGGGAATGTTGACATTTCTACTATAAATTTTCATTTGAGAGGTTCGAAAGGATGAAACTTGGACCATAGTCATAGTGAGGGAAATTCCCACTGATCTTGCTTAGTTTTCAAAACTTGTCCAGCTATAATTTAGGATATATTCCTCTAGGAACTTACAATATTAGTTTGCATGAAAAGTTTTTTAATAAATACCTAATTGGTTTAATGATTCAATGTATACAAATTGTTTGATGAAATACCCCATTGAAAATGATGTTTTTTGGACGATGATAGTAGTGTTGTACGTTAACATTATTGTATGATAGTATTGTTGTATTTTGAAAATAGAATCCATACAGGTGAATTGAATTTAAGAAAATGTGGAATAACTGTGATATCAATAGATGTCGATAGATGAACCCATCGATGTTATGAAATCAATTAATAATAATGAAACTATAGATCTCCTAAAAATTTGCCTAAAATCTTCATATTTCAGCTTTAAAGGAAAAATTTGTGAACAAACTCATGGAGTAGCAATGGGATCTCCTCTATCTCCTATAATTTCTAACATATACATGGAACATTTTGAATAGAAAGCCCTCAAATATTTTCCTTACACCCTAGAAGAATGGAAAATATTTGTCGATGATGTTTTTGCAAAATGGAGTCATGGTAAAAATAAATTGGAAGAATTTTTAACTCACATTAACAGTCTCTCAAGTCACATTAAATTCACCATTGAAATAGAAAAGGATAACTAATTACCCTTTCTTGACATCCTTTTATCCAAAAAAGACGGGAAACTTATCTCCCAAGTTTACAGAAAGAAAACTCACACTGAAAGATACCTACACGCAAACTCTCATCACCATCCCAAACAAAAATATGGAATTATTAAACCCTAACTACAAGAGCTACTAGAATTTCTGACTCAAATCACCTAAAGCATGAACTAAACCACCTCCGCCAAGTCTTTGAACATAATGGATATAATAGAAACATCATCAACAAAACCATTCGTCAAACCCTAAATAGAAATAATGTAAAGAAAACCCTAGACATTCCAAAAATCTCTTTGCCATACATAAAAGGAACAACAAATAGAATATCTAGAATCCTAAACAAACACAACATTAATATTTCTTTCACCCCCCATAATACAATTAGAAAAATCATAGACTCCGCAAGGGGTTTACATAGTCCCTGTTCTTGTGGAAAAGAATGCATAGTGAAACATGAATATCACTTAACATTAGACTTAAAGAGCATGTTGCAGACATATCTAGGAATAGAACCACAAAATCTGCTCTTGCAGAGCATGCTTTCTCATCCTCACACTACATCCGAATGGAAGAAGCTAAACTTGTCATCAAAGAAGAGCACTACCTAAAACGAAAAATTAAAGAGGCCATAGAAATTGAAAAAAGAAAGAATAATATGAACCGTGATGAAGGCCTTAACATCAATAATACCTGGAAACCCTTAATAAATCAAACTTCTCATGATAACAAATAAAAAATCTCTAGAGAAAAATTGAAAATTTTCTAAAACTTTTTAATTTCATTTCTCTTAATATTAAACATAAATAATTCTAGTCATATTTACTTATAATAATAATAACTTTTAAATTAATTATTTCAGCACATAACATAATTAATTTACACAAATATTTAAAATTATATAAAAGTTATTATAAATTAATAAATAATTATTAAATTTATTATAGAATAGTTATAACTCTTTAATAAATCTTCACCTCACAAAATAATTATTTCCATAATTTTTCACAAATAATATTAAATATTTAATAACTAATAAACTAATTTCTTCTAGTCGACTCCAAGATATCCTCCACTCTAATTATTATATATAACCCTAAATTTTCCTAGCCCTAACACACGCCAATCTTCTAAAGAATATTTGGGGCTCCCCTGAAGATGGACTCACATAGAAGTCCGAAATGTTGGGTTTAACAAAACTCTGAAGAGGTTATTCCACATTTCTTAAAGTATTGTTTTATTTTATTTATGACTAATTGCATGCAATGAATTTGAAGAGATGTGTTATATTATAATTTGCATGCAAACTATTTAATAAAATACCTCAAAAACATAAATCAAAAGTTACATGATTGAGTAGCATATTTAAGTTAGTATGTTAGAAGTGGAATCAGGCTAATGTTTCTTATTTGATTTCATACAAAATGTTGGGTGCAACCCAAATTGGCCTAGATTTTGGCAAAAGACTGCATTTTGTGGAGCGAAGTGCACAGTGGAAAATGCAGCGGAGCATGAAGTGGACCGTGCAGTAGAGAAGCGGAGCACAAAGTGGACCGTGCATTAAATATACCATGCGGTGTGGGGGCTTCGGGGCAAGTCGAAGCCCCTCCTTTTTGTAAAAGAACACAATTTTGTAAGAGATGAATGGTTCTCGGACCATAGTAGCTTGTTTTAGGGAGTCTGTGGTATTTAAACCATGGTATTTGATGATGTAACCCTCGATGTAATAGTATATATAGGGTAAAGTAATAAATAAGAGAATCATATTTATGATCTAGATCAATGTTATGATTGTATTATTGTGATATGTACTTTGGAGAGAGGTGAGGCTCTGCAGCTGAGTGCACAGACAACCTACAGCTTAGTGCGCAGGTCAAGAACTATTTTTTGTACAATAGTTATTATTATGATCAATAGTTTTTGTGGATGTAGCCCCACATTGGGGTGAACCATCGTAATTTGGTGTTTTCATTTGTATATTTTCTTATTATCTGTTGTAGCGTAGACTTTTATTACAGTTGCATTTTACTTTCATCACAGTGATGATTTATGGATTTATATGATATATTTAAGTGATTAATGTAATGCGGAGAAGTGATTTATGAATGTTAAGTACAAGAAAACATAATAATACCACATCCCCCAGTCCCTCAAGACTGCAAAAACATGGTTCAGCATCCTCCCATAGTCACTTCATATGAGACCGTGATCTACTTGCAGGTCGTTGTTGAAAGGGCTAGTGATTATGGGTTTTTTTTGGTGCGCAATATAGATCGAACCTGGGTTAGCCCAACCCAAGCCAATGAATGGTTCTGTTGTTGGGATCAGGACCTGTTTGATGGATATGTGGATGTGGCACATGTTGAAGAAAGAGATTCAAAACTGGATAGAGCTAAAAGAGAGAGAATTTGCAGATCAAGAGAACATAAACCCTCATCTGATGCCTAAAGCTTGGTTGCAGGAGTATATTTTCATAGATCAATATAAAATTTTCGTCGGTTCGTTCCCAATTGAGTTGTACAAGTGGATATCAAGGTTGACCAAAATAAAGGATTGTTTTAAGGGTGACAAACCTATGGTATGGACTCCTACAGCGACTCAAGAGCACTGACAATAGGATTTCAAGGATTGTTGATTTATGGATTGATAGCATCTTGAGAGGATTCATTACTGAATTCACAATATACTCGATTGTTTCCTACAGTGAAGCGGAATGACAATTTTTCAAAGGATTGTGAGGTAAGTATTTGAAATCTCTGAAACTCTGGATTAAGATGCTTCTGTGTGAAAAGGGTGTTTTACGGATGCAATCAGATATCTAGATTACTTATTTTTGGAAGAAGATCTGAATAAGACATTAAAGTAACATGAAGTGGAAAAAGATATAGAGTACATACTAGAAATAGATCTCATGGACAAGAGTTGAAAACTTTCATAGAGATTGACTATAGTCCTCTTTTGAGTTAATCTGAAAGTGAAGAAAGCCTCCCAGATAACCTCGAGGTAACTCCATAGTATTCACCCTTCCATCCTGACATTTTTTTGAAGACAAAATCCATTAATAGATAGGGTGTCCCAACCCCCATCCCCCTCCTCCTCCCCCTCCCCCCCCAAAAAAAGAAGTATGGTTGATGATATTAAACTACCCATTTTCAAAGGAACTAGATCGAAGGATCCAGAACAGCTTTTGTTTTTATGTGAAGCAGTATGAGCAGCAAAGCAGATCAAAGATGAGAACATAAAGAAATCACATCTCGTCACAATATTCTAAGATAGATAATTGACATGGTATATGAAGTATTCAAGTAATTAGATCATAACATTTGCATATATTAAAACAATTCTCATAAAAGAGTTTAAGAAGCCAAAGTCTGAGTCGCGGTGCATCGTCGTGTTGAAAGAGATAAAATAGAAACCTACTAAGTTTGTTTGGGGTTTGATTAGAGATTTATGGTATTATTATATCAAGTAAGCTTTAACATATCGCCGCAACAACATCTAGAATGGTTTATAGCTACCCTTCTACCACATATCAGATTGCCTTTTATGCAACAAAAGATAGGAACTCGAGCTAAATTTTAGAGATTGCAATGAAATTGGAAGCTTCGCCTATAGGGGATACTAAAAAAGGCATGCAACAAATTCATAATCAGTTGGCGAACATAACCCTACAGTTACAAGATATCAAGAAAAGAAAAGAAGTTAGAGAATAAGTATGGTGTACGAAGTGCAAATCGGAGGTCCAATCAAAATAACAGTGCCCTATCTTCAGGAATTACATGGATAATGGGGCACCGAATGCCCTGAATGCAAGATCCAACCTATGGTGCGAGATATGTAAGACTAGAGGTGAACACCATTCAGAAGATTTTTATTTCTCACAAAAATATGTGCAAACTCCAAGAAATATATATTGCAAATTATGTAAATCAGTATGACATGATGAGAACAAATATTTTCGAGCTTACAAACTAATGATGGAGCATGGTGCTGACACTTATAGAATGAAAGAAGAAGAGAATGGACATGAGGAAAATGGATAGCGTGGTGGTTGAGGAGGTTACCAAGGAATAGGTCGAGGTGGTGGAGCTGGTCAAGGACATGGACAGATTATTTTCTATAACTGCAGCTAGCCAGGACACTTTGCGAGAGACTGCCAGAACCCCACAATGACATGTAAGTATTGCAAATCCTTTGACCATGTAATTGAAGAGTTTCTTGTATTTATGGTGAATATGAAAGGAAAAAGTAATCAATAGCTTACACAAAATATCCAAATGATGATTGTTGAAAGGAGGACCCACGAACCTTGAATTAGTATTGTTACCAGAAGTGGAGCTATGACCAGTGGTGATAAATTAGATGAAAAGAAAGAATATAAAACGCATGGCTCAGAAAGACTACTGAGAAAGTTCATGTTTTTTACATTCAAAAAGAAAAAGAAGTATTTATGGAAGAAAAGTGAATTTTTATGGATGTTGGAGCTTCGACCTCTAGCGCACAGCCGAATTAGAAAAGTAACTATGATGTATCATCAGCTTTGACATAGGACCGAGCTCTTACACAAGACCAGGACTCAGCAAATCTAGTACGTAATTTAAAATATTTTCTGCAAACTTATATGAAACTGTTAAGAGATCAAAAGGTTGTAGAAGGGCTTCAGGAGTTGATAGATTCATGTGCATCCAAAGAAACACTGCGAAGTGAGATGCGTGCAGTCAATAGTTTGCATTAATAGAAGAGAACGAGAAGAGAAATGAGTCTTAGTGTACTAATAGGAGAAAATGAGATGGATCAAATTATTTTGGATTTGGGTTCTGATGTTAATGTGTTAACAAATCAGACATTGGAATTAATGGGTAATCCAAAGCTACAATGGTCACCTATTCAGTTAAGGATGGTAAATCAGAAAAATATCTTCCATCTAGGAAGACTACCAAGTGTCACAAGTGGATATTGAAGGAGTTTTCACTATTTCTGATTTTGAAGTAATAGGTATTGTCGATGACAATAACCCATATCCTACATTGCTTGGAGTTGACTAGGAATTTGACAATATGGCTATAATTAATCTGAAGAAGAGGCAAATGACATTTGAAGGAAACAATATGAGAGTAATTGTTCTTTTGGATCCATCATAAGGAATAAGATATACAAAACCAGTCAAAGAAGAATAATGTGCAACTAACATAGATAATATCTATCAAATGACAGCAAAGGAATAGGATTTTGTTAACTCTATTATAGAGGGAAAGTTGAGTTGGGAATGTGATATTTCTTGTACTTTAGACTCAATAGAAGAGTTGGAGAACTGGTAGAATAGGTTGCATGAAGTAACCACAAGGCATTGTTCAAGAATCACCAAATCAGTTCGTTGTATGATCTATGAAGTATGTAACATGCCTTCTTATGATGGCTTAGAAGATGTAAATACATTTCTCAATGATTATGAAGAACAAGTTCTAGAAAATGAAATTTTTTCAGCCTTGGATATAGCCCTGAAAGCTACTTTTGCTAGATGGTGGGGTGCACACAAGAAGAACATAGGAGGTTGGCACGAATGTTGAATACTGATGTGGATAAGGTTTGGACAGGTAAATATAGAGATGGAGATAAAACATGATGGTGAAACTAATCCTAGGGAACATATATAGCTATGCACTACAATATGGAAGGAGATTCCACAACAAGAATGGGTACATGGATTCATTCATACATTAGAGACAATCCCTGAGAACTGGTACCTAGAAACAGAGCTTCGACATGGTTCTGTGAATTGGGTAGACATGGTTGATGGCTTCATATTGTCATTCAACTTTGAGGATGATTGTTCGTACACAGATTTGTCCCTTCAGACAGACAATGATAAGATCTTTGAGAATGTAACCCCGCTGACATGGCAGCAATGTGATTGGGATGCACAGATAGAAAATCCACTGGAATGTTATAGCCTTAGTGCAAATGAAGAAGAAGATCCTCACAACATCGACATAGAATAATAAGAAGGATACCACAAAGTAAATGGACCTGAGCTATAGATTCTTGACATCACGAATCCATTGAAGATCAAGAAGGTAAACATAGGACCAGAGAAGAAACCCACGTTTGCAACAATAGGAGACTACTGGGATGAAGAGACAACCTGTAAAGTTATAGAGTTACTTCATGAATATCAAGAACTATTTCCCACTAATTTTTCAAATATGAAGGGTATAATAGGAGATATAGGAATGATGAATATTCCCCTTAATCCTGATGTGAATCTAGTTAAGCAAAGACCTTATAGGTTGAATCTAAAGTATAAGGAAAAATTGAAAGTAGAAATTGATAAAATTATGGCAGTAAGAATTATTGAACCTATAGAAGAATCAGAATTGGTGAGTCCTATGGTAGTGTAATAGAAGAAGACTCAAGGAGAAATTAGGATCTATGTTGATTTGAGAAAGTTGAATGATGCATGTTTACATGATCCCTTCCCTACCCCTTTCACAGATGAAGTACTAGACAATATAGGAGGTTAGGAAGCTTACTCATTTACAGATGGATTCTCAGGTTACCATCAGTTTAGGATTGTACCTGAAGAACAACATAAGACCACATTTTCGACAAAATGGGGCTCATATCAATACACAGTAATGCCTTTTGGATTAAAAAATTCCCCAGCTATATTTTCTAGGGTGGTGGTCACAGCTTTTAATGAATATATTCACATGTTTTTAGAGGTATATTTTGATGATTAGATAGTATTTGGATTATTAAGCAAACATATATTGGAAGTTTAAGATTGATGCTCGACACATGTAGACAATATCAGATTTCTTTGAACTTAAATAAGTGCATATTTTGTGTACCTTTTGGCATACTGTTGGGACATATTGTTTGTTAGCAAGGACTAATGGTGGACCTTGCTAATATTTCTATCATTGTGCACTTGCCTCCACCTAATATAGTAAGACAGATTCACACTACGTTGGGACATATAGGGTATTACAGAAACTATATCAAGGGGTATGCTTGAATTACTGTGCCTATGGAGAAATTATTGAAGAAGGATGTAACTTTTCAGGGAGATGAAGAATGTCATAAGAGACTCGACATATTGAAAGAAAAAATGGTACTTTCTCCTATACTAGTGTTCCCTTATTGGAATAAGGAATTTCATGTCCATGTGGATGCCTTTGGTATAGCTTTAGGAGTGGTACTTGCACAACCTGGTGCAAGAGAGATTGATCATCCTATAGCTTTTGCAAGTAGAAATTTATCTAAAGAAAAAAAGATTTACATAACTACTAAAATGGAAGGATTTTCCATTGTGTATGCTTTGCAGAAGTTTAGACATTATTTGGTGGGGTCACACCTTAAAATGTTACAGATCATTATGCGCTAAAGTATTTGGTTAATAAGCCTGTCTTAGGAGGAAAAATTTGCAGATGGTTACTTTTATTCCAGGAATATGACTTTGAGATCATTGTTAAACCAGGGAGATTGAATGCAGGACCTGGCCATTAGTCAAGATTGGAAACAAGAGAAGAACCAACCAACATAGAGGATAACCTTCCCAATGTGCAGCTATTTGCAATCAGAATTGCAGATGGCCATTTGCATATATCATTCAGTTTTTGAACATAGGAATGGCTCCTTCAGAGTATAATATATAGCAAAAGAAATAATTAGTGGTGAAGGAAACTGATTTTTCATTAATAGAAGAACCAATTTATAATATGGGACCAGATGAGATATTGTGCAAATATGTTCCTGAACATGAAAGACAGATGATTCTAGTATAGGATCATGAGGGCATAGCTCGTGGAAATTATGCAGGAAAATCTATTGCGTAGAAGATTTTGAGAGCAGGATTGTGGTGGCCTACACTACACAAACATGCAAAGGAATAATCTCGATAATGTGATGTATGTTAAAGAATAGGGAAGCCTTCCAGAAGAGATGAGATGTCATTGGTACCACAAGTTACATTCCAGGCCTTTGATAAATGGGCTATTGATTTTGTTGGACCCATCAACCCACCTGGAAATAGGACTGGTGCGAGGTACATAATTACAGTAGCTGGCTATTTGACAAGATGGGCTAAAGCACAACCAATAAGGGACTGTAGTGTAGATACTGTTGCAGAGTTTATTTTTGAGTACATATTGTCTAGATTTGGATGTCCAAAGATCTTGATGAGCGATCAAGGTTCACACTTCCTAAATAAGACTATTGAAGCATTGGCTGAAGAGTTCGAATTTTATCATCAGAAGAGTACCCCTTATCACCCTCAAGCCAATGGAATGGTAGAAGCATTTAATAATATTTTGGAGAATGCACTTACTAAGGTATATAATGTGAATAGAGATGATTGGGACCTTAGAATTCAAATAGTTTTATGGGGTTATAGAACCACTTGTAAAAAGTTGACAGGTCAGACACCTTTCAAGTTAGTTTATGGGCAAGAAGTTGTGATGCCCATGGAGTACATTGTGCATAGCTTGAGGATGGCAGCTTTTATATATATGGGAGGCCTTGATATAATGAAGGAAAGAATGTCGTAGGTGATTACTTTAGTGGAAGACAAATTTATAGCAGGATTCCATCAGTAGGTACAGAAAGAAAGAGAAAAGGCCTGGCATGATAGACATATTAAGCAAAGTAGTTCCAAGTAGGAGACCTTGTTCTCCTCTATGACAGTAAGTTTGCAAAATTTCTAGGAAAATTCAAAATGCATTGGTTGGACCCATACATTATCAAGCATATTACTGATGGGGGTACAGTTCAATTGGCAAAGTTAAATGGAGAATTGATTCAAGGAAGAGTAAATGGTAGCATATTGAAGTTGTATAGAGACAATCCTTCCCATATAGCTTCACTCTAGAGAAGAAAGGGGAAAGGTCTTAGCGCATCCAGAAACTCGCAACAGGGGTGCGTGAGGCTAAGGAAGAAATGGCCAAGGTTTAGGTGGATCTGAACCTTCATATAGCCGAGCTACAATTTAAGGCACAACATTCAACACCGCCAGAGATTAAAGAATAGTGCGCCAGCACGATCACAATAGCCATAGCAGAGGTCAACAGCGCAGTGAAAGATTGAACCAAGCTATTTGAAGAGTCATTCAAGGTTCTCACCACTCTGCAGGAGGACCCGAACATACAGCACTTAGAAATAGAGGTGTGTGAGCTGCAACAGAAATATGATGAGATAAAATGGACCGCATAGATGGTTTCCCTTACACAAAGGCTCACGCAGATGCAGCAGGCAAAAGCGCTCAAGGAGCAGGTGGATGTTGCTCGACACAAGGAAGTCGTTTTGAAGGTGCACATACAACCATGGATTGATGAGGCATTCATCATTACAGCCTCTATTGAAGCAAAGCTCACACAAATGCAAGGTACACAGCAACAGGTTCAGGGAAGCAATTCAGCTACAGCAGTTTTTGAAAAACGCATCCAGGAAGTGCAACAGGTAGCCGCTCAGAGCACTGTCGATCTTGCAACAATCCAGGCAGAGTTGGGAGGTCTTCGCACAAAGATCTCTGCACCAATAGAGTGACTCGAGGGCGAGTCGCGATGTTTGTGTTGGTGGCCTGTTGGGCGCGGGATCCCCCAAGGGAAGTCTTGGGGTTAAAAGTCCAGATTTTGGTCACAAATTGTAACTTCGATGTAAAAGCTCCACATTTTGTGGGCGCGGAGCACGTAGCTTGTAAATGAGTCATAGGGTTGTCTGCCCTTAATTTTGTAATGTAAAGTCGGCTATAGAGATCTACCCATGGTTCGTGGACCATGGGATTGTATAAATAGAGTGAGGCTCTAAGTAGTTAAAAACATCTATCAAGAGGATAAGAAGAAGTCTAAGGATGAAGAGTTGAGTCGTGTTTAAAGTGTAAAGTCTAGTTTTGGGTTGTAGAGTATGAGAAGGCTCTGCAACTGAGTGCACAGAGGCCTAGTAGTCCGCAGCTGAGTGCGCAGACCCCTGTAGTTGAGTGCGCATGGTAGGTTGAGTCTGTAACCGTTGAAGCATTAATAAAGAGACATTTTGTATCATTCCTGTGTATTTATCTCCTGTTTTCTGCATTGAATGCATTGGGTATAAATTACATTTATGTTGTTTATATGGTGTGAACATGAATGAATATGTTGAATAAGTGAATGCAAGATCAAATATCTATTTATGCAAAGTTAACTAACCTTAGTATGAAGATAAGTAATATCTGCAGTATAAGTTAGGGAAATAGCCCATATCATTGCCATAGCAGTGCAAAATCCCCTCAGCCCCTGGTTAGGGCTACACGAAGGCGATTATAACAGATCGTTAAGGTCTCACAGGTCCTCACAGCGCGCGATGTGACCTGCGCGAAGGTAGGCATAGTTGGACTAAATCAACCCCTCAAACATCTCAAGGGTGTGGAAACTTGGTTCCAGCATCCCCCCATACTGCTTCGGGTGAGACTTCAGTCCGCGCTCCGTGGGTTGATGTCGAAAGGACCATTATTGTAGGGATTTTCTTGGCTAATTAACTCTGAACCTGGGTCAGGCCCCATCAAGCCAACAACATTACAAGAGGGAAGGAAAAATATGGTAAGAACCCAAGACATCTATTCATGTCAAGAGTAAGCAAATTTGCATATGGAACAGTAAGTAGAGCATAATTAGGAAAATTTCTTGATAATTTTAAAATTGGGATCCTTGGAAATCTTAATGAATAACTAGATACTTTTAAGGATATAAAACAAGTAAACAGTTGATAATGTTGCATTATCTATTTTTTCCCAGGTGTAGGAAAAAGCATGCTTTATGAGAATGTCCTCTTGACAATGTTGAGATATGTGTTATATGTGCATAGAATCATGATACAAAGGAGTGTCCTTCAATACCTAGACTTAAGGTTGTTTTCCAAGAAGAAGCTAGAACAAGTCAAACTAAATCACTTTGCTATGTTTCCCCCAAGAGAACTTGGTATCCTCGACAAACATGTATGACACAAGATCCCAATGCACAATATTAGTCATATGCACAACCACAAAGCAATTGGAATACACCTATTCCTTGGAAAACTTGGTTGCCTCAACCCCAAAACCAACAAGGTTAGCAAAATGCTTATGGTAGGAATCCTTATTATCCTCAATATCAACAACCATACCCTCAATAACAACCTCAGTATTATCCTCCCCAACCTTCACAGCCTACTTAGCCACAATTCCAACCTCAATTGTCTTTGATTCAACCACTTACCTTACCATCCACTCCATTTCCTCAAAAATCTAATCAACTACTTGCTCAACCACTCCTGAATCCGAAAAATAAAACCCCTCAACAACCCATTTATAATGTTGAGGGTCAAAATTTTCAAGCTTGTGTGATAGATCCTCTAGGTCTAAATGATTTCAAACTTAAATTTGGTAGGGTCTTGCAAAAGAAATCACCATGATTTGTCATCCAAGAATATAGGAGGATAAAGTTCCTGAAAAAGAGGAATCTCTTGATCAAGAAAAAACTCCTCTAAAGGAAGATTTTCCTACACAATTAGGTGACAACCAAATAAAATCAACTCCTATAATTCCTCTAATAGGACAACCTTATATTTCCTTACCAATTCCTCTTTTTCCTGAAAGGCTTCAAATTGATAAGGGAATAGAAAGGCAAATCATTTTACCTAAATATAATATGCTATATGAATTGAAAATATTTGCATTAGAATTCCTTTAATTCAGGGTACAAAGGAAATACCCATCTTTTCAAAAACAATAAAGGAGTTGTGCATCAAAATATGAGGAAAAAAAATAAAATACATTAAAAGGATTAAATCGGCAGGAAAGATTGCAAATATTATGATGGGGAAACCAATAGTTCAAAAATATTTAGATCCAGCTAGCCCTATTATAAAAATTCACACCAATAGTATTGAAGTATCAAACAATTTGATTCACTTAGGGGAAACCATTAATATCATGAGCAAACAAACTATGGGTCCATTGAAGCTTCCTAATCTTCAATATACCCAAACTTTATTTCAATTAAAAAATAGATATGTTGTTAAACATGATGGTATATTAGAAGATGTATCATTGTCTTTAGATTCATTGGAATATCCCGTTGAATTTATGATTTTGATTCCCAGTAATAATTTAGGAGGACATTCGTCGATCCTTGGTAGACCTTGGTTAGCTACAGTTGATGCATTTATAAGTTGTAGATCTGGTGATATGTATATTTCTGATGGTATTTCTACTAAGATATTCACATTATATCCACCTACAAATTCAAGAGCATAAATGGAAAGTGAAGTTTGGATTGATGATGATAATGAAGACTTTGAGGATATTCAACCTGTATTTACTCTTTGAAAATTTGATGAGGAAGATCAGTTGATAAATTTGATGAATAATAATGACTCTTCTTCATATTGTGAACAAGATCAAAGTTTTCAAGAACAATGTAACATTCAATATTTGTCATCTTGACAATATAAAGTAGCTTTACAATCTATGGAAAAGTTTGTCAATTCTTTAGTAGAAATTTTCCCAAGAAAAACATTAAACATTAATAATAATTTGGAATAATTTCAAAAGAAACAACTAATAAAGATGCTACAAAAACATTCTTTTGCATATGTATGGGAATACACAAACATGAAGAGAATCGCCCCTAACACATATATACATCATATTTACATTCAAGAAAATGCCAAACTAGTGACACAACCTCAGAGAAGGATGAATCCCAATTTGAGAGAGATTGTTAAGGAGGAATTGCAAAAATAGCTTAATGTGAATTTCATTTATCCAATATCAAATAGTTAATGTGTCTCACATTTAGTGATTGTTCCTAAGAATAACAGAAAGTGGAGAGTGTGCATGACTATAGATAACTAAACAAAGTTACTTTAAAAGATCATTTTCTAATACCTTTCATTAGAAAAATTTCTCATTTCTTAATGTTTTCAGTGGATATAACCAAATTCAACTAGCACTAGAATATCAAGACAAAACAACTTGTACATGTCCATGGGGTATGCATGCTTATAGGGTACTTCCTTTTGGGTTATGTAATGCACCTGCAACATTACAAAGAGCAGTTTTAGGTATCTCTTCTGACTTGATTCATGATTGTGTAGGAGTTTACATGGATGATTTCATTGTCTATGGAAACAATTTTGAAGAAGCTCTTGAAAATTTAGAAAAAGTTCTCCTTAGATTCAAAGAAGCGAATATTTCATTAAGTCATGAAAAAAAAATTATGATGTTTAATGAGAGAATTGTTTTGGGACATCATATTTCAGGTGTTGGATTCAAGGTGGATGCATCTAAGGTAGAGGTAATCCCCAAAATTTCAGTTCCTACTTGTCAAAGAGATGTTAGAAGTTTTCTTGGATTTACAGGATATTATAGAAGATTCATAGAAAATTTTCACAAAAATAACTTCGCCACTCTTTAAACTTCTTACGAAAGATTGTGATTTTGTTTGGATTTTGCTGTCAAAAAACATTTGAATCATTGAAACAAAAAATTACTAAAGCACCAATTTTAAGAGGGCCAAACTAGTCTCTTCCATTTTATATTTCAACTAATTCTTTAGATACAACTTTAGGATTTGTATTGGGACAAAATACTTGACTCCTTATGTTATTTATTATACAAGTAAAAAATTGACTCCTACAAAGTTAATTATATAGTAACATAAAAGGATTTCTTAGTTGTTGTTTATGTCATTAATAAGTTTCAACATTACATTATAGGTTATAAAACTTTCATTAATATAGACCATTCTTCTAATATATATTTAATGGATAAACCAATTACTAATCACATGATTACTGTATGGTTGTTATTGTTACAGGAATTCAATATTACCATCCTGGATAGACTAGGAAAGGAAAACATAGTTGTTGATTTCCTTTTTAGGATGAAAATTTATAATTTTGATACCCTTGTAAAGGATAATTTTCTTGACGAATATATTTTTGTAGTATTTACTAAAACTTCTTGGTTTGAAAATATTGCTAATTATTTTACTATAGGAAATTTTCCTCCACAGTTGACAGCCAAAGAAAGAAAGAAAGTTATCAAATGCCAGTGCACCCTACTCATGGATAAAGGGAGAATTGTACCAAACCAAACCTGATCTGATTATCTGGAGATGTGTTCGAGGGTATGAAGTACCAGAGACATTAAAAGCTTGCCATGATGAAATGTGTGGAGGACACTTCGCTTATAAGAGAATTGCATAGAAAGTGCTTCTTTTGGGATATTATTGGCCTTCTCTTTTTATATATGCCAAGGAATATGTCAAAAGATGTGATAGTTGTCAAAGAATGGGAAAGCCCATTCAATCATATGAGATGCCTCTACAGCCTCAGGTACTCATAAAGCCTTTTGAAAAATGGGCTCTAGATTTTGTTGGTCCAATCAACCCTCCATCTAAACAAAATAGGGATATTCTTGTTTGTACATATTATGTTACAAAATAGGTAGAAGCTAAGACACTTCCTTTTGCTACTAAAAATGGTGTAGTTACATTTCTTTTTGAGGATATTTTCATTCATTTTGGTGTCCCAAGGGAAATTGTGACATATCAAGGTGCTCAATTCACATCCAAGTTGGTGCAGAAAATTATGGAGCAATACAAGATCAAGCATCATAAATCTACTCCATATCATCCACAAACCAATGGGCAAGTGGAATCTACCAACAAGGTACTTGAAGTTATACTAACCAAGATTGTACACTTGCACATAAAAGATTGGGTAGAAAGGCTTGTAGAGGCACTTTGGGCATATTGCACCACATGGAGAAACACTACTAGACATACTCCTTATGAGCTTCTCTATGGGAAGCAAGTCTTGCTTCCAATTGAATTCCAAGTGGAGACCTTTAGAACAACAACAAAGTTGGGACTTGATCTATCTAAAGCTCAAAAACAAAGGTTGGCACAATTAAATGAGCTAGATGAGATTCGACAAGATGTCATACAATGAACAAACATAATCCAACAATAAAGAACCAAGTGGCATGACAAATTCATCAAGTCAAGAAATTCAAGCCAGGTGATTGGGCTCTTCTTTTTTATTCTAAGTTTAAGGATTTTCAAGGAAAATTTTAGACACATTGGCTTGGTCCCTATGAAATAGATATTGTTTTTTATAATGGGGTAGTTAGAATCAGGACTATTGATGAAGAAAAGATTACCTTCCTTGTTAATGGGCATAGGTTAAAATTATATCATAAGCCCTTGACAAGAGAAGAATTTGTTAAACATTTGCAAGAGAATTTTGATCTGAAGTTAGTGAGAAGGGAAGATTTTTCTTCCTTATCACTAAAAGAATTGTAATTTATTTTTCCTAAAAAAAAAAGAAATGAAAATAAATATACATATAAAAAAATAAAAAAAAATAAAAAGAAAAATGTAAATAAAAGCGTAGCTATGAAAACCAGCACCACTCGAATTCCTATGTAGAAATCTTAGCTAAAAACCAAGGGGTCCTTGGTACCTTATATTTTCACATTTCCCTTTTTTCTTTTTCCCATTTTCTTTTAACCCACTTTTTCTTTGAAACAAATTTTCAAGTTTGAATAAATGTCTTTAAAGACTTGGTTTCTCTTTCAAAGTGAAATATTCAATAAATGTTAGCATTATCAGAAGTCATCAACATCAATAAAGATTGGTTTCTCTTTCAAAGTGAAATATTCAATAAATTTTAGCATTATCAGAAGTCATCAACATCAATAAAGATAGGCCACAGCAGGAGCAATAAGTTTCCAAGTAACTGATTAAGTTAAATAAGTAGTTGCAAAATCTGCAGAATTTTGTAGCTCATTTCAAATTTTGTAGCAAGTGATGAACCTACAATCATTTTGAACCTGTGAAAACTCCAAATCTACAAAATCATTCCAGACCTGCAAAAAAGAAAGACGTCAGTACCAAAAGGTATGTGTTATAAGGTATTCATATAGGATGTTAAATTAATTTTCATTAAAGAAAACAATAGATCTATAAGCTTATTGGATGTGTATGATACACTTTTTGAAATAATGACTGAAAGCATGACGTTATTTACAGTCATATTCCATCACTCATACTCATATCCCATTCCATCATGTCGAAAAATATCTTCCACTGCATATGAATATTTCAAAATCACCTAGGTTCTAATGGTCCTATAAAATTGGATTTTTGGATCGTGGGAAATCATTAAGGAAGAGTTTTATCGAAAGTCCACCGCCTTAATAACCTATTTCATTTCAATCTGGCCACCATCGAATCATTCCATCTCATCACTCGTTCCTTCATCCATCGTTGTCAAAAGAGACGATTAAGGAGAAGAACTTCCTTATTGACATGGTTGTCATTGTCATTGTCCGTTATGAGCCAAATGGTTAGAAATAATTTCATAGAGGTACCTAAAAAGGAAGAAGTGAAAAAGACTAAGAGGATTCGATGTAGAGAAATTAAAAACCATGACCTTAAATCTGTCTTAAAAGAGTAAGAGGGTTTGATAGTCGATGAACGAGTAGAGATGGAAATATCGGATAAAATAGAGTATGACGCTCCATTTAGCCAATTTTTAGAAAAAGTTAAGAAGAGAAATGATAAACAAAACGTTAGAAGAAAGAAATCCAGACAAAGTACCAAGCAACTAGAGACAATAAAGGAGACAAAGATAACAAACAATAACCAAGGAAAAATGTAGAGATAAGGCAACAAAAGGAAAACTATGCAAGAAATGGTGGAGCCAGAGTAAAAGTTAAGAA
The DNA here is from genome assembly GCA_031772625.1 of Pinus tabuliformis. NCBI lineage: Eukaryota > Viridiplantae > Streptophyta > Pinopsida > Pinales > Pinaceae > Pinus > Pinus tabuliformis. The sequence continues at coordinate 1,914,984,764 of CM062817.1, read as the reverse complement.
GGAGCAAACAAATTTCCAAGTGCTCAAGTGAGCAGACACAACAAGAACCTCCATAGACTATTAACCTTGATTAGGAAGATGATGTTGATACAAAAGCAAATACATAACCTCCATAATTGATAGACAATAAAGGAGACAAAGATAACAAATAATAACCAAGGAAAAATGTAGAGATAAGGCAACAAAAGGAAAACTATGCAAGAAATGGTGGAGCCAGAGTAAAAGTTAAGAAGGAGCAAACAAATTTCCAAGTGCTCAAGTGAGCAGACACAACAAGAACCTCCATAGACTATTAACCTTGATTAGGAAGATGATGTTGATACAAAAGCAAATACATAACCTCCATATTATCAATTAGTCCAAATCCAATAAGAAAGACTCCTAAAATTGATCTTGCCCAAAAATAAATTTATGATTACTTGGAGACCATAGAACAAAAGGCGCAAGAAAAGGTAAATTCTCCTTTGCAAGCTGAATTTTTATGAAGATCCTTTACATGATAATGCTCCTATGACCAATCTAGAAACTAATACCGCTCCTCAAGCATAGAAAGAAATTGTTGATACTCTAAAACAAGACATCTATTAATTAGAAGTATTGAACATACATATAAAAGAAGAAAATGAAGTAGTAAGGTCACAGAACGAAACCTTGAAAGCTCTGAATGATACCATATTGTTGAGGATGTGTTATTGGTATAAAAATAACAAGAAAATCAAAGCAAACAATACATTCCTAAAGAAAAAAATCAAGGGGTTGCAAGGAAAAATCTTAATGGGGAAACCTCATTGATCACTCAATGTCAAAAGCAAGGCAAAATTGTAATAACTCTGGTTAAAAGTACATGTCATAAAAGTTAATAAAGGCAAAATAAGACCACGGTTAAGGGACACTTATTCTAAGTTGAATGTTGGGCAAATATATCCTAGTGGGCATCATTGGATGTGTTTATGGATGAGGGAAATTAGAAAAGGCAATGGCTAAGGAATTAAAAAGGAAAAAATGTATTTTTGGCACATTTATTTACGAAAATAAAGGAAAATAGGAGAAAAGGGAGGTGAAAGGTCACAGGTTCCATGTGAGGAGGAAATTAAAGGAAAATAATTGAAAATGAAGAAAATAGAGGCCTCATTAATAAAAAGGCTTTTGAGGATCAGTTCATGGATTTTGGTCAGTTCAGTTTTGGAGCTCTCTCATTATTCTCTCTCTCACTCTTGAACACTTAGAGTTTTCTTAGAGCAATCTAGCTTTGGAGAAAGGAAGGAAAGCAAATATCAAGAAAGGAAGAGAAGGATCAAGCAACTTCAACCAGAATACTTGGAGGTAACATATTGGATGTGTGATTTCCTAGTTGGTTTTGACATGCATGGCTTTGCATGTTGGTATATGGTTCTCTTATTGTTGGTGGCATGGTTCTGCCAAGTTATGACAATGGCTTTCAGCCTTGCCTTGCCTTGCCTTTTTCCGGATAGCCATGGTGTGATGGGATTATTTCTCAGTTTTGAGATTTGGAATTACTAGATGGTTTCGGAATCCAGGGCGGAGGTGGTCTTAGGAAAATTCCCAAAGGACTAGGAATCCCTTGGCTAGTTTTTGCAGGATACACGGTAAAGCCTGAGGGTGGAGTCTCGGTTTAGGGCCTAATGATCTAGTGTGGATTACGGTAAATCCTGAGAGACTGATGTCTCGATTTAGGGCCTAGTGATCTGGTGTGGATTGCGATAAAGCTTGAGAGGCAAGGTGATGGAAAATTCCTCAAGGATAGTGATGGAGTCCAGAGTCATTCCAAGATCGGTTTGGTTTTGGGATCTCGGTGTCAGTTTTGGTGAGATCGCGGTGTGGTGAGGTTGAAGGTGGTTTAACCTCTGGATTCCCTTGGTTTTTTGTTTGGATTGGTTTATCCATGAGATCCCACATTCATGCTTGGAATATGGCACGAAGGTGACTGGATGAAAGAAATATTTGGTTTAGCCATGTCTACGGTCGGGTGGTATGTGGAAGTCCCGAACCTGGTCGGCTTTGCCTGTGTTTAATAAAAGCTAAGTTCTCTTGCTTTTGTACTTGTTAATATGTGGCTTTAATGGTTGTTATCTCATTTTTATTTTCATGGTTTAACATTGGTTATAAGCATGTTTATATGACTGGTTATTGTCATCGTTATTTCATGTATTTACTTGTAACTGAAAGGATAATGGATGCAATACCTAATTGATGTCAAAATAGTTAAGGGAAGAGGGTGGTGATCCTTCTTATCAAGTCTCATATGAGTTATTAGTGTTTTATTCTCTATCTTGTAATCATTTCCTATACATTGGATTGATGCCAAGTGTTTGACAAAATGTCAATCCCGGTTGGGGATGGTCAAGCCTATTGCTAGAGTCAGTTTTTGATTTGTAAGTCTTGTCATCGTGTATTTTATGGATTCTAAAAGTGTCATTGAGTTATGGGCAGTGACTTGTGCTCTAGACCTGAAAAATTGGATCAAATCCCGAAGATGTAGGCACAACATTGGCTATAAAAGTCCCTCGACACATGCATACCCATGTTGTGGGAGAATCTGGAGCCTTTTGGACGCATGTTTGTCCATATCAAGGGAGCGTACGGGGGTTTAATGGTCTAAAAACTCAGTGGGACCCAGGGGATGGTTACTTGAGTGGTTAGGATGGTACCTAGGAGTCGCGTTGTTGATGTGGAAGGTTTGTATGGTGTGTTAACCTTGGTTACACTTCCTTAAGGTGACTTAGAAGGTTGAACCATATCATAATAACTTCTCGTCACATGTTTACCCTGGTTAGCCGGTTATTTGGGTAGATGTGGGAAGATGGAGTTATAGAGTGCTAGGTTCACCCCTCAGACTGGATGGGGTATGTGTTGGTCATGTATTCATGTCAGTTGCATGTGTGTTAATCATCCTTATGCTCTATATGCTTGTTCCATATGCCTAGTGTTGGCCATGGTTGTAGTGATGTCTCCATGTGAAGGAGGATGTTGTTGTTGTGAAGTGTGTCGTCATGGGTGTATGATTGGTTACATGTTTATGCACGTTAGTGTTCACATGTGATCAAGTGTATAGTGATGTGGTGGTTGTCTTCATGCATGAGGTCATGGTATGTGTAGTTGATATGGGAATGCATTGATGATTGGACTCTAGTTAGAATGATGGATAAATGGTTATATGCTTATGTATTATATTTCTATATTCAGTCATGATAATGGTATACATGTATTACGCTGATTTGTTGATCTTGCATATGGGGTATCTTCCCCAAATTATGCTAAGGTATGTTGGTTTATTGTGATTTGGTTTAGCTGACATGATATACCTTGTAGGAAGAATATTACAGGTTACTAGAAAGATGGTAGACTACAGTTCCCGAGACTCTCCCTATGGATCATATGGGCATCGTGGTGTTGGGAACTCTTCTGATTTGGCAGAGACACTAAGAAGCTTAAAGGTCGAAATAAGGAGATTGCAAGGCAGACAATGACATAATCATATAGGCACAAGAGAAACAAGCAGAGGTAAATGCAGTGATACTTTGGACTTTGTCAAAGTTTCAGCAACAGAGTCCACTTTGGATCAGCCATGAGTAGGAGGAAAAAACTAATGGGGCATACGGAAGTAGGTCTCATGGTGAGTGCAGGTTGGATGGAGAGGACGTGCTCAGAGATGGCATGTCCTTGGATTCTCCAGATAGGAGGGGTGATAGACACGGGTACTATTATAGTTCTAGTTCTGACAAGCATTATGATCGTCATAGTTATCATCCTTACCAGAGGAGTGACAAGGGATATCTGACGAATGAGTTTAAGAAAGAAAAGCTACCTACATTTGATGGAGAGAGGAAGTTCTTTAGATTGCATGATTATTCAAAGAACATGAAAGCAAAGCTAGCCACTTTTAGTCTCAAAGGTAAAGCATATATTTGGTGGGTATATGTGAAGAATGTTAAAGGCATTCGGGAGGATGAATTGACTTGGAATGAGTTTGAGAGGCTTTTCAAGAAGAAGTATTTATCAGAAAGGTACTATGATGACAGAGATAAGGAGTTTTATGAGTTGCAGATGGGTTCCATGATAGATGAGAGTATACTAGCAGGTAATTGGAGTTGTTGAGATATGTGCCTTACCTTAAGGAGGAGAAGGCTAAGGTTTAGAGATTCATTAATGGGGTGCCAGTAGCATACAGAGACTATATTGAGTTCGATGAGCCTAGATCGTTGGAGGAGGCCATCTGAAAGATGAAACATTGTTATGAGCAGTTGAAGCGCAAAGCTGAGCGTAAGCGTGACTTGAAAGGAAATGGCAAAGTTGAAGGAAAATGGCCACCAAAGTGAGAAATACCTCAAGATGCACGTAGTCCCTTACAAGAAGTTCTATATAGTTGAGAAGGGACATGGAGAGCAGCAAACTAGAGGCGATGGTAGAGCACCGTTATAGTGTTGGATATGTGGCAAGGATCCTCATAAGAGGGATTGTCCATAGTATCAAGGTGGTAGACCCCAAATATATAGTGCTCAGGAGGACATACAGTTGGGGATGTTTGTCATAACATTCCTCGGATTTATGCAGTTGTGGATAACAGGCAGACAGATCATCAAGCATCTATCATTGAGATGGATGGTAAGTTTTGTGATCAAGTTGTTTCTATTTTGATTGATCCTAGATCTAATTACAAGTATATTAATCCTAACCTAGTGGATAAGTGTGGTTTGAGAAAAGAAGTGCATGCAAAATCTTGGGTGTTATAGTTGGCTATGGGTACAAAGAAGAGAGTTCACCATTGGGTAAGAGCTTGTGCATTTGAGTTAAATGGCATGCCTACAGCATCACATTTGAATGTACTGCCATTGGGATCATATAACATGATTTTTGGTATGGATTGGATGTACCTTCATAAGACCAAAGTGGATTGCTTCGATAAGGCCATTGAGTGCTTGGATGATAATGGGGAAAAGAGAATTTTGCAGGCAAAAGAAGAAGCCTACATCAGTGAGGATGGTTACTGCTATGCAGGGTAAGCATAGTTGCAGAAAAGGTTGTGTGATGTTTGCAATGCATATATCTAGTGACAAGAGTAAAGATGTTGAGGACGCAAAAATATTCAAGAGGTACCATGTATTGCAACAGTATCAATATGTCTTTCTAGTAGAGGTTCCAGAGTTATCTCCTCACAAGGAAGTAGATTTCTCTATTGAGTTGGTGCCAGGGGTAGCACCAGCATCGAAGGCACCTTATAGGATGAGCACTCTAGAGGTAGTAGAGTTGAAATTACAGTTAAAGGAGATGCTTGACAAGGGATACATTAGGCCAAGTGTATCGCCTTGGGGTCAACCAGTGTTGTTTGTAGAGAATAAAGATGATACTCTCATATTGTGCATTGATTACAGGCCATTGAACAAGGTAACAACCAAGAACAGGTAACCATTGCCAAGGATTGATTATTTGTTTGTTCAGTTGAAGGGAGTAGTAGTGTTCTCTAAGATCGACTTGAGATCAGGGTACCATTAGATACGCATCAAGGAAGAGGATATCTACAAGACTACGTTCAGGACTAGGTATGGGCATTATGATTCTGTTGTAGTTCCATTCGGTTTAACTAATACCCCAACTACATTTATGTGTTTGATGAATAGTTTGTTGCGTCCTTATTTGGTCAAGTTTGTTATTGTATTCATTGATGACATCTTGATATACTCCAAGAATGAAGAAGAGCATGTCGAGCATTTAACAACAGTGTTGATATTACTAAGGGAGCATTAGTTGTATGCCAAGCTTAACAAGTGTATCTTATTTCAGATAGAGGTACATTACTTGGGGCATGTTGTTTCAAGGGAAGACATAGCAGTAGATCCAAAAAAGACAAGGGCCATCATGGAGTGGACAAATCCTAAGAATGTGGATGAGGTGATATCATTCATGGGATTAGCAGGCTACTACAGGAGGTTCATCAGGAACTTCTCACACATTGCATATCCTATGAAATCTTTGCAAAGGAAAGGTAAGAAGTTCGAATGGACGGAAGAACGTGCAACTAGTTTCGAGTAGTTGAAGCAATTGTTAATCAATGCTCCAGTCCTTAATATTATGGATCCAGATAAAGAGTTTGTAGTATGTACAGATGCATGTAAAAGAGGACTTGGTGGAGTCCTTATGCGAGAGGGACAGGTAGTGTGCTATGAGCCTAGGAAGTTGAACGAGCACGATCAAAACTATGTGACTCATGATTTTGAGTTGTAGCTATTATTCATGCCCTGAAGATGTGGAGGCATTATCTTCTTGGTAGGAGATTTGCATTGATGAGCAATCACAGTGGGTTGAGATATTTATTTGACCAACCGAATCTAAATGCCAAGCAAGCTAGATGGTTGTCTACCCTTAGTTAGTTTGACTTCGAGGTCAGATACATTAAAGGAAAGGAGAATCGAGTTGTAGATGCTCTTAGCAAGAAGGTACAGGTGAATCATATAGCAGTTATGAGCTCTTATGGGATAGATTTACAGGATAGTATCTTACAGGCAAGACCATGGGATGACAGGTATATGGAGATTATGCACAAGTTACAACAGAGTACAAGTATAGGTATAGGTATAGGAATAGGTATATATACAAGTTCAAGTACAAGTATAGGTGATTAGGATGCAAACTGTCATCTCATGACAGATGGTTTGGTGAGATTCAAAGATAGGATCTACATGTTGGATTGCAATGAGCTCAATAATCTTCTGTTGAGGGAGTTTCACATCAGACCATACTCGGGTCACCCAGGATATCATAAGACGTTGACGGCAGTGAAGAAATTCTACTATTGGTTGAATCTGAAGAAGGAAGTGGCAGAGTTTGTGGTTAGATGTTTGGATTGTCAATAGGTAAAGGCAGAATGTAAGCATCCAAGTGGTCTACTATAGCCTATTCCAATTCCAGAATGGAAATGGGAGGTCATTTCCATGGATTTCATTACAGGCCTTCCAAGGATAGTGAGACAGCAAGAGTCTATTATTGTTGTGGCCGACAGGTTGTGCAAGGTAGCTCACTTCATTTCAGTCAAGACTACATATTTAGCTAATGATGTAGCATAAGTTTTCATCAGGGATATCGTGAGATTATATGGTACTCCAAACAAGATCATGTTGGACAAGGATGCAAATTTCACTTCCAAGTTTTGGAAGGAGATATTTACAGGTTTGGGTATAGAGTTGGCCTTCAGTACATCCAATCATCCGCAAATAGATGGACAGACATAGAGGGCCAACAAGATTTGGAGGATATGTTGAGGATGTTTGTGATGCACCAACAAAGAATATGGGAGGAGTATCTTCCATTGGTTGACGGTTATCCGGAATAATTGAGGATGAGTCTTTTCAAGGCATTGTATGGGCGAAGTTGTAATACTCCCATCAGTTGGAGTGATCCAGTGAACGGGGTACTTATTGGACCAGATATGTTGGCAGACATGGAATAGGAAATGCAGGTTATAAAGAAGAATCTAAAGGCAGCAAAGGATAGATAGGATATTTGTGCAAATCAGAACAGGGTATTCAAGGAGTTTCTGGTCGAGGAGCATGTGTATTTGTGCATCAAGCCTAAGAAGATCTCTTTGAGGATTGGATCATGTGCCAAGTTGGAACCACGGTATTGCGGGCCTTTTGAGATCCTTGAGAGGATTAGACTAATGGCATATCAAAATCCACTGCCTCCGACGATGAAAGTACATGATGTTTTCCATGTTTCATTGCTTAAGAGTTGTATAAAGGATATTGATCATGTTATTGATTGGTCTATATTGCAGGTGGAGCAAGAAGGATAATTCTAGATGAAGCCTCAGTGCATATTGCAGCGGAAGCATCTCATGCTCAGGAACAGAGACATAGAGCAAGTTAAAGTGCAGTGGAAGCAATTTAGGCCCAAAGAAGCTACATGGGAGATGGCAGATCAAATGCGGGTCATACATCCTTCTTTGTTTGCCAGTGGAGGAAAAGAAGTTTTGGTATGATGTTTGGTATATGTTTGGCATATGTTTTGTTGATGTTTTGGTATACGTACATAAGTATATGGATGTAAATACTGCCATGAGCTAAGTTATAAAGCTCCAATAAGCGGTATGGTTCTTATGTCGTCATGTTGTCATGATGTTTTTATTTTGAGCATGTCTGTCATTGTAAATACTGCAACGAGCTAAGTTATAAAGCTCCATGGGCAGTGTGTTTTCTTTCCAATGGTTTTACTGAGGCCTTGGTGTGGTTTAACACTGAGGACAGTGTTCCCTATTAGTGTGAAAATTCTTGGAAGGTGTACCAAGGATACGTCACTTAAGTCACTAGGTGATAAGTGACCCTAACAACAAGTTGATTGTTATTGTCGATCTACATCTGCAACACAAATAGAAAACCTATTGTAAAAGAAGATATGATCTAGAACAAAAAGCAACAATATAAAATATCCAATATAATAACCCAATTGGAAAGACTTTTTTAAATGAATAAATCTTTTATTGATAACACCTGGTGAAGGAGATCTACAGATTGGTATGTAAGTCCCCCTCCAAAAGATGGGTCCTTTGATATCCTTGATGCTTCAGAAACATATTCTCTCTCTCAATATGTGAAAAACCCAAACAAAAGCGAAGAACTCAAAATGGGAGCTCAAGAAAAATGACAATAATGTTGATGATGATTATGATCATGGTGAAGAATGAATGAAAAACCCTCCTTTTTATAGAAAAGTATGGAGTTAATCTCGAAAATGGAGAATAATAAAATATTATTAACCAAATTCAGATCTAACTACTTGGAATACTTTATTATATTTATTGGAGAGGGAAAAGATATTTAAAATGGTTAAATATCTTTATTTAGAAATAATTAACAAATAAAATAATTTATTAATTATTTCATGAGAAATAAGAAAGGTGTGAAATCAAAATAATTATTAAATAGTGATTTAATAATTATTCTAATAATAAAAATAAGGAAATTTAAATAAATAGTGATTTATTTAAATATTCCTAGAGAATTTAGTCAAATGTGACAATGTATAATTATTAAATAATGATTTAATAATTATTCCTAGAGAAAATTAAATAAATAATGATTTGTCTAATTATTCTCATGGGATTTTTTTTGTTAGATCTAAGACTTTTGTGATGCATAATGTATATATCAGTCTTTCGGATTAATCACATTGTTGAGATTGGGTCGACGTTTCGAACCAGCTATTGTGGTTCATCTTCAGAAAATAATTTAATAAAAGTGGTTTACTAAAAAATTTTCCACAGTGAAAATGATTTTACTATGGTAAAATTAAATCTACATGGTGTATTTCAATACACCTAGTTAGAAATAAATACGTGACCATTTTTTCATGATAACGGATTGCCCCCACAAGTACGAGTGTTAGAAGCGAATTGTATGACCGAAATACATTATAGATTACACTTCCACGAGACACCAAAAGGGGAGTCAGAGAGATAGTGAGAGAATTGAAGCAAGTCAAGGACAGACAAATAATGGAGGAGGAAAGACTTACAACATGGATAAAAGTCTCCTTTTATGTGGTAGTACATGATCTCAAATAAGGCGGGTGAGGCATACCCATACTTGTCGAGATAACTGCATACAAAGAACAATGGTGGGCCCAACAATGTGGGACTGAGCTACAGAGTACATGATACATGTTGGAAATACTGAGAGGGGGGGTGAATCAGTATTTCTTTTTCCCACTATTGTTTTACCAGTTAAAACATATATATTCAGAACACAAAATGAACAGCAAGAATAAATGCTTTTATTAATATAACTGTGCAGTAAAATAAATACAATATATAGATGGTCACAATCAGTTGCCAAGCTCCAACTTGGACTTTGGTGAGGCTCCAACCTCCAGAGCACCAACTCTATTTTGCCAAGACACCAATCTTGGACTTAGGAGCACCAACTCCCAAGGACTTCAATCCTTCCATACTTCTGAGGCACCAGCCCCAATCCTTCTTGCTTCTGAGGTACCAACCCCAAGGACTCCTATCCTTCTCACTTTTGAGGCACCGACCCCAAGGACTCCTATCCTTCTCACTTTTGAGGCACCAACCCCAAGGACTCCTATCCTTCTGTTCTCAGAACTCTTCTCTGCTGAGTTCTGTCTATTTACAGCTTCACTGTAATCTCCAAACTACAGTATCAATGACAACCATGTCTTCTTATGGATGAGTCTTCACAGCTCTGCACACTGCCCACGCATAGTCTCCAATAGCCTTCATGCTCTCTGATAATGTCTTCACACAGCTCTAGTCAGTCTATTGTTAGCTGCACTAAGCTCTGCATAAAGAACAACTTCTTGCTCAAGTTTATGTTTTCTGCTAGCTGCTTCTCCCCTTTGACTGTATGTTGTCTTATTAGCCCTGTGGCCCTCTTTTTGTTCTGCTAGATCCTCTTGCTGCCTCTGTCTCCTCCAGCTTATTTCCACAGCGTTCAATAGCCTTCAACAGCATTCACTGTTGCTGCTTCTGCTATCTCACATTCTCATTTTGTTTGCAATAACAACAGCAACCACAGTCTTCTGTTCTTGCTGTTTTTATGCATTCCCGTGCCTCTGTCCATTCGTTTCCTCTTACACGGCCTCTTAGACTTCCTCAACGCTCGTTGTCATTTCCTATTTGCTTGCTTGCTTCTTCGGCTTCCCGAATTTATGTTTCCTTTTTCTATTCATGCTCACGGGACACGTTGAATCAATGGCCAGGTCCAAAACAATCCACCGGAGAACATATCTTCTAAGCTAAAATTGTAACAGCGTTGCTTTGCCAATGATTGTGGGCATACATAGGGATGGCATTATTTAACGGACAGCCACGTCCTTTCGACAACAATAGCAGGCATACACAGGGTTTTGTTTCATTCAATAGATAGCCACATCCCAATCGCAATCATTCTTGCCATGAGTCAGTCTCTCGAGCTATCGGGACTGTTCCTTACAGTATTTTTTCCTCCACACTTTAGAATCGGAGCCACCTTTTTATCGGCGGGTTTGCACCCATCAGAAGCCACCACTCAAGCCCGCAGGCATTACAACATATTAATACACGGTAACACCTTGAATCACCCCTTCTGAACCCGCGGTCACATATACATTAACACACGGTAAAACATTATAAAACACGCTTCAAAGAACACACACGGATTTCAAAGATTATAAGCCCGCCTTTATAAATATCGACAAGTCCAGTTATCGGCGCTCGCCATAAACACTTGACTCCAGCCCCCGACGCCCTCGCGGACCCGACAACCCCTTATGCTCCTTCCTATAATGACTTCGGGTCCATTATTTCGGCAGGTTCGCATCGGCGGTTTTGTAACACAAAGGGTTTGCGGACCCGATGTCCCATTCAACTGTTCTGTATATTATTTCGGCTCCGTTTATGGGCGTACAGTCCTAAGCTCTTGCGGACCCGATATCCTTTAGCGACCCGTTCTATAATGATTTCGGGTCCGGATGATTTCGGCGATTTCGTTAATCGCTGCTCTGATGTGATACAAGGCCTCCACGGACCCGATCGCCGATATGGTTATCGGCGATGTCACATATCACATCCCCCTATCCTTCTGACACGATCGCTCTGATATGTCGATTGCTGATTAGATTTCCGTCGTCCATTATTCCTTCAAATCGGACGGTCAGCGCTAAATCACATATCACGTCCATCGCATATCGCATCCTCCATTCTCCATTCCCCGATCGTCGATTAGATCGGGACTGTCGATCTGAATTCGCGATCCGACGGTTGACGCTTAATCGCAACATCACATCACTACTTCTTGTTGGCCGGTTTCGATAACTCACAAGAGTTTGGCCGATGCGATATTTGGTTCCGTCATCGATGTGATATGGATCAGGACCGTTGATCTTAAGAGATCTAGCGGTTCTTGGGCATTCCGGTAAAGTTTCACTTTAACTTGGATTTTCGCCATTTGAAGGATTTCTATGTTAAACGCAGTCCTGCCACAATCCCTGCTATTCACCAGTTCACGCGCAACGTTCATATACATAACAATTACGCTATATCTTGGATCACCGATAGTGTGTTTGTATATATATATGATTTTTAACCGCTGATAATGTTAAAGCTTGCATACATGGGTTTTACAAGCTCGATAAACGTAACTGGATATATTTATATGAGTTCTGCTCCCGATGGCTCCTAATAACTCTGTCTGCTTCCTCTATGGCTCTGATAGCTCTGTTTACTCCTCTGTTGCTCCGATGGTTGTGTCCTCTACTCTTTCTCTATGCTCCTCTGATCGGTCTCTGTGTGCTACTCTTCTTTAGCATATATATGTGACATATACATATATATGGCTCCTCTGGTGGTGCTTCATGCTCTGTTCACTCCTCTAATGGCTCTTTGTGCTCCTCCTCTTTGGCATATACCGATGGCTCTATATATATTGCTCCTCTTGGCTCCTCTTGCTCCATCTACTCCTCTCGGTCCATTTGCTCCATTTTCTCCTCTTCTTTGGCTCCGATATGCCTGTTTTGGCATATATATTACAGGCAGCGTTCCTCTTGCTTTGACATGGCTCTTCGATGGCTTGGTGGCTCTGTCTGCTCCTCTCATCTCCATCTACTCCTCTGGATTCATACTATCCTCTAGTATCCAGAATATTGCCATATTGACATCAATGACAACCTAGGTCAACAATCTCCCCCTTTGTTATTGATGGCAATATTCTTCTTCTCTCCCCCTTTGACATCAATGGCAAAGGAGTGCTCTGGGACTCCCCCTATCAAACTGCTTCTGTTCTTCATGAATGGTAGATCTTCATGGGTCTGTGACTCCCCCTGTCATAGTGCTCTTCTTCTTCAAGATAGAAGGATTGATGCTTTATCATCTTCATGTCTCAGAACTGCTTTATCATGGCTTCAACAATGCTTAAGGATGCTCTACTTTAATGCTTTCATTCAGATTGCAAATGGCCATACACAAGTGTCCAAGTCCAGGCTTTCATGCTCAATCCATATTGATGTCTCCATAGGCAGAATTGAGAGACCTTCATAGTTCGAATCAAGAGAGAGACTGCTACTGAGATTGTCTTTCTTCAGATCTGAGTTTATTTGTGTCTTTGTGCTTCCCCTTAAGTTACTGCCATCTAGTATTCAATCATCATTGCATTTGGACAAAAATGTGAGGGGTTGTGCCTTGCTGTTGCTATATTCCTTAAGTGATCTGTATCAGCTTAAGTTATGCTTGACTGCACAACATTCTCCTTCCTATGAGCCATCTTTTCCTTGCATTCTTGTACATATCTCTGCAGATTCAGATATCCAATCTGTGACTGTCTTTTAAATACAATTGCTGATCTGCATCTTTTTGCAATGCTTCAGTTTTGATATAGGCTGCCAGCTGTTCTTACTTCAAACTCCATTCCAGATGTATCTGTTTGTTTGAAGACTGCCTCTATCAGTGTCCAGAATTTATCTGTTCTCACATTTAATTCCTGAGTTAATACATAAACTTCTATCATAACAGCACCATGGTTGTTTGCCCTATTTCTTTAACAACAGTCCAAAGCATGGTTACAGGATCATATGCTTCAATGGAGTGCTCCTGAGAACATGATAGGCTCCCCCTATCTGTATGCATCATCTCCTCTTGGCAGAGTCTTCTTATAAAATGCTTAGATTGTCAAAATTTAGGCCAATGACACATGTTGTTGGCTGAAGAACTCAAGGGACTTTCGGATTGTATTTCCTTCCTTCTCCATACTTGTGTAACTTTCTTCTTTTGCATGGTTCTAGCTTGTGTAAGAGCCCATGTTAAGTTACAATCACGTGCCATATGACCGATGTTATGACACTTGAAGCATTCTACATTGTTCATGAATAAGAATTCATGATTTCTTTCTGCAAAGTTGTTTCTTGGAGGTTGTCGGAGACTATAACATCTATCTCTATGGAATGGTTGGGCACCATACCATTTATCTTTATGATATGCCTTACAGTCTTTTTCCATGTGACCAAATTTTGAACAGGAATAACAATAACCAAAAAATGAACTTTGGTACCTGGGAGATGGAGGTTTCCTTGATGTACTTCTGAAGCCTTTCTGCCTTGAGATCCTTTGATGATAACCATTGCCTCTCGCATCTTTGTCATCATCTATATTTCTTCTTGGAGCTGGTTTTCTTCTTGGAGCAGGATTTGTTCTATTGTAATCTTGATTCTTCTCCTTGCCTTCGCTGGAGCTGGGAGCATCACCATTTCTTTCTGTCTTCTTCATATCTCTTTTGTTTGAAGCATTTTCATTCTTGTTTGAGGATTCACCTGCATACCCGAGACCTGATTTATCAGATGGATTTCTATGATAGCTGAGCATGTCATCCAAGGCCTGAGAGCTCTTCAAGATTTTGTTCATCCCTTCAACCTTTTTCCTGAGGAGGACAATCTCTTCTTCCAATCTTTCACACTCACTATTCTTCTTTGCAAGTTGTTCCTCAGTTTCTTCCTTGCTACGAGTAGCTTCAGCTGCTACTATTTTAAGGGAGATGATATCTGACTTCATTTTGAAGATTTCTTCATTCTTTGCTTGACTACTCTCCATTTCCTTCTCAGCTCCTTGTGCATGTTTCCTGGCTTCTTGTAATTGAGACTTAAGGGAGGAGACCTCTACCTTGTACTGACCAATCTCTTCTTCTAGCTTGTTCAAGCTCTTGTGCCTTTGTTCAAGCTGGCTTGACAATATATCTTCCTGCTTCTTTGATATATTCAATTGATTTGTCATGGATATGACTTCTTCATGATGCTCTCTTTTGCTTTGATGAAATTCCTTCTTAAGCTTGGCAAGCTCTTCATCCCTTTCTTGTACTTGAAGCTTGATGAGGTCAACTTTCTTCCTTGTTTGATCTTGGTTACCTACTGGAGCTATCTTCTTAAGTGCCTCATTTTCCTTTTTCAAATTGTTAATCTCTTCCATGGCAGTCATAAGTTGAGCGAGGAGTTCTTCTACAAAGTCTTTTTCATTCTCTTCATCTTCTAGGTCTGTTTCAGCCTTGATGTCATCATTCTCATTTTCAGCTTCTATGATGGGTTCTGGATTTCCTTCTAGATTTCCATTATCTTCTTGACTGATGGTCAATGCTCCTTTTGAGTGAAGGTCATGAAGTTTGTCCCATATACCCTTTGCTAATGAACATTTTCCTAGATTGTTCTTTACAGAATCAGGTAGCCCATTCAAGATTGCCTTTACTGCTTTTGCATTGTACTCCTTGGATTCTTCATCCATACTGCTATCATCACTCACAGATTTCCAGATTTCAAAGCCTTGAGTCTGTAAGAAATTCCTCATTCTTGATTCCCATATATTAAAGTTCCCATTGAACCTTGGAGCTTTCTCAAATTCATTTTCTTCTATTTTAGTAGTAGAGGGAGACACATCCTTAGGAGGATTGGAGACTTTCTTCCTTGACCTCGCCATTTGTGTTCTAAATGTCGACCTTCAAGTTGTTAATCTTTGAATGAAGGTACCTGCTCTGATACCAATTGTTGGAAATAGTGAGGGGGGGGTGAATCAGTATTTCTTTTTCCCACTATTGTTTTACCAGTTAAAACATATATATTCAGATGACAAAATAAACAGCAAGAATAAATGCTTTTATTAATACAACTGTGCAGTAAAATAAATACAATATATAGATGGTCACAATCAGTTGCCAAGCTCCAACTTGGACTTTGGTGAGGCTCCAACCTCTAGAGCACCAACTCTATTTTGCCAAGACACCAATCTTGGACTTAGGAGCACCAACTCCCAAGGACTTCAATCCTTCCATACTTCTGAAGCACCAGCCCCAATCCTTCTTGCTTCTGAGGTACCAACCCCAAGGACTCCTATCCTTCTCACTTTTGAGGCACCGACCCCAAGGACTCCTATTCTTCTCACTTTTGAGGCACCAACCCCAAGGACTCCTATCCTTCTATTCTCAGAACTCTTCTCTGCTGAGTTCTGTCTATTTACAGCTTCACTGTAATCTCCAAAATACAGTATCAATGACAACCATGTCTTCTTATGGATGATTCTTTACTGCACACTACCCATGCATAGTCTCCAATAGCCTTCATGCTCTCTGATAATGTCTTCACACAGCTCTAGTCAATCTATTGTTAGTTGCACTAAGCTCTGCATAAAGAACAACTTCTTGCTCGAGTTTATGTTTTCTGCTAGCTACTTCTCCCCTTTGACTGTCTGCTGTCTTATTAGCCCTGCGGCCCTCTTTTTGTGTTGTTGGATCCTCTTGCTGCCTCTGTCTCCTCCAGCTTATTTCCACAGTGTTCAACAGCCTTCAACAGCATTCACCATTACTGCTTCTGCTATCTCACATTCTCATTTTGTTTGCAATAACAACAGCAACCACAGTCTTCTGTTCTTGTTGTTTTTATGCATTCTCGTGCCTCTGTCCATTTGTTTCCTCTTACACAGCCTCTTAGACTTCCTCAACACTCGCTATCATTTCCTCTTTGCTTGCTTGCTTCTTCGGCTTCCCGAATTTCCATTTCCTTTGTCTATTCATGCTCATGGGACACGTTGAATCAATGGCCAGGTCCAAAACAATCCACCGGAGAACATATCTTCTCGGCTAAAATTGTAACAGCGCTGCTTTGCCAATGATTGTGGGCATACATAGGGATGGCATTATTTAACGGACAGCCACGTCCTTTCGACAATAATAGCAGGCATACATAGGGTTTTGTTTCATTCAACAGATAGCCACATCCCAATCGCAATCATTCTTGACATGAGTCAGTCTCTCGAGTTGTCGAGACTGTTCCTTACAGTATTTTTGCCTCCACACTTTAGAATCGGAGCCACCTTTTTATCGGCGGGTTTGCACCCATCGGAAGCCACCACTCAAGCCCGCAGGCATTACAACATATTAATACACGGTAACACCTTGAATTACCCCTTCTCAACCCGCGGTCACATATACATTAACACACGGTAAAACATTAAAAAATCTGCTTCAAAGAACACACGCGGATTTCAAAGATTATAAGCCCGCCTTTATAAATATCGGCAGGTCCAGTTATCGGCGCTCGGCATAAACACTTGACTCCAGCCCCCAACGCCCTCGCGGACCCGACAACCCCTTATGCTCCTTCCTATAATGACTTCGGGTCCGTTATTAAGGCAGGTTTGCATCGACGGTTTTGTAAAACAAAGGGTTTGCGAACCCGACGTCCCATTCAACTGTTCTGTATATTATTTTGGCTCCGTTTATGGGTGTATAGTCCTAAGCTCTTGCGGACTCGATATCCTTTAACGACCCGTTCTATAATGATTTCGGGTCCGGATGATTTCGGCGATTTCGTTAATCGCTGCTCCGATGTGATACAAGGCCTCCGCGGACCCGATCGCCGATATGGTTATCGGCGATGTCACATATCGCATCCCCCGATCCTTTTGATGCGATCGCTCCGATATGCCGATTGTCGATTAGATCTTCGTCGTCCATTATTCCTTCAGATCGGACGGTCAGCGCTAAATCGCATATCGCGTCCATCGCATATCGCATCCTCCATTCTCCATTTCCCGATCGCCGATTAGATCGGGACTGTCGATTCGAATTCGCGATTCGACGGTTGACGCTTAATCGCAACATCACATCGCTACTTCTTGTTGGCCGGTTCCGATAACTCACAAGAGTTTGGCCGATGCGATATTTCGTTCCAACATCGATGTGATATGGATTAGGACCATTGATCTTAAGAGATCTAACGGTTCTTGGGCATTCCGGTAAAGTTTCACTTTAACTTGGATTTTCGCCATTTGAAGGATTTCTGTGTTAAACGCAGTCCTGCCACAATCCCTGCCATTCACCAGTTCACGCGCAACGTTCATATACATAATAATTATGCTATATCTTGGATCGTTGATAGTGTGTTTGTATATATATATATGATTTTTAACCACCGATAATGTTAAAGCTTGCATACATGGGTTTTACAAGCCCGATAAACGTAACTGGATATATTTATATGAGTTCTGCTCCTGATGGCTCCTGATAACTCTGTCTGCTTCCTCTATGGCTCCGATAGCTCTGTTTACTCCTCTGTTGCTCCGATGGCTGTGTCCTCTGCTCTTTCTCTATGCTCCTTTGATCGGTCTCTGTGTTCTCCTCTTCTTTGGCATATATATGTGACATATACATATATATGGCTCCTATGGTGGTGCTTCATGCTCTGTTAGCTCCTCTGATGGCTCTGTGTGCTCCCCCTCTTTGGCATATACCGATGGCTCTATATATATTGCTCCTCTTGGCTCCTCTTGCTCCATCTGCTCCTCTCGGTCCATTTGCTCCATTTGCTCCTCTTCTTTGGCTCTGATATGCCTGTTTTGGCATGTATATTACAGGCAGCGATCCTCTTCCTTTGACATGGCTCTCTGATGGCTTGGTGGCTCTATCTGTTCCTCTTGTCTCCATCTGCTCCTCTAGCTTCATGCTATCCTCTAGTATCCAGAATATTGCCATATTGACATCAATGACAACCTAGGTCAACAATACACTGGCATCAATGGGCTAGAAAATAAAACAACGGATCCCATGTACATAATATGTTTGGAAAAACATATGCGAGGAGTGAATACAATAACATCTGAGTACATGATATATAATGCCCCTCAAGATGACATGGGGAGGAGGGATCACATCCAAGGAAGCCCTGCTGAACAGGAAAGGGCTCTGAAGGTCTGAATGGATCATCTGAAGGAGACATGCATGTTGTGGGCGTTGTAAGCGACAGAAACCGAACCCATCAAATATGCGAAACTGCATTAAAGGTTAGATCAACATTTGTGGTCATCCAGGAATTTGGTGGGCTACCTAAATGGCCACCCCCTCATGAGGTCTGGAACATCTCAAACACACCTGGGAATCATTGGGACAATTTTCTGGATCACCGAATCGTTAAGCGTTCGAATCTCAATTGTGCGATAAGGAGTTGATGTCGAGCACGTGAGAAACAATCAAGTCAAAGGGAAATAATGAGTCCCTTTTCTTGATCTGAGGCATCGAACAAAGATGGAAGATGGAACCAAGGTACATCGCCCTCTAGACTACTCTTCTGGAATAAATATGCTGAGTTCGACAGAAGAGAGCCCGCGAGAGTTAAGGCAATGAGGAAACCTCAACAAAGGCACGAGGGATCATAGTAGAGTGACTAATGGACTGACACCATGGGTGATGATGGAAGGAAACAAGATGGATATCAGACTGATGACTTCCCTTGTTATAGCATAATAAAAATGGTTGACTTGGCAGCGACTGACTCGATTCCGAAGGGGATGGTCGATGACTCAAAACGGGGGTTCGGTAAAGACAGAGCAAAAGGACTAGAGGCCAAATATGAGTAAAATGGGAGAAATGTGATGACAACAAATGAAACATTATAATGGGACTCAATGGGGACTCAAAATAGACTCCATAAGTACAAGGGTGACACATCGTGGATTCTCTGAACAAGGGTGACTCGATGATGCTGCCACACGGGGGAGGCCCGGTGGGTACCATGAAAACATGAGTAAATAATGGTTACTCATGACAAAAATTGCCATGTGAGTCAACCAGTGCAAAGGTAAAGTGGTACCACAGTACGAGTGTCTCAAACAAAGAGATTCGGTTTGAAGAGGCGGGAAAGTGAGACCTCATGGAAAAAATGGTTTCTGGGTGAAGTTTAAAATTACCAAGAACAAAGAGAGACCCATTATAGAACTCGGTGAGAGATTTCCAATGGAGTTGAGGGTTCGTCAAACGGAGCTACAGTTTGGTCGCAATGGGTGATGGAAAAACTAGTGTTTTTCATATAAAAGGGCTTTTCCCCACCAAATCCAATTCATTTCCATAGTGAGTTGTGGAGAATTTGGAGAGGAGGAGAAGGCCCTAAATCTTGTGGGGGTTGTAGCTGAAAAATCGACCGTTGGAATCAGGATTTGCAAGTTGGAGGTAGGTGGCCTAACCATACTCATCATTGTTGGTGGTTTAGATTTTCAAATTAGGGCTTCAACTCTCTATGGGGGACCCCTATCCATCCTCACGGTCGCAACACACTTTTGGGGGCCTAATCTGCACTCTAGAGCACAAAAATGGGGTCCACAAGTGCATCTAGCACCGTTTTGAGGGAAAAAAACTATGTCCTCGACTAGGAAGATGGGCAAGGCTAGTGGTCTTCTGAAAGCTGAAGCTAAGTTCAGGTCATGAATGTCTTTTTTACTCTTGACTGAAAAAACATAATGATGTCTTGCGGGTATGGCAGGGTTAAAGATATTATGGCTAGAACGACATTTTAAGGAACGTCGTGCTCAGATTCAGGGGAATCAAGCAGTGAGAGGGATGCTGACACGATATGGCATGTTGAAGTTCTTAAAGAACCCTTTGATGAGGACTGATGAGCCCTTGCTGTCAAGGATAGTGAGTTATTGGGACCTAGATCAGGAGGGATTTGTAGTACAAGGGAACATAATTGAGCTCACGATCCAAGACATATACTTTCTAATAGGACTACCCCCCTTACAGGTGGTAAGGGAGATACATCCAATGCTACCTTGTGGGAGGCATATTGATAAGTTTGTTGAGTGTTGTTGTAGCTAGTTTTAATTTTATATGTGTGTAAGAGAAATGTATAGATATGTATCAGTATCATATATATGTGTGTGTGTGTGTGTGTGTGTTTGTGTGTAACAAAAATAAAAAGAAAGCAAGACAAGATTTTGTTTGACGGTGGATTAAGTTGTTTTTATCAAGTTTTGTTGCAGCATTAATGTAAATAGGAGGGCCCTAGTCAACAACACGATGTCAGAGTTTAAATGTCGAGCACATTTTCAAGTGCGATGGGATAAGATAGTGGGGCCCATGGGATGGAACAAACCTGATGACACTACATGTCCGGCGATTAGCTCTCCCAGTCCCCCCGTATGACTTTTCAACACCATTTCTGATCAGCAGATATACAGCTAGAATTGGTTGCGGGGGGACTTCTTCTGCTTCCAAGACTTGTCTGCTTCTAATTATGCTCAGCTCAATTTCTTTTTAGTGCCTACTAGAAAAAATTTGCCTATGGAGCCTTCTCATTTTCCTCTAGATAATTTTGTTGAAGAAGTTAGACATGTGCTACAGATTTTGGCCAAAATCTTACGAAAGGAGGATATAAACACTATGGATAAAGCCATTTTAGGATTGTTCAGTTTGATGATGAAACCAAAAACAGTTTTTGACATACCTTCATTTTGGAAAAAAAATGGTAAATTCTCATTTAACAGATCTTCCCCTCACTGGTTGCTTTAGATTTCCATCTCTTGTTGCATATCTCTTTTTGTACACTCACATGGACAAATTCATGAATTTAGGGATGAATATCATGGACCCTCATAAAAACAAGCAGTTAGTGGCATTTTGGACTGATGTGATAAGAAGTATTGGAAATGGCCAAGGATTGTTGTATTTTACTTCTTCTTTCATATCAATTGTTTATTCAATTTTGAACAGTTCTCCTCCACCTTGTTTTTTACCAAAGGCCCAGTCTTTACTTCAACTCAGTAAAGATGTCAAAGTTGGTGATTGGTTTCAATTTGAGGATTATTCAGAGATCAGATTATATGGAGTAGAAGTTTCCCCTTTCAGACTTCCAATTTTTGTACCTATGAGATTGTTTTCATTGGAGTTCATAAGATAGAGCTTGAATGTAGATCAAATACACTTTGTGCTAGCAAAGAATGGGTACTTGTTTAAATTTCCAAAGAAAATGGGACCTTTCTGTGTAAACAATAGACAAGTTGCAGGAGAAGTGCAAAAATTACTTAAAGAGATGGATTTACAACTAGGTGAAAAGTGGGCATATGACCCACATCACATTATTTCAAACAGGAGGGTAGAAAATGCTTATGCTCCCTTTATCCATGAAGCCAAACCAGAGATGGAGAAATTAGCCAATGGAGGCTAAAATAACTTATCAAGAGGTATGGAAATCGAGACTCCTCATCAGAGTGAGAAAAAAATTGAAAAGAAGTAGTGAGGATGTCATTGACTTAGAAGAGGAAACAAACAGAAGTTCAAAGAAGACTAAATTGTCTGAAGGTGGTAGTTCATCATCATTTATGTTGCAATTAAGAGAAGTTGTTTGTGCACCTTCTTCTCATGTTCCAAAAGAAACTTCCCAGAGTTCAATGTAAATGATTAAATAGATGTACTCTCAAATTGAGGAAAGAAACAAGAAAGTCAGAGAAAATATGGAATCCCATGTGGAGGCACAATTTGTTTCAGATTATCAAACCAGATTTCTTTCAGCTATGGATCTGGAGAGAAATCATCTTAAACTAGCTTTCTCTCACCCTTCTGCCTTGAGTGTGTCTTCTTCTTCTGGTTTCAAGGCTGTCAACTTGATAGTGGATGCTAGGGAAATTCCTCTGCCTTACAAAATTAATATGCATAGGCAAACTGGGGAATTAATTTATAGTGATTTGAAGAGGACCTCCTTGGCTACCAGCAGAGTAGAAACTCTATTAGAAAAAAGTGGTGAATCAATTAAAGTTAGAAAAGGATAATTCAAGAGCTTTATTCACTTAGAATGAATAGAAAAAGAAGATGATTATTAAGATTGTAGTAAATCTAGAGGAAAAAAGTGTTGTTCAAAAATTGTTGCAAGGAGCATAAACAGAAGTACAAGTATTGAGGAAGAAATTGAGGATGCCTGCAACAGAACACACAATGGCACCAGAAGTGGCACAGGTGGAAAAAGAGAAAGAAGCTTTGACTAAGGAGCTGATTAAAAGAAAAGATGAAATTTCTAAGTTGAAAGAAATAAACTACAACAAAAGCTTGACTCTCATGTTTCTATTGTTGTAATACCAGCTGATTTGGAAGACCCGGCTGATAAGCTTACCAGATTCATCACTGAAATGAAGATTTCTGAGAATGAAATGAAGAAAGTGTAGAGGGACTATGAGACTACATTGAAAATCATAAAATCTAATGAAAGAGAAATAATCATGTCTAAGGAAAATGCAGACAAATATAGAGATGACTTTCAAGCTACTTCCCAGGAAATCAAAGAATTGAAAGAGAAGGTGAAGGGAAACATTTCCCTTATTCAGGCTAGAGAAATTCTATGGAATGACATCATTCATATTCTTAGAGACATCTGGGAATAATTGTCCATAGTAGAAGAAGAAAATATCATCATCGGAGACTTAGAAAATATGATTGTTGCAAATAAACAGAAGTTACAGCAAAGAGCTCAGTTCGCAAAGAAAATGATAGATTTCCTTAATTCACAATATTCTCAGCAGTTAAGGGAATTATGAGTTGAAGATAGAACTGAATATGTGCTAGAAATAAACAAAATTATTGTGAAGAACCTATATAGGAAAACAGCATAGACAAAATTAACAAAGGTCAAGGCAGTTCTAATGAAATTCAACATTGATTTTGATAAGAGAACAAGAGCAGGTTTGCCTTCATGCTGGGACCAACCAGGGAATTTACTACTATGGGAAACTTATGAGACTTTGCTGGTGGAGGAAAAAATCAAAATTGGATCAACTCATGTAAGGACAATAGTGTTGAAAGGAGCAACTACTGTCAACTATTTGCAGAGGGATTTTCAGTTGTTGTGGTTGATGAGAACTATTTTCGTGGAGAAACCAGCATACAGTAGAATTACTAATTTCAGGATGGCACACTCAAAATTTGATAAGAGTCCCAATCTTGATACAGCCATATGGAAAAAGTGCAGGGAATGGATGTCACCATCAATATCTACTACAGAGGTAGGACCTTCATCTGCAGCTCAATCTTAGATCATCAAATAAAGTAATGCCACTTGTCATATGAAATTGTGTCATACATTTTTGGATCATATATTAATATTTCTTTTTTCATGATATAAAGTTTGAAAGGACTATTAGTTTTAAAGCAGTTTAGGAAGTTATGTAGTTTGGGTAGTTGAGTTTTCTAACTATATTTTGAAATTTTGTATAAATCTTATTCAAAAAGAGAAATGAGGGTTTCGAGTTCTGGACCTCTGAAGTAGAAAATAATTGTGTCTTTTTGTCTTCACATGGAATTGAATAAAAAAGTTTGAAGTGATTCCAGACACCTGTTGAGTACAAATGTTTTTCCATGTTGTTCCATTTTATGTTTTCTTCATATCAAAGAGTAATGAAGTTACTAGTCTTTAATATTACAGTTCTGTAAATCAGTTTCCCGTGATTTAAAGTTAAAAATTCCTTAATGATGTGCTCCTCTTTCCTATACACCATATTTTTCTAATTACATTTTTCTTCTAAGGTTGAAAACATAGATTCTTCATTAAGCAACCGTTGAGAAATGGCAACAAGAAATTTCAGTTTAATTTGTCCTTGAATTAAACTGTGAATTAAAATAGATTTATTTTCTCATAGCAATTTGAAAATAGTTAATTAATTTTAATTAACTTAATTAATTTAGGAAATTCGAATTGGAAGTCTTTTAAAAGACATGTATATGTTCTCCCTAACTTATAGGAGTTAAGGATGAGTTATGAATGAGTTGTATTTAGTTAACTCAATTTATTGAGTTAAGTCCAGTTAAATTAGTTCCAATCAGTTTCAGGAACTAATAGTGAGTAAACAGTTAGTTGGGACACTAGTGACCTAATTAGTGTTACTCTAGTTAACTAAAGATTCCACCATCAGAAACTCATGCATGTTGATTCTGAGAAAGACACATTTAAGACTAGAGTGCAGGGACAGTGTACTATTTGTTTTAGATTTTTCTTAGTTGCATTGATAGTTCATGCATTCAGGAACTGATCCTTGAGGGATTGCTCTATTTTTAGAGGTTTTATTTCCCTTTAAATACAAGCTATTCTCCATAGGAATTACACGTTGGAATAGAGACTTGGAGAGCTTGTAAAATGGCTAATCTTTGGCCTTGAGCTTGATTATGAGTTGGAGATTGAATTTTCTGAGTGTTGGGATTGTTCTAGAGAGAACAAGCACTGTAATTTCATCTTGATTTTCCAGATTAATACAAAACAGATAGTGGGGTTTTGAGTTGTGACTTTCCCCGCATAGTTATTGTGTTATGTGACTTTAATTCTCTTCCTCTATTGATTATTGTTTACTCGGTGTTTATGGGCTTCCAGTGTAAAGAGTAGAAGTAGATTCTTGTCTCATGTTTTAGTAGATTACATGAGCCTGTGAGTATACAACTTTTTCTACAACAACCTGTGTTGGAAACTTTCCACTATCATTTTGTTTGTTCTTTCATTAAAATTGTAATCAACATCAGAAGGCCACTTTGAACAAATTGTTTCTTTCCATTGAAGATTAAGAAGCATTTCCTTTAAATAATAATCTCTGGGGTTTGAATAATGGGACAACCAATTTATCTTTTCACTATTTTGAATAAATGTCTTGGGAACTGACCTCTCCTCAGTCGGAGGTTGTCTTCCAAGGTACAACATGTTTTGGCGTCATTGCTGGGGAACGAAGACATGAAGCTATTTTTCCGTGAGTTTTCTATTTTTAGTCATTTTTTTGTCTGGTGAGCAAAGAATGTGGTTAGGGTGAATTTCTCAACAATAAAACGGTCCTGGCTCCAAAAAGACCCCGTATGAGGTCTAATACCATGCAACAGAAAGCTCCAATCCTCTCTGACCCAGAGAAGTTAATTTCTCAAAGAGTTTGGAAGCCTAAATCTCCAGTAACTCCAAAACCTACTTTGTCTACACCTGGTTCAAGTTCTACTTCAGAATTCTTTAATACTTCACATTCAGAGCCAATTGTGAAAAATCTTGATTTTTCTCAAGAAAGTCTGTCTTCTTTTCAAAAAAATTTATAGAACCTACATTAGAAGGAGAATCATTTGAGTCGGTATCTTTTTCTTTTCCAAAAATTGAAGAAATTAAAATAGTTGATTTTTCAATTCCAAATCAAATTGTTTCAACTGTCAGTCAACATGTTCCTATTTCTGTTATCCCACCTCAATCATTTGTGTTTCAAGCAGGAAGTTCCTATATTCCTCTTTATAATTTAAATATGGCTATCCTATATTTTCTTCTGAACATATATGCACCTCTAAACATACCTTAGCCAATGAATGCAGTGCCCCAAGATTATTTAAAATTATTTCCTAGATTTACAGGGGAGGACAAAGTAACAACAGAAAAACATATTGCTTCATTTTGTGCATTTGCTGAGAATCTGAATGTCGAATATCTAGATGTTGTAATGAGACTGTTTCTTCAGTCACTGGATGGGGAAGCAAGGAAGTGGTTCAAAACACTTCCTGCTAATTCTATAAATACTTGGGAAGAGTTAGAAAATGTTTTTACACAGAGATGGGGTGAAAAGAAGGATCATGGTTATTTCTTAACTGAATTCAATGCAATTAAAAGAAAACCAGAGGAAGAAGTAAATGAATTCATTAAGAGATTTAATAAGTTGTATAATAGTTTACTAGAAGAAATTAAGCCACCACCTACAGGAGCAAAAGTAGTATTTGCAGGGGCATTTGATTTTGATTTTGGTTTCACTCTAAGGGAGAGGAGATCTCCTACTTTAGACCAAATACAAACTCATGCACTAGAGATCAAAGCCAATTTGTCTACTATAGTGAAAATTAAGCCAAAGGCAAGGGAAAAGAAGAAGAAAAGGCTGCTAGTCAGCCAAAAGATTCTCATGAGCAAAAGCTTGATGAAATGACTAAGGTCATTAAAAATTTGTCTAACAAGTTGGTGAAAATGGAATTGGAGAACAAAAACGCACCAAGACAGTTTCAGCAAGGTCAAAATAGAAATTTCAATCCTCAATTTAGGAGGCAGCCACTACAAATTATGCAGAGAGAAAGAAAAGATTAGGATCAGATACAACCACCTTTTTACATCGAGGATGGAATAGAGGAAGTAGTGGAAGAATCTCTTAAAGAACAGGAAAATCAAATTTCTACATTATATGATGAAGTAGAAGAAGAGGTTATAAAAGATGATTTTAATTCAGATTTTCAGGTCTCTCTAGAGGATGAAGAAATTGAAGAGTATTATAAGAAGTTTACAGATTTTATGCAAGCAGAGTTGCATAGAAAATATGATCTTCGATCTAGAAAAAGATCAAGACTCCTAGACAGTGCAGAGGAGCAAACAAATCATATAGTACAACAACAATCTCCAGGACAGGTTGATAAAGGAAAGGAGCAAGTTAAAGCAATCCCAAAAGTTACACTTCAATAGGGAGAAAGTTCTAATAGCAAACAAGATTCAGGTATGTTGCATAAATCTGTTCAAAAACCAATTGTCAATTGAGAGAAGATTTTCAGTCAAAACTTAAATGAGGAGGAGCAATTAAAAACAACAAAAGTAAGTCATTCTTTTGATCTAATCAAAGAATTAGAGAAGCTTAAAGTTCCAATGCCTTTAACAGAGCTAGTAAAGACTCCTAGATATAAGAAGCAAGTTTCTAACTTTATAAATATTTCTCAAGATAATAATTTAGCAGATGTAGTTAATTTGCAGGAGGAGAGACCAATAGTGATGTTTGGTCCTCATGTAGAAGAGAAAGATACTTCTACACCTCCTTTCTATATTTCTTTGCTTATGCATACCTTTATACTTCATAATTGTATGTTAGATTCAGGAGCATCTCATAATTTAATGCCACTATCAGTTATGAAGCAATTGAACTTGCAGATTACAAAGCCCTATAAAGACCTATATTATTTTGATTCAAAGAAGGTCAAATGTATGGGATTGATTAAAGATTTGGTGGTATCATTGGCTCAAATTCCTGCTAGGAGCATTGTAATGGACATGGTTGTTGCAGATATTCCAACCCGTTTTGGAATGTTGCTCTCAAGATCTTAGGGAGCCAAACTGGGAGGAGTCCTTAAACTGGATTTTACTTATGCTATTATTCCAGTTTTTGGTGGAGAAGAAAGGAGATTGTATCGAGAGACCAGGTTTATGAAAACTATCACAAAGGAGGGTTCAAGTAATTCTCCTGTTTATAGTTAGGAAAAGGATGACTTTTCCTGTTTTATGTTGCAAGAGTCACCAGAAATTGTTGAAGATACATAATGACAACTCCCTTCAGCAATTAAGAGAAAGGATTTAGTAGTCAGTGGAGTCTGGAAGTTATATTTTGATGGTGCCTATTCAAAAGAAGGGAATGGAGTAGGAGTTCTTTTGCTTTCTCCTAAAGGTCATATGATTCCCTTATCTTATAAACTAGAATTTGACTCTACAAATAATGTTACTGAATATGAAGCTTTGATTCTTGGTTTACAAGCAGCAAAGAATCTAGGAATTCAATGCATTTCTGTTTTTGGAGATTCAGAATTGGTTATTAAGCAAATCAAGAATCAATGTCAAGCAAAACATCCAAGACTAAAGATGTATAGAAATGAAGTGTGGGATTTGGTAGATAACTTATTTTATGCTTTCAATATACAACTAGGGAAGGTAATAGACTAGTTGACTCATTAGCCATTGCAACTAGTACTTTTAAACCTCCTTTGAATCCCAAACTCAGGTATCAAGTAGAAATAAGAAGTGGGCCTTCCATTCCAGATAATGTGAAGTATTGACAAGTATTTGAAGATGAAGAACAAATAAAAATATTTCTAGAAACGATGGGTGAATTTTCAAATTTGGAAATTGATAAAGAGAATGAAACTGAAGAATTCCAAGAAGAACAGTCAAACAAAAAATTACCTTTGAAAGATTCTATTTGAAATCAAAAAGTTGTACAGTTGAAGAATAAAATGATTCCTAAAGGTTTGGTACCCTTGGAGAGAATATTTAATGTGAATGGTGTTGTTGTCTAGGCAAAGAAAATAGATTCAGAAGAGGATCTTGAAGATTGCAACCTTGGAACAGAGCAACAGCCTAATATGGTGAGATTGGCAAAGGATGTTCCAAAGGACTTCAAACAGAGGTATGTAGAGCTTTTCAAGAAATATATGATATATTTGTTGGTCTTTCGAAGATTTTAAGACTTGTGATACTAGCACCATCCAACATAAAATTCCTTTGAAGCAGGGGATTAGACCATATAAGTAAAAATCAAGACAGATAAATCCTTTATTGTTGCCATCAATTGAGAAGGAAGTCAAGAAGTTGTTACAGGCTAAAATAATTGTTCCTCTGAGATATTCTGAGTGGGTGGCTAATTTAGTGCATGTGAGAAAGAAGAATGGGGAGATTCGATTATGTATTGATTTCTGAAATTTAAACAGGGCATCATTGAAGAACAATTATCCTCTTCCTAAAATGGATCATGTCTTACAAAAGGTAACAGGATCTTCAAGATTGTCAATGATTGATGGATTTTCTGGTTATAATTAGATGTCGGTGCAGCCAAAAGATAAGAAGAAGATAGCATTTACCACTCCATGGGGCACTTCTATGTATGTTAAAATGCCTTTTGGATTAATGAATGTTGGGGCTACTTTCCAGAGGGATATTGCTATAGCCTTTGTAGGTGAAAAACAGAAATTTGTGGTAATTTATTTGGATTACTTTACAGTTCTCTCTAAGTGAGATGAAGAACGCTTAAAGAATTTACAATAGGCTTTCGAAAAATGCAGAAGGTATGGTTTATCCTTAAACCCAAAGAAATCTCATTTTGCTTTGAAAGAAGGAAAATTAATTGGTCATATTGTTTCTAAAGAAGGGGTTAGGATAGATCCAAAAAGAGTTGAAGCAATAAAAAATATACCTTTGCCAAGGAGTAAAAAGGAGATTCAGAGTTTTTTGGGAAGAATAAATTTTTTAAGAAGATTTATCCCAAATTATGCAGAAATTGTTAAGGAAATTACTGATATGTTGAAAAAGGATGCAGAAGTGAGGTCGACAACAACAGCCAGGGAATCTTTTTCCTAGATAAAAGAATATTTTCAGGAAGCCCTTGTGTTGGTAAGTCCTAATTATCAAAATCCTTTTCAAATATTGTCATTTGCTTCCCCTTTTACTTTGGCAGCAGTGCTTCTACAGAGAAATCAAGAGAACAAAGAGTAACATGTAACATTCTTCAGAAAGGGATACATAACTGAAATATAATATTTTGGAGAAGCGGGCTTATGCTTTAGTAAAAGCACTAAAGTCTTTTAGAGTTTATATTCTTCAATCTCAAATTACTGCTTATGTTCATAATGTTGTTGTTAAAGAGGTGTTGACTCAGAGTGACAATGATGGAAAAAGAGGAAAATGGATTGCAAAAATCCAGGAATATGATATGGATATTAAGCCAACTAAGCTGGTGAAAGGACAAGGTTTAGAAAAAAATTTAACAAAAGCTAATCATCAAGCTATGGGAATCAATTTGTTGGCCAAAGTTACTGAATCCAAGACAAAAGGAGAACAAGGTATGAGTAAAGAACCTGATAACAAAATTAAGTATAAATATCTTTGTTCTTAGTGGTATAAATATATTGTCCATTATCTTTGTTTCCTCAGTTGTCCTTCTTCTTTAGACAAAACAAAATATAAAGCTCTCCGAGTTAAGGCTCAAAAATATGTAATAACAGATGGGAAGTTATATTGGAGAGATCCAGTTGGTATCTTGTTGCTCTGTTTAACTGAAGGAGAGACTATAGAAATTGTAAATGAATATCATGGATGCCTCTGTGGTGGTCACTACAGTTGGAAAGTCACAGCCCATAAAATCTTGAAGGTTGGTTTCTTTTGGCCCTCTCTATTTTCTGATGTTTACAGATTGGTAAGAAGTTGTGAGAAATGCCAAATATTTGTTGATAAGAAAAAATTAGCTCCATTACCCTTGATCCTTGTATTTGTGGAAGAACCCTTTCGACAATGGGGTTTGGATTTTATAGGGGAGATAAATTTGCCCTCTAGTGGACAACATAGATGGATTTTGACAGGGACTGATTATTTTACTAAGTGGGTAGAAGTTGTTCCAACGAGGAGAGCTAATGATACAGTGGTAATAAAAATTTTAGAAGACAATATTTTCAGCAAGTTTGGTTGTCCTAAGAAGTTGGTAACAGACAATGCACAGGTTTTTAGATCTGCAAAGTTGATTGACTTTTGCCAGAAATATAATGTGATATTGGCTCATTCTACCACCTATCACCCACAGGGAAATGAGCTGGTGGAATATTCCAATAAGGCCCTTGTGAAGATTCTTAAAAAGACTGCTGCAGAAAAATTTAAAAAAAAATTGGGATTCAAAGTTGAAATTTACCTTATGGGAAAATAGAGTTACTACTAGAAGGTCGACTGGGAAGTCACCTTTTGAGTTAGTATATGGAACAATTGCTTTATTTCCCAGCCAATTAGCAAAACCTGTTGTGGCACTTATTCAAGATGTTCAGCAAGAATCAAATGCACTCACAAGGAGAATGAATCAGTTGGTGGAATTGAATGAAAATAGAGAAAGGGTAATGCAAAATCTTATCAATTACTAAGAGAAAATGAAATTAATATTTGACAGGAAAGCCAAAGATATTCTTTTTCAGCCTAGAGACTTGGTTCTATGTTGGGATGTGAGAAGAGAAGAGAAAGGCAAGCATGGAAAATTTGATCCTCTTTGGTATAGTCCTTTCAAGGTAGCAGAAGTCAGAAACAATAACCCTTTCATTTTGGAAAACTTGGATGATGAACTTGGTTCTGTACATGCATATCTCAATAGAATAACCAATGGCCTCGACATACTTGTAAGGATCTCGAAGACTGTCTTGATATCTCGCACAACAGCCTATATATATACAGATCTTAGTGAAATCCTTATGACAATACAAACATGGAGTACCAGATCTAGGAGGTGTGATGAGGACGCAGTGTTGACTGAAGTTCTGGACCAAATACACTCTCGGCATACCTATGACTTGAAGTAGAGAAGAACTCGGACGAGGGTACCATATTGTCTTGGTATATAAACCTCGGTGGCATACCTGTAGCAGCCCAAACACAATGAACAGCAGTGACAGATCTATTCTCTTGGCTCAATGAAGATTATGTTAGTAGTTACATAACTCTGATATCGAAATAGGTTTCGATGATGGTCAAGAGATCCTTGGCATGCCAGTAAAAGGACACAGTCTCAACATAATAAGAATGATAAGGATAAACAATCTCAGATCATGATGATGAAAGGCACATTAAGTAAGGAGCAACATATTGATGATCAGGGCAGCATGATGTACGAACAGCATAAGGATAGTTGAAGCAATATGTCTTCAAATATCAAAAGTCAAAGTGTTGACTTCTATTGTAATTGTACTCTCTCTCTCTCTCTCTCTGTGCTGAACTTTGAAGATAAAAGAAGATTTGATCAAAGGGTTTCCCCACACATTGTGGGGTTTGTCCCTGGCTCGCGCCATATCTTGTGTCCTCTTGCCTTGGCTTGTCTTCTGCGATTTATATTTATGTTCTATCTGCAGTTTATCTTAATGCTGATGTGATTGCTAACAGTGAAAATTTAAATAAATTGCTCTAGCATAGAACATACCAAATCTTAACATGGTATCAGAGCTGAGGTGAAGACAATGCCCAAGCAAGAGTGAAAGAGCAATCACCAAATACAGTTGGGACAAGACAAAAGGATCAATGGGTTCCTCATAATTCACCTAGGGTGAAGTTGAAGCAGAGAATGTTATTAGAATGGCGCAGCAAAACTTCTGATGCCATCACTTCATTGGGAAGTTCAGATCTAAGGGTAGGAAGGAAAGGTAGATGTCTTGGTTATGAGTTTGGCCCTTATGCGAAGGAGTGCCCGAATGACAAAGATGCGGGTCATTAAAGACTATGGTCGACTCTTCCACGAAAGAAAGGAACCCCAAAATCTCTTTTATGTACCTGATTGAACCTGATGTCCATCTCGGAAATGGAAGTCAAAGGTTACAAGGTGGTACTTATCAATGGAAAGGTACGTGTTTGAAAATAGATCTTTTAAAGATGTTTTTGAGTTCAGGGTTGTATCAAGTTGCAGGAAGTCCACTGGGGACCATGTCCATTGACTCAGCACCAGAGGTCTGTGAGACAGATGGTGACTAGGATGCCTGAATTCAAAAAGAAGCATGAAGGTACATGTCTGAAATGTACCGAAGCAAAATATTATAAGGGGACCATTCCCCTCATGCAGTTGGTTCACAGGTTTGGAACAACTCGAGGAGTTTGAGAATCATGATCAAGGTATCTCATGTATACAGGTGGAAGAAAGCCCTCTATGGCTTGAAGAAAAACACCTCGGGCATAGTATGAGAGGATTGATAGCTGTCCAATGCAGCTGAGATTCACTAGGAGTGAAATCGATCCAAACCATTACTCGAAGGTTGTGGATGATGAACCTCTCGTACCGGCACCTATGTCTGACAGGTGCAGACCCTCTCATTTATAGGAGACAGAGGGAGTTGGATTCTGAATGCAAGAAGATAAGCTGCAAGCTTGTGACTACCTTGAGGATCCTAACTTTCAGAAGTTATATGGTAATGATGTCGGACCAAATTTGGGAAATGCCTCTGAGTTTCATAAACTCATTCGCATTGATGTTCTTGGAGAACCTCCATCCGGACATCTGTGTTGCAGTTAGCATGGTGAGCTCATATTTGGTTGAGCCTCACTAGATTGGTGCCAAGAATCTTCTAAGATATCTTCAGGGCACAATCTCTCATGAATTGAGATACACTGTCGGAAATATGAAACCACATGACTATTCGAATGATGAGTGGGCAGGCAGTATGGAGGATCACTAGAGCACTTATCAGTGATGTTTCTCTTTGGAATCTGCCTCGATATCCTGGAAGAGCAGAGGAAGCAGAAGTTGGTGACTCTGAGCACCACCAAGGTAGAATACATTGTTGATAGTATGGCCTTCTGTGAGGCATTCTGGTTGCTGAAGCTCTTCAGTGAGCTGTTTGTACACTTGATGAATACCACTGTGATTCTCTGTGACAACCAGAGATGGGATTCAATTATTGAGGAATCCCGTATTTGACAATTGCTCCAGCAGATAGACATCAAATACTGCCTTATCTGGGATATGGTAAGTCGATGATCAAGGAGGCTCCATCACATTAAGATGATGTACAGGTCAGAGCCCCGTGGAAAGACCAAATTTGTGATTTTCCCGAATGACTTGGAGTCGTCGAGAGACCTTTGTAAAAGGGTCCTGCATACATTGAGCTCTGGGAGCTTTGGGGGGCTTGCAGTTCTAATGGAGCAACATACGACCACAGGGTGACTCACCCTCCCCTGGTGGTGCACGCTGGAACAAGATGATTCGCTCTCTTGTGGAACAAGATGATTCGCTCTCTTGTGGGACAAGATGATTCGCTCTCTTGTGTAGCAGGATGATTAGTTCTCCTGTGAGGCCTGGATTGATGTGTTCTCCATGGCGATTGTAGCAGGATTGATGTGTTCTCCTGTGAGGCCTAGATTGATGTGTTCTCCATGGCGATTGTAGCAGGATTGATGTGTTCTCCTGTGAGGCCTGGATTGATGTGTTCTCCATGGCGATTGTAGCAGGATTGATGTGTTCTCCTGTGAGGCCTGGATTGATGTGTTCTCCATGGCAGCCTGGATTGATGTGTTCTCCATGGCGATTGTAGCAGGATTGATGTGTTCTCCTGTGAGGACAGGATTGATTAAGTTCTCCTGTCGAGGCATCCTACCCATGCAGTCTGGGACTCATGGGAAGTACCTCTCATCTGATCAATGAGCAGGGAAATGAAGTTAGGGACCATAGTAGTACCGATGGATGCATCTTTGTATCTACCGTACTCCCTACGCTAGGATGACCTCCATTGATCTGGGATCAATGATACTGGTCTAGGACCAGTTGTACGAGTTGTACATACTATGACGCTGACTTCGGGTCGGC
This sequence comes from Pinus tabuliformis, assembly GCA_031772625.1. Classification (NCBI taxonomy): domain Eukaryota; kingdom Viridiplantae; phylum Streptophyta; class Pinopsida; order Pinales; family Pinaceae; genus Pinus; species Pinus tabuliformis. The sequence continues at coordinate 1,914,949,918 of CM062817.1, read as the reverse complement.
TGAGATTGGTCTGGGACCAGTGGTACATACTCCAAGACTGACTTCATGTCAGTGCAGTACTGGTCTGGGACCAGTAAGAGTCGTACATACTATGACGCTGACTTTGGGTTGGTTGAGACTAGTGGTACGCACTCTGAGTCTGACTTCGGGTCAGTGGAGAATGGTATGAGACATTCTCGATCAATTCTTCTTCTTCATAGTTCAGCGGAGATGAGCAGAGCAGAGCCAGTAGAGCTTAGCAGAGCAGAGCCAGCAGCGCTGAGCAGAGCAGAGCTAGCAGAGCCAGCAGCGCTGAGCAAAGCAGAGCAAAGCCAGCAGCGCTGAGCAGAGCAAAGCTAGCAGAGCCAACAGCGTTGAGCAGAGCAGAGCCGAGCCAGCAGCGCTGAGCAGAGCAGAGCTAGCAGAGCCAGCAGCGCTAAGCAAAGCAGAGCCGAGCCAGCAAAGCTGAGCAGAGCAGAGCAAAGCCAACAGAGCTTAGTAGAGCCAACAGAGCTAGGTAGAACAGTGCAGGGCACTGATGGCAGAGATAGTACAGTCAGACTTATGGATCAATGGATGGAGTTCTCCCTAGTTGAGAGGGAGTGTTAAATTGGCAACTAGGGCCAAACTCCATGTGGGTCGGCTTATTTATGGCAGCTGATATTTTTATTGGATCCCTCTCGTCGAGAGGTGTAGGATTGATCCAAAGATCATCCGATTCCGATAAGTATTTATGGAGATATGAATTTATTTTGTTTATGTAATTATTATCAAGCTGACCAGCTCTTATGTAGGCTCTAGAAGCCCAGCCGACGTGTCTATTCAACCTCTACGTTTTTTAGTATAAATAGATGAGGATTTAATTTCATTTTCACTCATCTCTTGTGATCTCTCTCCACGTGTTTGGGTTTTGTGGACAGAGAGATCTAAAGGAGAATACGTTTCTCTAAAGGTTGATCTAGCCTTACCCTAGCTGCAGTAAAAGAAGGCATACCTCGCAGTCATATAATACCACACATATGGGAACGCAATTACCATGCAGTTATAATATACATACGGGAATGAATGTCACGTAGTCATACTGCTATAATATAAACATTTGGAGCTGCAAGGATTTGAGTTTAAAGCTGCGAGGGTTTGATTCATAATTCATGGCATATGTAGATCACGCGTTTTCCATCACAGAGGACGATTTAGCGGGCTCTTACATTGCACACAATAGTCCTCCCATTAAAGAAATTTCCCTGGCCGTGGCGCTTTTGATATTTGGCACCGTCGGCATCACCGTAGGCTTCATCATGATGTACAATAAGATCGGGGGTGATCGGGGCCACGTAATATATTTATGCAGTAATATATTTATACAGGCATACTCGCACAACAATATATAACTACATTCGGATCTGTACAGTCATACTCGCACAACACATTCGGATCTGTACAGTCATACTCGCACAACACATTCGGATCTGTACAGGCATACTCGCACAACAGTCTATATATATATAACTACATTCGGATCTGTACAGGCATATCTCAATAGAATAACCAATGGCCTCGACATACTTGTAAGGATCTCGAAGACTGTGTTGATATCTCGCACAACAGTCTATATATATACAGATCTTAGTGAAATCCTTATGACAATACAAACATGGAGTACCAGATCTAGGAGGTGTGATGAGGACGCAGTGTTGACTGAAGTTCTGGACCAAATACACTCTCGGCATACCTATGACTTGAAGTAGAGAAGAACTCGGACGAGGGTACCATATTGTCTTGGTATATAAACCTCGGTGGCATACCTGTAGCAGCCCAAACACAATGAACAGCAGTGATAGATCTATTCTCTTGGCTCAATGAAGATTATGTTAGTAGTTACATAACTCTGATATCGAAATAGGTTTCGATGATGGTCAAGAGATCCTTGGCATGCCAGTAAAAGGACACAGTCTCAACATAATAAGAATGATAAGGATAAACAATCTCAGATCATGATGATGAAAGAAGCAGCATAATGGGCACATTAAGTAAGGAGCAGCATACTGATGATCAGGGCAGCATGATGTACGAACAACATAAGGATAGTTGAAGCAATATGTCTTCAAATATCAAAAGTCAAAGTGTTGACTTCTATTGTAATTGTACTCTCTCTCTCTCTCTCTCTCTCCGTGCTGAACTTTGAAGATAAAAGAAGATTTGATCAAAGGGTTTCCCCACACATTGTGGGGTTTGTCCCTGGCTCGCGCCATATCTTGTGTCCTCTTGCCTTGGCTTGTCTTCTGCGATTTATATTTATGTTCTATTTGCAGTTTATCTTAATGCTGATGTGATTGCTAACAGTGAAAATTTAAATAAATTGCTCTAGCATAGAACATACCAAATCTTAACAGTATGTATATATATATATATATACATACATACATATACGTATATATATGTGTATATATATATACATGTATATATATATATATATACACATATATATACATATATATATATGTATATATATATATATATGTGTGTATATATATATCTATATATATATATATATACACATACATGTATATATACATATATATATACACATATATATACATATACATATATATAGTGTCGTTGGGTTTGCTCCATCCCACGGGCCCCACTATATTATCCCATGCTCGACATTTAAACTTTCACAACATGTTGTTGACTAGGGCCCACGTGTTTACATTAATGCCGCGATAAAACTTGATTAAAACAGATTAATCCACTGTATATATATATATATGTGTGTGTGTGTGTGTGTGTGTGTGTGTGTGTATATATATATATATATATATATATATGTATACATATACATATATGTATACATATACATATATATGTATATGTATATGTATATGTATATGTATACATATACATATATGTATACATATACATATATATGTATATGTATATGTATATATCTATGTATATGTATATATATACATATACATATACATATACATATATGTATACATATACATATACATATATGTATATGTATACATATACATATGCATACACATATATATATACATACATATATATATATATACATATATATATAGTGGATTAATCTGTTTTAATCAAGTTTTATCGCGACATTAATGTAAACAGGTGGGCCCTAGTCAACAACATGTTGTCAAAGTTTAAATGTCGAGCATGGGATAATATAGTGGGGCCCGTGGGATGGAGAAATCCCAACGACACTACATGCTCGACGGTTAGCTCTGCCAGTCCACCCATATGACTTTTCAATGCCATTTTCGATCAACATATCTACAGACGGAATTGATTGTGAGGGGACTTTGTCGGGTTTCTCTCGTACTAGAGTCTGCCCTTGTATGACATCGGCAAGTGAGCATGTTTTTGTCGGCAAGCGAGCGAGTATCTATTATCCATTTACCATAATACTGTCACTGTTTTCCTTCAGCAACCTCATCCTCCACGTCATCCATCACTTCACCTATCTTTTTGCCAGCTCATTTCTCGATTCTCTCAAAATTATCATTAATTATGTTTACCTACCCGTTACTCTGTTTTTCTATAAATCATGTTTACTCTACATTTCACTGTTGTCCTTTGTTCTTGGTGTCGAAAAATCAAACTGTACAGGTTGCAAATACAGTTGTCATCACCAGCCATTGTTCTGACATCTACACAAATTCTTGGCATTCAGAATTTGGAAAAATGTCGAAGAAAGTCACCATCACAGGTTCTACTTTCCATATTCCTTTGATGGATATTGAGAGAGATATTTTCGACCCATTCTGTTCAATGAGCTGTCTAGAAATTTATCAATAAATTTTCCTAAACCAAGTTGATTCCCTTGTATATGTTGTTTTTATTAGGTCTGGTGTCCTAGCTGCTATGATTCCTCAGACTTATAACTTCCCTGAGTTTATATATTGGCTTGTCTCTGCCCTTTACCCTAAAAAATGTTTTTTTATGAATAAATTAGGGGAAAATGTTTTTCAAGTGTCAGCCTTGTTAATTCAGCAAGCTTTATGCTTTCCATCTGCAAACTCTTACACTCCATTTTCAGAAGAATCTCTGTTTTCAACTTTCCAAGACTTGTCTACTTCTAATTATGCTCAGCTCAGTTTCTTTTTAATGCCTACTAGAAATTTTTTGCCTATGGAGCCTTCTCATTTTCCTCTAGATACTTTCATTGAAGAAGTTAGACTTGTGCTACAGATTTTGGCTAAAATCTTAGGAAAGAAGGATATAAACACTATGGATAAAGCCAATTTAGGAAAGTTCAGTTTGATGATGAACCAAAAAACATTTTTTGACATACCTTCTTTCTGGGAAAAAATGGTAAATTCTCAATTAACAGATCTTCCCCTCACTGGTTGCTTTAGATTTCCATCTCTTGTTACATATCTCTTTTTGTACACTCATGTGGAAAGATTCATGCATTTAGGGCTGAATATCATGGACCCTCATAAAAACAAGTAGTCAGTGGTATTTTGGACTGATGTGATAAGAAGCACTGGAAATGGCCAAGGATTAATGTATTTTGCTTCTTCTTTCCTATCAGTTGTTTATTCAATTTTGAACAGTTCTCCTCCACCTTGTTTTTTACCAAAGGCCCAGTCTTTACTTTAGCTCAGTAAAGATGTCAAAGTTGGTGATTGGTTTCAATTTGAGGATTATTCAAAGATTAGATTATATGGAGCAAAAGTTGGCCCTTTTAGACTTCCAATTTTTGTACCTATGAGATTGTTTTCACTAGAGTTCATCAGATAGAGCTTGAATGTAGATCAAATACACTTTGTGCCAGCAAAGAAGGGGTGCTTGTTTAAATTTCCAAAGACAGTGGAACCTCTCATTGTAAACAACAGACAAGCTGCAGGAGAAGTGCAAAAATTACTTGAAGAGATGGATTTACAATTGAGTGAAAAGTGGACATATGGCCCACATCGCATTAAATCTAACAGGAGGGTAGAAAATGCGTAAGCTCCCTTTATTCATGAAACCAAACCAAAGATGGAGAAATTAGCCAATGGAGGCCAAAATAACTTATCAGGAGGTATAGAAATCGAGACTCCTCATCAGAGTGAGAAAATTTTGAAAATAAGCAGTGAGGATAGCATTGACTTAGAATAGGAAAAAAAAAGAAGCTCAAAGAAGCCTAAATTGCCTGAAGTGTGAAAATTTAATCACTGCAACAACTTATTTACTTTTCCTACTTATTTCATCATAACTTATTCATGAAATTACTTCAACAAACATTAAAATAAATATTGCTGCAGATATCACACTGTAATACAGAAACAAACATATGCACACATTGACACAGTTATTTTGGACTAATGTACCCGGAAAAAACCCAATGTGGGAAAAATAGTGCAGCAAGGGAGGATTTTATTATTCAGCAATTTTCTAGTACAAGAGGGTGCCAAACTAGCTTACCCACAAATAGACAAATTTCTAGCAGTTCTTCTGATCCAGCGTAGGCCCTACTGACCTCTGCGTCACCCTGAAACCCTCTACATCAACCTCAAACCCTCTGCATCAGCCTAAAACCCTCTGTGTCAGCCTACTGAAGCTCCGCAGCCTCTGTGTGGATGATGCAGGTCCTTCTAGCTCTGCGCAATCTCTGTTGCCTCTGCATGGCTTCTTCTAGCTCTGCATCAGCCTCTTCTGCCTCTGCGCTGATCTCTCGCCTCTCTATTTCGTACTTGCTACCTCCTGACTACTCTCTAGACCACTGGTTCAGTTTCTCAGCAAACCCTGCTCCAGAAATTGAACTAACTGGTCTCCCTCAATGTGTCTTCCAAGTGCCCCTCAAGCCTCCTCTTATACTTTTCCTGTTGACATCTCAATGGCCGAGATTAAATCCCTAATCAACGGCTAAGATTAGATCTAGCTTGGTCCATGTCTTTTGGACAATTCTAACATAGATTCATATTAATACACATTAATATTTTATTTTCCCTAAGTTTAGACTTAGGGACTCCATTAAAAATATTAATTAGTTTAATATCTCCTTATCTATTTCGAATCTGCCCAAACCCTTTCTGGGTATTGGATATCTCATGTGTCCCAACCTCTCTACCAATTTTCGTGGCTAAAGCACATCTGATGCTAACCCAAATCAACACTCCCTCTTAGCGAGGACTGTGCTCTAGCAATACTCCTCACTAAGTATTATGTTGATCATCCAGCATCGGTAACTGTGCCGATGCTAGGCCTTCCTGACCAACATCCTCTGCACTGTTGCCTCCTGTGTTGTTGCCCATGACTCTGCTACTGCCACTACTGCATCTGTACGACAACTCCCTTTGCATCCATGTTGTTGTTGGTCCTTTATCCCAACACTGCATCTGCACTACAACTCCCTCTGCATCTGTGTTGTTGTTGGTCCTTTCTCCCAACACTGCAACTCCCTCTTAATTCATGCTGCTAACACTCTACTTCTAAAAGGGGTTCTTTACCATCCCCATCTTTTCCCTAAATTAGTCAAATTTTGAATTTCCAAGGGCCTTGGTGAGGATATCTGCCACTTGTTCCCCTGTAGGAGTGTAGCTCAATTGTACATCTCCTCGTTGGACACAATCTCTAACAAAGTGACACCAAATATCAATATGCTTCAACCTATCATGGAATATTGGATTCTTAGAGAGTTTAATGCAACTCTTATTATCACACATGATCCTGGTCGCCTGATCTGAAAATGGAATGTACTTGTTTAAGGGTGCAAGGTATCCATTTCCAATAATTTCAACTATAAGCTAGACACTCCAAATGACCTCTAAAAATGTATAAACTTCTTATTTCTTATACAGAGATAGATTGTAGGGGCATTCACCGGACATGTCACCTCTAAAAAGAGGATGAGTTCCAGAGGCTACCTGGCCCTCTACAGGCTCTGCCTAAAGAAATAACAAAGTAAACACTTAGAAGTCTTTGACATACCCATACTTGAAGTTTAAGGTCTTGCGGAATAAGACAAATAACTTTTTGTAGCTGAACAGGTGACTATGTGTGTATGTAAGTTATGTATATTTGTTGTTTAAAACTTTATATCAGTTTTGTTTAACATATCATCTTCAGCAAATAAATACATCAAAATGATAAAGCAGTTCATCCCCTCCTGGGCTACATCTGCTGGACCAAGCCTCTCCAACTAGGCTTGTCCTCTTGTATTAAAATTGCTACAAAGGCTAATACAAGAATATGGGTGTCTCAAAGGACAGATCTGACTGTAATTACAGAATCAGAAGATAGGAATTAGCTAAACATGCTCTTTCCCAAACACTAAACAGTGAATTTTGTACCTTATACAGTACTTTCCCCAATTGGCCTTGGTGGCTCTTTAAACTTGCATGGAGAATTTCGAGGTGAATATGACCTCAAATGGTTCTGAAACCTCTGTCATTAGACTTAGAAGGTCGAAAATAGCAGACATAGGCTTTTGAATCACCAAAAACGGATGAACATAGCCCCCAAACAGCTCAATCACTGAAATGGCCCTAGTGGCCCTGAAAGCTTCCCTGAAGCTAAACAGTGAAAAGAATGCCTCAGAAGGAAAAACGAGCTGTAGAAATGGATTCAGAAGGTTGGAAAACTTCAGGAATGACCTTCGTTCTACTTCCAATGGCTGCACAATTCCCAATGCAGCTCCCAAACTGATTTGGCCCTGGTGGCTCCTAGAACTTCCACGAAGCTAAAACACCTGCAAATGACCTCAGATGGCTGTGAAACCTGTGCCAATGGCTTCAGAAGGTCGAAGAGACCCAAAATAAATAAATAAATTCGTCCAAAACGGACTTTCCTAGCCAAAGTTATGGCCATTTACTCCCAACTGCCAGCTTGGCCTAACAAAACCCCAGTTACATTTAGTGACGGCCAGTTAAGCCCGCCAATTATGGCGGGTCCGCCAAATTTGGCGCCACTGCCAGTCTAACTGCAATTGCATTAAATGCGCATGTGACCAGCTGCCTCGGATTGCGTGCCCGACAGTTAGTGTGCTGGTGGTTGGGTTAAGCCCACAGTTTTCAGGTTGTGGTCATATGGTGGGGGGCTGGCGCTTAGGGGCTGGCCCGCTTCAATTACCGCCCAGCACAATTTGAATTTAAGTTAAATTTGGTTACCCATTTTGTCACGTTTTGCTCCTGTGGCCTAACGATAAGGCGTTTGGATGACAGACCACAGGTTGGGGGTTCGATCCCCCATTCGACCAAAACAAAATTTTAATACATCTGCCCAATCTTTTGCTGACGTCATCTGGGGGCCACGTGGCGGCCTCCGGGCCTGCCACGTGGTGGATTCTGATTGGTTGCCAAAAAGTAATATTCCTCGGAATATTCCAAAGAATATTCTGTGGAATATTTTTTTTTAAATTGTTTTTAAAAAATTCAAATTTCTAAAGTTATTGAGCAATTCTTCTTTTTGCCATAACTTCCTCATACGGCGACCGTTTTTCGAACTGTTTGCAGCGCCGGAATCGGGAGAACGAGCACTTTCCGGTCGTTCAGGTTCCAATCAGTTATGAGCACTTACATTTTGACCATTTTACGACACTTGGTCCTGAGCTCCTGATCACACCTCCCAAATGAGAAGGCTTTTGGTCCCCAAAAGCTCACTGAATCTTTGAACTGAACTGTACAGCACTTGAGGAATAGAAATATCCTCTTCCATTCAGCCAAAAGAGCATACTGATGCCAAAATGTCCTGCCTTATCAACTGTCGTCATGGCGACTTTTTGCTGCATAAGCCATGTACTTGTCGAATCCCGACCAAGCTTGTTCGCCAGACAAACTGAAAGTTTGCAGAAACCAGCAATGAAACTTGCTGATATATGAGCTGAAATCTTTCTCTAAACATGTGGGTTTGCCACTGTCACGATGCCCATCCATGGCACCTCTGCTCCAGAAGAAGAACTGCCTCCCAAATGAGAAGGCTCTTACAAAGATGAAATACTTCATCATCTCTCCCCTTTACAATCTTGGAGATCAAATTAACTTTTTCCAAGTCAAGATTACATTACATGCATGGTTAAAAACAAAGTAATCAACCCTTCAAGTTAATCACACATACATGTTTAAAAAAAACAAGGAAATCATCATGATCCCTGTGCTCATGCATATCATTCTCATGCATGCAGTTTATCCTTCAACTTTCTCTTAAGTACAATCATAAGTACAAGACTTGCATTCCCTTACCCAAGAAATGCATTCAATCAAAAGACATGCAACTTTAATTGGATAAGAATTCTAACCACTTCTTACCAATCCATTTCAAAGGCGCTTCCTTTAACTGCACATCGATATCAACATGTGTATCATCCTGACACATATCAATGATGGAAACTTCCTTCCCATTCTTGTCATACTCTTGCTCCAATTTCTTTAACTTTTGTGGAAGCATTGTTGGATTTAGAGTCCAACACCTTTCAGCAGTATGTCCATGCTTATGGCAATAAGTGCAACACATGTTCATCTTCTTGACAGCATGATTTGCATTGTTTCTTGGAACTTTGGCTTCTTGCCTCCTTTCCTTCAAAAGTTTCCTGCATGTTGCCATTCTTTTCCAACATCTAGAAACACTATGGTTAAACAAACCACAAAAAGAACATGCAATTCTTTTCCAATGCTTGTGTGGAAATTTTCCATGCTTTACATGATCAAAGGAACTATGATTGAAATCAGATTTATACCTTTGTCTTTCACCTTCATTACCTTCATGAGGAGGTAAATCGAATGAAGAAGAATCTCCTTTTGGAACACCATCAATCCCTTCAATGGTTTTAGAGCTTTCACAATTCTCTTGTTCAAGTGCATGCTTATGCACACCTTCTTCTTGCAAAGCATGTTTCAAACTATTGCATTCCTCAAGAATACAACCTTTACAACCTTGAGATAAAGAACCTGAAATGAAACTCCTTCTAGGAACTGTTTCAATTGCCTTCATGGCTGCTTTGGAACATTCTCCCCAAGATTGTCCCTAGCCAAGACCCAAATTCTTAGGCCTTACCTCAACCATTATTGGCTCAACTATACCCTGTGCATGTTTGCCCAATCCTTGTCCTTCATATCCCATTTTGGACATCAACCTGGACCCTATGCCTCTGGTATGTTTCTCAAAAGAACCAACATAAACATTATTATCAGAATTTGAAGACAAATTAGAATTGTTTACCTCTTCTTCAAGCTGATACTTGGCTAAGGCTTCTTTGGCAACAAGGAGTTGTCTCTCCAACTCATGCATCATTTCCAGATTCATGTTTGCAATACGGAGTTGGCCTTTCATTTCCTGCAATTGGTTAGAAAGCAACTGCTTCTCTTCCCTCATGGAATTCAACTGCTCTTGGAGTCTAGAGCTCTTTCTTTCATCCTCATACATTTCTCTCACCATATTCATCATGATGAAAAATTCTTGCTTCAAGCCTTCATCAAAGAATCTTGTGAAGGAGGACAATTTTGAGAACTCAGTTATGGAAATTGTCATTGTAAAAATGAACAAAAGAGCTTCAACAAACTCAAACAACAAGTACTTTGCCGAATAATAAGGCAGTCAATCTCCAACACTGCTTAAGACACTTTTCAAGCTACACAATCAAGCTAGTGATGTCAGTCAAGCAACCTAGTGCTCTGATACCATCTGATCTGAAAATGGAATGTACTTGTTTAAGGGTGCAAGGTATCCATTTCCAATAATTTCAACTGTAAGCTAGACACTCCAAATGACCTCTAAAAATGTATAAACTTCGTATTTCTTATACAGAGATAGATTGTAGGGGCATTCACCGAACATGTCACCTCTAAAAAGAGGATGAGTTCCAGAGGCTACCTGGCCCTCTACAGGCTCTGCCTAAAGAAATAACAAAGTAAACACTTAGAAGTCTTTGACATACCCATACTTGAAGTTTAAGGTCTTGCGGAATAAGACAAATAACTTTTTGTAGCTGAACAGGTGACTATATGTGTATGTAAGTTATGTATATTTGTTGTTTAAAACTTATATCAGTTTTGTTTAACATATCATCTTCAGCAAACAAAGACATCAAAATGATAAAGCAGTTCACCCCCTCCTGGGCTACATCTGCTGGACCAAGCCTCTCCAACTAGGCTTGTCCTCTTGTATTAAAATTGCTACAAAGGCTAATACAAGAATATGGGTGTCTCAAAGGACAGATCTGACTGTAATTACAGAATCAGAAGATAGGAATTAGCTAAACATGCTCTTTCTCGAACACTAAACAGTGAATTTTGTACCTTATACAGTACTTTCCCCAATTGGCCCTGGTGGCTCTTTAAACTTGCATGGAGAATTTCGAGGTGAAGATGACCTCAAATGGTTCTTAAACCTCTTTCATTAGACTCAGAAGGTCGAAAATAGCAGACATAGGCTTTTGAATCACCAAAAACGGATGAACATAGCCCCCAAACAGCTCAATCACTGAAATGGCCCTAGTGGCCCTGAAAGCTTCCCTGAAGCTAAACAGTGAGAAGAATGCCTCAGAAGGAAAAACGAGCTGTAGAAATGGATTCAGAAGGTTGGAAAACTTCAGGAATGACCTTCGTTCTACTTCCAATGGCTGTACAATTCCCAATGCAGCTCCCAAACTGATTTGGCCCTGGTGGCTCCTGGAACTTCCACGAAGCTAAAACACCTGAAAATGACCTCAGATGGCTGTTAAACCTATGCCAATGGTTTCAGAAGGTCGAAGAGACCCAAAATCGAAAAAAAAATCGTCCAAAACGGACTTTCCTAGCCAAAGTTATGGCCATTTACTCCCAACTGCCAGCTTGGCCTAACAAAACCCCAGTTACATTTAGTGACGGCCAGTTAAGCCCGCCAATTATGGCGGGTCCGCCAAATTTGGCGCCACTGCCAAATAAACTGCCAGTCTAACTGCAGTTGCATTAAATGCGCATGTGACCAGCTGCCTCGGATTGCGTGCCCGGCGGTTAGTGTGCTGGTGGTTGGGTTAAGCCCACGGTTTTCAGGTTGTGGTCATATGGTGGGGATCTGGCGCTTAGGGGCTGGCCCGCTTCAATTACCGCCCAGCACAATTTGAATTTAAATTAAATTTGGTTACCCATTTTGTCATGTTCTGCTCCCGTGGCCTAACGGTAAGGTGTTTGGTTGACCGACCACAGGTCCGGGGTTCGATCCCCATCCGACCAAAACAAAATTTTAATACATCTGCCCAATCTTTTGCTGACGTCATCTGGGGGCCACGTGGCGGCCTCCGGGCCTGCCACGTGGTGGATTTTGATTGGTTGCCAAAAAGTAATATTCCTCAGAATATTCTAAAGAATATTCCGTGGAATATTCTTTTTTAAATTTTTTTTTTAAAAATTCAAATTTCTAAAGTTATTGAGCAATTCTTCTTTTCGCCATAACTTCCTCATACGGCGACCGTTTTTCGAACCGTTTGCGGCACCGGAATCGGGAGAACGAGCACTTTCCGGTCATTCAGGTTCCAATCAGTTCTGAGCACTTACATTTTTGACCATTTTACGACACTTGGTCCTGAGCTCCTGATCATCACCTCCATATTCCTTCTGAATAGGTTTACCAGCAATTTTCTAAGCCATATAGCCTCACACGAAGTTGTGCTTGCTACCATATTTTCTGCCTCAGACGAGATTAGAGCCACGGACTTCTATTTCCTATTGCACCAGGAGGTCATTCCTGATCTAATGTTGAAACATTACCCAGAGGTACTTTTCCGATCCATTGAACTTCCTGCCCAATCTGCATCAGTAAATCCACTCAACCTGGTATCCTTCCCCTTGTTGTACAAGAGCCCATAATCGAATTTTCCTTGTAAATGCCTGAGAACATGCTTGGTTGCTGCCCAGTGAGCCCTCTTTGGTTCCACCATGAGCTGATTGAGGGTGTTGACAGTGTAGCAAATATATGGCTTGGTATTGACTAGATACATCATGGACCCTAAGAGTTATCGGTATAGGGTGGGCTCGACATTATTGTCTTCTGATGCATCAATCTTCTTCCAGTTAGTGATCATTGGCGTAGCCATAGGTCTACAGTCTCCCATCCCGAACCTTTTCAGGATTTCTGTAGCATACCTTCCTTTCCCAAGGAATATTTCTCCTTTATGATGCCAAACTTCCAACCCTAGGAAATAGTTTATTCATCCTAGATCCTTCATATTGAATTTTGTGGCTAGATTCTTCTTGTAGTCTTCAATGAATCTGGATGATCCTGTCAGGAAGAGATCATCCACATATAATACTAAGATAAGTGGCTCGCTCTCTACAACTAGATAGTAGAGATTCAGATCTGCGTCACTCTTGACAAGCTCCATCTTCTGCAAATAGCCATCTATTCAACCATACCATGCTCTTGGTGCCTGCTTCATCCCATACAAGGCTTTCTTCAGTCTGCATACATGAGACTTCTTCTCATGAGTTTCAAATCCCTTTGGTTGTTCAATGTATACTTCTTCTTCTATTACCCCATTCAGAAATGTTGTCTTGACATCCATCTGATGGATCTCCCATCCCATCTGGGCTACTGGGGCAAATGTTTCCTCATAGTTAATCCCTTCCTTCTGAGCATACCCCTTAGCCACAAACCTAGCCTTGTATTTTTCAACACTGTCGTTCGCGGCATATTTGATCTTGTAGATCCATCTTGAACCTACCACAGATATATCTTAAGGCCTTGACACCACCTCCCCGACATCATTTACCATTATGGAGTTATACTCCTCCATCATCGCATTTAGCTAGACCTGATGCTGAGCTGCCTCCTTGAAGCTGGCAGGCTCTCCATCCTGAGCTACTAACGCATGATACTTGTTTGGCTATTTTCGCTCCCTTTTACTGTTCCTTGGCTCTCCGATGAAGTTCTCTACATCACGCAGAATCTGACAAAGTTCCCTGTTGATTCTTCCTCTGCCAACAGGTGCTTCTGTTCACTCCTCTTCCTCATCCTGAGATTCTTCCTGATCTAAGGAAGGATTCTTCACTTCTGTTGGTTGAAGAGGCATGATGACCAACGGATCCTCTTTCGACTGCTCCTTGGAAGGCATTTCGCAAGATCTTCTGAAAGCTCTGTCCTCCATGAACTTTACATCTCCTCATACTACTACCTTCCTACTCCCTAGAAGATAGATCATGTATGCCTTATCATTCTTGCTATATCCTGCCAGATACCCCTTTTCTACAGTCTGATCCAGCTTCTTCCTCTTTTCTTCGAGTATGTGACAATATGCCAAACTCCCAAATATCTTGAAATGACTGACTTCAGGTGTCTTCCCAGTGAAGACTTTCTCTGGAGTAATCTTGCCCAATGCTCAATGAGGAGTCCTGTTCTGAACGTACACGGTTGTGTTTCATGCTTCCGCCCACAGGAATTTTGGCACATCCTGATCATACAGCATGGCCCTAGCTGCTTCTACAATAGTCTTGTTTTTCTTTTCTGCCACCCCATTCTGCTCCGGATTGTAGGGAGTTTTCCACTCTCTTTTGATGCCCTCCTTAGCGCAATAATCGATGAAGTCCTTATCAACATATTCTCCACCATTATCTAAGCGCAAGACTATTATTTTCTTACCTATTAGATTCTCCACTAGAACCTTGAACTCCTTGAATCGACAAAAAACCTCATCCTTGGTTTTCAAAAAATAGATCCAAGTTTTCCTCGAGTGATCATCGATGAAGGTAAGGAAATACTCGGCACCACTAAGAGCTTTGATGGAAATAGGTCTGTAGATATCTTATTGTATCAAACCTAGTACACTCTTGGCCCTGTGGTTGCTCCTAGGAAATGTCACCTTGGCATACTTTCATAGAGCGTATCCCCTGCATACATCATCTCGTTCCGTACTCAGATCTGGAACTCCTGTTACAGTGCTCCTGAGAATTCTCAGAGCTCCATGGTGCAAGTGACCTATCCTTCTGTGCCATAGTTCATTCAGGTCTTTGTCCCCATGACTGCCTATTAGTGCCATTGGAGATTCTAGCTGTAGTATGTACAACCGATTACTTTTGATCCCGATCTGCACTTTCTTTTTCCAGCTTGGGTGTTTGACGTATACCTTTTCCTTGATGAAGTAGATGTCATAGCCCTTGCCTTGTAGTTGTGACACGAAAGCAAGTTCATCCCCAATCCTGTACATGCAGTAAATTTGTGGCACGGAACCACTCTCCCGATTCTATCTGAAAAACTATGGTACCCTTTCCTACTAGAGTACACTTTGCCTTGTTCCCTGTGGTGATCTGAAAGTTCATCTTCTCTTCTCGATATTCTGAGAAACACTCCCTGATTCCCATCATATGTCACGAGGATCCACTGTCTATATACCATACTTCTAATGATGCAGCACTAATCATGCACCCCACTTCTTCTTCCAATCTGGAAGCCAACATAGAGAAATCGAAATCTCTCTCTCTTGTGCAAGCTTTTGAAAATATGCGAGAGTCCCCTGAGGTGGATGCCTCTGCATCATTGTCTCGACCCATAACTGATTTTCCCTTTCTATCTCTGATTACTTGCTCTGATACCATGTGAAAATTCTATCACTGCAGCAACTTATTTACTTTTCCTACTTATTTCATCATAAGTTATTCATGAAATTACTTCAACAAACATTAAAATAAATATTGCTGCAAATATCACATTGTAATACAGAAACAAATATATGCACACATTGACACAATTATTTTGGACTAATGTCCCCAGAAAAAACCCAATGTGGGAAAACCGGTGCAGCAAGGGAGGATTTTATTATTCAGCAATTTTCTAGTACAACAGGGTGCCAAACTGGCTTACCCACAAATAGACAAATTTCCAGCAGTTCTTCTGATCCAGCGTAAGCCCTACTAACCTTTGTGTCAGCCTGAAACCCTCTGCATCAGCCTCAAACCCTCTACGTCAACTTGAAACCCTCTGTGTCAGCCTACTAAAGCTCTGTGCAACCTCTCTAGCCTTCTACGTCACTCCTGCAGCCGTTGTGTGGATTACGCAGGTCCTTCTGGCTCTATGCAATCTCTGATGCCTCTGTGTGGCTTCCTCTGGCTCTGTGTCAACCTCTTCTACCTCTGCGCTAATCTCCCATCTCTCTATTCCGTACTTGCTACCCCCTGACTGCTCTCCAGACCATTGGTTCAATTTCTTAGCAAACCTCGCTCCAGAAATTGAACTGACTGGTCTCCCTTACTGTGTCTTCCAAGTGCCCCTCAAGACTCCTCTTATACTTTTCCTGTTGACAGCTCAACGACCGAGATTAAATCCCCAATCAACAGCTAAGATTAGATCCGGCTTGATCCATTTCTTTTGGACCATTCTAACACAGATTCATATTAATACACATTAATATTTTATTTTCCCTAAGTTTAGACTTAGGGACTCCATTAAAAATATTAATTAGTTTAATATCTCTTGATCTGTTTAGAATCTACCCAAACCCTTTCTAGGTATTGGAGATCTCATGTGCCGCAACCTATCCACCAAATTTTGTGGCTAGAGCACATCTGATGCTACCCCAAATCAACACTCCCTCTTAGCGAGGATTGTGCTCTAGCAGTACTCCTCACTGAGTATTACTCTAATCATCCAACATCGATACCTGTGTTGATGCTAAGCCTTTCTACCCAACATCCTCTACATTGTTGCCTCATGTACTATTGCCCATGACTCTGCTATTGCCACTGCTACATTTGTACGAAAACTCCCTCTGCATCGTCGATTCGACCCATAACTGATTTTCCCTGAGGTGGATGCCTCTGCATCGTCGATTCGACCCATAACTGATTTTCCCTGAGGTGGATGCCTCTGCATCGTCGTCTCGACCCATAACTGATTTTCCCTTTCTGTATCTGATTACTTGCTCTGATGCCATGTGAAAATTCTATCACCGCAACAACTTATTTATTTTTCCTACTTATTTCATCATAATTTATTCATGAAATTACTTCAACAAACATTAAAATAAATAATGCTGCAGATATCACACTGTAATACATAAACAAACATATGCACACATTGACACAGTTATTTTGGACTAATGTCCCCGGAAAAAACCCAATGTGGGAAAACTGGTGCAGTAAGGGAGGATTTTATTATTTAGCAATTTTCTAGTACAACCGGGTGCCAAACTGGCTTACCCACAAATAAACAAATTTCTAGCAGTTCTTATGATCTAGCGTAGGCCCTACTGACCTCTGCGTTAGCCCGAAATCCTCTCCATCAGCCTCAAACCCTCTGCGTCAACCTACTGAAGCTCTACGCAGCCTCTCTAGCCTTCTGCGTCACTCCTACAGCCTCTGCGTGGATGAAACGGGTCCTTCTAGTTCTGCGCAGTATCTACTTCCTCTGGCTCTGTGTCAGCCTCTTCTACCTCTGCATTGATCTCACATCTCTTTGTTCCATACTTGCTGCCTCCTGACTGCTCTCCAGACCACTGGTTCAATTTCTCAGCAAACCCTGCTCCAGAAATTGAACTGACTGGTCTCCCTCAGTGTGTCATCCAATAGCCCCTCAAGCCTCCTCTTATACTTTTCCTGTTGACAGCTCAACAGCCAAGATTAAATCCCTAATCAATGGCTAATATTAGATCTGGCTTGATCCATGTCTTTTGGACCATTCTAACACATATTCATATTAATACACATTAATATTTTATTTTCCCCAAGTTTAGACTTAGGAACTCCATTAAAAATATTAATTATTTTAATATCTCCTGATCTGTTTAGAATCTACCCAAACTCTTTCTGGGTATTGGATATCAAATGTGCCCCAACCTCTCCACCAATTTTCATGGTTAGATCACATCCGCTGCTACGCCAAATCAACATGAAGGTGGAAGTTCATCATCATTTCAACTGCAATTAGGAGAATTTGTTTGTACACCTTCTTCTCTTATTCCAAAAGAAACTGGACAGAGTTCGGTGTCAATGATTAAAGAGATGTACTCCCAAATTGAGGAAAGAAAGAGGAAGGTCAGATAAAATATGGAATCGCAGGTGGAGGCACAATTTGTTTCAGATTATCAAACCAGACTGCATTCAACTATGGATCTGGAGAGAAATAAGCTTAAACTAGCTTTCTCTCACCCTTCTGCCTTAAGTGTACTTCTTCTTTTGGTTTTAAGACTATCAACTTGACAGCGGATGCTAGGGAAATTCCTCTGCCTAACAAAATTAATTTGCATAGACAAACTGGGGAATTAATTTATAGTGATTTGAAGAAGACCTCCTTGGCTACTAGCAGAGAAGAAACTCTTTGAGAAAAGGTGGTGAATCAATTAAAGTTAGAAAAGGCTAGTTCAAGAGATTTAGTCACTTAGAATGAAGAGCTAAAGAAGATGATTATTAAGATTGGCGTAAAGCCAGAGCACAAAAGTATTTCTCAAAAATTGTTTCAAGGAGCGGAAATAGAAGTACAAGTATTGAGGAAGAAATTGAAGATGCATGCAATAGAACACACAATGGCACCAAAAGTGACATGGGTGGAAAAAGAGAAAGAAGCTTTGATAGAGGAGCTGATTAAAAGAAATGATGAAATTGCTAAGTTGAAAGAAATAAACATTGTTTTACAATAGAAGATTGACTCTCATGTTTGTACTGTTGTAATACCAGCTAATTCGGAAGACCCAGCTAATAATCTGACCAGAGTCATGACCAAAATGAAGATTTATGAGAATGAAATGAAGAAAGTGCAAAGGGACTATAAGACTGCATTGAAAATCATAAAATCTAATGAAAGAGAAATAGCCATGTCTTAGGAAAATGTAGACAAATACAAAGATTACTTTCAATCTGCTTCCCAGGAAATCAAAGAATTGAAAGAAAAGGTGAAGGGAAATATTTCCCTTATTCTGGCTACAGAAATTGTATTGAATGACATCATTCATAATGTTAGAGACATTCGGGAATCATTGTCCATATAGAATAAGAAAAGATCATCATCAGAAACTTAGAAAGTCTAATTGTTGCAAATAAACAGAAGTTATAGCAAAAATGATAGATTTCCTTAATTTGCTATCTTCTCAACAGTTTAGGGAATTAGGATTTGAAGATAGAACTGAATATGTATTAGAAAATAAATAAAAAAAAATGATTGTGAATAACCTCTACAGGAAAACAAAAGAGACAAAATTAACGGAGGTCAAGGCAGTTGTAATGAAATTCAACATTCATTTTGATAAGAGAACAAGAGAAGGTTTGCCTTCATGTTGGGACCAACAAGGTAATTTACTACCCTGGGAAACTTATGAGACTTTGTTGGTGGAGGAAAAAATCAAAATTGGATCAACTCATGAAAGGACAACAATGGTTAAAGGAGAAACTATTGTTAACTATTTGCAGAGGGATTTTCAGTTGTTGTGGTTGATGAGAACTCTTTTCGTGGAAAAACCAACATACAGTAGAATTACTAATTTCAGGATGGCACACTCAAAATTTGATAAGAGTCCCAGTCTGTGAATGGAAGGGAGAAACTGTCAGATTGGGAACAACTATGTCGGATTTCATGCAGGAGGAGATCAGGAGGAGCACACAAGATGGTTCTTCATCCAAGGATGATGATGAAGAAAATCTGGCCTTAGTGAGTAAGGCAAGGAAAGGGAAAGGGAAGGATTCCCATTCCAAATCAAATTCTTCTCATGAAGGGAAGAAGGTTGACAAGTCTAAAGTGAGATGCTTTAATTGTCACGAGATGGGTCATTATGGGACTAATTTCCCTTCGAATAAGTCTAAGAAGGGATCCTCAGAAGGATCGAAAGGTGAGGCATTAGCCTCTCAGTTTGAAATGGAATTTACCCTCATCGCATGCATGGTGTCATCGATGATGGGTTGTGGTTGGTATCTTGACAGTGGAGCCTCATTTCACATGACCAGCAATAAAAGTTTATTCAGTACCTTGGAGGATAAAGACCTCAAGATGTGCATCGAGATGGGTGACGATGAAAGGTATAGTGTTTCAGGAGTGGGCACGGTTGCTTTTCAGAGGGAGAATGGAGCTCCTATCACCTTGACAAATGTGAAGTATGTGCCTGGACTGAAGAAGAACTTGGTACTGATCGCGATGTTGGAGGACAAAGGCTATGATGTTGTCTTTGGTAAGGGAAAGGTTTTCCTTAGACACATCACCACGAGACAGGGGAAACAGATCGGTTCACGAGTCAAGAACCTGTATGCTCTTGAGGTTCAAGATGCATGCAAAGCCTTGAGGAGCAAGGAAAATGTTAAAGACTTGGTGGTTGAGAGGGAGATTAAATTACCTCTCAACATGCAGTCCCAGAAGAAGTCTCAGAAAATTGTGGAGGAGCCACAATTGGAGAAGTGGGCAGAAGGATCACATGCATCCATACCTCCAGGTGTGAGGTGGGGCGATGTGAAGTGATAGTCCCAAGAAGGCTGAAATTGGGCAGGGTCCATTGAGAGGTTTTATCTCATGGATCGTACCTTGCTACGGGAACCCAAAGTACATAGTAGTGGGAGGAATTAGTGGGATTGATGCAGTCAGAGATCAAAGTGATAGAGGCTAGAGCAGTCAGATACTAAAGAGTGCAAAGAAGGATTGACAATAGTGCAAAAACACTGAGTCAGCAGAAGCACAGAGTTTTTCAGTTGACAGAGGCAATAGCAGTCGCAGACTTTGATGACAGATGCATCATACTCATTCAGGTTGGATGTTTTTTTTTGTTTCTAGAGTTGCTAGAGAAACAACACTAGAGAGAAGTGTTGCATGCAGAACATTCCAAATGTTTAGGATCAGGATCGAGTTGAATTCCTTTCTTGTTGAGAGGGAGTATTGAAAATAGCAACAAGAAATGATAAAAATAGAATACAGAATATTCCAATTTTAATTTTTCCTTGAATTAAAATTGAATTTAGTCTCACCAGCTGCTTGGAAATAATTAATTAATTAATTATGGATTAATTAGTTGGAGAAATTCAAGTTAGAAGTCCTTCTGAAGTCATGCAAGAGTTATCCCTTAAATTAAGGAGATTATCCCTTAATTAAGGAGATAAGATTGAGCTATATTTGAGTTGTAATTAGTTATCTCAGTTCACTGAGTTAAGTCCAGTTAAATTAGTTCCAAACTGTTTGAGGAACTAATTGTGAGTTATCAGTCAGTTGATGCATGCATACACTCAACTAATGTACTCCAGATAACTGAAGATCCCCTCATGAGAAACTCATGCATGTCTATTCTGGGAAAGACCCAGTTGAGCTAAATGTCAAGGACAATGTACTATCATTTGCATGTGTTTTCCTATAAAGGAAACTCATCCATGCAGTCAAGGAAAGGTTCCTTGAGGATTGGGCAGTTTTACAGGGTGTGAGATCAGTGTGAGAGATCAGTGTTCCACTTGGTTGAGAGTCTTCCACTTGGTAACAGGAGGATCACCCAGGAGAAACTGCGCAAGGAAATAGGAGCTTCGAGGGCAGAGGAGAAGGCTTGTGAGAAGCTTTGTTTGCCTATGAGTATCCAAGAGGATTGTACTAAGAGCTTGATAGCTGTGAGAGCTAAGGCTTTGTATAATTCTGACGTATTTCCACCTTGTATGATAATACAGATAGTGGAGTTTTTAGCTGAGGCTTTCCCCTGAGTATTTTTTATGTTTCATGTGTAATGATTCTTATTCTTATGGTTATATGTGTTCAGCTCTGATTCAGCTCGATCTTTAAGCTTCCGTAAGTTTGATAGTTGTTGGTAAGGTAAATCCCCTCTGCGGACAGAGGCGATCCCACTAGCCTATCACAGAACTAGCCACAAACAAACCACGCTGCTGCGCAAGTTCCTAGTTATGCATCAAAGGTGAATCAAGAAGACTAACCTGGAGTCCAAAGCTATGGTTGAAGCAGAGTTGATATCCTCGCTCCCTTGCTCCAACAGACCATAAACGAACACCTGCACATGCAAAGGAAGAGACAAATACCAACATAGAAACTACCAAGGCATAACTATATTTCAGTCAGAAAGGAAATAAATCAACATATCACCATGATAGATAATGAGATTGGAACTATAACAGCAGTCGCTCATCAATTAATAAACAGGAAAAGTTACAACCATTGTTCTGACGTCGACCCTTCTCCTGGCTGGGTGAGTAACTATATGTGTCTTGGCATGCATCTCCTCTCCGGCAGCATAACCTCTCTAGCACTCATTAGCATTCTCTCCATGACCAATAATCATCACTACTATCACTCAATTACCAAATCACTAGCATAACACTACCACCAACACTTTTGAACTAACTTGTCCAATGCATAATGACAAGCTTATATAGATGGAGAAGGGAGGAGGATGCGATGAACCGGGACACCTTTTGTGGAATTAGCAAAAGCCATAAAGATGGATAAAGCTCGACAAAAGACTGATTTTCTATCCTCAGAAAAGCTCCATGTAATGAAGGAAACAACAGTCGGACGTGCATTAAGGCAAAAAGCATTACTAAATTTGGTTGGCGCGACTGTTGCTCTGAGACAGAGCGCCAATGGTCGCGCCCTCTTTTGAGGATCTCCATCATTGGCGCGGGTAGGATACTTTGGACTTGCGCCAATGGAAAAAGAGCACTTTTTAGGGATGATCTGCAGAAGGTGTCTTCAGGGAACATGGAGTACATACTCAGGGGAACATAATGCAAGTGTTTTTAGCCCTTGTCACTTCTTATAACTCCCGGAATGAGTCCTCCAAGGTACGACAAGAGGAGTAACAGGGATGGTGACAAATTACTGTGTAACAATAGTAGAAGTAGATTATAGTATTTTGCTTTGGTATATTGCATAATCGAGTTAATATACAGTCATATTTTCTACATAGATCTCAGAGGTAGATTTATAGATAATTTGCAGGAAATTCTACATGGTATCGGAGCCTAGTTTATCGGAGCTATGAACAGTATACGGAGAAGAGAATTCGAAGTTTGAAGTTCGGGGTTGCAGGTGCAAATCGAATTCTTGTCATACTTCAAGGTTGGCTAATGGCGTTCTATGGCTTGAGACTCAAGTATGCCTTGGAAGGCAGCTCAAATTACATAGCATGGAAAGATCGCATGGAGGCTGTATTAGAAGACAACGGCTTGAAGGATTTCATTGATCAAGAAATCCCAAAGCCAGGTTCAACTAATGCACAAGAGTTGGTTGATGGAAGAAGTGTGTGGCGAGTGCGAGACGGATCATCCTCGAGGGAGTTTGAGACCATATTGTCTCAAATATCCATGGGAAGGATACTCCATATTCAATGTGGAAGACATTGAAGGACCTCTACCATAACAGTAGCAACCAGAGGAAATTGGCGCTCAAGGATAAGCTTCGAATAATCAAGATGGAGAACGGTGATACTATTTCCACATATATGAAAAAGCTCACCACTTGCAGAGATGAGCTTGGAAGTGTGGGAATAACTACTGCCGATGATGATATGGTGAGCCTCTCTCTCCTTCACCTTCCAAAGAGCTGGAATAGCTACTAGGACTCTGTGAATGGAAGGGAGAAACTGCCGGATTGCGAACAACTATGGTCGGATATCATGCAGGAGGAGATCAGGAGGAGCACACAAGATGGTTCTTCATCCAAGGATGATGATGAATAAAATATGGCCTTAGCGAGTAAGGCAAGGAAAGGGAAAGGGCAGGATTCCCATTCTAAATCGAATACTTCTCATGAAGGGAAGAAGGTTGACAAGTCTAAAGTTAGATGCTTTAATTGTCACAAGATGGGTCATTATGTGACTAATTGCCC
Organism: Pinus tabuliformis; assembly: GCA_031772625.1. Classification (NCBI taxonomy): domain Eukaryota; kingdom Viridiplantae; phylum Streptophyta; class Pinopsida; order Pinales; family Pinaceae; genus Pinus; species Pinus tabuliformis. The sequence continues at coordinate 1,914,926,230 of CM062817.1, read as the reverse complement.
ATCGAAGAAGTCCAAGAAGGGATCCTCGGAAGGATCAGAAGGTGAGGCATTAGCCTCTCAGTTCAAAATGGACTTTACCCTCATCGCATGCATGGTGTCATCGATGATGGGTTGTGGTTGGTATCTTGACAGTGGAGCCTCATTTCACATGACCGGCGATAAAAGTTTATTCAGTACAATGGAGGAGAAAAACCTCAAAATGCACATCAAGATGGGTGACGACGAAAGGTATAATGTTTCAGGAGTGGGCATGGTTTCTTTTCAAAGGGAGCATGGAGCTCCTATCACCTTGACAGATGTGAAGTGTGTGCCTAGACTAAAGAAGAACTTGGTATCGGTCGTGATGTTGAAGGACAAAGGCTACAATGTTGTCTTCAGTAAGGGAAAGGTTTTCCTTAGACACATCACCACGAGATAGGTGAAACAAATCGGTTCACGAGTCAAGAACCTGTATGCTCTTGAGGTTCAAAATGCATGCAAAGCCTTGAGGAGCAAGGTAAATGTTAGAGACTTGGTGGTTGATAGGAAGAGTAAATTACCTCTCAACATGCAGTCCTAGAAGAAGTCTTAGACAATTGTGGAGGAGCCACAATTGGAGAAGTGGGCAGAAGGATCACATGCATCCATACCTCCAGGTGTGAGGTGGGGCAATGTGAAGTGATAGTCCTAAGAAGGCTGAAATTGGGTAGGGTCCATTGAGAGGTTTTATCTCATGGATCGTACCTTGCTACGGGAACCCAAAGTACATAGTAGTGGGAGGAATCAGTGGGACTGATGCAGTAAGAGATCAAAGTGACAGAGGCTAGAGCAATCAGATACTGAAGAGCACAAAGAAGGATTGACAACAGTGCAAAAAGGCTGAGTCAGCAAAAGCACAAAGTTTTTCAGTTGACAAAGGCAATAGTAATCAGAGACTTTGATGACAGATGCATCATACTGATTCAGGTTGGATGTTTTTTTGTTTCTAGAGTTGCTAGAGCAACAACACTAGAGAGAAGTGTTGCATGCAGAACATTCCAAATGTTTAGGATCGGGATCGAGTTGAATTCCTTTCTTGTTGAGAGGGAGTGTTGAAAATAGCAACAAGAAATGATAAAAATAGAATACAGAATATTCCAATTTTAATTTGTCCTTGAATTAAAATTGTGAATTAAAATCGAATTTAGTCTCACCAACTGCTTGGAAATAATTAATTAATTCATTAATTAATTGGAGAAATTCAAATTAGAAGTCCTTCTAAAGTCATGCAAGAGTTATCCCTTAAATTAAGGAGATTATCCCTTAATTAAGGAGATAAGATTGAGTTATATTTGAGTTGTAATTAGTTAGTTCAGTTCACTGAGTTAAGTCTAGTTAAATTAGTTCCAAACTGTTTGAGGAACTAATTGTGAGTTATCAGTTAGTTGATGCATGCATACACTCAACTAGTGTACTCCAGATAACTGAAGATTCCCTCATGAGAAACTCATGCATGTCTATTCTGAGAAAGACCCAGTTGAGCTAAATGTCAAGGACAATGTACTATCATTTGCATGTGTTTTCCTATAAAGGAAACTCATCCATGCATTCAAGGAAAGGTTCCTTGAGGATTGGGCAGTTTTACAGGGTGTGAGATCAGTGTGAGAGATCATTGTTCCACTTGGTAACAGGAGGATCACTTAGGAGAAACTGCGAAAGGAAATAGGAGCTTGGAGGGCAGAGGGGAAGGCTTGTGAGAAGCTTTGTTTTCCTGTGAGTATCCAGGAGGATTGTACTGAGAGCTGGATAATTATGAGAGCTAAGGCTTTGTATAATTCTGATGTATTTCCACCTTGCATGATAATACAAATAGTGGGGTTTTTAGCTGAGGCTTTCCCCTGAGTATTTTCTGTGTTTCATGTGTATTGATTCTTCTTCTTATGGTTATATGTGTTCACCTATGATTTTAACCCCGTACAGAAATTACCTGCATACGAATTCTAAAACACAGAAAATAAACAATGCGAGAGCATAACACATAAAACACATATACATAGAGATTTTCCCCTGGATCCCAAAACCGTGACTACCAGCTTGATTTTTTATTATGTTCCTTTCAATGTTACAATACATATTTATACATGTTGAAACATCCAATAAGATGGACCTAAAACCATCGCGTCCAAAACCATGGACCGAAAACCATCACGTCCAAAACCATGGGCAAAAAAATGCACAAAACCATAGGTAGGTCCGCCCAACCTAATATTCCAAAACCAAAATTTTCTGGGGTGCTGCCCCGAACCCCATAGAGTGGGGTTACCTACACCCCTCAAACCCCCTGTGACTCCCCTCGCTACGCAATCGGCACAACGAAGGGGGGCGTGGCCCCCCTTCTAACCCCTTGGTTAACTACGTGGGCTAGTCGTGGAAAGAATATAACAGAACCCAACATTCTCCCACTTGTTGTTTTCTTTCCATAGGGGGCCACAAGAGAGCTTAGTCATTTATCCAGCCCTACAACGCCCATTGTTTCTCTATACCAAGAGAAATTCTCAAAACTCACAGATGTTGTCAATGCATCTGTAGTATTCTTCAAAGATTCCACCTTTACCAGCAACACCTTTTTGTCTTCTATCATATCCCTCACAAAGTGATACTAAGAATCAATGTGCTTTGTCTTTGAATGATATCCAGGGTTATTTGCCAATAAAATTGCACTTTGGCTATCACAGTCTATCCTTATAGCTCCCTGTACTAACCCCATACTTGAACACAATCTTTGCAACCAAAGTGCTTCCTTGCTTGCATGAGTGGCTACCATGTATTCTACCTCTATAGTTGATAGTGCCACTACAGATTGTTTCTTACTCATCCAACTGACTGCACCTCCAAATAGGTTAAGCACATACCCACTTGTAGATCTTCTCGGATCCAGATCTCCATCCCAGTCTACAACAAAGCCACGAATATCCAACTCTCTGTCCAATCCTGGTCTTCCTTGGTAGCAAAAACCATAATCACTAGTGCCACGCAAATATTTGAAAACTCGCTTCACTGCTGTCCATTGCTCCTTCCCTAGTTTTGACATAAACCTGCTCAATAATCCCACTACATCTGCAATGTCTGGTCTAATACAAACCATTGCATACATCAAGCTACCGACTGCACTTGCATATGCAACACGAGGCATGTCCTCTTCCTCTTCTTATGTCTTGGGACACTGTTCAGCAGATAGCTTTACACCTACATGAATAGGAACCTTCACTGATTTATTATCATGCATATTAAACCTATGCAATATTGTCTCGACATACTTCCTCTGGTTTAACCAGAGCTTCCTCTTTGTCCGATCTCTTTTAATTTCCATGCCCAAAATATAGTTTGTAGCACCAAGATCTTTCATGTCGAATTTGGAGGACAAATGGGTATTCAAATCCTGGATAATTTCTTTGTCATTTCCAACCAGCAACATATCATCCACATACAAGACCAGATAAATAACACAGTCACCAATTAATTTAAAATACACACAGTGATCTACTTTGCTTCTGGTGAAGCCAAGTCCTCGTATAAATGTATCAAATTTCTGATACCACATCCTTGGTGACTGTTTTAACCCATACAGAGACTTCTTTAACTTGCATACCAGTTCTTTCTTACCCTTCACCGCAAAGCCTTCAGGTTGCTTCATGTAGATCTCCTCTTCTAGATCCCCGTGAAGAAATGTTGTCTTCACATCCATCTGTTCTACCTCAAAATCAAAAGCAGTAGCAACAGATAAAAGTAATCTAATAGAAGTTACCTTGGCAATAGGAGAAAAAATATCACCAAAATCAATTCCTGACACCTGGGAATAACCTTTTGCTACCAACCAAGCTTTGTATTTCTCCACCTTTCCTTCTACATTTGTCTTCTTCTTGAACACCCATTTGTTGCCAATGGGTTTCCTTCCAGCTGGCAACTCCACCAGATCCCAAGCCTCATTTTTCTGCAAAGATTCCATTTCATCAACCATGGCCTCTTTCCAGAGTCTTCCATCCTCTGAATCTACTGCTTCCTTCACAGTTCTGGGATCATCATCAGTAATAGATAAAGCAAAATTTAAACAGAAAGCAGATAGACTATACCTTTTTGGATGCCTTCTTTCTTGAAGTGATCTTCTCACACCCGGAGTTTATGGCTCTTCATCTTCTGATTCCTCCTCTACTATAGAGTTTGATTCTTCCTCGTTTAGCTCAAACTCGATCTTCTCAGGTTCCTTTGGTTGGACTTCATGTTTAATAACATCTTTTACCTCTCTGAACACCACATCTCGGCTGTACACAACCTTCCTTGCTACTGGGTTCCAAAGCTTATAACCCTTTAAACCATCCTTATACCCAATAAAGATGCACTTTTTAGATTTACTATCCAACTTGGTTCGTTTCTCCTTTGGAACATGTACATATCCATCACATCCAAATACCCTCAGATGTGAAAGAGAGGGTTTCTTACCAGTCCATACCTCTTGTGGAGTCTTATCCTCCAACATTTATGAAGGTGATTTGTTGACCAGGTAACACGCTATCTCCACCGCCTTTGCCCATAATTCTTGTCCTAACCTGGCAACACTAAGCATGCTTCTTGTCATTTCCATCAACGTCTTGTTCATTCTTTCTGCAACTCCATTTTGCTCAGGTGTGTATGGAGTAGTCTTCTGTCGTTCTATACCACACTTCTTACAAAATTCTCAAATTCCTTACTGCAAAACTCTCCATAATTATCTGTGCTCAACACCTTTATCTTCTTCTCTATCTGGTTTTCCACCAAAGCCTTAAATTCTTTAAACCTGTCAAAGACTTTAGATTTCTTCTTAAGGAAATATATCCATGTATTCCTTGAGAAGTCATCTATAAATGATACATAGTACACCGACTTACCCAGTGATTGAACCTTCACGGGTCCATACACATCACTGTGCACAAGATCTAATATCTATTTTACCCTCTTACCACCAGAGGGGAAACTCACTCGATTCTACTTCCCATATACACAATTTTCACAGAAATCAAAATCCAGGGAGTTATTACTCATACCTTATACCATACCTTTACCATGAAGTATTTGAAAGCCCTTCTCTCCAATATGTCCAAGCCTTTGATGCCACAGCATGGTCTTCTCTCTAGAGACCACTAGATTTTCTGATCCACTTTCAGGAACCACAGAACTATTGCACCCATCAACAACAGTTCTACCTTGCAACTTGTACAGAGTTCCAATTCGAACTCCCCGCATTGATACCAATGCCCCCAAAACCATCTTGCAGGTATCCTTCTCGAACACTGTTTTTACACCTGCATCATCCAACTTGCTTACAGAAATCAGATTTTTGGCTAATGCAGGAATATGCATAACACCCGAAAGTGTTCTAACCCTTCCACCTTGCAACTTCAACTTTACTTTTCCGCGACCAACGATTCTAGCCTTCCTGTCATCTCCCAGGAAGACATCACCACCATCATATTTCTCATACTCGCAGAACCACTCTCTATGGGGAGCGAAGTGAAAGGATGCACCTGAGTCAATCAACCATGCCTCGTGATCTACATGTGTACTTGAAGAAGCCAAGTACACATCCCCACCTTCATCTGAGGTGGTTTTCGCCTCTGCAGAAGGAGCATCATCAGATCCCTTTCCTTTATCAAGAGCTTTAGATTTACAGTCCCTTTTGTAGTGCCCCTCCTTTCCGCATTTCCAGCACACCACCTTTACAGGTTTTCCTGCAGATTTAGATCTCCCTCTAGATTTATACCTCCCACTCGATGACTTATTTTTGTTTTTTTTCTGGGACCGTCCTCGTACAAACAAGGCATCACCATTTTGGCTCTCCATATTTTTCGGTCTCATTTCCTCCGTCAACAAGGATGAGATTATTTCATCAAACTGCAAGTCAGTTGCATTAATACCTATTGCAATAACTAGACTATCCCACGAATCTGGTAGAGAACACAACAAACTGATGCACTTATCTTCATCTAAAATTTTAATATCAAAAGATGATAACTGACTTACCATAGTATTAAATGCGTTCAGATGCTTTTTCACCGAGTCTACATCTTTCATCCTCAGGTTATATACCTTTTTCCTTAGGAACAATTTATTCACCAGAGACTTAGATTGGTATAAAGTCCCTAACTTGTCCCACAAAGCCTTTGTCATAGCTTCCCCTGATACATTCAGCAATACTGAATCTGAGACACACAATCGTATTGTACTCTTTGCCTTCCAATCCAACTTCATCAATTCTTCATTGGACACTCTTGTTGGTTTAGTACCTGGATCTAATGTGATCCACTGATCTTTATCCACCAACAGATCCTCCATCTTGAGTTTCCATAACTCAAAACTCTTACCATTAAATTTCTCAATCTCTATCTTTCCACTTCTCGCCATCTTCTTTAACCACCAAAATTGATCCCACAGATCTCCCACTAAACAGGGTCTACCACAGGCCTGAGCAAAACCCCTTAGAAGCGAAGGCATCCCCTTGAAGCCAAAACTACTCTGATACCAAATGTAGGTTTTAACCCCGTACAAAAATTACCTGCATACAAATTCTAAAATACAGAAAATAAACAATGTGAGAGCATAACACATAAAAAACATATACATAGAGATTTTCCCCTGGATCCCAAAACCGGGACTACCAGCTTGATTTTTCATTATGTTCCTTTCAATGTTACAATACATATTTATACATGCCGAAGCATCCAATACAATGGACCGAAAACCATCGCGTCCAAAACCATGTGCGAAAAACATGCACAAAACCATAGGTAGGTCCACCCAACCTAATATAGGGTCCAAAACCAAAATTTTCTGGGGCGCTGACCCAAACCCCATAGAGTGGGGTTACCTGCACCTTTGAAACCCCCTATGACTCCCCTCGCTATGCAATCGGTGCAACGAAGAGGGGACATCGCCCCCCTTCTAACCCCCCGGTTAACTACGTGGGCTAGTCGTGGAAAGAATATAACACAACCCAACAAGGCTTTCCCCTGAGTATTTTCTGTGTTTTCATGTGTATTGATTCTTCTTCTTATGGTTATATGTGTTTAGCTCTTATTCAGCTCGATCTTTAAGCTTCCGCAAGTTTGATAGTAGAAGTATATTATAGTATTTTGCTTTGGTATATTGCATTATCAAGTTAATCTACAGTCAGATTTTCTACATAGCTCTCAGAGGTAGATTTGTAGAGAATTTGTAGGAAATTCTACATATCATCCCAAGGGTAATCAAGGGTGGTCATAGCTTCCATGATATCTTCATCGGAATAAAAGATGGGAGGATTGCAAGAAGAAAGACCACATGATGGTGAAGAGCTACCTAAAGCATCTTCATGAGAGACAAGGTTCACATACGCATCGCCAAGGTTGGGAGACATATGACCAGTAGATGGAATATATACTGATGTTGAGACCAGGGCATTCGTCGAAGAAGGTTCAACAGAATCACAAGAGGAGACATCAAGGGAGTTCCAAGGCAGAGATCTCATGGATAATGACAAGTAGAGAATAAGAGTAAAACTATCCATCATCTCAACATCAGGGGGAGGGATCACAATGGGTGTTTGAGAGACCTCATGTTCTAGTGTAGGAGTGGAACTAGAATCCGCAGATAAATGAGAGGTGGACTCATTATGGGCGACCTCTAATTCGCAAAGCACTTGAAGTGTATCGCGAAAATCTTCGAGATGGGGACAGTGATGGGAATAGTGGCCATAGTTATCACACAAAGTGCATGGGTGGTTTGTGTGTATCGATTGGATCCACTTAGCTGACTCAGGTAAGGTGACATGGACCTCATGAATGTTAGAATCAAGGAAGGTGTAAGTGACCACATGCTTAACATGAGGGAGTTCAGGACAGTTATTGGTGGTGTGACCAATAACATCACACAAAGCACAAGGAGGAAGAGGCTTAGGTGGCTTAGGAGGAGCTGGAGTTGTTGAGGGGGCCTTGTTTTGGGTTCCCTTCTTTTGGGCTTTGCCGCCTTTGTGGTGAAGTAAAATTATAAGTGTAGACACAAACAAATTCGTCTAGCCCGATGATGGGTCTAGCCACAACAGATACATTCTATGGAAGATTTCCTTAGGTTAGAACCAATTAAGAGGGCCTACCTCTTAGTACGCTTATCCCGTTTCATGATGGCCTTGCTTGCTTGCTCCAGCTATCTCTCTCTTCCTTCTTCAAGCACTTGAAACAAGTAAACAACAGCAAACAACAATCGTGATAATAGACAAATTGTAATTCAACCTACTTAACAAGTCAAGAAACATTAAGCCATGAATATGTAAGATGACAAAACATGTAGGAAATCAATCGATAGTTGCATATATATTGATACCAAAGAGATTACAACCATTGTCTTGACATTGTGGTTCTCCTCTGACAAGACCAAGTTCCCACACACTTCTGCTAGCATTCCATGATGGCCTCAATCAACAATAGTTTTAAGACTCTTCCCTTTAGGCTTCACTCCAAACCAAATCACACTTCTCCTTCACACAACTAGATAGCTACAATTATGAATAGCTTGTTGTTTACTCCAAACCAAAATAGCACTAACACACCAACATTAACACTAGCTTGTTCTTGGGAAGAAGGGAGGTTTATATAGGATGAATGGATGGGATATGGATCCTCTTCTTATGGGAGAATATCTTATCCCTTGAGGTAGTTCTATCATTATAGGGGAAAGGAGCCCAAACTGAAATCCTCGACCCCATCTAGACAAACCATTTACCAGACTTTCATTACAAAGCTTCTAGAGCTGGAAGCTTCGGCTGCTAATTTAAAGAACTTTCCATAACAGGACTGGCGGGACTGTAACACAGCTCAGTCGCTCCGGTCAGTGCTAGGGATAGTGCTAATCTCTACACATCGGCACGGGGAAGACAAAGGTCATTAGCACCGACCTTGTAAACTGAGAAAAATAGAAGTTTCAGGGGAAATGGTGCAACAGGGAGTTGATCTGCTTATGAAGAGGGACACAATGGGAGTTTCTTCATGAAGGGAAATCATGTGGGGTTCACTATAGAGGTCCTCCAGGATCAAGGAACAGGGAGTACAGGGACAGTGAAAAAATTTTGTTTAACAGATGCCCTCTAAAGCGTGAAGGTCGAACTAGAGTGAGGGATGAAATGCTTTATGAATCAGTGCAAGGAACCATAGTCTGTCACCGGAAAACCTACAAGAAAATACATATACATATACATAACTAAGAACTTTGTCAAAAGATACATGAATCATGGCATGGACGTAGCCATCCAGAGAATGATCATGTAAATGGATCCAGGTATGGGCGCAGTCATCCGATAATGAGAAGGATCACATATGACAACTCATGGTATGGTCACAGCCATCCATCTGAAAGAGACATGCACATCAACATAATCATGTCACATCACTTCGCAACCTTGAATTTTATGATCTGAGCCCAAGGTCTTGCGCTCCAACACAACCCGATCAAAGTACAAATTCTAACATGTGAATAGATGTGTTGACATCGAACATGCTAGAAAGTCGCTTGATTACTAGTCAATGATGTAAACCATTAACAAGAACGAGAGAAACCACCAATAATGACAATGGTCCTCAAGGTACTATCAGCACAATTCACGGAATGTGAATAGAGGAACTGAAGTCAAACACCTGTGAAATCACTCGATCGAAAGCCAATGATGTGAACTTGTCGTCGAGTGCGAAGAACTTGCCATTAGGGCATGCAAGCTCTAAGGTACTGGAAGGGAGTCTCTCGGTCAACTTCCCAGATAATGAGTTGAAGTCAACAGAAAGCGACCGTGTTGAAGGAGGGCCATAATGTTTCCCACATCATCGACACGAGACGAAAGGATGCAAAATGATTTTGGATGATACAGAGAATCAGAGGCAAATGTAACTGCAGAAGGACAACTCTTGAACATATTGACGACACATCTTGGAAGTTTGGCAGATTTTGGATCCATAGGATCGGTGGTCATGATGACGTGACAGAGATCAAATGGAAGGCAAAAATGAACGGCCCAACCCAGGAAAGTCAACGATACAAAAAGGATATCCCAACCCGACACAAAGCAGAAAGTGTCATGTTCAAGAGTGAGCTACCGACACAATTGGTAGATTTCCAAATTTTCCCCCACCATTCTTGGCAGGTACCCCAATTATTTTTTAATCACAAGCTTGAAAGGGATAGCATATGCTTGCACTGTAAGTTCATCCTTCGGATGAATCCGACCTCATAAGTTTAATGAGCCCTAGGAAGGAGAAGCTCATGTTCGTCATGGCGATGAATCCGATGTCGTTTAATATTTTAACGAGTCCGAAAAAGGTGTAACTCGTTATCTTTTTCATGTTTAGAGAGTTTGAAAAAGACACGTAAAAGAAAACTCGACATGGTCCCTTTTCGTATGTTTGTGTCTCTCGAGCGTGAAAAGGTAGAAAACGATATTTGAGAGAAATGCTTGACCATTTCAGTCAAGGAGTACCTTTTTCGTGAATAGTGCCTCCCAGCCCAAAAAAGGGGTAAACTTATATTGGGTGCACGACATTTCGCATCCGTTAACGAGTTCTAAACGACAAGAGTTCAACCATCTTTTTGCTTTCAAATGGTCGGAAAAGAGCTTGAAAGTGGACCCCCCATTTTATTTTCTCTTTACGAGTGAAAAGGGAAAAACACTCGGCAATATTTTCATGTGAGCTTAACGAGTCAAGAAAAGAGTTGAAACATGACTCGTCACCATCATCAAACATCCATCACCTATCCCTACGCAAAAAGGTAAAGTGTATTATCTAGTTCTTGAGGAAAAATAGGTTAAAATATTTACAAAAACTTGATATTTTCATGAAAAAATGAATAAAAAGGAGAAAACTAAATATATTTTTACCATTTACCAGTTTACCTTGCTACGAAAACTTTGCAGGAGATCCGGGAGGTCAATCACCGAGCCGCCAGTTACAGGTAAAAGCCAAAGCCTTGAGCTCCATTTCCATGTCCTTTATTTCTATTTTTAACCATTTTTTTAGTTTTTTGAGGGGGTTTTTGAAAAACTTTTTCGCCCTCGGTCGGCGCGACTTCCGGGCACAGAATTGCGCTGGCTGATGGTGATTAACAAAGCCAGCTGCGTCGTTCAACGCAATTGTTTTTAAACAAGTGCGTCGGCGCCGTGAATAGGGCAAAACCCTATTTCCTCAAAAAATCATCGTTTAAACTCAAATTTTATGGGCCAAGCATGATTGTTGACTCAAATTAATGGCTTTTGCAGGAAAGAATCACTAAAAATGGTGGACTAGAAAGAACAGGAACATGAGGATGTTGACACCCAGGCAATGAATGACCCAAATTTCCTGGAAGCTTTGAGGGCTTGCGGGCTCCTCAAATTCTTTCTCATGCCAGGGATGCGGGCCCAACCTAAGTTGCTTCAGTACCTAATTAGTCTTTGGGACATTAATCGGGAGATATTTGTCATTGGTGACTAGGAGATGGAGTTGGAAACTTCAGATATATACTTCATCACTAGACTGTCTTGCCAAGGGGAACTAGTGAACTTGTATGGGTCACGACCGATTAGGGAAAGCATATCTTCATTGCTTGTTGAACACTTCCCTGAGGCCCTGAAATCCAAAAGTGGGAATATAAGATTTCAATTGTTTAGGATCTAACACTGGGAGTGCTTCTGTTGACCATCAACAGAATGGCGGGGTCCTTGGTGGAACATGAGACTAATAAGTCAAAGTTCCTTTATGTTATTTACTATACAGCTCCTATGATCTTCAACTAGGTCGAGGCCATGAAGATCAGCATCAAGCGCCAGTTGTCCAAACCCAAGGCAGCGAATCTGAAGCAATTTTGCTTCGAGTCGGTGCTTGTGACCTTATTCTTGGAATGGGTACAACTGTTCCAGTATCAACTGACTGAGGTAGAGCCTCCTATGCCACGCGATCTGCAGATGGCTCATTGGAGTTGTTTGATGCCCAGGATCACTGGGGGTCAGCACATGTCATACCGACTTGCATTCTTTTCATGGCTACGACAATAGAAAGTCATCATGGAGGATTGGCCATACAGTGGCATTGACTTCTGTGGAGATCCAGATATGCCCTTACCATATGGAGAGGATTTTGACAATGAAGGTAAAAATTCAACTTTTTAATTTTGATATTTTTAATTGTTTTTGGGTATATGTGTGCTTATAACTTTTCTCTTGTTAATGCAAATGTTGGACCAAAGCGGCCTACTGGTATGTCTCCAATAGCCAGGTGCGTCCCCTATCCTATTGATGTTGTCGCTCCTTATCAGGAAGGGAGTGACAACGAGGAGGAGATCGCGAGGAACCTTGAGGGGTTGACTCGTGGCATCCCGGAGTATGCTCAGGTAGGAGACATTCCTCGTTAGTACTAGAGACACACGGTGGGAGTCTCGGATCGGATCCGTCGATTGTTGACTCGTGTTGCATGAGCCGTATCATGCTACCATGATCACCATGTTGATTAGTTCCTAGGTCCAGCACTTACATTTTTTGAGGCCTGCGAGTCGCCAGTGTTATTTTGGACACACATATTAATTTTTGGGGTTCTGATGTATCAAACATTATCACCATATATATATATATATGTTGTATTTTCTTGTCTACTATGGTACACATGGTTTTTTTTACCTTTTCACATGATTAGCTAATGCATCTGTCAATGTATTCATGCGTCTAGGAACATGATGATATGTAATGTAATCAAAATGTCTTTCCAATAGACAAATACGGAGATAAATTCTCAATATTTGAGGGTTTCTGATAGAATATTGCCCGTTGAGTTGAAGGACGACAAGTTGTGAATCCAGGTTGACAACCAACTCTCTAATGTCAAGAGCAATGGCTTCTGACAATAGTTCAATGACCGCACTATATTCAGCAATGTTGTTAGTTGTGCGACCTAGATAGATACCTTGAAGGTCAATCAACTCACCGTTAGGGTTATAAATAGCCCATGCCACGGATGATAGGTTCTGGGTACTACAGCAAGCACCATCAGCGAAACCAATGTGGGGAGTCGCAGACATCTGCAAAGCAAGAAAAGCATAGTAAACAGGAAAGCTGTTTGAAAACTACCACACAAAACCACACTGCACAAAAATGAATGACACACTAATGTACATAAGTAACCATGCAAGATGACCTAAGCATAGTACTTCTTGAGGTAAATCTCATTTCGGGGCTTATCGAGAGGATTTCCTTCATAATCAATAATCTCATAGGCTCCTTTCTGCAAAACACAGTTCACAATGTAGGGCCTATGCCACATGGGTTCGAACTTGCCTGCCCCCAGCTTATCATTAGCTTAGTTTTATAGTAAGACCAAATCACCCTCAAAGAACGCACAGGGAGACAGACTGGTCGAAATGGGATTTGACTTGTTTCTTTTGTGCTTCGATGACCAAGGCAGTGAGACGGCAAGTCTCGTCCAATCATTCTAAATATAAGAGGCATTCCTCTTGAGGTGACATTTCGGGGAGGAGTTCAACAGCTAACTTGAGTGAAGGAATCTCACATTCGATTGGAAATGTTGCTTCCAGACCATAGACCAGCTGGAATGGTGTGAAACTAGTTGCATCTTTGGTTGAGGTTCGGTAGGCCCACAGAGCTGAAAAGAGCATGAGATGCTAATTTGACTTGTGCATCCCAATAGTACGTTGAAGCATTGTGACCAAGACTTTGTTCACAGCTTCAACTTGGCCATTGGCCTGAGGGTAATTGTTACAGATCCATTTGGATACATCAAATCCCAACATCCGTATTAGTGTTTTAGGGCTCATCAAACCCTAATTTCAGTTGCTTCATGCCCTAAACGAGTCACCTTTTTGAATGCCTCCTTCCTGGACAGTTTCATGACTTGAAGACATCCTGAAATGACCTCTAGAGGGACCAGCGCAGGTAATCCCTTGTAAAGGTGCACTGCAGAGCAATTGAGTCCACTGTCAGGGTGCTCTGCATAGCACTTAGGCTTCCTTTCACCTACGTTGGGCGAGAATGAGCGAAATTCACATAGGGTTTGGGGAATATTCTTATCTTTTGGAGTCATCTAGAATGTTCCCACACTTATCAACTCCTATGAGCTCGAAAATGGATGAGGAATGAGTTAAGGTGCATCCTATCCTCTCATCCCTTCCTCCACGGAACTAATTCTAAGTATGGAAGGCCATTCAATGCCACCATTTATGACAAAACCTCCTTCATCTTCCTATAAATTAACTATTCATCTAAGTGATCAGGGGTTGGATTATGTTGAATTATAAGGAGATAATGCTACTATGAGATTTGACTTTGAAGCAAGTATTGTAATGCTACAATCTTGTCATGCTTTTGATGTGATGTGGATGGGATCCAAGCTGGAGGAATGGCTTTGAATCAGACACCAATGGTTGTAATTCCTTCTTCTATCTAATAAAGTGTTTGAACTTTTTTCCCATATGTTTGTATTGTTTCATAATGCTTATATGTGTGAATTGTATCTGATTCCTTTCACTTATATTCAATAGATCGTATGCTTTGATCGGTTCTTTGTTTTTTGTTGTGTTTATAGGGTACTTCTCAAGCAGATTAAGTACGGGAAGGAGCGACAGGATCGATACAAGGGAGACAAGAGGAAAGTGGAACTACAAGTAGGTATTCTATCTTCTCATCTTATCTATTGCTTATATGAAAAGTCTAAAACACTTTAAACTATTGTTCTAGATACAGCTACTTATCTAGGGAATTAGTATTTATCTGTAGATACCAAATTTTCCAAAACAGTAATATGGGGTCGAGCCATCGTGGCACAAGCCCAATGCAGATGTCATCTCATCCATCATGTAATCTCTGAAATGGGAGCCATGGTCTGTGACAATGGCTTGAGGTGCATCTAACCTAGAAACAACATGGTTAAAAATGAATTGAGTTGTCATCTTACCAACTGCAGAGTATGTAGGCATCACTTTGGCCCATTTTGTGAAATAATCCACAACGCCGATAATATAGCCACGCCCCCTGGCCGAACGAGGGTTACATGTCATGTAATCGATGCCCCATTTGGAAAAAGGACCAACGGTGATGAAAAGGTGTAGGTGAGTGGGTGGGGCACGTATCTTGTGTTGGTAAATTTGGCATTCGTGGCAATTGTGAACAGCAAGAATGCAGTCCTTGAAGATAGACGTCCAGAAATAACCAGCGAAGGATTTTTTGAGTGGTAGCGTAACTAGACATATGACCACCACATGCCTCAGAGTGGCAATCATTGAGAACTCTTTCAGCTTCCTCGATCGTAAGACATCGACAAAGAACTGAATCGACATTGACACGGTATAAAGTATCACCAATAATACGGTAGGGTTGAGAGTGATGCTGAATCCTACGGCGATCATCCTTAGTCAACACGAACCAAAACGTGGACATCTGGAGATACACGATGATATCATCGTACCATGGATCAAGGGTGCTAATAAGAAAGAGGGCCTCATCTGGGAGTTGTTCATCTGCACCAGCAGGAAGAGACTTAGAGGGAAGGGAACAAATAAATTTGGCAAAAACAAGTGACTTCTTAGATTTGGCAGTGGTAAATACCAAATCAAATTCTTGCAGGATCACGATCCATTTAGAATATTTTCCCCCCAGCAACTGACGAGTCAGGATATAGGTCATGGGGTTGCATTCAGAAATCACTGTAGTCGTGCGCAGAAGGATATAGTGCCGAAAGTGTTGAACAGCCTGAACAGTAGCCAAAGCCAACTTCTCGACATGTGCATAATGTGTTTCAGTGTCGAGGAGATTCTGACTAAGGTAGTAGATTACATGTTCGTTTCCTTCATCGTCGTCTTGGACCAAGACCATAACAATGGTGCTAGGGGTCGTGGCTAGGTAAAGGAAGTAATCTCGATAATAATCCGGTGGGTGCAACAGAGGAGCACTTACGAGGACGGCCTTGAGATCATCGAAAGATTTTTGGGCCACCTCGTCCCATACAAAGGGTGTTCCTTGTTTTAGCAACCAAGTAAATCCTGTGGCTAACCCAGCATAGTTGGGTATAAAACGACGGAGAAAGTTGGCCTTTCCTTGCAGGCTCTGGAGTTGGTGCAGTGAAGATGGAGGGGTAAATTTACAATGGCCTCAACTTTTAACGGATCAAGACGAATACCATCCTTGGAAATGATGAAGCCGAGGTGTTGTATGGATTCTATGCATAAAACACATTTGTGCTGGTTCAACCGAATGTTATAGTGTCTGTAGCGCAGAAAAATCTGTCGAAGATGGTCTGGGTGGTCTTGGCGCTGACGAGAATGAGAGGGAAGGTCATCCAAGTAAGGCTAGACAATGTTGCAAATATCATGAAATGCATAGGACATTATCCTTTGAAATGTAGCCCCAACATTTTTGAGGCAAAAAGGGAGATTTTTGTACGCGAACGTACCCCAGGGAGAGATAAAAGTTGTCTTTTCTTGATCAACCGGTGCGATGTTGATCTAGTTGTAACCAAAAAAACCGTCCATGAAGGAAAAGATCTCACTCCCGGCACATTCATCAATGATTTGATCAATGAAGGGACTAGGATAGTTATCTTTAGGACAGGCATGATTGAGATCTTGATAATCAATGCTAATGCATATCGTGCCCTATTTTTTAGTCACAGGAAAATATTGGACACCCAGTCTATAAGGGAAATGGGGTAGATGAGCCCATCTTTAAGAAGTTTTTCAACTTCACCCTTAATCGTGGCGGCCTTCCTAGGGTGCACCAAGTGAAGCCTTTGACAAACGGGCTTCGCATGTGGATAAGTTGGGATTTTGTGCACTACAATGATAGGATCAATGTCGGGCATTTCTTCGTAGGACCACGCAAACACATCATGGAATTCCTGAAATAGACGAGCATATGTCTTGATCTCATCCGGAGAATAAGATACCCCAATATGAGCGTGTTCAACGATATCGGGTTTGATAGAAATGTCAATCGGCATTGTTTGGGTAATATTACCCAAATTTCCTTCCGATCATACTTTGTGAGTGATGATCGGTAGTGGAAACGGAGAAGAGGACTCTTCAAAAACGGTAGACATGCCCGCTGGATGAGGCAAGAACAAGGAGCGATGATGAGTATCGATCCAAGGTGGTTCCTCGAGACATGACCTCCATGATACCTTCATCAGCAAGGAAGGTCTTGGCTAAGGGATCAGGCAATTCCAAAGTGCCAAGCCACGGGGATTGAGAGTACGTATCGAGAGAGGTCTTCGACATAAAAGAATCAGAGGATGCAGAACTCGAAGCCGAAACAATTTCCACGTAATTGACTTCGGCAGGACTAAGCGGCATAACCTCGCCCTAGGTATCAACAAGATCTAGTGAAGGTATGACCCAAGGATCATATTTGACCGAGATCATGTTGACAGAGGCAACATGAGGAGGTGGGAGTGGAAAAATTCCCATTAAGGCAGAATCTTTGAAAAGACCTACCCCCACACTCTCATAGGGAGCACCAGTGTGCTTGACGTACGGAACATTGCCATCTGAGGAGGAAGAGGCAAAGAAAGACAGTTGGTCGACAGTGACAATCTTCCCTTGATGGGGAAAACGAATCACACGAAATAAAGAAGAGGCCATGGCATGCATGGCATGGGTCCAGCTTCGGCCAAGTAGAAGATTATAATTGAGATTGGCGTCAACAATTTCTACCTCGACTTGCACTGTCTTGCCTTCCAGAGTGATGGCAAGGTTAGGTAAGACACCGAAGGGTCGCAAATCACGCCCATCGAAAGCTTCCAGAGTGTTCGGAGATTGGTTCAAAGCAGGAGAACCAATAGCCTTCTAGCATGCGGTTGACATGATGCAGGTCGAGGCACCTTCATCAATGACCATAGGGGGGATTTTTACCTGGAATACCTTGGAATTGTTCGACCATAGGTTGCTGGTAAGAAACAACAGGTTAAAAAGTTGTTTAGCCTATTGACCTTGGACATATGGATATTGCACCTATTATCCTTGAACATACGAGTGATGAGCCTGTTGCCCCTGAACAAGAGGATTTTGGACTTGTTGTCCTTGGGCATAAGGTTGATACACTTGTTGCCCTTGGACATAGGGATTTTGTACCTGTTGCCCTTGACCAAAAGGTTTTTGAATATGGTGACCTAAGGCAATATGTTTTTGTACCTGATGCCCTTGGCCGGCAGGATTCTAGACCTATTGACTTAGGACATTAGGATTTTGAGCCTGCTGCTGCAGGACTTGACCTTGACACTGCCCTTGCAAGGGTTGACCCAGTTGATATGTATACAAGGGTTTCTATTGCCCTGGTTGGTTTTACTGTTGCAAAATTTGTCCCTGAGGCTGTAGAAGTTGGCCCTCCGAAGACATGGTTTGGGAGGTGTGCGGAGAATATTTCATCTATTGTTGCACGGTTTGCTGCAAATGTTGCAAGGGTTGACCTTGCGGTTGTTGCAGTTGACATTGCTGCGGAATCATTTTCCCTTGCGGTTGCGTGGAGAGCCCTTGTTGTAACAAAGGTTGCCCTTGCGGTAACAAAGGCTATCCTTGTTGTTGTAGAGGTTGTCCTTGTTGTTTCAAGGGTACTTGAACAGTGCCCGGGAAATTTCTAAACTGAATCTAACCATAGGCAGGCTGAATGTACTGCTCAGGTTGGAGGGTGTAAGATTGATTACCATTCCTTGAGAACCATATGGAATGTAAGGAGTTGGGTATTGGACCAAAGCCCTATAAGGCTGTAGAAATTTCACCTGTCAAACTGATATATGCAATTTCCTAAAGAATAATACTTGATCTACTTCTACAAAACATTAAGCAAAAGCAAAATCGATTTCATGAGCAACATCAAGCATAAACACATATAACTGATCAAGAGAAATAATCACACATAACACAAGATATATCACTGGGGAAAGCACCAGCATAAAACCCCAACACTGTATTGTCAATCAAGTGGAAATCCTCTTTTGTTTACAAAAAATATCAGCTCAAGAGATATCCTGTACTCTCTCTAATCAAAAGATGAAGATCATAGACTCACTAGGCCTCGATGTATAGGCCACAAGTCCTCTAATCCCCTATTTCCTTGCACAATTTTGATTGGGGTCCAATTACAAACATATGTGAATTGGCCCCAATCATACCTATTGTCAACCTCAAGTCCTACTACACAATCCTGAGGACTCTAGTTCCTCCTGCATGCAAGGAATATTCCATGGGAAGATCCAAGCATCTGATAGTACACTGTCACTCATGTGATCTCAACTGGGCCTCTGTCTAAACTGCCATGCATCAGTTATCCATGAGAAAATACTCAGTTATCTAAAATAATAGTTGTCACATGCATGCAAGCATTAACAAACTATATTTTATTATTTTAACAACTTGTTAAAATAATCTAACTAGACTTGACTAGTTAGAACTAAGTCAACTGATTCTCTCATTATAGAACTCAAACTTAATTTCTCAATCAGTGGAGAGAATAAAGGATAAATTCCTCAATCAGTGGGACAACTAATTGCATGTTCTCACAAAGACTTCAAGTTTAATTTTTACAACTAATTAACTCATGGAGATTAATCAGTTAATATTTTAAACTGTTGTTAAGACCAAATTCGATTTTACTTCCTATAGATAGACTAGGGACTGCTATAAATAGGAAGGGACCCATAAATGCTATTTTTAGAACTTTCTATTTTTAGCAGTTTCACCTCTCACCCAAGGTGGCCAATGACCTCACTGGCCAAACTGCTATTTTTAGACATGCTATTTTTAGGATTTCTATTTTTTAGCACATTCTAAATTTAGCGTTTCTTGCTGCACACTTTTCAACACTCCCTCTCAACAAGAAAGGGATTATCAACAACCCTGATCCTGTCTCTGTGGAACTCAAACTTGCCTTTTGACAATGCCTTTGTCAAAATATATGCATCCTGTTCCTCGGTTGAAATGTATTGCAACATCATGATCCTCTTGACCAGACAATCCTGTAGATGATGATAGCGGATATCTATATGCTTGGACCTGTCATGAAACACTGGATTGTCAAAGAGTTTAATACAACTCTGATTATCACATTATATCACTGTAGGATCCATCATCTGACCAAACAATCCCACTAGAATCTTCTGCATCCAGATGGCCTCACATGCAGCCTGACTAGCTGCCATTTACTCTGCCTCCACTGTGCTAAGTGCAACTAATCTTTGTTTCCCGCTATACCAAGAAACCACAGCTGACCCAAGGTTGAAGATTCTTCCAGAAGTGCTCTTCCTGTCTGATGGACTACCTGCCCAATCTACATCCGTGAAGCCTTGGAGCTTCACTCCCTCTGTCCGCCTGTACCATAATCCATACTGTGTAGTTCCTCTGAGATATCTCAGCACATGCTTTGCCGCCTTCCAAAATAACTTGGTTGGCTGAACCATAGCTTGACTCAGCTGGTTCACCGCAAAGCACAAATCCGGTCGTGTGTTCACCAAATACATGAGTGAACCCACAAGCTGCCTATAAACAGTAGTAGCTACTACCTCACCTGAAGTAGCATCCTCCTTCCTCCAGTTACCTGCTAGAGGAATCTCCATGGGCTTGCACATCTCCATGTGGAAGCACCTAAGTATCTCATTGGCATACTTGCCTTGAGACACAAATACTTCCCCATCTCTCTGCCACACCTCCATGCCTAGAAATTAGTGCATGAGGCCCATGTGCTTCATCTCAAACTCTCTTGCAAGATCCTCCTTGCAAGACTTGATCATCACCTGTCAAAATCAAATCATTGAAATAAAGTACAATAATCAATAGCTTACCATCTACAATGACGTGGTATAGGTTCGAATCTGCTTCACTCTTGGTGAAGCCCAACCCAGTGAAATAGTTGTCAATCCTGGTATACCAAGCACGAGGTGCTTGCTTCATCCCATCGCTTGAGCTGACACACATGTGACTCACGATCGAAGGTCTCAAATCCCTCTAGCTGCTCTATGTATACCTCTTCCTCAATCTCCCCATTGAGGAATGTTGTCTTCACATCCATCTGATGGATCTACCAACCCATCTGTGCTAATAGGCTAGAATCGATCTAATCGATGTACCTTGCAACAGGAGCAAAGGTCTCATCATAGTCAATCCCCTCAACCTGTGAAAAACCACAGGCAACAAACCTTGCCTTGTGTTTCTCAATACTACCATCAGTTGTCTGCTTTACCTTGTAAACCCATCGGGAAGTAACCACTGACTTATCCCCCGGTCTAGGGAGAACATCCCACACACTGTTCTGCATGATAGAATCATACTCATCTACCATCGCATCAACCCAAACTGGCTGTTGCACTGCCTCCTCAAAAGAAGAAGGCTTGGTCACTACACACTCCCCAACCAGGGCCATGTAGCCAGTGTATCTATCAGGAGATCTCCTTTGTCTACGCTGAGAGGATCGATGCCCCACATTCTCTCTCGCATCCTATGTTGGGTAGCGAAAGCCCCGCAGAACGAGTATGGGGTGCGAAGCCCAGAATTTTGGGTAATATTAGGGTAAAAGACTCCACGGAAAGCGCGGAGCACAAGCTATAGGAGGTTGAGTCAAAGGGTAGTCCACCCGAAAATATTGTAAAGAAATAGTAATAGAGTCGGCCCGTGGTGGGATCGTGGGCCAAGGGAAAGTATAAATAGAGCGAGGCTCTATGAGGGAAAGGCAGTTCAGTTTTGGATTTTTGGTTCTATGATGTAATGGGTGAATAGTCTACGAGCAGTGGTAAGTCCGAGTCAAGGGAGTAGGGTAGAAGGTAGAGGCTCTGCAGCTGTGTGCGCAGAGGCCTGGAAAGTCTGCAGCTGTGTGCGTGGACCCTTGCAGCTGAGTGCACAGGGTGGATCTGGATGTATTGTTGAAGATTGATAATAAAGATAAGTTTCTTCTGAATTCTGTGTTGGTTGTGACTTTACTCTTTTATTATAAATGAACGTTATGATTTTTGTATTTGTTACGGTTGAATACATGTGAACTGGATTAATCTTGATGCGCGAAGTAACCAAAAGTAATAAATGTTTTCTTAAAGACTGTTTTAACTAGATCAAACTAGTAATAAGTGATTCAATTTGTAATAAACGCGATAAGGGTATTCTGATTTGCGTGGATCCAGCATAGCGTGAGGTTGCAGAACAGTGCGCGATCCCCAAACCACATCCAAGATATCCCCAGGGTGCGAAACCCTGGTTCCAGCACCCTCCCCTGCTTCCTTGGGTGAGACCTTAGTCCGTGCTTCGTGGGTTGTTGCCGAAAGGGTCGGTAGCTGCGGGATTTGTTTGGCTAAATAATTCTTCCGAACCTAGGTCAAGCCCATATAAGCCAACAAATGGTTCTGTTGCCGGGACTGGGATCTGCCTAAGGGGTGTCTAATGTGGGAACACTAGAATCCTACAAAGAAAGAGCTCGAAGATTGGTGGGATCTGAAGCTCCACGAGTTCGTGGTTTAGGAAAACAGGAACTCGTAGATATCAGAGGAACAGTGGTTGGATCGCTATATCCTCACGGACATACATGAGATCTTCTTCGTAACATTCCCGATAGAATTGTATGAGTGGATCGCAAAGTTAGCTGATAGCGTGGGAAGGTGCAGATTAGACCAGTCGATAGTGTGGACCCCAGAACTAGTGTGTAGACTAGAAGCCACTAAAGATAAACTCGCGCGCACAGTCGATCACTGGGTAGATCGAATCATTGGAGGATTTATCACTGAATTCGCAATAGATACCACTGTAAGCTACAACGAAGCGGAAAGACAATTTCTCCAAGGACCACGGGGTCGGTACATCAAGTCATTAAACACTTGGATTAAGATGCTGTTGTGCGAAAAATAGATTATGCGCATACATTAATGTCTAGGGTAACACAGAGTGGAAGAGGTTACTGAGGAACGGGAGGAGCAGGGAACAGTCCTCTGATTTCTATCTCGCAGGAAAGCGAGGAAGATCTCGCTAGGTTCTCGCCCAGAAGTGCAGTCCGGTTGATTACAGAACGCCTTCCGCTGATACCACCTCCATCTACGCCATCACCCCCATCACCCACGTCGCATCCGCCCACACCACCTCAACCCTCACCACCTCTTCCACCACCTCCTAGAACAGGGATGGCGGCCGCAGTCAAGTTACCAACCTTTCAAGGTATAGGGAATGAAGATCCAAGCCAGTTTTGGTTTGTGATAAACTTTGTATGGGACGCGCAAGGTATAACGGATGAAAACATCAAAAAGGCTACGCTGGTCAGTGCACTCCAGGACTGCGCACTGACATGGTACATAAAACACTCAACCGACCATCCGAATGAAGGACTAGTAGCTATATAGGATGCGCTTAATAAGGAGTTTGGCTGACCAAAGTCTGAGAACCAATTGATCATTGGGTTCAAGGAAATAGCAATGCTGCCTGGTGAAACCCCGTGGGATCTGGACCAAAGATTAAAGAGTACTATTCGCGAAGCTAATATGACGTTGACCGACGGACAACATTGCGCATGGTTTGTGGCATCGTTAACACCCCATCTAAGGATGGCTCTATCACAACAAAAGATCTCAACCCAGGCCAAGGCACTAGAGATAGCTATGAGGTTATACGCGACCCAATTCCAGACCCAGGGTTGGGAGTTCAACAACTCCATGCGCAACTTCAGAACTTAAGTTTGGAAGTACAAAGCTTGAAGCAAGGAAGAATGCCTCGATCAGGGGTACAGCTGGAGGCACGATGTATTAAATGTAAAAGCCATGCACACGACAAAGACCATTGCCCGGTCTTCACGAACTATCTGGCGGGAGGAGGCCCGATGCCATTAAAAGTGGAAGTCCAGACAGGACAAAATGCCACGCCTGCGCTCTGGTGCGCGATTTGCCAGGTGGGATAACTGCCATCTATTACAGAAGTATACCCAGACCTCACAACAATTATATTGCAATTTTTGTCGATCAGTAGGACATGATGAGCGAACGTGTTGAAGTTACGACTTAATGATGGAATGGACCCCAGCCTATAGGGTACAGGCTGAAACACGGGGAGGAGTTCAAGGACGAGGTCAGGGAAGAGGATGGGGACCCGGCCGAGGTCGTGGATAGATAACTTGTTATAATTGTGGTGAACAAGGACACTATGCTCGCAAGTGCACTAACCCAACTAGGATCTCATGTCCTTATTGCGAACAGTTTGATCACGAATTGGTAGATTGTCCAACCTTTCTTGCCCAATTAAACGAGAAAGGGGTGCTTCAACCTCTGCCAACCTAGAATGTCCAGATGATGCGTGTGGAACCCCACGAAGAGGACACTAGTATAAATATGGTGCGAAGGAACGGCACAATGGAAGGAGGGAACACAGGAGGGGAGCAAGGCGACCCGCCTATGGGGAACCATACTATTGAACTAAAGCAAGGAAGGGCGGGGCCAAACGAAGATCCGCTGAGCTTCACGAAAGCTGCTACCTCAGGTGAGAAGGACCAAACGGAAGCCAAAATGGACCCCTACATGATCACCTCCTTTCTTGACGCATGCATGAAATTGTTGCGGAATCAGAAGGCTATCCAAGGGCTACAGGAGTTGATTACCAAGAGCATCGAATTCAGTGAACCCCAAGTGGTCTGGAGGATAGGACGACATGCTCTACGCACTGGACGAGAAATGAGAATGACGGCGCAAATAGGAGATTATGAGATGGATTTTTATAGACATATTTGGGAACTGCAACCCCAATCACATATGTCCATAAACCAAGGGCTTCTAAACCCGTAAAAGTGTTGTTTCATACCCTAAAGGAACAAGGTCAGTTGATTACATCATCACCCAGAAGTTCTCCATGAAAAACTACTCAGAACTGGTCAAAACTGGACCATACAGACTGCTCCATGCAGAGGGTGCGATGGATCTCACCTATTACACACGGGGGGTGTGATGCATACTGGAAATCCCTTCTGTAGGGTGCAATGAGCGAGAGCAGACAAATGGCAGAAATAGTTTGCTAAGTGGAAACCTAGAGAATCTTCTAGAAACTGCTCATATGAAACTTGCCTCTCTGAATTCGCCCAGGGATGAGTAAGAGATCTGAAATCTCCAAGTGGAACCAAAACTATCAGTGAAATGACACTAATCAAAATCCCAAAAGCTGACTCACTCTCTTGTAAACATCCATATATGGATCCCTCATCCAAGAGATCCGAAAGGCTGGAATTTTGTAATTTGCAAGGAAGTGTTCTCGGTTTCTCTTTGAAGACATTGTTGGGTGATCTTGCTTTATATGAGGTGAAGAGGGCTTTCATGCTGGGAGGATGATGCTAGATCAGACAGCCTGGTTGTAATCCTCTCTTCTACTACTTCTATCAATAAAGCTATTTGAGTTTTCCTCCATATGCTTGTATATCTCTGAATCTTGTATTTGTATATGCATTTGTATGGTTAATATACATCTAATCCTACATTGTTTATGGTTATATATCTTTATGCTTTGAAGGTATTTGCTGCCTTAACTCTACAGGTGTTCTTTGAAGCGGGAAAAGTGAGAAAGGAGTGGTGAAAGCTCTATCAAGGGAGAGAGGAAACGAACAAGGAGACTAGCGAAAGACTGAGGTTGGTACTCTCTGCTTCTC
Source organism: Pinus tabuliformis (assembly GCA_031772625.1). Lineage (NCBI taxonomy): Eukaryota > Viridiplantae > Streptophyta > Pinopsida > Pinales > Pinaceae > Pinus > Pinus tabuliformis. The sequence continues at coordinate 1,914,900,606 of CM062817.1, read as the reverse complement.
TCTCATCTATCTCTCATAAAAGAAAACATAAGTGACTTTAGTTTGTTTGTTTCTAAGATAGCTACCCATCTTAGTGGGACTAGCAGCTCTGAATGGACACTAGTTTTCCCGATAACAAAATGGTGACTCCACTGGGGAGCGAATAGTTTGTTTGTTTTGTTATTGTTGTTTGCTTTATAAACCACAGACGGAGCCTGAAGTTAAGCCAGCTAGCCTTCGAACTGCTTTTGCTATGCAACTGTAAAGTAGATCAACGCTGCTTCAGTCAATCTCCGGGTTGGTTTATGAACTGAACATCTAGCTTGCAAACATCCTAAGTGCCCTGGTGGTAGCTCAAATAACCTCATTAGATCAGCCCCTATACTTTGTGTTTACTGACAATCATTAGCTCAGCCTAAATCCCTGAACTTAGCTGCAAACTGTGAGTGAAAACCAAGCTCAGTCTCGTCCCTGGTCCATCGCACTGTCTCTTCTTGGCAACCTAGATGCATCGCACCTCCCATGTGTTGCAGGTGAGATGCATCCCTGTTTCCCTGTGTTACAGGTGCGATGATTGAATGAGATTGTTTCTGCCTCCAGATTTTGGTTTTTTCTTCATTGTCTTTAGCTTTATTCAGTAGTTTTGTTGTCTATGATCAGTATATCTCTGTTGAAACCATCTTCCTTTGCATTATTTAGCCTCCATCAGAAGGAATTGTGATTGATTATTTTATGTATTTTTCATCATTTACAGTTCTCCTTTGCAAATAGTAGCTTAATCGAACTGTCATCCTTTGATTTGAAAGTGTCGCAAGTGTCGTTTTCAGTCAAGAAAAAGAGTGTCACAAAGCATTCCTCTTTTAGATAGTCGATTACACTTTTGCCATTGTATTTGATTTGAATCATTAGTATTTAAAGTGTCAAAAGCAATTTTAAATTCAAAATCGCAAAGTGTCGACTTGACCTTACTTTCGTTTTTTGAAAAGAAAATTGTTAGTATTGTCGCTTTGAAAGAAGATATTTCAGATCTATACTTAGTTTTCTTTTTGTCATTCTCACATTAAGGAAACTAAAAAACAATACATGCATGTGCATTTGCATTAAGACTGCATGTTGAAGTTGATTTAGGAAAAGTGCATCTAGTGTGTGCTCTCTGCTCTATGTTGAAAGAATTTCATCTCTCTTTCCTTAGTAGCTAGGATTTTCATTGCAAAAAGAAAGTAAATGATTGTTTATCATCTTAGATTGCATATTTAGGAATTGTATATCTACATCACGCGGTGAACCTTAAAGGCAAACTTCTTAAGAAAGATCAACTGTAAAATAAACTTCAATGAACATAAAAACGCTTTGGAACCTAACGCACAACATTTAGAAGTCTAGGCTAGAGACATATTCTGGCATCGTAAAGCCTGGTAACTATCGCTTTCATCGTAGGTTGGGTGATTCCTCCTCTTTGAGACAACAAGTACCAGTACGGACTTGTGCTCCCACGTACCGTCGAGTATATATTGGGAGACCACAATAGGCTACTTCCTTTATACTTAGGAAGCCGTGTCTGCCGCCTTATCGATTGCAATGCACTGAACACAGCAATCGGGAAGATTGACTGTTGTACCATAAAAATTATTCTACAGTTTTGCGATTGGTTTGGTAATCCCTCTGTCTAGATTTCTAGAGTAGTCATTTTTGTTCCTTTTCGGACTCCTTAAAAGAAAAGGTCCATCTGAGCACTTGTCACTTCTGGCTCATTAAAAATCGAAGGCGACTAGAGTCATCTTTAGATTTTTCTCGACTCTTAAAAATTGAAAAAGCAAGTTGTGTCAAAGCGTCATAAAATTTATTTTAATCGGAATAGCATCAATGTTCCCTCGTTGGTCTTAGGTTGAGAAAATGGAGTCTACCAATCAAGGATTTCCCCTTGGGAGAAATCCTAGTCCCTTCTCCTCTTTGGAGGATGTTGGTGCTCCACACATGGCCACATTGACCCTTCCAGGACTCACAATTGGCCTGCCAGTATGGCTTTTCTCGACCTCTGTCGTCCAAAACACCGCAATTCCTTAGTAATCCAATCAGCAACCAGATGAAGTTGCTCCCCAACCTTCTACTTCATTTGTTTCCCCCTCTCCTTCTTCCTCTTCACTTGGTGAAGCTAGTCACGCTAAAAACCAAGTAACTGAGAAGAAGAAGAAAGGGAAGGAGAAGAAGAAGAAGAATCCAACAGCAAAAGGGGGCAACTGTACATCATCTGGAAAAAATCCACACACTGCACCTTCCAAACCTAAATCTTCATGTGTCATTTGCAAGGGAGACCATTATCATCGAGATTGTCCCTGCATCCCACGGATCTTGAGGGACTCGTCTCCCCGCTTGCACAATCTGGTGTCTTAAACCACGTTGAGAGCACACCGTCAACCAGTGAAAATGAAGTCAATGGACAAAAAGGAAGATCCAAATTTCCTTGTAGGTTGTGTGAAGGCGATCATGCCCTCCACCGTTGTCCCTTCCTAGATGAAGCTAAGAGAGTCTTGGATAATCGTCCTGCTTCACCGCAGCGACTTCCTCCCGGATACAAAAAACTCTTGCCGAGTCCATCGCTAGTTGAAAATCTGACTGACACACCTTTGTTTTTGGTCGAAGCACCTACCATTGAAGATAAACCCTCTGAGTCCACACCGGACCAAAGTCAACAGGTCGAGATGGCAGTCGACCCAATCTTGTCTTCAGAGGGTCCACCTTCAGATGATACTGTCACCAAGGAGAATGAGAACGACATCGTTCAAATTCTCTTTGTAAACACATTCTTCGATGAACATGGGGGCAATCTACCCATTTCTTTACCGCAGGAAGGAAGTTCGTCAGAGATTTATTCGGTCATTTATTCGGTCCCACATCCAAGAAATCTAGTCATTTCCTTCGATTGGAATCTACTAGGCAGACCCCACCTACCATCTAATGTACCATTCTGAATCATAGTACAAGCTTACAGAATGATCATGGTTGGTACTATTATAGATGAAGGGGCTTATGTGAGTATCCTTTCCTCAACTGCTTGGAAAGTGCTTGGTTCGCCATCACTTCTGCCTGAGATTCGAAATCTGACAGGCTTCAACAAAGGAACCAGTATACCGTTAGGGATCCTTCCAAATTTTCCTATAACTTTGAGAAGGAAACCCATTCATCTAAACATGATGGTAGTCCAAGGACCTCTAGATTACAATCTACTCCTTGGGCGTGATGACATTTATAGCATGGGAGCTATTGTTTCCTCACTCTTCTGAGTGATGTGTTTTCCACATGAAGGCAGAGTGGTCCACCTAGTTGACCAGCTTCCATTCCCCTGTTCAAACACAGCTATTAGTCAAATGCCATCCCTAACTGGTCTTTTTGCACAAGGAATGTCTCATCAATCTTCATTCTTTCCACCTGATGATCGTGAGTGATTCGGTGATTGTGACTGAAACCCAAGAGGCATGCGCCCTGGTCTACTTCAGCAGAAAAACCCCAGATATAAGGTAGGTTTCCGCATAGGAATATGACTAGTCTGATACCCCTGTCCGTTTAGGAAAATGGATTCGGACTGGAAAAAGATTCCCTCATCAAACATTATGTGAGTGGAAGTTCCCACCATTCACCTTTGTCCATTTCGATGGACATCGCCAAGGAAGCCTTTTGTCTGCGACGTAGATGGAACAATCTTACTAATGCAAGAACTTCCATATGGTGACCTGGAAACTCTACTTTATACCTGGGGGCATGCAAGTGAAAAGAGACCATTTATTTTCTTAGTTTGTAGACTTTTAACCCTTTAAACTCATAGGTTGGTCGTTCCTAGCTTGCATAGGGAAAGGCTCAGGAGTAAATTTGCGCATGGGGCAAGCTTCCTAAAAAATGAACCTATTGATGAGACATCCTTATTATACAACTGGCATGAGCAGTTTTACGCGAAGTTCAAGCTCGTTAAAAAATAAACCTAGCCATGAGCAGTTTTACGCGAAGTTCAAGCTCATTAAAAAATAAACCTAGCAATGAGCAAATGTTCCCATAGAGTTCAAGCTCATTAAAAAATGAACCCCGCCTTCAATAAATAATCATTTCGATCGCATAATTATCAGCTTTTGAACCTTGGTCGTGTTCTTACCATCACCTCCACTCTTTTTTAGCCGATCATACGCCTCCATTTGATTGTTTACCCCTTTTGAGGAATAGCTACGACGAGTGATTCTATTAGCCACCTTCTTTACACTGCCGTGATTGAAAAGTTCCAAACCTTACCTGGAACCAGTTGCTATCCAAAAAACATCACTCGTTCCTCAAAAAACGAGTCTCCTTTAAGCTCTTTTCATCTGACTCATAAAATATGAAAAGATTGCCGAGCAATTGGCCTCTCCAGCTCGTTAAAGCGATTAGAAGTGCCATACCTCCTCTAGATTTTAACCTTTTTGGACCTAAGGGATTATTACACAAAAATATCAAGCACTTGTCTTGTTCGACTCGTTAAAACTATCGAAAAGTCATCCCTTTCATATTATTTTATACTTTTCAGACTTAAGGGATTACATTACGAAAAACGATTACTAGAGTTGTCTTTCCGTCCCTTTTTAGACTCTAAAATTGAAAAGTACTGAGTTATATTTGTCGTTAAACTCGTTAAAACAATAGCGACAAACTTGTCCATGCAGACAAGAGCGAGTTTCACTGTCGCTAGGCTCGTTAAAACATAGCGACAGGTTTGCCCGAAGGGCAAATTATAGAACAAGCATATGTTATCCTCCTCAAGCTTGACAAAAATAAAGAGGTACTGGTCAGCAATGACTGGGGAAAAAGGGAAGAAAACTTGAATAGCTTCATTGGTAGCAGGTCGCTCTTGAACATGACACTTTCACTCCGTCACCATGATTGAGTCGGGTTGGGTTATTTCGTTCACCGGTCATATCACCATTGGTCCACCGTACCATCCATTTTTGGGGTTAATGCTACAAGGCCATTTCAGTGTTGCCAATATGTTCAAGAGAAGTCGCTCAGAGAATTCACCAACCTAGCTAACGTCTCATCCGCTGCAATACCTTCACTCTCCATGACCGCCACCTTGAACCTTGTATCATCATACCGTTTTCACCTTCACAAAATCATTTGCTTTGTTCCATGTCATAGATGTGGGATTCATTAAGGCCCTCCTACGACGGGTCACTTCTTGTCGACATCAGCTCATTATCCAAGAAGTTGAGTTAGGGACAACCCTTTCAGTGCTTTGAAGCTTGCGTGCCTCAATGGCAAGTTTCTCACTTCCAGCGATAGGTTTACATCAATGGCCTTCGACCGAAATATTTTAAGTGGTATTCGACATCAACTCATGCATTCACACCACGTGAATTGTGCTGTAGTACCTTGAGGGTCGTTATCATTATCGGTGATTCCTCTCGCGCCTGTCAACAGCTTACATCATTGGCTGGTAATCAGGTGATGTCTTTCCATGTTCGACATCAGAACATCTTTTCACATGGATCAACTTGTACTTCGGGCGAAGATTGAATGAGTTTGAAGACCCCGAATCTAGTTTCATCCATTCGGGCTGCGATATATTCAGGAAAATAAAGACATCAAATGTACAGCTGCACAGATAATCATCCAAACTAAAGGATGATGGCTCTACCAGAATCATCGGTCTGCCACACAGACAATTGTTTGTCTTATGTACATGAATATGAATTTATAAAGCTAAGCATGGGAATGCCCGCCTCAGCTAGATCATGAAAATATTGTGAAGATAACGTATTGTATTGTATCTTATTACAGGTCACCTTCCAGTTCAAAAAACCTCAGATCCTCATTATAAAGCATTTCACTCGACATCAAAAGATTTACGACCTCATGCTTTAGGGGGCAACTGTTATAGACATATTTGGGCACTGCAACCCCAATCACATATGTCCATAAACCAAGGGCTTCTAAACCCCTAAAAGTGTTGTTTCATACCCTAAAGGAACAAGGTCAGCTGATTACATCATCTCCCAGAAGTTCTCCATGAAAAACTACTCAGAACTGGTCAAAACTGGACCATACAGACTGCTCCATGCATAGGGTGCGATGCATCTCACCTATTACACATGGGGGTGCGATGCATACTGGAAAGCCCTTCTGTAGGGTGCGATGAGCGAGAGCAGACAAATGGCAGAAGCAGTTTGCTAGGTGGAAACCCAGAGAATCTTCTAGAAACTACTCATATGACACTTGCCTCTCTGAATTCACCCAGGGATGAGTAAGAGATATGAAATCTCCAAGTGGAACCAAGAACTATCAGTGAAATGACACTAATCAAAATCCTAGAAGCTGACTCACTCTCCTGTAAACATCTATATATGGATCCCTCATCCAAGAGATCTGAAAGGCTGGAATTTTGTAATTTGCAAGGAAGTGTTGTTGGTTTCTCTTTGAAGACATTGTTGGGTGATCTTGCTTTGTATGAGGTGAAGAGGGCTTTCATGCTGGGAGGGTGATGCTGGATCAGATAGCCTAGTTGTAATCCTCTCTTCTACTACTTCTATCAATAAAGCTATTTGAGTTTTCCTCCATATGCTTGTATATCTTTCAATCTTGTATTTGTATATGCATTTGTATGGTTAATGTACATCTGATCCTACATTGTTTATGGTTATAGATCTCTATGCTTTGATGGTATTTTTCTGCCTTAACTATACAGGTGTTCTTTGAAGCGGGACAAGTGAGAAAGGAGTGGTGAAAGCTCTATCAAGGGAGAGAGGAAACGAGCAAGGGGACTAGCAAAAGACTAAGGTTGGTACTCTCTGCTTCTCTCTCATCTATCTCTCGTAAAGGAAAACACAAGTGACTTTAGTTTGTTTGTTTCTAAGATAGCTACCCGTCTTAATGGGACCAACAGCTCTGAATGGACACTATTTTTCCCGATAACATGGATCAAATCATCCTAGATTTAGGCTCGGATGCAAATATACTACCTAAGCAAACTTGGGAGCGTATAGGCAAGCCCATACTGCAATGGTCCCTGATTCAACTACGAATGGCTAACCAGCAAAAAATCTTACCAATGGGCTGATTGCAAGGGGTGACGGTGGATATCGATGGTGTAACGACCCAGACCAACTTCAAAGTCATAGAGCTTATCGATGATAGCAATCCTTACCCTGCTTTGCTCGGGATTGATTGGGCCATCAACATGAAAGGAATCATCAACTTGAAAAGGCGCACGATGACTTTCGAAAAGAAGTCACTTCACGTAGTAGTTCTGTTGGACCCAACGAAAGGGGAGCGCTACATAGAACTCATCCGCAACGAGGAAAATAATGATGAACTGGATTTCATTTATTAGATAACGGCACAGAACCCTGGTCAGATGCATTACAACGAAAATAGAAGAACCTCATGGGAACGTGAGAGTATCTGCACTATCGATTCTGAGGAGGAGACGGAGCGCTGGTAGAATCGATTGCAGGGAGTTACAACACTCAACTATAATAGGGTGACTCAATCGGCACGATGTGAAGAAAGACACCACCCGAAAGAGCAGGACGCGACCACTGAAGACTAGCTCACATGTGTAGTATAGGAACTGCCCAGTGCATCGACAGACAGGGCGCGCGCACCGATAGAAGGATCAGGGAAGCTCAGATCCACGAGAAAGTTTCAACTCTGAATTGGAAGATATGCGCGGCAGTTAAGTTGGCACAAAATGATAGCACGAAGAATATGGGTGTATGGCGGATGACCGACACCTCAAACAGACCAGAGTGGACCACAGGATCATCAGGCTAGAGGGAACCTCCCCCATACGGCCCAATCAGCCACTATAGGCATAGCTTCTCCCACCAGAGATGGCGTCCACGACACGGTTCAACAATTGTGGGCTACCATTCGGCGTGCAAAACGACGACTTGATGAGTTGGAACAAATTGAGGCCCAAATCCGTGACCACAGTATGAAGTTGGACAAAGCCATCGAAAAACTTCAATTAGAAGTAGCCACTCTAGATGACGAAAAGGAATGGCCCAAGGAAACCAACATGGTTGGCTTTCCTACCTTGATACGGCTGCACCAGAAGCCACAGGGGCATGCACACCATAATTTCGTGATAGAAGCAAGAGGACATCTAGGGTGCTCACGACCAGGGTCAGTGAGGAACTAGGGGACCCGCGGGAAGGGTTCGCCCTTCTGACTATCTGTCAAGGGTCCAGTCCCAACACCCCAAGCAGTTGGAAGAGGTTGCGCAACTATAAAACAAATTGTTGTACAATGGCGTAATATGACCACCGGCCCCCTGCAAAAACTGCATCTGCGACCTTGGGGATTCGTGACTACAAAGGAAATATGGAAAGTGACCATTGAAGATACTGGTCATGATATGATGGTGCATTTAAAGCACCATGAAGTGGGCGGCGGGCTAGTAAGGCAAAATCATAACCACCCAAGTCACATTTATGAGTTACCACAAAAACAAGCCGCCAGTTTCCAAGTTCAATCAATATATAAACAAGGTAAAGGTCACACCACCACATCGTACTGTCTGGCAAGAGAATCAGTCTGTATTGCCTACATCATGAGCACTGAGGAAGTTGAAAATAGTTCGTGGTTTCAGGCAGTGTCGTGGCATTACAAAGATGTCATCTTGAAAGCTCAAAGGCCTACCGTCGATAGTCCACAGCCAAAGTTGCTGCAGGAAGTAGAACACTCTAAATCTCCACGGATGTCGAAGACCAAGAAGAAACCTCCACTCCCAGAATCAGTTCGGCGGTCGCCATGACACCTGCAGGTTGGCAAATCCACAATGAAGGAAAAAGGTAAAACTGTTATCATCGATAGCGAGGAAGAAACAGAAGAGTCTCCCACGAGGGTCGAAGAGGACATCCCTGAGGAAGACCCTGTACAGCTGGTGTGACGACCCAAGTATATGCCTCCAAGCAAGGGGACGAACAAGGTACCCACAAACCTGGACGAATTCAGCAGTATAATCACTACCCCCTCTCTCCCGAAAGACGTCCCAATAGAAAACTCGGTGGTTGGCCGTGTCACGACTGTTACACAGTAATTTGTCACCGTTGGTCACCGTCCCTATCGCCCCGTTTCCATACATTGGAGGACGCATTCCGGGACCTGTGAGCAGTGACATAATCCAAAAACACTTGCATTATGTTCCCCTGAGTATGTACTCCATGTTCCCTGAAGACACCTTCTGCAAATTCTCCTTGAAAAGTACTCTTTTTCCATTGGCGCAGGTCCACAAGTATCTTACCCGCGCCAATCACTGAGATCCTCAAAAGAGGGCGCGACCATTGGTGCTCTGTCACAGAACAACACCCACGCCAGCCTAGTTTGGTAATGATTTTTGCTAAACGCACGCCCATCTGCTTTTCCCTTCAGATCACGAAGTCTTTTGAGAGAAAAATCCATCTGATAGAGGTCGAGAGTCATCATCTATCCTTGACATCTATCACAGTGGCTTTTCAGAGATAATGCCAATCCATAATGGGTGTCCTGGTTCATCGAATCTTTCTCCCTTCTCCATCTATAAATATCTGTCCTCATGCATTAGACAAGTGAGTTTTTGGAGAAATGATAGTTGTGATTACACTTGTCGTGAGTGATAGTGAAGCATAGAGAGGTTATGCTGCCGAAGAGGAGGTACATTGCAAGACACATATAGTTGCTCGCCCAGCCAGAGGAGAGGTTCAACGTCAGAACCTTGGTTGTAACTTTTCCTGTCTATTATTCATTAATGAACGACTGCTATTATAGTTCCAATCTCATTGTCTATTATAGTGATGTTTGATTTATTTCCGACTGAAATATAGTTGTGCCTTGGTGGATTTTATGCTTGTATTTGTTTCTTCCTTTGCATGTGCAGGTGTCCATTTGCAAGGATCGCAAGGATTGTGACCTGCCGGAGCGAGGAAGCGGGAATACCAACTCTGCCTCGACTATAGCGTTGGATTCCAGGTTGGTCTTCTTAATTCACCTTTAATGTACAACTAGGAACTTGCGTGGCAACATGAATTTATTGTGGCTAGTTCTGTTTTAGGCTAGTGGGATCGCCTCTGTCCGCAGAGGGGATTTACCTAACCAACAATTTGGCGACTCCACTGGGGAGAAGCTATTTGGAATTTGTCTTGCATGTTAATTTTCTCTTGCTTGCTTGAGTGAATGAGCTTTCTGGGTCAGTTTTGAGATTGTTATTTACTGTTTGATCCATCTGAGCACTGTCGGCCCGACCTGGGGTCGTGTTATTTATTTTTAGCCGGAAACCTTAGTTGGCACGGTTTTTACTTTGACAGTCGCGCCAGTTGGCGCATGTTGCCCAACAGCAACTCGCGCCAATCTTTTGGTAGCGCAAGTTGCAGGCTGACAGTCGCGCCAGCCCTGTGAATTTTGCCTGTGTGTTGGTTGGAAGCTCTTTCAACTCAAATTTTTATCTTTTTATATCTTTTACAGCCTCTGGAAGTGTGTTGAACCTCTGTTTGACTGGTTTTGCCTTTATCCTTCAGTTGTTTTCTTATTTCTATTGATTTTCGTCCTAGCCCTAGAACATCTAGTGGCTTCGCGTGTCTAGCCTTCTGTGGGAAGTTTTGGTCTTTTGATTTTCCAGTCAACTTGTTGGTTGTGTTCCGCACCTATCTAGTGGTTTGTTAAAGCTTGGTCCTCTATGCTTTGGGTGATTCACTTCTAGCTTCTCTGGATTTTGCTCGACTTCATTTGAACTTAGATTACATGGTTCATTGAAAGTCTTTGTGTTTCTCCTTGCTTGGATAGTTCATCTTGGTGTTTTAGAATTGCTTCCATTTCATCGAGTGAACTTGGTTTGTTTATACTTGTGAATATCTCTTAAGATTTGTTTAAATGCATCATGCCATCTTAAAGGAAAGAAAAACAAAAGATCTTTTGCATCATATTAGTTAGCGTTTATTGTTATTTGTTGCTATTAAAAAGAAAAAGAAAAATTTTCATTTCTTGTTATTAGCTGCATTAGGATCCTTGTTGTTTGCTGAGTGATCATTTCGTTTAGGTCTCAACCTTCCTGTAGATAGAATTCATTGAATGAAATGATATAGTTTTTGCATGTAGTTCGCATTTAAGAAGTTTTTGAGATATCACATACGGTAGGACCAAAAAACTGAAACATAATTGAAGATAAACTTTAAAATAAACTCAATGAACATAACAACGCATTGGAATCTAACGCAAACATTCTAGAGGTCTAGGTTAGAGACGTGTTCCGGCGTCTTTAAACCTGGTAGATTATCGTCGAGTGGTTGGGTGATTCCTCCACGGTGAAACGATAGGTGCCAATACGGACTGTGCTCCCACGTACCGTCGCGTATATATTGGGGGACCCCTATAGGATTAAAACCTCTTATCCATAGGAAGCCGAGTCTGCCGCCTTACAAGTCGTAATGCACTGAACATAGCATTCGGGAAGATTGACTGCAGTACGGGAAGTCCTTGGTTTTCATCTGATTGCCGAGGTGTATAAGCAGTTTTACGGATTGTTTGGTAAACCTTTTTGCCTAGAGTCTCTAGAGTAGTCACTTTTGATCCTTTTCGGACTCCCTAAAAGAAAAGGTGCCTGTGAGCGTCTTGTCACTTCGTGCTCATTAAACATTCGAAGGAGACTAGAGTCATCTTTTGTCCTTTTCTCGACTCTTAAAATATGAAAAGGTCAAGTTCAGTGTCTTAAAATTTATTGGCCACGATAACATTTACCCAATTAGATTTTGTTTGCGTTAGCTTGAGTAGGATTCTTTCTCGCTCAATGACATCCTTCCCTGAGTCCACCGGCCAAGGTGTTCCCCCTGATGGAAACCCTAGTCCATTTCCTTCTGTTGGAAATGTCGGTGTTCAGTATATCGCAACTTTGTCTTTGCCTGGGTTAACCATCGGTTTGCCCGTATGGTTGTTTTCAAACTCGGTGGTCTCGAGTGTGATAACTCCTGTTCCACCACCACCTCCTCCACCCAAACAACATCATGTTGATTCCAAGGTGGACCCCTCCCCTTCTTCGCCTATTGTTGCGTCCTCATCTTCTACTTCGCCTGGTGAAACTCTGGATTTAAGTAACCAGGTGGCTAAGAAGAAGAAGAAGAAGACCAAAAAGAAGAAGTCTCCCAAGGGAAAGGTCGCATCTACCCCGAGTATACCTCAAGTAGAGCCACCTTCTGCTCCTCCGCGGAAGGCTAAGTTTCCTTGTCAATTATGCAAGGAGGACCATTTTCTTACTGATTGTCCTGGTATTCCCAGGGTCCTAGATATATGGTCCCGTGACCCGACTCGCCCCTCGTCGTCGCAGATTGACGATACCTTATCAGCTGGTAAGGGAAAAGGGAAGGTTCGTTTCCCTTGTCGACTTTTTGAAGGTAATCATCTTCTTCGCCTTTGTCCACTTATGGATGAAGCCTCCCGTCTTTTGGAAAGTCTGTCAACTCCCTTACCTCAACTACCCGTTGGATATCAGCGTCTTTTTTCAACTGCAGATCATCTCTCCGCTAACCAAGAGATCAAGCATGATTCCTCTTTGGTCCAGCCTTCTCTTCCCGAACCTGGCTGTGCTCAGCCTGTTCCAGACCAATCCCTGGTCGGAAAGAGTGTTGATTTACGTTCATCGTCTATGCACCACTTTGTTCCGGGAGTGTTTATCATCAAGGATGAACCATCTGAATCCAAACCAGACGAAAGTCAAAAGGTCCAGATGACAGTTGACCCGGTCTTTCAAGAGGTCCAGATGATAGTTGACCCGGTTTTGCCTTCAGAAGTTCCATCCTCAGATGATATTATCGCTGTAAAGAATGAAGACCACACCGTCCAAATTCTATTCATAAACACAGACTCTAATGATCAAGTGAGCATCCCTCTCATTCCTTCGCAGCAGGAAGGAAGTTCATCAGAGTCATATCTGGCCGTTTATCCGGTCCCACCTCCAAGCAACCTAGTTGTTTCCTTCAATTGGGATCAACTAGGCAATCCTCGGTTACCAGCTTCCATACCATTTTGAATTATAGTCCAAGTCTACCGAATGATTATGGCCGGTACCATTATTGATGAGGGATCTCCTGTGAGCATCCTTTCTTCAACAACTTGGGAAGCACTTGGTTCGCCACTGCTTCTGCCTGAGATGAGAAACCTTACAGGTTTTCATCGAGAAACCAGTCGACCTTTAGGAATTCTTCCCAATGTACCTATCACATTAGAAGGGAAGACCGTTCAAATGGGCGTCATGGTAGTCCAAGGTCCGTTAGATTACAATTTACTCCTTGGGTGAGACTATATTTATCGCATACGCGCAATTGTGTCCTCACTCTTCTGAGTGATGTGTTTTCCGCACAAAGGAAGAACGATCAAGATCGTAGACCAACTTTCGTTCCCCGGTTCACACTTCACATATAGTCATCTACCATTCCTAAATGGTCTTATTTCCACAGGAAATACCTCAACATCCAGTCTGTCATTCTGATGACGGCAGCTGACCCGGGCGCGTGACTGAAGTCCGGGGGGCATGCATCCTCCTTTTCAAAATCGAGTCTTTCCAAGTGAACCTTCATTCCATCCACTCCGTGAATGCCATGAAGCTTGGGGGGCATGTACCTCGATTTGCATTATCATGCTGGGGGTACAAATTTATAACAAGCATAGTTTTTCGTTTCAAGCTTGTGTAAACATGAAACCGAATCCAAGCAAAGTTCTCCATGGTTCAAGCTTGTGTAAAAATGAACCCATACCTGATTCACATCTTGTGATTGCCGCCTATCCGCTAAATTTTGTTAGATGAGCCTTGGTTGTTTTCATTCCATCGCCACCATCTCTTTGGCCGATCATACGCTTTCACTTGGTTGTTTTTTCCTTCCCTGAGGAACCGCAGCGATGAGTGGTTTTATTAGCCAGCCTCTTGACCATTACATGTTTTGAGTAGTTCCACCATTATCGGAACCAGTTGCTACCTTTTATACCACTCGTTCCTACAGGACGAGTCGCCTTTACGCTCTTTTCTGACTCGTAAAACATGAAAAGATTGCCGAGTATTTTTTCCTTTTTGACTCGTTAAAGAGAATAAAAATGGAGGTCCGCTTTTAGCTCTTTTCTGACCATTTAAAGAGGAAAAGATTGCCGAGTCGCTCCTCTTGACTCGTTAAACGTTAATAAGGGGTGGTCGTTTTAAGTTCTTTTTGTCGACCGTTAAAACATAAAAAGATTACCGGGTTTTGTCGTTTCAAGCTCGTTAATGGTCATGAAACGACGTGATTTTGATCACTTTTTTACTTTTTCAGGTCGGAATCACTATTTATGAAAAGTACTCCTCGATCGTAATGGTCGGGCGGTTCTTTCGGGCATTATTTTATACTTTTTCGGGCCCGAGAGACACAACTTTACGAAAAAGGACACCCCTGGAGTGTCCTTTTCTACTGTCTTTTCAAACTCTATAAACATGAAAATATGCCGAGTTCTTCCTTTGTTAGACTCGTTAAAACCTGATGACATCGGATTTTGTCGAAATGACACACCACAAGCATATGCTATCCCCATCAAGCTTGTTAAAAATAACTGGGGTACTCGCCAGAAATGGTGGGGGAAAAGAAAATTTTGGAACCATAATTATTATCGTGTCGGCAGTATGTCGCTCTTGAACATGGCACTTTTCTGCTTTCGTGTGCAGGGTGGGGATATCTCATCTCATATTTTTCACTTGTTTCCATGGACTTGGGTACCCTATTTGGCCTCTCAACTACTCATTGCCTCGTCATCATGACCTTTGATACATTGATGTCAAATACTGCCAATTCCATTAATGTGCCACTGATATGTTCAAGAGAAGTTGACCTCTGAAAAGAAACAACCTCCATCTGATAGTTCACATGATCTTGATTCACAACATTATCTCTCTGTCTCGTGTCAATGATGTGGGAAACATTATGGCCCACCTTCGATCAAGGTCACTTCCTGTCGACTTCAGCTCATTATCCAGGAAGCTGATCTAGAGACTCCCTTCCGGTGCCTTGGAGCCTGCATGCCTCAATGGCAGGTTCTTCGTGTTCGACGTGAGGTTTTCATCATTGGCCTCCGATTGAATGATTCTATGGGTGTTCGACTTCAGATCATTAATTCACACGCCGTAGATTGTACCTATAGTACCTTGAGGGCCATTGTCATTATTGGTGGTACCTCTTGCGTCTGTTAACAGTTTCCACTATTGACTGGTAATCAGACGATGTTCATGCATGTTCGACTTCAGCTCATATATTCGCATGCTTGAACTTGTACTCTTGTTCAGGTCGAGATGGAGCGCAAGACCCTGGATTGTGTCTGTTGTAATCCAGGCGTGATTCTTGATACATGACTCATTCACTGGATGGCTGCGACCATGCCTGAGTCTATTCATTGATCCTAACCAGATGGCTGCGTCCATACTATGGATCTAGATTATTTATGTACTCTCTTATGGATGGCTGCGACCATACCACGTACATCATATAATTGAACTATCAGTCGTGTCTCTCAATGCAGATCTCGGCGACATCTATATGTGTTCTTGTGTGTTCCTATAAAGCATTTCACCCCTCTCTTTCCCTCTCGGACTTCATGCTTTAGGGGGCATCTGTTACACAGTAATTTGTCACCATTGGTCACCGTCCCTATCACCCCGTTTCCAACATTGGAGGACGCATTCCGGGACCTGTGAGCAGTGACATAATCCAAAAACACTTGCATTATGTTCCCCTGAGTATGTACTTCATGTTCCCTGAAGACACCTTCTGCAAATTCTCCTTGAAAAGTACTCTTTTTCCATTGGCGCAGGTCCACAAGTATCTTACCCGCGCCAATCACTGAGATCCTCAAAATAGGGCGCGACCATTGACGCTCTGTCACAGAACAACACCCGCGCCAGCCCAGTTTGGTAATGATTTTTGCTAAACGCACGCCCATCTGTTTTTTCCCTTCAGATCACGAAGTCTTTTGAGGGAAAAATCCATCTGATAGAGGTCGAGAGTCATCATCTATCCTTGACATCTATCCACAGTGGCTTTTCAGAGATAATGCCAATCCACAATGGGTGTCCTGGTTCATCAAATCTTTCTCCCTTCTCCATCTATAAATATCTGTCCTCATGCATTAGACAAGTGAGTTTTTGTAGGAATGCTAGTTGTGATTACACTTGTCGTGAGTGATAGTGAAGCATAGAGAGGTTATGCTGTCGGAGAGGAGGTACATTGCAAGACACATATAGTTGCTCGCCCAGCCAGAGGAGAGGTTCAACGTCAAAACCTTGGTTGTAACTTTTCCTGTCTATTATTCATTAATGAACGACTGCTATTATAGTTCCAATCTCATTGTCTATTATAGTGATGTTTGATTTATTTCCTTTCTGACTGAAATATAGTTGTGCCTTGGTGGATTTTATGCTTGTATTTGTTTCTTCCTTTGCATGTGCAGGTGTCCGTTTCCAAGGATCGCAAGGATTGTGACCTGCCGGAGCGAGGAAGCAGGAATACCAACTCTGCCTCGACTATAGCGTTGGATTCCAGGTTGGTCTTCTTAATTCACCTTTAATGTACAACTAGGAACTTGCGTGGCAGCGTGAATTGATTGTGGCTAGTTCTGTTTTAGGCTAGTGGGATCACCTCTGTTCGCAGAGGGGATTTACCTAACCAACAACGACGATTAAATTCAACGATTGCGACCTTGCATATCGAAAAAATTTCCCCATCTAGCGACGGACGCCTTAATGGACCACACAATAGAAGGCATGGTGACCACTCTACAGCCAAAGGAGTGGCTGCGAAAGGTGGACGAAGCTGGATTACTTTGTCTCTTGGAAATTCCGCACTTTCTCCGGCCCCCTATTACTATGTTAGTCATCAAGCAGTTGCTCTGTCTAGTGCATGAAGATACACTATGGGTCGGTAAACCCGTCTGTATCACAGCAGAACTTGTTCACCGGGTCTCGCATCTACCCTGCGCTGGATGGAACCCTCGGGAAATTACGGCCAAAAGTAACGATGTAGGAATGATAGAATGACTAAAGAAGACGTATAAGCTTGCCAAGGGAATGCGAGGGTACGTCATTGACAGTATCTCCGACAACGCAGTCCGGGTGGCCACTCAGTTGCTGGCAGGAAAAGTAATGAGGAAATGTCGGAGCTCTGAGGTCTCTGCCGTAGTTATCGCACTGGCTGAAGAATGTGCCACTGGTGTATGATTCAATTGGTCACAGTTTCTTTGTGAAGAATTTCTAGCCAATTGTCGCGAAGTCCAGGAAGAAGGCAAGCCATTCTATTATGTGTGGCTGCTACTGTCCCTCATGCTGGTTGCTACTGAGTTGCCTGAAGACAGCCAGTTTCCTGTTTTAACCCCAGAATGGCCGGAAGCCGCGCAGTATGCGTCCCTCTGGGCGACCAAAGACGCAAGAAGAATTCAGGGGATTAAGATCTTTTGGGTATTGATGGACACGAATGTGCGTCAGTGGATCAATGCGTTACCATGCTTAACAAATGAAGTTTATGAGAGTATGAAGCACATTGCGGAATTCAAAGCAGATATGCATCACATCTACATCCGAGCACGGAAGGACCCAGCCCAGACATGGACCCCTCTCTGGTTCATTGTCACTAATGATGTTGTTCACAAGATTGTCGAGGCTTGGCCCATGGCTTGGTGAGGACCCGCGGCAGTAGAACGCGATGAGGCCGCTATTCAGAAGCAAAAAGAGGCAGCCAAGTGCGCCGCACAACAAAAGAGGAATGAACAGTATGCTACAGAGGTTAAGGCAGCGCGAGAGGCGAAACTCGCAGCAATGGGAAAACCAGTACCAGACGCACAGACATCCGCAACGGACAAAGGCACTCAGAAGGAAATCGCTCAGCCGGCTGCAATGGATATGTCGTCCACTACTACGGGTACCCCACTAAAGTTCTCAGCCACACCAGAGCGATTGAAGGCACGAAAGAAAGCAAAAGAATCTAAGACCAACAGTGAAGTTACCACCCTAACAGAGGGAAATCTAAATGACATAGAAAACATTGTTCACAAAGCTACTCGGGAGGCAGTCGATGAGGCTATGTTGGAACAACACATTGTGTTGGGGTAGATCCAGACATAGTTACGTGAATTGGGATCAAGAATTGCACAGGTAGGCCCTAGCGTTTCTAGAGAAGCCTCCGGTATGACAGCTACAAAACCATTGCTCGAAGCCCAGGTTTCTCAGTCTACTCCGATCCCGGCAGGCGCGTTGGTCACCAACCAACCGGAAGAACGAGCAATACTAGAACACCTTACTGGATTGGGACTGAACGTGGCTGCACTCCCATGTGATAGTTTGCAACAACTCCATGACAGCACCACAATCGAACTTCATGCAAGGGCCAGCCGTGTCAACCAGATACTCCAAGAGCAAAAAATTAATATTGAACAGCTACGGCTCCAATGCAATGAAGCAGTCACACAAAAACAACAGATGGAAAAGGTAGTAGTGGAAGCCTGTTTGAGTGCTCAGACGTTAAATATTATAGGGGACTTGCCCATTGAAGCACAGATTCGTACGTTGGCTATAGAGTTTCAAAGGACCAAGGAAGAGGCCACACAACTGCAGCTCGAACTTTGTGCATGGATCGCATAATTCAAACTACAAGTCCCACCACCAACGCCTCCAGAGGTAGTAGTACAGCGCCAGAACATTATTGACATGGGGCACGCGATGCTTGCACGGTCACTCGAAGAATGTACCGAGTTGCTAACTCAGTCGATTGATATGCTCACTATCCTTCAGGAAGATCCCACACTCTGTAGGTTGGAAGCAGAGGTCCGGGAACTTCAACATGCCTACGATCAGCTCCGGGGAACCATGCAGATCGTTGCTATCCCACAACGATTGGCTAAGATGAGGGAGGTGCAGGACATGAAAATCCAAGCCGAAGCCGCAAGACAGAAGGAAGCAGTGGTGAAAGCTCGTATCCAGCCATGGTTGGATGAGGCATTTACAGTTTCAACCACCATAGAGCATAAGGTAGCACACATGAAGGCCGAATGTGCTAGGATGGAGACAGCCGAGACAGGGGCAGAAATATCAGTACCACAGGTGGAATGGATGCAACGCATGACGGAAGAATTTGTTGCTAGTACCAGCAATGCACGGAAGTTGTTGACTGATCTCCGCACAAAGATGGACGCACCAGCTCAGTGACTCAGGATGAGTCACGATGATTGTGTTGGGGGACTATTGGGTAGCGAAAGCCCCGCGGAATGAGTATGGGGTGCGAAGCCCGGAATTTTGGGTAATATTAGGGTAAAATACTTCGCGGAAAGCGCAGAGCACGAGCTATAGGAGGTTGAGTCAAAGGGTAGTCTGCCCAAAAATATTGTAAAGAAATAGTAATAGAGTCGACCCGCAGTGGGATCATGGGCCAAGGGAAAGTATAAATAGAGCAAGGCTCTATGAGGGAAAGGCAGTTCAGTTTTGGATTTTTGGTTCTATGATGTAATGGGTGAATAGTCTACGAGCAGTGGTAAGTCCGAGTCAAGGGAGTAGGGTAGAAGGTAGAGGCTCTACAGCTGTGTGCGCAGAGGCCTGGAAAGTCTGCAGTTATGTCACATGTGCGCAGACCCCTGCAGCTGAGTGCGCAGGGTGGATCTGGATGTATTGTTGAAGATTGATAATAAAGATAAGTTTCTTCTGAATTCTGTGTTGGTTGTGACTTTACTCTTTTATGATAAATGAATTGTTATGATTTCTGCATTTGCTATGGTTGAATACATGTGAACTGGATTAATCTTGATGCACGAAGTAACCAAAAGTAATAAATGTTTGCTTAAAGACCATTTTAACTAGATCAAACCAGTAATAAGTGATTCAATTTGTAATAAACGCGATAAGGGTATTCTGATCTGTGCGGATCTAGTGTAGCGCGAGGTTGCAGAACAGCGCGCGAGCCCCAAACCACATCCAAGACATCCCCAGGGTGTGGAAACCTGGTTCCAGCACCCTCCCCTGCTACCTCGGGTGAGACCTCAGTCCGCGCTTCGCGGGTTGTTGCCGAAAGGGCCGGTAGCTGCGGGATTTGTTTGGCTAAATAATTCTTCCAAACCTGGGTCAAGCCCATATAAGCCAACATCCTGCATCAATCTGTCAACTTCCCGTGAGCGTTTATGCCCATCTCTGGAAGACTCTCCAGCAGTGGTGATCTCCACTACTAGAATCTCTGCATGTGGCTAATCTGCATCATCAGGAGGCTCCTCCTCCTTAGGAACTAATAGTTCCTCATCATCACCATGCAACTTGAGCTCCCTCTCAAGTGATACTCACATGGCTCGCTGCTCATCGAACTTCAAATCCCTATGCACTATGGTCCTCTGACTGGCAGGCAGAAACACACGATAGTTGTGAGGTGTATCCGTGTACCCCACAAGTATTCCCAACTCAGCTGTTGGGTCTAGCTTCTTCCGAGCATCTTTGGTCACATGATAGAAGACTGGTGATCTAAAGATGCGGAAGTGACTCACATCTGGTATCTTCCCTGAAAAAGCCTCCATAGGTGTCTTCATCCCCAAAATATGATGAGGACTTATGTTCTGAAGATATACTGCTATATTGCATGCCTCATCCCACAGATGAAGTGGTAGGCCTTGGTCATGCAACATCGATCGAGTTGTGCCCACAATAGATCTGTTCTTCCTTTCGGCCACCCCATTCTGTTGTGGATTATGAGGTGCCGTGAGTTCCCGTTTAATTCCTTCTGAAGCACAGAAGTCCTTAAACTGCTGGGAAATATACTCTCCACCGTTATCACTTCACAAGGCCTTTACTTTCATCCCTGATTCTTTCTCTGCCAAAGCTTTGAACTCACAAAACTTCAAGAAGGTTTGATCCTTCTTTTGCATGAAGTAGATCCAACATCTACGAGAAAAATCATCAACAAAAATAACATAATACCTTTGCTTTGCGATGGAGGCTGTAGAGAAGGGCCTGCATACATCTAAATGAACTCGCTCCAGAATTGCTCCAGCTCTACCATCCCGATCATGAAAGGAATATTTTGCATACTTACCCAAAGTGCAACCTTTGCATGTGCTCATTTGCTCCAGCTTGCACTTGGGTAATCCGGTAGAAATTTGCTGCATGATCTTCAAGGCCCCATGATGCAAGTGGCCCAGTATCTTATGCCATAACTCGCCAATATCTTGGCCATGCATCACTTCTACTTTGGAACTCAAAGCAGCAAAGTATTATACCTGTAACTTATAGAGATTCTTAACTCGAATCCCTATCTGTTTGGTCTATCCAATGCCTATATGCCTTAGGAAAACCTTGCCCAAACTAAAGACTACATCATAGCCTTTATCCTCAAGCATAGCAATAGACACAAGATTATTTTTCAACCCTGGTACATACATAACATTAGAAAGAGAGAGGGGAGAACCATGCTCCCTTTGAAACACAACCATACCTTCTCCTGAGACACAGTACTTTCCGTTATCGCCCATCTCGAATCGTATCTAGAGATCCTTCTCCTCCAAAGTGCTGAAAATAGTCTTGTCACCTGACATGTGGAAAGAAGCTCCACTGTCCAAGTACAAAACACATCCCATGCTGGATGAAACCATGCATGCAATAAGTGAGAAATCCATCTCAAATTGTGAAGCTAGAGCATCACCATCAGATTCCTTGGAGGAACCTTTCTTGGACTTCTTCCTTGGGCAACTAGTAGCATAGTGACCCAACTCATGACAATGAAAGCATCTCACCTTCGACTTGTCAAACTTCTTCCCTCCTTGAGAAGACTTGGATTTGGATGCCTTCCCTTTCTCTTTCTTAGCTTTAGATGTTAAATCCAAGTTCTCTTCATCATCATGTTTTTATGAAGAAGCTCCATCTCTGGTGTTTCGTCTGATCTCCTCCTGCATCAAATCCGACCATAGTCGTTCCCAATCTGGCAGTTTGTCCCTTCCATTCACTGAGTCCTGGTAGCTATGCCAGCTCTTAGGAAGGCCAAGGAGTGCTAGACTCACCATATCATCATCAGCGGTAGTGATCCCTACGCTTGCAAGCTCATCTCTACAGTTGGTGAGCTTGTTCAAGAATGTAGTGATCATATCGCCCTTTTCACACTTGATCTTTCGAAGCTTGTCCTTCAGTGCCAGCTTCCTCTGATCACTGCTATTCTGATATAAATATTTCAATGTTTTCCACATTGCAAACGGAGTCTCCTTCCCATGGAGGCTCGAGACTATGTGATCTCAAACTCCCTCTAGGATGATTCTCCTAGCTCTAGCCACATTCTTCTTCTAGTTTGCAACCTGAGTAGCATCAGTAGGCTTAGGGACATCTTGATCAATGAATTCATTAATGCCATTATCCTCCAATATTGCCTCCATGTGATCCTTCCAAGCTATGTAGTTTGAGTTGCCATCAAGGGCATACTCAAGCCTCAAACCGGTGAAGGCCATCTGGATGAAATCTGAACTGTGATGAGAACTAGATATCTATATCCCGAATAATAAACTTCGACTTTCTTTCTCTTTCTTGAATACTATTCCTTGCTTGATAACCTAGGCTCCGATACCAGGTAGAAATTTCACCTGTAGACCAAATTGATATATGCAATTTCCTAAAGCATAATACTTGATCTACTTCTACAAAACATTAAGCGGAAGCAAAATCGATTTCATGAGCAACATCAAGCATAAACACATATAACTGATCAAGAGAAATAATCACACATAACACAAGATATATCACTGGGGAAAGCACCAACATAAAACCCCAACACTGTATTATCAATCAAGTGGAAATCCTCTTCTGTTTACAAAAAATATCAGCTCAAGAGCTATCCTGTACTCTCTGCAATCAAAAGATGAAGATCATAGACTCACTAGGCCTCAATGTATAGGCCACAAGTCCTCCAATCCCCTATTTCCTTGCGCAATTTTGATTGGGGTCCAATTACAAACATATGTGAATTGCCCTGTATCATACCTGTTGTCAACCTCAAGTCCTACTACGCAATCCTTGAGGACTCTAGTTCCTCCTACATGCAAGGAATATTCCATGGGAAGATGCAAGCATCTGATAGTACACTGTCCCTCATGTGATCTCAACTGGGTGTCGATCTGAACTACCATGCATCAGTTATCCATGAGAAAATACTCAGCTATCTAAAATAATAGTTGTCACATGCATGCAAGCATTAACAAGCTATATTTTATTATTTTAACAACTTGTTAAAATAAACTAACTAGACTTGACTAGTTAGAACTAAGTCAACTGATTCTCTAATTATAGAAATCATGCTTAATTCTCAACCAGTGGAGATAATAAAGGATAAATTCCTCAATGAGTGGGACAACTAATTGCATGTTCTCACAAAGACTTCAATTTTAATTTTTACAACTAATTAACTCATGGAGATTAATCAGTTAATATTTTAAACTGCTGTTAAGACCAAATTTGATTTTACTTCCTATAGATAGACCAGGGACTGCTATAAATAGGAAGGGACCCATAAATGCTATTTTTAGAACTTTCTATTTTTAGCAGTTTCACCTCTCACCCAAGGTGGCCAATGACCTCACTGGCCAAACTGCTATTTTTAGACATGCTATTTTTAGGAGTTCTATTTTTAGCACATTCTAAATTTAGCATTTCTTGTTGCACACTTTTCAACAAGGGCTACTGATACTAATCATTGCTCGATCCAAACGGACCAATGGGATTCTTAACTTGTTGGTACTGGACATTGCTTGATCTAGTAGGGTCAACAGGGTTGTGAATAATATCGAAAAACAACTGGTTCATACCAATCATGTGAGCTTGTGAGCCACTCACATTGGTGGCACCTGACACCATAGAAACATTCAAGTTTTTCCCCCCAGGCAGTGGCACAGCCTAGCCACTGACTAGAGGGATGGAGGAACTGACAGAGACATTCTTTGAAACTGCCGGTTGTGCTTGATGGGTAACTGGGATTGACGATACAAGGGTATTCAGAACAATGGGTTGCACCGGGACTGAGGTAACAACTTGTTGGGAAGTCATGTTCGCAACAAACAGACCTGACGTAGGCATGGCACTTGACGCCCAAACAGGGTTATGGTAAAGTGATGAGGCACTAGGTGTACTTGAAACCAACTGTGCCAAAGACACATAGTTGGGTGGAAAACTGGCAGGAATACCCCTCGAATAGGGGAAACCCTCAGGAGGAAAAGGCAGCTCTTCCTCCTCAACAATGTGTGGAGTAGAAACTTCAGACTCTTCCAGAGATGTGACTAGAGCATCGCCTTCGGGTTCCATGTCTAAAAATAAATGACGATGAATGACCAAACAAGTACGAGGGCATAGTTCCAATGGAACACCCGCCTGGTCGTACGGACTGTAAGGATGTTGCAATGATATCACAACAGGGTCAAACAGAGGATTTGAAGGATAAATAACCAGTCCAAGTTGACCGTCAGTGGTCGGCGAGTCCTCAAGAGTTTGAACGAGATTGTCCGGAGATTCCGGGCCAAGATCAGCAGATGACCCAGTATCGAAAGTAGGCAGAGGACGAGATGACAAAGGTTGAATACTCAGAACAATTCCAAGTTCAACACCTTGGTCCTCGAGTGACTCTGGTAACTCAAGAAATGGCTCCTCAGACAATCTTTCAGATGAAGGAGAGGAAGAGGAACTGGGTGAACCAGATGGTTCAGCCACGATGACCTTGTCTTAGTCGATTGAAAAATTAACTTCAAGGCTTTAAAATGTTCTTTAAGGGAAACTCACGATTTGGTCTTAAAAAAGACTAACAAGGTGTTTTCGGATCGTGGGCAATCAATTATTAAGACACATAAAAGACTGGTGCTCTTTCATTTTTTAAGAGTCAAGAAAGAAACAAAGATGACTCTATCACTTTCGATTGGAAACGAGCTCGAAAGGACAAGTGCTCAAATGATCTTTTAAGTTTAATGAGTCAAAAAGATCAAATGACTGCTCTGGATGATCTAGGTAAATAGGATTACCAGGCAACCGTGAACTACATAAAAACTCCCAGTGAACTGAGAAGTACGAGCAGGAAATCTCCCCAAATGTTGTGTTCGGTGTATCACATTTGCAAGGTGGTCGACTCGACTTCCTAAGGATAAAGGATTGCAGCCTAGAGGGGTCTCCTGTTATATACTTGACAATACAGGGAGCACAAATCCGTACTAGCACTGTCTAATGCTGAAGTTAACGACAACTGCTAGGTTTAAAGACGTCGGAATATGTCTCTAGCCTAGACCTTCTAGATATGATCGTTAAATGTCAAATGCACCTTAGGTTAATTGAATTCATTTTAAAGTTTATCTTGAGTTATGTTTCAATTTTCAAGTCTTAACGATGCGACTTTAAAAAAACCCTTAAATGCGACTAAATGAGACAAGACCCTTTTAATTCGATGAAATGTCTACACTAGAGAGGATAGAAACTACTCAATCAAATGCAAACAAACAAGCAACTGAAAACAAAATGATCTTTCACTACCTTAATTTTCGAAAAATAAACTAATGAAAAATGCATTCCAATTCCTAATTTCCTGACAAGCACATATCTAACAGTCCTTTCGAAAGCAAAAGAGTTCTTTTCCTTTTCCAAATGCCAATGCAATTCTAGTCTTTCAATGATGCAAGCTATCGTAGCACAATGATGCAACAAACTAGAATTTCACACTTTTTCATGAAACAACAAAATAAACTTTTCGCATACAATTCTTCGATGAAAAAGTTTTCGAGACAATAAGCTCTTCAAGCAGATGAAAACATGAAAAGAGAAGCTCATTCAGATCACTGAAACATCGACTTTACCAACAACAAGACAAGCAACGTAATCCATGCTGGAAAAGAAACATTTAGACAAGCAAACGGAAACTTTTCAAACTTGTGTAATAGAGGTCAAAGTCGTAAAAGGACCGAAAATGAAAATGCGAGTAAGTACACCTACAACCTGACTTACTAAGTTCACAAACAGTTGAATGGACGACAAACTAGATGCCCTAGTGTCGCTGACCACCCAATGACTCAAGCAATCAAGCAGAAGGATGATAAGCCAACAAGCAAACAAAACCAAATGAAAAGCAGCTTTCTAGTCAGGGAGAAAATGGTCTAAAAGGCTTATGGGGTCAAAATCATAAGAGAAGAACACACTAGCCAAGATTGGGGTGAAACCCTAATCTTCACTTACGGGCATCAGCACAACTTCCTAACTGACAACAAGTGCCAGAGGCTGGTCGGCATGATTGTTCCTCAGCATATCATGCTGATCGGTGTGATTGTCAGCGAATTAAGCATGCTGATCGAGGAAGTAAACAAAAAAGTAGGGACCAGATCTGCTACTATGAATTTCAAACTCAGGCCGGTAAGCAGGAGAAAAGAAACAGAACAAAAGGGAAAAAGTGGAACTAGAAAGTTTCTCACGAAATCATGAAATCCAAGATGAACAAAAGGATTGGGTCCCTAGTGGAGTCTCCAGTTTGTGGTGAAGTAAAATTATAAGTGCGACACAAACAAATTCCTCTAGCCCAATGATGGGTCTAGCCACAATAGATACATTCTATTGAAGATTTCCTTAGGTTAGAACCAATTAAGAGGGCCTACCTCTTAGTACGCTTACCCTGTTTGATGATGTCCTTGCTTGCTTGCTCTAGCTATCTCTTGCTTCCTTCTTCAAGCACTTGAAACAAGTAAACAATAGCAAACAACAACCGTGATAATAGACAAATTGTAATTCAACCTACTTAACAAGTCAAGAAACATTAAGCCATGAATATGTAAGATGACAAAACATGTAGGAAATCAATCGATAGTTGCATATATATTGATACCAAAGAGATTACAACCATTGTCTTGACGTTGTGGTTCTCCTCTGACAAGACCAGGTTCCCACACACTTTTGCTAGCATTCCATGATGGCCTCAATCAACAATATTTTTAAGAATCTTCCCTTTAGGCTTCACTCCAAACCAAATCACACTTCTCCCTCACATAATTAGATAGCTAGAATTATGAATAGCTTGTTGTTTACTACAAACCAAAATAGCACTAGCACACCACCATTAACACTAGCTTGTGCTTGGGAAGAAGGGAGGTTTATATAGGATGAATGGATGGGAGATGGATCCTCTTCTCATGGGAGAAGGTCTTATCCCTTGAGGTAGTTCCATTGGGGAAAGGAGCCCAAACTGACATCCTTGACCCCACCCAGCCAAACTATTTACCAGACTTCTGTTACAAAGCTTCTAGAGTTGGAAGCTTCGGCTCCTAATTTAAAAAACTTTCCATAACAGGACCGGCACGACTGGAGCAACGCTAGGGATAGTGCTAATCTCTGCACATCGGCGCAAGGGAGACAAAGGTCATTAGCGCCGGTCTTGTAAACTGGGAAAAACAGAAGTTTCAGGGGAAATGGTGCAAAAGGGAATTGATATGCTCATGAAGAGGGACACAATGGGAGTTTCTTCATGAAGGGAAAGCATGTGGGGTTCACTGTAGAGGTCCTCCAGGATCAAGGAACAGGGAGTACAGGGACAGTGACAAAATGTTGTGTAACACCCCTCACCAGATGCTTTCGCAATAGGAGCAGGCTCCTATTGAGGTTGATGAGGAGCTGAAGAAAAGATAGGGATAGGAACAACTGGTTGGACTGGGGTCAAAGCAGTGTAAGATTCCAACTGATTGGGTGGAGTATTTGTAGGGGGGTGGATGTACCAGACTGGATTACCCAAGTTAATATTGGGTAAAGCCTAGTTGTGAATACCCTCATTGGGTCTAGGAATCCCGTGACAGGTAATAGCGAGATACATGATAAAGATTAGAGGGTAGATACGGTGAAATTCCTCACGATTTAGGTGGAGAGATCAGGAAGCATCCATGTTTGTTTATGCCTAGTGATCCTTTGATCGATATATGGTGCGGTTGTGGTAAAGCATGTAATGTGTGTTTATTTCTTGGGCCTAGGAATCCCTTGGCGGGATACACGGTAAAACCCGAGGAAGCCTTAGTTGGTTTTGTTGTGAGTCCCACATTCATGCTTGGAATATGGCACAGGGGTGATTGGCTGAAAGAAATATTTGGTTCAGCCCAATCTATGGTCAGGTGGTACGTGGAAGTTCCTGACTTGGTTGGATTTTGCATATATTAATAAGAGCTCTTTTCCTTTTGTATTTTATGAGTAAATGGGCTTGTTATTATATGATTTTAATGGTTGTTCTATCATTGTTAATATGTTGGTTATAAGCATGGTTTTATGATAAACCTTAGTTATGGTTCTCATCATGTTTTAATTAATAAATGAATGAATTAGGAATGTATGACCTAATAGATGATAATGCGGCTATCATGAGAGGGAATCAGTCATTCTTGACGATTCTCAGATAATTATGAGACCCCTATGTTCAGATATGTTGTTATGACCTATAGATTACATGCTCATGAAATGTTTAACAGAATGCCTGTCATAGCTGGTAGAGGACAAGCCAATTCCTTGTTCAATTTTTTTGTTTTTGGTAGCATTGTTTCAATGATATTTATCATTTCTAGAAGTTTCATGAAGTTCGAGGCAGAGGCCTGGGTCATAGCCCTGAAAAAGTGGCTCAGAATTTGGGGTCGCTTGCACAAAACTGCCTGAAAAATATTATAGTCGCATGGATGCCTTGTCATAGGAGCGACTAGAGGGTTTTAGTCACTAGGAGGGATTGTCATGGGAGCTACTAGGGGTCTAGTTCAGTGAAACGTTGAGTTAACCCAGAGGTTGGGCACCTGGAGTGGTTGGTTATATCCTGAAGCTCCTGTAGCACCTGAGGGAGGTCCATAAAGTGTTGGTTCATCGGTTCCACTTCCTTAAGGTGATTTAGGAGGTCGAATCATATCATAGTAACTGTTCGTCGCATGTTTACTTGGGCAGGCTGATAATTTGGGTAAATGCGGGAGTAGGGTATTACAAACAATGACTAGAGGCTTGACCATAATGTACTTAGGAACCTGCTACCTCGATCTGAAATAATGGACTGTGGGATCCCAAAGTGTACCCATAATCATTCAAAGAAGAGTTTGGGAGTGGCTTCTATTGTGATACTCTTCTTGTAGGCTACCAAAATGACCATCTTGGAGAATTTTTCGATGACCACAAAAACACAGTCACTGCCATGCTTGGTAGAAAGAAGGCTCGAAATGTAATCCATGGAGATGGATTCTTGGGGTTGACTAGGAGTGGGCAAGGGAGTATACAAGCTTTGATTCTTGATTGTAGGTTTGGCGATGGCACAATAACTGCAGGATCTGATGTACTTCCCACATCCTGTTGAAGGTTCGAGCAATAAAAATACTTTTGCAACACTACCACTGTTTTCTATACCCCAAAATGTCCAACGAACCAACTGTAGTGTGCCTCCCAAATCATCTTAGCACATTTGCTTGAAGGAACACAAAGGTGTCCTAGGTGGCATAAAAGTGCGTACTGGAGGTGAAAGTGTGGAACTTGCTTGCCTTCCAGGAGAATTTGGTATGTGGTGCCAAATTCTAGATCAATCTTGTAAATGTGTCCATCCCAAAGTCTCATGTCCATAAGGGTCGAGAGCAGTGATCAATGCCATAATCAGCGGTTGATTGAGGCAGTTTGCAACATTATTGGCGTTACCCTTCTTGTACTCAATGTTCAAATGGAATTGTTGCAAATATGTGGACCATTTCTGATGGCGATCGTTCTGCAACTTTCATTGTGTCAGTACGAACTGCAGGGGTCAGTGTTTAGTGTGGATGACTATTTCCTTCCCCATAATGTAATACTTCCATTATCGATAGGATTTCACAATGGAATACATCTCTTTGTCATAGGTGGGATACTTTCGAACTATATCTGAAAGTGTCTCTTTGTGATATGCCAATGGATGCCCCTATTGGTTAAGAACTACACCAATAACATAGTCAGAGGTATTTGTCTCAATTTCAAATGGTTGTTGCAAGTCTTGTAATGTAAGCACTAGTGCATAACAGAGGTAATGCTTCAACTTGGAAAACATCTCCTGTTGGGATTCAGACCAAAAGAACTTTGTTTTCACTCCGCCCTTGGTGACTTGACTCAAAGGCCAAGTGATATGAGAGAATCCCAACGTGAACCTACAATAGAAATCGGCAAGGCCTAGAACGCTGCAGAGCTCTGTTATAGTGGTTGGGGTTGGCCAATCCCAAATAACTTGTACCTTGGTTGGGTACATGTGCACACCCTTCTCATCAATGATGTACTCCAGTTATTGAACTTAGGTCATCCCAAGAGTGCATTTCTCCAAATTGGAACATAATTTGTGTTATCGTAGGGTTTGGAGGACCTGTTGAATATGGTGTAGGTGCTCTTCCCAACTCCAGTTGAAGATCAGGATGTCGTCCAAATAATCTACCATGAACGAGTTGGTGAAGGGTAGTAAGATGTCGTCCATCAGGCTCATGAAGGTTGCGAGGGCATTTGCCAACTCCAAAGGCATGACCAACCATTCAAAAAGGCCCTTCTTGGATTTGAAGGTAGCCTTCCACACATCGGATGGTTCAATTGGTACCTAGTGATAACCAGACTTCAAGTCAATCTTGCTAAAATATTTGGCCCCCTTGAGTTGGTTTAGAAGGTCATCAATCCATGGGATTTGATACCTATTCCAGAAAATGATTTTATTCAACGGTTGATAGTCAATACAAAGCCTCCAGGTTTCATCCTTCTTCTGTACCAACATGATTAGACTCCCACAAGGTAAGGAATTTGGCCTGATGTACCATTTCTACAACAACACCTAAATCTACCTCTTGATCTCATCGCTCTCTAGAATAGAGCGTCGGTAGATTGGTCCTTTGAGTAGCGACGCTCTTAGGGTCAGATCGATGGAATGCGCGATTTGACAGTGTAGGGGTACCCCTGTGGGTGAGGTGAAGATGTCCCTGTACTCCTCCACGACCTTGTCCATCTGTTGTTGTCATGCAGAGGAGCCCTGTCTTGAGGTTGTGGATGTGACCATAATCTTCCTCTTGCTCTGAGGGTGAATCATAAGGAAGACAAATTTCTCGGTCTAGGAAATAAACTTACTGCATTGTTTAGTAAAGATCAAATAAAAGGTAGTAGGCGACGCTACCTCTAGGATCCTATACAACTTTTTGACCTAAGGTAATAATAACGTAACAAGGTATGGATTCATATACAACATGATGCTTCGATAGGTATGGATGACCTAATAAAACATCACAAACTTCCAGAGGAGAAACATCACACAATACCTCATCTGTAAAGGTCTTGATGCTATAAGGCAGGTGACATTTCAGGTTGGCACAGATATCTCGCACTTGGTGGGGCCAGCCGATGGTGTACGACTATGGGTGTGGCATTGTTGGCAGCTTCAATATCTTAACAACCTTGGCTAAGACCAGGTTCTTCTAACTCCCACTATCAACGATGAACTACATTGATGAACCCTTTACCCACATTTGTGAGTAGAAGAGGTGCTCCCCCTCCTTTGGATCCTCATATTTTCCTTTTGGAGCTTGGTGATGGCTACCTTCGTAGTGGGTTTTGCGTTAATGATATGCTTCCCCTTATTGGTTCCCTTGTTGAGTTCCAACTCAGAATCATAACATGAATCTGTCTCTGAGTCTTTTAGCTCGAGCACCAGCACCTACTTTGCACAACATTCATTTGTGTTGTGAGTGGGAGTTTTATGGAACTCACATCACTTTTCAGTGTGCTTCTTCGCCTACATGTTATTCTTAGCTTATGACTTCAAGGAGTTGTCCTGGGGGGTCATAGCATGGCTTTGCCCTTTGCTCTATGGCTTGGGGGGTGCCTTTGCTCTGTTTGGGGTTCGCAGATCCAAATTCTCGCTTCTTTTGCTTGAGTTCCTACTCAATCTTGGTAGCATATTGATATGTTGCACAAAGCAAGGAGATGTCCAGGAACTCCATTTCCTCCTGAATGTATTTATGCAAACAACCGTGGTACTTGAGCACCAGATGTTTCGCAGAATCTTTGATACCCAACTTTTTGCACAGGGTATGGAAAATATTCGTCATATCAAGCTCATCTTGATCCCTTTACTACTGCAACATGGTCCATTGTATGTACTTGTCATCATAGCTCCCAACGGTGTAATATTGTTCCTTGATAACATCATGGAAAGATTTCCAAGAGGGTATGGCTGAAAACATAGAGGGTTCCTCGACCTATCTCTCATGGTAAAATTTCCACCAGTCCTTGACATGGGGGGCAACTCAAAGCAGTGAAAAAGTACTATTCTCCCTGTCAGAGAAATTATGGAGCGAAAAATAACGTAACAACCCTGGTCAAAATTCCATGTAAAAGTTAATAAAGGTAAAAAAAAGACCAAGGTCATGGGACATGTATTCCAATCTGAATGGTGGGCAAAACATCCTAGTGGGTGTTCATTCAGTTTATTATGGCTAAGGAAATTGGCAAAGGAAATGGCAAAGGCTTTGGAAAGGAAAAATGGCATTGTTGACACATTTATTTATGAAAATAAAGGAAATTAGGAGAAAAGGAAGGTGAAAGGTCACAGGTTGCATGTGAGGAGGAAAATGAAGGAAAATAATGGAAAATGAAGAAAATATAGGCTTTGTTGATAAAAATGATTTTGAGAATCAGTGGGCAGACTTGGTTAGCGAAGCCTTTTGCCAGTTCAATTTTGGATCTCTCTCGTTATTCTCTCTCTCCCTCTCTTTCTCTCTCTTTAACACTTAGAGTTTTCTTGGAGCACTCTTGGAGAGTGTGGCATACTTGGATGCTTGGAGAAAGAAGGAAAAGGAAGAAAAGGAAAGCACAAGAGGACATCGGGATCAACAACTGCAATAGGTTTTGCTTGCAGGTAACGAGTTGCATGCATGTTTTCCTCACTAGTTTTGGCATGCATGGCATATTCCTGCGGTTTATTGGTCATGATCTGTCAATGACATGGAGGATTGCTTGGATTAATAGTGGATTTGCCTAGCCTTTCCATTTTCACGATAGCCATGGTGTTTTGGGTTCATTTCTTTGTTTTTTTTGCTATTTCTCATGTTTCCTTTAGCTTGTGTTGAGTTATTACTTCTTGGAGCCTTGGTTGGACAAATGCTCTGGAATCCCTGTAATGGCTTGGGTTGAGCTACTAGTCCTGCAGCGTTGGTTGTAAAAATGCTCTGGAGCCATGTAAAAACTTAGGTTGAGTTATTAGTCATAGAGCCTTGGTTAGACAAACACTTTGGAGCCCTTGGTGGATTGAGTTACTAGTCCTGGAGCCTTGGTTGGACAAATGCTCTCGAGCTCGGCAACAACTCTGGGTTGAGTTACTAGTCTTGAAACCTTGGTTGGACAAATGCTCTAGAGCTCCGTAACAACCGTGGGTTGAGTTACTAGTCCGGGAATCTGGGTTGGAACAAACGCTATGAAGCCCTCGGTAGCTTAGGTAGAGACCAATCTGGTGATGGTTAGTGATGTCTTACCACGAGGTGGAATCACGGGTTGAGGTTTGAGGTGGTTTGGCCTCTGGAAGCCCTAGATAGTTTTGATTGATGTGTTTTATGATATCCCACATTCATGCTTGGAATATGACATGAGGGTGATTGGCTAAAAGAAAGATTTGGTTCAGGCTAGTCTACAGTCGAGTGGTTCGTGGAAGTCCCATACCTGGTCGCCCTATGCAAACATCAATAAGAGCTCTCTTTCTCCTTGGTATGTTATGATTATTATACTGGTTTATATGTGGATTATATGGTTGTTGTTTCCTTGGTATTTTTGTTGTTATTATGTTTTTTATAAACATGTATTATGACAGTGGCCTTGTATGGATATCATCATGTTTTTACTTGTAAATTAATGAACAATGTATTTATGGCCTAACAGATGAAATTGTAGCTAATGTGTTGAGGCCTCAAGGCTTCTTATCGATTCTCAGATAAATATGAGACCCCTATGCTCAGCTTTGTTGTTAAGACCTGTAGCTTTCATGTCTGTGTCATGTTTGACGAAATGTCTGTCATGGATAGTAGGGGTCCGGTCTAGTGCTTGTTGATGTTTTTGCAAATATATCTTTGTTATGCTATGAAATTTCATTTCTGAAGGTGTCATTGAGTTCTGGGCAGTGACCTAGGCTAGAAAAAGTGACACAAATTTTGGAGTCGCAGGCAAAACACTAGGGAAAAAAATTCTCAGACACATGGATACCCATGTTGTGGGAGTACCTGGAGCCTCCTAGATGCACCCTTGTCCATATCAAGGGAGCGTCCAGGGGTTTGATGCACTAAAACATTAGTCGGTCTCAAGGGTTGGTTACCTGAGTGGTTGGGATGGCTCCTAGGAGTATTGTTGTTGATGTGGAAGGTCTGTGTGATGTGTTCCTCCGGTTCCACTTCCTTAAATTACATATAGGGATTTGAATCATATCATAGTAACTTCTCGTCACATGTTTACCCTGATTGGCCAGTTACTTGGGTAGATGTGAGCGGAGGGTGTTACAAATAACCTTCCAATAGATTTAGCCATTTATCTACAACTTCTACATCTATTTTACATTCGAATATAAGGATATTGAAGTTAACTGGTACCTTGAAGGGGGTGGTGCCTTCTGTTGAGAAATGGAAACAAGAAATTCCAGTTTAAATCGTCCTTGAATTAAATTGATAATTAAAATCGAATTCTATTTTCGTAGCAACTTGTAAATATTTAATTATGTTTAATTAACTTAATTAGCTTAGGAATTTTGAGTTGGAAGTCTTTCTGAAGTCATGTATATGCTCTCCCAAAGTTTTAGGTGTCCAGTATGAGTTTAAGTTGAGTTGGAAATTAGGTCACTCAGTTTACTAAGTTGAGTCCTATTAAACTAGTTCCAAACTATTTAACGAACTACTAGAGAGTTAACAGTCAATTGGTTCACTAGTGCATCCAAGCATTTTCGATAAGCATCGTCGTCACCATTTTCCTTGCAAGTGTCGCATGTTTTCCATTCACATTTTTCACAATTTCCATTCATAGAGACATTCAACTCGCTTACATGTTGATTTTTCCTTTTGCTTTACGTTTTCTTGTTTACCCTCTTGTTATTTTCCTTTCCATTAAATAAACCTTGATCCGCTGCAAAATTTTCCATCCATAGTCCTTCAAAAATCATTATTCCATACTCACGTTAGATGATGGGGGATTCATAATGCCTCCCTTCTAACAAGTCTTGGCCTATCGACATCAGCACATTATCTAGGTTCAAGGATAGAGTCTTTATTAGTACCTTGAGGCTTGTATGCATCAATGACAAGTTCTCTCACTGACAATCGTGGGAATACATCAATGTCCCTTGATCGTTAGATCTTGCAAGTGGCTCGACATCAACTCATCTATTCGCACTTTGCAAGATGTACTTAGGTACCTTGGCACTCGTTGAAATTAATGGAGAGTTTGCCTCGCATTGGTTAATGACATTCATCAATGGTCGATAATCCAATGACTTCTCTTCATGCTCGACAACAACACATTCATTTGCATGACTAGAATTGTACCATCGGGTTTTGTGGTAGGTGAAGACTATACAATTTCAACATTTTGTAGCAGATACAATAGATTTAGCAGCAAAAATAAAAAAAATCCACTTTCACCACCTCATGCACTATTTATTCAACCAAGAAGCAGATGAAATTCTACATTCTATTCCATGATCCAACAGCAACTATAACTTGTCTACATATCCACAGTTTTTCCACTTCCTAGGTAAGTAAAGGTATCTTCTTTTCTAGCTTTTAATCATAGAATTCCTTGAATACTGAAATTATAATTTTTGGAAAATTCTTCACCATATTTCCTTTCTCATTTGAAAAAAAATTGTAAACACCTTTAGTTGGGGGGGGGATGGACACCCATTTATTATCACATCCATATCATTTCATTCCATTTCACTTCATTTCATCTAACATACTTGTCCTAATCGTTATAATTGCATTATGGTTCAAAAGTTATATGCTTTGAAAATAATGCCTAAATGATGAGCATATTATATGGTTGATTCAAATATGCATTCTCAAATATGTTCAATGAATCTTACTGCAACAAGAAGGAACAAGGTATTGAAACACAAGAACCAATACCAATTAAAATTTGGTTATCACACAAGAACCAACCAAACATGTTGCAATTCAATTTATGATAAGAAATACTTTGCGAAAAGAAATGAAATTGTCAAATGCAAAGTTTAAGGACAATTGATATAAGCCAAGCTCATTTAAAAGCAAATCATGATTAAGAAATGCAGTAGATTCCATGAGGACATGCAATAACGTCAGTTGGGGGGTATGTAGAGCCTTCAAAATGTATTCAAAATATCATCCACTTTCACCTTTATCGCAACCATTTCACTCACATGTCACAACTCCATCACCATATAACCTTTCATTAGCATCCATTTTCATAATTATATGGGTTACCTTTGTGTTTTCCAAAAGCTAACAATTTCTAGTATTATAAGTGAATTAAATGGTTAAAACTGAGAAAAATGACATATATTTGCTAATACTTAAACGTGGCTTGACTTTCATGACATGTGTAGGTCATTTGGAAGCTTCCAAGGCACCCTTATGTGGCCTCCAGTGCTCAAATTCGAATTCCCTTGAAGATATGGAAGAAGATTTGGATAAAGGTCAAAGAGGATATGTGTCTCATCGTTACCTATTTGAGTTGTAACTCTATGAGATTTTCAAGGGATCTAGGGAGAAAATAATGGACCTCCATTAATGAGATAGCTTGTTATGTTTTTGTATAAATAGGAGAGCCTTCTCCTTTTAAAGGCATGTGTAAAGTTGGGGAAATAATCATGTTTTGAATATAGAATTTAGATTTGGCACCATGCTCATGAGTGATGTTCACTTTGATTTGGTTATGCTTGAATTTGGAACCTCTCAACTTTCCATCTCTCATGCTTTTGGATTGGCCACCTACAATGTGTGAGATTTATTGTTTTTTTTAGATTTATTGCTTTCATAGATTAAGATTTATTTCTTTCATATCTTTTCCTGTGTGAGAGGTTAAGAGTGATTGTTTTTATTTTCTTTCTACCTAGAGGTTAAGAGCGATTTTTTTAATTTTCTTTCCTATCTAGAAGTTAAGAGCAATTGTTTTTATTTGTTTTCATATCTTTTCCTGTGTGAGAGGTTAAGAGTGATTGTTTTTATTTGCTTTCTACCTAGAGGTTAAGAGCGATTGTTTTTATTTGCTTTCCTATCTAGAAGTTAAGAGCAATTGTTTTTATTTGCTTTCATATCTTTTCCTGTGTGAGAGGTTAAGAATGATTGTTTTTGTTTTCATTTCATTTCATGTGGTTTTGATTATTCATTTCATAGGATCTTGATTTGATAATGCTTACATGATCCCTTAGAGTAGATTTCATTTTGTCAGACCAGGCAGTAACTCCATAGGGCAAAAATGATTCGACTGATTTATTCCATCAGGTAGGTGTCTGTTATATACATGAGGGAGAGACTGTTCAGTTCATCTCCCGATGACTGTTCATATTTCTAATTTATTTATTTACATAAATTCACCCAATCACAAGGATTAGGTATCAACATTCCCCCCCCTTAATCTGAAGGGATGTTGGTGAGTCCAAGGATCATTCTGAATCGTTCAAGCTTTTCTCTTCCAAGCGCTTTGGTAAAGATGTATGCAATTTGCTCATTTGTGGAACAATGACGAAGATGGATTGTTTTGGCCCAACATGATGTCGAATTAGATGATATTTAGTATTGATGTGCTTCGTTCGATCATGGAATTTTGGGTTCTTGGCCAACTTTATTGCAGAGGTATTGTCAATCATGAGTGGAGTTGAGTGTACTTGTTTTACCTGCAAATCTTCAAGAATTTTCCTGAGCCACACAATTTCTTTTGTTGCTTCAGCTGCTGCCACGTATTCTGCTTCTGTTGTGGAATCTGCTGGTACTGATTGTTTGCATGATCTCCAAGAGACAACTCCTGATCCAAGACTCATAACATATCCTGAAGTTGATACCCCGGTTTCTTTGTCTCCATCGAAGTCTGAATCAGAGTATCCAATCAAGCTGAAGTCATCCACCTATGTATATTTGATTCCAAAGTCTTGAGTTCCCTTCAAGTACCTTAGAACTCTTTTTGCAGCAGACCAATTTCCCTCACAAAGCTTTTGCATAAGCCTGGAGAGGATTCTAACAACAAAAGAAATGTCTAGTCTGGTAGTAGTTAGGTAGTTGAGACTTCCTACAAGCTGTCTATACTTTGTTGCATCCTCAAATTCTTTTCCTTCAATAGATGTGAGCTTTAAGTTTTGTTCCATTGGAGTAGTAAGAGGATTGTACTCTGTCATGCCAAACCCGTTCAACAGATCTCCAATGTATTTCTTTTGAGAAAGAAATATGGACTTTGGATGTTGGGTTACTTCAATGCCAAGATAGTAATGAACATAGCCCAAATCAGTCATTTCAAGACTTTTCCCTAATTCCTTCTTTATGGGTGCAATGTAGCTTTCATTGTTCCCTGTCATCAAAAGATCATCTACATAAACCACAAGATATACAACTGTTTTGCCAACTTTCTTGACAAATAAAGTTGCATCATCAAGATCAAAATGTTTGAAATTGAGTTTCAAAAGATGCTCAGTCAGTTTTTCATACCAGGCTCGCGGTGCTTGTTTGAGGCCATACAAGGACTTCACAAGTTTGCATACTTTATGTTCATGTCCTTTCACAGCAAATCCTTCAGGCTGGGACATAAAAACATTCTCTTTTAGATCTCCATTCAAGAAAGCAGTTTTTATATCCATTTGATGGACTTTCCAACCGTTTTGGGCTGCTAGTGCAAAGAGTGTCCAAATGGTAGCCCATTTTGCTATGGGGACAAAAGTCTCCTCATAATCGACCCCTTCCTTTTGTGAAAAACCTTTTGCCACAAGCCTAGCTTTGTGCTTGTCAAGTGCGCCATCAACTTTATACTTTTTCTTGTAGACCCACTTGCAGCCACTTGGTTTGGTTCCTAATGGAGGATCAACCAGCTTCCAAGTGCCATTCTTTATGAGGGCATCATACTCCTTTTGCAACGCTTCTTTCCATTCATCATGAGAAGCAGCTTCTTTGAAGGAATTTGGTTCAAAATCTGTAGACAAGTTCAATTCACAATCATAAGAAACATCCATATCAACATGTGAATTAGAGTCATCTACATCACCTCCATTTTGCCAGTTTGAATTTCTGGTTCCTGTCTTTCCAACTTCATCAGGATGAACACTTTCAAGTGTCTTTGCCACCCACTTTGGGGGACCTTTCTGAGATGGTCCAGGCTGCTACGTTGATTGAGTTGGGACTGAATCAAGATTGAGTCTCCCAATTCTATCAATTACATCACTTAAAGCATCATCCGTTGTTGGAGTTTCATGTGGGGGAGAGTGTTCTTCAGAAGAAGATTCCACATGTTGATCTAGTATAGGAATCCCCTTCAAGATGTGGAATCCGATTATCAAATTCTTGAAATGATTTTGCTTTTGCAAATCTATCCAAGCGATCAAGTTGCTGCTCAACAACATTGTCAGTTTTGGATGATTCAAGAAAAATTACATCTCTAGATACAACAAACTTTTTATTTACTTCATCGTAGAGACGATATGCTTTGGAGGTGTTTGAATACCCCAGGAAGATACACTTGCGACTTCTAGCACCAAGTTTGTTTCTATGTACTTTTGGTATCAAGGCATAACAGGTGGAACCAAAGACCCTGAGATGCTTTACCGAAGGAACATGTCCATACCACATTTCATATGGAGTCTTGTTTCTTATAGCATTAGATGGACATCTATTCTTTATATATGCAGCACATAGAGCAGCATCAGCCCAAAACATTATCTTTACTTTTTTGAAGAAGAGCATGGATTGTACCATATTTAAGATTGTCCTATTCATTCTTTCAGCTACACCATTTTGTTGGGGATTATAAGGCACAATGGTTTGATGTTTGATCCCATGTTGGCGAAGATAGTTTTCAAATTCATTTGATGTGTATTCTTTTCCATTATCAGTGCGAATAGACCCAATATGAGATTGTGCATCATTTTCAATCCATTTATGAAAATTCTTGAATGTTTGAAAAGCATCAGATTTGTTCTTCAATAAATAAACCCAACACATTCTGGTGTAGTCATCAATAAATGTCATGATATATTTATTTCCATTTGCAGAAGGAACAGGCATTGGACCACATAAATCTGAATGAATGAGTTCAAGTTTTCTATGTGCTCTTGAATGTGAATCATGAAAAGACTGTTTTCTATGCTTTCCTAGAATGCAAGCATCACATTGCTTAAGTTTCCTAGGGATTGTAGGCAAACTAGCAACACCATTTTTCTTTAATAAGCGGAGACTGTCATAGTTCAAATGTCCAAATCTAGCATGCCATAATAAACTTGATGGAAGTGTACCTTCTTCATGATGAGAATTGTATGAGAAATGTTGTGCATGAGCAAAGGTTCCTTACAGCTTGATAAGCCTTTCTTCTTCTATTCCCCTCATGACAAGTGAGTGGTCAGATGCTTTTCTTACCTCAAGCTTGCCATCAAACATATGAATGGAGTGACCTTGCTAACGGATGTGGACCAAGGACAGCAAGTTTCTCTTGAGCTATGGGAGATATAGAACATGATGCAGAAGAAAGTCTGGAAGACCAGGCAATTTAAGCCTGATTGTACCAAGCCCTGATGGTTTGATTTTTGATTGATCTACAATGTATACTGCTCCATCAACATTGTCAGTGAAATCTTCAAAAAAATATTTTCTATGAGTCATGTGGCAAGTTGCT
Organism: Pinus tabuliformis; assembly: GCA_031772625.1. Classification (NCBI taxonomy): domain Eukaryota; kingdom Viridiplantae; phylum Streptophyta; class Pinopsida; order Pinales; family Pinaceae; genus Pinus; species Pinus tabuliformis. The sequence goes on along the minus strand of CM062817.1, from coordinate 1,914,859,802 downwards.
CCTGAATCAAGCAACCAATCATTTTTCCATGAAGCAAGTGAAGCATTAAACAAATCTTCATTTACTCCAATGTTACATTGTGCCACAACATAGTGAGCGGATTCAGGTGCTTTACCTTTGTCTGTATCATCAGTTTTACCTTTCTGTTGGTTTCTTTTCTGCTCAATTTTGTCCCATGGTAGCTTGCATGTAGAGGCATCATGTGATCCATTTCTTTTGCAGCGAATGCAGTGCAAACCTGCCATTTCTCCTTGAGAGTCTCTGCCCCCCCCCCCCCCCGCCTCTGAAATCTCTTCCACCTCTTCCTCTGGAAGAATCTTGAGCAAGATTATTTTCTCTGTGTGCAAGAAGAGTTGTCTTCTTTTCCAAACCCTTCACTTTTTCAACAAACTTCTCCATCATAAAAATTTGAACTGAGCCCAAAAATAATTACAATATTCGTAGCAAAAAAAAAAAAAAAATTTGCTATGACTTTCCAAAAAATGAAATCAACTGCAATCATGCCATATATATTTCACATAACTCAGACTGGGCAGCGTTCAAGATTGTAGTACACCAAGACTGTAATGCAGCTTAAATACAACAGACCTTTTAATATATATATAGCCAGCATCCAAAACAGTCAACACATGGAGCAGCGTACAGTTCATCGCATGTATTAAAATGATGTATATACCAGCAGCGTATCACAAAATCACGCAGCAGCGTACCAAATTAGGCAGAGACCAGCTTGAATATAATGCTAAAAACTTCAGTACATACACAAAGTGGGGCAGCGTTCAATATATGTAGAAATTTCTCATTTCCCACCCCGGTTTTCAGTTTCTCCTTATTTCTCCCATATAGTTAAATGCCCTTTCCCATAACCATACATTTAACAAGCTGAAAAAAATAAATTTGTTGAAAACACAAATTCTGGAAATTTTACAGAATGCTGGAAATTGCAGAAATAAAAATCAGCAGTAATAAACAGCCATTAAAACACATTTAAACACTGAAATTTTTGGTCAATGTGACCCTGGAAAAACCCCCTACAACTCTTGGGGAAAACCAGTTTGAGAACTCTTCTTTATTTCTGGAAAATGCCTTTTTACAATAAGAGAAATGTTCAACAAAAAATCAGCAAACAGAATTTTACAACTTATCTCAGCCTTGCTGAAACTCAGCCTTGCTGATACTCCGTCGCGGTTACTCCACTGCTGTTACACCGCTGCTGATACTCCGCTGCTGTTACACCGCTGTTGATACGCCGTTGTTGTTACACCGCTGCTGATACTCCGTTGCTGTTACACCGCTGCTGATACACAGCTGCTGATACTCCGCTGCCGATACACCGCTGCTAATACTCCACTGCTGTTACACTGCCGAGAAATCTCCCTTGCTCTCTTGCTCTCTTTCTCTCAATCTGCTCATGAAAGAATTGAATCGAATGTGATCTTTTCCTCCTTTTCCTCCCTTAATATAACTCCAAGTGACTTTTGGGTGATCCAATTGACTTTTGTGTGATCTCTAAATCCAATGGCTGAAATAGATTTAGATCAATGGCTAAGATTAAATGCTCATTTAAATCTCACTTTTTATTTTTTAATTCACCCCACTTTAATAAAGACCCACTTAGTCATTTATTTCCAAAGTCACTTTTCCTTTCTAATTTTTCATTGACTTTATAAAAGTCACTTTAAAATTAGACTTAGTAACTTTATCACTTAAAGTCACTTTTAAATTAGATTTAACTTTATAAAATTATAAAGTCACTTTAGGAGAAAAAATAAATTCTTTTGGACACTTTTCCCTAGGCCAAAGATCAAAGCATAAGGGAACCACCTGTCCTCTGGTACCAAATTTCAACACTCCCTCTTACCGAGGAAGGTGTTCCTCACCACACCCATCTTGTCTCTGAAGTAGACATGCTTGCCCCGTGGTAAGGCTTTGGTAAGAATATCTGCAACCTGCTCATCAGTGGAAATATACTCAAGCTTCACAGCTCCCTTCTGAACATAGTCTCTGATGAAATGATATCTGATCCCGATATGCTTTGACCTGTCATGAAATACTGGATTCTCCATGAGTTTAATGCAACTCTGATTATCACAGTAAATCACTGAAGGTCTCAACGGCTGACCAAATAAGCCAAACAACATCTTGCGAAGCCAGATAGCCTCACAACTAGCTAGACTGGCTGCCATATACTCTGCTTCCACTGAACTCAGTGCTACTGACTGCTGCTTCCGGCTGAACCATGACACTACTGCTGAGCCCAACCCAAAACAGCACCATGAAGTGCTCTTCCTATCAGAAGCACAACCTGCCCAATCAGAATCAGTGTATCCTGCCAATCTCACTCCATCTCCCTGCCTGTGTTCCAGACCATAATCCACTGTCCCCTGCAAGTACCGCAAAATGTGTTTTGCAGCCACCCAATGAACCTTCCTAGGCCCACACATAAACTGACTCATCGTGTTGACTGCAAAACAGATATCTGGTCTAGTGTTGACCAAATAATCAAGGAACCAATCAGCTGCCTGTACAATGTGGGATCCACCAACTCGGAATCCGAAGCATGAAGCTTCTTCCAGTTGGTGATCATCGATGTCGACATGGGTCTACAATCCTCCATGTGGAATCTGCTGAGGATGTCCACAATATACTTCCCCTGCCCCAGGAAGAAATGCCCCTCCTCCTGCCACACCTCCAAACCCAAAAAGTAATGCATCAAGCCGATGTCCTTCATCTCAAACTCCATCGCAAGATCTCCCTTGCAGTGCTCTATGAGTCTCTCTGCACCTGTAATGATCAAGTCATCCACATACAACACCAGAATGAGAGGCTCCTCACCAATCACAATAAAGTAAAGGTTCGGATCTGCGTCACTCTTTGTGAAACCCATCCCCTGCAAATATGTATCTATCCTGGAGTACCAAGCTCTAGGAGCTTGCTTCAGGCCATAAAGGGCCTTCTTCAGTCTGCACACATGGGACTCCTTCCCATGCACCTCAAAGCCCTGTGGCTGCTCAATGTACACCTCCTCCTGTATGAAGCCATTGAGAAATGCGGTCTTCACATCCGGTGGATCTTCCAACCCATCTCTACTGCTATCGATATAATGGAGCGGATCAAAGTATATCGAGCCACGGGAGCGAAGGTCTCCTCGTAATCAACTCCCTCTACTTGGGAGAACCCTCTAGCCACAAACCTCGCTTTGAATTTCTCAATGCTGCCATCTGCAGCATGCTTTACCTTGTAAAGCCATCTGGAAGTAACCACAGATTTGCCCTCAGGCCTCGGCACCACCTCCCAAACATCATTCTTCATGATAGAAGAATACTCCTCCTGCATGGCCTCTCTCCAGACCTACTGGCTAGCTGCCTCCTCATAGCTAGAAGGCTCATAGTCAAGGATGCTGGTAACCATCGCCATATAGCTACAAAACCTCTCAGGTGGTCTACTCTCTCTGACCGGCCTCTTCGGCTCAGCAACAGATGTGGCATCTCTCAAGGTGTCCTGAAGCCACTTGGGCTTTCTCTTCCCTGAGCATGCTTCTCCCATAGGAGAATGAAACTCCTCCTCCTCATCACCATCAGTAGCCTGAACTCCTGACTGTCTGTCTGTTGTCCTCCTCCCTGCACCTGAACCTGTAGAAGCTGAGGCACCGTGTGAACTGTCCATCAATGGACTCCCTAGTGAACTGCTCTGCATGCTGCCCGGAGCACCACCCCTCTGGCTCGGCGAGCCACTGCTCACTGATGGACCTGACATCCTCATAGATGTACCTCCGGATCCTCCTGATCCCTGCCCACTGGATCCCTGCGACTGACTCAACTGCTGCTAAGGGTCTGGCTGATCCAGATACTCTAACTCCCGTGACCTCCTAAAGGCCCTGTGCTCCTCGAACTTCACATCCCGTCTGACAATAACTCTCCTCTGTGCAGGAATGTAAATCCGAAAGGCCTTTGAGGTCTCACTGTAGCCCACAAAGATACCCTTCTCTACGGTGGGCTCTAGTTTGGTCCTCTTCCCCTTGAGTATATAGGAGTATGTAATGCATCCAAAGATATGAAGATGACCAATATCAGGCTTCTTCCCAGAGAAAGCCTCCTCCGGAGTCATGTGCCCCAAGGCACGATGCGGACTCATGTTCTGCAAGTAAACCGCTGTGTTGCAGGCCTCTGCCCACAAGAACAATGGCAACCCCTAATCATGTGACATGGCCTTGGCAGCCCCTATGATGGATCTGTTCTTCCTCTCCGCAACACCGTTCTGCTGGGGGTTGTAAGGAACAGTGAACTCCCTCTTAATGCCTGCCTCCGCACAATAGCCAACAAACTCTCCAAGGGTGTACTCTCCTCCATTGTCCGACCTCAAGGACTTGATCTTTAGACCTGTCTGAGTCTCCACAAGAGTTCTGAACTCCTGAAACCGCTTGAAGACCTCACTCTTGGTCTTCAAAAAGTAAATCCAGGTCCTCCTGGAGTGATCATCGATGAATAAAACATAGTACTCATATCCACTCAAGGAAACATGAGACATCCGACCGCTCACATCGGAATGAATCAAATCAAGTATCCTCGTCGCTCTGCTGTCACTGCTAGGAAAAAGGGATTTGGCAAACTTGCCCATCACACAACCTCTGCAAGTATCAAAGTGATCAGTACTGAAGTCTGGCACACCTGTAGTGATCTCCCGCAATGTCCTCAAGGCTCCATGATACATATGTCCCATCCTGCGGTGCCAAATCTCACACAGCTCAGAACTGCTAGCTCTGCTGTCGGTACTACTGCTCAATGCCAAAAGGGGCTGGAATGCAAACTTGTACACCTTTGCATGGCGTACACCTATCACTCTAGCTGAATCAGCTGGAGTGCCCCTGGGATACATCAATACCTGTCCTCCCCTGAACAGTACCTCATATCCTCTGTCCTCCAAAGCTGAGACGGATATGAGGTTCTTCCTCATCCCTGGCACATAAAGAACCTCTGACACCTTCAAGGGAGGTTTGGACTCCCTCTGAAATGTCACTGTCCCCACCCCGACTGCTCTAACAACTTTGTCATCACCGAGTACTACCTCAATATCAGTGCCACTCTCTGAAAGCTCTGAGAAGTACTCACGGACTCCTGTCATATAACGTGAAGCCCCACTGTCCACATACCAGATACCTGAAGATGCTCTGCTAATCGAGGGAAAAGCATGCTCCCTCTGAACCTGTGTGGCAGGTGATCCTGCACTAGAGGACTCACACGTAGTGAACGCAAACTCTCGGTCAAAATGACCAGCAAAGTCCTCAATCTCTGCTGAAGCTGCCACGTCCTGGTTCTTCCCCTTCTTCTTCTTCTTCTCCGGACACACAACTGCATAGTGTCCCATCTTTTGACAATTCCAACACTTCACCTTGGAATAGTCCTTCTGTGTGTTCCCCTGTTTACCTTTACCTTTGCCTTTGCCCCCACCGCTGCTTGTGGAAGCTTGCTTCTTCCCTTTGCCTTTCTTGCCTCCTACCACCAGTGCTACATCCTCATCCTGCTCAACTGGCTTGGCTGCCCCAAGCTGACCTTTCCTGATCTCTGTCTGAATGCAATCATCCCAAAACCTCTCCCATGTGGGAAGGGTCTCACGTGCACAAACCCCATCAGCAAAGTTCAACCATGAACGGGGGAGGCCATTCACTGCAATCCGCACCAACTCAGTGGGTGGAATGGCCTCTCCAATTGCTGCCAACTCATCTCTCACATTAGTAATCTTTGTGAGATATCCAGCTACACTATCATTACCCATCTTAATGTTCTTCAGCTTCTCCTTCAGGACCATCTTCCGGTTCTCATTGGTACTCTGGTAGAGATTGGACAATGCTGTCCACATCTCATGGGCATTGCTCTTTCCTCTCACATGAGGAATGCAATGGTCTTTGATTCCGTCTAGAATCAGCCTCTTACCCTTGTTGTTCTTTTTATTATAAGCTGTCAACTGAGTAGCATCAGTAGACACAACAACAGGGTTTTGTGTGGTATGCACCATGATATCCCAGACTTCTGCCTCCTCAAAGATACTCTGCATTCTCTCCTTCCAAACGCTGTAATTTATATGCCCATCCAGCCTATCCTCCACCCTCAATCCCAATGACATCCTGCTGTCCTAAAACTGAAAAATAGCACTGATATAGTAAAGGTAAAACTGTTGTTTATGAAAAAAATCAGCTTGCTGGAATTTTCTGAGTGAAAAATCAGCAATTGTAATTTTTCCTTTTGCTGTCCCAAACTGCCCTTCAGCACTCAAGCTCTAATACCATGTAGAAATTTCTCATTTCCCACCCCGGTTTTCAGTTTCTCCTTATTTCTCCCATAAAGTTAAATGCCCTTTCCCATAACCATACATTTAACAAGCTGAAAAAAATAAATTTGCTGAAAACACAAATTCTGGAAATTTTACAGAATGCTGGAAATTGCAGAAATAAAAATCAGCAGTAATAAACAGCCATTAAAACACATTTAAACACTGAGATTTTTGGTCAATGTGACCCTGGAAAAACCCCCTACAACTCTTGGGGAAAACCAGTTTGAGAGCTCTTCTTTAATTCTAGAAAATGTCTTTTTACAGTAAGAGAAATGTTCAGCAAAATATCAGCAAACAGACTTTTACAACTTATCTCAGCCTTGTTGAAACTCAGCCTTGTTGATACTCCGCTGCGGTTACTCTGCTGCTGTTACACCGCTACTGATACTCCACTGCTGTTACACCGCTGCTGATACTCCGCTGCTGTTACACCGCTGCTGATACTCCACTGCTGTTACACCGCTGCTGATACACCACTGCTGATACTCCGCTGCTGTTACACCGATGCTGATACACGCTGTTGATATTCTGTTGCTGTTACACCGCCCAGAAATCTCCATTGCTCTCCTTTTCTCAATCTGCTCATGAAAGAATTGAATGAAATGTGATCTTTTCCTCATTTTCCTCCCTTAATATAACTCCAAGTGACTTTTGGGTGATCCAAGCGACTTTTGGGTGATCTCTTAATCCAATGGCTGAAATAGATTTAGATCAATGGTTGAGATTAAATGCTCATTTAAATCTCACTTTTTATTTTTTAATTCACCCCACTTTAATAAAGACCCACTTAGTCATTTATTTCCAAAGTCACTTTTCCTTTCTAATTTTTCATTGACTTTATAAAAGTCACTTTAAAATTAGACTTAGTAACTTTATCACTTAAAGTCACATTTAAATTAGATTTAACTTTATAAAATTATAAAGTCACTTTAGGAGAAAAATTAAATTCTTTTGGACACTTTCCCTAGGCCAAAGATCGAAGCCTAAGGGAACCACCTGTCCTCCGGTACCAAATTTCAATAATATATATATGCAGCTTTCAAATGTATCAGTGTTGCTTTCAACTATTTGAAAGAATATTAGAACGGGCCAGCGTTTAAATGTCAGCTTTCAAATGTATCGGTGTTGCTTTCAACTATTTGAAAGAATATTAGAACAGGCCAGCGTTCAACTATTTGAAGGAATATACCATGTGACAGCGTTTAAATACACAAACGATTTCTAACAATGCATACTCCAGCAAAACAAACGCCCCGGGAGGCGCAAACGAGCCCAAGAAATAAGCAACCTGATAAATGCAGATTTGAGAATCACCGTCAGGATTTGCTCCGATACTATGAGACCATGGCTGTGCTGAGACCTGATGTCTCAGAAGAGGAGCACCTCGCCCTAACTCAGAGATACGAGGAGATAATTGTTGCTGGTGGTGGCATGGGTGTTGAGGTATTCAATCGAGGTATGATTCCACTAGCATATGCTATAAAGAAAAAATATGTCAGGTAAATCAAACACATATTTGGACGGGATCTACCTGCTATTCACATACTTCACCAAGCCAGAGTCCATACCAGAACTTGAAAAGAAGCTCAGAACAGATGACGACGTTATCCGTTCATAAACTTTCAAGGTGAACGAAAGGAAATATTAGTTTCTCTTTGTATATGTTTCATGCGGCTTCTATCGTGGCACCAATGAGGAGTGCAACAGTGTTAAGCTTTAACAGCGATGCTGTTAGAAGCTCATCACCTCGTCCTCAGCAGAAAAGGAGGCAACCGTTCGAATGCCAACTCTCACGGTAGGAACAACCGCTGGCAATGGTCATTGGAGCAATACGCATATTATCTCTGACCGAATAGAGCGCAGGTAAAGGAATATGGCAGACAGAGCGCAGGTAATGTCAGACAGAGAGCGCAGGTAAAGGAATATGGCAGGCAAAGCGCAGGCAATATCAAAGAGGCGTATAGGCACTCAGTCACTGAATTATATGGAGAGCAGAGGAGCAGACTAGGGAGTTATGGGTGTTGAGGTATTCAATTTTGCGCGCTGTAAGATAAATGTACTATAATTTCTTTGGAATTGAGTGTTGAATTAGAATAGGTGAATTTGGTTTGTCATTATTTGGTTTCGTAGCTAGATTGATCTAAATTGGAAGTTAATTTCTAGCATATACAGTGACCATGCCTTATAGATTAAGGCGAAGAAGGGGAAAGGGAAATCTTCCCATTCCAAATCAGATTCTTATCATGGAGATAAGAAGAAAGACATGAAAAAAGTTAAGTGCTTTCATTGTCATGAGCTGGACCATTTTGCTACAAATTGTCCATTCAAGGAGTCCAAGAAGAAGTCCTCAAGAGGAGCAGTGGGTGAGGCTTTGGCCTCTCAATTCGAATTGGGCTTTTCCCTCATTGTATGCTTGGTGTCATCAATGATGAGAAGTGTATGGTACTTAGACAGTGGAGCTTCATTCCACATGATTGGCGACAAATAGTTATTTAGTGACCCGGAGGAGAAATATCTCTAGATGCATATCGAGATGGGTGACGATAGGAAGTATAGTGTTACTGGATTGGGCACGATTACTTTTCAAAGGGAGCATGGCACTCCACTCACCTTGAAGAATGTTATAACTTATGTATGTGCCCGGGTTGAAGAAGAACTTGGTATCCATTGCCATGCTTGCGGATAGAGGCTATTATGTGATCTTCTCAAAAGGAAAGGCATTTCTTCAACACATAGCCACGGGTTAAGTAAAGAAGATAGGGATTCGAGTGAAGAATCTCTAGAAGCTAGAGGTAGAGGAGTGTGCTACTTTAAGCACGAAAGCAAAAAGGGTGCAGAGTTGAGACGTTGGCGAGTTGTGGCACTAGCGATTGGGCTACTTACATCATGGGGCTTTGAAGATATTGAAGCGTATCTCCACCGGTCTTCCCAAAGGTATGCTTTGTAGAAATTCTCACTGTAGATTAAACTAATTATGCAATGTACTAAAGCAAAATACTTAATCTACTTCTACAATCAAACTTGTGGAAGCTTAATCGATTTTGAGCAAGATCAAACAGAACACATATAACAGAGAAGAAGATTCAATCACACATGAAACACAGAAGAATACTCTAGGAAAGCCTCAGCTAAAAACCCCGATATCTGTATTATCATACAAGTGGAAATATCTCAGGATTACACAAAGCTTTAGCTCTCAAGCTATCCAGCTCTCAGTACAATCCCTCACTACTGCTCATAGATAGAATAGACAACACATATGCCTTCTCCTCTGTCCTCCAAGCCTCCTATTTCCTTGCGTTGTTTCTCCTGGGTGATCCAGTTGTAACCTGTGTGATTCTCACCTCACACACTGCTTTGACCTCTGTAGAAACTACACAATCCTCAAGGAATGAATTCGTTCTGCATGCAAGAGATTTCCTCATGGAAATATTCTTGCAACTGACAGTACATTGTCCCTACCTTTAATCTCAATTGGGTCTTTGTTTGAACTGACATGCATGAGTTATTTATGAGAGAATATTCAGTGATCTAGAGAACACTAGTTGCATGCATGCATGCATTAACTGACTAAACTCACAATTAGTTCCACAAACTATTTGGAACTAATTTAACTGGACTTAACTCAGTTAACTGAGCTAACTAATTACAACTCAAATACAACTCATCATTACCTCCTTAATTAAGGGATAACTTCCTCAATCAAAGGGATAATTGTTGCATGACTTCACAAAGACTTCATGTTTGAATTTCTTCAACTAATTAACTCAAGATGAATTAATTAATTATTTTTCAAACAACTGATGAGACTAAATTCGAATTTTAATTCAAAGACAAATTAAAATTGGAATATATCCTGAAATGTTGTAGTATACCTAGGGGGTAATATGGGGTACAAAGGGAGGTACCCAAGGGAATAATGTAATAATGGGATGGGCCATAGTAATAAATAAGGTGGTTAACCCATATCATGTAAGGGACCACAAGTAGTTAGCAATAATGTAATAAGTCCATGGTATTAGATAGATGGTATTGAGGGAACCATGGTAATGACCCATGGTATGTATGTATGAGGCCTATATAAAGGCTAGAGACTCCCCATTGAGAGATGTCAAGGAATATTGTATGAACAGGCATATGGCTTGTGGAGTGTTCTCCTTCCTTAAAGAGTGAATGTATGGTGTTGCCCTACCTTAAGGGTTTGATCAATAAAGAAGCATTTCTATCTATTTCTATCTTATTATTTCTGAGTATATTTGTATTATCATATATTTCTGGGTTAGATCTATAACAAGTGGTATCAAAGCTCCTTCCTTAAGGAGTGAATGTATGTTGTTGCCCTACCTTAAGGGTTTGATATCAATAAAAAAGCATTTCTATATATTTCTATCTTCTTAGTTCTGGGTATATTTATATTATCATATATTTTCATATCAGGTCTATAACAAATGGTAACAAAGCACTTTCTTGGGCAAAGTAGAGATTTTTTTTTTTTGCAGGAATTTTTTGGGCGGCGAGTTTACAAATCAGATCTATGTGTTTTGATGCAAAATCTGCAGATCTAAGTTTGGGCAAAAAAATCCCCAATTTGAAAAAAAAAATCAGCCGAATCGGAGTCCGGATGAGGGAGATATTGTTGATTTAAAAATCACTTAGGTTACAGACATTTTGCGGGGCGGCGAGTTTGTGGAGCAGATCTGTACGTTCTGGTGCAAAATCGGCAGAATCTAATTGCAGATCTGGATTTTTTGTGAGAAAGTACCCAAGTTCAAAAACAAAATCAGTCAAATTAGAGTTCGTATGAGGGAGATATCACTGATTTAAAATTAGCTCTTTTTTCAGGATTTTTTTATGACGGCGGGACAATTGCAGCACGGATCTGAAATTCCAGTGCCTAGATCGATATTTCTACCACATGGGAAGATGCAAAATGGTTGTTCCATTTCCGAAAATAGGTCATAATAGGGATTCTGAGCAATATTGATGGAATTGTGGCCATTTCAAATTTTCACCAAGTAAGCGCTTTGTTTTCAAAACCCTCTTCATGGCAGTTCTATGTTTTACAGGAAAAGATAATGGTCCTACTATTGAAGAATTCATAAAAAATCAAAAGTCAGTATGGGGAAAAAATTGGAAATTTTGGGTAGTGGACCAATTTAAAGATGAGGCGGCCACATGGTGGGAATTACTTAACAAAAAGAAGTTGTACAACCTTTCAGATGAAGAATTTGAAAAATTACTTTTAGACAGATGGTCTCATGCCAGAAAACAAGATAATGAGAAACATGTGGGGTTATTTCCTACTGGTATCTCCTTATTGCAGGTTCATGGATTGCTTTAGAAGGAGAAGATCATTGTGTCTATAAATCCTAGTTGCAAGCAGAATCTTATAAATGTCAATTTGGCAAAAAAATTACAAGTCCCAGCAAAACAAATGGAGCAACACAGGTTAATAATGAGGAGGTGCAAGTTTATAAAGATTTGAAGATTTCTATGGACAAGTATGTATTGCATTCTATTTTTTATGCTTCAGATATGGCTAATGTGGATGTTGTTTTGGGATACCCTTGGATGGAAGTGGTGGGTACTATCAATATTAATGTGCAGAAGAAATTCCTGAAGCTCTGGTATAAAAAGAAGAAAATTACATTACAGAATATTTCCATCAATAAACAGGTAGAGTCCACGGAGGCTGAAGCGGAAGATGTTCCAAGGACTGACATATCAAATGATGAGCCACTGATGGTCGACAACCAAACACAACGTCAAACCAGGTACCAGAAAAACAGGTAGATTCCAAGGAGGCTGAAGCAGAACATGTTACATCAGATGAGGAGTAAGTGGTTGAAGTAATATTGGAAGATAAGAAACAACAGCATGCACCACAACATGTACCAGATACCAATCAAGCTCCATTAGGTGGTAAATTAAAGAAAGATACGCTGTTGGTCAAAACTTCAGCATATCAGCACCCACATCACCTAGCAAGAAAACAACCCACAAGATGGCAACAAATTAACTACAAGGACAACAGCCCCCGCATGGCATATAGAGAGGGGCGATGATCCACCTACTATACATCAACACAGAAGAGCTACAAGGATCAACTTCCATCTCAAGCGAGCGAGGCACCAGTTAGATCGAGAGTTCACCTTTCTCTTGGATGGCTAGATGCATGTGCATGGTACCAGTGGACTACTCTTTTGAGTAGATCTTATTATTTGTGTTTTTCCCATGTTTTGGGGACGAAACATGTTAAGGGGGTGGAATGTAATATACCTAGGTGGGTAATATGGGGTACGAAGGGAGGTACCCAAGGGAATAATGTAATAATGGGATGGGCCATAGTAATAAATAGGGTGGTTAATCTGTATCATGTAAGGGACCACAAGTAGTTAGCAATAATGTAATAATCCCATGGTATTAGATAGATGGTATTGAGGGAACCATGATAATGACCCATGGTATTGTATGTATGAGGCCTATATAGAGGCTATAGACTCCCCATTGAGAGATGTCAAGCATTATTGTATGAACATGTGTATGGCTTGTGGAGTGTTCTCCTTCCTTAAGGAGTGAATATATGGTGTTGCCCTACCTTAAGGGTTTCATATCAATAAAGAAGCATTTCTATCTTCTTATTTCTGGGTATATTTCTATTATCATATATTTTCATATCAGATCTATAACAAATGCTATCTATAGCAATGCTATTTTTAGCATTTCTTGTTGCTATTTTCAACACGCTTGAGCAAGTTGATACATGCAAAGGGGTGTACTTTGGGAAAATACACCAAGCCTTCCTTTCACAACAGAGACATTAGAGTAGAGGCTATTCTAGAGTGATTCCATTCAAATATGTTTGGAGCATTCTCGACAGCATCCATGACTAAACATAGGTATTTTGTTATATTTGTTGATGACTATTCTCATAAATGCTGGATATTTTTCATGCAGAAAAAGGATCAAACTTTCACAATGTTTTGTGAGTTTAAAGCATTGGTGGAGAAAGATTCAGGCAAGAAGGTTAAAGCTCTACAGAGTGATAACGGTGGTGAATATGTCTCAAATGAGTTTAAGACCTTATGTGCAGCGGAAGGGATTAAACGAGAGTTGACGGCACCCCATAACCCTCAGCGGAATGGGATGGCCGAGAGGAAGAACAGAAGCATAGTAGAGGTAGCGAGGGAGATGTTGCATGATCAGGGCCTACCACTACACTTGTGGGCTGAGGCATGCACTACAACAGTTTATGTTTAGAACGATAGCCCACATAGGATACTTGAGATGACAACACCAGACGAGGCTTATTCCGATAAGAGGCCAGGTGTTGGGCACTTTAGGATTTTTGGGTCATTAGTATATTGCCATGTGACCAAAGATGCGTGGAAGAAGCTTGAGATGACAATAGAGTTGGGAATATTTGTGGGGTACACTGATACACCTCACAACTATCAAGTGTACTTGCCAACCATCAGGATGATAGTGGTTCGCAGAGACATCAAATTCGATGAGGAGAAGGCCATGTGAGTTTCCCTTAAGAGGGAGCTTGAGATACATGCAGATGAGCATATTTTAGCTCCTAAGGTTAAGAAGCCTCAGATTTATGTGGAGCAGCCACATGTAGAGCATTCGGGAGTGGAGACATCCACTTAGGCAAAGTCTTCCAGAGAAGGAAGAAAGCACACTAGAGAAGTTGACAAATTGTTGGGTGATGCATGGGAGAATGTGGGAGCACCCAGTTCTCAACGCAGGCAGAGGATGTCACGTGAGAGGTACACTAGATACATGGCTCTTATGTGCGAATGTGTTGTGACAGAGCCATTTTCCTTTAAGGAAGCAGTGCAGCAGATGATTTTGGTTGATGCCATGGTGGAGGAGAATGACACCATAGTTCATAACAGTGTTTGGGATGTGGTCCCAAGACCGGAGGAAAAATCAGTGGCGAGCTCCCGTTGGCTTTACAAAGTAAATAAAGTTGTAGATGATAGTGTGGAGAAGCATAAGGCTAGATTTGCGGCTCGTGGCTTTTCACAGGTAGAGGGGATTGATTATGATGAGACATTTTCTCTTGTTGCAAGGTACTCATCAATCGGATCTATATTGGCGCCATCAACACCGATGGGTTCAAAGATACATCAGATGGATGTAAAGACAACCATCCTTAATGGCATGATTGAGGAAGAGGTGTACATAAAGTAGCCTGAAGGTTTTGAAACCTTCGACCATGAGTCACATGTGCATCGTCTCAAGAGAGCGTTGTATGGGCTGAAGCAAGCACCTCGTGTTTGGTACACCATGATAGATAGCTACTTCACTAGGTTGGGCTTCACAAAGAGTGAAGCGAATGCAAACCTATACCGCATAATGGTGGAAGGTAAATTGTTGATCACTGTACTTTATGCTGATGATCTCATACTAAGTGGTGATGATCAACTGATCAAAACTTGCAAGGAGGACCTTGCAAGAGAGATTGAGATGAAGGACGTGGGGCTCATGCATTACTTTCTTGACATGGAGGAATGGCAGGGAGATGGGGAGTTGTCTGCGTCTCAGGGCAAGTATGCCAATGAGATACTCAAGAGATTTTGCGTGGAGAGCAGCAAACCCATGGAGACTTCCTCTAGTGGGTAACTGGAGGAAGGAGGATGCTACTTCAGGGGAAATAGTGGACACTACTATTTACATGCAGCTTGTGGGTTCACTCATGTACTTGGTGAACGCGTGACTGGATATGTGTTATGCAGTTAACCAGCTTAGTCAAGAGACGGTTAGGCCTACCAAGCTGTATTGGAAGGCGACAAAGCATGTGTTAAGATACCTCAAGGGCACTTCTCAGTATGGATTTTGGTACAGACAGATAGAGGGAGTGAAGCTTCAAGGCTTCATCGATGCAGATTGAGTAGGGAGTCCATCTAACCGGAAGAGCACATCAGGAGGGATCTTTAGTATTGGGTTAGCAGTAGTGTCTTGGTACAACAGGAAACAGATCGGTTGCACTCAGTTCGGTAGAGGCAGAGTACATGGATGTGAGTCAGGAAGCATGTGAGGCCATCTCGATGAGGAAGATCCTGGTTGGGTTGTTTGGTTAGCAGATGGATCCAATTTTGATTTACTTCGATAATGAGAGTTGTATCAAACTCTTTGAAAATTCAGTTTTTCATGATCGGTCCAAGCATATTGATATCTGATATCAACATTTCAGAGATTGTGTATTGAGGTAGATTATGTTGTTAGAGTACATGCTGACATTTTGACAAAGGCATTGTCAAGATGTAAATTCAAGTTTCATTAAGACATGATCGTGGTTGTTGATAATCCCTTTATTGTTGAGAGGGAGTGTTGAGAAATGGCAACAAGAAATTATAGTTTACTTTGTCCTTGAATTAAACTGAGAATTAAAATTGAATTATATTCTCATAGAAACTTATAAATAACTAATTAAGTTTAATTAGCTTAATTAGCGTAGGAATTTCGAGTTGGAAGTCTTTCTGAAGTCATGTATATGTTCTCCCTTAGTTTTAGGGGTCTAGTACAAGTTTAAATTGAGTTGGAGATTAGGTCACTCGGTTTACTGAGTTAATTTCAATTAAATTAGTTCCAAATGGTTTTAGGAACTAATAGAGAGTTAACAGTCAGATGGTGCACTAGTGCATCCACAAGTGTCACTCTAGTTAACTGAAGATTCCCTCATCAAAAACTCATGCATGTTAGTTCATAGAAAGACCTAGTTGAGACTAGAGTGCAAGGACATTGTACTATCAGTTGTATTATTTACTGGAGTGTAAATATCATGCATGCATCAGAGATTGATCCTATGTTTGGATTGCGCAGTTTTGGAAGCATGAATTCCCTTTAAATACAGGTTATTCATCCTAGGAATTACGCAAGAGATTAGGGGCTTGGAGAGCTACAGAATTGGCTAAGTGTTGGCCAAGAGCTAGCTTGTGAGCTGAGAGAGTTGAGCATACTTGTGCGGAATTGTTCTAGTGAGAACAAGCTTTGTATCTTCACTCATATTTCTAATATATGCAATACAGATAACAGGGTTTTGAGCAGTGGCTTTCCCCAGATACATCTTGTGTTATGTGCCATTGATTTATCTTCTTCTTGTTCTTATTGTTTTCATCGATCTATTGGCTTCCGCTAGTTGAAAGTAGAAGTAGATTCTTGTCCTGTGCTTTAGTACATTGCATGAGCTTGTGAATCTACAAGATTTTCTACACTTAAGTGACTGTTGGAGGAATATGCATCGTTGGTTGGCATCCACAGAAGGATCTGGACAAAGTTGTCCATTATTTCGTTCCTCTGACACTCGAGGGATTCTTCGAGCGACAGTTTGATAGGATTTCCTACTCCCTCATATTTATTTTCTTCTACCGTGGGAGGTCATTGGTGTTGGCGGGGCCAGTCTTGCAAGGGCACAACCGGTTCAAGTTCCAACTCCTTATACCCCAACCTCGTTGGGGACATGCATAAAAAACATAGAAAGAGCAGAATGCTCTGATACTACTAATCCAAACTTATGCAGGAACAAAACAAAATACATATATAAACATAAACACAGAGATGCAACAAAAATAAATCTTCATTTCATTAATATCAAGGAACTGAAGATGCTTACATATAGAATGGAAATAAAATAGCTTGAGCGATGGTAGCTTATCTTTGAGAAGAGATGTGGTGGCTATGTGCCTCTAAACTGTGTTACAATGAGGCTCAAGGGTTTTTTTATTATTTAACAACAAAGCAAAATCCCAAACAACCAAAACCCTGACCCCAGGAGATGGAACACCGAGAGTTTGTTGGCCCCGTTGGGGTTAGTTGGACAACCAACTTTTCTGGGTCATAACTTGGTCATATGATCTCTGTTTGACACATACTACCTTGTTAGAAAGATCTCTCCAAGTACTACAATATTTGTAACAAGCTCTAGAAATAGGCCCACTACAGACCTAAAAAAAAAACGTCATTTAGGGGGTCAAAAGAACTTTGAAATTTCAAAACCTGAAAAATGGAAAAATTAGTAAATTGTGTTATAATCAAATAAACTAATGAACCAGTTAGAGATCCATGTGAAATAGGAGGGTGGCCACCAATATACGCCTGGAACAAAAATTGAATGTTCAGATTGGTTCTAATCACAGTTGCGCACACTAGTAATCCGTCAAGACTTGCAATTTAGATCACTACTTTTTAAGTTCATTTCAGTTATGCTTTTTAGTTAGATTTTCTTATGCGTTCTTAGAATAGAATTAATTTCAAAGTATTTAGAATAATTTATTTTTCAATCAAAGTAAAATAGATTTATTTTGATTCAATTAGCATAGACTTTCAATTCAATTTAATAGAATAAGTTTTCAATTTTGTCAAATAGAATAATCTTTCAATTCAGTTTGATAGCATAATCTTTTCATTATGCTCAATAGAATAAATTTCCAATTCTTCCTCTTATAATAGATTTTAATTCATTCTAGCATAAATTGCTTTCAAGTTTATTTCAATTTGAATAAGTCTTATAGAAAGAACATGTGTGTACACTTGATGAGAAGTAGTTTTGAAAAATTAGTTTTACTATATGCATATTTTTTTGTAAGTTTGGCAGGACTACATCTTCATCATGTCCAATATATCACCCCAATCGGAGAGGAGAATTGAACCGATGACTTCACATTAAGGAGTGCCTTAACAAAGCACCCGGTCACCGTCTATCCAAGACCCCGTGGACTTCATATTATACATTTGAATTCAATCTTTTGATCATAAATAAATCTCCTAACACATATTGTGCACATACACTTCATAAGTACACCAACCTTGGTCGATAATTTAATGAGGTAATTTCACTAACAATTAAATTAACGAACAACTTTCACAAGTGATTTCCAAGGCAACAAGACTTTTTCTTGGGAAACATTTTTCGAACCAATCTTCAGTTTGAAATTTTTTAAACTTCTTAAAGATTAATCCTCATTTCTTTTTTCTTCTTGCAGGTTCAAAACACCCCCTCATTTGATGTTGTTGTCACCCAACCAAATCAAGGAGGCAATGACGCTAAATGTTGTAAGCCTAACTTACATGCACATACAAGAACATGCTAGATCATAACAACACCAAGAACACACGTAATATACACAAGGAAGAACGATTTTGGGGAAGTAATTCCAATCGTCTTCTTATTCCAACTTTATGCATATTTATACATTGTAGATGCGGTTGGAGCGATTGTACCCACGCCAACCAATTACTCATACATTTACCTTTTACCCTTTATTACATTCATTTACTCATATTATTATGATGACTTACATATTCCTAGGAGGCCCCTCCAACATCTCTCCCACCCTCAATGCTTTGTTCATCCCAAGTAAGGATGGATTAATGTCTTGGACCTTTACTTTTGTAGAAGTATCCTTACTATACATCAACTATGTGTATCGGTCTACATAGATAACTCATCGACAACAATTGCCAACTCGGTAAGAAGATGCACATATACAAGGTTCACTGTGACGTCTACTTACTAGGTGGCTACATATTGCAAATCTCAACCCTCAATAATTATCTATAGTTTTTCTACCCTACATATTGCTACTCCAACCAAGAACCGTTAGGCAACTCCTCTCCACTCCATGGGCCTCTCTTTCCTCTCTTCAAATGAATCTAGTGCATGATTGTTGCTCTAGGAGTTCTTCATTCACACATAAACTTAGTGAAAGTCTACACATTAGCCATCCTACTCTTTTCCACTATCACAACCCATGTAATCATTCTCGAATTTTCTGGACGGGGGTCTCAATTAATATAGTCTCATCTTGTGATAATCTTATCGCTTCAACTCTTTCTATGTGTTATGCTTATCTAACTTCCTATTCTTGAATGTTTTCTCTGTTGGAAGTACTTCTGTGAAAAGTTTTATGTTGTTTGGAGACTCTATTAGTTATGCTACAAAATTCTATATGTGTTAGAAAAAATTAGTGAGTCTGGTTGTTAAAGTATTCCTTCATGAGAATTATTTATAAACGCCAAGAAACATTAATGCAGCTAGCATTAAGCAACAATAACTCATCCTCGCATCCATAAAAAGAAATCTATTAATAAGAAGACCAAACATAGCCATAAAGAATAACAGAGCATCCATTATAGCCAAGAAGAAAATTAAATGTACAACATATAGAATTTTGCAACAGAATAGTCAAAGCATCCAAGCAATATTTTTTTTTTAAAGATGCACTTGCAACATATAAAACATTCAAGAACAAGAAGTTAGATACATATCAAGGAGCTGAAGTGACAAGATGATGACAACATAAGAAGTCGACAAGCATGAATTTGCAAAATTGTTACTTGGGTTGTGGTAGTGGCAAACAATAGCTGGGTTAATGTTGCAAACCTTCAATGATTTTATAAAAAATAACTTATTGGAATGACAATCATGCATTGGACTCATCTATAAATGGGCAAGGGATCCTCATATTGGAAAGGAGCTACTCAATAATTCCTAGTTAGAGTAGCAGTTTGTATAATAGAGGCAACTAAGTGCCCTAACACTGCAAAGAATGATCGAGGAGTCAAGATCTACAATAAGTAGCCACCTAGCGAGTTGTTATCACAATAAACTTTTCGCATTTTTTAATATTTTTTGGAAAATGTTGACATTTTAGTGTTAGTATTTAAATTTGTAATAAACAGAGAACATCTCTTAATAGTAGGCCTATCAAACATTTCTTTGGAAACCTGAGTAAATAAATACGGAATTTTGAGGTCATTTTTCAAGCATCAGAATGACTTATATCTTCATTGGACCCTCTCCATTGGAAAGTGCTCTGAAGGAGCTTTCCAACGGTATATATAACTCCCCAAACGGACCCCAAAATCAATAGATGAGCATATTAAAGTTCTCCTTTCAAAGCCAGAAAATAAAGAGAAATTGCCTAAGTGTTGATCATGGATCCTGCATATCGAAGGTTTGGAAAGGCAACCAATGGAGGTCAGAGCAACATCAGCGATCACCGATATCAGCAATTGGAGGTCCAAGCCACATTATTTATTACATATCGAAGCACATAAGCAATTAGCGATAATCCATATTGACAATCAGTTATCGAAGGTTCAAGGCACATCGTGCATTGTCGAGGCATATCAACGATATTAGCAGGTCATGACACATAGCCTATTGGTGATCGGCAATTTGCAAATGAGGTCAAGTGACAACATGTTAAGAGTTGCGATATGCGAGATTGTGATACAAATATGTTTCTAGTGATAAAGTCATGGGAAACGCCAAAAGGAATTAACAAAGGATTTTCATTGCAAAACAAAGCATAGTTGGGCCTTTTATCTCTCCTCCAAAGAGACACGTAGCAAACAGAGACTGGATCCAATAAAGCACGTGTAGCACAATCTGATTGGTTTCGATAAGGACCACATGGCAGTTGATGTCATCATGACATGGCAGGCAGTTTCAGCATTTTCAAGGGTCATATGAGGCCAAAAGAGGGTGACATGTGTCACCACCCACAATGTGACACGTGGTAGTGATGACGCCATGTATCAGAGATTGGCGATCAGAGGATGAGGCGTGTTGTGCATCAAAGTGAAACCTCCGATTAAAAACCTCTGATATGAGGGTTGGCCTATGGTCATGGGAAGAGTTGAAGAACCAATAGCTAAGCATAAAAGGTGATTGACATTCGGTGATCGGCAAAGTGAAGTGTTATGTACCAAATTTAAATCACCGATAGAAGGGCTCTGATGTGGGGGCTGGCCCATGGTTGCGAAAAGCACAAGGAACCAAAGGTCGGGGCTAATAACCAAGGGTTATCCCATATCAATGTTCGCAAGTTTTGGAGGGTGCAAGCAAATGCAGTGTTATGGAATCATCGATTGCAATATTCTAATATTGTAAAGGCCTAGGTGCATATATTTTGGTCCCATGTGGGGATTTTTTATAACATGATATTCCAAAGAATTAGCCCTCGTCCCAACTATGCACACCCCGCACAGTATAAAGTGGCATATATAGAAAGTTTTGTAGAAAGAAAATAACCCCCTATATATAGGCATATATAGGCCTAAAAACATTTAACAAAGGAAATAACCCCCCAAAACTGAATGAAAAGCCTTATCACTTCAAGGCTAAGCCGATGGTCATAGCCCTTGGTCATAAGTCAAAGAAATACAGGAAAGGGCTAAAGCGCAAGGAGCTGAGAAATATCAGTAAAACAATAAAGTGAAGACTTCTCTGATAGGAATATACATAAGGTTAAAGATAGATGGGTCAACAACTATTGAAATGCAGTAAAGGAAGGATCGTATGAAAAAACATAAATTGTTGCAAAAACAACTACAACCACTCCAGTTTTCAAGCAAGAAGATCAACATTAAAAAACCAATTTCTAGTTTTGAATGCCAAAGATTTTCTAACATAATTGAAAAAGAACGAAGGAGCAGTTGCAGAGGGACCTGTTGTGATAACAGAGATGCTAAATTATAGTTGGGGACCTGTTCTACTTTCAAGGAAAGCAGTTGATCAAATATTTCTTTTGCCTAAAAGCAAGCATGTTTTCCTATAGTTTTTCTAGGACATTCAAATTATTTTAGAGTTTATCTTTTGCATACATGAACTTGAGAGATATTTAAAATATCTTTGTTTCTATAATAATGTAAGGACTATTATTTTGTAAAATTGTTATATAGAGCACTATATAAATAGTTTGTGAATATGTAATAAGGGTTGGGAATTATTGAATAAACACTTGTAATCCAGATATATTTGAGCAATCTTGAATGTATTCACAGTGTTTTATGAGCAGTTAGTAGGAAATTCATGTGTTGCTTCTCCCTGTCAGTATTTTCTCTATTATATAATTGTCTTCTTCCATGCCTAAGAATGTTAGTTTATGAGATTGGATTTCATTGATGCTCCTCTCTTAAATTATCAGTCATTAATATTTGTTGCTCCAACCTTCTATAAACTATGTTTCCTTTAGTCTCTCTTTCTTCTAATTTTCCAAATAGTCAAAGGACTTGTGACTTTTCATGCTTTGTACAACCTGCTCATTAGAGTTGTGATCTCAATTGTTTAAGTAGCTGGACTCCATGCCCAATGGTTTTCAATATCACCCAACGAATTCATCCATAGATATAAATCTAGCTACCCGAGCTCAATTACACAAAACCTTCTACTATAGTGACCATAGGGTAGTTGAGTTTTACGGAGAGAGCCCTCTCCGAGTTGAAGGGCCAGCTTCAACCTACAAGATTGGTTTGAGGTTACCTTAGTTATTTCCTCCCACAGCCAGGGAAATTTATGAGTGATAACATTTTGGCATCGTTGTCGGGGAAAGAAAAGCATATTTTCTCCTAACGATTTTATTATTGAAGATCAAATCTCTGAGAGCAAACAAAGATTTGTATTCCAAATTGGCTGAGAGATGTTTGTTATGGCGACTACACACTATGATCTGAAGGGTTCTTATTGACGAAGTTCTGGATCATACAGGTGTTCACACTCAGAGGAACCCAGATCCAAATCCACCTCAGATCTTGTCAAGCCCAGAAAAGTTGTTCAGGAAAAAGACTCCCAAGGAGACATGTACGATTGATTTAGAAAGATCTTTTTCTCTACCTCCAAAGCTTGAAACTTTTGAAGACTTAGTGTTAGATGTTAAATTTGAGAGTAGCTTACTCAGATCTAAGTCTGAAAGCAATTTGTCAGAAATTGTTTTAGATCCAATAGGTCTTAAGACCTTTACCCCTGGGCCCTCTATCCCTGAAGTAGTTCTATCACCCCAAGATTTAGAGCTCTGGTCCCACTTTCGGAAATTGGAACAAAAGGTCTAAGAACTTCAAGAAGCAGTTGATAAGTCTCTGACTCATTCTTATATTATCCCATCTTTTTTTACCCCGACTACTCAGTCATCCTCTGGGGGTTCTCAACAGTTCATTCCATCAACTATTATTCCATCAGTCTCAGTACCTGTAACTTTTGTTGTCTTTACCTCTGCTATCAGTACAAGTTTACATCATAAACCTATGGCTGGTCGATATGCCCCTTTGAATCTTCCAGCACAGGTCCATGCTCTCCCACAAAATTATGGACAACATCTTATTTAGTTTGATGGAACTGGATATTATACTGCTCAACAACATCTAGACAAACTCAATGATTTCATATATTTGGAAGAAGTTGATCATGATGATGTAAAATTGAAGCTATTTGCACAGAGTCTGTTTGGTGAGGTAAAGAAATGGTTCAGAGCTTTGCCTGCAGCGAGTATTAATAACTTCCAAGATTTTGGATGGTTGTTTCTCGCCAGATGGGAGGTGAAGAAAAACCCATTGCAGATTTTAGCTGAGTATAATGCACTCAAAAGAAACCCGAGAGAATCTGTACAAGAATTCATAGTCAGATTTAACAAGATTTATAATTTTATTCCAACTAAAATTAAACCCCCTCTTGGTTTAGCTTTGATACATTATCCTAATTGTTTTGATGTCAAGTTGGCTTATCAACTCCGTGAGAGAAACCCTACTACTTTGGAGCAAATGCAGAGTAATTCAATTGGAGTGGAGGCCAATTTATTGGCAAAGAAAGCAAAGATGAAGGTTGAAAGAAGAGTAGGTTTCAAAGAAGAGTCATCTTCATCCCCTGATTTGAAGTTTGATGTAATGTTGAAGACTATGGATAAGCTAGTAGATAAATTGACCCCTCCTCGTGAGAATCAACCTCAAGTCAAAAATACAAATTTCAGGAGGCCCGAGGCTGCTCAGAATTGTCCCAGAGAGCAGAAGGCTCCTGAAGAACAACAACCCATTGTTAGACATCCTTTTCAAGAATCATTTGTAGATGAGGATACTAATGAAGAAGAAGATCATCAAATTGGGTGCTTCGATGATGAAGAGACCCAATTTTTTGCCACCAAAGAAGAACATGACCTTTCTGTTGGATGCTCGGGAGAAAAAGATAGTGTTTATCTCTGTGATTCAGTTCTTTATCAGCAAGGGTACAATAATGCAGTGGCAGATTTTCAAAGACAATACAACCTCAAAAACCAGAATGTCCCTATCAAAGCTCCACCACAAAAGACAACAATTGAACAACCAGCTGAACCCAGAAAGGAGATACTAAAGAGGCCAGAGGAGCCAAAGAAGGACAATCTTAAGGAGACCAAAGATGCAGAAAAAGTACAGTCAATTTTCAACCTAGAGTATGAAATCAGTAAGTTAAAAGTGTCCATTCCTTTTGCTGAACTTTTAAGAAATGAGCAATATAGGAAGAGAATTTCTATTTTGATTAAAAATTCAGAGATTGATCAAGTCAACATAGTTTCACAAGATTATTTGAACCTGGATGATGATGCCCCCAAATTTGTATTTGGCCCACATGTCACAAGTGCAAAGGATGACGTGCCTCCTTTTTACGTAAGTCTAAATGTACATGATATGATTATTCATAACGCAATGTTATACTCTGGAGCCTCATATAATCTCATGCCCAAATCATTCATGGACCATCTAGGACTTCAAATTACTAGACCCTATAAAGCTTTGTTCTCCTTCAATTCCAGAAAGGTCAAATGCTTAGGGCCGATTAAAGATTTAGTTCTCACCCTAGGTCAAATTCCTGCTAAAAGCATTTTGATGGATATAGTAGTAGCAAAAATTCCTGCTAGATTTGGTATGTTGTTATCCCGATCTTGGGTAGCAAGATTGGGAGGAACTTTGTAGATGGACATGACTTATGCTTCTATACCATTGTTTGGTGAAATGAAAAGACTATACTGAGAAGTTCAAATGGCCTATATGGTGAGCAGAAAAATGCAGTCGGATAATCATCCAATATATGTAGTAGACACAGAGTTGGGGTCACAAATATTCTTCAATAATTGTTGTGTTAAGGGAGAAACATTAGCAGCAAATGAAACTGATATTCAACAAGAATAGATTCATAACTCTTCAGAGGAAGTCTGGAAATTATACTTTGATGGATCTACATGTGAAAAGGGTTCAGGAGCAGGTATGTGGATTTATCCACCAGATTGTATAAGTCAATTTCATTCTTATAAATTGTTGTTTGAATGTACAAATAACATAGCGGAGTATGAAGCTCTTGTTATTGGTTTAAATCTGTTACGAGAGCAAAAGGCACAAAAAGTTCACATTTTTGGAGATTCGAAGCTAGTTGTGAACCAAGTTAAGTCTGTCTATCAAACTAAGCATCCGAGAATGAGAGCCTACATGAATGAAATTTGGGATTTGTTTGATAACTTCTTTATTGCATATGATATTTCATTAATACCAAGAGAGAAGAACGGAATTGTAGATGCTCTGGCAAAGGCTACTAGTACATTCATAGCTCTGTTATTTTCAAATGAAAAATATGAGATAAATGTTAGACATCGGCCTTCAATTCCATATAATACAAACCATTGGCAGGTTTTGAAGATGACCAACAAATCAAAAGATTTCTAGAGAGAATAAATGAATTTTCTAGCACTCCGATAGAAGACATGAAGATGAAATTGTAGATGAAAATTATGAAACAACATACTTTTTGAATGTTGTAGCAGGAAAGGAAATTATTCAGCTCAGTAATAATTTGATTCCTAGAGGCTTAATACCTTTAGAAATATTATTCAAATGATGTAGCATTGAAGACAAGAATTTTTCCATTTTAGGGGGAAATGGAGGATTACAATTTGGGAAATGAAAGTGACCCAAGAGTTGTCAAACTCTCCAACACCTTGAAGAAAGAGAAGAAAACTTAGTATACAGAATTATTGAAGGAATTCATTGATATATTCGCCTCGAGGTATGAAGATTTGAAAATTTATGGTCAATCCATTATCCAACCTACCATACCACTTAAGGAAAATGAGAAACCATTCAAACAAAAGTTGAGGAGGATCGATCCAAAACTACTCCCAACTAATTGAGAAAGAATTGAAAAGGCTGTTGGCTGCAAAAATTATCGTTCCACTCAGATTTTCTAATTGGGTAGCAAACTTGGTGCCAGTAAGAAAGAAAAGTGGGGAAATTTGTTGGTGTGTGGATTTCAAAAATTTAAATAAAGTCTCAATGAAGGATTATTATTATTTACCAAAAATGGATCACATTCTCTAGAAGGTGGTTGGTTCAGAAAGGATTTCCATGCTAGATGGGTTTTCAAGATACAATCAAATCTTGGTTGACCCAAAAGATCAGGAGAAGATTGCCTTCACCACAACATGGGGTACATTCATGTATTCTAAGATGTCATTCAGACTCATGAACGCAGGCGCCACTTTTTAGTGCGCAATGGACATCAACTTTGCTAATGAAAGAGAAAAGTTTGTGGTGATTTATCTATATGATATTAATGTTTTATCAAAGTCTGAATCTGCTCATCTGAAACATCTTAGAATAGTTTTTAGTAAGTGCAGGAAATTCAGAATTTCTCTTAATCCGAAGAAATCCCATTTTGCAATGAGAGAAGGCAAGTTGTTGAGGCATATAGTATCCAAGAACAACATCAAGATAGATCCCAACAGAGTGACAAAAATCCAAAAGATTGAGCAACCAAGAAGTAAAAAGGAAGTGCAATCTTTCTTAGGTAAAGTAAACTTTATGAGGTGTTTTATTCCAAATTTTGCAAAAATCCTGAAAGTAATAATGGGAACGCTTAAGAAAGGGAGTGAAAATAAGTGGACTGAACAAGCGAAGAAATATTTCAATGATATGAAGAGAGTCGTAGGCTAGGTGCCTCTACTCATTAGTCCCGATTTTTCAAAGGATTTTATAATTATTTTATTTTGCTTTCAAACACACTATTTCTGGTGTGTTGCTTCAAAAGAGTGATGCAGGACAAGAACATCCCATCTCCTTTTTCAGCAAGGTATTGAGGGCTGTTGAACTAAAGTATAGTAGTCTAGACAAATAGGCATATGAATTGATCAAATCACTACATGATTTTAGAGTGTTTATTTTACATTCTCATGTGATTGCATATGTACCAGATGCTGCAATAAAGAGTATTTTAGTACAACTAGACAGTGATGGCAGAAGAGGGACATGGATTGCTAAAATGTTGGAGTATGACATGGAAATAAAACCTACCAAGTTGATTAAAGGACAAGGTCTATCCAGACTCATGTCTAAGTCAAATCTTGATGTTGTTGGTATAAATTCTGTTTTTGAATTATCAGATCTACTAGATGAAGAATCAGTGGTGGAAGCTGAAGATTTCTTTAAACAATGTCCATGGTATGCTGATATTGTTTACATTCTACAAAATTTACAAGTGCCACTAGGAATAGATAAGACTTAGGATAGATTTTTGAGACTAAAATCTGTTAAGTATTGTCTTTTGAATGGTTATCTATACTGGAAGGATCCTCAAGGTATTTTGTTGAACTGCCTGCTAGAAGATGAAGCTAAGAAAATGAGTAAAGAGTTTCATGAAGGAGCATGTGGGGGGCATCATTACTGTAAAGCCACTTCAGATAAGATCTTGAGAGTTGGTTTTTACTGGCCTGCTTTATTTTATGATGTTAGAAAAGAAGTAGCAACTTATCACAAATGTCAATTGTTTGAGGGTAAGTCAAAGCTAATGTCTTTACCTTTGAAACCTATCTCTGTAGAAGCACCTTTCTAGCAATGGGGCCTTGACTTTATAGGTGAAATTCACCCAACATCATCAGCACAACATCGATGGATCTTAACAAGGACAAATTACTTTACTAAATGGATTGAGGTACTTCCAAGCAGGCAAGCTACTCATATTGTAGTTATTCAATTCTTAGAAAATATTCTTTCTAGATTTGGTTGCCCAAAGAGGATGATTACTGATAATGACCAGTGTTTCAAGTCTACGAAGTTAGTAAAATTCTGTGAAGACTATCATATTATACTCAACCATTCCATAGCATATTACCCTCATTGTAACAGACTTGCAGAATCCTCCAATAAGAGTTTAGTCAGAATCATTAAAAAGTTGTTAGAAGATAACAAAAAGGCTTGGCACACAAAGCTTAAATTTGCCTTATGGGCAGATAGAGTTAGCACTAAAAGGTCAATTAGTACTTCTCCTTTCTAGTTAGTATATGGTGTTGATGCATTATTTCATGTTTCAATTGGAATGCCTGTTATGAAATATTTGCAAGAGTTGGGAGAAGAACCAAATCAACTACAGAGGAGGATAATCAGCTAATTGAAGTACAGGAAACCAGAGAAAGGGTGTATGAAAAACCTCAAGAAATACAAGATCAGATCAAAAAGTTTTTTGACCAAAAAACCAAAGAGGATGATTTCAAATGCCAAGACCTGGTTCTAAAATGGGATGCTCGCATTGAGGATAAAGGTAAACACGGGAAGTTTGAAAATGTGTGGAAAGGGACATACAAAATTGTAGCTTTCCGAGGAAAGAACAATTTCATCTTGGAAGGTTCACATGGAGAATCTTTACCAGGAGGTCCAATTAATGGACGTTTCCTGAAGCACTATATTTCTTGAGCACATGATATTTTTCAAGTTTCATTGTACATATCCATATATTTTGAAATTATCTTGGAGGTGTGGATGAATTTTCTAAAGGACTTGAAGCCCAAAGTGAAGGCCCTAAGGTTCTGCTGATATTCATTAAAAAAAAAAAAGTTTTTCAGAAATAGTTGTGTTTTTTACTTTCAAGTTCGGAGTATGTAAAATCATCTTTTAAAAGATGAAGCTATATTTCCTAGTCAGTTTTGCTTTAGCTAAATTTTGTAATGGATGAGGCAACTAGTCTATGGGAGGTTCTTGCTACCATCATTGATCGACAACATCCCCATGGTGCCATCTGTTATCATAATAAACTTTTCACATTTTTAAATATTTTTTTGGAAAATGCTGACAATTTTAGTGTTAGTATTTAAATTGTAATAAATAGGGAACATTGCTTAATAGCAGGCCTATCAAACATTTTCTTTAGAAATACGAGGAAATATACGAGGAAGTTTGAGGTCATTTTTCAAGCATCGGAAGGACTCAAAGCTTCATCACACCCTCTCCATTGGAAAGTGCTCTGAAGCAGCATTCCAACGATATATAGAACTCCCCAATGGGCCCCAGAATCAAAAGTTAGAGTAGATTAAAGTTCTCCTTTCAAAGCCAGAAAATAAAGAGAAATTGCCTAAGCATTGATCATGGATCCTACATATCAGAGGTTTGGAAAGGCAAGTAGCAGAGGTTGGAGCAACATCAGCGATCAACAATTGTTGATATTGACAATCAAACATTGAAGGTCCAAGGCACATTGTTTATCACATATCAAAGCATATCAACAATTAGCGCTCACCGATATTGGCGATTGGAGGTTCAAGGCACATCACATATCGCATTATTTGGGCATATCAGCGATATCGGCGATCGATGGGTCATGACACATAGCCTATCCATGATCAATGATCTACAAATGAGGCCAAGTGACAACATGTTAAGAGTTGCGATATGCGGGATTGTAATATAAATACGCCGCTAGTGTTAAAGTCCCAGAAAACTCCAAAAATAATTAACAAAGGATTTTCATTGCAAAACAGAGCATAGCCAGGCCTTTTCTCTATCCTCCAAAGCAACACAGGCAAACAGAAACTAGATTCAATATAGTACGCGTGGAGAAATATGATTGGTTTTGATAAGGACCACGTGGCGGCTGATGTCATCATGACGTGGCAGTACTTTGGACATGTGGAAGGAAGTTTCGACATTTTCAAGGGTCATATGAGGCCAAAAAAGATGACACGTGTCAACACTCACAATGTGACACATGGCAGTGATGATGCCACGTATCGGAGATCGACGATCGAAGGATGATGTGTGTTGTGCATCAAAGTGAAACCTCCAATTGGGGGGCTCCGATATGAGGTTTGGCCTATGGTCATGGGAAGAGCCGAAGAACGAAGAGCTAAGAAGAAAAGGTTTTGGACACCTAATCCTCAATGGGTTAGTGTGGAAGCCAAATAGACAAAAGGAAGTCCAAGAGACCTTGGGATGTGAAACCCAACGGTCAAACCATGTACTATAAATGTATATGATTTGTTAATAAAATGGTACTTTCATGTTTTATCTTTCCTATTTGTCTTTGCCATGTGCGTGTTTAACATGGTATCAGAGCAGGCATATTCCTGCCCTGCATAATTACTTTGAGCCATTTGTTTTATGGTCTTTATGTGCAGGTCATTTCTGCCATCACTTATGAATATTTTCTCAGCTAAATTCTAGCTGCAACCTCTGTCATTTCTCCAGCCCTATTTTTAGCATTCCTGTCTTTGTAACTCCCTTTTCTGCCTATTTTCCTATTCTGCCTATGTTCTGCCCATATTGCAGAAACTGACATCACTGACAGCTAGAGTGCAAGTTTCAAATTTAGGTTTTTGCATCGTAACTCCACTGCCATTATTCTCTGTCCTCTACCTCTTTCCCTTGATAGAAAATCTGTCTTGATTCTTTGTCTGCCATTTTGTTTCAGACTCATCCTTCCTCTCTACTGTTGCCTGCGGTTAATCGATCTCATACCCTGATGAAACTCGGAGCAGCGAAGAAGAAACAAGCTTCTACCAAGAAGAATGAATGTGTTCCTTGATCTCTATGATTTTCATTTTGATTTTAGTTTATATTTGATTCCAGGAGAAAGCATCAAGACTGATTTTGCAACAATGCTCCGAGCATCTGCCACGGGAGTGGCTGAGTTGAGCCTCAATTAGGCAGCAACATCAACCAGAGAAATTCGGGAATAAGAAATGTTGATATTCTGAAGTCCATTTCTTATCACACTGTGTCGTAACCCTATAATCAAATTATGTGTTCTATATGCATTGAATGCCTTTGAATATTTATCTCAGTTCTCGTGCTCACATTTGATTTGATCGCAGAACTAGTTTCGTCAAGGGCTATGCCTTAATTGAGTATGAAACATTTAAGGAGGCTCAGGCTGCAATAACGAATCTTAATGGAGCAGAATTATTGACTCAAAACATATCTGTTGATTGGGCCTTCAGCAATGGTCCATTTCGATGCAAAATTGTTCGTTGGAGGTCACCGCGTGGGGGTCATCGCTCAAGGAGTCCTGTTAGGAGAAGACACTGAAGTATACATTATTAGATGGTGAGATCTATAACAGCTGGTAGTTGATTTGAGTTATTACTAGTCTGCGCGTGACTGATTGAGTTGGTTTGATATTTTGGTATCTGGTATGTATTATTTCATAATGCATATTATCGACCTGTCAATCTGTACTAAAGGATGATGTAATTGAAGCACTAGAATGCGGAAGTGCAGTGGAAGTTATTTGCAATTATTCATGAACTTCCTAGTAATCTTCAAAGCTTCAGGAGGCATGGTAGCCGAGAAAACACCGACTTGGAGATTTGAAGGTAGCAATTGAAAGATATCATATATCTGGTCCTTAAACCCACGTGAGAGCATTTCATCTCCTTCATCGAGCACAAACATTGTGATTGAATCAGGACGCAAGGCATGATGCCGCAGCATGTCATAGACTCTACCTGGTGTCCCCACAACAACATGAACACCTGCGGATTGGGAGCAAATTGTCCCATCCTCTGAACCTGTGATAACTTGGTTTTGTGATGAGCGTGCAACAATACAATGCAAGTAATCTGAATGTGTTGAATGGTTAAGGGTTTTGAGAGTGAGCACTTCATCATATACATTGTATGCCTATATTTTATATTGTTGAATCAAGTACTCCAGAGTCTTGTGAGAGGTTACAAATAAGCAAATATCCAGACAGTAAATGCAAGACTGTGGCAATAGATTTATCTAGTTTTGCATTGTATTCTCTATTCTGAAGCTCCGGGTCTATCTGTAGGCTTTCTGAATTGAACAAAGCAAAGGATCTCTCAATTGTGGAGAGTTCATCAAGCCCTCTGAGAGCAATATCATAAACGCTTTCCAAACTAACGTTTGTTGCTTCAGTGGGATCAAAAAGAATTGATGGCCGCATGAAAGGCCTCTTTTTCAAATCCTCAACTTGCACATGGGTGGAGGCAACAGCTTTAAGTTGTGATTCCAGAGAAGTTGCTGCGAAAAGAATAGCACCCAGATTGTCTCCTAAAGGGGCGAGTTCAACTCTAATGCGGGGACAATTCTTCATGAAGATAATTCTCAGATGAATGGGCTGCTGATTGCTATTATTAAACCTTCAAATCAGTGGGACGAAATTTATCAAGTTCTGGTGTAGACTTAACAGTGGACAATTTTATGAAGTTTACTATCATTCCCTTGGCATAGCAGGCAATCCTAGGGCTGTAGCAGACTCTCTAGAAGTTGAATTTGTTATACAAGTGGTTGGGTCAGGTTCCTTTTCAATTTGCGCACTGTATTTCTTGAATAGATGACTGTGTAAAGCTTGCATCCTTGTTGATATATATTTCTGAGTATTCATAACGGAGAAACAAGTATTTTATTTGTTGTAGCCTTTGAGTCTCATTGTTTGGGAATGCACAATATACTTTCCTTGTATATGAATGCAACCAACCATCATTGTGTATGGATTTGGAGAATAATTGTAGAGTTAAAATCTTGCTTTTGGTTCATTCCTCAAGGAATAATCTCATTTGATTGTTGTAGTTTTCTGGGAGAACAAACTTTGAGAATACCTTGTAGTGACATTGGTTCATAGTTGGTTTAAAGTGTAAGTTTAACATTGGAGAAAATGGCCAGAACCAGTGAAGTATTAGAGTTCCTCAAAACTCTGATATTGTCTACTACTCATGATACATTAAAAGTCAACAAAGTTTCTCTCACAGACATTCAAGTCTGTCTACAAAATGCACAAGAGAAAATTGATTTTTTGCAGCTCAAATCTCAGCTACAGCAAGAAGAATTAAAACAGAGAAGTCATTCTGAACCTGTTTCTGTTCAGAAGATTGAAACAGACTCCCATAAAGCAGCAAGGTTACATGCAGATGCAGAAGTTCAGCTTGCACTTCCCAAGCCCATCATCAGACCTTGGGAAGAGCTTGTCCACAACAAACACAGAACTGGTCTCGGATATGAGAAGGACTTGTCCTTTCATATTCCAGACTACTCAAAGCCCATTCAGTTTCAGAGTGTTGGATTCCTTCATGACAGTTCACCTCCAGTTGTTCCAAATTCTACTCCTCTTCCATAACAACAACAACAGATTGTGAAATTCCAACACTGTGGCCGAGTTGGCCATTTGAAAAATCACCGTTTTGATCTTCATCCATGTAAGCACTGTCATAAAACCACCCATTCTTCACACAGATGCTTCAAAAACAAACGTCTTGCAAGAACAAATATTCATATTGGATGGATCACTTCTTGACAATGGGCATCAACAGCCAAGAAGATATTCCAATCACATGCCAGAACTTGTTCCAGAGTATTGAATAGTCTTGTAGTTGAGTTTTCTCCATCATCTCACCTTGTATCTGACAGGGGAGAAAATGATGGTTATCTACAAGCTTCAAAGTCACATCAAGCGAGCTTGAGCCACAACCTGTCACACCAGTTTCAGAGTTATAGCCAGAGACAAAGATGCCCCTCAGCATGCCTTCACTTGGTAATGTGGGACACTTCCTCTAGCAGAAGACTTCAGATTCTTGCCAGTTTCGGAAGAGTTCCAGGAATAGAATTGGGGACACTTCCTCTAGCAGAATACTTCAGCTTCTTTCCAGTTTTGGAAGAGTTCCAGGAATTGCATTAAGCATTCCAAAGTTGTTGGTCATCCTTAAACCATCACAGGTTGAGACTTCCTTTTTCGGGATGAAGTTCTCCCTTTTATGCGGGGTGAGACCTCCCTTTCATGGTTGAAGGTTTCCCTCTTCAAAACAATAGGAGCACTTCCTCTAGCAGAAGACTTCAGCTTCTTGCCAGTTTTGGAAGAGTTTCGGGAACTGCACTAAGCGTTCCAGTGTTGGTGGTCATCCTTAAACCACCACCCTTTATACCAACATTTCAGAGAGCACATCCAGCCTAGTGCTGCCATGCATTTTTGCACATTTTGTATTACAGCTCTCTTCTTGGACTCATACATAACGCTTCGGATTAAGGAGGGGAATGTTGGACACCTAATCCTCAATAGGTTAGTGTGGAAGCCGAATAGACAAAAGGAAGTCCAAGAGACCTTGGGATGTGAAACCCAACGGTCAAACCATGTACTATAAATGTATATGATTTGTTAATAAAATTGTACTTTCATGTTTTATCTTTCCTATTTGTCTTTGCCATGTGCGAGTTTAACAAAAGGTGATCGACGTTCGACGATCGGAGAAAGTGAAGCGTTATGTACCAAAGTTAAATCATCGATTGAAAATCATCGATAAAAGGGCTCTGATGTGGGGGCTGGGCCACAGTTGTGAAAACCACAAGGAACCAAAGGCCAAGGTTGATAACCAGGGGCTATCGCATATCGGTGTTCACAAGTTTTGGAGGGTGCAATCAAATGCAATGTTATGAAATTGCCGATTGTGATATTCCGATATTATAAATGCTTAGGTGCATATGTTTTGGTCCCGTGTGGGGATTGTTTATAAAATGATGTTCCAAAGAATCGGCCCTCATTCCAACTATTCACACCCCGCATAGTATAAAGTGGCATATATAAAAAGTTTCGATAGAGGGGAGCTCCGATATCGGCATTAGCACGTGGTTTTTATAGTAAAAAGAACTTTAGACCTAAAAACATTTAACAAAGGAAATGGCCCCCTCACAATGAATGAAAAACCTTAGCACTTCAAGGCTAAGCCGATGGTCATAGCCCTTGGTCATAGGGCAAAGAAATATAGGAAAGGGCTAAAGTGCAAGGGGCCGAGAAATATCAGTGAAACAATCGAGCGAATACTTCTCTGATAGGAATATACATAAGGTTAAATATAGATGGGTCAACAGCTATTGAAACACAACAAATGAAGGATCATATGAAAAATCATAAATTGTTGTGAAAACAGCTACAACCACTCCTACCAATTTCCAGTTTTGACTGCCAAAGATTTTCTAACATAATTGAAAAGGTACGAAGGAGCAGTTACAGAGGGACCTATTGTGATAGCAGAGATGCTAAATTACAGTCTACTTTCAAGGAAAGCAATTGATCAGATATTTATTTTACTCGAAAGCAAGCATGTTTTCCTATAGTTTTTCTAGGACATTCATATTATTTTAGAGTTTATCTTTTGCATACATGAACTCGAGAGATATTTAAAATATCTCTATTTTTGTAAAATGTAAGGACTATTATTTTGTAAAAGTGTTATAAAGAGCACTATATAAACAATTTGTGAATATGTAATAAGGGTTGGGAATGATTGAATAAAAACTTGTATTCCAGATATATTTGAGAAATCTTAAATGTATTCACAGTGTTTTATGAGCAGTTAGTAGGAAATTAATGTGTTGCTTCTCTCTGTCAGTGTTTCTCTGTTATATAATTATCTTCTTCCATGCCCGAGAATGTTAGTTTATGAGATCATATTTCATTGATCTTCCTCTCTTAAATTACCAGCCATTAATATTTGTTGCTCCATCCTTCTATAAACTTTGTTTCCTTAAGTCTCTCTTTGTTCTAATTTTCCAAACAATCAAAGGGCCTGTGACTTTTCATGCTTTGTACAACCTACTCATTGAAGCCGTGATCTCAATTGTTTAAGTAGTTGAACTCCATGCGCAATGGTTTTGAAGATCACCCAACAAATTCATCCATATATCTAAATTTGGCCACCTGAGCTCAAATACACAAAACCTTCTACTAGAGTGACCATAGGGTAGTTGAGTTTTATGGAGAGAGCCCTCTTCGGGTTGAAGGGCCAGCTTCAACCTACAAGATTGATTTGAGGTTACGTTAGTTATTTCCTCCCACAGTCAGGGGAATTTTTGAGTGATAACACGAGTAGAAGTCACAATACACCTAGTATTGATCAGGTGCTCAGTATTTAGCTCAAAAATAAAAGTTCTCAAATTGGCTTGAAAACTGTACGACTGCGTCCGATGCATCAAGATGATCGCAACACATTTCGTTTCATCGAAAACGAAGTCCGGATGAAGGAGAAAAGGCTTGTTGTTCATTTTCCTAAACAACTAAAAAAATTGCAGAATGGGACAAAATGATGACATGGCAGTCCAATCAGCAGTCCAGTCGGTAAGGGGAATCTTCTTCAGTTTTCTCCCAATGGGGTTGTGACAAGTGTCACCTCCGCATTCGCTAGTGTGGTTGTGTGAAAGGGAAATTGCCTAATTGGCTCCAAGGTGGAATTCAAATTTTTTTTTATTTAAATATTATTATATATTGTATATAGTTATTATTTATATTATATAGTTTTTTAACTATATATATGTGTGTGTCTGTGTGTGTGTAAATATTAAACATTATTTATTAAATCCGAATATTACAAAGTTCGCATATAACCAAAGTTAGAATTTCATATGGCATAAATATAGGTTGGGCAGAGGCGGGTTTGAACCCATAACCTCCCCTACCTTAATTTCATGCCATACCATTGAACCATATGCATAGATTTGAAAATGAAGACCACGAACTTATATTTAACACTGCATTAATTGCCAACAGCGGGGGTGGTGGGAGTCAACCCCCACCCCATGGGACCGCGCACTAGAAAACCAAGGGCCAACAGATAGGTGCTTAGCATGCTAATCACACTTAATTTAATTAATTCCGTTTAGCATTTAATTAAACCGTTGATTAAGTTGGCGGTGCACCAAATTATGCAGAAACTACCAATTTTAGTGGACTTTACTGGAGTCTCTCCAGATTTAGCATGGATTCCTAGGAAAAAAATGAATGCAACATAACTTAAGCAATTTTCCACCAAATTGAGATCAGAAAGAAGTGTTCTTGGCTAATTTGGACCTTCTAAACACATTGGTGCAAGTATCAGGAGCCATAGAGATTTGTAAACAACATTTTTTCCACATTGAGCTAATACAGAGGCCCAAGCCATGGAAGCTGGACCAAGGAGATGTAGCCCAGGAGGGGTGAACTCCTTCATTAAAACATTGTGTTAATGTGTCTCTTTGATGGTTTTTTGCACTGTACATGTTTGTTGTTCATTATTCATTTTTGAAGCTATTTTTCTCATGAATGTCTTGTTTAACTTAAGGAAATTTACTTGTTTGTAAGCACCAATAACTAAGGAAACCTTAGCACAAAAAGCAAGAAGCAAGCACATGTTTATAAACCTGTAATTATTATTAGCACATCAAAACTAATCATACAAAAACAGATCAAGTTGGTATCAGAGCCCAAGGTTGAATTTCTTGATTGCTTGAATTTGTGCAATCAAGATTTTAATGGTTGCAAAATTGTGATGCTTACAAGGAAGGGAAGCTATTGGTTGCAACTCTTGAGGTAATGCCCAGAAGAAGGAAAGCCACAAGGCCACAATCTCCACCACCCAAAGTTCCAATTCCAGTTGCACTTGAAACTCCTCAAGTTTTGCCTTCAATTGAGATTAAAGAGGTACAATTAGTACAAATTTCTGAGCCTGAATCCATAGCCATTATGTTTGGAGAAAGAGAGCCTAAAGGTGCCTTTTCAGAAGAGGAAGAATTTTAGAAAGCTTTCTATAATTTGACTAAGATGGTTAAAGTCCTATATGAAGAGAGGAACACCAGAATGGTTGAAGAGAGTTCTAAACCTCAAAGGACAAAAAAGACAAAAAAGATGAGAAGAAGGATTCCAAAGGAAATGGTGGAAAGCCACCTCCATCTCCACCATCCTCATCATCTTCATCATCTCACACAACATCATCTTCTACTACCACCACTGAAACTGCCCATACTCATTCCAAAACCCCAAAAGGAAAAACTCCATTACTGAAATTCGACATAAAATTTGAACTTCCCATGTACAATGGAGAGGTGAATGTAGAAAAGTTTGGCAATTGGATTCGACGATTGGAGGTATACTACAGAATTCAGAACTTTCAAGAAGACGACATAAAGATCCAGTTGGCTTCATTGAGGCTAGAAGGAGTTGCACTAGTTTGGTGGGAAGCAAAGACTCAAGAGGAAATGGGAATCCATGGTAAGATGTCCATCACTTGGGTTGAATTTGTTTCTGAAACTAAAAGATAGATTTTTCCTTTAGCCTATATGCAAAAAGCCATTATGAGGTGGCAGAATTTTAGGCAGTTTAAAGGCCAAACAGTCCAAGATTATACATGGGAGTTTAGAAAAAGAGCTTTGTTATTAGGAGTGAATTTGAATTCCCAAGATACACTGTTGAAATATATTAGGGGTTTACATTCCTATTTGAAACATATTATCCTTATGTTTAATCCAAACAATTTAGATGAGGTATGTGTGCAAGCCACGCACCTTGAATCTAGAGGAAAGAACATTCAGGAAGAGGGTAGTAAGAGGAAGCCATTCAAGGGTAAGGAGAAAGAAAAGGGTGGAAAATGGAAGGGAAAGAAGAATGCAAGTGTGAAGAAAGAAGGGGAGAAAATCACATGCAAACACTGTTCCAAAGAGGGGCATGATGAAGCCCACTGTTAGAAACTCCATCCCAAATTAAGGCCTAAGAAACAAAACAATAAGGGAAAATGAAAGATGACAACTACCACACAACATGACCTTGGTTCAAATTCTGGTGATGAGACAAAGATTTCAGCCATGGTTACAAAAGGAAAAGAAACTGTTGTAAGTACTAGTTCATCACATAGTTAAAACAACACTCCAAATGAAAAGTCAAGAATAGAGTTATTTCATGTTAGAGTGATTTCAAATCATACAAAGATTGATGCATTATTTGATAGTGGGTCACAATCAAACTTGATTTCAGAAGACTTGGTTAAAAAACTAAACCTTGAAACTATACCTCATCACAAGCCATATCCATTGGGTTGGATAGTAAACAATGCAAACTTACAGGTTACAAGGAAGTGTTTATTCAAATTCGCCATTAATGAAAAGTTCATTGATGAAGTCGAGTTAGATGCAGTTCCACTTGACATCTCAGGAATCATTTTGATAGTCCTTATTTGTATGATAGAAAAGCAATATTTTATCGCCATAACAACAAATACATATTTCTCAAGAATGGGGTGGAGTACATAGTGAGAACCCATCACAAAAAGCCGAACATTTCTTTGGTTATTGCAGGGTAGATGAAGATACTAGTAAATGCAAGTTAAAATTTTATGCTTCTTATGATTATGAATCTTTTGAAGGTTGTGATGATAAATTGAAATCTGATTTGTTTGATGTGGTAAGCAAGCATAGCAAAATGTTTCAGGAACCAAAGGGGTTACCTCCCAAGAGGGGAATTTAGCATGAGATTCAGTTGCAACAGGATGTTCCACTTCCGAACATTGGCATGTATCGCATGTCTATTATAGAGAGTTTGGAAAAAAAAAAAAGCAAATCCAAGAATTGCTAATCAAAGGTATCATACGCCCATCTACTTCGCCATGCAGTTCACCCACTGTCTTGGTGCCAAAGAAGGATGGCACTTGGCGCATGTGTGTGGATTTTCGTGCACTGAATAAAATCATGGTAAAGAATCATTATCCACTCCCAAGAATTGATGATTTTCTTGATCAGTTGAGGTATGCAAAGTATTTTAGTAAGTTAGAATTACGAAGTGGTTATCATCAAGTTAGGATAGTTGAAGAAGACATTTGGAAAACTGCATTTAAAACTAAACAAGGATTGTTTGAGTGGCTTGTTATGCCTTTTGGTCTTACAAATGCTCCAACTACTTTCATGAGAGTAATGAATGATGTATTGAGACCATTTCTAGATGATTTTGTCATTGTCTACTTAGATGATATCCTCATATTCAGCAAGTCAAGAGATGAACATGTCATGCATGTAAACAAAGTACTTGATGTCTTGAGAAAAGAACAGTTGTTTTTAAAGATGTCGAAGTGTGAATTTGGTAAGACTTCTTTGGTGTATTTGGGACACATTGTTGGAGGAGGTGAATTGAAGATAGACCCCTCTAAGGTTGAGGTCATTTTGAATTGGCCCAAGCCCAATATAGTTACAGAGATAAGAAGTTTTTTGGGGGAAGCACAATATTGGAGAAAGTTTATTGCAAATTTTTCTTCCATTGCAGCTCCGTTACATGCATTGACAAGTGTCAAGAAAGCCTTCCATTGGGGAGATGTACAACAGAAAGCATTTGATGCTTTGAAGCAAAAGATAAGTTCAACACCAGTATTAGCACTTCCGGATCTTAGACAACCATTCGAGATTTAGACAAATGCAAGCGATTATGCCATGGGAGCAGTTCTATTGCTGCATGGTAAGCCCATTTCATTTCATTCAGAAATTTTTAATGGAGCTGTAACTAACTATCCCACATATGACAAAGAACTTTATGCATTGGCACAAAGTGTTAAGAAATGGAAGTACTACTTGATGGGGAAGGAGACCATCAACCATTGCAGTATTTACAGTCACGATCAAAGTTGCAGCAATCACGCAATTTCAGATGGATGGGTTTTCTACAAAAATTTCATTTGGTTACCAGGTATAAAAAGGGAATCTACAATAAGGTAGCTGATATGCTTTCAAGACCTATTGTAAAATCATCTTTTATACTGAAGCATAATTATGTTTTGCATGAAAGTTACATAGAACAATATGCAAATGATAATGACTTTCAAGAAGTATACACAAGCTTGAGTCAAGGAAACCAAATAGAAGAGTTGGATTATCATGTACATAACAGTTTGTTGTATCACTTGGGCAAGTTGTGTATTCCACAAGGAAAAAGAAATAATATCATAAGAGAGGCGCACACTTCATTGATTGTTGGACACTTTGGTGTAGGAAAGACAATAGTGAATCTTCAAAGGTATTGTTATTGGCCACGCATGTTGGATAATGTTTCTCATTTCATAAGAGGATGTTCTTTATGTGCTACAAGTAAGCCTAGTAATAGGGAACTTGGTTTATACACTCCACTTACAGTACCTTCATGTCCATGGGAGAGTATCTCAATGGATTTTGTAGGAGGTCTTCCATTGTCAAGGAAAGGTCATGATTACTTGTATGTAATTGTAGATAGGTTCAGCAAGATGTGCATAATAACACCATGTAAAAAGCAAATTACAACTAAACAAACAACTCATCTTTTATTTCAAAACATTTGGGTTCATTTTGGTCTTCCTACTTCTATTGTAAGTGATCGAGATTCTCGATTTGTTGGGAGATTTTGATCAAATTTATGGTACATGATGGAAACAAAGTTGAAGAAGAGTACAACCTTTCATCCACAAACAGATGGACAAACCAAGGTGGTCAATAGAACAATTATTCATCTTCTTAGAGGATATTGCAGCAAACATCCCAAGTTGTGGGATGAACAGTTGCATTACATACAACATGCATACAATAGGGAAAAGCATTCTTCCACAAACACATTGCCATTTGAGGCATGTTATGGATACTTGCCAAGATCGCCATTGGACTTCATCTTTGAGAAAGATGTTGCTATCGAAGGTCACAGTGACATCAATAAGGCAAGGAAGTTCATAGAGAAAATTCAGTTGATACATCATACAGTGCAAGAACAGCTTGAGAAAAGTCAAAGAAGCTACAAGGCAAGGCATGACAAACACCGGATTGATCACAAATTTCAAGTTGGCGACGAAGTTTGGTTATATATTAGCAAAGAGAGACTTCAAGGGGAAGGTAAAAAGTTGAAACCAATCCGTTATGGTCCTTTTAAAATTCTAGAAAAGACTGGTAATAATGCATTCAAGCTTGATTTACCTCCTTACATGCAAATATGCTATGTTGTTAATGTTGATAATTTGAGATTGTTTGAGCCTCCTTTGATTGGTGATCAAGGAGAGCATATTCAGCTACCATCAATAGATGATTTCTCGTCAGAATATCTAGATGAGCTTCAACAAGATCTCATACTTGACAAAAGAACCAAAACTTCAAAGAGAGGGGATGTCGAATACCTTAGATTGAGACTCAAGGGACAAAAGTCTTCTCAAGCCAAATGGTTGCAAACTGAAAAGGTGAGGGAGTTTTACCCTCACTTGCTGAACAATTGATAGTATCTTTTGGGTTCCAAAAGGCTTCTAGTGGGGAGGAATGATCAGGTGCTTAGTATTTAGCTCAAAAATCAAAGTTCTCATATTGACTCGAAAACTATACGACTACGTCCATCTCATCAGGACGATTGCAATGCAATTCGTTTCATTGAAAACGAAGT
The DNA here is from genome assembly GCA_031772625.1 of Pinus tabuliformis. NCBI lineage: Eukaryota > Viridiplantae > Streptophyta > Pinopsida > Pinales > Pinaceae > Pinus > Pinus tabuliformis. The sequence goes on along the minus strand of CM062817.1, from coordinate 1,914,817,276 downwards.
TCGGAGGAAGGAGAAAAGGCATGCTATTCATTTTCCTAAATGAACAGAATGGGACAGAATGATGACATGGCAGTCCAGTCAGCAAGGGGAATCTTATTTAGTTTTCGCCCAATGGGGCTGTGACAAGTGTCACCTCCGGATTTGCGAGTGTGGTTGTGTGAAAGGGAAATTACCTAGTTGGCTCTAAGGTGGAATTCAAATTTGTTTTTATTTAAATATTATATATAGCTATTATTTATAGTATATATATATATCTATATATATATTAAACAAATTGGTAAAAATATATGGGTTGGGCAAAGGCAGGTTTGAACTCGTAACCTCCCCACCCAAATTCCATAACTTACCATTGAAGCATATGTGCGGATTTGAAAATGGAGACCACGAACTTGTATTTAAAGCTGCATTAATTACCGAAAATGGAGGTGGTGGGAGCCAACTCTGTGGGCCAGCCCCCACCCCATGTGACCGCACACTAGAAAACCAAGGACCAGCGGATAAGCGCTTAGTGCGCTAATCACACTTAATTTAATTAATTATGTTTGGCATTCTATTAAACCGTTGATTAAGTTGGCCAAATTAGGCGGACTCTGCTGGTTTTGGTGGACTTAACTGGAGTCTCTCCAGATCTAGCGAGGATTCCTAGGAAAAAATCAAATGCAACATAACTTGAGCAATTTTCGACCAAATTGTTTTGGGAAAATTTAGTGTTCTTGGACAAACGCCTAACCCTCTAGACTAGTAGCTCAATCTAGAAACAACAGTACAAAGCATTCTCTACCTTTTCTATAAACAATAGATAAAATAAGAGAACAAAGAACCTACTTGTAGCTTCCGCTTGTTCCTTATCTCCCTTGACCGATTCTATTGCTCCTTCCCGTACTTAAGCCGCTTGAGAAGTACCTGCACACAGACAAAAACAAGAACCCATCAAAGCATATGATAATGATCTATTGATTAAAAATAGCATGGAATTAGATACATGATAAGCATATGAAAGCATCAAAAGACAATACAAGCATATGGAAAAAACTTTGAATACTTTATTAGTAAAAGGAAGAATTACAACCCAATTCGCCTGATTCAACATCATTCTTCCAGTTCAATCCCATCCTCTCCTTACAACAAGCAAGACACTTTGATATCATTACAATACTTGCAATCAGCTCAAAACTCATACCAACAGCATCTCTCTATAATTATCAGCCCCCTGATCACTTAGATGAGTGGTATTTTTATAGGTGAATGAAGGATGTTATGCCATAAATGGTGATAATAAATGTCTTTCTAAATTTAGAAATCAGTTCAATGGAAGAAGGGATAGGGGATTGATGTTCCTTAACTCCCTTCTTCATCCAAATGTGAACTCAAAGGAATGGGTGGCATTGAGAAACTTCTAGAGGCTTCCAATGGATAAGGAATCTTTCAACCCTCACAGAAATTCGCTCAAATTCGCCAAGCGCAGGCCAAAGAGGGACCAAGTGCGCTGCATAGCACCCTGACAATGTATGGTTTGTATTGCAGTGCACCCTAATGAAGGCCTACCTGCTGATCTTCTTAGAGGCAATTTTTCGATGTTTTCAATGATGGAACTTCTTGGGAAATGAGGCATTCTGATGTTCAACTTCTTTAGGGCATTGAACTACTGCATTAGGAGTTGATGGGCCCTAATGGTATCGATCTATAAGTTGGGGTTGATGTGCCCAAATGGATCTGTAATAGTTGCCCCCTAAAGCATGAAGTCGAAAATATATATGTTGAGTGAAATGCTTTATCATGAGGAGGGGAGGTTTCGAAACGGAAGGTGACGTCCATCAATTACAATACATATATCATGATAATTCAATTTTTCTCATGAACTAGCTGAGGGAAGGCATCCCCATGCTCAACTTATAAACTTTCATTACATGTACAAATATAGTCATCTACAGATATAGACCCATGAATGGATGACCATGAATGTAAGGCCATTGTATATTTGATTTGGTACTTCTGAAAATTTCGCAGCCCGGATGGATGAAACTAGATTTAGGGTTTTCAATCTCATTCAATCTTTCACTCAAGTACAAGTCTAACCATGTGAATAGATGATCTAAAGTCGAACATGGGAAGACACCGTCTGATTACCAACCAATGATGTAAACCGTTAACAGACGCGAGATGAATCACCGATAATGATAATGACCCTCAAGATACTATAATACATTTCGCACGGTGTGAATAAATGATTTGATGTTGAACACCATACAAAGTCTTTCGGTCGAAGGCCAGTGATGTCAACCTATCGCCGGAAGCGAGAAACTTGCCATTGATGTATGCAAGCCTCAAGGTACTGAAGGGGTGTTTCTAAGTCAACTTCTTGGATGATGTGTTGATGTCGACAAGAAGCGACTTGTTGCAGGAGAGCCTTGATGTATCCCACATCTACGATACGAAACGAGGTAAATGATTTTGGAGATGAAAAAATGACTGACGACAAAAGGTTCAGGAATGGTGGTCATGAAAATGAAGGTTTATGGTATTGCAAAGGATGAAGTTTGAACTGAATGACTTCTCTTGAACATGTTGGCGACACTAAGATGAATTGGTAGCATTGACCCAAAACAAAGTAATGGATGGTATGATAGACCAACGGTGTGATAACCATCAAGCTGAATGACCCAACCCACATAGTCATGATGATGAAGTGAAAGTGTCATGTTCAAGAGCAACTTGCTACCATAAAGTTTTCTTCGCTTTTTCCTTTTTCCCCAGTCATTGCTGACCAATACCTCTTTATTTTTTATCAAGCTTGAGGAGGATAACATATGCTTGTTGTATAATTTCACCCTTCGGGCGAATCCATTGCTATTTGATGCTTTAACGAGTCTAGCGAAGGTGAAACTCAGCCTTGTCTTGATGTACAAGTTTGTCACTATTTGATGTTTTTAACGAGTTTAACAACAAAGACAACTCGGTCCTTTTCATGTTTAGAGAGTTTGAAAAGGGACAAAAAGGAAACTCCACAAGTTCTTTTTCATAAGTTAATCTCTCAAGTCCAAAAAAGCGTAAAATAATACAAGAGAGATATCATTTCCAATCCTTTAACAAGCTGGAATGAACAAGCACTAGGAAACCTTTTCATATTTAGAGAGTCTGAAAAGAGCTTAAAGAGGACTCCACTTTGAGGAATGAGTGGTGTCTAGGATAGAAACTAGTTCCGGTGATGTTGGAACTTCTCAAAACATGTTGATGTATGTGAAGCGGTTGGCTAATAAGACCACTCATTTCAATTGTTCCTCAAAAAGGGTAAAACAACCAAGTGAAAGCGTATGATCGGCCAAAGGGATGGTGGTGGTGGGATGAAAACAACCAAGGCTCATCTGACGAAAAGGCTGATAGAATGGCAATCATGAGGGTTAAAAATGGAAATGGGTTCATTTTTACACAAGCTTGAACCATAGGGAACTATGCTTGGGTTCAGATTCATTTTTACACAAGCTTAAAACAAAAAACTATGCTTGGAACTAGTTTCATTTTTACACAAGCTTGAAACAAGAAAAAACTTTGCTTGAAACTGGTTTCATTTTTACACAAGCTTGAAACGAGGAAAAACTATGCTTGAAATTGGTTTACATGCCCCCAGCATGATGAAAAGGAGAGTCTCCTGTAACCAGATGGAAGTCGCTGCGGTGAAGTAGGATGGTTATCCAACACCTTTTTGGCTTCATCCAGATAGGGAAAAAGGTGAATGGGGTGATTCCCTTCACATAACCTACAGGGAAACTTAACTTTACCACTAGGTGCATGCCCACTAAGCTTCATTACATTCACCTAAGTAGACTACTCATGGCTATCAAGTGGATGGAATGAAGGTTCTTTTACGAGTTCAAATGAAATACTTGACTAGGATTTTACGAGATCTACTCAAAGACTCGACTTGGAACTTGGGACCTTGTTTCATTTTTTAATGAGCTTGACACAAGATAAGGAACTCCGCTCAGATTCCTTGTTTCATTTTTTAACGAGCTTGACACAAGACAAGGAATTATGCTCATAGAACCTGTCTCATTTTTTAACGAGGTTGACACAAGACAACGAACTCTCCTCATATCCTTAGTTTCATTTTTTAATGAGGTTGACACAAGACTAGGAACTATCCTCGTGGACCTGTTTCATTTTTTAACGAGGTTGACACAGTAAAAGAACTATCCTCATATTCCTTGTTTCATTTTTTAACAAGGTTGACACAAGACAACGAACTATCCTCATGGGAACTGTTTCATTTTTTAACGAGGTTGACACAGTAAAATAACCATCCTCGTATTCCTTGTTTCATTTTTTAACGAGGTTGACACAAGACCAGGAACTATCCTCATGGACCTGTTTCATTTTTTAATGAGGTTGACACAGTAAAAGAACCATCCTCATATACCCTTCAATCACAACTCATAAGAGGTCATGAAGGAGAGATCTGGTTCCAATGCCCCCAGTACATGATGTACAACATCACTGAATTGATCGTCAGTTGATGTAGGTATGGAACAGGTTGCCACATAATTAACTTGTGGCGGGGATGATACCATTGGTACAAAAGGACCATTTAGGGAAGATGGTTGACTAGGAGCCATATTTGGACCGGGAAATGAAAGCTGGTCAATGGTGACAATTCTGCCTTCATGCAGGAAACAAATCACTCGAAAGAGTGTTGAAACAATAGCTCCCATGTCATAAACATAGTCGTGCCCTAAAATTAAATTGTAATCTAAAGGGCCTCGGACTACCATCACGTTCAAATTAACGATTTTTCCTCCCAAAGTAATAGGTAACTGTGGAAGGATCCCTAATGGTTTACTCGTTCCTTTGTTAAAAGCCAACAGATTCTGGGTAACTGGCACAAGCGGCAGCGAATCGAGAGCTTGCCAAGCAGTTGAGGAAAGGATACTCACTGATGCACCTTCATCTATAATAGTGCTGGGTACAATCATATTACAAACTTGTACTATGATCTGGAAGGGCACATAAGAAGGAAGATGAAATCCTGCCAATCGATTCCAATCAAAGGAAGTGACTAGACTACTTGGAGGGGGTACCGTAGAAACGGGAGGATTAACCCCTTGAGTTACGAGAGTGGGAGGATTTTCCTCTTGTCTTGATGGAACAGGAGGACTGCCCCCAGGCTCATCAGAATATGAAGAAACAAAAAGAACTTGAGTGGTATCATTTTCACTCTCTTCGGGAAAGGTACGATTAGCTAAAGGTGAAATTGGGTCAACTGATACCTTGACCTGTTGATTTGGGTCGGCTATAGACTCATAGGATTCACTTTCAGAGAGAGTGGGTTTGACCGACGGTTGATTTTGGTCAGTCAATTCATCAACTAATGAAGGATTAAGGGAAAGTTTCCTGTAACCAGATGGAAATCGTTGCGGTGAAGCAGGACAGTTATCCAACACTTTTTTGGCTTCGTCCATATAGGGACAAAGGTGAACGGGGTGATTCCCTTCACATAACCTACAAGAAAACTTGACTTTTCCCTTCTCTCCATGAACTTTACTGCCACTACTTGATGGTGTGTCACCAGCATGATCCCCAAAAGTTGATGACATAGGATGATGTGAACGGGAAGACCATTCTTCTAAGATTTGAGGAATATCAAGACAATTTCGAAGAAGATGGTCTCCCGCACAAAGTTTGCATGGATATCGAACTTTGTGAGGCTTGATGGATGGTTTCTTATCAGATGTTGCATTCAAAGCAATGGTTGCTTGGTTGCCCCTTTGCTAAATTTGCTTCTCTTCTTCTTCTTAGCCACCTGGTTACTAGTACCAATACTTTCACCAGGCGAAGAGGAAGAAGGGGAGGAAGAAACAAACGAGGAAGAAGGCAAAGGGTCAACTTTAGGATCAACTGGAGGTTGATTTTGTCCAGTTGGAGGTGTACTTGATTGCGGAGAAATCATGACATTTTGAACCAAGGAGGTTGAAAACAACCATACTAGCAAGCCAATGGTAAATCTCGGAAGGGACAATGTAGCCATATAAGGAGCACCAATATTTCCGAAAGGAGGAAAAGGACTAGGATTCCCATCAAAAGGAATTCCTTGATCGGTGGACTCTGGATTTGTTGCCATATGTCTCAACCTAAGATCAACTAAGGAGCGAGCGTGGAGGATGTTATCCACGGTCAATTAATTTAATTTTAATCAAAGTAACAAAACAAAACAAAAGAGGGATAATCTAGGCAAAAGGTTTACCAAGCAACTGTGAACTGCAGAATACCTCCTGGCGAACCAAGAAGTACGGGCAGGCAATCTCCCCGAATGCTGTGTTCGGTGTATCACAGTGTACAAGGTGGCCGACTCGGTTACTTAAGGATGGATAGCAACCTAGTGTTTTCCTCCCATATATACCTGAAAGTACGTGGAGGCCCAATCTGTATAAGCGTTGTCTAATGCAAAACCGCACAGTGAGAGCATTCCCATACGTATTGTAACATCGCCCTATATACCTGAAGGTACGTGGACGAGCTATGATATACTCACGTACGTGGAATGAGGTATCACACTCGGGATGTATTGCAAACAAGTTAGCAACAACTGCTTTGTTTTACGACGCTAGAACATGTCTCTAGCCTAGACCTCTAAATGTTTTTCGTTAGGTGACAATGCTCCATTAGGTAAATTCAGATAAATTTTAAGTTGATCTTCTTTAGAATTTGCCTTTCAAGGTTCACCACGTGATGTATGTTTGCAATTCCTAAAATGCAACTAATATGATAAGCATTCTTTCCATTCAATTTAACAATGAAAATCCTAGCTACTAGGGATAGAGCAAACAAGTACTTTTTGATCAATCAACAAAGAGCACAAACTAGATGCAATTCCCTAAACCATTCCTTTCAAGCATTCACAAACTTTAATATGCACAATGCATGTTTTTCTTTTCAAATCCCTTAATGTTATGATGAACAAAAAGGAAATATGCACAATCGATCAAAAATCTCTTTTCATAAAAATGACGATTTTGCGACAATTTCTTTTCAGGGAAAGGAAGAATTTACGACACTTTCGATTTCAAAGAAATGAGGAATTACAACACTTTCAACGAAAAGACAAACCATATGCACATATAAATCAATCGATCTTTTATGAATGAAGACTTTACGACAATTCAGTTTTCGAAGGAAAAGATGACTTTATGACACTTTCTTTCGAACAAAGATTAATCATATGCACACATCAATCAATCAATCCTTTATGAATGAAGAATTTTCGACAATTCAATTTTCGAAGGAAAAGACGACTTTACGACATTTTCTTTCAAACAAATATTAATCGACCAAAAACTAACTTTGACTATACACTGATAACGATAAAGAAAACATTAAAGAAAAATTAATCAATCCAATCGAAGTAGGGCTGGCTAAGGAGATGAAAACCTATTTTATGAGATGTGACATAATTGATATTCAGCAAGCAAGAAATCAGAAGAATTTTGGCAAAAACTCAATCCAAAGGTGGGAATTTAACCTAAGGTTGATCAGCGCAGGTCAAAGAGGGGCTAACTGCGCTGCAGAGCACTGTCTCTCACTAAAGCCTACACTGATTTCAATGATTTCAAGATTGATCAGCACAAGTCAAAGAGGGCCTATCTGCACTGATCAGCGCAGGCCAAAGAGGGGCTAACTACGCTGATTAAAATATTCCAAGGTTAATCAGCGCAGGTCAAAGAAGGCCTAACTGCGCTGCATAGCACTGTCTCTAAGGCTAGCCTACGCTGATTCCTGTGAGGCCACTCAAGAGTCATCTAACCTCAAATTTTGACCAAAATTCAATGCAAAAGGCTGAATTACAACAAGTAAAGTATGTCAAGGTGTCTAAGGAGGTGGATTAGCTACTAGGATGGATAATCAATCCCCAGTGGAGTCACCAATTTGTTTTGGGAAAATTTAGCGTTCTTGGACAAACGCCTAACCCTTTAGACTAGTAGCTCAATCTGGAAACAACAGTACAAAGCATTCTCTACCTTTTCTATAAACAATAGATAAAATAAGAGAACAGATAACCTACTTGTAGCTTTCGCTTGTTCCTTATCTCCCTTGACCAATTCTGTTGCTCCTTCCCGTACTTAAGCCGCTTGAGAAGTACTTGCATGTAGGTTTTAACCCCGTACAGAAATTACCTGCATATGAATTCTAAAACACAAAAAATAAACAATGCGAGAGCATAACACATAAAACATATACACAAATATTTTCCTCTGGATCCCAAAATCGGGACTACCAGCTTGATTTTTCATTATGTTCCTTTCAATGTTATAATACATATTTATACATGACGAAGCATCCAATACCATGGACCAAAAACCATCGCGTCCAAAAACATGTGCGAAAATCATGCACGGAACCACATGTGGGTTCGCCCATCCTAACATAGGGTCCAAAACCAAAATTTTCTAGGGCGTTGCCCTGGACCCCATAAAGTGGGGTTACGGGTATGCCTTAAACCCCCTGTGACACACCCCTGGTTACACAATCAGCGTAATGAAGGGGGGCTCTGCCCCCCCTCTAACACCCCAGTTAACTACGTGGGTTGGTCGTGGAAAGAATATAACACAACCCAACATTCTCCCACTTGTTGTTTTCTTTCCACAGGGGGCCACAAGAGAGCTTAGTCATTTTTCCAGCCCTGAAACGCCCATTGTCTCTCTACACCAAGAGAACTTCTTAGAGCTCACAAATTTTGTCAATGCATCTGTAGTATTCTTCAAAGTGTCCACCTTTACCAACAACACCTTTTTGTCTTTTATCATATCCCTCACAAAGTGATACTGAACATCAATGTGCTTTGTCTTTGAATGATATGCGGGGTTCTTTGCCAAGAAAATTGCACTTTGGCTGTCATAGTCTATCCTTATAGCTCCCTGTACTAACCCCATACTTGAACACAATCTCTGCAACCAAACTGCTTCCTTGCTTGCATAAGTGGCTGCCATGTATTCTGCCTCTGTAGTTGATAGTGCCACTATAGATTGCTTCTTACTCATCCAACTAACTGCATCTCCAAATAGTTTAAACATATACCCACTTGTAGATCTTCTCTGATCCAGATCTCCAGCCCAGTCTGCATCAACAAAGCCACGAATACCCAACATTATGTCTGTTAGGATATTCCGACACATAGGAAATAGTTAAGTACAACTTGGTCTAGTTTAGAGTTAGGTTTAGAGTTAGGTAAAGTGTGTTTCTTTACCGTTGTACATATTGTAACTTACAATCTGACGGTCATGATATGTAGTGATCCGACGGTTCATTCTCTCCTCGGTATTACCGACACTTGATCCGTGGCTTGACACCCGATTGGTCCATGAGTTCTATTTAAAGCGCATGGAGGGTCATTGTTCGGGTAATCCGTGCATGAGAGAAGCTTATGTAAATTTTCATTCTTTGATTAATAAATTGCCTGTAGTAGCCACATTGGCGCAGGCCGTGGAATCCTGATCTTCCTTGGTAGCACAAACCATAATCACTAGTGCCACGCAAATACCTGAAAACCCGCTTCACTGTTGTCCAGTGCTCCTTCCCTGGTTTTGACATAAACGTGCTCAATATTCCCACTGCATGTGCAATGTCTGGTATAGTACAGACCATTGCATATATCAGGCTACTGACTGCACTTGCATTTGGAACACGGGACATGTCCTCTTCCTCTTCTTGTGTCTTGGGACACTGTTCAGCAGATAACCTTACACCTACAGGAATAGGAACCTTCACTGGTTTACTATCCTGCATATTAAACCTCTGTAGTTTGTCTCGACATACTTCCTCTGGTTTAACCAGAGCTTCCTCTTTGCCCGATCTCTTTTAATTTCCATGCCCAAAATATAGTTTGCAGCACCAAGATCTTTCATGTTGAATTTGGAGGACAATTGGGTCTTCAAATCCTGGATAATTTCTTTGTCATTTCCAACCAGCAATATATCATCCACATACAAGACCAGATAAATAACACAGTCACCAATTAATTTAAAATACACACAGTGATCTGCTTTGCTTCTGGTGAAGCCAAGTCCCCGTATAAATGTATCAAGTTTCTGATACCACATCCTTGGTGACTGTTTTAACCCATACAGAGACTTCTTTAACTTGGATACCAGTTCTTTCTTACCCTTCACCGCAAAGCCTTCAAGTTGCTTCATGTATATTTCCTCTTCTAGATCCCCGCAAAGAAATGTTGTCTTCACATCCATCTGTTCTACCTCAAAATCAAAAGTAGCAGCAACAGATAAAAGTAATCTAATAGAAGTTACCTTGGCAATAGGAGAAAAAATATCACAAAAATCAATTCTCGGCACTTGGGAATAACCTTTTACTACCAATCGAGCTTTGTATTTTTCCACCTTTCCTTCTGCATTTGTCTTCTTCTTGAACACCCATTTGCTACTAATGGGTTTCCTTCCAGCCGGCAACTGCACCAGATCCCAAGCCTCATTTTTGTACAAAGATGCCATTTCATCAACCATGGCCTCTTTCCAGAGTTTGCATCCTCTAAATCTACTGCCTCCTTCACAGTTCTGGGATCATCGTCAGTAATAGATAAAACAAAATTTGAACAGAAAGCAGATGGAATTTACCTTTCAGGCTACCTTCTTTCTCGAACTGATCTTCTCACACCCGGAGCTTGTGGCTCTTCATCTTCTGATTCCTCCTCTGCTGTAGAGTCTGATTCTTCCTCAAGCTCAAACTCTATCTTCTCAGGTTCCTTTGGTTGGACTTCATGTTTAATAACATCATTTACCTCTTTGAACACCATATCTCGGCTATACAAAACCTTTCATGTGACTGGGTTCCAAAGCTTATAACCTGTTAAACCATCCTTATACCCAATAAAGATGCACTTTTCAGATTTACTATCCGACTTGGTTAGTTTCTCCTTTGGAACATGTACATATGCATCACATCCAAATATCCTCAGATGTGAAAGCGAGGGTTTCTTACCAGTCCATACCTCTTGTGGAGTCTTATTCTCCAACGCTGATGAAGTTGACTTGTTGACCAAGTAACATGCAATATCCACCGCCTCTGCCCAGAATTCCTGTCCTAACGCAACACCACTGAGCATGCTTCTTGCCCTTTCCATCAACGTCTTATTCATTCTTTCTGCAACTCCATTTTGCCGAGGTGTATATGGAGTAGTCTTCTGTCGTACTATACCACACTTCTTACAAAATTCTTCAAATTCCTTGTTGTAAAACTCTCCACCATTATCTGTCCTCAGCACCTTTATCTTCTTCTCTGTCTGATTTTCCACATGAGCCTTAAATTCTTTAAACCCGTCAAAGGCTTCAGATTTCTTCTTAAGGAAATATATCCATGTATTCCTTGAGAAGTCATCTATAAATGATACATAGTACACATACTTACCTAGCGATGCAACCTTCACAGGTCCAAACACATCACTGTGCACAAGTTCTAATATCTGTTTCGACCTCTTACTACCAAAGGGGAAACTCACCCGATTCTGCTTCCCATATACACAATTTTCACAGAAATCAAAATCCAGAGAGCTATTACTCATACCTTCTACCATACCTTTACCATGAAGTATTCGAAGGCCCTTCTCTCCAATATGTCCAAGCCTTTGATGCCACAACATGGTCTTCTCTCCAAAGACCACTAGATTTTCTGCTCCACTTTCAGGAACCACAGAACTGTTGCACCCATCAATAACAGTGCTACCTTGCAGCTTGTACAGAGTTCCAATTCGAACTCCCCGCATCAATACCAATGCTCCCCGAACCATTTTGCAGGTATCCTTCTCGAACATTGTTTTTACACCTGCATCATCCAGCTTGCTTACATAAATCAGATTTCTGGCCAATGCAGGAATATGCAGAACACCCAGAAGTGTTCTAACCCTTCCACCTTGCAACTTCAACTTTACTTTTCCGTGACCAATGATTCTAACCTTCCTATCATCCCCTAAGAAGACATCGCCACCATCGTATTTCTCATACTCGCAGAACCACTCTCTATGGGGAGTGAAGTGAAAGGATGCACCTGAGTCAATCAACCATGACTCATGATCTACATGTGTACTTGAAGAAGCCAAGTACACATCGCCACCTTCATCTGAGGTGGTTTTTGCCTCTGCAGAAGGAGCATCATCAGATCCTTTCCTTTATCAGGAGCTTTAGATTTACAGTCCCTTTTGTAGTGCCCTTCCTTTCCGCATTTCTAGCACACCACCTTTATAGGTTTTCCTAGAGATTTAGATCTCCCACTCGATGACTTATTTTTGTTTTTGTTCTGGGACCGTCCTCGTACAGACACAGCATCACCATTCTGGCTCTCCATATTTTTCTGTCTCATCTCCTTTGTCAGCAAGGATGAAACTATTTCATCAAACTGCAAGGGAGTTGCATTGCTACCTATTATCTGGTAGAGAACACAACAAACTGGTGCACTTATCTTCATCTGAAATTTTAATATCAACAGATGCTAACTGACTTACCACAGTATTAAATGCATTCAGATTCTCTATCACCGAGTCTCCATCTTTCATCCTTAGGTTATACAGCTTTTTCCACAGGAACAATTTATTCACCAGAGACTTAGATTGATACAAAGTCCCTAACTTGTCCCACAAAGCCTTCGCCGTAGCTTCCCCTGATACATTCAGCAATACTGAATCTGAGACACACAATCGTATTGTGCTCTTTGCCTTCCGATCCAACTTCTTCCATTCTTCATCGGATACTCCCGTTAGTTTAGTACCCGGATCTACTGCGATCCACTGATCTTTATCCACCAACAGATCCTTCATCTTGAGTTTCCACAACTCAAAACTCTGACCATTAAATTTCTCGATCTCAATCTTTCCACTGCTCGCCATCTTCTTTCACCACCAGAATCGATCTCACAGATCTCCCACTGAACAGGGTCTACCACAGGCCCGAGTGAAACCCCCAGCAACAAAGGCGTCCCCTTGAAGCCAAAACTGCTCTGATACCAAATGTAGGTTTTAACCCCGTACAAAAATTACCTGCATACGAATTCTAATTCACAAAAAATAAACAATGCGAGAGCATAACACATAAAACATATATACATAAAGATTTTCCCCTGGATCCCAAAACCGAGACTACCAGCTTGGTTTTTCATTATGTTCCTTTCAATGTTATAATACATATTTATACATGCCGAAGCGTCCAATATCATGGACCGAAAACCATCGCGTCCAATACCATGGATCGAAAACCATCGTGTCCAAAAACATGTGCGAAAATCATGCACACAACCATAGGTGGGTCCGCCCATCCTAACATAGGGTCCAAAACCAAAATTTTCCAGGGCACTGCCCCGGACCCCATAAAGTGGGGTTACGAGTATGCCTCAAATCCCCTGTGACCCCCCCTGTTACACAAACGACGCAATGGAGGGGGGCTCCGCCCCCCCTCTAACCCCTAGTCATGGAAATAATATAACACAACCCAACACTGCACACAGACAGAAACAAGAACCCATCAAAGCATATGATAATGATCTATTGATTAAAAATAGCATGAAATCAGATACATGATAAGCATATGAAAGCATCAAAAGACAATACAAGCATATGGAAAAAGCTTTGAATACTTTATTACTAAAAGGAAGAATTACAACCCAATTCACCTGATTCAACATCATTCTTCCAGTTCAATCCCGTCCTCTCCTCACAACAAGCAAGACATTTTGACATCATTACAATACTTGCAATCAACTCAAAACTCATACCAACAAGATCTCTCTACAATTATCAGCCCCCTGATCACTTAGATGAGTGGTCTTTTTATAGGCGAATGAAGGAGGTTATGCCATCAATGGTGATAATGAATGCCTTTCTAAATTTAGAAATCAGTTCCATGGAAGAAGGGATAGGGGATTGATGTTCCTTAACTCCCTTCTTCATCCAAATGCGAACTCAAAGGAGTAGGTGGCATTGAGAAACTTCTAGAGGCTTCCAATGGATAAGGAATCTTTTAACCCTCACAAAAATTCACTCAAATTTGCCCAACGCAGGCCACAGAGGGACCAAGTGCGCTGCATAGCACCCTGACAGTGTATGGTTTGTATTGTAGCGCACCCTAATGAAGGCCTACCTACGCTGATCTTCTTAGAGGCAGTTTTTGGATGTTTTCAGTGATGGAACTTCTTGGGAAATGAGGCATTCTGATGTTCAACTTCTTTAGGGCATGTAACAACTGCATTAGGGGTTGATGGGCCCTAATGGTATCGATCTATAAGTTGGGGTTGATGTGCCCAAATGGATCTGTGACACAAATTGAGATCAGAAAGAAGTGTTCTTGGCTAATTTGGACCTTCTGAACACATTGGTGTAGGTATCAAGAGCCATAGAGCTTTCTAAACATCAATTTTTCCACATTGAGCTAATATAGAGGCCCAAGTCATGAAAGCTGGACCAAGGAGATGTAGCCCAGGAGGGGTGAATTCCTTCATCAAAACACTACGTTAATGTGTCTCTTTGCTAGTTTGCTGCACTGTACATGTTTGTTGTTCATTATTCATTTTTGAAGCTATTCTTCTCATGAGTGTCTTGTTTAACTTAAGGAAATTTACCTGTTTGTAAGCACCAATAACTAAGGAAACCTTAGCACAAAAAGCAAGAAGCAAGCAAATGTTTATAACTCTGTAATTGTTATTAGCACAACAAAACTAATCATACAAAAACATATCAAGTATACATGCATCTTCCGACCTAGCTGGTGACTATTGCAACAAAGTTACCTATGCAAGCTGATATGCATTGTTGATGTACAATAAGGATACTTTAGCAAGAGTAGAGGTCTAATACATTGTTTCACCCTTGCTTAGGACAAGCAAGGCACCGAGGATAAGGGAGGTATTATAAGGGCCCCTTAGGCCTATGTAAGTCATCATACATAATAGACTAAGTAAATGTGAGTAACAAACAATAATTGTACGAGGTAAAGGGAATGATTGGTTGGAGCGAGTACAAGCCCTCCAACCACATCTCTTATGTATAAATACATATCAAGACTGATATAAACTCGGTTGGAAGTTCTTCCCGAAATTCCTTTATTCTTTGTGTATTTACGTATGTTCCTATTGTTGCTACGATATAACCCGTTCTTGTATGCATGTATAAGCTAGGATTACAATAAGGGGAGGGGCATGTTAAGTCCCATATAAGCCCCAAAACTCCTTATGAAGCCCCAAATATTAAGTGATTACATTCCTATTAGCATATTGTTATGTAGGCATGAACCCCTCATGGTACCATTTTAATATAATTGTACCCTTTGTCTCCCATGTATACAATAAAGAGACCTATTTTTTGGATCATCAAATATTGTATATGCATTGTATTCTTTGTAAAAGGAGGTTCCCCCTTGAAGACGACTGTAATATTGGTTCCTTATCATATTTAAGAAGTAAGGATCATAACGCTAAACTAAGTTCTTATAGATAACATTTACAACTTAAGTGAATGTTATGTTTCTAATAATAATAAAATAAATGCCAAAAAATGTCAAAAACATAAATTTTAATAAAATAAACCAATATAAGTCCATCTTAATCAAACACCAATATATATCCATTTTTTATTGGCACAACCTAACTATTATACTTTTTTTCCCCACATAAATCTTGGAAACAAGTTTTGGCAAGATCATGTTTTTTAAAATGCTTTTTTTTATGCATAAATATATTTTGTGCCCTGAAAAACCCATAAATAGATTTTGTGCCCTGAAAAACCTTTGAGACACTTGAATTTTATAAATTACATAGTTGAAACTTACAATTCTAAGAAATCCCTACCAGATTTTAAATATTTTTTTTTTATAAGTTAAATTTCTAATACCTGCAATTTTTAAAATTACGTCCCCGATATATCGATATTTACATTATGTCCACGAAACTGGGACATTGGCCATAGGCCAAATTTCAGGCCAGAGTACCCACTTATCCACATACTAGTTATACAAAATTCCACAAAGGACAACAACTATTCCTACCAAAACCTTTACAAAAAATAACAGTTGGAGGATAAGAGTAGACATGAGATGAGACTAGGAGTCTCGTGATGTCACTGATTTTAGATCTTATGCACTGGTTCCAACAAGGCTTGATAACTTGCCCTTGCATTGGAGATGGCTCTCCAAATGAGCAAGACGAACATCCATTCATTCCAGACAATATTTCTGGTGCCTCTAAATCCTTTGAATATCATTGAGAAAAGATATAATGTCATTCCATTCCTCTCTTTTTCTTCAACAACCTTCCAAGGAAAGTTTTCATCTCCCAATGCAAAGTGATATAGTTTTGGTACTGGTTCCTTTGTCCCCTAGTTTTTCTAGGGTCGAGAAGCTAATTGGGTACTTCAACAACTAGGTCAGAATCCAAGTGAGAGTGAGGTTCTTGAGCCACTTTGGATTCTAACTACAAAATGTCTGCTCTGGTGTTAGGGTAGGTTGATGCATGACAACAAGAGGTTGCCTCTTACGCCTGAGATTGCTCATCAATTCTTCCTATATAATTTTGACTATCTTGCGTAGTTAGACTCCATCGACACTACATACTCTACCTGTTCATGACAAAAGGAATAAACGGGAGTTAGTCCCCCCACACCCACATGATGACCAAAGGAAGCCTCACACATAACATAGTCTTGATCCAAATACCAATAGAGGACCACAACCAAGAGGGAGGAGGGAGGTTTCAATACCACATAACATTGACCAAAACCTAGAGCCCCCCATGATACCAACCAGACTAGGGAGTACTTGCCTTTGAATTCTGCAAACTTTCCTGAAATATCCTCTCCGAATCCAAATGATGACAAATTTTCAACAAGAAATGGCATGCTTCTTTTAAACAACAAACACAAACATAAGAGGAGACACAGAGAGGGCTTATAGTTAAAAGGATGCCACCGAATCTCCAAACAACCATAAAGAGTTTTAGAGAGGGACCACCACCAAAAATTAAGGGAAATACCCCTGTCACTCAACACCACAACCTGAATAAGAACCAACACACTAAACAGACCAACCAGATGCCAAAAGCCACATGAACATGTATGGCAAATCTATAAATCTCTTGGAAGGACCATGAAAACCATAGTTGTTGGAGGTTGGTCAATAAGACTCGACAAGGGAGTAACAAGACTCATTAAGAAAACATACAGACAACCAAGAGACCAAATAAACTCTAGGCGACTCCACAAATGCAGGAATACCTAGTTTCAACAAAGAGGACTTATAGATAACATAAATTACTCAAATGAACATGACCCAACACCAAGCCAGAAAATACCTTACAAAAGCCACACCAGATGCTCCTTAGATTCACTGAAGGTTAGAAATGCCACTGATGCGTATGACAAATCCAACTCCCATAATTGAGAAGCCCCTCTAATAAGCTAAACTGCTCCACCCAACTGCCGACAAATATGTCTACCTCTCAAGAACCATCATGAACTCCAAAAAAAACCTTTAGTGAAATTACACTGTCAACAATAAAGAAGCAAGTTTTATCCTAGCGACGACACTTTCCTGGTTCAGTGATTGTGTGACCAAGCTAGCAAAAGAGAGGAGAAGTCCCACCTTCATTCGATCGATGCAGTCTTGAAGTCTTAAATATAACCCCCCCCAACCATCACGAACAAGGGAGTGTTAATACATTGGGTAACAAGTGTGTGGGCATAAGTGTCAAACATGAAATTGTCCTAAGGGGTAGGCTACACCATCCCCTTCTATTAATATCCTCGGGAGATGGTGAGTGATGACCGCCTCTTCCAATACCTCATGATCAGAGAAAATTTTAAACAAAACTAAAAAAAAAAAGAAAAAAGGAAAAAAAGGCAAAAAAAGAAAAAAAGAAAAAAAGAAAAAGAGATTAAATTATACTTTTTAAATTCTTATAAATACTAAATAAACAATTCTAAATTTTAAGATATATCTTTAATAATTGGTGCCAAACTTCCCATACATTTTATAATTTAATGTATAAAGCTTTTTAAATACTACATAAATAAATAAATCCAAAATTTTATAATGTATCTATAACTTCCCATACATTTTATAATTTAATGTATAAAGCTTTTTAAATACTACATAAATAAATAAATCCAAAATTTTATAATGTATCTATAATTTTTTTTGGTAAATAGGCTGAGTTTAAGTTGACACCAACCTGCTTATTGATTGGAAGATAAAAGATCAATCCATGATGAAAAGTTTACTATCAAAATTGTTTATGAGATGAGACCCCATTGGAAAATTTAATTCCCAAAATAACTTTTATTCCTTATCCCTCCCCATAAAATTAAGTTTGAATATATAACCTTATAAGGACTAAACCCATACAAACTAACTTATATTCCTCGTCCCCTCCCAATAAAGTTTGAATATAAAACCTTGTAAGGACTAAACCCATACAAACTAAAGTTTGAATATAAAACCTTGTAAGGACTAAACCCATACAAACTAACTAATGTAAGCCTCATAAGTTTAATAAATTTGATGTATCTATAATCATAGGTGCCAAAGATCCGATATACATTAATGCAGGAATGCAAATAAATAAGGAAAATTATTCTTTATTGAGCGTACGGTCGTTTTTGGGTGGGTATGCATCACTCTATGATCAACATCGACCTCAGAAGAACTTGTATTTTCGCCAAAAACTCGCTAGCCCAAAAGAGTTGAGAAGGGCAACCGGGGGAGCGGGGTTTTAGACAGGTTTTATGACGTTGGGGTTTTAGCTGCAAAACCATTAACTGCTTACGCACACGACTCGTTTTTGGACAGCCAACATTTGAGTAGGCTCGGCAATTATTTTGCTATCATCAACAACAATGGCCAAGAAAGTTTCAGCGCTGGACATGCCGGATATCCCAAAGGGGCAGCTTCCCCCACACTTAGAACTGCAGAGAAGCAGAGTCGTTTGTGCTGGCGACGCTCCTTCTCATGTAGGTTCTATGAATGATTCTCTCTAATATTTTATTTCTTTTTTGGTTTCTATCTTTTCAATACAACAATCTGAAAACCCTACTTCAATTAGATTTTCTATTTTCTTATATTAGAGTGAGAAAAAATGGAGTGCAAATCCTGGTTAGAAACAGAAAAGTGAGGTTTTTTATTAGTATTGAAAAATGACTTGTACGTACTAAAGTTCAATTTTTTTGTAGACAGAGGGCATCCAATACTCCGGAACATACGTCTCCTATGGAGTTGACAATAGTTTACGCTTGAATGATTTCTGCAAAAACTTTGCAGTTGAAGTTACCACCTTGAATGAGGAGGAGATTGAATTTGATATGATTGGCATTGATGCATCCCTTGCAAACGCCTTTCGACGCATTCTTATTGCAGAGGTTTGTATTAGTTGTTAATTATTTTTGGATAGGTGTTTTAATTTTTAGGTTGTATGATGGAATGATTTTCTGTAGCTGGTTCGCTTGATATAGTGGGTTTGTCCATGGTTGATTGCTGGTGTCTGTTGTCTATCAATGATCATCATTTTGATTACTAGGAAATTGTTTATTGCACATGTCATGTAGGCCTTAGCTTTGTGGACAGATGTGCATTACAGCAGAAACTTAGAGACATCATTTTTTTTGATGCTCAAGTTTGTGACCGATCCCATACTTCAATTCTTACATTATTGGATATTATTCCAGGTTCCAACTATGGCTATAGAAAAGGTTCTTATTGCAAACAACACATCTGTTATCCAGGATGAAGTTCTAGCTCACAGGTTAGGTCTGATACCGATTAAGGTGGATCCAAGACTATTTGAGTACAAATCAGGTAAGCAAGCAAAAGAATATTCTCAGAGCACCAGATGTAATTTGTGTTCGATAATACTTTGTTTGTTGGCTTGGAAAGATCAATTATATCTGCTGGCAATAGGTTGTTTTGGATGAAAGTTTGTTAGTCTAAGGTTTTTGTTTGTTATTATTCTCCCTACAGAAAGTGATCCAGCAAATGAGAAGAATACTATTGTGTTCAAGCTAGATGTTACCTGTAAGAAGGATGGTCGTAATGTGATCAACTCAGTGGGTAAGGCCTTGTGATTCATCGGGCAGCAGTTATTATTTCTTTTGTAGTGGTTTATTGACGGATTAGAGGGCCTGATGATTAAATTGATCCCCCAATCCATTGTAAAAAGACTCCTTTTATGTGATGGTGGTCGTGTAATTTATCGTAATCTTGTGTTCTTTCATACATTTCAGTAAAGTCAGATAAACTCACGTGGCTACCTAATGGAAGTGAGTATGAAAAGCCATCTACAGATCAATCTTCCAAATCAAAAACTTTCACTTCTTTCAACTGTAGTCAAGATTCCCTTCCAGAATTTTCCAGTGATCCTATTTGTCCAACATATCCGGATATAATCATTTCCAAACTTAGGCCGGGTCAGGTAAGCTTTTTCCGATTTTAAATATTTTTCAAAATTTCGAGTTTATTAAATATTTTGTTAAGTCTAGCATTGAGACAATTCTTTCTTCTGTGCAAGAAGTGTAAAAAAGGGCCCGCAGAAAGTTTTGTATATGCATGTTTATTGAAAGTTATCGGAAGACAGGTGTTAGCATTTTGTCTATATTTAGTGGTACTATTTTTTAACTATTTGAAGTACTGCATGGCCCGATTAAAAATAATTCAATCAACTTAATTCTTGTTTATATTTACCACTTACGGATCTGGTACTAGATCTACAAGGCTACAAACAATATTAAGGATGTAACTTATGGATCTGGTACTAGACCTACAACCAATATTAAGGATGTCCAAGGATAGCAGTGTAAAACCATTATTAGAAGCTGTCATTTGACAGGTTTTAGTGGTAGGAGAATGGTGGTGCTTATCCCTAAAATTCCACATTCAAGGGTATTAACAACTCTTTATTATGATCCAAAAACAATTTCATATAATCAAATATGCGTAGCTGCGAGAAGCCTTCTAGAATAATACATAGCTAAAAAATGCTGTAAGAATATTCTGTTTTTTTTCTGTTCTGCATAATCAAAACTAGACAAGTAGCGGCTCTGGAATGTTATTGAACTTTCTCCCTTAAAAAATGTCCTATACACTTACAAATTCAAAACTTAAATTGCTTCCCAAAAAGGCTTTAAATTTTAAAATGTAAATTGCTTCCCAAAAAGCCAATTAGGAGCCAATGAAAGATATGCAAAGCCTGGAATAGACAATCCAGCATTGTTTATAGTAGAAAACTACTTGTTAATATAATTCAATGAATCAGGAAATGTTTGATAAAAAGTTAAAAACCTTTCTGGTAACAGACTGACTAGCAAGTAGATTTGAGTTAGAGATTGAATTTAATAAAATATTTAAATTCATACGAACAATGGATATGTAAACAAAAATGCCAAAGGTGGGGACGTTGCTGAAGACTCTTTAAAAATCTTTGGTGTGAACTTTTATGTTTTGATGGATTCCCAACAATACTGTTTCAGGTTACATCCCCTTCAACTGGAGGCATAGTCCCCAGTGGATGATTAATTGGAGAAGATTCCTAGATGCAGAAATGTTTGATAGGGGAAGTAGACAAAAATACATTCTTAACTGCCACATGAAGCCCTGCGAGAAGTCCTTTATCATAACATATAGCTTAGAAACACAGCAACAACTTTTATCACCTGCGTTCCTGTGTTGCTTATGTTCTGCTCTCCATTTTCTAAGCTCATCCTCAATAGCCAGCATTCCTGCCTTTGCTTCACTTGCCTTTTTTTGAAGACATCTTGCAATGCCTCCTTCCTTGCATCTATTTTTTTTTTGTTTCCTCCAAGTTTTTCATATCCTTGGGCTTCTGAGTTTTGTTCTGGGCAGCGAGGTTTGAGGGAATAATCTTGTGTGATTGTGGGCCTCTTCTGAAGGCCACTTCAGGACAATGGCTCCCCTTTAAGACCATATCCGGGGCAGTGAAGTAAATCTGGGCAGCGAGGGTTTATCTGGGATAACAGAGACCTAGTTTTGTGACAACGAAGTTTATCTGGGTGGCGTAGGTCTGCTACAAGGCCTTAATCTGTGGCAGCAAGATCCTAAGGCATCTATGGGCGGCGGATCTCTGGGTGGCGGATCACATTTGTGACAGTATCAGAGATCGATTGAGGCGGCAGATCCCTTCTGAGGGTCAATTGTGACAGAATAAACCCTCTCTGAAGCCTGGTGAGCAGTGAGATCTATTAAGGCAGCAGCAAGGGTCGGTTCAAGCCAAATCTGTGGGATGTAATTTGAGCGGAAAAGGATTTGTGAGACAGAAGAGAAACTAAGGACTTGTAAGTTGGTTGTATATGTATCAAACGAGTATTCAGTATTGCTGATAGGACTAATTAATGTATATTGCTATAAAGTTTGCTACTGTTTGTAAATTGATGAATGCTGTATAGCAAAATTTTCTGGTGTAATAGCAGGAGTGCGATTGAGAATTTTGCAATCTGCTATATACTGTTGGCATTGTTGGTAAAATCAACGACTTGATTGACTGCTGTGCATTCAATTAGAAGAGTTACTGTGATACTGGTGCAATTTGTCATATGCTTCTTATAACCGTAAGGGTAATTTTCTAGCAATTTGAGCACTATTGCTTCATTACATCAAAGAAAGGAACCCTTGCATGTCCCAACCCCAATGAGCAATAAACTGACTCATCTTGAAGGGGTAATACAACTGCTACATCATACATATTACAAAGCAAGCTCCAAGCCTTGAGCTATAGGCAGTAATACAAAGAAAAATCAAGAAGTATAAGGTGCACAAGAGGGGTGGAAAAACAAAAGCCGAGCTGTAATTCATGCCTCCACGAATGCTCCCTCCTCACATCTATACACTTAGGATGTGGACACACCCATTAGCTGGTCCCTTTGGCCATGTCACTTGGCCATGAAGTCTTAACCCTCCGTTACCATCATTACTATTCACTAATACCTATCAATTGAAGGGTGGACTAGGGAAATGTTACTTCCCCTTAGGGGCTAGATGGACCTAATAGGGTTGACCTTTAGCCACCCCTACCAAGGGAGAAAACATCTTTGTGAGATCAAGGTCCTGATTCTGGAAGGGGATCCTTGTTTGAAGTATTAAATTGCCCATGACATTCAAGTTTGGTTTACTTAGATGCATTGATGGTCTTTGTCCCTGAGGACTAGTTGCTTTCATTGGAACCCTTGTTGTTCATGTCAGGTGGTTCAGCAGCCCAGGTCTTGGGCACCTTCTCCACAGGTACCCAAGCCCTTTAGAGAAGCATATTGGCACAAATAGGTGAAGTGTTGTTAATTTTAGTTCACAATGGTATGTTCTATGCTTAGCACAATTACTTCAATGTTGCTTAAGCAGCCCAATAGCAATTTCAATTTAGATTTCGAGTAGCAATCACATTAACCATTAATCACATTAACTGCAAAAATAGATAGAACATGAAACAAAATGCAGAAGACAAGCCAAGACAAGAGGACACCAGATTTGGCAGATGCCAGGGAAAAACCCCAATGCGGGGAAAACCCTTTGATCAATTCTTCTTATAATTATATCAAAAATTTCAGCAGAGAGAGAGAGAGAGAGTACAATAGTCAAAATTGACTTGTCAAATTCAAGTCAAAACAGGCCTGTCAAAATCTGCGATTTTTTGCAGCAGTCAACAACCCTAACTAGAAAGTCAACGTTGGTCAAAACAACAATAGAATGTCCTCCAAATAGTTTGGTCTTCCCCAATCAAACTCAGCGTGATCAGAAGGTCAAAGTCAGCCCAAAACAGTCCAGTCAACCTCGGTCAAAGGAGAGAGAAAACTACTGTGATTTTCTGTGGTCAACCTGCAATTCGGTCTGCGATCAAAGTGCTCAGAAAACCTCGGTTTCTGTGCCAAAAACTGTGGCCTGCTGAGACAGAAATATTCCCAAAAGGTCGAAGTCAAATGATGCCCAGAAGGTGCTGGTCAACGCTGGTCAAACTGCAGTCAATTCTTGTAATTTCGGCCCTGTAATTCAGCTTCATCCTTCTTGATCCACACATGTGAGAGAGAAGAATGCCCAATGTAGTACAAACCAATGAGAGAAGGAGAGAGAATGTGTGAGTGATAAAGATGCCAAATGAGGTGAGAGGTCAATTGTATTTATGCAATTCGTTGTGGGTGAAGAGACACGCCCATTGGGCTTCTTGAGCCTACATGATGATGTGGCCGACCTGAACAATTTGCACATATGTGGGCATAAATTCAAAATCACGCTTCTACTTGTCCAAACGAGATGATCTTTATATCAATTTTGGCCCTCTCGAAAAGAGGAATTTAATGCAATTGTCATCTCCATCAAATGAGCTGTCCCAAGGTGGAATTTGGCCCTAGTTGCCAATTTTAACAAGTGTTGAGACTCTTGGGCCTCCTAGCAGCAACATTGAATGACACGTCCCAAATCATCTCAAGCACCCAAGATGTTGGATGACTTTGCTCCATATTTGATGATTCTTCAGGATGACATAGTTGGACCCAACATGCCCCCAGGCCAACCTTGACATAGATTGATGGGTGGTAGATGATTTAGAGCCTAGAGGAGGATGGTCTCACATTGAGAGACCAGGGAGGGCTTGTTGCACCTAAGAAACCCTCAATGTTGGAGTAGAGGAGGCCGCTTTTGTTAATTTTGGCAGCTAGTGGGGAATTTCCTAGTCTACATTTGATTATGAAATATTATTTTGAAGTGATTAAATAAAGGAATTTGATTTTGGTCATCACGTTGACTTCAATCTATTTGGAGGGAAAAATATTAATTTGAAAAAATTGAAATTGGTTAAGGTCAGCGTCAAGTTGTCTCACTCTTCCAATCGACGCGTCCCTTCGATCTCACAATCAACTATAAATAACCAATCGTGTTAGTCACTTTGGCATGATGATTCATATCTCTCTCTGCAATTTCGCTTTCAGATGCATCTCCCCTTTGGATTTTGCAAAGGTTTTTGTTTGACGTGCTAAAGGTCTCTCGCTTTGCTACAAGACTCTTGCATATGCTATAGGACTCTTACTCTATCTATAGGACTCTCTCACTCAACCACGGGTCTAGACTCTCTCGCTCAGCCACATGTCTATACTCTCTCGTTTAGCCATAGGTCTATACTCTTGCTTAGCCACAAAACTATACTCTCTCACTCTTATGATTGTACTCTTGCAAGACTATGCTATTGCACCTTGCTGGTCTATGATTTCTCATTGATTAGTCTCGCATCTTTGCTCTGGATATGATCTCGCATTGTCAGAATTGGTCTCACATCTCTGTAATAGATATGGTCTCACATTAGTATGATTCACATCACTGTATGGGCATCAATTTATTACTTCATTCCTCTGTGATATAGTTGGCATCGATACATAGTATGTATGGCATCAAAACTCTGTCTTGAATATATATATATATAATATATATACTCTATGGTCTGTCCAGTGGCATTCACTCAGTGGCATCAACTTATATGGCTCACATTATTTCTGAGATACATGTTGAGATCTTGTCACCAGTGACCTTGAAGAGAAACCCTAATAAGGATTGTAATCTTGATTCAAATATATAAGCAAAGACCCTGTTGACTGACACGACTTTGGTTCTGAACCGTGATCTATGGCGGGGTCCTTGAAGAAGACTTGGCAATATATTATTTATGATGACAATTGATAGTAATGATATGAATATAGCTTCTTGAGATAGTGACATGTCAACTGCTCTCTAGAGATTAGATCATTCAGTCATAGGAGGCCAGATGTAATGATGTATCTCACTATGGATGCACTTTGTATCTCAGCTGAACAATTGGTGAATATCTAATAGAAGAAGAATTTGGATGGGTTTTCCCCCTTGTGGGGTTTTGCTCTGGTCACTGACCTAAAGCGTGGTGTCCTGCTTTTCTTTTGATATTCCTTTTATTGTTTTGCTGCATTGTTGATGATATTGTTCTTTCTACATAATTGCTAATGATGTTAAGATGTATGTGGGTTGAATGCAATATATGTAAAAGTTAAAAAATGTAATTATCTAAAGCAAAGAATAATATGCCCTATGAAATTAACAACTTTTAGTCACTGGAGACCCATGGAGACCACTTTCTGGTGCCCTAGCTGGATCTTGTGACCCCACAAGAGGCAATGAGGTGAATTTGAGGGTCAACCCTCAAATCATGGACTTGACATACTTCACCACCTTGGACACCTCATCACCCTTGGACATGGCATTTGGAGCGCCTGCATTGGATGACATCAGCCCTAGAGAGCTTACAACTCACCCGTGTGGGCTAATTAGGGCTTATTTCATAAAGTTAATGGGTTGGCTTGTAAGCCAAACATGTTTTAGCATCAAACTTGTTATAGGGGCTTTCATTAGGCTAATTATTAGTCCTACTCATATAAATAAAGGAGTGGCTCGTTGTGTTAGATTATTATCACTTGTGACATAATTGGCCCTCTTAGAGTTTTTGGCCTTCTTCGATTCTTGTGGAGATGTGATTCTATGGTGTATTTTGCTACTTGGAGCTATTTCTTTGGCATTGGAGATTTTAACTTTGGGTTAATAAAGGATTGTTCATGCATTTTATCTTGTAAGTAAGCCTTGGATTTGATAAATTATTATTCTATGTCTAATGTATGGAATGATTTGTTATCTAGGGTTTCCATTGTGCTAGTTTTTATTGAAGATCAATGTATGGAATCTAGATAATGATATTGTGTGCATTACTCATATATAGAATGTGAATGGCAATCCATTTGGTGTATCTTTAAACTAGCTCTCCCAAGTGACCTTGGTCCCTCACAAAAATAATAGGTAGGGTTTTGAGCTAGGGCTTCAAATTTCATTTACTCCTTACTAAGATTTAGCGATTTTCACCCCCATAGACTCCATCATCTCAAGGATTAGGCTCTGGCCTTGTCATTGGTCAATTACACACAAATCTTACCCTAAAACTCATTTTCCTTCTCTTTATCGTTTTTTCGGCCCTCTTAAGGTCAACCCGCTAGTTAGGGAATTTTGGTGTGTGGAAGGATTCAACATTGGAAGGAGCCTTGATTGCCTCAAAATCAACTCCCTTTAATGGCCAATCCATCCATTTTAAGGCTAAATTTTTCCCTAGTTAGATTTTGCCCTAGGAAACCTTAGCTTGCCCTAGGCTTCAACATGGGGCCTTGTTGTAGGTTTCTTGTTCCATTTGGTTGCTAACATTCATCATTAGGAAACCTTTGGTTTGCCCATTGATTCTAAGTTGATCCATTTGGATTGCTATCTCTTAATCCCTAAATAGGCCTTATTAGAGGATGCAAATTGTCTTTCTCGCTTATAGAGCCTTGTCCTTAAGAAGAATTGTCCTATATAAGCCTCTCTTGTCACCTTGATCCTTGAATTTGATATATCCTTAGGTGACCTAATTAAAGGGAAGCCTCCTAGTGTTGAAAGTCCACAAAGGGCAGGAGGTAGTGGGTGTGGTGACAGTGGGTCACACCTCATTGTTGCCCCTTTATCTAGTTTTTGACTTGTAGGTTACCTGTTAATTCTAGATAACAATGGTATGTTCTATGCTTAGCACAATTTACTTCAATGTTCCTTTTGCAGCCCAATAACAATTTCCAATTATTTCTAGTAGCAATCACATTAACCATTAATCACATTGACGACTAAGTCACCAGGTTCGTGTTTGTGTTCGAGTTTGGCGACCTTGAAATTCGAATAAAGTTCGAAACCTAAAATTTTTCCGATAAAGTTCGACATAAAATTCGACATATAGAAATTTGAAAAAAATATGTATATATATATATAAAAAAAATCAATTTAAAGTCAAATTCAAAGTCCACAATGCACATTGCAAACACATAAGCTTATTGCTCAAACATTTAAATCATTTCCACATAATTTTATAAACCATGAAAGCGAGTGCCAATAAAGAACCAACTTCCATACATGTAACATAGTAAACAAGGTGAGAAATCCATCATAGACATTCGCACCCATATCAAATTCAACAAAACCATGGGCCATATCAGATTTCATATATTGAAAAACAATCTGATAAAAAAGTAATCAAAATATATAAACTCAAAAGTTTAAAGTAGCTTGGCAGTTTTAGAAAATTGTTCATGCAAAAAGTAAACTAGAAATTTAAAACAAGAACATAAGTTTTATTCATGATGTTCCTGTGGCCCACTTGTTATATCAAAAAGTTCTATATCATCAAGAGTAGTAGAAGTTGTGAATCCACTAGATGCTTCAGCATCAGATTCATCACTCAATTTCCTGTCAATGTCACTATCAATGTACAAATCAACTTCATCCATTGATGCATTTGGAACAGGATTGATCCATGGAGTAGAGGAATTGGATGACTCTTTAGCCACATTTTTCAAAGCCAACTGCAAGTTACTACGAACATAAACAAGAACTTCAAATCTTCCAGATAACAATCTATTTCTTTTCTTGGAATGAATGTGGTCAAAGGAACTCCAATTCCTTTCACATGCTGATGCACTTGATCCTTGACTTAAGATACGAATTGCAAAATTTTGCAATTTTGGTGCCCCTGAACCTGAAAATTCCCACCATACTGCTGGATCACTTTTGCTCCTGTCATACTTTGCTGATTGTTTTCCAAATAACCCTTTTTCTAACCTGTATGCCCTCAACTGACTTCTGACCAAACCTGCAATTTTTGGATCTGGATTTAGCTTCTCAATAGCTTGGATAAGTCCATTCATGACTTCTTCATCCCTATGTCTTGGTAACCCAAACAATCTAGGGTCCAAATAGCATGCTGCTGCATGTAATGGACTATGCATCATCTTCCATCTTTGATCAATTAAATCCCATATATCCTGGTAATCAGCGTCCACATTATTAAAAGCACTTACAATGGTCTCATTGCAATGATCAATGCTTTCATAAACAAAACCCACACAAGGTTTGTCACCATCAACCATGCGGAGCACATTAACAATTGGGCCACATATTTTTAAAACCTTGTTTGCATTTTCCCAAAAGCCATTATTGAGCACTATTTGTTCAACATTTTTCCCCTTAGTTTCTTTTGAAAGGGTAGATCTCTCCCACTCAATATTGCAAAAAACAACTCTTAGGCTCTCTTTTTCCTCAACAACTCTTTGTAGAGTAATATAAAAAGTGGCAAACCTTGTATATCAAGGCCTCAACAACTCTTTTGATGCATTCTTCCTATATATGCTCAAAGTGAGATGATGGTTGATGATGAAGTTTGCAATTGTTTTGGCTCTTCAGATTGTCTCATTGACCCAAGGAAATTTGGCTAAGTCATGCAACATTAAATCCAAGCAGTGAGCTGTGCAAGGGGTCTAATAAATGTGATTATACTTTTCCATAATCAACTTCCCTGCACCAACATAATTTGATGCATTATCTGTAATAACATGGACTACATTTTCCTCCCCAACCTCTTGAATTGCTTCTTCCAAAATTCCAAAAATAAATTCTGATGTCTTCACTTGATCCATTGCATTTAGTGCTTTCAAGAAAAGTACCCCTTGAGGACTATAAACAAGGACATTGATCAATGGGCGATGACACAAATCTTTCCAACCATCACTCAAAATTGTGCATCTTGTAAGCTTCCAAGACTCTTTAATCTGAACCAACTTTCCCGTCACTCTGTCTTTTGTTTTCTTTAGCAAAGTTGTCCTTAAAGCTTCAGATCAGGGAGGAACATAGACTTTCCCAAAATCAATGTCCTTTTTAATTACATTTTTGAAATATGGACTCCTCGCCACATTAAAGGGAATTGCACATGCATAAAAGAATTTTGCAACAACATCATCAACTTCTTGTTTCTCAACAGGTTTCCATAATTGATTTAATGTTTTGGTTCCACTTGTTTTTACTTGAGTAGAACTTGATCCACCAATGGTTGAGATTGAATTAATGGTGTTGGAGGAAGACATGGCAATCTCCCTCTCAATTCGCTGCCTCTTATTTTCCCTTTTCTCCTTTTCCATCTTTGAAGTGAAATAGTCTTTCTCCACTGTGGTTTTTTGTTCATCAGAGATCTTAGTGCAACCTTCAACACCACCTCCACTTCCATTGCTAATACTGAGAAGGTGATCCACTGCTCTAGTTAAAGAGCCAATGAATTGATGTCCACACAACTGACACAAAAGAGTTTTCCTCTCTTTTTTGACAAAATTCCATGCAACAACAATTGATTTTGGGGGTGCCATTGAAATTTGAAGGTTCTGAACTTCTGATTGTTGAAGACTAAGGTGAAGGCTTGAAGCCTGAAATGTCTGCATTTTTTTTTAATTTACATACTAATTAGTTTCATATTTTTTTTGCAAAACGAAATTATGAAAGTTTGAAACTATAATTTATAAAATAAATTAAGGAGTCTGAATCTCTCACGCTGAAGCCTGAGAGTCTAGACACTATATTAAAAAAACTAGTAAATTGTAATTTGTGACTTACTGATAAATTGTATTTAATTGATAAAAACTAGTAAATTGTATTGAACTGATAAAAAAATGTGTATTTAAATTTTTGACTTACCTGGAGGCTGGAGTCTGGAGTCTGGACAGTGCGGCTTGCTGGAGGTTGCTTGAAGGCGGCGCACTGCTCTGTCAGAACTGCAACCCTCAACATAACTGTGTATGCGTGCAGTGTGCCATTGTGCAGGAGGCCGAGCTATGTGGCGGCTGGTCGAGCTGTGTATGTCGGTGCGCTGCACTAGTCACTTGTAGGCTGTGTATGCCGGCGTCGAGACTCGGAAACCCGTCGAAAACCCTTTGAAAACCCGCAGAGAGCTGTGTATGCTGTGGATTGGTCATGGTTCTGTTTTCACATTTATGGTCACGGTTCTGTTTATAAAACAAAACACAAAACTTGCGGGCCGCAAGTTGGAACAAAACCAAACCCACGGGCCTGCAAACAATGAAACCTATTTTTTCCTTTTTTTTTTGGTTTTCTTAATTTTTAAACAGCGAAAAGGCCCGCATAAAATTCATTTTTTTTAAAACGGAGAAAAAATGAACCCAAACGAATACAAACGAATTTAATGGCATTTTTTTTATTGAAGTTCGGCATTTTGTTCGTCATTTTGTTCGTGTTCGACATTTTATTCGAGTTCGGGATCTTGTTCGGCGAACTTGAACGAATAAATTCGAATTCTGTTGAAGTTCGGCGAATTTCGAATTTATTCTATTAAGTTCGCTGAACCCGGTGACTAAGATTGACGGTAAATGCAGATAGAACATAAAACAAATAGCAAAAGACAAACCAAGACAAGAGAACACCGGATTTGGCGGATGCCAGGGAAAAACCCCAATGTGGGGAAACCCTTTGATCAAATCTTCTTCTTATTATTCAATAGTTCAATAGAGAGAAAAAGTACAAAAGTCAAATAGACTAGCCCAATACAAAGTCAAATCAACCTTGTCAAATTTGGTCAAAGGAGAGAGAAGACTGCTTTAATTTTCTGTTGTCAAACAACGGTCAAACCTGAAGTACATGCAGGTTAACCAACCCAGAATTTCTCGATTCTTGTGCCCATCAATGCAACTTGAGAAAATCGAATGTTTGACCCAAAAACCGAAGTCAAACTCAGTCAAATGCACCTTGGTCAACGCTGGTCAAACCTATTCTTGAAGTCTGAAATTTGGCCTGTAATTCTGCCTAGAAAATTTGTCCTCCTAGCCACTGTGTGAGAGAGAACGCGACTTCCCAAGAGCTATACGAACTAGTCTGATGAAGAGTGAGGTCTCTTCTATTTATAAACCTTGTTGGGTGAAGAGACATATCCATTGGGCTTCTTGAGCCTACATTAAGTTGATGCGGACCTGAACAATTTGCACATGTGTGGCCATAAATTCAAAATCACACTTTTGCTTATCCGAATGAGATGATCTTTATATCAATCTTGGACCCCTCGAAAAGAGGAATCCAATGTAATCATCATCTCCATCAAATGAGCTGTCCCAAGGTATTTTAACACCTGCTCTCAACTAGGGAGAATTCCACCTACCAATCCATCTGTCATCATCATGCCATCTTGTCATCATGTACCATCTCTGTCATCTCTACTATGCTCTGTTGAACCATGAAGTAATAATGAAGAAGAATTGATCGAGAGTGAGTCACAAGACCTTACCACTCCACTGACAAAAGTCAGTCCAGAGGTAGAACCTCAAATGATCCTAGATCAAGTTGTTGAACACCATGCGTCCTAGTCATAGGGAGTACGACAGTACACGATGCGCCCATCGGTAGTGCTATGGTCCCTATCCACGTTTCCCAACTCATTGGCTAGATGAGAGATACTTCCCATGAGTCTCGGACTCCATGGGTAGGATATATGCTAGGGCATCAATAGGAGAAGGTGAACCGCTCATCTTGCTCATATGCCATAGGAGAAGGTGAACGACTCATCCTATGCATATGTCAATCGTAGGGAAAGGTGAACCACGCACCCTACATACATGTGTTCGCAATCGTAGGGGAAGGTGAACCACTCACCCTACACACATGTCAACCATCATGGGGTATCACAGGGGAAGGTGAACCACTCACCCTATGGTCTCTTATAGCTCCAAGAAGTACCCCAAGCCCCCAGGAGCTCCCAGAGCTCAGTGTCCAACTCATGCGGGAACCTCATAGGAGGGTCTTTCCACGACTCCAAGTCGCTCACGGAAGGCTAAGAATTTTACCTTCCTTAAGGTCTTCGTGAGAATGTTTGCGACCTGCTCATCTGTCCTGATGTGATGGAATCTTATTGCACCTCGTTGTACCATATCCCGGATAAAGTGGTACCTAATATTAATGTGCTTGGAGCGGTCGTGGAACACGGGATTCTCTGAAAGGAAAATCCCACTTTGTTTGTCGCAGAAGATCACAATGGTATCCAACACGTGCTCAAATAGCTCACTGAAGAGCTTCCTCAACCAAACAACTTCACAACAGGCCATACTAGCAACAATGTATTCGACCTCGATAGTGCTTAAAGCAACCGATTTCTGCTTCCTACTCATCCAAGATATTGAAGCAGATCCCAATGAGAAGCAACATCCAGACGTGCTCTTACGATCCACCACACTGCTAGCCCAATCAACCTCAGTATATCCATTTGGCCTCAAATTTCTGGCAGTGTATCTCAAATCATAGTTGATTGTGCCACAAAGATATCTCAAGAGATTCTTAGCAGCAATCCAATGTATGTGATGAGGCTTGACCATAAATTGACTCAATGTATTCACGATGAAGTATATGTCTGGACGGGAGTCTACCAAGAACATCAAGGCCCCTACAAGTTGTCAATGTTGAAATTTGGTACCGGAGGACAGGTGGTTCCCTTAGGCTTTGATCTTTGGCCTAGGGAAAAGTGTCCAAAAGAATTTAATTTTTCTCCTAAAGTGACTTTATAATTTTATAAAGTTAAATCTAATTTAAAAGTGACTTTAAGTGATAAAGTTACTAAGTCTAATTTTAAAGTAATTTTTATAAAGTAAATGAAAAATTAGAAAGGAAAAGTGACTTTGGAAATAAATGACTAAGTGGGTCTTTATTAAAGTGGGGTGAATTAAAAAATAGAAAGTGAGATTTAAATGAGCATTTTAATCTCAGCCATTGATCTAAATCTATTTCAGCTATTGGATTTAGAGATCACCCAAAAGTCACTTGGATCACCCAAAAGTCACTTGGAGTTATATTAAAGGAGGAAAATGAGGAAAAGGTCATTCATTCTTTCA
This sequence comes from Pinus tabuliformis, assembly GCA_031772625.1. Classification (NCBI taxonomy): domain Eukaryota; kingdom Viridiplantae; phylum Streptophyta; class Pinopsida; order Pinales; family Pinaceae; genus Pinus; species Pinus tabuliformis. The sequence goes on along the minus strand of CM062817.1, from coordinate 1,914,783,528 downwards.
TGAGCAGATTGGGAGAAGGAGAGCAAGAGAGCAAGAGAGATTTCTGAGCAGGGAGGAGAAGGAGACAACAGCTTGGCACACATTCCAAGGCAGCAATTGAGCAGATTTGTACAGCTGATTCAACACATAGTGAAAGGCAGATTTTTGCACAAAAATCGAGGAGCAATTTGCTGATTTTTCTGCACACAAAATGGAGGCCGTATAGCATTTATTGCTGTCCTGTTTGCTGTAATTTCCAGATTGCTGTGAGGCACAGGAAAGGAGATAAGTTGTAAATTTGCTTGCTGATTTTTTGCTGAATAATTCTCACTATAAAAAGGCAATTTTCAGAAATAAAGAAGAGCTCTCAAACTGGTTTTCCCCAAGAGTTGTAGGGGGTTTTTCCAGGGTCAAGTTGACAAAAAATATCAGTGTTTTAATGTGTTTTAATGGCTGTTTTTGATTTCTGATTTTTAATTCTGCAATTTCCAGCATTCTGAAAAATTTCCAGAATTTGTGTTTTCAGCAATATTTATTTTTTCAGTCTGTTAAATGTATGGTTATGGGAATGGGCATTTAACTACATGGGAGAAATAAGGAGAAACTGAAAACCGGGGTGGGAAAACAGAAATTTTTACATAGTATCAGAGCTTGAGTGCTGAAGGGCAGTTTGGGACAGCAAAAGGAAAAATTACAGTTGCTGATTTTTCACTCAGAAAATTCCAGCAAGCTGATTTTTTCATAAACAGCAGTTTTATCTTTACTACAGCAGTGCTAGTTTTCAGTTTTAGGACAGCAGGATGTCATTGGGATTGAGGGTGGAGGATAGGCTAGATGGGCATATAAATTACAGCGTTTGGAAGGAGAGAATGCAGAGTATATTTGAGGAGGCAAAAGTCTGGGATATCATGGTGCATACCGCACAGAACCCTGTTGTTGTGCCCATTGATGTTACTCAGTTGGCTGAGTATAAAAAGAAGAACAATAAGGGTAAGAGGCTGATTCTAGACGGAATCAAAGACCATTGCATTCCTCATGTGAGAGGAAAGAGCAATGCCCATGAGATGTGGACAGCATTGTCCAATCTCTACCAGAGTACCAATGAGAACCGGAAGATGGTCCTGAAGGAGAAGCTGAAGAACATTAAGATGGGGAATGATAGTGCAGCTGGATATCTCACAAAGATTACCAATGTGAGAGATGAGTTGGCAGCGATTGGAGAGGCCATTCCATCCACTGAGTTGGTGCGGATTGTAGTGAATGGCCTCCCCCGTTCATGGTTGAACATTGCTGATGGGGTTCGTGCACGTGAGACCCTTCCCACATGGGAGAGGTTTTGGGATGATTGCATTCAGACAGAGATCAGGAAAGGACAGCTTGGGGCAGCCAAGCCAGTTGAGTAGGATGAGGACGTAGCACTGGTGGCAGGAGGCAAGAAAGGCAAAGGGAAGAAGCAGGCTTCCACAAGCGGTGGTGGAGGCAAAGACAAAGGTAAAGGTAAACAGAGTAACTCACAGAAGGACTATTCCAAAGTGAAGTGTTGGAATTGTCAAAAGATGGGACACTATGCAGTTGTGTGTCCGGAGAAGAAGAAGAAGAAGGGGAAGAACCAGGATGTGGCAGCTTCAGCTGAGATTGAGGACTTTGCAGGTCGTTTTGATCGGGAGTTTGCGTTCACTACATGTGAGTCCTTTAGTGCAGTATCACCTGCCACACAGGTTCAGAGGGAGCATGCTTTTCCCTCGATTAGCGGAGCATCTACAGGTATCTGGTATGTGGACAGTGGGGCTTCACGTCACATGACAGGAGTCCGTGAGTACTTCTCAGAGCTTTCAGAGAGTGGCACTGATATTGAGGTAGTACTCGGTGATGACAAAGTTGTTAGAGCAGTCGGGGTGGGGACAGTGACATTTCAGAGGGAGTCCAAACCTCCCTTGAAGGTGTCAGAGGTTCTTTATGTGCCAGGGATGAGGAAGAACCTCATATCCGTCTCAGCTTTGGAGGACAGAGGATATGAGGTACTGTTCAGGGGAGGACAGGTGTTGATGTATCCTAGGGGCACTCCAGCTGATTCAGCTAGAGTGATAGGTGTACGCCATGCAAAGGTGTACAAGTTTGCATTCCAACCCCTTTTGGCATTGAGTAGTAGTACCGACAGCAGAGCTAGCAGTTCTGAGCTGTGTGAGATTTGGCACCGCAGGATGGGACATATGTATCATGGAGCCTTGAGGACATTGCGGGAGATCACTACAGGTGTGCCAGATTTCAGTACTGATCACTTTGATACTTGCAGAGGTTGTGCGATGGGCAAATTTGCCAAATCCCCTTTTCCCAGCAGTGACAGCAGAGCGACGGGGATACTTGATTTGATTCATTTCGATGTGAGCAGTCGGATGTCTCATGTTTCCTTGAGTGGATATGAGTACTATGTTTTATTCATTGATGATCACTCCAGGAGGACCTGGATTTATTTTTTGAAGACCAAGAGTGAGGTCTTCAAGTGGTTTCAGGAGTTCAGAGCTCTTGTGGAGACTCAGACAGGTCGAAAGATCAAGTCCTTGAGGTCGGACAATGGAGGAGAGTACACCCTTGGAGAGTTTGTTGACTATTGTGTGGAGGCAGGCATTAGGAGGGAGTTCACTGTTCCTTACAACCCCCAGCAGAACGGGGTTGCAGAGAGGAAGAACAGATCCATCATAGGGGCTGCCAAAGCCATGTTACATGATCAGGGGTTGCCATTGTTCTTGTGGGCAGAGGCCTGCAACACAGCTGTTTACTTGCAGAACAGGAGTCCGCATCGTGCCTTGGGGCACATGACTCCGGAGGAGGCTTTCTCTGGGAAGAAGCCTGATATTGGTCATCTTCATATCTTTGGATGCATTACATACTCCTATATACCCAAGGAGAAGAGGACCAAACTAGAGCCCACTGCAGAGAAGGGTATCTTTGTGGGCTACAGTGAGACCTCAAAGGCCTTTCGGATTTACATTCCTGCACAGAGGAGAGTTGTTGTCAGACGGGATGTGAAGTTCGAGGAGGACAGGGCCTTTAGGAGGTCATGGGAGTTAGAGTATCTGGATCAGCCAGACCCTCAGCAGCAGTTGAGTCAGTCGCAGGGATCCAGTGGGCAGGGATCAGGAGGATCAGGAGGTACATCTATGAGGATGTCAGGTCCGTCAGTGAGCAGTGGCTCATCGAGCCAGAGGGGTGGTGCTCCGGGCAGCATTCAGAGCAGTTCACAGAGCAGTTCACTAGGGAGTCCACTGATGGACAGTTCACACGGTACCTCAGCTTCTACAGGTTCAGGAACAGGCAGGAGGACAACAGACAGACAGTCAGGAGTTCAGGCTACTGATGATGATGAGGAGGAGGAGTTTCATTCTCCGGTGGGAGAAGTGCGCTCAGGGAAGAGGAAGCCCAAGTGGCTTCAGGACACCTTGAGAGATGCCACATCTGTTGCTGAGCCGAAGAGGCCGGTCAGAGAGAGTAGACCACCTGAGAGGTTTTGTAGCTATATGGCGATGGTTACCAACATCCTTGACTCTGAGCCTTCTAGCTATGAGGAGGCAGCTAGCCAGCAGGTCTGGAGAGAGGCCATGCAGGAGGAGTATTCTTTTATCATGAAGAATGATGTTTGGGAGGTGGTGCCGAGGCCTGAGGGCAAATCCGTGGTTACTTCCAGATGGCTTTACAAGGTAAAGCATGTTGCAGATAGCGACATTGAGAAATTCAAAGCGAGGTTTGTGGCTAGAGGGTTTTCCCAGGTAGAGGGAGTTGATTATGAGGAGACCTTCGCTCCCGTGGCTCGATATACTTCGATCCGCTCCATTATATCGATAGCAGCAGAGATGGGTTGGAAGATCCACCAGATGGATGTGAAGACCGCATTTCTCAATGGCTTCATACAGGAGGAGGTGTACATTGAGCAGCCACAGGGCTTTGAGGTGCATGGGAAGGAGTCCCATGTGTGCAGACTGAAGAAGGCCCTTTATGGCCTGAAGCAAGCTCCCAGAGCTTGGTACTCCAGGATAGATACATACTTGCAGGGGATGGGTTTCACAAAGAGTGAGGCAGATCCGAACCTTTACTTTATTGTGATTGGTGAGGAGCCTCTCATTCTGGTGCTGTATGTGGATGACTTGATCATTACAAGTGCAGAGAGACTCATAGAGCACTGCAAGAGAGATCTTGCGGCGGAGTTTGAGATGAAGGACATCGACCTGATGCATTACTTTTTGGGTTTGGAGGTGTGGCAGGAGGAGGGGCATTTCTTCCTGGGGCAGAGGAAGTATATTGTGGACATCCTTAGCAGATTCCACATGGAGGATTGTAGACCCATGTCGACACCGATGATCACCAACTGGAAGAAGCTTCATGCTTCGGATTCCGAGTTGGTGGATCCCACATTGTACAGGCAACTGATTGGTTCCTTGATGTATTTGGTCAACACTAGACCAGATATCTGTTTTGCAGTCAACACGATGAGTCAGTTTATGTGTGAGCCTAGGAAGGTTCACTGGGTGGCTGCAAAACACATTTTGCGGTACTTGCAGGGGACAGTGGATTATGGTCTGGACTACAGGCAGGGAGATGGAGTGAGATTGGCAGGATACACTGATTCTGATTGGGCAGGTTGTGCTTCTGATAGGAAGAGCACTTCAGGGTGTTGTTTTGGGTTGGGTTCAGCAGTAGTGTCATGGTTCAGCCGGAAGCAGCAGTCAGTAGCACTGAGTTCAGCGGAAGCAGAGTATATGGCAGCCAGTCTAGCTAGTTGTGAGGCCATCTGGCTTCGCAAGATGTTGTTTGGCTTATTTGGTCAGCCGTTGAGACCTTCAGTGATTTACTGTGATAATCAGAGTTGCATTAAACTCATGGAGAATCCAGTATTTCATGACAGGTCAAAGCATATCGGGATCAGATATCATTTCATCAGAGACTATGTTCAGAAGGGAGCTGTGAAGCTTGAGTATATTTCCACTGATGAGCAGGTTGCAGATATCCTTACCAAAGCCTTACCACGGGGCAAGCATGTCTACTTCAGAGACAAGATGGGTGTGGTGAGGAACACCTTCCTCGGTAAGAGGGAGTGTTGAAATTTGGTACCAGAGAACAGGTGGTTCCCTTAGGCTTTGATCTTTGGCCTAGGGAAAAGTGTCCAAAAGAATTTAATTTTTCTCCTAAAGTGACTATAATTTTATGAAGTTAAATCTAATTTAAAAGTGACTTTAAGTGATAAAGTTACTAAGTCTAATTTTAAAGTAACTTTTATAAAGTAAATGAAAAATTAAAAAGGAAAAGTGACTTTGGAAATAAATGACTAAGTGGGTCTTTATTAAAGTGGGGTGAATTAAAAAATAGAAAGTGAGATTTAAATGAGCATTTAATCTCAGCCATTGATCTAAATCTATTTCAGCCATTGGATTTAGAGATCACCCAAAAGTCACTTGGAGTTATATTAAAGGAGGAAAAGGAGGAAAATGTCATTTATTCTTTCATGAGCAGATTGGGAGAAGGAGAGCAAGAGAGCAAGAGAGATTTCTGAGCAGGGAGGAGAAGGAGATAACAGCTTGGCACACATTCCAAGGCAGCAGTTGAGCAGATTTGTACCGCTGATTCAGCACATAGTGAAAGGCAGATTTTTGCACAAAAATCGAGGAGCAGTTTGCTGATTTTTCTGCACACAAAACGGAGGCAGTACAACATTTATTGCTGTCCTGTTTGCTGAAATTTTCAGATTGCTGTGAGGCACGGGAAATGAGATAAGTTGTAAATTTGCTTGTTGATTTTTTTGCTGAATAATTCTCACTGTAAAAAGGCAATTTTCAGAAATAAAGAAGAGCTCTCAAACTGGTTTTCCCCAAGAGTTGTAGGGGGTTTTTCCAGGGTCAAGTTGACCAAAAATATCAGTGTTTTAATGTGTTTTAATGGCTGTTTTTGATTGCTAATTTTTAATTCTGCAATTTCCAGCATTCTGAAAAATTTCCAGAATTTGTGTTTTCAGCAATATTTATTTTTTCAGTCTGTTAAATGTATGGTTATGGGAATGGGCATTTAACTACATGGGAGAAATAAGGAGAAACTGAAAACCGGGGTGGGAAAACAGAAATTTTTACATGGTATCAGAGCTTGAGTGCTGAAGGGCAGTTTGGGACAGCAAAAGGAAAAATTACAGTTGTTGATTTTTCACTCAGAAAATTCCAGCAAGCTGATTTTTTCATAAACAACAGTTTTATCTTTACTACAGCAGTGCTATTTTTCAGTTTTAGGACAGCAGGATGTCATTGGGATTGAGGGTGGAGGATAGGCTGGATGGGCATATAAATTACAGCGTTTGGAAGGAGAGAATGCAGAGTATCTTTGAGGAGGCAGAAGTCTGGGATATCATGGTGCATACTGCGCAGAACCCTGTTGTTGTGCCCACTGATGTTACTCAGTTGGCTGAGTATAAAAAGAAGAACAATAAGGGTAAGAGGCTGATTCTAGACGGAATCAAAGACCATTGCATTCCTCATGTGAGAGGAAAGAGCAATGCCCATGAGATGTGGACAGCATTGTCCAATCTCTACCAGAGTACCAATGAGAACCGGAAGATGGTCCTGAAGGAGAAGCTGAAGAACATTAAGATGGGGAATGATAGTGCAGCTGGATATCTCACAAAGATTACCAATGTGAGAGATGAGTTGGCAGCGATTGGAGAGGCCATTCCATCCACTGAGTTGGTGCGGATTGTAGTGAATGGCCTCCCCCGTTCATGGTTGAACTTTGCTGATGGGGTTCGTGCACGTGAGACCCTTCCCACATGGGAGAGGTTTTGGGATGATTGCATTCAGACAGAGATCAGGAAAGGACAGCTTGGGGCAGCCAAGCCAGTTGAGCAGGATGAGGACGTAGCACTGGCGGCATGAGGCAAGAAAGGCAAAGGGAAGAAGCAGGCTTCCACAAGCGGTGGTGGAGGCAAAGGCAAAGGTAAAGGTAAACAGAGTAACTCACAGAAGGACTATTCCAAAGTGAAGTGTTGGAATTGTCAAAAGATGGGACACTATGCAGTTGTGTGTCCGGAGAAGAAGAAGAAGAAGGGGAAGAACCAGGATGTGGCAGCTTCAGCTGAGATTGAGGACTTTGCAGGTCGTTTTGACCGGGAGTTTGCGTTCACTACATGTGAGTCCTCTAGTGCAGGATCACCTGCCACACAGGTTCAGAGGGAGCATGCTTTTCCCTCGATTAGCGGAGCATCTACAGGTATCTGGTATGTGGACAGTGGGGCTTCACGTCACATGACAGGAGTCCGTGAGTACTTCTCAGAGCTTTCAGAGAGTGGCACTGATATTGAGGTAGTACTCGGTGATGACAAATTTGTTAGAGCAGTCGGGGTGGGGACAGTGACATTTCAGAGGGAGTCCAAACCTCCCTTGAAGGTGTCAGAGGTTCTTTATGTGCCAGGGATGAGGAAGAACCTCATATCCGTCTCAGCTTTGGAGGACAGAGGATATGAGGTACTGTTCAGGGGAGGACAGGTGTTGATGTATCCTAGGGGCACTCCAGCTGATTCAGCTAGAGTGATAGGTGTACGCCATGCAAAGGTGTACAAGTTTGCATTCCAACCCCTTTTGGCATTGAGTAGTAGTACCGACAGCAGAGCTAGCAGTTCTGAGCTGTGTGAGATTTGGCACCGCAGGATGGGACATATGTATCATGGAGCCTTGAGGACATTGCGGGAGATCACTACAGGTGTGCCAGATTTCAGTACTGATCACTTTGATACTTGCAGAGGTTGTGCGATGGGCAAATTTGCCAAATCCCCTTTTCCCAGCAGTGACAGCAGAGCGACATCCATTTGGTCTAGGCTTCATCCTCGAGAGGTAGCAAGAGCAATGATGGATTAGATAGTGGTGTATCGGGCAACCGGTGCAAATATCTCGTCATAGTCCACTCCTTCCTTTTGAGAGAAGCCTCAAGCAACGAACCTGGCCTTGAACTTTTCAGCACTCCCATCAACTCCATGTTTGATTTTGTAAAGCCATTTTGAAGTGACTACGGACTTGTCGTTGGTTCTACGAACCACACCCCAAACATCATTCTTCATGATCGATTCATATTCCTCATTCATCACATCCTTCCAAACTTGGTGCTTCACAACCTCTTCGAATGTACATGGCTCAGATTGAACAATGGTACTCATAGCAGCTAAGTACCCTTGGTACTTGTTTGACTTCTTGCTTTCATGAAATGTCCCCCTTGTTGCAACATGTCTTTTAGCATCTTCAAGAGTATCTTTGAGCCACAAAGGACTTTTCCTTGAGGTAGAGGGCTCACCAGGAGGTGGATCAGTGGGATCCATTGGGCCTTCAACATTGGGCATCAGATCATCTGCGAGAGATTCATCCTCTTTCTTGCATCTTCATCATTGTCTTTCCTAAGGATAGGAAGATCTCTGACTTTCCGAAGGGAAAATCTTCATCGAAGGTGACATCATGACTTATTTCTACTTCTTTTTTACCAGACACAGATTCTATATGCCTTCAAAGTTTCACTGTAGCCCACAAAAGTTCCTCTCTTCCCAGATGCATCTAGCATGTTTCTTTTCTCTTTCGGCACATGAAATTATACGGGACAACCAAAAGTTCTAAAATGAGAAACATCAGGTTTCATATCGACGAAAACTTCTTTGGGTGTCTTGAAGTCCAATGCTTGATGCGGGCACCTATTTTGTACATATACAACAGTGTTGGCAGCTTCTCCCCTTAAGAACTTTGGTAGGCCTTGGTCATGAAGCATAGCACAGGTAGGTTCTATGATGGTTTGATTCTTCCTTTCGACAACTCCATTTTGCTCAAGAGTATATGCAATAATGGTCTCCCTCTTAATGCCAACTTCTCTACAATAGTCATTGAATTCAATTTACCCATATTCAGTTCCATTATCAATCCTCAATATTTTGATCTTCTTCCCTACTTGATTTCGGCCAAGGCTTTGAAAGATCGAGACCATTTGAACACTTCGTCCTTCTTCTTTAAGAAATATATCCATGTTTTGCCAGGGACGTCATCCACAAAAATTGAATAGTATAAGTATCCTCCGAAAGATGTTATAGGCAACATACCTAATAGATTAGAATGGACCAATTGAAGAATATTGGTAGTTTGAGTTTCACTTGAAAGGAATGGCCCCCTTGTATGTTTTCCAGCTGCACAACCCTGACAAACTCCTTCATGATCTATGTTGAATTTGCGCATTCCTGTGATCATCTTCCTTACATCAGGTAAGGCTTTGTAATGAAGGTGAGCAAATCTTCGGTGTCATAATTCGGGTTGAAGAGAAGTATCGCAAGTCATAGCTCCCAAAGGATTCCCTCCAACCTGATAGAGACCTTCAACCCTAAATCCAATTATGAATGCATCTTTCGGGTTCCTCTGCCAAACACGTACCTTCCCCTCAAACAATGTTACCTTGAAGCCTTTATCTTCCATTGCAGAAAGATATACCAGGTTCTTTTTCAAATCAGGTACATACAATACTTCTTGTAGATGAAGGATTTGACCTTGATTCAAGTGAAGAGTGATAGTCCCAATCCCCTTCACGGGGTAGGTGGCATTGTCCCCAAGTATGATCTCCAAATTTGTCTTCTTTTCAACCAAATTTGAGAGGGCCTCCTTGTACCTAGTGAAGTGCCTTGAGGCACCACTATCAATCAACCAATGATCCAATGTATTCGGAGGAGAGGCAGTGGTGAGGGCAGAAATAAGATAAAATTATTTTTTCTTATCTACAACATTAGTTTCCTCATACCTGGAGTTTCTCGATCTTTTGGGAGGACGACCATTTCCATATCGAGCAGCGGGAGCATTCCTCTTTCCTTTGTTGTTGAACTTGTTGTTCCTTTGATTGCCATTGCCTTTGTAGTTGTTGTTGTCATCATCCCTTGGAGTATCCTTCTTGTGAGGACACTCTCTAGCATAGTGGCCAAACCTGTTGCAATTGAAGCATCTTCCTTTTCTTCGTTCTTTGAATCCCGACTTAAACCCTTGACCTTGTCTTCTTGGACCAACATTGTTCTTTATTTAGCAAGAGCGGTGAAAGCGGTAGGATTATCTCTTTCCATCATCCTTATTTATTCGTGAGTGCATCTAGCCAATAATTCATCAAACCCAGAATCCTATCATTGTTGAGGATGGTGGTGTTAAACACATCCCATTCTCTTGTAAAACCTCCAAGTGTAATAAGAGTGGGCTCCCTGTCACCAACAACTTTTCCAATAGATAGGAGATTTTTCTTGATTTCGGTAATCGTCATGAAGTAGGATTGAATGGACTCTCCTCTCTCCTTCTTGATGTCTTTCAACTTGTTTTGAGAAAGAGGACTTGATTTGCGTTGTTTACTTTGAACATCCCAACCAGCTTGTCATATATCTCCTTAGATGTTTCCAAATCATAAATATAGGCAACCAAAGGCTTGTGAATGGAATCTACAATAATTTTCTTAGCTTTGACTTCACCTTTCTTGTACTTTGTTTTTGCAGTAGCGGGTGCATTTGAAGGAGGCTCCACCACTCTTCCTTTTACGTAGTCCATAACATCATTCTCTTCCAAAGTCAAATCCAGAGACATCTTCCATGCATGATAGTCAGATTTGTCCTTGTGCTTGTCCTTGGATTTGAAGTATGATGTAGTCGTCAGTGAAGCTAGCTCCCAACAAATTCCCTTAGTGATTGCTTTTCTCACTCTTGCTTGGGCTTTGTCTTCACCTGGGCTCCTATACCATGTTAATTTTACATAACAATGGTATGTTCTATGCTTATCACAATTTACTTCAATGTTCTTTTAGCATCTTGATAACAATTTCGAATTATTTCCAGTAGCAATCACATTAACCATTAATCGTATTGACGGTAAATGCAGATAGAACATAAAACAGAATTGCAAAAGACAAGCCAAGACAAGAGAACACCGAATTTGGCGGATGCCAAGGAAAAACCCCAATGTAGGGAAAACCCTTTGACCAAATCTTCTTATTATTATTCAAGAGTTCAGCACAGAGAGAGAGAGAGATTACAAAAGTAAAATAGACTAGCCCAATACAAAGTCAAAACAACCCTGTCAAATTTGGTCAAAGGAGAGAGAAGACTACTATAATTTTATGTGGTCAAACAATAGTCAAACTTGAAGTCAATGTAGGTCAACCAGCCCAAAATTCCTTGATTTTTGTGCCCAGCAATGCGGCTTGAGAAAATTGAATCTTTGACCCAAAAACCGAAGTCAAACTCAGTCAAATGCACCTTGGTCAACGCTGGTCAAACCTGTTCCCGAAGTCTGAAATTTGGCCTGTAATTTTGCCCAGAAAATTTGTCCTCCTAGCCGCACGTGTGAGAGAGAAAGAGGCTTCCCAAGAGTTGTACGAACCAATCTGATGAAGAGAGAGAGAAGAATGTGTGAGTGATGGATGTCCAAATGAGGTGTGAGGTCTCTTCTATTTATACAATTTGTTGTGGGTGAAGAGACACATCCATTGGGCTTCTTGAGCCTACATTAAGCTGAGGTCGACCTGAACAATTTGCACCTGTGGTCATAAATTCAAATCACGCTTCTGCTTGTCTGAATGAGATGATCTTTATATCAATCTTGGACCTCTTGAAAAGAGGAATCCAATGCAATCATCATCTCTATCAAATGTGCTGTCCCAACATGGAATTTGACTCTAGTTGCCAATTTTAACATTACCCCTTACAAGTCCTACTAGATTTTGAGGCAACAAACCCACAACCAAGAACCTTTCCGAGTTATGGGGATTCTTTGGGATTTGCAGCTATTACAGACAATGCGTCAAATGATTCTCTCAATTAGGCACACCCTTGATAGATTTGTCAAAGAAAGGGGTGTTCATGTGGGCAAAAGAGTCTGATAGAGCATTTAACAATCTCAAGGAGGTGATGAGCTCATACTCGATATTGGCACTTCTTGATTTCAACAAGCTTTTTGTATTGGAGTGTGATGCTTTGGGTGAAGGGATAGGAGTTGTGCTGATGCAAAATAAACACCCGATTGCATTCGAGAGTCAGAAACCCAGGGATCCAAAGAGACTCTACTTCATATATGACAAAGAAATGCTTGCCATTATGCATGCTTTGATGAAATTTGGGCAAGACTTGGTAGGGGTCAATTTTGTGGTCAAAACATATACGATAGCTTACGACACTTCCTTGAGCAAAAGGGACATCAATGAAAGACAATAGAAGTGGGTATGTAAGATCCAAACCTAACATTTTGACATTGAGTACATGAAAGGCAAAAAGGACATTGTGGCCAATGCTATTTCCAGGAAACCAACAACATGTTCACTCATGGAGATCACAAAAGATTGGAAGGTGCACCTCTTGGTGGAATATTCCAAAAGCAAGTGTGCTTGTGAATTGATGGACAACCTCATCTAGGATGACAAGTACAAAATAGTAGATGACATCATTTTCTATAAAGACAGGATATATTTAGTCCCTGAATCCGCACTCAAGGAGAAGATCTTGAAGGCCTCACATACATGCCATTAGCAGGACACCAAGAGTTCTTCACAACTTACAGACAGTTCAGGGAAAGGTTTTCTTGGAAGGGCCTCAAGGATGATGTGTTGAGGCAGACAAGGAAGTGCATTACTTGTCAACAGAACAAGCCTGAGCATACTCATTCTCCAGGACCGCGGCGACCCTTGCTGATTTTGGAACAAAATTGGGAGAGCATCTCGATGGATTTCATCATAGGTTTACCCAAGACACAAGGCAAGGATTGCATTTACGCAGTGTTTGACAAGTTGACCAAGTTTGTGCATTTCTTTGCGATTCCAACTGACTATAAGGCCACACAGGTAGCATCATTGTTCTTCAAGGAGGTATTTAGACTCCATGGATTACCTAAAAATAATTAGTGATCGAGATGGCAGATTTATAAGTGCATTTTTGGAGGAGCTTTTCCTACTAGTGGTAACATAATTGACCCGTATTACTAGCTATGATCCTCAAACAGATGGTCGGGTAGAGAATGTGAATAAGTGTATTGAGGGGTATCTGCATAACTATGTGATAGGGCAACAAAAAGCATGGATCAAATAGTTACATCTTGGGGAGCACCATTAGAACACCACTTATCATCTATTTATAGGGATGATCCCATTCAGGGCACTATATGGGTATGATGCTCCATCTTTTGTCGATTTGGCATTTGGGGATAATAGGGCTCCAAAAGCTAAAGATTGGATATAGGAGAGCTAGGACATCTTTAAGGTCCTTAAGGAGAATCTGCAGACTGTGCAATACCAACAAAAGTTGTATGCGCACTGACACATAACAGAGCGCATACAATCCCACACTTGTCACACTCACACCAGCTATCTAGCAAACTCACAAACACTAACAGCACTGCTCAACTAGCCAACTATCAGAAACTAGCAATGCATAGCAATGGTGAGAGTTTAAATAGGAGAAGGAGTCTCCATGAAAGGTGGAAGAGTGAGCTTATCCCAAAGGAAGGTAGCACAATTGATGGAACTGCCATGCCAGAGAAAGGAGGGCGATACAAACTATGCCAACAACCAGGTCTGGAGTCATCTGGAAGGTTGACTGTTGGAACAAACTCGCCCAATCTGGATCATCGCGGGGGCATAACTGATCCTTAGCGCTGACATCGCTAGTGAGCAATGTAGCTAGTCAGATCATCGCTAAAGATTATAAGTAACCCCGCGCTGGGACATGAAATCGGACCATCGCGGGAATCAGATGTACTTCCGCGCTGGCAGCGCATCTGGACTGTTTATGAGCGCCCTTCAGCGCATATATTTAGTCCATAGTCGCGATGAGGCAGATAACTTAGGAAAAATGGGTTTTTTGGCAGCACAAGGGAGCATTTATTCAATATGAGCATGTTTGACTTGGACACATGACACAGTAGAAGGACTGGAGTGAAGACAGTGACAAATTACTGTGTAACAGATGCCCCCTAAAGTATGAAGCCCAAGAGAGTGGGAGGGGTGAAATGCTTTACGAAACTGACTGAGCTGGAACACCATCTAGAAGAATTTGCAAGTACAACTGATATCTCTGATAATGAAGTACATGTAGTCTAGGCATGGGCGCAGCCATCCAAAAGACATACGAAACAGGTCTGTGGTATGGACGCAACCATCCAGCTAATGAGACCATGATAATGATAAAGGTATGGTCGTAGCCATCCATGAAGACTCAGGTATGGTCGCAGTGATCCATCAATGAGTCATGCAGCCCAAACATGTGTAATCTGAGTTCGGGGTCTTGAACCCAACCGATCATAAAACAAATTCTAGCATGCGAATAGATGCGCTGAGGTCGAGCATGATAGAAAATCGCTTGATTACCGGTCAATGATGAAAACCGTTAACAAGCGCGAGAGAAACCACCAATAATGCCAATGGTTCTCAAGGTACTGTCTAGCACAATCCACAAAGTGTGAAAAAGGAGCTGAAGTCGAACACTCGTGGAATCACCCAATCGACGACCAATGATGAAAGTCGACCGTCAGGTGCGAAGAACTTGCCATTGAGGCATGCAAGCTCTAAGGTACCAAAGGGGATCTCTAGATCAATCTCCTGGATAATGAGCTGATGTCGACAGGAGACGACCCGTTGCAGGAGAGCCATAGTGTTTCCCCCATCAACGACACGAGATAAGGAACAAGCGGTAGGTGCCGAAACAGAGTATCAGAGGAAAAGGTAAGGATGTAAACTGCAGAAGGATTATACTCTTGAACATGTCGGCGACACGACTCCGGAGGGTGGCAGCATTCAGGTACCAAGGGATCAGAGGCTCGATGGAAACGGCGTGAATCAGATGGAATGAGGCTAAATGACAACCCAAACCCGCAGAAGGCCAAATGACGATGTATGGATGTCCCAACCCGACAAGAAGCAAAAGTGTCGATGTTCAAGAGTGACTAGCTGCCAATGATGAATTCCAAATTTTCCCCATCATTACTGGCGAGTATCCCTATTATTTTTGAAAACAAGCTTGAAGGGGATAACATATGTTTGTAATGTAAGTTTGACCGTTGGTCGAATCCAACATAGTAATGGTTTAATGAGCCCTAGGGAGGAGAAGCTCAAGTCTCGTCATGGTGACGAGTCTAATGTTGTCAAGGTTTAACGAGTCCGACATAGGTAAAACTCGGAGTCTTTTTCATGTTTAGAGAGTTTGAAAAAGACACGGAAAAGAAAACTCCAGGGGGGTCCTTTTTCGTAGATTTGTGTCTCTCGAGCCCGAAAAAGTATAAAACGATACTCGAAAGAACCGCTTGACCATTACAATCAAGGAGTACTTTTCGTGATTAGTGACCTCGACCCAAAAAAGTAGAAAAGCGATCGAAACCACGTCGTTTCGTAACCAATAACGAACCCAAAATGACAAAAGCCCGACAATCTTTTCGCGTTTATAGGTTAGAAAAGAGCTTAAAGTAGACCACCTCTTATTTCGTTTAATGAGTCAAAAGGATAACTCAACAATCTTTTCATCTTTAAACGGTCGGAAAAGAGCTGAAAGCAGACCTCCATTTTTATCTTCTTTAACGAGTCAAAAAGGGAAAAATACTCGGCAATATTTTCATCTTTTACGAGTCAGAAAAGAGCTTAAAGTAGACTCGTCCTAGAGGAACGAGTGGTATAAAGGGTAGCAACTGGTTCCAGCAATGGTGGAATTGCTCAAAACATGTAATGGTCGAGAGGCTGGGTAATAAAACCACTCATCGCTGCGGTTCCTCAGGAAAGGAAAAACAACCAAGTGAAAGCATATGATCGGCCAAAGAGATGGCGACGATGGAATGAAACAACCAAGGCTCATCTAGCAGAATTTAGCGGATAAAAACGGCAATCACGAGATGTAAATCGGGTATGGGTTCATTTTTACACAAGCTTGAACCATGGAGAACTCTGCTTGGATTCGGTTTCATGTTTACACAAACTTGAAACGAAAAACTATGCTTGTTATAAGTTCGCATGCCCCCAGCATAATGATGCAAATCGAGGTACATGCCCCCCAAGCTTCATTGCATTCAACAAGGTGGATGGAATGAAGGTTCACATTCGAGATCTCGGAAAGACTTGACTTGGATTTTACGAGATCTTAATCAAAGACTCGATTTGGAGAGGGTAGTTGTTTCATTTTTTAATGAGGTCGACACAGTGAAAAAGAACTGTCCTCATAACCCTTGTTTCATTTTTTAACGAGGTTGACACAAGATCGAACTATCCTTGTGACACTTTGTTTCATTTTTTAACGAGGTTGACACAAGATCAAAACTATCCTCGGACTCCTGCTCATGGGCCATACGAGAACATGGCTCCCAAGAGGTCTTCATGGGATGGAAGAAATGCAGTCTGGGAGGAATACATGTCATGATGCACCAATGACAGATCGGGTTCCAATGCCCCCAGTACATGATGGACGAGACCATCTGTGTAATCATCAGCAAAGGCGGAGACGGAACGGGTAGCCACATAATTGACCTATGGCAAAGAAGGTACTGCTTGCAAGCAAGAACCGATAGGGGACAACGGCTGCATAGGAGGCACCGGGGGACTAAAGAACGATAATTGATCTACGGTCACCATTCTTCCGTCGTGTGGAAAACAAACCACACGAAAAAGTGAAGAGACGAGGGCCCCCATGGCATAAACATAGTCACGGCCAAGGAGAAGACTGAAATCTAAAGCACCTTGGACAACCATGATGTCTATATAGACGGTTTTGCCCCCCAAAGTAATAGGAAGCTTCGGGAGGATCCCTAAAGGTTGATTGGTTCCTCCGTCAAACGCCAACAGATTCTGTGTGACTGGCACAAGCTGTGGGGAGCCCAAAGCTTGCCAAGTAGTGGAAGGCATAAGACTGACAGACGCACCCTCATCCAAGATAGTGCCAGGTACTGCCTTATCATAGGCATGTACTGTAATCTGGAAAGGCACATAGGATGGAAGGCGGAAAGCAGTCAAGTGACTCCAGTCGAAGGAAACAACTGAACTACTTGGTGGGGGAATCGTATGATTGCCCCCCTGCTCTACAAGAACCGAAGAAGGACTCTCTTGATCAGCGGGGATAGGAGGGTCGTTTTCAGACTCTGGAGAATCTGATGAGACGAGAAGAACATGAGCATGATGCTCTTCCGAAACAGAGTGATCAACAGGTGGTGAACCCAAGTCGACACTCTCTCTGACCAATGGTTGGTTTGGAATAGGCTTAGCACAGCCAGGCTCGGAAAGAGGAGGATGGACAAGAGAAGAATCTAATTCAATCTCTTTGCCAACGGGGAGAGGGTCTGAAGAGAGCCTCTGATAACCAACGGGAAGTTGGGGTGAAGAAGCTGTAAGACTTTCCAAAACGGCGGAAGCTTTATCCATGAGCGAACAAAGGTGAAGGGGATGGTGGCCTTCACATAGCCTACAGGGGAATCGAATCTTCCCTTTCTTCTTACCACTGCCAGTTGATAGGGTAGCATTGTCATGAGCTTCAGAGGACGACGAGGGACGAGCCAGATCGTGAGACCATACTTCTAAGATCCTAGGAATACCAGGACAATCACGAAGAAGATGGTCACCCTTGCACAATTTACAAGGAAACTTAACCTTCCACGGAGGAGCAGAGGGTGGTCCGACCTGAGATGTACTCGAAGCAATAACTGCATAGGTGGCCTTGCATTTATCGGACTTCTTCTTCTTCTTCTTCTTAGTCTCTTGGTTACTAGATGTGAAACTTTCACCAGGCGAAGGAGGAGATGAAGGTGAAGAAACAGGGGAAGAAGGCACAGGCTCAACCTTGGAATCATCGTGTCGTGGTTCAGATGAAGGAGACGGTGGAACAGGAGTTATGACACTCGGGACCATTGAGGTTAAAAACAACCAAATGGGTAAACTAATGGTTAACCCAGGCAAGGACAGTGTTGCCATATACGGAGCACCGACATTTCCAAAAGGTGGAAACGGACCAGGATTTCCTTCTGGGGGAAAACCTTGGCCGGTAGACTCGGGGAATGTTGCCATCGAGAACGAGCTTGAAAACACTCTTCTCACAACCAAGAACTCGAACTATTACCAGGAATATTTTGTGGGCAGTAAATTTTATGACACAGGAACAAAATTTGACCTTTTCATCTTTAAAGAGTCGAGAAAAGGAGAAAAGATGACTTTAGTCGCCTTCAAATTTTTAATGAGTCTGAAATGACAAGTGCTCAGATGGACCTTTTCTTTTAGGGAGTCCGAAAAGAAACGAAAGTGACTACTTTGGAGAACTAGGCAAAAGGTTTACCAGACAACCCGTAAAACTGCATATACACCTTGGCAGTTGTATGAAAACCAAGGACTTTTCGTACGACAGTCATTCTTTCCAAATGCTGTGTTTGGTGCGTTACGGTTTGTAAGGTGGCAGACACGGCTTCCTAGGGATAAAGGATGATAACCTAGTGGGGTCTCCCAACATATATTGGACGGTACATGGGAGCACAATTCCGTACCAGACCACTATTGAGTCACAGAAGGAGGAATCACCAACTTTGAGCGGAAACAAAAGTGACTAGGTTTAACGATGCCGGAGCACGTCTCTAGCCTAGACCTCTAAATAGTGTGCGTTATGTTCCAATGCGTTGTTAGGTTTATTCAATTCATTTTAGAGTTGATCTTGAATTATGTTTCAATTTTCAGGCCTTACCGTGTGTATATAACAAATCCTAGGATGCAGCTAGAATGAATGAAAAATCCTTTTTCTTCAATGAACACCTACCTACAGGAGGGTAGAGAGATCATTCCCAAACCAAGAAAACCAAGACAACAAAGGCAGTCACTCAATGCATACAGACATCAATTCCTAAAGTGCACGGATACTACTAATGAGAGATCTTATCATTCGCTTTCCAATATGCAAACTTGAAATGCAAATTCACTTTCACTTTCGTACACTAAATGAATGCAATCCTTTTGATTTTGATGTCTTTAAATCTAGAAGAAACAAATAAGCAACAAGCAAGTGTGGAAAAAACCGGTTGATCCAAACAATTGTGATCTATGTTTGGTAGTGAAAAGAAATCGAATCAATGCCAAAGATTGGTTCAATAACAGTCACTAAACAATCAACCAAAAACAAGCAAAGGGGAAGGCTCAATCAAACCAACAAAAAGCTGCAAACGAACCTTGAGCAAACAAGCAACCAAGCCAACTGATTCAAGGAACTTGAAATAATGAACTAGGTCACATAAGCAAAAAAGCAAGATTCATTCAACAAAGCTCACAAAAGAGTGCCTTACCCATAAACAGTGAAAAACAAGCTACCAAGCAAGCGAGAAAAGCAAGGGACCAGCAGGACTGATGGACTCAGGAGGTAGAATTGAGAAAATCAATTCTACAACGATCAGTGCGGGTAATACACAAGTAACAAGTGCTGATAAAGAACTAACCGCAGCAACAAAGCGATGTCAGCGCGGAAGTACACGACTTTTCCGCTAAGATCGGATTTACAGAACCGTCACGACTGTGTGATGTAATTACGCGATGCACAGGATGTTACAAAAGGGTGAGCGCGATGACAGCGCGTCTGTTAAATTTAAATCCGTGATGATGTTCAAAACAATGACAGGCAGACCAAAACTCCCAAATCCAAAGCAGTCAATCCTTCAATCAAATAGAGGTACTTCCCAGATCGACCCAGGAAACTCAAAGGACTGAAAACTAATCCCCAAACTTCAAAAGGGACCAAATCAAAAATCAAGACAAGAGTAAACAAGAAAAGAACAAAGGCCAAATCTCCCTAGCGGAGTCGCCAATTTGTGATGCAGGAAAGTGTTCCCTTTGCAGATAGAGGCAACCCCTCTAGCCCTAGAGTGGGTCTAGTCACAAACAAGGACAGATCAACAATAGCTTTCCTTAAACAGTCATAGTTGGAGGCCTACTTCAACCGGTGGTCGATGGAGTTCCGTTGCGCTGCTCTAGCTTCCGCTTCCTTCTCCTAATGAGTGATCAACTTGAAACAATGCAAAGGAAATACAACAAAGAATGCAACCAGAAAACAACAATGATCTATTTACTCACAAAGTCAAGAAGTCATGAGCTATCAAGTACATTGCATACAAGACATAGGAAAACATCATTGATTGTATTAATAATGAAATAAGAGTAAGCTTACAACCAAAGTCTTGACATCACAAGCCTTCTCAGAGGGATCCAGCCAGCATGTTCCTCAAGCATTCACTTTTTGAAGATGGATCTCCCAACATACAAGAGCTCTCTCACTCAAAAGTTTTACACAAGATTAAGGGCACTTTACAACCTTCTACAAACTATCAACAATCCCACACTTGTCACACTCACACCAGCTATCTAGCAAACTCACAAACACTAACAACACTGCTCAACTAGCCAACTATCAGAAACTAGCAATGCATAGCAATGGTGAGAGTTTAAATAGGAGAAGGAGTCTCCATGAAAGGTGGAAGAATGAGCTTATCCCAAAGGAAGGTAGCACAATTGATGGAATTGCATGCCCGAGAAAGGAGGGCAATACAAACTATGCCAACAACCAGGTCTGGAGTCATCTGGAAGGCCGACTGTTGGAACAAACTCACCCAATCTGGATCATCGTGGGGGCATAACTGATCCTTAGCGCTGACATCGCTAGCGAGCAATGTAGCTAGTCAGATCATCGCTAAAGATTATAAGTAACCCCGCGCTGGGACATGAAATCAGACCATCGCGGAAATCAGATGTACTTCTGCGCTGGCAGCGCAGCTGGACTGTTTACGAGCACCCTTCAACGCGTATATTTAGTCCATAGTCGCGATGAGGCAGATAACTTAGGACAAATGGGTTTTTTGGCAGCACAAGGGAGCATTTATTCAATATGAGCATGTTTGAATTGGACACATGACATAGTAGAAGGACTGGAGTGAAGACAGTGACAAATTACTGTGTAACATTGGGGAGGCGATTAACAAGCACATCAAGGAAAGGGAGTTCCCAGCTGAAATGTTGGATGGATCACATATATTACATAGTGCCCTTCCAGAAATCTATAACAATATGAATCACTGTGGAAATCTCCAATCACTCAAAAAAGAATATATTAAGCATTTTTTATGTTTGTCAATATTTATGATATTTTGTCGATATTTTCGCCAATATTGCCGAAAAGATGTTTTTAGGACCCTCGTCGATATTTTCAACACTGCTCTCAAGTGAATTTTGATCCCTCACAAAGGTAATAGTTAGGGTTTTGCTGCTAGGTCATCAAAATATCCTTACTCCTTTGCAAATTTTAGTCATTCTTAAGAATCTATAGACTCCATCAACCCTAGGATTAGGCACTAGCCATGCCTTGTTGGTGATAAAGTCATATTTTATCCACAAATTGAATTTTTCTTTCTTTCTTCTAATTCAACCCTCTTAAGGACAAGCTGCCCAATTAGGGATTAGTGTGAGTTAGTTGGGAAGGGGAAGTTTTGGTCTTGGAAAGTTTCAACATCAAGGGTTGTAGTGGTTGCCTCAAAATCATTCCTCTTGGTGGCCATTCTTTCAATTCTCATCCATAATATTTGTTGCCCTAGTTATTTGGCCTAGGATAAAACCCCAGTTTGGTTAAAGCTTCAACTTGAGGGCTTGTTGAAGGTTTCACATGCCTTTACCTTGCTAATATTCATTGTTGGAAACCTTTTCTTTGCACCTTGACCTTGGGTCGTTCCATTTTCCACATTATTTATCAAACCCTATGCTTAGCGTGCCCTAGTTTGGCCTCTCTAAGGGAAGAGAATTGCCTCTTTTTCATTGCTTGAGCCTTGTACTTAAGTTGTTCCTTTCCCTTAGAGGCCTATTGTGTCACCTTATACCTTTAAGCCTTGAACATCTCTTAGGTGACCTATATATCAAGACTCCTCCTTTGGTGAAAATCCAAGAGCAGGGGGTAGTAGCTGTGGTGATTATGGACTACTACCTTATTGTTGTCACTCGATCCAGTGATTGCCTTGTAGGGTACCCCTCTACATGACCCTTGCGGCAACAATTTTGGCGCCATTATCGGGAAGGAAGTGAGTCTACCTCCTTGTAGTCTGAAGCACTAAGTTTCATTCCTTTGAAGGGAAGATCTCAAACGACAAGATAGATCCTCGTTTGGCGACTCCATTTGGAAGAACAAAGCCCTTGTTCTTCACTGAACTTCAAAGTTTCAATGCTTGTGTGGTAAAGGCAATTTTTGAATTCACCCTGGTGACTCTAATGTCATTGATATGTGAGATTCAACAAATGAATTAGCCAAAGTTACATGAGGTATTCCTGGCTTTGGATATCACAAGCATTCCTGGATACCCAAATGGTGTGGATGGGAAGGTTATGGAAAATAACCAATATTTGTTGGTGATCCTTCTTTAGCAATTGATCACAAAGCAAAATTCCATCAAGCATGCTTCAAAGGTCAATGTGGTTCATCTAGATGTTCTCATCGAGTTGTTTATCATCTCTATCGAATATAAGCACATGTATTGGCTGGATTCATGTGAACCTAAGAGCCTTCCCTCTTTCACTGTGTTAATTGGAAGATTTTTTAGTTGTTTCAAACTAATGAAGATGCTTGCCAAAGTTTAGAGGCAGCTCTTAAGAGAGAACCTGAGCCCTTTGAATATATTGATGCTAAAGAGAATTTTGAACACCAAGATGGAGAAATAAGTCGGGTGTGATGAAAATGAATACCATGAAGAGCCTTCTTTTATGGATCGTCAAGATGAAGACATAGAATGTGAGGTTGAAGATGGCCTAGGAAAGGTGCATGGTGAGAAATTCATTAAAGAATTTTGGGCTGTAGATTGGGGAGTTGACTATGATAGCCAAGAAGAGAGTACCATGGAGTTTCCGAGTAGTAATGGGAATGTTGACCAACATGAGGTATCCCTATGTGAACCAAATCATGAACATTGTCAAAATGAATTAAAGGGCCTCTTTTACATGTTTCATAATGATGATTTTTAACGTAGTAATCAAGGTGTTAATAATACCCAAGAAGAGTTTGATGCATATCTAGAGGAATCGTTTGACAACCATGATATAGTGAAAAGTGAAGAGCGTCCTCCTCCCTTTGAAAAGGGGTTGTTCTTTATGTTCGATCAAGATCTCTCTAGATGTAGAATGAAGGATAGTGATGGGGAAGGGGTGGCATGTGCTGCTAGCCATCAACATGATTTAAAGGAAAGACCATCTTCCCCACTAGAAGGCAAAGGACTATGGTTCTTCTCAAAGTATGAAGATTCGACCTCGCCTTGTGCTTGACTTTATTGTCAGTGTCTTTTTTTCCATCCATTTTCGTCATCATACAACTCGTAGCATGTCCCTAAGGACATCACTGATCAGTAAAATTTGTATCCTGGATATAGCTCTTTAGCAAAAATTCCTGACCTTGATCATTGAGTACTCCATTTTTAGGTTGCAAGAAAGGATTTGATGGTGCCGACCTAATTCCTCTTTTTCCATTTTCATCCGTGATTTCTTTTTCATGATATATGGTCGTCTTATTTTTCCACCTCCCACCCTTGTGATTCAATATGCAAGTGTTTATGGTTCTATCTTGTGATTGATCATATGAGTAAGGGGTGTTATTTTGATATAATGATATCTTGGTTGCAATTGGTTATATGACTATATTAGGTCATGTATTGCATGCTAGCATTGATTAGAGTGGTTGCATTGCATATTGTGTGAGCATTCTAACATCATCCATATCATGTTTCATGCTAGAATAGATTGCATTTAGACTAGATTTTATTTTCTGTATCGATTTATCATTTTCATATAAAACATGGGTGATACCCTCCGCCCAGTGCATATGCTCCCAAACAAGTTGATCGCAATGTGCAAGTTACGGGTTTGCGAGCCCAGGGATTTTTGGAGTTCTCATGAACTTCTCGTTCGAACATATGGATCATGTGCTCTATGGTGAGATCATGTCCTCAAGTTGGAGCGAGATGTTACCCACCAAAATGGGTAACACTATAGGATAAAACTTTTCTCCTATTCTTCAATTCCAGTTGGCCAACCATGCAAACCTTGATAGTCAACACTAACTCATGACGTGCCATTACATCTCTGCCACCTGCATCAGCACATGCATGAAGGTGGGCTTTCAAATAAAAGGTATTTTATTCATTTTGCAATCAGGGGCTTATGTTTGTTTGTATTTGGGCATTTGATATGGATTATAGGGTGACCTAGAAGAGAGAGGGGTTTTGATTGCGATCTTGTTCCCTCTCCTTAATTGGGGGGTTAATCCTCGATCCTAGTCTAGTGGGATCTCCCCCAATGGCCCAATGGGTATAGGAGAGGCACTACTCGAGAAGCCGTGATTGAGATAACGTAGCTCCATTTGTCCCTATTCCATACTTACCACTTTCCATCATGCATTATAATCCCTTGTTTCACATCCATCCTTCTGGTCAAACTGACCATTGGTTCTCCAAGATTTGGCACCCATGCATCCTCATACTTGGTCAGGGCCTAAAACTTTGCCCTGGGAGGTTGATGCAACTAAAAGAAAAAAAAGAGCATACCTTGGCCACAAAATAAAATCAAAAGAAAGAATATTGCAATGCAATAGATGGTCATGACATATAAATTAGCACATGGGCAAAAGCCTAGCATGAACTCTTCCTCACTCCTTATGGGCATCACATGTTGCTCCATTACTTCATAAAAGGAACACTTACATGTCCCAACCTCAATGAGAAATGAAATAACTCATCCTTAAGGGGTAGTACAAGTGCAATACCATTTAAAGCAATTTTTAACCCTTTGAGCTACCAACAGTAATACAAAGAAAAGTCAAGCAAAAGTAAAAGACGCACATGAGAGGTGGAAAAACAAAGGCCGAGTTGCTAACTCATGCATCCATGATTACTCAATATCATTTAAAGCAAGTTTTAACCCTTTGAGCTACCAACAGTAATACAAAGAAAAATCAAGCAAAAGTAAAAACGCACATGAGGGGTGGAAAAACAAAGGTTGAGTTGCTAAGTCATGCATCCATGATTACTCCCTCCTCACATTTAGACACTTAGGATGTGGGTCCCCATCATGCTGTTCCATTTGACCATGGCACCTGGCCATGGAGTTTTCTCCCCTTCATACCATCACTATTATTCACTAACACCTATCAATTGAAGGGTGAATTGAGGAAATGTTACTTCCCCTTAGAGGCTGGAAACACCTAATAGGGTTATTCTTTTACCACTCCTATCTAGGGAGGAAACACCATTGCAAGCTCAAGGCCCCGATGTTGGAAGGGAATCCCAATTTGAAGTGTTGAATAACCCATTACATTCAAGCTTGGTTCACTTAGATGAAATAATGATTATTGTCCATGATGACTGGTTAATTTCACTAGAATTTATGTTGTGATTGTTAGGTGGTTTAGCAACCCATGTCCTGGGCACCTTACCCATAGGCACCTCGGCCATTAGAGAAGTATATTGGCACCCATAGGTGAAGCGTTGAGAGCATTGGGTCTCCGAGCAACAGTAGCACATCACATATGACCCTGGGTACCTCCTGCACCCATGACGTTTTGCCATCTTGCATTACATTTGATGATTCTGCAGGATGATACACCTAAACCTAGCATGACCCTAGGCTTACCTTAACACCATATGAGAGATGGCAACTGATTCAGGGCCCAGATGAGGATGGTTTCACTTTCAAAATCTTGGGAGGGCTAGTAGCACTTAGCAAGCTTTCAACGTTCGAGCTGAGTTGGACAATTTTTCACAATTGGAGACCCAGGAGACCACTTTGTGGTGCCCCAGATGGATTTTTGGAACCATAGAGAGCCATTGATGGAAATTTGAGGGCCAACCCTCAAATGATGATCACACTTGGCACCTTGTATCATCAACGATTGGCATTTGGAGCTTCCTTCATGGATGACGTTAGCTTTAGAAGCCTCATGGCTGACACGTGTGGGTTTTTCTTTGGATTTTTGTCAATAGCTAATGAGTTGGCTTGTAACCCAAGGGATTATTGTGATTTAACTTGTCATTTTGGGGCATTTAGGCTTAAATATAACTCATCCTCCTCATGTAAATAAAGGAGAGGGCTTTTCATTTTCATCATCATCACTTGTGACAATTCGACCTCTCTGGGAGAATTTCGGCCTTCTTGTACCTTTGGAGAGATGTGATCTATGGAGCAATTATGGTATTGAACCTATATTCTTGTCTTTCAAGAAGATGCCTTGGATTAATGATTGGATTATACAATCATATTGTCTTGTAAGTGCTTTATTATTGAAAATTTCTGATTTTATGTCTAATATATGGAATAAACTGATGATCTATGGTTTTTCTATTGTGCCTTAATTTATTGAATATAAATTATATGTAAGCTATGCCTCATTATTGCATGCATTACTCATTGTATGATATGTGAATGACAATCCCCTTGGTGAATCTTACATTAACTCTCCCAAGTGAATTTTGATCCCTCACAAAGGTAATAGTTAGTGTTTTGCTACTAGGGCATCAAAATATCCTTACTCCTTTGCAAGTTTTAGCCATTCATAAGAATCCCTAGACTCCATCAGTCATAGAACTAGGCATTGGCCATGTCTTGTTGGTGATCAAGTCATCTTTTATTCGCAAATTGAATTTATCTCTCTTTCTTCTAATTCGACCTTCTTAAGGCCAAGCGGCCCAATTAGGGCTTAGTATGAATTAGCTAGGAAGGGGAAGTTTTGGTCTTGGAAAGTTTCAACATCAAGGTTTGTAATGGTTAACTCTAAATCATTCCTCTTGCTGTCCATTCTTTCAATTTTCATTCAAAATTATTGTTGCCCTAGTTATTTGGCTTAGGATAAAACCCTAGTCTGGTCAAAGCTTCAACTTGAGGGCTTGTTGAAGGTTTCACGTGCCTTTGCCTTGGTGATATTGATTGTTGAAACCTTTTCATTGCACCTTGACCTTGGGTCGTTCCATTTTGCATGCTATTTATCAAACCCTAGGCCTCGAGTGCCTTAGTTTGGTCTCTCAAGGGAAGTGAATTGCGTCTTCTTCATTGCTTGAGCCTTGACCTAAGTTGTTCCTTTCCCTTAGAAGCCTATTGTGTGACCTTCTAGCTTTAAGCGTAGAAGATCTCTTAGGTGACCTATATATCAGGAGTCAGGACTCCTCCCATTGGTGAAAATCCATAAAGAGCAAGGTGTAGTAGATGTGGTGACAATGCGATACTATCTTATTGTTGTCACTTGGTCTAGTGATCGCCTTATGGGGTACTCCTCTATAAGGTTGCAAAATCGAGTAGGCCTAGTTGAGGGGTACCCTTACAAGGCAATTACTAGATTTTGTGGCAATAGGTGGCCACACTCATTTGCAAAAGCTATTATAGGATGTTGAAGGAATGATTTTTTAACAAAAAGAAAGAACCCTAATGGTCCAAAGCCCGAACCTTAGAACTTGAAGCACCAAAAGATTTGTGAGCCCCAAGGTGGTTAGTTGACATGCCAACTTCTCAAGGTGCAACTTTTGCATACAATCTTTGTTTGGGGCATACAATAGCTCATTGGAAAGAATTACGTGAAGATCAAAACTTTTGGTTTGGGCTAGGGTATGTCTTGGCAACTCTTGGCTCGTCAAATGGCTAAACAACACTATTCATGGTCTCAAAATGACCTCAGAGGTTTAGGACCAAAAATCGTAGAAATATTGCCAAGATAGAGTACCGTTGAGTCAGTGGAAGAGATGGGTGGCCACCGATATCCACCCAGATCAATAATTTAAGGTGTAAGTTCAGTGTGAGGTTTTCCATCTCTCCTTTTTTTTCATGGGTGATTAAGGTTTTTGCTAGGATTTCCATTGATTTTGCTGTTGAAATAATATTTGGAAAAGGGCAAGTTTGTCAGATAAGAAAAGTTTATGGTAGGTGTTGTAAACCCTCCTACTACTTGATGTTAGGATATTTTGACACATAGGAAATAATTAAGTACAACTTGGTCTAGTGTATAGTTAGGTAAAATGTGTTTCTTTTGTATGTACTTTTTGTAACTTACAGTCCGATGGTCATATGTTCTGGACATGAAGTGATCCCACGGTTCATTCTCTCCTCAGTACCGACACTTAATCTGTGGCTTAACATCCAATCCATGATCTATATTTAAAGAGCATGGAGGGTCATTTGTTAGGTGACCGTGCATGAGAGAAGCTTATGTAAATTTTCTTTCTTTTACATTAATAAATTGCCTGAAGTGGCCGCGTTGGCTCAAGCCGTGGACTGTTTTCCTCTTTGAGGGTTTTAACCACGTCAAGAATACTGGTGTACTGATCTATGACCTGTTTGTGAGCAATGTCCTTTGGTGTTCTATCTAAGGAACTTACCCTGTAAATTCCTACATTGTATCAGAGCTATTCAAGGGCCGCATCCTTTGGTGATCCAAATCCGAAGTCAATACAACTGCATCTGACTGTCGTTTCCTAGATCTATTGTTTCTGATTGCTTTCGGGCCGAGATGATTCCTTTATTGTGTTAGGAGCATATGTTCCAGTGAGGAACCCATTTCGTTTCACTCGAAAAGGTTTCCGGTAGCCCTAGCTATGTCATTTTTAAGATCTGGAGGTATACAGTATTTATTTGCAATTATAGTTATTTATCTCTTTGTTTATTTCGGTTTATAGTCCTCTATAATTGTTTTATTACTGGATCTATACCTTACATTTTTGCGTATGCTCTTTGCCCCGTGACTCTGTGCGATCTAGGTAAACCAGAAACATAAAGAAATGATTTTTCTCATGCGTATGCTCTTTTCTGTTGCGCCTTAGTGTGATCTCGGAAAATCAGAAACATTGAGGAAAATATATAGTTTCCGGCCAAATCTAACATTAAGCCGTAAGGTTGAGATTATTTTTGCTTGTTTGTTTTCGGTTGTGTGGTTGTTTTTTTGTTTTGTAAGCAAAAAAATGGGTTTTCAAGTAAGTACTCACTCCAAAGCTTAAGTGAAAAAAAAACCCCTTCCTCATTTCCAAAATTACTAACCTTTGAAATGAGTTCACTTGGTCCAAAGTTACTTTATGAGAATAGAGGTATTGGGTTCAAATCTTTCTTTTTGTTGAGTTACTTTTTCAAAAAGCACATGTAACTTATGTTTTAAGGTTACTTTATGTAAAAAGTTTTCTCACCCATTATAAAAAGTGAGTCACTTATAATTCTAAAGTCATTTTATCTTTTATGTAAGTTACAATTTGGTGGATAGTTCATAAAGTACCATTGTAAACGTGGCTTTCACTTATAAAAGTGGCTTTCACTTATAAAAGTGGATCACATAAAGTAATATTTTTTTAAAAGTGAGCTAATTAGATTAAGTTTGGAAATGGGGGATTTTTTTCTAAATATAACATTATCATTCATTGATTTATTTTATAATTAATTCATGTTAATATATATTTATAAATATATGTCCCTTTAACTTATTATTTGATTAAAATATATTTAACTATTTATAGATTATCTAATTTACTTTTATAACTAACTAATAATTATATATAATAACTTTATAACTAACAATTTTAGATTAATTAATTAAATTTATTTTAATATATATTAATTTAAAATTAATTTATTTTCAATATATATTTATAAATACATGCCCTTTTAACTTATATTTTGATTAAAATATAATTTAACTAATTTTGGATTACTCTATAACTAACTAATATTTATAATAACTTTGATAACTAACAACTTTAGATTAATTTATTTTATGATTTACGGATTCAAATTTTACTTATTCTAATATATTTTTATAATTATAAAATGATCTATTTCGTATTTTAATAAGAATATTGACTTATTTAATAAAGTTTTTAACCCTTATCTAAGTCAACTAGCCGTTTCCCGGTCGAATCTAGCCGTTGTCATTTTAGCCATTACCTGGTCTAGAATGTTCTGCCATCTATTTAATATGCAAAAGCGAGATCTGTTCATTCAACTTGTCCTGACGATGAACCACACTAGTTGGTTCGAAACGCGTCGACAAATGAAACATCATGTGATTTACGCCGAAAGAATCTCTATTAAATTCACGTGGTTTGTCGACATCTTCAACAACTTTTCTTCAAAAAGCCATAACTTCTTCATCCAGAAGTCATTTTTCAGAGTCGGTTTCTTTTAATCGACCTAATTTTTCGAGATCTTTCCAATGGAACACTTAGTTTCAACATCTTCAGCTTCAATTTTTTTTAAAATGGAAAGTCCATGCCTAGTTATTCTTGACATCAACAACTACTTCCAATTGCTATCTTACATTGTGGATTTACTTAGAAGTAAAGGTCTTTATAGAATAGCCTCAGGCCAAGAGTCTAAACCTAAAGATGAAGATAAACAAACAAAATGGGAAAATAAGCAAGATCAAGCACGTGGGTTGATAGGGATGTCTATTTTTCTAGACCTTAGATTCCATATCACAGAAATTGATACCCTGATGAAGCAATGAAACAACTCAATAAAGTTTTTGGAATTAAAAATGAAATTAGAGCCTATCAACTTGAAACTGAGTTGCTTACATTGGACCCCAATAATTTTTCTTCCATTGAAGATTTTTTGTCCAAGTTCAAGACCTTCAAACTTCTTGTAAGGTGTTAAGGTTAAGAAAGAAGATGGTAGCCTTATCTATTCCATTCTTACTAAGTTAGGACCAACCTACTCTGTGTTTGTTTCCACCTTTCATTCTACTAGAGAAACCTTTATTTCTCAAGGACAAGACTACAAGTCCCCCTCTTTTGATGCTTTTTTTTATTCTTTAATAAGAGAACAATAAAAACTCTTGCATCTTGGTCTTCTTAATATTGGAAACTCTTCTAAGAAAGCCTTAGCAACCCAACAGTGACCAAGTTCAAAGAATCCTAAGAAGCAACATCCTAAAAAGAATGGTCCTAGACCAAACAAGGGTCCCAAGCCATTTCAGTCTCAAAATGAAAATTCAACTCAACAAAATGATAAGGCAACTAAAAACAAAGGGAAGAAGACTGATAGACATTGCAACTTTTGTAATCGTGATGGCCATTTAGAATCCAAATGCTTTAAGAAGATGGAAGCCTTGGAAGCAACAATGAAGAAGCATAACATCCATTTAGAGCACTCTTCAACTTCAACTTCAACTTCAGGAATACCACTTTCTGCATGTTGTTGTCAAGCATCTCGGTTTGGTTATGCACTAAATGTATCTTCTTCTTCTCATTCTCATGAGTGACTCATTGATTTTGGAGCTTCTTATCACATGGCTAAAACCAAAGCCATTTTTTCTTCTTTAAATGACTGTAACACCAAAAATATTTATGTTGGTGGTGATGATCTCTTAGTGTTGTAGGGATTGGAACTATTCATCTAGACAATGGTCAATTTAATGATGTATTATGTGTTCCTACCTTATCTTGCAACTTTCTATCTGTATATCAGATAACTCATTCAGGTGAAGGTAAAACCGTTGAATTTTCACCTCATGATGTTATACTTAAGGACCTAAGAGATCCTAGACAAATTTTGGCTACTGGCATTGCTGATGATTCTACAAGGTTGTATAAGTTTAACAACTTTGGGTCATCAACTCTTCATTCGGTATTTGTTGCTCATAATGATGAAGTGAGCAAACTTTGGCATGAATGATTTGGCCACTTAAACTATCGCTCCCTTCAAAATATATGTAAAGAAAATATGGTGACAGGGCTTCCTATGGTATCTTGTAGAGACGGTGTTTGTTCTGGATGTGTACTCAGAAAACATCATCAGGATAGTTTTGAAAAACGTGCCTCTTGGCACGCCTCAGCCCCTTTACAGCTTGTGCATTGTGATTTATGTGGTCCACTTCTAGTTGTTTCATTCTCTGGCTACAAGTATTTCTTAACTTTCATTGATGATTTCTCTAGACACACTTGGGTATACTTCTTAAATCTCAAGAGTGAAGTCTTTAACATGTTCCTGGCCTTTAAGGCCTTTGTTGAGAAACAATCTGGACATCAAATTCTTAAGCTAAGATATGATAATGGCGGAGAATATGTTAACAACAAATTCATCAACTTTTGCACTGAGCATGGAACTCAATTGCAACATACTATTCCATATACTCCATAACAAAATGGTGTAGCTGAAAGGAAGAATTGAACCTTAAAGGAAATGGCTAATTTTATGCTTCAATGTAAAGGACTTAGTCTTAATTTTTGGGCAGAAGCAATTAACTGTGCAAATTACATAGTAAATCACACTCCTAAGGTTTTAAAGAATATCACTCCAGAAGAAGCATGGAGCTCAATTAAACTAGATGTAAGTCACTTGTGTTTTTGGAAGTGAAGCATGGACCCATATTCCAGATGAGAAACATAAAGCCTTAGAACCTAAGAGTGAAAAATATATTTTTGTTGGATATTCTGAAGATGTCAAAGGATATAGACTTCTTCAACCTAAATCCAAAAATGTTATCATTAGAAGAGATGTAAAGTTTGCTGAAAATATATCGGTCCACGAGCCTAGTTCGACAGATGTGCCACCTCTCTTTATCCCTTCTACTTCTGAAAATATTTCTTCTTCAGATGATGACAACGAAGATGACAATCCTTTGCACCTTCTTGGGATCCTCCTTCAGCTCCTCAGCTTCCAAAATGGGTTCGTGTTGTTAGGGTCCTATAATTTTGATAGGATTGCTTGATTATCGCTGATCATTATTATGTTTGAGATGTTGTAAATAATATTTCCTCCTACAAATTATTTCCAAAGAGACACCAAGTACCAAGATTTAAGGAGATTTTTGCATGTAAATGTTTGGATCAGATTAGATTGCAAGTATTTTTATCAAAAAGAGCTCAAAATCAGCTTTCCAACAATATATCATGCACTCAAATCCAATTCCTGGGTCAAAAGCAAGAGAAAGTTGAAGTCTGCACCACAAAACAAAGAAGGCGACATAAGTGAGAAATCATTTATTTTGAAGTATTAAAATTAATTCAAAAAAATAAATGAATAAATCTAAACTCTAGAAAACATGAAAATTCCTTTATTCCAAAAGTCAAGGCCTATGGCCCACCCCGCACTCATGCATTAATTCCCCCCAACGTTAAAAACATCGAGATGTGTGCATATTATAATCTATGGTTATGTATAGATAAAGAATATTCCTTGCCAACCACATTTATTTGATTACTTGTCCCAAACATCCCACTATCCATGATTTTCTTAACAGTGGGGCAAGTATCTTCTTCATGAAGAACATCATAGGCCCTAGCATAAGGAGGAGTTTCATCCACAAGATTAGCAAAATCAAGAGGATTTGGCGGTCTATGCTCATTAGATGGGCTTTTCTTCTGCCAAGCATTGTTATTCCAATTATTATTATTATTTCTAGGTTGGAAGTTCTGTGCTTGAGACCTTTCCATTTGGACCCCGACCAACCTAGATTGCAAGGCACTTATTTCCTTAGCATGATTAGATATTAACTTAGCTTGATTTAGCTCCATGCTTTTATGTTTTTGCATCGTCTTTTGCATAGGATCATCATCAGATTCTTTAATCTCCTTTCCTTTAGGCTCTTTCAATTTGGTTGAAGCCGTATCAAAACCTGGGATTTCAGACTTTCCAGATGCTTTCTTATCCTTTTCAAGCTCTTCAGCTAAAGTCTGAGAAACTTTATAATCACAATTCTTAGCACGTCTTAATTCATAAGAAGTATCAGCATTAAAGGCATCAATATATAAATCCAAAAGAGACTTGTTAGGAGGTTTATAATCTTGAGGTATCTCTTCCACGATACCATTAAACCTTTTATTGAATTCCTCCACAGTTTCATTTTCATTCTTTTTTTATGACGCTGATAGCTTTAACCAACTGTCTTTCTTCTCTATTATCTCCAAACTTGTCATCAAAGGCATTAATAATTGACTGCAATGAATCAAAAGAATGATCGGTTCTCTTAGTGAACCATTCCAAAACATCTTCTTCCAAAGAGAGCACAAAAAGCTTCATCTTTACATCCTCATGATTAGCGTTAGCATCACCCCATTTATTAATGAAATACCTAAAATTATTAAGATGAGCTTTAACAATTATTGCATTGTTGTCTTGTAAAGAAGGCAATTTATCCAAACCTTTATCAGGGAGGTCATGTGGATAACCTTGAATGTTAGCGGAATTACAAGGAAGATACAAGTCATCCATTAAGTTTTGCTGAACAGGATCAGGAAAAAGAGAATGGATATCAGAGAGAGCTCCTTGCCTGAGACTAACAAGAAGTGTACGAGAAGATAGCTTGTGTAACGAACTTTGAGAACCTTTTTAGGATCTGGAGTAGGATTAACCAAGCTACTTGGGTTCCTTCTAGTACACGCCCCTGTAGAAGATGAAGGAACTTGAGTCGCCACTCGGAAAAAAATCTAACTTCAGGTAATCAAGATGCAAGGAAGGAAGTTAGTAAAAGAAACCAAGGACAAGGAACTTATCCCGGTGAGAGATGAAAGGATGAGAAATGAGGAGATGAAAATGACTAGGATAAATGTTGCAAAGCCAAAGTCCAAAAATTTGGTCCCCAACAACAACGCCAAAAAATGTTGTTGCTCAAAATGTGTAGGCATTGCGATAATGCTTCAGGTCGAGCGTTGTCACCCTGATCCCCAACCTTGTTGTTTAAGCTATCTCCCAACAATAGGCTATGGGGGGTAGACCCTATGAAAATGGAACGAAGAAGGACAAGTTGGGAACGAACGAGTGCGGGAGACACAACTGAGTGGCCAAGTACTTGTTTAGATTTAACAAGATATTAAGGATTCAATTAGATTTATATAATTGAAACCAATGCCTTATGGAGTCAACACTCTTGCTTTACAAATTTAAGGTCAACTACAAGATGGACAACTGGTGCTTAGATGAGTAACTATCCTATATGCAATGCAATTCCTATGACTTATGTGAAATGCAGGAATCTTAGTTGATTTTATTTAAATCCCTAGTCTAAGTATGACCATTTGATCTTTATCTATATTGAGCCTAAACTTTAGAGTAAATGGTAGAGAGAAGTCAAGGTGAAGCACAAGAGGGTGTGATTAACGATCCCTCTCCTTGAAATCTAACGTACCTGGTGCCTCCGGCGTTGTAGAGGCTGTGGATCTGATCACTGTAAGGTCACTGTTATAGATACTAAAAAGAGTAGACTTCTCAAGAGAAGATGCAGAGGTGTACCTATCTCTCTACCAACCAAGCTTATGCTTGGAGGCAAATTTTAATGTGCAAGACTAACTTAGGACGCAAATGCAAGGTGAAATTAATGGATGATTACTGAAGCGAGAATGCTTAAGTTTAAGTACTTAGTAAAAATAGATCTTGAGTTAAGGAAGCAAGTACTTAATAATGATGTTCAAAAGATAATCTTAACATTAAGGATAAGTGCCAATATGATGTCAGAGTGTGCCCAACAAGATAAATGATTTATCAATATGCCCAAGATGGCAATAACAAATGAACCCAAAGCAATGATTACAACATTTATTTATTTAGAACTTTTAGCCAATGATCAGTTAGACACTAAAACTAGTGTTCTTTTAATAAATTAGGAAATGACCATTTAAATTGAAAGATGCACCAATTGAAACAAGAAATCTTGAAGATCTTAAGACTTTAGAATGCTAATGTAAAGCTATCATTCACAAATAGTTAGTAAAGCTGAACCATAAACTGTAACCAATTAGAGTGCTTGCTTAGGACAACAGTAAGCCACTTATTTTCCAATGATAAAGGAGCAACAAAATAAGTTTATGACACAGTGAGCAATTTAGATTCATTTCTTAATCAATCTTATTGGAACATGAAAATAAAATGAAATTCAAAGTAAACTTAGGGCAACAACAAATAAGATAACACTAAACAGTTTGCAATAACTACTTATGAATTTTCCTTATGCCAAGTGTGTCAAATAGTCATAAAACTTTCACTTCTTCTTGACCTAGACTAAAGCACTTGAGATAGAGAACAAACAGTGACAAAATATGCTATTACCACTGATATATCAGACTTGATTATGCTTATTATGCAGATGTGATAGTCATTAAAATCACCAGATCTTTACCAGATGAACAATGCTAAATTTACCTAAGTGACTTGCCAATGTATTTAGCAATGTATGAGCAATTTTTGTGTTAATTAGATGAAGTAAATGTCATTGTTTCTATCAGACTTTAGTAAGCATTCAAAAATGGATTTTGCAGTTCTATGCCAAACAGAGAATGCTCCACTAATGCAATTAATTCCTTGGATTATTAGACAATTTGTGATTTATTTTTAGGGCGCTTTCATCACTGTCACGAGATAATTTCTTAGCTGTAGATGAACAGTGAAGAAACAAAGGGTTTGAGGGTGCAAACCAGTGAGCCCTTTGGGCTTGGAGACACTTGCAGAAATTGTCAACAAACCCCTTCAATAGATGGTCCACCTTAAAAATTTATCAACCTCGCCTTTCACTGAATAATTTGGAATTCTTTGGCCCTGCAAGCAAAGATTTGAGACTAGATCTTGCCCTCCAGGGCCTAGATCTGTCTCAAATTCCAAAGATCTCCTTGAATAATCTCAGATCTACATATGCACAAGATAAAATCTAAATACTCAAGATCCAATATATACAAAAATAAAACTAAAACCCAAAACCCAGGTGTTAGGAATTAAAAATTATTTTACAAAGGCTTCAGATCTATACAAATAAAAATACAAATCTACTAGATTTGAGGAGTATGAGTTCGACTCCACTCCCAGATATGTAGATTCAATCTCTTCCTAGCCAGATCTATCAATAAAACTCAGTCTATGAAAGATAAATAATTTTAAATGAGGCACTAGCCAAGAAACCCTGCAAGAGAAACTTCATTAGATAGATCTTGAGGTTTCAATTAGGAAGGCTCTTCAGATCTTATGCCTTTGGAGTTGGCTGGTCCAATTGAGGACTTGTCCTAATACCTAAGTTTTTCGAACACAGAGGATTTCTGCACACTCAAGATCAAGCTATAGAGATATAAAATAACAATGTAATCTTAAAGAATTAGAGATATTTGCTAATTAAATTAAGTTAAAATGCTATCTTAGGTCCAATAACCTATGCAAGATACCTGTACAATAAGTTATTTCACGAGGGCTAGTAATCAACAACTTATAAAAACATTATTCAACAGAATATTAAGAACAATTATACCATAAGAAACAAAAAAGGAACACCACCATCAATGAAAACCGGGGAGACTTTGTGTTATTATTATTCTGGAAAAGATTACAAGAGAGCTTCAAGAGCAAGTGCATGATTCAATGATCGGATCATTGTGAGACAAATGACCTCTAATTTATAGATAAATTCTACAAATGTCTAGATGGTTTGATCCCCGTTAAAGTAATATAGACTATTGATAAAGATTTGATTATCTTTTAATCTCTATTGTCGAAAATTTTTATTTTTTAAGGAATTTTCGAATTTCTTTTTTAATTCATTTTTAATTAACTCAAAATTAATTATTTTGAAGAGCCCTGCCCGTGAAGAAAACTCTGCGAGTAACCGGGCTAGGGCTTTTGAGCTATCGCACGCCCCTTGGGCCGCCGCGTCTTTGTCTCTGTTCTGCTACTGCTGCGCGTAGCCATGGAGCCCTCTGGGGGCTCGGATCTGCCTCCCCCCCGGAGGTTTCTGCCTTCAAAGAAATGATCGCACAATGCAATAAGCGCCCTCCCTCTGTGAGCCAGCAAAAATTTGTGAAGAAGATGGACACCATCCCCTCTGTCGCCCTCCCCGAGGAAGAAACCTGTAAAGCTGCTCTAAACCTGGCTGAGCGCGGCCTCATTGGCCAGTTCACGGGCCTCTGGCCCTCTCCCAAATCGGTGGAGGAGTGGACTCAAAGGAACTGGAAGCCGCTTATCAAAGAGGGAGTTAAAAGCTATTTCGTTGGCAAAGGTTTCTTCGTCTTTGTCTTCGAAAGTGCAGAGGACAGAAGCTTGATTTTCAGGAATGGCCCTTACTTCATGGGGCCGCAAGGTCTATACCTCAATAAATGGTCGCCTGATTTTGATCCAGCTCAGGACGTTCCTACGGCCGTTCCGGTCTGGGTACGCCTCCCCCATCTTCCTCTTCATTGCTGGAATCCTAAGTCCCTCCAGATCATAGGCAACGCCTTAGGCAATTATATCGATCAAGCCCCAAGGAAAGATCAATACTCCTGTGCCCGCATTTGCGTCGAAGTAGACCTAGAGGAGGGCTTACCGGAAGCCATCAATCTCACAGTCGCAGGATGGACCCATGTCCAAGAGCTGGACTACGAACAGATCCCATTCAAATGCAGACACTGCCATGGTTACGGGCATTTTGCCAAACACTGCAAGAAAAAGGCAGAAGATCTTCCAGAGAACCAAAAAGGAGAGCAGTGGACTCTAGCCCAAAAACCCAATAGGAAGGGCACCGGGAAAGGCCCCCTGAAAGAGGCTCCAAGCAGTTCCAATCACACCCAAGGCAAAAATCCAAATGGCAAAGAAAACAGTCAGAAAACGACAGCTACAACAAACCAGGAAACCCTGGAACAACCTGGATCTCCCACCAATATTCAATATGGAGGGGAAAAGACACTTCCTGAGGCCACCCAAGGAAGCCCTTCAAACCCCTCATATGCAGACGTCACAAGGAAAAAGCCTATTGACAGTTCAGGGTCATCGGAGGATGAGACCTTCGAGCAACCCATCAAAAAAGTTGGCAGGAAATCTCGCAGAGAAGAAAGGGAAGAGGAGGCCGAAAGGCTAAAAACTCAAGGAAGCCAGCCTACTATTGAGATGTCTATCGGAAGAAATACAAGGACCAGGCCTCCTAAGGGAGGCTCCCTCCACTTCCCAGGTAAATAATGTGTCTCGTCTCTTGGAACTGCAGAGGACTGGGTAATCCCTCGAAAGCTGAAGCGATTAAAGATCTTCTCAAGATGGAGCCCTCAGACATCCTCTTGCTCCAAGAGACAAAGATAGAGGGGAAAGCCCTCTTGGATATCAGTCAAAAGAAATGGAAGAAAAATGTAGGAAAAGCAGTCAGCTCAAGAGGCTCTTCCGGAGGTCTCGCAACTCTCTGGTCAGAGGATCTCTTCCAGCTGAAAAATTCTCAAGAAACTCAACACTGGATCTTCACGGAGTTAATGCACAATCCAAGTAAGTTATCCTTCTCCCTTTTCAATCTTTATGTCCCTGTTTTATACTCAGAAAAAAGAGATTGCTGGACCTCCCTCATAGCCTTCCTTGAGCAACACTCCCCCAAAAATATCATTTTGGCCGGGGACTTAAATATTGTTTTAAAATACAAGGAAAAAAGGGGAGGCACACACAGCAGAGATCCCTTCCTTCCTATGGTCGAAGGACTCATTCAGGATTGGGACCTCACTGATTTCATACCAGCGAAAGGGCTCTTCACTTGGACCAATAACAGGGTGGGAGGGGAACATATCTCTGCTCGACTGGATCGATTCTTGGTTCAGGGTGCTCTGATGACAACCAAGAAGATCATTACCACCAAAATCCTTCCCAAACTCACTTCAGATCATAAGCCCATCCAGCTCTCTCTAGAAGACGAAGAAGATTTGGGCCCCATCCCTTTTCGCTTCAGCCCTCTATGGACAGAAAGAGAAGGTTTTTTTGACACAGTAAAAGCAGCTTGGAGCAAATCCTTCTCAGGGTCCCCCAGCTATGTGTGGGAGCAAAAACTCAAAGCCACAAAGCACGCTCTGAAGGAGTGGATCAAAAAACCTGCTCCAAATCCAACTAGTCTCCGAAAAGAAATTGTGCAGACCCTTGAGGAGCTGCAAACAGATATGGAAAACAGAGATGTCACTCCAGCACTGCTGGATAAAGAAGTCAAAATCCAATGTTCGACCTTTCAATCCTTTCGGTTAGAGGAGGAGTACTGGAGAATCAAATCTAGAAGTCTGTGGTTGAAGGCGGGTGATAGGAATACCACCTTCTCCATCGTCAATATCGGGCAAGACTCTGCAGAAATCACATCTCTGAAATAACAACAGCAGAAGGGCAGACCTGCAAAGGGTTCAGTCAGATCAAAGAGGCAGCTGTAAATCACTATAGTCAGCTTTTCACTGCTGGAATCCAAGGTAATGAGGAGGACATGGCAGACTTCCTTTCCAATATTCCCCCTCTGGTCAGAGCTGAAGACAACTTCGAACTCAACAGACCCTTTACGGAAGAAGAAGTCATAAAAGTGATCTGGTCTATGGACTCAGATAAGGCTCCTGGGCCCGATGGTTTTACCATCCATTTCTACAAAATGTGCTGGGACATTATTAAAACAGATCTCCTAAAGATGATCAAAGGATTCAGGAATAAAGCCAAGGTAGGGGGAGGAACCAACTCCACATACCTGGCCCTCATTCCAAAAGATTCAAATCCTGAAACCTTTGCCAGATTCAGGCCAATATCGTTGTGCAACGCCTCTTACAAAATCCTAGCAAAGCTCCTTGCAAACAGGATCAAGCCTCTCCTAAACAGACTTATCTCCAGCAATCAAGGCGGTTTCATTGAAGGCAGGCACATCCTGGACAATGTCATTCAAGTTCAGGAGATCATTCATTCAAGCCAGAAACGAAAAGAAAAAGGGATGCTGATCAAACTTGACATGGCCAACGCCTTTGACCGAGTCAACCGGGCCTTCCTTTACAAAGTTCTCCTCGCCTTTGGTTTCTCCCCTCACTTTGTTGCTCTTATCAAAGCCTGCACTGACACCCCTTGGATTGCCCCCCTCGTCAATGGCCGCCCCACCTCCTTTTTCCATGCCCAGAGAGGTCTTAGGCAGGGATGCCCCCTCTCTCCCTTCCTTTACATTTTGATGGCGGACACTCTCAGCAGAAAAAGCGGCAGGCACTCTTCCAGGCCTTAAACCTTCCATTCACTCTCCTGCCCAGAATCATGCTCTTTTTGCAGACGACTCTCTCCTACTCGGAGGAGCTTCTCCTAGAATTGCCAAAGCTTTTGATGAAGTCCTAAAAAGTTACTGCAGGGCCACGGGAGCCTCCATAAATGAAAGGAAAAGTGAAGTCTATGGATGGAATAT
Source organism: Pinus tabuliformis (assembly GCA_031772625.1). Lineage (NCBI taxonomy): Eukaryota > Viridiplantae > Streptophyta > Pinopsida > Pinales > Pinaceae > Pinus > Pinus tabuliformis. The sequence goes on along the minus strand of CM062817.1, from coordinate 1,914,742,460 downwards.
CGATCAACAGGAGCTCACAAACATCTCTGCTCTCCTAGGTTTCAATAGCCAAGCCCAATGGGAGACGATAAAATACCTTGGACTCCCTATCATTAATGGCTGCAATAAGAGAGCTCTGTGGTCTGAAGTCATCAGCAAAATCAAGACAAAGATCACAAGCTGGGGAGGGTATTGGCTCACTTCCGGTGGTAAGGTCATCTTGATCAAGTCTGTTCTCTCAGCATTACCAATTTACCAAGCTGCCTTCCTACTAGCACCAAAGCAGGTGACAGACCACATCTCCAAACTGATTCGTGACTTCCTCTGGCAAGGTGGGAAAGGGAACACCCATAAAATGCATCTTGTGAAATGGGAACAGGTGAAACGCCCTTTTGCAGAAGGAGGTCTGCAAATCAGGGATCCAGCCATGGTTAATCTGGCGTTGGGGGGAAAAATACTCTGGAATTTATATGAGAATCCAAAGCACCCTGTCAGCGAAACTTTGAAAGCAAAGTATGCCCATAAGGTATCGCTTCGAAATCTACAGGCTTCCCAAACAATTAACGCCTCCCAGGTATGGAAACTCTATAATAAAAGTTTGAATTTCTTCAAAGACAGAGTTTATAAAATCCCCGGCAACGGTAAACATACAAAACTGTGGCATGATCGTATTATGGACAGCGCCCCTCTTTCAGAAAACGAGGAAATCGACGAAATAAGACAATGGTTGGAGCGCGCTGGAATCAACAGTGTTTATGATCTTTCCAAGTGGGACAGTCGTGGCGCATGGATCGGTTGGGATTTCCATGGCATCCCAGGCCGCCTAAACCATCAGATGATTGTGCTCGATGAGTTGCTGGAGGAAGCAGCTCCAGTGAGCAGATGGTCGAAGGACAGATGGGGTTGGGGGCGCTCCGGGACTTATACATCAGCGGCAGCCTTCAACGCTCTCCAACCCACAAAGAACAGCAGCAGAAACCCGGAATTCTGGAAGAAAGTATGGGAGCCCCTCGCTCTACCAAAAGTCAACTTCTTTTTTTGGACGCTGGCTCATAATAAATTGCTAACCGGAGACAATCTGATGAAAAGAGGCATTACTGGGCCTCACAGATGCGAGTTGTGCAGAAATAGTGAAGAAACAGCTAAGCACCTCTTCATGGACTGCAAGTTTGTCAAAGAGGTGTGGCGTCTTATCCTTTATGAGTTCCAAATCACTGTTCCCTCGTACAACTCTGTAGCCGATCTCTTCGATGCCTGGAATCATTGCTACCCCCACAAAATCCCCAGCAAATCTTTTTGGAGAAAAATCTGGATTGCCATCCCCAAATTCACTTGCTGGCAGACTTGGCTGGCCCGGAACGACCTGATCTTCAACGGAAAAGAACAAACTCCTCTAGCTGTAGCTGCAAAAGCGAAATCCCTCCTCCTGGAAGCTGCCCAACAACAGTACTTTTCTGCAGACCCATTGCTGCTTCCCGAAGAAGAAAGGTGGCTGAATTCTCTCTCCCCCTACCCCCGGAGGTTGCTTTCTGCCCCTCAATCAATGAATCCAATCTGGAGAATAAGAGAAACTGAAGAGAACTTTCAAGAATGGTGGAAAAAACAAAAAATATCCACGATCTTCTTTGATGGCGCCTCCAAAGGCAACCCCGGGGCTGCTGGGGCAGGTGGGGTCATCTATGACCCGGCTGGAGTCAAAAGGGACATCTTCTCCTGGGGCATTGGGCAGAAATCTAACAATCAAGCCGAGATATTAAGCCTTCTTAAAGCCTGCCAAATTGCTAGAGACAGAGGGGACAAAGAAATCCAAGTTTTCGGAGATTCCGAGCTCATAATTAAAAAGATAAATTCGGAGAACTTGTTCATCAATGTAAGCCTTAACAAAACTCTGAGCAGATTGAAGGAAGTCCTACTCGATTTTGAATCCTACAAATGCTTCCACATACTCAGAAATCTGAATAGCGAAGCTGATCTGTTGGCAAATAAGGGCTGTACACTTGGGAAAGGTCAAATCCTCATAAACGGGGATAGTTCTATCCACCTATGTAATCCATGAGGATTCTGCAGCATGCATTATGGAACAGAATTAGATGCAATGTAATGATGGCAGCATTGGCGTAAGTCCAAATTTCTTCCAATTCAAATAAAGATACACCCGTTTCAGTTAAAAAAAAAATTAATTATTTTGAGCTAATTTCCACCAAAAATTGACTTTGACTTAACCACTAAGGCCCAATGGTCCAAATTTCTTGAAGTTTTCAATATTCCCTTGGCGGGAAACCTCCAAAAATTAATTTAGACCCATGAATTTTTTATTGGGAGAATTTATTTTTCCTAAGATTTAATTTTGACTATAATTAATTAAATTTCTGGTTTATGATTTTTAATTTATTTTTGCTAGAAATTTTAATTAATTGACATATGAGGGGATTAATAATTTTTGCAACTCTCTAATATTTTAGCACCATGGTTAAAATATTATTTACATAAGATAATTACATCTAACCCATGAAGGAGAAACATCCGTTTGTTATAGACTCAAAGACCAGATTCTATGACAACATCTAACCCGGGAAGTTTACAGAATTTCTAAGACCAAATTCTATGAAAACATAAAGATTTCTGGGAGGTTCCATCTCCATATTGCCAAAACCAGAAACTACAACATTTTTATTGACCTGTTTACAACTATATATCTTGCAAAATTGACTGCAGAGGAACACACTTTTACAGTGTTTTTTCATTCAATGGAAGGGAAATTTCTTGACACTGCGACCTCCAATTCATAGTTTACAATCCCTTCTAATGGATGCAGTCTTGTTGTTGAGCTTGGCCTCGTCATGTTCTCCACCTGGCGTCAAAGAGTGTCAATTTCATCATTCTGACTATCCATCAGCTGCTGCATGGCAATCAACTTATCTGCTTGATCTGCTACCTGGAGGGAGAGCTTCTGGATAAAATCTGCAAAAGGTGACAGTCTATATTGCTGGCTACAGGCGGGTGAGGGAAGTGAGGAGTCAGGACATTCTGGGGGATCTTCCCCATCATCTTTATGTCTGTGAGGTTCCATTAAATCCCAACTGTTGTTCCTTCTATTCTCGAGCTTGTTCCTTTGCAACACAAGTTCAAAGCCCACCTAGAAATTCCAACAAAAATGCAGAGATACAACTCCTTCTAAGAAGTTTGCAGATCGAATTGGAAGGTTGAACCAAGATTGGAAGAAACGTATTACCAAATTCGAAGCCAATCGTGAGAAGGAATCTTGTGAGCCCTCTGAACTAGTACTTCCTGTTTGCTTGGACTGCTGGGTGTGTGGTCTGGCCTTGCTTTTGTCCAATACTGCCTGCATAGACAATTCGATTTTTGTTGGAGATGGCTTCGGCACATTCTAGGACCAAGTGTTGTTGAAGGCCTAAAATCACCCATCCTAGACGAGCCAAACCTCAGTCTTTAATTCTCCTTTCAATGGAAAAGACTCCAGGGAGGGAGAAGAAGGAGCTTGGCTTCCTTACTCTGCGAGTGACAATCCATTCTTGGCAGATAAACACTGAGCTTGATGGACCTGGTTCCCTCCTCCATGAATGCTTGATTGGATCTCAGATCTCTCCACATGAACTCAATCCCTCTCGCTGGAGCTATTGCGGAAAACAAGGCCAGGAGGATGTGAGACTCACACTTGGGTTTTAATGGCCATGACCGGTCGAGCAGCCTTACCAATACCTGAGTACAAGACAGTGCGTGGCTATCACGCTGGCCTGATGCCCCATCCCATATAACAACTTCTCCAATTAAGGTACTCACATCCAATAACATTGAATGCACCCAAATTGTAATAATGCCCTTGAGTTTGTTAATTGAACTATGTTTGCACCGGTTAGCTCTGTAGTATTTGAGATCTGGAGACAGAGAAATATATGATGAACATTTGCCAAGTCATGGGATGTTTTTCCAGGGCCTTTTCCCATTAATTTCTATTTGACCTTTCACCAGACCCAAGGCTTAATTAGCTCGCTGGTCTGCCATTTTATTCTGGCTTATTAGGATGTGATAAAACATTTATGATGAAATGATTCGAACATGCTCTTGATCCTTTGCAAAAGTAGCTTTAGCTTGTTGGTTTTGAAGGGCGTGTCTTTTTGCAAAAGATGAGTGAGAGAGTCTCCTATAATGGTAATCCTGGAGATTCCGAGGTCCTTGGCTAAGGACAGTGTTGGGAATCACTATTTCTGTTAGACCGAAAACCGCAGGTGTTAGTCAATGATCCCATCGCTAGAGATAAGGATCCACGAGAGGCGGTTAGTCCATGTCACGAAACACACGGGGAGCGTTGGTTTATCCAATGTCCAACAGTCTTCCCCCCAACGCGCGCTGGGTGTGTGTCGAACTTGTGACCTACGCTCTGATACCACTTGTTGGGAATCATGATTGCCGTTAGACCAAAACCCGCAGGTGTTAGTCAATGATCTCATCGCCAGAGATAAGGATCAACGAGAGGTGGTTAGTCCATGTCACGAAACACACGGGGAGCGTTGGTTTATCCATTGTCCAACAGACAGTCCTAGGAGAAGACCATACAATTCTGCCTTGTTGGTTTCTTTGCCCAGCTCCCATGCAAACCTAATTTCTTGATGCTCAACAGGGTCCCATAGGATCCTGCCCCCTCCTGCCACCCCTTAGTTGTATTGTGTCTTTACTCTTTACTATAATCTCAGTGGTTCATAAAAAGGGGAATTAGTTTGTAATTATTGAAACATTTTACTGACCAGTTCTTTTTGCTACTATTAGGTTATTGAACTTGAAGCTCATGCTGTGAAAGGACAGGGAAAAACACATGCCAAGTGGTCCCCTGTTGCAACTGCACGGTATAGAATGCTTCCCGAGGTAATAACTGTTATAATGTAATTGTGTAACACCTATAGTGTATATATTATAAGAAAAGTCTGTTAAAAACTTTGTGAATAAATATGTTCTAATTCAAAAAATTACCATTTCATATTGTGCCCATAAATCTATTTTTCAGGTTGTTTTGCTGGAAGATGTTCGTGATGATATTGCAGAAGAGCTTGTTCAGAAGTGTCCTATGAAAGTCTTTGACATTGAAGACCTTGGTGGAGGTGGGCTTTTTATTAAATGAAATTTATACATCTAATCTCATCTTTTGTGGTGGTACAATACACAATATGTTGCCGCTTTATGTTAGAAGTTGTTTTGAGTGCTTCCGATTTCCATTAACATAAAATTGGCTTTTATGTTTAACAGGGAAAAAGAAGGCAAAGGTTGTTCGTCCAAGAGAGTGTACATTATGTCGTGAATGTATTCGTGGGGATGGGTGGGATAAGCGAGTACAATTACGTCGTGTGAAGGAGCACTTCATATGTAAGTATTGTTACATGGGATTGTGTAGATATTAGTAATATTATGGCTTAGATTATTTCATTGGCTGCATCTCAACCTTTAAAGTTTTAAACTTTTAAAATAATTTAAGCTTTCAGAATACAGACTGAAATTTTGTTTTCCAGTTACCATTGAGTCAACAGGGGCATTGCCACCTGAGGTGCTTTTCACTGAAGCTGTGAAGATTCTCGAAGAGAAATGTGAACGGATATTGGCTGAACTCTCATGAACTGAAAATGTGTGCCAGCATATTCATTAATTCAACCTCATCTTTGTGCTTGTAGATCAGCAAAACCAATTTTGATTGCAAAGTAATAGGTGTGCTTGTAACAGAGATCTCTGATTACATAATATGTAATAGGTGATCTTTGATTTTTCAGTCATTCATTGTTGAATAGGTTTGAGAGCCTTCTTTCCTCTATATTTTAATATTAGTTCTTGTCATAGAAAATTTCATGTTCTTCATGGTGAGTTTGAGTGATTAACTGAACTGCATGAGGCCAATATTTTGAGAGCTCTCTTTGAAATATTGGATTGGAAATGCTTTTTGCTTCATATTTCAAAATGGTTTTGTTATAGACGTTATTTAATCAGCAAGCTCTCTTTTAGTGCATAATTTACACACCAAGGGATTTTCTTTGAACTTGTTCTGGGCTTTTGCACAAAAGAAAGATTGCATGAATGATCTATTGGGATCATGCAGTGAACTTGTAATCAACTGGGACATCTGCAATCAAATGGGACATCTACTGCAATAGAATGGGAAATGAACAATAATAATAGAAATTAATAAATATACAACGGGGCACCTGTAAACCCAGGGGTGGATTACATTTGCAAAACCTAGTAATGGAGGAAGACGTCTCCAGTAAACACTAGAACCTGGTTGATTATATTGATAAAATGATAGAGATATACACGAGAGAGGGCAAACCCTTGTTATTTCCATTCATAGGTAAATACCCTAGTAAAGTCCTAACTAAAACTTCATCACTAAATATGTCATTATGGCCTCATTATACTAGAGTGGTATTTTTACATATGTAACAGTTCTAGAAATCACAAGTTTTTATACGCAAAATTATATAATCTGGAAATTTTGGTCAGGCAATTACTGCAAATTCAAAAATCCCCCCCATGGAGGTTTCCTAGATCTAATCCCTGTGAACTTTCAGCATTAGGGTCTATCTAAAATATTAATTTAGTGCAGCAAACAATGGGCAGTTTTTGACTTCACTTCAACTTAATGTGCTAGGCAGCTCAAGAGAAAATATAGCAATGTATGGTAACAGGCTTCAGTGCTGAGGACATACATTTCAAGCATATACCAGATCCAAGAAGCACTTGATTACAACAGTTTTTTTGGCTGAAGTATCTGGTCTCTCATCTTCCAATTGTATGTTAAATCACTTAACAACTTCAGCACTATGTTATTGCAAATCTGTATGAACATGTACTGAAAATTATTCAATCAAAAAGACAATGCAAGCTGAAATTCAATTCTGCAATTACAAAGTTTTGGACCACTAGGAACTTCATCTATCTATCTATATATATATATAAGAATGAAGTACATGTACATACCACAGTTTTATCACAAAACTGGTACAATCTCTAATCTCCTGTCCCGGGTTAGTAGCTTAAGTGGTTGGGAGCAGCGTTTGTTCTCCTATTCACCCAGGTTCAACTCCAAGGGACATGTTTGACCCATTGCGACAAGGCTTGAAGAGTCGGTGACCCTTGGGATACATTCCACGCCAGTGGGGTCAAGGCGTCTCGGCTCTTGCTAAGTCATAAGTGCTTGGTATAGCTAGCTCGCAAGCTGTTGGATATTCTTGGTGTTATAGTGGCAGCCGGAAGGTTTGATCTTGGGCATTGCCCTAATTACTCTAATGAGTTACCGTTTCACCATGGTCTAAAAATGGAAAAAAATCCCCAAACCCTAGATAGTGAAAATCATAAAAGTCTTAGCCACCACCAAAGATCCACAACAAGCTAGCATCAATAGAGACAACGTCCCTTGGTTTCAAGAAGCTTGTATCACACAAGCTCTCCACACTTGCATTGTTTTCTACCTTGGGGTTTGAAAATCTTATCCATGTTGCATCACATAAAACATGGCAAGGTAACTTAAGTGCTAGCCTCCAAGTCGACATGTCTATACTAGGGTGGAATCCTCATAACGTTAGTCTTCAACTTTTGCATCATCAAAGCGCCAATACCTCCATTGATCATCAAGAATATGATAACCGAGGCTTTATGCAGGAAAATCATCTCACCAAGCTCAAGACTCATCAAGCTTATGTCTCCATGGCCTTGTGTTAGCATCACATTCCATAAGAGCAAGTCTCCAAAATTGTGCAAGTTATTAGCTCTACTCTCCATGTCTTCATGAATCCAAATGTCTCTAAGACAAGTACAAAGAGGAGTACAATGATGATAGTGAATAGAAGAGCTCTCTCTTACATTTTATGTACAATAGATGAGGGATGCTAACATAAAATAAGAACAAAAGTCCATACAACCAACAAGGAAAAACCACATAGTGAGCTTTATAATACAAGGATGTACATGTGTCAAATTAGGGTTTATCTAACCTGTCCTCTAAGACAATTCCTTCTCCAATACTTTAGTTCGACATCCCCTCTTCCTTGGTTTGCTATCCAAGTCTCCTTAGGCAAGGTGCTCCTTAACTAATTGCGTGCCACAGGTACTCTCATGTGCTTAGTGTTACCTTCATGTGCCAATGTGGCCGCTAAACTCCAATGCTCTTCCTCAACGTAAGTGTCAAGTGTTGAATAAAGTTGTCATTGATGGCATCATAATTGAATTGTTGAAACAAACCCTAGATATTGTGCAAACCTAAGGAGACCGAAGCCCTAACTACTTGACTAGACCCTAGGTGCATGTGTATATTAATGCAATTCTAGATGCACTTGCCATAATGAAGCGCTAGCAATGATGTCATTATGATATCATGATTTCATTGTTGAAGCTAGCCATGTCGTTTATTAATGATAGCAAGCCAATAACTTTACCTTATATGCATTGCCCAAGCTTTGTTGGAGATGCCCTAAGAAAGAAGTTACCTTGTTGAAGATGCCCATGAAGACATTGAAAATGCACCCTAGCCTTGTCGAATGCTGCGCATAATTCCCATGTGATGAAGCCCTAATCTAGTAACCCTAGATGTATGAATATGTCAAAGAAACCCAAGTCCTTGTATGCAATCCTAATGCATGAATATCACATGCACTAGCATGTTAAAATAGTGAAAAAATTCTAATCCACTTGATGCTCTAATTGCATAAAAGAAATTCTTTAATAGGGTTGTTATGAAAAAATATGCATATGATGAAAGAAAAAATAAATTTCCATCATTAGAGGTCATATCTTGAAGGCAATACTATATCAACTTATAGAGGAGATCATAAGCTTTCCATTGAGTACTCACTTGCCTCCTAATTCCTTACCGTTGAAGAGAAATCAATTTTTGAAATTAGCATATGTCAAAATTTTCAAACTGTCCAAGCCGACTTGAGTAGGCTCATAACCCTTGGCAAAGAGACGTGTCTCTCCAGAATATGGAAAAACCACTATAAATATAAACCTAAATTCGTCCATTCAAGCATAGATTTTCGGTGGAGACAAGACAAGAGGTAGAGAAGCAGTCACAACCTAGAAAAGCAAGGAAGACAAGTTTGTGGAATTATTCTTGGGTTAAATAGTCTCCCACAGGTTCGAGCTAGGAGCCGAGGATTTTCCATAGTTTCCATGGTCAAAGTTGCCGTGGTCGAAGTTTCCGTAGTTGTCGTGGTCGAAGCTGCCATAGTTGCCGTGGTTGAAGCTGTTGTAGTTGCTGTGGTCACAACTGCCATAGTTGAAGCTGTTGTAGTTGCCGTGGTTGAAGCTACCGTGGTCGAAGTTGCTATAGTTGCCATGGTCGAAGCTATCACAATTGCTGTAGTTGTCATGGTTGAAGCTACCATGGTTGAAGTTGCTGTAGTTGCTATGGTCGACGCTGCCTTAGTTGCTGTGGTCGAAGCTGCCATAGTCGCCGTGGTCGAAGCTGCCATGGTTGCCATTGTTGAAGCTGTCGTGGTCGAAGTTGTCATAGTTGTCATGGCCGAAGTGTTGATTTATTGAGATTGGACAAATAGAGCTTGTTGAAGTCTTCTCTTGAGAACATAATAGGGCAAATTTGGAGAACTTTGTGAAGCAGCATATTAAAGATTTGTGGAGATCATTAAAGACCATGATGCATTGAAGCCATCATGAGGCGACCTTAAAGAAGCTTTGTTTGGGTAACATGAAGAGTTATGGAGACACCTTTTGAGAAGACAAAGTTGTCATTGATGAGCTAAGTGCTTTGGAGATCAAGGGCATTGTTGAAGGTGAAGATTATTGTCAGGGCTGGTTGCAGAAGATATTGGGAGCCTTGAAGAACTATTAAACTTATCTTTACGAATTGAAGTTGTGGGTTGGAGCCCTAGAGGATCAGAGTCCTCAAGAAACCAGGTCGGAGCCTGAACCAGATATAGGGTTGGAGCTTTTGAGGTTGGTGCCTCAAAATTAACAAGGTTGGAGCCTGGGAGATTGAAGAATGGTGTCTTCATCTAGGGTTGGAGCCCTACATATATTGTACTTGATTTATTATAAAGAAGAAATTAATAAAAACATTTATTCTCATTGTTCATTTTGTGTTCTAAATTTAAGTGATCTAATTGGTAAAAATAACAATTGAAAAAAAAACCTGATTCACCCCCCCCTAGTGTTTCCAACAATTGGTATTAGAGCTAGTACCTTCACTCAAAGTCTAATAGCTTGAAGGTTGATTCTTATAACACAAATGGCAAACCCAAGGAAGAAAGCCTGCAATCCTCCTAAATATGTCTCTTCCTCAATCATGAAAACTGAAGACAACCAAATTGGGAAGGTTCCATTGTTCAATGGAAAATTTGATGTATGGAAGGTAAGAATGAGAAATTTCTTAATGGCTCAAGGCGTTAAAGTATGGGAATCAATGATTACTGATAACATGATGAACAAAGAATCCAAAGAGTACAATGCAAAAGCGATGAAGGCAATCTTGAATGGGCTACTAGATTCTATAAGGGCCAATTTGGAAAAATGTTCGTCAGCAAAAGGTATATGGGATAAACTTTATGACCTTCACTCAAAAGGAATAAATATGTAACAATCAAAGTCAGTTATTTCAAGTTGTTTTTAGTTAAACTAGTTCTAACTATTAGAGGAACTAGTGGAAGGTCAGTTGTGTAGTGAAACTCTGTGATCATCTAGTTAACTGATAAATCAACCCCAAATAGCTAGTGCATGTAGAGAATTTGAGTTCCCCAGCTATGTTGGAGATTCCAAGGTAGTGTAACATTAGTTGTAGACTAGTCTTGAGTGTATAGGTGTTGCATGTAGTTAGATGATCAACCGTGGGAATTGTGAAATCATTTCAAAGGAATTTGCTAAATAATAGAGGCTTAATTTCTCAGGATTTGCGAAAGGAAATAGGGGCTCAAGTAGAGGCATAAAATGACCAAGTCTGGGTCATATCTCCTTAGTGAGAAGAGAGATAGGTTATTCACTTGTAGCTTGTGCTCATTTGAGTAAAGAAATTGTAATAAATCTTTGTTCATCATATTAATGAAAGTATGCAAAGGGGTTTTTAGCAGATTGCTTTCCCCTGGAAAAATATAGGTGCATGTGTGTTATTTATCATTGCATGTTTTTGATTGAGTAGGTTTGTTTCGTGATTTTGATTAAAAGTTCATGAGACGTTGCAAAGCTAATCATAATTTCTACATGGTACCAGAGAAGGATTCACATTAGAGCAGGAATTTCGAAGTTGTTTCTTAGGAGGATTGATTTTGTAGTTCAATGTAGTAGGATCTCTCAGAGTAGGGAATATGACCTTCAATAGGTTGAGGGTAGAGTATTCCTTGGAACGAAGCTCTAATTTCATTGCATGGAAGGATCACACGGAGGAAATATTGGAGGACAATGGATTGCTAGAATACATCAAGGGAAATGTTGCAAAAATACAGACATCTGATGTCCAGAACCTTGCTCAGTGGAAGAAATATGTAGCCAAGGCGAGGAGAATAATATTGGTGGGAGTACGAGATCACATTGTCTTAAATCCCCACGGCGAAAAAAAATCTATTCGCAATGTGGAAAGCGCTGACATACTTGTTCGAGAATAGTAGTGTACACAGGAAGTTGGCAATTCTAAATATCAAATGCAGAAGAATGACATTGTTCCGTAGTATCTGAGCAGGTTCACACAAGTTTTTGATGAACTTGGTGGGGTTGGTGTAAATGTTGCAGAATAACAATTGGTAAGCCTAGCTCTTCTAAGCCTTCCCAAAAGATGGCATAACTACCAAGACTTGGTGAACAAGAGGGAGAAATTACTGAATTGGGAACACTTATGGTTCGATTTGGTACAAGAGGAGATAAGGCAGAACACCATAGATGGGACTTCATCCAAGGGAGAGGATGAAGAAAAAATTACATTGATTGGAAAGGGAAAGAAGGGAAAAGGGAAGAATTCTCAAACCAAACCAGAATCCAACGAAGGGGGAAAGAAGAAAAAATTAAATGCTTCAATTATCATGAATTCAGGAACTATGCCACAAAGTGTCCACACAAAAAGTCAAGCAAGAAGACCTTAGGATGAGTAGTAAGGGAAGCCTTGGCTTCACAGTTTGAGCTTGACTTCATCCTTATCATATGCATGGCTAACACAATGATGGGGAGCATGTGGTACTTGGATTTAGGGGCATCATTCCACATGACAGAGTGTAGATATTTTTTCAGTGGCATGGAGGAGAAACATCTCCAGATGCACATTGATATGGGGAATGAAAAAGGGTACAACATGACCGATATTGGTACAATCACCTTTCAGAGGGAGTCATGATCCCCTCTCTGACTCAAGGATGTCATGTTCGTTCCAGGCCTAAAGAAAAATATCATCTTTGTTTTAGTTTTGGAAGACTTTGGTTATGATGTGATATTTACAAAGGGAAAGAATTCCCAAGACACAACACCACTGGATAGGTGAAGTAGAGCGAGGTTTCTATGAAGAACTTGTATAAGCTAGATATGGAAGGCTTTTTTGCATTAAGCACAAAGTCGGAGAAAGAGCAAAGCCGCGAAGTCGGTGAATTTTGGCACAAAAGACTTGGCCATTTACATCATGGCACCTTGAATATTATGTAGCAAATAATCACTCGCTTCCCTAAAGGAGCACCTCGACATCAAGATGTTTTCAAAGGATGTACTTTGAGGAAGTATGCAAAATCCACATTCCATGGTCGGGACTACAAAGCACATGCAATCTTGGAAAGGATCCACTTTGATGTCTTTGGACCTTTCTCGACAGCCTCCACTACCAGACATAATATTTTGTCATTTTTATTGATGAATTCTCAAGGAAGTACTGGATCTTCTTGATGCAGAAGAAATATGAGACATTCTCCAAGTTTGTAGAATTCAAGGCACTGGTTGACAAAGAAACCGACAAGAAGGTGAAGGCTCTCAAGAGCGATAATGGAGGTGATTATGTTTCAAATGGATTCAAAATTTATGTTCGAAAGAAGGCATTTGAAGAGCGCTGACGACACCCCACAACTCACAACATAATGGGGTGGATGAGAGAAAGAAACATAACATTGTGGGATCTGTGAGGGCTATGTTGCATGACCAAGGCCTATAATTGAATTTGTGGGCAGAGGCATGTAACACAATAGTCTACTTGTAGAACATAAGTCTTCATTGGATTCTTGGTATGATTACACTGGAGGAGGCTTTCTCGGGAAGAAAGGCAGATGTGTCACACTTCAGGATTTTTGGAGCCTTTGTTTACTACCATCTCTCCAAAGAATCAAGGAAGAATCTTGAGACGACAATGACGTTGGGGGTATTTTTGAGTTATTCAGAAACTCCTCAGAACTACCATGTGTACTTACATTCCATTAGAATGACGGTTATGTGAAGGGATGTAAAGTTTGATGAGGATAAAGAAATGCAGTGCTCTCTTGAGGGGAGCTTCATGTCCCACCAGAATAGGAGATATTATCTCCAAAGGAGGAGCCTCAGGAAGTTGTGGAGCAACCACAAATTGAGGAGCAGTGAGTGGAGACATCCATTTAAGCAGAACCATCTAGATAAGGTAGAAAAATAACAAGGGAAGCTGATAAACTTATGCAGGATGTGTGGGAGAATGTGTCAGCTACTTCAAATTTGCGCAGGCTAGGGAGGTCACCTAAAAAGTACACTGGCTACTTGGATCTAATGACTGAGCTTGTAGAGATTGAGCCATCCTCTTTCGAGGAAGAAGTAGAGAAACTTGTATGGGTTGATGCAATGGTGGAAGAGTATGAATCCATTGTAAAGAACAATGTTTGGGAAGTGGTCTCAAGATCAACAAATAAATCAGTAGTGGGATTGAGATGGATCTTCAAGGTTAAGGATGCAACAGACAGAAGCATAGAGAAGTATAAGGCCAAATTTGTGGCCAAGGGATTCTATCAAGTTTAGGGAATTGACTATGAGGAAACCTTTTCTCCCATAGCAAGGTACTCATCCATTAGATCTATTCTTGCACTGACTACACAGATTTGGCCGAAGATCCACTAGATGGATGTGAAAACAAAATTTATCAATGGGGTTATTGAGGAGGAGGTGTACATCGAGAAACCATAAATTTTTGAGACATTTGATTGGGAGCCTCATGTGTGCAGACTCAAGCGAGCATTGTACAATGTCAAATGAGAACCCTGTGCTTGGTACACCAAGATTGACAATTATCTCACTGGTTTGGGCTTCACCAAAAGCGAAGTGGACGCAAACCTATATCACATTTTGGTAGAAGGAAAATTTATTATTATTGTCTTATATGTTGATGATTATATTTTAACTGGTGATGAGTAGCAGACCAAATTTTGTAATGAGGACCTTGCAAGAGAATCTGAAATGAAGGACATGGGTCTCATACACTACTTCCTCAGGTTGGAACTATGGCAAGATGATGGGGAATTGTTTGTATCTCAAGGCAAGTATTCCAAAGAGATACTACAGAGATTCCACATGGAGAATTGTAAGCCCATGGAGACACCTCTAACGACCAATAAGAGGAAGGAGGATGCCACTTTAGGTGAAGAAGTGGATGCTACAATTTATCAAGAACTAGTGGGTTCTCTGATGTATCTTGTGAACACATGACCAAATATGTGCTATGCCGTCAACCAACTGAGCCAAGATATGGTTAGGCCAACCAAATTATTTTGGAAGTCAGTTAAGCATGTTTTACGGTACCTCTAAGGAACTACCTAGTTTGAACTATGGTATAAACAGACAAAGGGAGTGAAGATGTGTGGCTTCATAAATGCAGATTGGGCTAGGAGTCTATTAGACTGAAAGACTACATTAGGTGGAATTTTCAGTATTGGGTCTGCAACTATTTCTTGGTACAACAGGAAGCAAAGATCCATGGGGCTCATCTCGGAATAAGTAGAGTACATGGTTGCAAGTCAAGCAACATGTGTGGCGATCTAGATGAGAAATATACTTGTGGGACCGTTTAGTTAGATGATCGATCCATTTGTGATCTAGTATGATAATTAGAGTTGCATCAAGCTCTATGAGAATCTTGTATTTCACGATTGATCCAAGCACATATAAATCCAATATCACCATTTACGATACTATGTGCAGAGGAGAATAATGTTGCTACAACACATTCTAACAGAGGAACAAGATGTTGACATTTTGACAAAGGCCTTGTTAAGAGGGAAGTTTGAGTTCCGCAAGTGCAGGATAGGGGTGGTTGATAATCCCTTTCTTGCTGAGAGGGAGTGTTGAAAATTCAACAAGAAATTCTCAATTTGATTTTGCCTTGGTTAAATTGGGAAAATTCGAATTTCCACATCAACAAGAAACTTGGATGCAATTAAATTGTGTGATATGGATTTTTTCACCCAATTAGCTCAATAAATTTGAGTTGGAGTTAGAGTTAAATTAAGAATGTGTGATTAAAAATTTGTGTAATCAACAAAGTTCGTATGCTCAGAGGAATGCTATGATATTGCTGTAATGGACAAAGTTTATATACACAACGGAGTAATCTTCAAAATAATTTGAAGACAAAGACATCCATTGTAGGACAAGTAATTTTATATTTAATAATGCACATAAAAGAATTGATATGAGATGATTTGATTACAAATAAGGGTCCTATATATATATACACTAAGCTGACACCCTTTCATGAATGGCTATGTCTTTAGAGATACACGTTTTCATTTACTAATCTATAGCTAATCAATCTTTAATTATGATTGTTATTGTTTACAATATTTTTGATTATTTTTCTATTAATTATATTCATAACAATTTGTAGCAATCAAGGTTAGTTATTTCAAGTTGTTTTCAGTTAAACTAGTTTTAATTATTGGAGGAACTAGTGGAAGGTCAATTGTGCAGTGGGACTTTAGTCAAACTCAGTGATCATCTAGTTAACTGATCAATCAACCCAAAATAGCTAGTGCATGCAGAGAATTCAAGTTCCCCAATTGTGTTGGAGATTCCAAGGTAGTGTAACATCAATTGTAGACTAGTCTTGAGTGTACATATGTTGCATGCAGTCATATGATCAAACTTGGGAATTACGTAATCATTTCAGAGGAATTTCCTAAATAATAGGGGCCTAATTTATCAGGATTTGCGAAAGGAAATAGGGGCTCAAGCAAAGGTAGAAATTGATGAAGTGTAGGTCATATCTTCTTAGTTAAAAGAGATATAGGTTATTCACTTGCAGGTTGTGCTCAGTTGAGCATATAAATTGTAATACATCTCTATTCATTAGATTAAATGCAATTCAGAAAAGGGGTTTTTAGTAGATTACTTCTCCCAGGAAAAATACTGTGTGCATGTGTGTTATTTCTCATTTCATGTTTGTGATCGATGTTATAAATTGTGAATTGAATTCCGCAGAGTAGTAGAGTAGGTTTGTGTCTTGTGATTTTGATGAAAATTTCATGAGCAATTGCAAATCTACATCATAATTTCTATAGAAGCACCCTTTCCTCCTAGAGCTATGCATTTCATAGTCACTGCCTTCAAGGACTATGCATTGCACAATCATAGTGCACAATCTCTGCCTCTTGCCCCTCAAAAGTGTGCAATTCTCTCTCCTAGTGAGTCTTTCACTGCGCACTGCACAATCTCAATCAACAGTGAGGCCTCACTATCTCCCTAAATTGTGCAATGACCTGGCTTAGTCTTCCTTGAACTTTGCATTGCAGAATCAAAGTGAAAAAGCATCCCTCACTAAATTAATATTTCCCTCAACTTCACATTTCTGTCTTCCAGTCCCCCAACCACTCTGCATTGCGCAATAACAATGAGCAAGCCTTCCTCACTGTCTCACTGAGTTGCTGAACTATGTAGTCCTCTATCTCTTGCCTTTTAGAACTACGCAATCACAATGACCAAGCCTTCTCCCTCGCCTCACCGATTCTCTCAACTGTGAAATTTTTCTTCCCTGTCCCTCAGTCACTGTGCACTGCATAGTCACAATGACTAGATCCTCACCAATGCCTCTTTATATTGCACAATGTGAATTTCTTGAACCTCCTCCTCAATCTTTCACTTAGTCCCAGTTTCAATTAGTGAATTTCATGAAGAAGTTAGACTAGGATATTTCTGAACTGGTTTCATCTTGTCATGAGTGAATTTCATTTGCAGGTACTATATCTTGACATGGCAAGATGATTCTTGAGGAGGATGCCAGGGAAATCGCGTAAAACACACTTGTGAAGTTGAAAAGACAAAGGGACTATTAATAAAGAATATGAAGGGACACAAGATCACGATGGAAGGGTGAATATCAAAATCACAATGAGGACTCCATATCATCCACGCTCTGGGAGGATGAAGATGAAACATATACAAGATTTATCATGAAGATACAAGGGATGCAATCAAGAAGAGGCTACAAGAGAGCACTTGCGAGAAGAAGCATCAAAATAACCATCATGAAGACATGAAGAAATCCTAGACCATGATAGAATGGAGACACCTCAAGTCGACTTGGAAGGTTCCGAAACTCATCTAGACCCTTTGGAGCGTGAAGATAAAGAACAAGTAAAGATCCATCTTGAAGAAGTCAAATTCATGGTAACAAGGAGAGATACTTGGCATTGTCACTTTACAATGAAGTCCATGTCATCATTATCAAGTCATGGCTCGTCCAATTGTCATTGCAAAAGTCATATAAGTCAATTTTTTCTCCACATCACATGTGGAATGTAATTATGTAATTTCCAAAAATAAGAGAATGTAAAATGTGTGGAAGCCAAGGGTTCCACATGGAATATGAAGAATCACTATAAAGCTATAAAGTCATATATAAGCTCAAAGGTCATATAGGATTTCAAAAAGTCATAGTAGAAGATCAAGAGCCATGAGGAATGTCAAGAGTCTCATGGAAGGTGGAGAGTCACCTCATTTGTTATAAATACACCCTCATATCTCAAGAGAAGGGGCTTCAGACTTTGGAATTTTCATCTTGGCTTCTCTAGCTTGACATAGGAGAGACTATTTTTTTTTTGAACAACAAGTGCTGACTCAATGTTCCACTATTGGGGCTAGTGTGGCAGCATTGTAATTGTATACCTTGGTACTTTCACTTAATATATGAAGCTATTAGAGTCAACACACTTTCATGCGTATGTCGTGAATGATTGTGAGACTACTCTTTCATTGTTTGCAATGCATGTTTATGTTAACATACTAATGAAAGTTAACTATTCCGTTGGCTTTAGTATGCATATTATTGAATGTGCATTATATTTGATTTTACAATAGTTTTATCTTGTGAACTACCTTGCAGGTTAATCAATGATTCTCCTTTTATGCTCTTGTGTGTCTCTTTTAGGATAGTACTATTAATTTTCTTCTAGAGGCTCACTCTCTCTTTCCTTGTTGTGAAAGCACCCTATATACATTGCGATTGTATGCTTCATAGTGTCAACTTAATTGGTTGTTTCAAAGATTGTTTATATGATCTCTTATGTTGATTTTGGCAACCAAGGAAAATTCCTAAGTATAATGACAACCAACCTTATTTCTGGTTGGGGCTTCTGTTCCAAACAATGTGAGGTCTAATTAAGATTTCATACTGGGGAGACCCCCTTGGTTGACAAATTTCCAGCATCACCAACAAAACCATAGGGGAACCAAGGGTTAATCATCACTCTAGGTTATTACAAGATCTCCCACCGTTCAGGAGGAGTGCTTGGTCTCTCATCATTATTACGCAAACGATAGGACCAAGCCACCCTGTTTGGCACATCCATTCTTGGAGCAATCTTATTGGGATCTAATTCCTCTCAAGGCACCCCCACCACCAACCCTCAGGACAATACAAATTCTAGGTCCTACAAGTTACTCCATCCAACCCCACCCCATAGGGTATTCCAACCAATACTACCCTGCCGGTTACCAATACCAATATCGACACCAAGACACATGGTCATTACATCATGAATAACACACAAAAGATACCATTTGTCACTTCCTCAAATATCCTAGATTTGACAAAACTCACAAATGATCCCATTGCCCATAATTAGAAATTCCCCCCAATGCTAACCAAGTTGCCATCATATATACCTAAATTCAAAGGAAAATAGGGGGAATAACCTACCAATCATATCATGACCTTCCACCTATGGTGATTTCTTAAATAAACATGTATATCTATTATTAAATACTTATGATTCACTCACTTTTATATTTTGTATTCCACTATGCAGGGATGGAAATTGATCAACCATATGAGGAATAATATGTTCCCTATCAAGCTGATCAACCACTAGAGGAACAAGATGTTTCCTATCAAATTGATCAACCGCCAGAAGAATAGGTTTTTCCCTCTCAAGTTGATAGGATAACAGGGAGCTATAATGGTTTGGAAAGGAGTGGAAGGTTTGCAGAAATTTTGGATGAAAGCACAAGAGAGGACCTTGGGGAGCCTATGCCCGATCACTGTTAGAGAGCATGTTAGTAACATAATTTGACAATATTTTGAGAAACATTCAGTTGTTGCATAATCTCAACTACTCTAGGTTGATCAAACATAAGAAACTAAAACATGCCATAAATATTTTGGGTTTCCAAGATGCTAAAAGAAGGAGGACACATATGAATGCCACTGAAAATATATCAAAGACATTATCTATGCTTGGAAAATCAAGAAACCCTGATTTTTGAGTTTCTCGTAGAGAAATTACAATCGCTATTATTGCACCAAGTATATCAAGACAACAAAATTTGGAAACAATGTCAAAATTGCTCCATGTCTCAAGAAAAAAATTGCACAAGCATATAAAATTCAGGGTTTGAGTAAATTAAAATGATGAAGCTGCTTGTTGATCTCTTATCACTAGGAAATGTTGCCAAGACATGATTACATCAAGTATCAAACCATTTTTGGCAAAGTTTTGGGAGAGCCATTCCCCTGCTATTCTAGATAGAAAGCATGTCGTACGACTAAAGATGAGTATGCATTAGGGGAATTTTGAGGTCTAAAATGGGCCTCCTAAGAAAAATGTATAACCAATATAAAATTTATAAGAACTGATAAGATTCAAGATGATGATGTCAACCATGGGGGATGATTCACCATTTTTGGAGTAAAAAAGTAAAAATATTAAAAAATAATAAAACTATTTTTTCAACTCGTATTTTCAACTTATCTCCCTTATGTTTTAGTCAAATTTCAAGTGAGATTGCTCGTTGGATGAAAAATTTAATTCCTCATCCAAGTAATACCCATGTTTCATACTTTCGATGGACCTTGCTACACGAAAAATGAGAAATACATGAAAAAATGTGATTGCAATCACGTTTTTCATGTATTTTTCATTTCTCGTATAGTAGGGTCCATAAAAAGTACGAAACATGGGTAATTCTTGGATTAGGAATCAAATTTTGCATCCAACAAGTGTTTTTGCTCGAAATTTGAATAAACCCGTAGGGTGATAAGTTGAAAAATAGTTTTTTCTTTTTTCCCTCTAAACTTTGATGATGTAATCTATTCTTATTTTATTATTTCCACTATTATTTTATAATTTTCTTAGGAGGTCCATTTTAGACCTTAAAATTCCCCTAATGTAGATCACACTAAGCATTTTATATAAATGAAAAAAGTTGCACTATTCGAGGAATATCAGAAAAAAATAACCATGTCAAAATATCCATAACAATGTTTTAGAGATTGAAACCATTATTTTATTAGACATAATACAATCCATGACACATGCTGTTTTCGATATCACGTTGAATTCCAACTTTATTATGATATGTTTTGAGAATTTTGCAAGAAAAACTATCACGACGACCCTCCTCCTACAATGCGTGATTTAGTTTCATCAATATTGTGTAGAAGGGAGCCATAATAGTTGTTTTACAAGAAAAGATGTATAGGTGGGAGAAGATGGACTGGATGTGGTGATTTGGAATTGTTCCAAAGGAAATTTCCTATTGATCCCAACCAATCTAGGATGTCAGATGTCATGCTTACATGGAAGTGATATGACTATGCTGTAGTAAATCAACCATCTTCTTCAACTTTGGCGCCTAGGAGGATCACATATGTTGAGGAGAAGGTTCCTATTTAAAGATTCATTGGGAAAAATAAAACCATATCTATAAATATGTCAAACACTTGCACAGGTCCAGGTGGCAAGTTTTTGAATTTAAACATTCTCGTGAAGCATTTTAGGCAAGAAAAATCATATCAGTGGTAGACTTTGTCAAGAATTATACATTTTATCCCTAGACAGAGATCCAAAGTGAGTACTATCACTAAGACCAAGTGTCCATATTCATACATGTTCTGCACATACATGCACAATTGCATGTTGATGATAGGGATAACACTGATGAGTCACATGATGTGATTAAGGAGTATCACTTCTACATCAGTGATGGTCGTGAGCATGACACAATGTTCATGCAACATTGCCTTTGGCCTGATTTATGAATTATTAAAAAATAAAGACATATCATTATGAAAACATTAGATATGGCCAAATGGTTGTGCAGGGTAGTCCAAGTTAGCACATAGTTTTTATTGGTTGATTTGGCTACACAAGGAAAAAAGTTCAACATACTTGGAGCTATTTTGAAACAGGAGGAAAATGTGAGCATGATGGTGTAGGTGTTTGTGTGAAGTGGGCACTTATGAGGTACCAAATGAGTCATGATGTAGATCAACTCAAATCATTACTAGAGGTGGTCAATTGGTGCATATCCCTTTTAGGACATGAAGGTAACAAATCTATTAGGCTTGTGTATAAGTTATTCTAGAATTTTGAACTTGGTGATGTGAATAGATCCATTCCTTAGTATTGAAATACTAAAGGCACAAGGGAATTACACTCAGTGCAGAGTAAAGAAAAGGGCGGAATATTTTCCATAGAGACAAGAAAAATTGCATGTTTTTACGAGTTTTTCGTTGGTGCTGATGGATGTAGACTTGATCAATGTGAAAAACATGGTACATGAACAAATGGAAATATGTCTCTCTTAATCCAGAGATACCTCAACTAACTCTGATATGGGAAGTGATGCACATTGAAGAGACCATCATTCCACTAGATCATGATCGAGTCTACGATGTTGTAAGGGAAGGTATGTGGCATTTATCATTGACAGTTTCATATATAAATTGTAATCTTTAACATATAACTAATACATATTTTTATTTTGGTTGTAGACAATGCTTTTGCTGTCACTACCCCCTCAAGAAATGAAGATAATGTGTCCTACTATTTGGTGTGACACACATAGGTAAAAATCTGGTTGTTGCAACCATATGAATATGGAAAATTCACATACTAAATTGGTGACATGGTTATGATGGGTCATTTTTTTGAAAAGGTTAAAAATCATGGTGGTCACATTATTTATAGGGATTTTATATATCTTGCCAATATAGTCATCTAGTCATAGCAGCCCATATTAGTCTCACAAAAATCAAAGCAAATATATGGATGATGATAGAATCTAACCATGAACGTATTATGGAGACTTACATTCCTATTACCCATTGGCCATATGAGTAGATGATGTAAATGAAAAGACCTGAAGCCAAGTCTATAACAACCAAGTGCAATCTAGTCTAGTATAAGAGATCAACATATGAGTTTTATAATTTAAAAATGTGAAATTTGTATATTTTTGTAATTTTGTAATTTTGAATGTGAATAAAATTCATAGAGAAATGTTTCCCTATGATATTAGCTATTAGGAATAAAATCATAGAGAATTAAAATCAAAATGAATGTGGAAATGTTCAACATAGAATGAAGCCACATGAAAATATATTTACATATAACCCATGAAAGGATACCATCATCTACTCATATGGCCAATGGGTAATAGGAATGTAAGTCTCCATAATACGTTCATGGTTAGATTCTATCATCATCCATATCTTTGGTTCACCAATAAAAACTAGCAGCCCATACTATTTAAAGAGTTGACCACAATGGTACATGGGTGGGTTGCAAAAATTTCCATATATAGTTTTTTTATTATAATATGGGTGACTTTAGAATTCAAATAATTGATTTAAATCATTGTAATAACATATATTGATTGCACTAGAAGGCACTTTATACAATCCAATATGAATCATATTTGTAATTATTTCCATGCTCAATATTAAATTGATACATGATATATTTTAGTTCATTTTAAGTATCAAAGTGACTTGCATCATAATAAGATTGTACTCATTTTCTTAGTCTATGAAACTAAAAATAAAAATGAATATTTTGTAATTTTTTTACTTCTTGAATGTTATTAATTTAACCTTAAGATAAGGAATTGATTGAAATACTTGGATATCAAAGTGAATTTAAGAAAGTTCATAAAATTATATAAAATTATAGAAACATATAATTAATAGTTTTTTGGTATATTAAATTTCAATGCATATGAGTCAAGTTTATATTTGTTTGTGGAAACGTAAACAATATTAATTTGTTTAACTATTTTATCATTATCAATTCATGATGGTAGAATAAACAAATTATGGAAAATACTTTTAAGCATTAAAATTTCTTACACTAGTATCAGTTCAAATGTGTAGAATCATTCAAAATTTCAAGTAACTTATTAAAATAATCTTAAAAGAGTTGACCACAATGATATATAGGTGGGTTGCAAAAGTTTCCATATATAAGTTTTTTATTATAATTGTTGACATAGATTGTCATTGATGTCAATATGGCAATATTCTAGGAGCCAGAGGAGGCAAAACAGAGCTATCAGAGCTACAGGAGGAGCCATATATATATGCCATACATACGCCAACGAAGAACTATCAGAGGCATATAAGGACTATCAAGAGCAATATATGCCAAAGAGCCAAAGCAGAGCGGAATACACATATATATATATATATGCAGAAGAGTTAAAGGAGGCGGAAAACATATATATATATATATGCAATATCACTATCGGAAGCGGAAATATGTCTCATCGGGTCCGCACATATATATTGTTGTCGAGGGTTTCAGGTAGTGGCTCATAGTAGAACGTAGAACCCGTTGATTACAAAATCGTCGATATATATATATTTGCCGCCTCTAATAGTGTATTCCGATATATACACTATTTTCCGCTTCCGATAGTGATATTGCATATATATATATATATATGCAATATCACTATCGGAAGCGGAAAATAGTGTATATATCGGAATACACTATTAGAGGCGGCAAATATATATATATATCGACGATTTTGTAATCAACGGGTTCTACGTTCTACTATATATATGCAATATCACTATCGGAAGCGGAAAATAGTGTATATATCGGAATACACTATTAGAGGCGGCAAATATATATATATCGACGATTTTGTAATCAACGGGTTCTACGTTCTACTATGAGCCACTACCTGAAACCCTCGACAACAATATATATGTGCGGACCCGATGAGACATATCTGTCCAGGGGTATAAATAGGTGAAGTCCGCTAAGTGTGTCAAAGCATGGTTTTTTAAGTGTATTTCATATATTTGGGCTTTAAGCCTTGCCACGTTAAAACATGCGAATTGCGATATATATATATATGTGATATGTTGCGGACCCGCTGCAACATTATGCAATGGTCTATTGTTATATCGCATTCGCCCATTGGAACTCGCATATCGCAATATACAAAGGGCTGTCACCCCTGAAAGCGCCGATTGCGATATATGTTGCAGACCTGATGCAACATTGCAGTTTGACTTAATACTATATCGTGTCCAGCAGGGCCATCGACCATCGGTGATGTTATGGGCTCAACTTATATAAGACTTCCGGAAGCTGCGATTGCCGATTGCGATTACACAATGGACCCGATGAAGTTATAGATGCAGGCATAAGGCATTTGAAGTCCGACCTTAAGCATTCGGTCGATTTTCCATATATTCTTTTGTATTTCAATATTTGTATTGCTCGGGGTTTTTTAGGCCAAAAGCTTATAATAAGGGTTCCGATAGTTCAGTAGGCCTGAACGATGCCGATTGCGATTGCGATGGTGACGTGGTAGGTGGGGCCTCCTTGTTGGTACTATATCTCTATTGAAATCTCTCCGTAAACAATAAAGTCATGCGTATGCATATTATTATTGAAAAATGGCCTCCACTACAATTTTTAATATGCAACAATTTTCTCTGTGTATTTTGGTCCTCGATGTTGAATTAACGTGTCCCTTGAGTGTTGGTGAACTCGAAGAGACAGAGGAAGATGAAAAAGCCGGGAAACTGAAGGACAAGCCAGCGCAGAGGAAGCCAAAGCGACATGAAGAATCGGGAAGCTGAAGAGGCAAGCAAGCGGAGAGGAAGTTGAAGCGAGCGTTGAAGAAACCGAAGAGCTAGCGGAAAGAAAACCACTAGTCAGAGGCATCAGGAATACATAAAACATGAAAAAAAAGGAAAGGGTGTGTGCGTGTGAATAATCAGAGTTAGAGGAAGCCGAAGTTCAAGCAAAGGCGAAAGAAGTAGGTGAACAAAAGTGAATCATAAGCTCAATAGGTTTGGGAGCAGAGAACTACAACAAAACAGATTCTGACAGTTTACAATAAAGGGTTGGAGTCCTTGGGAGTTGGTGCTCCTAAGTCCAGATTTGTTGTCTTGGCAAAACATAGTCGGCGCTCTGGAGGTTGGAGCCTCACAAAAGTCCAAGTTGGTGCTTGGCAATTGATTGCAACCATTGATATATTGTATCTATTTTATTGCACAGATTATATTAATAAAAGCATTTATTCCAGATATATATTTATGTGTTCCTTATATAAATGTTTTTGCTGATAAAAAGAACAATTGAAAAGAAACACTGATTCACCCCCCCTCTTAGTATTTCCAACAATTGGTATCAGAGCGAGCTTCTTCATATTATCCTAACAGCTTGAAGAAGGATTTGTAGTCATGATGAGAAATCACGAAGTGTCAGGAAGACCTCCTCTGTTCGACGCCACCAATTTTGGTTTTTGGAAAAAGAGAATGACCTACTACTTAATGTCTCTTGGACCTGAAGTTTGGCATTTGGTTCTAAATGAGTACCCAATTCCTTCCACTCTTCCAGCAGATCAAAACGAGAGGAAATCCTACGTTGCAAATGCAAAAGCCTTAAACTCCATCACTAGTGGAATCACTGATTCCGAATTTACAAAAGTCATGAATTGTAACTCTGCCAGAGAAATGTGGGATAAGTTAATTGACTTATACAATGGGGACTCAAAAGTAAAAAAGGCAAAGCTTCAAACTCATAGAAGGCAATTTGAAAGTTTGAAAATAGATGATGAAGAAGATATTGCATCATACTTTCTCCGAGTAGCTAAAGTGGTCAACTCTCTTAAAGGATTGGACGAAGACATTGAAGAAAGTACCATTGTTCAAAAGGTCTTAAGATCTCTCCCAGACAGATTTGACTCCAAAATAAGCACCATAGAAGAAATAAAGGATCTAGATACTCTCAAGATGGATGAACTCCATGGAATCCTCACTGCCTATGAGATGAGAAAAGGTGGCCCAAGCTCCAAAGATGCAACATTCAAGGCTTCAAAATAAAAAAAGGGGAAAGAAAGGAATGTCAGTAGTGATGACTTCGATGTGGAATCCGAATTGGCGCAATTTGTATGAAAGTTGAAGAAAAGATCTAAACTAAAAGGTAAGTACCCTCTTATCTGTTTCAAATGTGGAAAAATAGGTCATTATGCTGCAAAATGTCCTCATAAGCATGACAGTGACGATGAAGAAAATTAAAAAAGAATGGTATACAAAAAGAAAGGGATCAATAAGAAGAACCTCTTCTCTAAGCAAGATGAGTCTGATGAAGATGAATTTATAGTTATCAGAATTAAATCAAATGAAGAAAGTGACCATGCTGAAAGCCAAGAAACATTATTCATGGCATTCACAAATGATGATGACTCAGGGCTAGAAGGTAATGTAGATGAACTGTTAATAAGTGCCATTGAAGAAAATTAGAAATTATGGAATAAAATCATTTCTCTCAAGGTAGAAAACGAGGAAACAAAGAGAAGGGAAGATCTCTTGGAAACAAAGCTAAAAGAAAAAAAAGAAATTTGTGAAGAATGTGAAGCCAAAATAGTATCTCTGAGGAAGGAATTGGAGCAAGTTAAAAATGGTTGGAAAAGCTCTAAAATACTTGAGACTATCCTAAAAATTCAAAAACCTCAACATGACAAATCTGGAATAGGTTTTAAAGGAGAATCATCAGGCACTAAGAATAGTGCGAAAAGCTATGCCCATGCACTTTCCAGCAACACAAAAGAAGAAAGAGTATTTCATCAAAGCGCATCCCAGATCCAAAGAACAAAGAGAGAATCACTCCAAAGAAGAATGTGGATTTGAATCATGGATATTACAACAGATGCAAACCAGTATTCCATCAAAGGCCCATCTCAAATCCAAAGAATGAAGCAGGAGTAATTCCAAGGAAGAACGTTGATTCAAATCGTGGCTGTTACAATAGGTACAAAACTATCTTTCTTGGGCATTGTTTCTATTGTAAAAATTTTGGTCATCAATCCAGACATTGCATGGCTCGCAAGAATGAAACACCAAAACTAAAGGATCAAACAAACAAACCATATGGCCCCGAAAGGCAGGGACAAATCAAGACCTACAATTCATTTGATCCCTTGACCAAATTTGATCTGATTTGCTCATTATGCTACAATAATGGACACTATGAACAAAATTTCCCACTCAAAAGAGGAAAAGCAAGAAGTGAGAATCCCAACATGGATAAATGTGGCCTGGCTCTATATGCTCAAAATAATGAAAATCATTGGTTTGTGGATAGTGGGTGCTCCAAACACATGACATGGGACAAAAGGAAGTTTGTCTCATTGAGCAAAAAGGAAGGAAATGCATCCTTTGGAAGTGGATCCGCCAGAATTGCTGGAAAAGGAACTGTTACTCTTATCAATGGAAAAGGAAAAGCTCAAAATGCTCTGCTAGTAAACGGGCTCAAACACAACCTCCTGAGTGTCAGCCAAATATGTGATCAAGGACATAATGTTGTCTTTAGCACCAAACACTGTGAAATAAGGAACTCTTCCTCGGGGGAACTTGCGGCAAAAGGGTTTAGAACACCAGACAACATTTACATTCTGAACAAGATTCAAGAAGATAAATGCTACTTAAGTCAAACAGATGAAAGTTGGTTGTGGCACAAGCGAATTGGACATACAAGCTTCGAGAAATTGATCAATATCGGCGAGATTAAAGCTGTATGAGACATCCCAAAGTTATTCAAACCAAATCAAGGAATATGTCGTCCATGTCAGCATGGAAAGCAAACCAGAACCAACCACAAGACCAAGGAGTTCTCTACATCAAAGCCTTTGGAGATCATCCATGCTGATTTATGTGGACCAACTAGAAATCCGACACTCCAAGGAGAAAGGTACTTTGTTTTATTTGTTGATGAATATAATAAAATGATGTGGATATATTTTATAAAATATAAATCTTTGAGCGTTTTAAGAATCTTAAAGCTCTTGTAGAAAATGAAAAAGACTCCAAGAATAAGTGCCTCAGAATAGATAGAGGCGGAGAATTCACATCAAAATAATTTAATGAGTTCTGCAAAATACATGGAATTAAAAGAGAATTCTCTGCTGCTATAACACCCCAACAAAATGGGTTAGTTGAAAGAAGAAATCGAATAGTTCAAGAAATGTCAAGAACAATGTTATTAGCAGCAGATTTGCAGCCAAAATTTTGGAGAGAAGCAGTGGGACAATTGTCTATACCTTGAATCGAACTCAATTAAGACCAAATTATGAAAAACTCCTTATGAACTATGGAAAGGAAGACCTGCTTCAGTAAAGTACTTCAAGATCTTTGGAAGCAAATGCTTCATAAAAATCAATGATGGCTCACCAGGAAAGTTTGATTCTCGGGTTGATGAAGGGATCTTCCTTGGATACTCTACACAAAGCAAAGCCTACAAGTGCTACAATAATCGACTAAGGAAAATAGTGGAAAGAATTGATGTAAAGATTGATGAAGACCTTCTAGAAAAAGAAATTGAAGAACACGAAGTTGATCCTTTCATTGAAGAAGAAGAACCTAAAAAAGAAGAAATAGATCAAGAAGAAGCCAAGGAAAAAGAACCACCTCATACCCCTTCAAAGATGAAGTTTCTCCAAAAATATCATCCAGAAGAGCAGATTATTGGCAATAGAGATGAAGGGATGCAAACCCGAAGAAGGATGATGAGTACACCAAAGAAAAATTATATTTCTCTTCTATCCATTATAGAACCAGAAACATATACTCAAGCGAGGATCCTCATTGGGTAAAAGCCATGGAAGAAGAAATGTCCCAAATTGAGAAGAATGAGACATGGGAGCTAGTACCTCGTCCAAAGGACAAAAACATTATAGGAACCAAGTGGGTGTTCAAAAACAAAATGAATGAAGATGGACAAATCTGTTGGAGCAAACAATGCGCAACGGAAATTTAACAGGGATACACAACACACAAAAATCATAAAAAAAATAACACAAAGATTTAACGTGGTTCACCCAACCAATCTGTGCTACATCCACCAAACAGAGGCATTGACAATCTTATTATTCAACAGGAGATTACAACAATTTAAGTCTTCACACATACTCTCAGCTCACCCTATTTTCTACATACATCTCCTCTACGAGCTTACATTTCCTTTATAGCTAGATTATAAAACTGAATGATAAATTCTCTCACAACAAATATAGAATGCATTAACTCCTCCTCAAGAATAATGGAGCTAATATAGCAACTAATCCTATTGTTGTCACATACATGAGATTTTTGCTAAATTAAATAAAATAGAAAATCTCAACATTCTCCACCTTGACAACAATTAGCCTGATACCCTGTTCATTTATTATTTTATCTTTTCTGCAAGCCAAGAGAAGCCAGACACCAACATAGCTTCTCTAACAAAACTGGTTTCTTGAACATGTCTGCACAGTTTTCCTTCGTATGCACTTTTTCAAGAGAGACTCCCCTTTCAGTGATAACCTGTCTTACAAAATGGTACTTGATAGGTATATGCTTTGCTTTACTATGATAGGCCGGATTCTTAGCCAAATGAATTTCACTTTGACTATCACAAAATAACTTGATGTTGTCTTGCAACCTACCAAACTCACCAAACAAACCTTTCAACCAAACCGCTTCTTTGCAAGCATGTGAAGCAACTATGTATTCTGCTTCAGTAGTGGATAAAGCAACAATGTTCTGTAGCTTTGACATCTAGCTAATAGATGCACCTGCAAGAGTAAAGACATATCCTGAAGTTGACCTTCTCTTATCCAAATCACCTGCAAAATTGGAATCAACATATCCACAAACAAATTCACTACTCCTGTTATAAGTGATACAATAATCACTTGTGCCTCTCAAATACCGAAGCACCCATTTCACTGCTGACCAGTGTTCTTTTCCTGGATTTTCCATATACCTGCTGACAACCCCAACTGCATGTGAAATATCTGGTTGAGTACAAACCATCACATACATTAAACAACCTACTACATTGGCATATGGGATTCGAGACATATATTCCTTTTCTTCATTCGTATTAGGACATAAACTAGAAGAAAGCTTAAAATGGGAAGCTAAAGGGACTGAAACAGGCTTCACATTGTTCATACCA
Organism: Pinus tabuliformis; assembly: GCA_031772625.1. NCBI lineage: Eukaryota > Viridiplantae > Streptophyta > Pinopsida > Pinales > Pinaceae > Pinus > Pinus tabuliformis. The sequence goes on along the minus strand of CM062817.1, from coordinate 1,914,711,819 downwards.
AACCTCAAGAGTATTTTCTCAATATACTTCTGTTGTGATAGCCACAACTTACCATTGCTCCTGTCTCTGAAAATCTCCATGCCCAAAATTTGTCTTGCTGCTCCTAGATCTTTCATATCAAATGTCCTAGCCATATGAGCCTTTAACCTGTTGATCTCTACTATGCTTTTGCTTGCTAAAAGCATATCGTCAACATACAACACTAAGATAATGAACATGCCATTACTTAATTTCTTAAAGTAAATACAATGATCATATTCACTTCTTATATAATTTTGACTCATCATGAAAGAATCAAATTTCTTGTACCATTGTCGAGGCGACTGCTTCAGACCATACAATGATTTCTTGAGCATGCAGACAAATTTCTTGTTGCGGTTTTGAACAAACCCTTCTGGTTGTTCCATGTAAATTTCCTCATCTAAATCTCCATGTAAAATGCAGTTTTAACATCTAGTTGTTGTAATTCTAAATCAAGTAAAGCAACTAATGCTAATACAATTCGAATTGAAACAATTTTTACAACTGGTGAAAATATCTCATGAAAATCAATGCCTGCTTTCTGAGAAAAACCTTTTGCGACCAGCCTTGCTTTGTACTTGTCCTCTGTATCATCAACACCCCTTTTCAATTTGTAAACCCATTTACATCCCACAATTTTTCTGTCTTTAGGAAGTTCTACCAGATCCCATGTGCCATTCTTGTCTAATGCCATCATCTCGTCCTTCATAGCTTCTTTCCACTTTTCACTTTTAGAACCTTCTACAGCTTCCTGATAGCACAAAGGTTCATCATCGTTAGCGGTTAAAGCAATTGAAGTAACATAATCATCATACCTTTTAGGAGGACGTTTGATTCTCGTGGACCTCCTTAAAGATGTTTCTGGTACTTCCACAATTTGTTGATTATTATCTGTAGGAACTTCTTCATGATCTGCATCTGAAACATGTTCATGATCTACATCTGAAACTTGTTCATGATTTGCATCTGAAACCTGTTCATGACTTACATCTGAACCATGTTCATCTTGATTATCATCAGTATTTGAACTAGTTTCAAACTGAATGTGTTGAAGCTTAGATACATTATATAGTAAAAAGTGGATAAGGGTAGGAAAAAATATTAGATAAAATGTAATAATTAGCCAAAGGCTTTCTATTTCAACTTAAGGTGGATGAGGATTTGTTGACTTTTATTCTATATTTTTAATTAATATCCTAGATTGGTTCTTAAGGTAATATGCTCAGCATATCCTTCATCTAAATGTTTATCAATAACTGTTAGGTTCCATTAAAGACTTGGGATTCTTAAGGGTTAAGTAAAATCAAAGTTAATAATAATATTTTTGTTGCAATAGGTTTTTTCATTATATATTTATCGATTTAGGTTTTTTTTCTAATATTCCCCCACCTTTGAACATATCCATACAAATGTATCATCCTTTTCTACAACTAGTTATGTTTCTAAATATAATATCAAACTAAGATTGATCTAGGCTAGTTTAATTTCCCCCTAAAATAGTTTATATTCCACATAAATATCATGGTTCAATACCATGAATTCTTAAAACCATTGATCAATACCATGGCTAATTTTTACTTATATTTTTCTTAATTTGTATAGGTTTTTTTTTTTTTTTTTATACATCCAATTAAAAGGTTTACATTACATTACTTTATACATTTTAGCATTTTATATGCATTAGATCTCAGATCAAGGAAGGAATTACATATATCCCTCATGCTAAAAAATATATTTTTTTAATTGCAAATACTTTATCACGCTATATAAAGTCATTAAAATAAAGGTGAGAATTAAAGTATTTTATTTACGGGTGACATTGATTTCTAAAGTAACATTTTTTTTAAGTCATTAAAATACAGGTGAAAATTAAAGTATTTTATTTATGCACGACATTGATTTCTAAAGTAACCTTTCAGTTTATTTTTTAAGTGATGTTAAGCACAACATCAAGAATCCAGTAAAACAATATTAAAACGCACCGTTGAATGCATAAATGAATTCAACACCTTGAAAAACCCGTGGGGCACTGGAATTCTACATATTAAACAACTTGAACTTAAGATTTTAAAAATCTCTGCGTGATTTTGAATAAAATTAACGAGAAAGAATGTTGTGAACAAAGGCCATTTGGTCTATAAATTAGAATACGCCTATATTTATATATATATTTTTATTTATTTTTAATGTAACTAAAGAGACAACATCTTCCTTATGTAATGGGTTGTAGAGCACCTCGTGGGGCAGCAACAAAACAATTCAATACAATGAGAATGAGATTATTGAGGTTTTATAATGCTTTTAATTAAAACTAACTAAATATTTATAATCATTTATGTTTTTAAGCGCCGGATGTCAACTCGAAACAATTCAATGCAATGAGAATGAGATGATAAGAGTGAGATTATTGATATTTTATAATGCTTTTAATTAAAACTAACTAAATATTTATAATCGTTTATGTTTTCAAGCAGCACATGTCAACTCGAAATTGAGGCAGGGAAAGAATTACACATAACTCTGACATCGGATTGTAGAATGAACATATTGCTTCAATAATTGAACCCCTTGCTATGTGGGGTGCCATGAGAATTCCCTTTGGAATTAGGTGAAAGTATTTAGATTATTTGTGGATTCAAAAGTCATTGTGAAATGGTTCAATGGAAGAGCCAACTTAAGGGTCTTTCATTTAGAGTCGTGGCAAAGGAAAATCTACCAAATTTTTCATACATATAAGGAAAATAATGTCGTAATAGTAACGTTACAAAAAAAAAATTGTTATAAATACTAGATTAGATTCCTTGTCAAAGATGTCTAATGATAATGTGGTGTAAGAAATTGAATGACATGAATTTTTTTTTTTTTTTTTTAAATAAAAAATTATAAATATTTAGATTTAATGCTCTAAGAATATTCTTAATCTTATACCTAATCAATAGAAAAAATTAAGAGTCTAGCTCAAGTAGCTCAAATGCCGATTGGAATGAACTCTCACCCGACCAAAGATGTCACGCCCCCAAGCTGGCGATAGTCTTTCAACCACTCTTAGCGAGGTGCGGCACCACCGAACACTTTCTTTTCACCAATACTTATGTTTGTGGACTACGCCTAACCACTTACTCCTACTTAGTTTGTGTTTCGCAACCAAGTATTATTATGTTATCCTTTATACCAATGAACACCCATACACATTCATTATCAAAAACAATTATAAACGAGAACACAATTGCACAGTATAAAGGGAGGGGCAACTCCCTGAACAATGAGTATGCCCGAAATATATGTATTAATGAATCTTCAATATTACAAGCTTTCACAAGTATACTTGGAAGTCCAAGTTTCATATTTAGACAATTTTACAATCAAGGTAAACCTTCGTCCACCTTCGTGCACACTTGCACGATGGGCGGGCACTCACCCAAGCCACCAAGACACCCACGCGAAGACTTGGCACAAGCGGCGCTACAAGATCGTCGTGCACGCCTTAACCGACCAACGGGCACACCTTGCCCAACGCCTTCACCCAACTCCAAGTGCGAGCTACCTCCGTGCGGCTAACCAAGACTTAGCGCATGAGCTATGCGCTCTTCCTCTTGTCTAATCTGCGCACTAGACTGCGCACTCCTTTTGTGCGAAGATGTTGTGTGTCGAATGATGATCAAATGCTCTCCAAATGCATTCAATATATATCCTTTGTAACGTGTGGGTGGGGCTTGCCTAGCCGACCGCCCAACCTTTGTTCACACCACTTAACCATCGCTTGAATGCCCACACTACAAGTCGGCCCACCCTCCATCATGGGTCGGCCTTCAAGTGTCTCGCTCCACGCTCCATCGGGTATAAACTCCCATTGCATTTCATTGTATCGCAGGTTTCGTCGCAAGTTATGTCGCATAACCGGGTCGCCCTACTGTCGCACCTCCATCGTGCACTCCAACTCGTCGTTCACCCGCGCGCGCCCATCATACAACCGCCCGTGCGCTCTAGCTCGTCGCACACCCGCGCGCTCGTCGCACAACCACCCGTGCGCTCCAACTCGTCGCGCACCCATGCGCGCGCCTGGTCTTCCCGTCGCCCAAACGCGTCACACACCCGAGGAAGTTACATCCTCCTCCACCTGAATTCGTTGTCGTCCTCGACAACATATCATCCCGGTAGCCATCCACCAATATCATCAATATCCATGATGTCAACTCCTCCACATACTGCAAACATCCCTGCAACATATGTAGAACTCCATCTCCATCATGTCTCGCCTCAGCAACCATCTGTCACCAAGATAACCATACCAAGGTATACACCTTGTCGGTATGTCATACATCTGATATCATCTCAATCCATGACCCATCGACCCCTCTGTCGCAATCTCCACATGCTGCTCTTCATTGTGGAAGGCTGGCCCTCCATCTCAAGCTACATGCCCACTGCAACATCTCGTGTCAACCTCATCATGTGAACCTCTGCCATGATACTCCAACAAGTGCTAACACATCTCTACAATGTGCTAACATCTCATCCCAACAGCAACATCAATCTGTACACTGGATCCCCTCATGATTCGAACTAGTTGGGTAGCTAATCCAACCATACGCCCAAACCACAAGAATGCACATTCTCATATCATCATCAGTTGTTTCTAAAAACATCCCGTCACATCCTCAACTCATCAAGAATCTATCTCCATACAAGTGTAAACCATGCTCAAGTCCATGGAAACTCCATCCCATCTGCAACATGTCATGATGCTTGATGCCAAGCCATCCCTGCACCATTAGTCATACCTGCTCAACCTGCTTTAAGGACTCACTGCCATGAGCAGATAACAATGAGCCCGATCTTCTCATCCATCTAAGAAGATGTAGAGGGAGTAGAGCCTGAAGGCTCTCCCTTACTAATCAACTCGATCCATCTGTCAGAATCCTCAATCTCCATCCTTTGTAGATAAGTGACCTGATCCTCCCCCTGGACATTTGGCCTCACATATACCTCATCATCATCATCATCATCATCTTCAACTACTTCTAGCCTTCTTGACAAATCCAAGATGCTATCTGAAAGTGTCCTGATGACCAATGACTGCTCGGTAAGCTTTGCCTCAACAATAGATAACCGCTTACTCATGTCTCCCATTCGCTTCTCATCCTCCATTTGCATCACTCCCAATTTACAATTAGGCCTTGTCACTCCAATGGTTGGCACACCAATGGGTACATATTCCCTTCCATCGTAAATGTAGAGCTTCCTCAAATGTGGAAAAATCATAGCCTCAAATTGTTTCATGAATTCCATCCCCAACACAGCCTCATAGTCATCAATCTGCACTATAGTGAAATCAACCTTCCCTGTCCATTCACCAAGTGTTGTGTCCACCCTTTCAGCTATACCAAGAACTTCAATAGGAGGAGAATTGACTGTCTTCATCTGTGCCTTTGCCGATACAAATTTCAGCCCAATTCTTCTCGCAGTATCTTCACCCATGAAGTTGTGAGAAGCCCCACTATCCACCATAGTGAGTATATCAGCACCTCCAACCTTCATCCGAACATACTCCAACCTGTTCCTCTCAGGATCCCTCCAAGAGACCACCTCTGTAGTAGCATAAGCACCAAGTATCTGCATCATCCCCACAGAAGCTCCTTCATTCTTCGCATCAGATTGTGCAATCGCAACCACTTTCGGTCTAGAAGGACAATTCTTCACCGTATGTGGTCCAGCACATATCCAACACTTCAAGGCTTTCTTCGTCTTCGAACTATCATCCGATTTCGAAGCATCATCCTTCTTCTTCTCTTTCGGCTTATCGGACTTCTTCTTCTTATCATCAGAAGTCTCATCATAATGCTCCACCAACCTGTCAACAACAGCAAAAGCTTCCTCAAGTGTTCTAATCCTCTGCCTCTTCACTTCATTGCGTGCCCAAGGCTTCAACCCAATAATGAAGTTGAACACCTTGTCCCTCTTCGCCATGTCAGGAAGTTCCAGAATCGCACTTGCAAACTCCCGCTGATATGTCTGTAGGTTCCCGGTCTGCTTTATGAACTTAATCTTCATCCTTGCTTCCCACGTTTCATCTTGAGGACTGAAATGGGTCTGCAAAGCTTTCTTCATGTCATCCCATGAAGTAATGTCACCAGCACTGCCATTAGCAATCTGATCCATCCTCCTTCGCCACCACATCTTAGCATCCTTTGTTAAGAACTGAGCAGCTACCTTGACCTTTGTCTCATCATCAGATAGACCCAAGCATTCCAAGTATTGCTCCATGTCCCATAAAAAGTTGCCAAGAGTCTTTGCACTCCTTGTACCATCTAAAGGTTCTGGTTCCTTGACTTTCACATGAGGCACTCCTCCACTTGAGTTATGCCTCACGACCTTCTTCAACACCGCAATCTCATCTCTGGCTTCATCAAGAGATTTCTTCAAGTCCATGATCTCTGCAAGACCCTGGTCCCTTGCTTCTTCAACCTCCTTGACCCTTACTTCAAGTTGTGTACACAAAAGATCAGTGTACTCGTGTTGTGTCCGGAGTTCATCGAGCTCTTCCTTCATCTTCAAATTGGCCTCTTGCTCCTTAGCGAACAAGTCCATCTTCTTATCCCAGGAAGTCTCCATAACCTCCATTCTCACCAACACTTTTTCCATAAGTGTGATAGTAGCATCTTGCACACCATGACTAGACCCCGCCTGAGATTTAGCTTCCATCTCTAACAGCTTCCTTCTTCTTTGCGGTCTAGTTTCGACCATCAAACAGCTTCACCAAGATGCCTGCAACCTGAACCAGCCCTTGTTCCACTTGTGTGAAACAAATTCCTTCACCTACAAGTACCTGCTTCACTGTCTTCAACTTCCAAGTGTATGCACACTTGTTTCACTCAGCTCCCTGCAAGACTCCTCCAAGTCTTCAAACCTGGCTCTGATACCAACTGCCACGCCCCCAAGCCAACAGTAGTCTTTCAACCACTCTTAGCGAGGTGCGGCACCACCGAACACTTTCTTTTCACCAATACTTATGTTCGTGGACTACGCCTAACCACTTACTCCTACTTAGTTTGTGTTTCGCAACCAAGTATTATTATGTTATCTTTTATACCAATGAACACCCATACACATTCATTATCAACAACAATTATAAATAAGAACACAATTGCACAGTATAAAGGGAGGGGCAACTCCCTAAAAAGTGAGTCTGCCCGAAATATATTTATTAATCAATCTTCAATATTACAAGCTTTCACAAGTATACTTGGAAGTCCAAGTTTCATACTTAGCCAATTTTACAATCAAGGTCAACCTTCGTTCACCTTCGTGCACACTTGCACGATGGGCGGGCGCTCACCGGAGCCACCAAGACATCCACACCAAGACTTGGCACAAATGGCACTACACGATCATCGTGCACACCTTAACTGACCAACGGGCACACCTTGCCCAATGCCTTCACCCAACTCCAAGTGTGAGCTACCTCCGTGCGGCTACCCAAGACTTAGCGCATGAGCTATGCGCTCTTCCTCTTCTCTAATCTGCACACTAGACTGTGCACTCCTTTTGTGCGGAGATGTTGTGTGTCGAATGATGATCGAATGCTCTCCAAATGCATTCAATAGATATCCTTTGTAACGTGTGGGTGGGGCTTGCCCAGCCGACCGCCCAACCTTCGTTCACACCCCTTAACCATCGCTTGAACGCCCACACTACAAGTCGGCCCGCCCTCCATCATGGGTCGGCCTTCAAGTGTCTCGCTCCATGCTCCATCGGGTATAAACTCCCATCGCATTTCATTGTATCACAGGTTTCGTCGCAAGTTATGTCGCATAACCAGGTCGCCCTACCGTCGTACCTCTGTCGTGTGCTCCAACTCGTCATTCACCCGTGTGTGCCCGTCGCACAACCGCCCGTGCGCTCCAACTCGTCACACACCCGTGCGCCCGTTGCACAACCGCCCATGCGCTCCAACTCGTCGCGCACCCGAGCGCGCGCCGGTCTGCCCGACGCCCAAACGCGTCGCACACCCGAGGATGTTACAAAAGATCTTGGATTCAAATCTTGTGCTACCTTCCCCATAGCGGAATGAATAATAGACATATAAACTTGAAAATAAGAAAGTCATACTCAATTTACAAAAAAAAATAAAATTTCAATAATTATATCATGATATTAACCTATCTCCCATTCCAAAATATTATTAAAAACACTCCTCTCCTTATCCATCCATTTAAATTTTCGAGAAGTGTTATCTATCTTTTCGTTTGATTCACTAGAGAGCCAATTGAATTTTTTTTCCCATTCATTTCATTCAATGAAAAGCCGATTTATTCTATTGGCGGGAAACACTGAGAAAGTAATAATCTGATCGCGGACGGTGGCGGACACATTCGCTGGTCTATAAATTGTTGGTAAAGTATTCTAAATTTACAAGTTATGCCTCTTTGATCCACAACAATGAGCCATGCAACATGTCCTCCATAGTAACCAACACCTTGTGTTTAGAGTGCACATCTTCAACTAAAGGTATAGAAAGGATATAAAATCTCTGCAACCAAAGTAATTGCTCACTATACAAAGCATTAATTATGGTTGCATTAGCATTTAAAGTATAATTTTCAAGCATAGGATTTTAGAGTTTGGGTTTCCTTGGTAAAACGATACAAGTTCGTTTTTATTACTTGGTTGCATTTTAATTTTGCAGTATTCCAAGTCGCATTTTTGCTTTTTATAGTGACCGAATAGTTTCTACTTTGAAAAATGCTAATAATATGAAGTATCATTATGATTGTTATTGTTAATGTGTTTTTAATTTCTCTTTCTTTAAGTTGTTAGGTTTTATTCATTTTTGTTATTGTTATTGTTAATGTGGTTTTCAATTGTTTTTTAAGTTGTTAGTTTCTATTCATTGCATTTGTGTCAAGTATAAGAAGATTATGGTTAAATTTCAAAGTTAGGGGGAGATTTCTATGTTTGAATTTTTGGTGGATTTATAGGTTATTATATACTAGTTTTTTTTTTTTTTTATCGGTAATACTAACTACTTATATATTAATATGTACAGCAAATATTTTACATCCCGATAAGCTGGCTGCCCATGGCCACAGGAGTAACCATGGGTGACATTGACCGTTTCATGAAATTGCCGCGCAGGGCAATGTTAGCAAAAGGAACAAAATACTTGACCCTGAGAGCTATTCTAAAAACACTTTGATGGCCTGCGCAGGGGCATCTTAAAACATATATATAACCCGAGACACACTGTGACAAGAGCCAGATCTGCATGGCCTGAGGGCCTAGCCAGGCATTTACAAAAGACAGAAATTGACAAAGACCAGACACACTACCTCGCGCCTGCTGCGTTCGTGAAGACCGCACGCAGGACTTGGTTCCGAGACACTTGACCAACATAACAAAAACATGGAATTGAAAATTAACCAGACCCCCGAACCCAGCATGAAAGGACCCGACCTGAGAAAAGAAGACAAAAGCAAGAGAGCGTTGGTGTGAGCTAGTCCTCGGTCTCTTCCTCCATGCTTCTGCTTCCGCCTTCACCTTCAGCCTCGCTATCTCCCGTGGCTGGTGGACTTTGCGAAGGGGATGACTGAATATGGTATAGAGTTTGGGGGTGAGGCGGCAGACTTGCACCTCCAGAAGTGCCCACAGCAGTGGACGACTCCCCCAACAGAGCCTTTCCTTTGCCTTTCTCGGAGCGGGCCACCAGAGTTGACGGCTCCCCCAGAGGGAGTTTCCCCTTCCCCTGCCCTGTGCCTTCCCCACCAGAACCAGCGAAGACCCATCATCATCCACCTCAGGAGTTTTAGTGAAGAGCACAGAGATGTGTGCGTTGATCCCTTCATTGCCCTCAGAGCTGCCCAGTGAAAAAACAACCGAACCGAAAGCTGGAAGACTGGGCGCCATCTCAACGGAATTGCCAACTTCCAGGATTTGCCTTGCAGGAATTGGGTTGGCTCCCCCTCTGCGATGGCAATAAACACAACAACAATGATGGTGTAAGTCTGCTGCAGGTGGGCGGGGGAATTGTCCATTCCCAGTTCCCCTCCTGCACGGCATTCTCTCCCGCACCATCGTGACTCCGGCTCCCCGAAACAGTATGCAAGCACCTTCCGCCTCTTGCCACCTCCTCGATACAGCCAGACAGAGCTCCAGAGAGCGTAAACACAGGCAAAGATGCTCAGGGGGGGAACTGTTCTCACCCCTGCTCTCCACCACCCCAATAAAACATAAACTATGAACATTCCCTGAACCACAATGCGCTGCCTTTGCCGGCCAACACTTACATTTATTCTCATGCCCAATTCTTGAGAAGTGATCCGAATTGAATGCCTTACGCAGGCCTGCCATCATCTTCAGCTGCTCCATTAAGGATGCTCTGGAGCGGCTCGCTTAAACCAGGATTCCGACGGCTTGGGTCATTAATAGCCCAGTCCTCTTCACGTGGCAGCGAGTGCTTGTCATGTGGCACCATGCCGTTAACCTTCGAGACACCCGCATCCGGGAGGTTATTATATACTAGTTAGAGTTATCTAATTTTTATAATATAATAATTATTATTTCTTGACCATTGGGTAATTGGATTTTATTCCTTACCAGCATATATAAAATAAAAATCAGAAATATTAGTTTTGATAGATATATTTATAATATTACAAATAATATTTTGATTGTGCATGTGACTGATATAAGCTTATTAATCTATATTAAATACATTTATTGATGTAGTTGTGCTAATTTTAATTTTATTCAAATAAAATCTAGTTAAATTTTAAAATAAATTTTAAATTCAATATTAAGTTACAAGTGTGCTATCATACCACCAAAGAATTACATTTTTACTTTCCTATCAATTTTTTTTTTGAAACCAAAAAAAATCAAACAAACATTACATATCACCCTGAAAATATACCAAACGAGAAACCTTTTTACATCGAAGTCTGACCTTGCTTATAGATTAAAGAACAATAATGGAAGCAGTTCACATCACCTATACTACTATGTGTGAGTGCCCACCAAAAAAAAATCAAACAAACATTACATATCACCCTGAAAATATACCAAACCAGAAACCTTATAGATTAAAGAAAAATAATGGAAGCAGTTCGCATCACCTATACTACTATTTGTGAGTGCCCATTCAAAATTATAGGTTCAAGTTATGTTCTGCAACATTTGACCATAGAAAACTATCCATTAAAGAGCTGGTCATAAAGGTGATTCTCTCATATCACTTGTCCCTTGAGTCAAGTTCCAAGGGAGGAACGAAATCAAAATTATTTTGGTCTAAATCGCAACAAAAGGCATTCACAAATTTGAAACATCGCCTCTTCTCGGCACCAGTGGTCGCATTACCAAACTTGCAACAACCATTTGAGATCAAGACAGATGCCTATGACTATACTATTGGGGCAGTCCTTACTTAACACAAGCACCCAATGGAAAATCATAGTGAGACACTTTTAGACACAATTCAGAAGTATCCCACTTATGAAAAAGAGATGTATTCCATTGTGTAGGCCTACCAACAATGGAATCTTTACATTTTGGGGAAGGAAACGATCATCCACATAGACCACCAGCCCCTGTAGTCCATACAGATGCAAGGGAAGTTGAAAAATGATCACCATCGGAAGTGGTCCACATACCTGTAACAGTTCCATTTGAACATCAAGTATTAGAAGGGTAGCACCAATAATGTTGCAAATTGCCTTATTCGACAACTGATCATGGCGTTAACCACTGTGCTCAACTCTTGTGGGCACAAGAATTCTCATTGGCCACTTCTATACAAAAGCATCCCAGAATTTGGCCACACATACCAGATGCTCTTGGAGGGTTAGCATGCTCCAGATTTTCACCTCCAAGATGCCCTGTTATGCCACCTGGTTCACCTTTGTGTTCCTTCAAGTGAGCATGCCAAGGTGATTTAGGAAGTGCACTATTTTCGGGTTGTTGGGCATTTCGGGGTCAAGAAAATGGTGGTAGTACTGCAGAAGTATTTCTATTGGTCGAATCTTCGAAAGGATGTCAGGAAGTACAACAGATCCTGCACTGCTTGTGCCATTTCCAAACTGACAATCAAGAAGCAAGGCCTCTATACTTCACTTCCCACCCCTAGTCAACCTTGGGAATCTATCTCCATGGATTACATGTCGGGCCTTCCTTCTACTAAGCATGGAAACAACCATGTTTTTGTGTTGATCGATAGATTCTCAAAGATGGCCATTATGAAGACCTCCAAGAAGAATATCATAGCAAAATCCACTGCTAAACTCTTCTTTGAATGAGTGCAGGTACACTTTGGGATCGCACATTCTATCATCTCAGATCGAGACAACAGGTTCCTCAGTACATTTTGGTCCAATCTCTGGTCGATACTAGACACCAAACTCACTAAGTCCACAAATTTCCATCCCCAAACTAATGTCCAGACAGAGGTCGTCAACTAGATGATCGTACACTTTCTGTGCATGTACAACTCAAAGCATCCATTCACATGGGATGAGAGCCTCCACTATGTTCAGCACAGCTATAACTGGGCTCTCCACAACTCGACTAGCCACTAACCTTTTCAGGTGGGCTTGGAATTCTAGCCACTATGTCCCATTGATGTGGCCATGCCATTTGTAGCTACTCAGGCAGATTCAACTCATGTCTAGTTCGAAACCGATAAGGCAGACAAGTTCATTGATCACATCCAACATATCCACCAGTAGGTCCACGACATTCTAGAGAAATCAAATGCCAAGTACAAGAAATGACATGACCAACATCGGGTTCTACACAAGTTTGAGGTGGGCGATAATGTCTGATTGCATTTACAAAAGGAATGCCTTACCGGAGCATATCAGAAACTCAAACCACTCCGATATGGTCCTTACACCATTACCAAGGTTGTGGGAGACAATTCATTTGAACTCAGAATTCCCCAATTCCTTGGCCTGCACCAAGTGTTTAATGTAGACCACCTTCAACCACACTTTCCACCATTACTAGACACATCCGACATTGCAGAACAACTCACACCAATATATTTAAATCCAAATTGCATGGAACAAGTTGCAACTGATCGAATCATGGACACACAGATCAAGCACACTCACCAGCAGAAGATTCAACTGTATCAAGTTGTCAAAGCATGCCAACTCCTTCACCAGGGCAAGTGGCTCACTAGGGACCAAGTTCAGCAGAAGTTTCCTCATCTCATGGAGGAACTCAACGCAATGGGGACCATTGCTTCCTAAGAGGGGAGGAATGATCCAAGTGGATATTGGTGGCCACCCACCAATTCCACTTGGACCCCTACCATTGTTTCTTTCAAGTTTTTAGTTTCCTTAATTGTAGCATAATTTACTATTTTTAGCAATTTTTGGGTCCTAAACTTTCGCAATCATTTTGAGGCCCTAAACGATGTCTTTTTGGAAATCTACTGACAACAATTTTTTTATAAAATAGTCTTTTACGTTGTATTATTCGGAGAGATCTTTCCAATGGGGTATCATGGATGTCAAACAAAGATAATATGACCAAGTCACGACCTGAGGAAGTTGGCTATCCAACTAACCCCAACATGGCCCATAAACTCTTGGTGTTAAATCTCCTCAAGTCAGGGTTTTGGTTGTTTAGGGTTTGCTCTTATTGTTCAATAACAAAAAGGCCCTTCAGCCTCATTGTTATGTAGTTCAAAGGCATGTAGTTGCCACATCTCTTCTCAGAGATAAGCTACCATTGCCCGAGCTAGTTTATTTCCACTTCTGTTTGTAAGCATATTTCAGTATTTTACATTAATGAACTGAAGTATTATTTTTGCTGCATCGATGTATTTATTGTTATGTCTATAATTTGTTGCATTCTTGTTTAAACCTAGATTATAAATTAAGTGACACATTTATAAAATATTGTCACACTAAAAAAGTTACTTCACAAAAACACTTATAAATTGATGCAGGAGCATCTCTTATTTTATATATATATGTATTTATTTAATTTAGAAAATCCTAGATTTTGTGGAGACCTAGAAATTGTTGGATATTAGGTAGTTAGGATAGATTCCTAGAATTGAGAGGATTACTCTATACTTCCTCCAAATATCAAGAAAGATGTTTTTTTGGGGAATTCGAGAGTTCTCTTCCTCACGAATAAATATCCATGTAATTCCTTTGTAAACTCAAATTTGGAGAGAAAAGTAATTTGATAAATTATATGTTTATTTTATGTGTGTATATAGATATATGTATATGTGTGTATATATATATATATATATATATATATATATATATATATATATATATATATTTGTGTGTGTGGGTGTGTGTGTGTGCATGTGGGGTATGTTGTAATAATTTTGGTTCTTGTGGAGGAAGAATAGTGTTACAATTTGTTGGTGTAATTCGACAAAGCTAAGGCTGGAATTCATTCGAAAAAAATGGAAATGTACCTTGTTTTACATGTTGTTACTTTGAAAATGGAATTGGGCGCATCCTCTATACATGAATTCAAATTTTACTTCAAGTTTTCTTCTTACATGTCCTTTATATTTTTTTTTAAATTAAAAACTCAAATGTTGCTTCGATGTGTAGCACTAAGTAGTTGAGCCAAAGGGAAACTCCATATTTTCTTCACTATTGCTATATAATGCCCGATAAAATCAAGATGAGATCTGAAAATACTCAAACATTTCTTGTAAATTATAGTAGATCTAGGATCATTCAATCATGGCCTAAAATGTAGCATCGATATGATCAATTAACTATCAACATCTCCAGCCCTTTTGTGGCTTAGTTCCTCTTCAAATGGAACTCCCAGTGTTGAAGAAATGAACAATCTTGGCTATCAAGAAGCCGTTGGTCTAATCACATTACATAGTTAGAAATATGGCTAGGAAATACCAATAACATTCCGCATCATTAATTAGATCTTGGCTAGAAAAATACCTGCTTCAATTAAACTCAATAAAAGGTTTTACAAAGGTTCCATACAATAATATTGCACTTGGGTTCCTCTTTGTTTCTTGAAAAATGACATTTATTTCTATTATAAAGGGGAATGGAGAACCTTGTCTCAACACAAAAAATAACAAAGAAACCAGAAATGGACAGTTCCAGACCACAATAGTGCTCAAAAATCAAATCATGAGGCATATCAAATTCTTAGATTGATAATCATATGTCTTCCTCCAACATAGGCTCTACAATTTCTAATATATGTAAGACAATCAAATTTTAAGCATGGTTGGAGTCTCCAAGGTTAGAATTCAACCAAATCTCACTCATATCAGCCAAATCTAGGTGATCTCATCTATAATAGAAAAAAACCTACACTAATCCCTAATCCAATGATTTGTGAGTAGTATTACAAATACCATAAATTTCATGCCACAAATTAATTTTTTTGTACATAATACTTTTTAAACATTGAAATATTGATTTTAATCCAATCAAATTTAGATCTTAATTCAAAGAATATCAATTCAAAAATGATCTATTGGCTTGTTCTTGCTACATCAAGCCATACAAATAACGTCAAAACAAGTTAAATCATCATATTTAGATTTCTTTATTTAGATTTAGGGAGAAAATCTAAACTCAAAATTATTGGATCATTGATAAAGAATTGGAGACAAATCACTCTTGTATTAGATGAAATAGATTATGTGTCAATTTCGTATCCTTCTCTACATACTCTCATTACACCTCATACTTACAATTTAACATTAATAACTTCCATGGAAAACTACCATGGAACCATTAGGCCCAAAAAACTATGAGTACTTTGATATCATGTGAAGAATTAATAAGGGAAATATGAGACAAGAAAGATATAGGAAAAGGCTTGGAGCCCCTTTCTTTTATTGTATTGATATCAACATGTGAATTTATAATCCATCATTTAACCTTCTAGATCTTCTAGATCAAGATCTAGATCACATTTACAACTCATGAGTGGATTATCATGACACCTTGTCAAGGTAAGAATGAAATTTGTATTCTTAGACTTTGTTATTTTCTCGGAACTCATAATATAGTGCCTTGAATATAGTGTGAAATATCAAAATGAAGCAATATCTAGAAGTGGTATAATTTACATTGGAATGCCAATTGAAAAACAAAGACATGTGGGTTTGGATGCATTATCTTGTGCCTCATCGTCACTTCCCATGTTGACATTTCTCAAGATGATGAACATTTTTTAGTATATTGACTATAATTTGTGAAGTTTTGATTTTATACTCTCCATAGTTGGATACTTTCTATGCTAAAACATAGGTTTGGATTGGTGGTTATTTATAGTGTCTAGGTAGCTAAAACTCTAGTCCCCAACTCTCTCCTTCATGCGTACTTTTATAAACCTTCATGTTTTTCTTGTTAGGATTGTTTGAGGCCCCCTCATGCCCATATTATTTCATCCATTTCCCTGACTGCTACACTTTCTTTAGGATTTGCACTCCATAGCTATCCTCTTCTTTGTCTAGATCTTTTTCGTTAACTACTAGGGTTACCGCTTGATTATTTTTCATTCACTATGCTATCTAGAAACCACTTTCCCCTTAGTTGTTCACATTATCCCCTGTTCATTTCTCTAAACCCCATATGATATCCTTAAGTAGGGTAGAAGGGTTTGCTAGTTCTCGCCTTTGGGCTCACAATGTTGCTAGAAAATATCAATCCCAAACTCCATTGCTTATTTCAAAAGAAATTAATTAAGATTGTTTTGAGGTCCATGAATATAGGGATGATATAATGATGTAAAAGTTCTAGCTTCAACTACTTCATATTTTCTTGATCTAGGTCAGAGTGGGAGCCACCATATTGAATATTTATGCATAATTGAATTATACTTGGATATCAAAACTTTTCTTAGCATTGTCGTCTTGAAACATAGCAAGGCGAAGAGAGAGATTTAGATGTAATTAGATGAATATATCTAGAAAAACTTCACTTTGTCTTGGGGGATAGATAAATGATTCTCAAAATGGATAGGATTGAGTCCCTCTTAAACAAGGGAAAAAAGCCAACCTCATCAGGGACCCTATACAACCAATAGAAGCCTCCACCTCTTATTAAGGGACCCTCATGTCTCACAAACTTTACAACTCAAACTTGTGGTTTTTTATATTTATATTGCCATTTCATGTTTTCTTGTTTTATACTACATTTAATGCTAGAAAAAATATGGCACAAAGTTATCGAGATATCATCATGTGGAGAACCAATTGGTATAACAAAGGCTCCATTTTTAATACTTTTTGGACAAAAACTCTCTTTTGATGTTGATGGTTCAGTCTCCCTAGTGATACATTAACACTAAAAAATATAAGTAGAAATGTAATGATTTATTTGTGTTAGGTCCCTATAATAGTAGTGTAGCCTCTATATTTTTATCTTTGCATCCCATAAAAGCTCACTATTGTTATTTTTATGCCCTTACATTATTATTGTTATGTAGTTCCTAATTATATTTTGACCCTTTAGAATCCTATATATACTAAAGAGGTCACATCATTTGAATCATCTAAGAATTGTTCATTTATGTGATGTAAAAGGAGGTTGACCCATCGAAATGGTTTATTATAAATTTTTCTATCTATATTTTCTTATGTTTCTACATTATTTTGATATGAATAAATAACATTTGGCATCGAAGCTCTGAATCGTAGGGTTTTGCTACTTCAAATAGGTCATCATGGAATTTTTTCTGTATTTTTTTTTATGAAGCTCCAAACCATGATATTGTTACCACTTGGATTCTAAATATTGATGAACATCTGGTTCAAATTCCAGACCTTGTTTCATTACAATATTAGAGATATGGTGCAAGGATGTTAGGGTTTTTATATGCTGCATAATTTAGTCTCAAACAAGTGTCCCAAGAAAAATAATCATTACTTTCTCTTTGAGCATCATATTTGAATGATCTAAAAAGTAATTTAAATTTCATAGATTTTAGTGTTTCATGTATGAGTTTGAGTGCCAAAAGTTAAATAGTGACATGTGGTGTCCCATACATTTTTCTCTACTGAATCAGTCTATAATCAGGTCATCATGGGAAATTTGACATAGATTTATTTTGGAGGATATACTCTTGATGTAACTTGTGGGGTGTTATAGACATATTTGGGAACTTCAACCCCAATCTTATATGTCAATAAACTAGGGCTCTTTAACCACTAAAAGTGTTGTTTCATACCCTAAAAGATCATGGTCAACTGATTACATCATTCCCCAAAAGTTCCACCTAAAAAACCATTCAGAACTGGCCTGAAATGGACCATACTAAAGGCTCCACTATCAGGGTACGATGCATACTGACTTCTACACTAGCTAGGTGTGATGCATATTGAAGAGGCCTTCTGTGGGGTGTGATGAGCGAGAATGGACAAATGTCCAAGAAATTTTGCTAAGTGGATGCTCATGGAATCTTCTAGAAACTTCTCCTATGACACTTGTTTCTCTGAATTCGCCCAGGGATGAGTAAGAGATCCAAGAAATCTCCAAGTGGAACCAAAAACAACAAGTGGAATGACACTAATAAAAAACCCAGAGATGACTCACACCCTTGCAAACATCTATAAATGGATCCCTCATCTAAGAGATTTAGAGGCTGGAATTTCGTAATTTGTAAGGAAGCGCTGATAGTTTGTATATGAGAAAGAGTGTTGTATTATTGGGTGATCTCACTTTTCATGAGGCAAAGAGGGCTTTGATGCTGGGTGGATGATGCTGGATTAGACAGCTGGGTTGTAATTCTCCCTTCTATTTTAATAAAGTTCTTTGAGTTTTCCTCCATACAATTGTGTATTTGTGAATGTTATTATTTGTGAATGCTATTGTATGTTCGTTGTATTTCTGATTCTGCAATGCTTATGATATAATATATCAAGATGCTTTGACAGTGTTTTGTTACTTTGTTTCTATATGTATTCTCTAAGCAAGATAAGTAGGAAAAGAGGTGCAAGATCTGTCAAGGGAGAGAGAGATCAAGGAAGGAGTTAAGTGGAAGATCTAGGTTGGTTCCTTTGCCTCTCTCTTATCTATCATACATAGAGGAAATCACAAATTGCTTTAAACTATTTGTTTCTAGGATAGCTGCCAATCCTAGAGGGCTAGTTGATGGAAAAGACACTAGTTTTCCTGGAAACAAAATGGCGACTCCGCTGGGGATTGAATAGATGTATGTTGGTTATTTTTGTTTGTTTTATAAACTATAGATGGAGCCTAAAGTTAGCCAGATATCCTTCGAACTGCTCTTGCTCTGCAATTGCATAGTAGATGAATGCTGCTTCAGTCAATCTCCGGTTTAGTTTATGAACTGAACATCTGACTTACAAACATTCTAGATGCCCTTGTGGTAGCTCAGTAACCTCCCAAGATCATACCTCTATACTTTTATTTTTACATTCTATCATAGCTCAACTTAACTCACTGAAATCAGCTGCAAATTCGAGTTAAAACCCATCTCAGTTGCACTCCCTTGCCCATCGCACTGTCTGTCACTGCCTGCTAGTATGCATTGCTCCTCCCAAGTCTGAAAATTATGATTCATCCTTGTTTCTGTGAAGCCTAGGTATGATGACTGACTGAGCCTATTTCCCTTCTTGAAATTTGGGGTTTTTGTCCTTATTTTTAGCATTGTTTAGTTGTTTTGCTGCTTATGAACAATACCTCATTACTGAAGCCTCCTTGCATTAGATAGATCAGCCTCCATTGACTAGGATTAGTAAATGTTTTTATGTATTTTTCCATCATTTACGATCCTTTTTCGAAAAGTTTCTTAAATAAAATTGTCATTTTGGTACAAAAGGTGTCGTAACTGTCATTTTGTGTCAAAAAGAGAAGTGTCATTGAGTCTTCCTTCCCTAGATAGTCAATTGAACCTTTTTGTCATGTATTTGATTTGATTTTTTGATATTTGAAGTGTCAAACACATTTTCTATTCGAAATCGAAAAGTGTCATTTAGTCTTCCTTTCTATTTTGAAAAAGAAACTGTCGAAATGTCGCTTTGAGCAAAAATATTTCAGATCTTTACTACATTTAGTTTTCTTTTTTGGCATTTTCACATTAAAGAGAAGAAAAAAACAAATACATGCATTTGCATTTTCATTTAGACTGTGCGCAAAAAATGATTTAGGAAAAGTGCATTTACTGTGTGCTCTTTGCTCTTTGTTTGAAAGAATCGCAATCTTCTTTCCTTAGTAGCTATGATTTTCATTGATCAAAATAAACAACAATTGTTTATCATTGTAGACTGCATATTTAGGAATTTTAAATCTACATCATGCGGTGAACCATTGAAAGGAAAACTTTTAAACAAGATCAACTCTAAAATAAATTTCAATGAACTTAACAACGCTTGGGAACCTAGCACAACACATTTAGAGGTCTAGGCTAGAGACTTGTTCCGGTGTCATAAAATCTAGTAACTATCATTTTCATTGAAGGTTGGGTGATTCCTCCTCCTTGATACAACAAGTGCTAGCATGGACTTGTGCTCCCCGTACCATTGCATATATATTGTGAGACCACAATAGGCTTATATCCTTTATCCATAGGAAGCTATGTCTGCCACCCTATCGATCACAATGCACTGAAAACAACATTCGGGAAAATACTGCCGCACATAAGTCCTTGGTAATTTCTCTTTAATTTGTCACCAAGGTGTATATTGCAGTTTTGCAATTGGTTTGGTAATCCCTCTGTCTAGATCTCCAGAGTAGTCACTTTCGTTCCTTTTTGACTCTTTAAAAGAAAAGGTCCATTTGAGCACTTGTCACTTCAGGCTCATTAAAAATCGAAGGGGACTAGAGTCATCTTTAATGTTTTCTAAACTCTTAAAAATTGAAAAAGCAAAGTTGTGTCAAAGCGTCATTAAAATTTATTAATTTCGGAATAACATCCCTGTTTCCATCGTTGATCTTAGGTTGAGATAATGGAGTCCACCAATCATGGAATCCTTTTTGAGGGGAATCGTAGTCCCTTTTCATCTTAGGGAAATATTGGTGCTCCTCATATGGCCACATTGTCCCTTCCGGGGCTTACCATTGGCCTGCTAGTATTGCTATTCTCGACCTTTGAGGTTCAAAATAATGTGATTCCTCAGCAATCGAATCAGCATCCTGTTGATGCTAAGGTTGACCCCTCGCCTTCTTCTTCGTTTGTTTCCCCCTCCCCTTCTTCATCTTTGCTTGGTAAAAGTAGTGATGCTAATAACCAAGTGGCTAAGAAGAAGAATAAAGGTAAGGAGAAGAAGAAGAAGCCAATCTAGCAAGGGGGCAACCAAGCAACCATATATTTGGATGCATCAGCTGGTGAAAATCCACACATTAAAACTCCTAAACCTAGATATCCATGCATAATCTGTAGAGGAGACCATTTTCATCGAGATTGTCCGTGCATTCCTCGGATCTTGAGAGAATGGTCCCCCCATTCGCACCAATCGGTGTCATCAACCTCTACTGATCATGTTGATAATACACCATCAACTAGTGATAGTGAAGTCCATGAACAGAAAGGAAAAGTCAAAGTTCCATGTGAGTTATGTGAAGGGAACCATACACTTCCCCGTTGTCCTTTTTTGGGTGAGGCCAAAAGAGTCTTGCATAACCGTCCTGCTTCACCGTAGCGACTTCCACCTGGATACAAGAAACTCTCCCCTAGTCCTTTACTAGTTGAAAATCTGACTGACTTAATTGAACCGTCGGTCAAAACACCTATCGTTGAAAGTGAATCTTCTGAGCCCATATCGGAACAAAGTAAATAGGTCGAGATGGTAGTTGACCCAGTTTTACCTTCAGAAGGTCATATCCATCCTCAAGAGAGTGCAAACAATACCATTCAAATTCTCTTTGTTACTTCTGAGTCCGATGAACTTGGGGGCAATCTGCCCGTTCCTTCACAACAAGAAGAGAATCCCCCAGTTCCCGCTACTCAAAGGTGTTATTTCACCCGTTTCTTCGGTACCCCCTCCAAGTAGTCTAATCGCTTCCTTTGATTGGAATCGACTAGTAAGATCTCGCCTTCCTTCATATGTACCTTTTCGTATCATAGTACAAGTTTACAAAATGATCGTGTTAGGCACTATCATAGATGAGGGTGCGTCAGTGAGTATCCTTTCCTCAACTAATTGGAAAGCGCTTGGTTCGCCATCTCTTACGCCTGTTACATAGAATTTATCAGGCTTTAACAAAGGAACCAGTCGACTGTTAGGGATCCTTCCTAAGTTACCGATAACTTTGGGATGGAAAACCATTCACCTGAACGTGATGGTAGTCCCAGGACCGTTAGATTAAAATCTACTCCTTGGACATGACTATGTTTATAACATGGAAGCTATTGTTTCAACACTCTTCCGAAAGATGTGTTTCCCGCTTGAAGGCAAAATTGTCACCATTGACCAACTTTCATTACCAGGTTCAAGCACAGCTCCAAGTCAACCATCATCCCTAAATGGTCCTTTTATATCCATGGGGTCTCTTCAACCTTCATTCCGTCCACCTAATTACCTCAAGTAATCTGGTGAATGTAACGAAGCTTCGGGGGCATGCACCCTTATCTATTTGGCGGATGAACCCAACCGAAAAAATAGATCTCCCTATAGGTTATGTGATTGGTCTAAGAAACCTTTCACCTTTTTCTATTTTGTGGACGAAGTGCAAGAAGTATTTTGTCTATTCCGTGGACGAAACCATCCTGCATAACCACGGCAATTTTCCATATGGCTACTGGAGACTCTCCTTTTCATCATGTTGGGGGCATGCAAACTTTTTTATGCAAGCTAAAAATGATCAATTCCATTTCCTAGTTTTTTTTAACATTTTAGTTGTTTAGCTTCTTAGGTTAGGTGATTGGTCTCACACACCATTCACCTTCATATATTCTGGGGATGAAGCAAAGGAAGTGTTTTATCTAACCACTGATGAAACCGTCCTACCTAACCTCAGTAGTTCCTTAGTTTTTTAGTTTTTCTAGCTTTTAGTTTGATCATTTATAGTTCACATAAAAAGATAAACCCACACTAAGCATAGTTTCCGTAAGGTTCAAGCTCATTAAAAAATGAACCTACACCCAAATAGAGCATATCTTCCCCCAAAGTTCAAGCTCAGTAAAAAATGAACCTACCTACATAGCATATGTTCCCCTAGAGTTAAAGCTCGGTAAAAAATGAACCTACCTTCGGTAAATAACCTTTGTGATTTCCATTACATCAGCCTTTTGAGCCATGGTTGTGTTCCTACCATCACCTCCATTCTTTTGGCCGATCATATGGTTCCACTTGATTGTTTACCCTTTTGAGGAACAATTGCGATGAGTGGTCCTATTAGCTACCCTCTTCACATCACCATGTTTTGAGAAGTTCCAAGCTTACTCAGAACCACTTGCTATCCTAGACACCACTCGTTCCTAAAAAACGAGTCCTCTTTAACCCTTTTCAGACTCTGTAAATATGAAAATATTGTCAACCAATTGGCCTCTCCAGCTCGTTAAAGTGATTGGAAGCACCATCCCTCCTGTATATTTTAATCTTTTTCAGACCTAAGGGATTATCTCACAAATTTTTTTGAGTGTTTATCTTTTTCGGCTCGCTAAAATGATCAAAAAGTCATCCCTTTTATATTATTTTAATATTTTTCAGACTTAAGGGATTATGCTACGAAAAATAACTACTAGAGTTTTCTTTTCGTCCCTTTTCAAACTCTCTAAACATGAAAAGGACCGAGTTATCTTTGTTGTTAAACTCGATAAAAAAATCTCGACAAACTTGTCCACCCAGACAAGAACGAGTTTCATTGTCGTTAGACTGGTTAAATCATAGCGACAGGTTTGCCCGAAGGGCAAATTATAGAACAAGCATATCTTATCCTCCTCAAGGTTGACAAAAATAAAGAGGTACTGGTCAGCAATGACTGGGGAAAAAGGGAAGAAAACTTGAAGAATTTTATGGTAGCAGGTTGCTCTTGAACATGACACTTTCACTCCATCACCATGATTGAGTCAGGTTGGGTTTTTCCATTCACCTATCATTTCACCATTGGTCTTTCACACCATCCATTTTTTGAGTTAACGCTACCAATACATATCAGTGTCGCTGATATGTTCAAGAGAAGTCATGCAGTGGAGAATTCACCATCCAGTTAATGTCTCATCCACTGCAATACCTTCAACCTCCATTTTTCATGACCACCACTCCTGAACCTTGTGTTATTGATCGTTTTCATATCCAGAAAATCATTTGCTTCATTTTGCATCATAGATGTGGGATACATTAAGGCCCTCCTATGGCGGGTCACTTCTTGTCGACATCAACTCATTATCCAAGAAGTTTACTTAGAAACAACCCTTTCAGTACTTTGAACCTTGCATGCCTTAACAACAAGTTTCTCACTTTCGGCGGTAGGTTGACATCAATGGCCTTCGACCAAAATATTTTGCATGGTGTTTGACATTAGATCATATATTCACAGCACGTGAATTGTTCTGTAGTACCTTGAGGGTCATTATCATTATCGGTGATTCCTCTCGCATCTGTTAACAACTCACTTTATTGGCTGGTAATCTGGCGATGTCTTTCTATGTTCGACTTCAGAACATCTTTTCACATGGATCGACTTGTACATCGGGTGAAGATTAAACAAGTTTGAAGACCCTAGATCTAGTTTCATCCATTCGAGCTGCGATATATTCAGGAATATAAAGACATCAAATGTACACAGAAGCTACACAGATGGTCATCCAAGCCAAGGACGATGACCCTACATATGAAGAATCAACAGTCTGCAACTGCAGATGATTATCTGTTCTATGTACATGAAATGAATTTATAAAGCTAAGCATGGGAATTACTGCCTCAGCTAGATCATGAAAATTATATGATGATGATGTGTTG
This sequence comes from Pinus tabuliformis, assembly GCA_031772625.1. NCBI lineage: Eukaryota > Viridiplantae > Streptophyta > Pinopsida > Pinales > Pinaceae > Pinus > Pinus tabuliformis. The sequence goes on along the minus strand of CM062817.1, from coordinate 1,914,686,918 downwards.
TATTGTATCTTATACAGGTCACCTTCTAGTTTCGAAAACCTCGAATCCTCATGTTAAAGCATTTCACCCGACATCAAATATTTCCGAATTCGTGCTTTAGGGGCCAACTATTATAGACATATTTGGGCACTTCAACCCCAATCTTATATGTCAATAAACTAGGGCTCTTTAACCCCTAAAATTGTTGTTTCATACCCTAAAAGATCATGGTCAACTGATTACATCATTCCCCAAAAGTTCCACCTGAAAAACCATCCAGAACTGGCCTGAACTGGACCATACTGAAAGCTCCACTATTAGGGTGCAATGCATACTGACTTCTACACTAGCCAGGTGTGATGCATATTGAAGAGGCCTTCTATGGGGTGTGATGAGCAAGAATGGACAAATGTTAGAGATAGTTTGCTAAGTGGATGCTCATGGAATCTTATAGAAACTTCTCCTATGACACTTGTTTCTCTGAATTCGCCCAGGGATGAGAAATAGATCTAAGAAATCTCCAAGTCGAACAAAAAAAAACAAGTGGAATGACACTAATCAAAAACCCAGAGATGACTCACACCCTTGCAGACATCTATAAATGGATCAGGCTGGAATTTGGTAATTTGTAAGGAAGTGCTGATAGTTTGTATATGAGAAAGATAATTGTATTGTTGGGTGATCTGAGGTGAAGAGGGCTTTGATGCTGGGAGGATGATGCTAGATCAGACAGCTGGGTTGTAATTATCCCTTCTATTTTAATAAAGTTCTTTGAGTTTTCCTCCATACAATTGTGTATTTGTGAATGCTATTGTATGTTCATTGTATTTCTGATTCTGCAATGCTTATGATATAATAGATCAAGATGCTTTGATAGTGTTTTGTTACTTTGTTTCTACAAGTATTCTCTAATTTGGATAAGTAGGAAAAGAGGTGCAAGCTCTGTCAAGGGAGAGAGAGATCAAGCAAGGAGTTAAGAGAAAGATCCAGGTTGGTTCCTTTACCTCTCTCTTATCTATCATACATAGAGGAAATCACAAATTGCTTTAAATTGTTTGTTTCTAGGATAGCTGCCAATCCTAGAGGGCTAGTCGATCGAAAAGACACTAGTTTTCCCGGAAACAGGGGTTGGAAACAAAACAATGAGAGCTAACTCATGGAAAAATTTCAAACATTGGGAGGCAGAAATCATAGAGATACAATAGTTTCAAGGTCAACCATATCAACAAGGTCAAAATTAAGCTCTTGAAAGATGTGTTTTTTAAATTTTCATTACGTTTTTTTGAAAAGTCAATTTGAAGTTGCAGTTAAAAATAGAGATATTGTATGCCAAATTAATAAATTTAACTATTTGAGATATGATCCATCTAAGCTGTTGATGAAAAATCCTTTGTGATGACTTTAATTGTAGTGTCAATTTACCTCCATATATGTCTATTTTTTATGTAATGAATGTAGAGAATCTTAAACACTACGATCCATTATTATGTATATTAGATGGTTAGGTATATTTGAGAGAACATGTAATTTTGTAAAAGAAATACATCAGTAGGGTTAGTAGAAATTTTGATATATTGTTTTAAAAGGAAAAATTCCTTGGTAGTGTAGGGAGGAATGTCAGAGAATATTTCTTCATCTCTTTAACAAGTAAGAGGGGTTTTGGACTAATTCTATACTAGATTAGTGGGTTCTCTACAAACTACTTAAAAGTACCATATGTCTAAGTCTATTTACAAATATATGTACAATTCCAACTCAATACGAAAGAGGTGTGTAATTCCTATTCATACAAAAACCATCATTGCACTAAGTAGAAGCCACATGAAATCCCAATACTCACGTATGGGGATCTATCTATCCAAGGCTATCTAAATATTGTGGAATTCTAGAACCCTAATCATAATATTTTTTTCTTAGAAAAAATCATATTCCTAACCTATGTAACTATTAAGAGGAATGGAATACTCATACATATGAAATAACTAACTTTGTTCTTATTGTAATGATTATTTTTCCATATAAATAGAAAAAATAAGTGAAATATCACAATATAATAAAAGTAGAAGATGACATGTAGTAGCTAATTTAAGTCATAATTCCTATTGTAGTTGAGGGTAAAATTTCCTTTCTTTATATATCATTCATTTTAATTAAATAAAAAAGTACAAGGTATAATGTTAATTTCTGATCATATTTCACCTATAACATTTCGAGAACTATATTTTAAAATTCAATATATTATCTTATATTTTTCTTTCACATTCTTAATTCCAGGACTACATCCTAAAATTCAATATATTATCTTATATTTTCTTTCACATTCTTGGTTTGGTTCAATATTTTAATAATTATAATAATAATCTTAATATCTTACTAATAAATAATCATTACATCATATAAAATAATCCAATACTATCAAAGAATTTTTGTGACCAGAAAATAATTTATAGATCTTATTAATCCTTCACCAGTACCAATCCATCTTTTTATTTATACCCAACCTATGGCAGAAATACATTAAAGTTAAGAAGCGTTAATTTTCACATCCATGAAAATAAATTTATTAATTAAATAGTTAAAAATACTTAAAGTGAACCTGCCAGACATGGCCTTTATAAAAACAAAGACAATAATAATGAATACTCTATATGAGTGTGCATTCTAATCTTGAGAATGTGACCATTTATATTGAGAATGCAGCATTCTAATCTTGAGAATGACATTCTCATTTATATTGAGAATGCAACAACTACATATCAATAGGAGGGATATGAGCTTATTGTTTAGATTTGATAAGGTAAATTGAAAACTATATATAAAATTTATTACAGAGAAATCTCAAGATTATTTTCTATATATGATTACTCAAATTTATATATAAAGTATCAATGTTAAAAATATATAGAAGGATGTTGATATTCAATATATAAAATAATGTGATAATTATTAAAATGTTTTTTAATTTTTTTAAATATTAATCAAATTGAAAAATAAAAAGTAAAAGATAATTTTATTGTGACAATTTTTTTTTAATTACAAATAAATATAAATATTTTTATATTAATTTATTTATCTTATTCTTAAAATAAAAACTTCAACAAAAATGTTACTTACGAAAAAGGAATACCTATAACTCCTTATATACTACACAAAAATTTACTAACTCTAAAATTATAATATGATAAATAAGCTCAAAGTCAGATTAAAACGAGAGAAGAATTGGGTGAAAAATATTGGTGACTAGAACCAGAACATTTAAACTCAATAAGTGCTCATGTGAAGCTGCTAAATTATTGATTAGATATTTAAGCGAACGACGACAAAAGTCATATGATTCTTTTTTTATAAGTCAACTAAAATAGGTGAATAGATAACAATATGAATAAAAAGACGATGAAAGGTAAAAACTTACCACCACAATCGACAACCGAACACAACAATTACTTTATTCAAGCTCTCTGTTAACTAAATTTGTTTCTATGTTTATTATTCAAGCTCTCTGTTAACTAAATTTGTTTCTATGTTTATTAGTTTTCTTAGTATGGAAATATTTTAAAAATTTAACATTAAAAATATATATATATATATATATATAAAATATTTTTTATTATTTTATTAATATAAAATTATTTTATTTCACAATAGAAATATTTCATTTATAGTTCTAAAAGTAAAAGTGACATATTTTTATATATTTTTTATATTAGATTGTAATATTAATCATTTTAGATTTGTTTTAATTCTTAAGTCTAGAAAGATCAAACCTCTTTTCATTTTAAAAGAGGTTCGCATCTTAAGGAATTTGATCCATTTAGTTGCTTGGTAGTTCCAAAGTTAAAACGAATCTAGAGTGGTATAATTATTGATTATAATTATAGATTTTATGTTTTTTATTTTATTTTTGCGAAATCAAAATGTTAAATATTACAACATCTCTATCATACTTGGATCAACTTTACATATGAACCTCAAATCTTGGATAAAATATAATATTATAATATTTTTTAACAATCCCACCCAATAAAAAGTAGCCAAAGAAGGGGGAAATACTAATTAAAATTTAATATTATTATATTTTAACTAGCATCTCTTGTACCACCTCACCCTAAATATTACAATGTACTCAATATTTCCCTTTACCCCTAATAGTTTTATAATTGAGTTTGTTTACTTTCAAACTTCAAATATAATGAAAAATTACAATAAGAAAGACCATGGTAATTATTGGGTAAAATATGATATTAGAATATTATATTTTACCCAATATATCATAGTAAAAAGTGGATAAGGGTAGGAAAAAATATTAGATAAAATATAATAATTAGCCAAAGGCTTTCTATTTCAACGTAAGGTGGATGAGGATTTTTTTTTTAATCGATATCCTAGATTGGTTATCAAGGTAATATGCTCAGCATATCCTTCATCTGAATGTTTATCATTGACTATTAAAGAGTTCGTTAGGTTCCATTAAAGACTTGGGATTCTTAAGGGTTAAGTAAAATCAAAGTTAATAATAATATTTTTGTTGCAATAGGTTTTTTTGTTATATATTTATCGATTTAGGTTTTTTTCCTAATATTCCCCCACCTTTGAACATATCCATACAAATGTATCATCATTTTCTACAACTAGTTATGTTTCTAAATATAACATCAAACTAAGATTGATCTAGGCTAGTTTAATTCCCCCCTAAAATAGTTTATATTCCACATAAATATCATGGTTCAATACCATGAATTCTTAAAACCATTGATCAATACCATGGCTAATTTTTAGTTATATTTTTTTTAATTTGCATAGGTTTATTTTTATTTTATTTACATCCAGTTAAAAGGTTTACATTACATTGCTTTATACATTTTTAGCATTTTATATGCATTAGATCTTAGATCAAGGAAGGAATTACATATATCCCTCATGCTAAAAAATATTTTTTTTAATTGCAAATACTTTATCTCACTATATAAAGTCATTAAAATAAAGGTGAGAATTAAAGTATTTTATTTAAGGGCGACATTGATTTCTAAAGTAACCTTTCAGTTTTTTTTAAGTGATGTTAAGCACAACATCAAGAATCCAGTAAAACAATATCAAGAAAAAATATGATTTTTTTTGTTTAAAACCCACAGTTGAATGCATAAATGAATTCAACACCTTGAAAAACCGGTGGGACACTGGAATTCTACATATTAAACAACTTGAACTTAAGATTTTAAAAATCTCTACATGATTTTGAATAAAATTAACGAGAAAGAATGTTGTGAATAAAAGCCATTTGGTCTATAAATTAGACTACACTTATATTTATATATATTTTTAATTTTTTTTAATGTAACTAAACATGACAACATCTTCCTTATGTAATGGGTTGTACAGCACCTCGTGGGGCAGCAACAAAACAATTCAATACAATGAAAATGAGATTATAAGAGTGAAATTATTGATGTTTTATAATGCTTTTAATTAAAACTAACTAAATATTTATAATCATTTATGTTTTTAAGCGCCACATGTCAACTCAAACAATTCAATGCAATGAGAATGAGATTATAAGAGTGAGATTATTGATGTTTTATAATGCTTCTAATTAAAACTAACTAAATATTTATAATCATTTATGTTTTCAAGTAGCACATGTCAACTCGAAATTGAGGTAGGGAAAGAATTACACATAATTCTGACACAGAGTTATAGAATGGACATATTGCTTCAATAATTATTTTTGGAAACATAACTTCCAACCAACAATTCAAACAACTTAATATAAATACTATTACATTCAAGATCATCGTATCTTCCATAGTGAAACTGCTAAAAGGGAGAAAGATAATCATAGATGTGGAGGGATCCACTACTATAGTATGAGTACTCTTTGATGAAGCAACTTAGAGGAATGTTTGTGGTACAGGCTAATCATTTTCTTGTCCCTAGGCAGGGTGATTAAATGCAAACTAGTATTTGTCATTTCTATGTGGGTAGGATTATTAAATGGAAACTAGTATTGGTTAAGGAACAACTTTTATAGTTGAACTCCTTGCTATATGCGCTATGAGGATTTGGTTTTCTTTTCTCTAGTAGGATGATTAAATGCAATCTAGTATTGGTCAAGGCATAAATTTTACAATTGAACTCCTTGCGATGTGGGGTGCGATGAGAATTCCCTTTAGAATTAGGTGAAAGTATTTAGATTATTTGTGGATTCAAAAGTCCTTGTGAAATGGTTCAATGGAAGAGCCAACTTAAGGGTCTTTCATTTAGAGTCGTGGCAAAGGAAAATCTACCAAATTTTTCATACATATAAGGAAAATAATGTCATAATAGTAATGTTACCAAAAAAAATTGTTATAAATACTAGATTAGATTCCTTGTCAAAGACGTCTAATGATAATGTAGTGTAAGAAATTGAATGTCATGAATTTTGATTTTTTGTAAAATAAAAAATTATAAATATATCAATAGACAAAATTAGGAGTCTGTCTCGAGTAGCTCAAGTGGCTATTGGAATGAACTCCCACCGGAGCAGAGATCTTAGATTCAAATCTTGTACTACTTTCCCAATAGCGAAATGAATAATAGACATGTAAACTCAAAAATAAGAAAATCATACTCAATTTACAAAAAAAATTACAAATTTTAATAATTATATCATGATATTAACCTATCTCCCATTCCAAAATATTTTTAAAAACACTCCTCTCCTTATCCATCCATTTAAATTTTCGATAAGTGTTATCTATCTTTTCGTTTGATTCACTAGAGAGCCAATTGAAATTTTTGTCCCATTAATTTCATTCACTGAAAGGCCGATTTATTCTATTGGCCGGAAAGACTGAGAAAGTACTAATCTGATCGCGGACGGTGGCGGAGACATTTGCTGGTCTATAAATTGTTGGTAAAGTATTCTAAATTTTCAAGTTATGCGTCTTTGATCCACAACAATGAGCCATGCAACATGTCCTCCATAGTAACCAACACCTTGTGTTTAGAGTGGACAGCTTCAACTAAAGGTATAGAAAGGATATAAAATCTCTGCAACCAAAGTAATTGGTCACTATACAAAGCATTAATTATGGTTGCATTAGCATTTAGAGTATAATTTTCAATCATAGAATTTTAGAGTTTGGGTTTCCTTGGTAAAACGATACAAGTTCGTTCCTATTACTTGGTTGCATTTTAATTTCAGTATTCCAAGTCGCATTTTTGCTTTTTATAGTGACCGAATAGTTTTTATTTTGAAAAATGCTAATAATATGAAGTATCATTGTTATGATTGTTATTGTTAATGTGTTTTTTAAAAGTTGTTAGGTTTTATTTATTTTTGTTATTGTTAATGTATTTTTCAATTTTGTGAGAGATTTTTCGGCGAAAATCACATGAAATATCATTTGTTGATGTGTTTCGAACCAACCAGTGTGGTTCATCGTCAAGACAAGTTGAAGAAACAGATCCAACTTAGCATGTTACATAGTCTGACCAGAGCCTCCAATAGCTAACTGGACCAATGGCTAGTTTGACTCAATGACTGGGGTCAAAATTATTTTAATAATTTAATTAGTTATATTCAGGACCAATCCCTTAAAAATATATAAAATATTTTTAATGAGTGTTTAAATAAAAAGTATTATTACAAATTATAAGTTAATTAGTATTTAAATGGAAAATTAGTTACATAAAAGACCTTATAATATGAATAAATTATATGCATAAATATAAATATATAGAGTAAGTATATATATATATATTATTTAAAAGTATTATTATAAGTTAATTAGTATTTAAATGGAAAATTAGTTACATAAAGGACCTTATAATATCTTAATAAATTATATGCATAAATATAAATATATAAAGTAATATAAAATAATTTTAATGAGTGATTTTCCATTATTTTTTAAGTTAGTTTCTATTCATTGCATTTGTGTCAAGTATAAGAAGATTATGGAAGTTAGGGGGAGATTTCTATGTTTGAATTTTCGGTGGATTTATAGGTTATTATATACTAGTTAGAGTTATCTAATTTTTATAATAAAATAATTATTATTTCTTGACCATTGGGTAATTGGATTTTATTTTTTACCAGCATATATAAAATAAATATCACAAATATTAGTTTTGATAAATATACTTATAATATTACAAATAATATTTTGATTGTGCATGTGACTGATATAAGCTTATTAATCTATATTAACTACATTTATTGATGTAATTGTACTAATTTTAATTTTATTCAAATAAAATCTAATTAAATTTTAAAATAAATTTAAAATTCAATATTAAATTACAAGTATGCTAATTACATTTTTACTTTCCTATCCATTTTTTTGAAACCAAAAAAAAATCAAACAAACATTACATATCACCCTGAAAATATACCAAACCAGAAACCTTTTTACATCGAAGTCTGACCTTGCTTATAGATTAAAGAACAATAATGGAATCAGTTCACATCACCTATACTACCATGTGTGAGTGCCCACCAAAAAAAATCAAACAAACATTACATATCACCCTGAAAATATACCAAACCAGAAACCTTATAGATTAAAGAACAATAATGGAAGCAGTTCGCATCACCTATACTACTATGTGTGAGTGCCCATTCAAAATTATAGGTTCAAGTTATGTTCTGCAACATTTGACCATAGAAAACTATCCATTAAAGAGCTGGTCATAAAGGTGTTAAGAAAACGTTCTTGAAAGTCGAATACATCAAACATAATCTCATTTTCTTGCAGATTTAACAATACAGAGTCTGGATCGAAAATAATAAACGTATTGATCTGGAATCCAACCTCACAGCATCAACGTATCTTGTCTGTCATATCTTGGGCTCTGTGTCGATTTGTCTCTTCACTCGTTTCTCCTAAAAAGATGGCTATTGCCGATGTCCATTCATTTATCGGACTAGGAGGCCTTCCACGACGCCAGTGACGGAGATTTATTTCACCCATTAAGCGACAGCCGAGCCGCTGAACAGCCGCGTGGGACGACTTGAACCTATAACGCCGCATAGTTTCTAGGATGAATTCAATTTTCCGGAGGCCATCGACGCTGTGCTCCTTAACGTACCGGATAGCATCATTTGGAGTCGCGCAATTATTTATAATGTCTTGCATGGCCTCGGTGGATCGGACGAATGTGTTCCTCGGATTCGGTGGGTCGCAAAAGCCTTTTCGTGCAAGATAACGCGCGCGATAATTCTGTCGTCGAGAGATACGCCACAACTCAAAGTTATCAAACATATCTCTTAGTTCTAGCACTCTCCTCCTGTACATTCGCAGGATTAAAGAATCTGTCCCGCACTTACCTTTCACCTGACATTGAAACCATTAAGCCCACTTTCTTATTACAAACGAAAGAATCGTTATTGATAATAGAGTTCAGGCTTCTGTAATCCATATCAAGTTAAGAAAGATTTTTCGGCGAAAATCATATGGAACCATATCAAGTTAAGAAAAAATTTTCGGCGAAAATCATATGGAATATCATTTGTGACACTTTTCAAACCAACTAATGTGGTTTATGGTTATTGATGTTGAAATATATTTATATAAATTAAATAGAATAAAATTACTGTATGATTTTGCGATTTTTGATTGAACATTTCAAATCATTTAAAGTAGTTCATATTTATTAGACAAAGATGAACCACAACAAATAATAATGTGACTAATGAAAAAGACATGAATCACAATAAATAATAATGTGATAATTTTCAAATTATCTAAATTAAAATATGAAATCATAAAAAATAAATACATTAATTCTTTATTTTAAAATATTGTTATTAATAAGAATATAAAGAATTAATATATGGGTTAAATATATATATATATATATATATATGTATTTTGAAATATATGTAACAATATTTTTAATTATAGAAATTGTCATAGAGATTTACCTCATTTTACCGATGAAATTCTTGACTTGTAAATAACTTTTATTACTATATCATTGACCACATGACAATAATATAAATTATCAATACACATGCATGAGTATAACATGGGCAATATGAATATAGCATGCCTAATATGATGAAGTACTGATATAACATTTTCTTTATTTAATTCAATCTGAGATACTATTAATTAAAAAAACATAATCATTTTAGAGATAAATCTTAATTCTTAATCTGTCAATATTACTATAAATTCTATAGAAGCTAAATATCCACCATCTATCTAATAATTACTAATAGCTAAATATCCACCATCTATCTAATAAATACTAATAACTAAATTAAAATTTATAAATATCCCTATAAATTCCCTAGAGAATAAATTTTCACAACCTATATTAAACCAGAGAAAATGATAGAGATTAAATTAAAATTCCTAAAAACTTATTCTAAAATTCTAAACCACCTATATTAAACCAGAGAAAATGATAGAATCCAATTACATAAAAACGTTTCTAACTTCAAAATAAAAAGATAATAATACTCATGAACATTGAGCCAATACTTTTCAACTCCAAAGCAACGCGGGATCTAAGCATTCTTAACTGTCTAAAAAGTACGAGGATTGATAATTTCGCTCATGTCATGAGCATCAGCCCGTAACGTTCAAAGAACTCTTACCTGGTCACTAACAAGTGGACAATGTCCCAAAGCTATGATTTTTCGGATATTACGCCAGAGAGCATGCTGGAGGCCTGCAATCAGAGCTCTGTAATGTGCCGCATTGCTACTTAGGTCGAAGGAGCCAAGACAAACGCTAAACTTGTAAACATCTTCGCCTCCCTGCCGTATAATAAAACCAATGGTTGGAATACCAGGATCTGGTTTGCATGATCCTGCGTAATAAAGAAAGGCGGTGGCATCTGCCATGATAATAATCTGCAAAGCGTAAGCAGGGGCCACTGCTATCCTGTTACCGGATAGGGTTTATATAAAGTCATCCGCATTGCATGCGTTACGACTCTTCGGTTTCAGCCAGGCCAAGATCATACGTTTCCATAGATTTTGGGTTCAACCGAAGGTAAGGTCATACGTCGGTGTTGATTTTAGAAGTTTAAATACGTTTCGTGACCATTTTCACCCATGCAATATCCATTTCTACTTCTATTATATATGCGTTAATTGCATCCATTTCTACTTCTATTATATATGCGTTACCATTTAACGTATAAAATAGCACAGGCAGCCATGGCAGGGTTGTGAACCATCGGCTACCGCTTAAGTAAACTACAAATTATTGAAGGGTACCAGAACCACTTTTCTACAGTAAAGAGTTCAAGTAATTTGATATGATATTTGGCTATACTACTTGAGTGAAGAGTTTCACTAATTACCTCTTTAGATGTCTGGTTTGTTTTTTTTTTTTTTTTTAATCTTTAATAAATGAAAAATTATGAATGATGAAATTTTCTGAGATTGGCTCTCTAGTCCTCGAATTTTGAATTTTGACACGTTGATTTCGTTATCTTAGATCCAAAGACACAATGAGCTTGACAACAGTATACAAATCTCTTGTGGTGGGAAAAATTGGTATTTTTGGAAGATATATAAGTCCACTGGAGTAAAAATGGAGACTCTCTTTGGATCATTGGAGGCGATTTTAAACTAATTAGAAATCTAAATGAAAGAAAAGTTGGAATTTACAAGTTAGAATCTAAATTAACCCATTTTTCAAGGGCTTTGGAGAAATTACAGTTGGTAGATGTTCGAATCATTAATGGTATTTTTACTTGGAATAATCGATGTGGGTGACAAGTCATTTGGATCGATCTTTTCTTTTTGAGTTAGTTATGAACAAAGTCGTCTTTATGGAAGTGATTATTCTTCCTGTCTTGGTTCTTATCATTAGCCCAATGAGATTAGAATTAGACATTAAGGAAGCCCCAAGGAATATGACTTTTCACTTTGAAGTGTTTTGGCTTTAGCACCAAATTTTGTAGAGAAAGCCAAAGCATGGAAGTAGGCATTTTTGGTCAAAGGTAAGAATAAGATACATAGCGTTCAAATAAAACTTAAAGAATTAAAAATGAAGATTAAATTGTGGAATACAAAATACTTTGGTAATGTTTTTGAGGAGAAGTAACTTTTGGAGTATATGATGTATGAATTACAACATCTTATGATTGTTGAAGGACAAACTTTTAAGTTAGTGCAGGAAGAAGGGATGACTACGACGTTAGAGTAGAGTAAACAACAAGAAGAAACTCTTTAGCTGTAGAAATCTCGAATTAAATGGCTTAAAGATGGGGAGAAGAATACAATTTTTTTTCCAAATCAATGATACAAAGTAGACATAATAAAATAATATTCTCATGGAGAGATAGATTATGGAAACTTTAGCATCAAGAAATTGAAGAGGAGTTGATCACATATAATCAAGAAGTACTTATGGAGCCTATCCATTATCAAAAGTCAACGATCAATAAGATCACAACTTGTGTCCCAAAATTTATTAGCAAGGAACAATTATTTTCTTTGATGAGACCAATTTCATTCTAAGAAGTGGAGGATGTAATCATGGCCATGCCTCGTAATACTTTTCATGTTTGTTGGTCCTTTTTAAGACGCGAGATTCATGATCTTCTAGAAGAATCTAGAAAATGTCAATCAATTTGGGGAGGTGTTAATCTAGAATTCATCACATTACTTCTAAAGCATGGCTAGATCAACTGCACGGGAGCCCCTCCAAGGTTTAGTCAATTTTGGTGTGGGGAGGGGCCGAGGAGCTCCGAAAAGGTGCTAATCCCCTGCAACGTGACGGCTCTAGAATAATTCACACCCCGCCCCCTGCCTATTCCCTCTTACCGCTCTGTCCCACCTCTGAAAACCATCGTCCCACTTTCCCCCTTGCACTACCGTTGAACTTTGCAACTACCACACCACTAACCTCCCGCCATATGGACTCCCTCGTAAACACCATTTGCTCATACATCATCTTTTCCCATCTAGTTCCTATCCAACACCTCATGTCTCTGAACCCCACTCCCCTTCTGCCAAAGTAACCTGCCGCCATTACTTTTCCCTCGATACAATGTTTCTATCTGGCACACTAGAAACCACATTAGCAGATCATTGTTAATTAATGCTATCTTCTCTTGCCACAATGGACCCAATCTGTTATAGTGGTAAACATGTTTTTCTATATCCTCTTTCTCAGTGGCCTTGCCCCCTCTATCCCTAAGCTCTTTTGCTTCAGCCCACTTTGTTGTCTAGTGATTGTGTCTTTACCACATACTTCGGTCATACGTTTTGCTCCTAACACTCGTAGGTCGAGGGGAAATCTCATATCACCAAAAAATTGATCATCTATCCTAATTTACTAAATGGATTGAAGTACACCATGTAAAGCCAATTTTACCATATTAAAATTGCTTTCACTGTAAAAAATTACTTAATAAACAACCTTTGTTAAGTAATTTATAATTAAACCCATGAAGAATAATTAAATAAATCACTATTTATTTTATTTTCTTCTAGGAATAATTAATTAAACCATTTCTCAATTATTATTCCTTTTCATATTTGACCCAATTATGAAAAATCAACACATAAATTATTAATTATCTTATTTTCTCTAGGAATAATTAATTAATCGCTAATTAATTATTATTCATGGTCAAATTTGACTAAATCCCTTAGGAATAATTAAATAAATCATTATTTGTTTATTATTCCTTAGCCAATTTCTTGAGATGATAAATAAATCATTTATTTATTTATTATTTCTAAATAAAAGTCTAAATACATTTTCCCTCCTAACAAAATATAATAAAATATTCCAAGTGGTTATTCCAAGAATGGGGTTAATAATATAAATATAAGGGGTTTCCATTCATTATTCATTTTTGATTATTTTCATTGTTACACTCACTGTTGTAACTCTGATTATTTTCATTGTCGCACACCACATTTTCCATTTGAGTTCCCATTGAGCTCAAACATTTTATTTGTGGGATTTACACATTATATATGAGAGAGACTCTATCAAAAAGCTGAAGACGTTTGAGGATAGCTAAGAACCCATCCCATAAAGGGGGACTAGTAACATTTATTTGTTCCCTTCATAGGTGTTATAAAAAAATCTATTCTTTGTACATCTGGTTTCCATTGGATGATTGGAGTCATCACTGTTTCTTTCTATTGTTTAACTATAATTGTGGCATAGATCAGGACTTTGGAAGGTTTTGTTTCTATCAGTTGTTGCAGATCTACAATGTTTCGCAACCATTTATATTGTTGAGACTATTTTCCACCCACAGTCTTAAGTGTTTTCTTTTCGAACATCTTTGAGAAGAAACTACTACAACAATTCCCATTAAAGGGGTTTCCTTGATTGGAAAAGTCTGGAATTGTTTCGATTAGTCTCAACCTAAGATCCACTAAGGATTTGTTCCATTGGGAGGATGTTGTTTCATAGTTAATTAATTTATTTTTGAAATTAAAGACACAAAATAAAATAAATGATTAACTAGGCAGATAAGGATTACCAAGTCATTGTGAACTGTAATATACCACCTTGGTAAACTAAGGATTTATGTACATGTAGGAATTATCCCTAAATGTTGTGTTCGATGTATCATGAGTGACAAGGCGACCTACTCAGTTACCTCTCGCAGGATAGAAACATCATGGGGACTTCCAAAATATACCTATAAGTACATGGAAGCACAATCCATAGTAGTTATATCTAAGGAATAATCATTTGATGAGAGCGTTCCCATATACTTATCATGCATGGAGGGCCATTCTATATACCTGAAGGTATGTGGAGAATGATCATATACACTTACGTACATGGAACAAGATATCACCCTTATGTCCAAACACATCTCCATCCTAGACCTCTAGATGTTTCGTTAAGTTTCAAATGCTCCTTTAAGTTAATTTTTGATTTTATCTTTAATTATGTTTCAATTTCAAGGCTCAAAACTCAATGTCACCTGAACACACATATGATGCAACTAATATGACAAAAAAGACTCTTTTCATTTTCCTTTTAACAATGAAAATGCTACCTAAGTATGAGAAGAAGAAATCAATCAACAATACCAAAAACAAGTGATGCAACGATTGATCTCCTCAACCTCAATTTCACAATTCCAGTCAAAAGTAAAGTCCTATATGCAATCCAAATAATTAATTTTCTTTCATTTTATTTTAATGTTTCAAATGCAAAGAAACATATGAATGCAACTTGATCATTGAAAAAAATAAATCACACTGATTTTAAATGTAATGTAGATGTTACTTTTCGAATTAAACAATCAATCTATGCATACAAACCCTAATTGACAAGAAGAATGAAAGAGTGAAAAAAACCTTACTAAAAAGGTAACGACACTCAAAGGTAATTAACACTCATACAAAATTCAAAAAACTGAAAGCAAAAATATGTAATTTCACACAAGGGATTGGCTTTACAAAGATGGGCACATACTTAGAGACACAAGGAAAAATTGTTGGACTAAAGAAAAATAAAGACCAAGCCAGAGGAATAAATTTTTTTACATTTAGAGGATCAATGCAAGTGGAATGGGGACACTAGTGCAATGCAGTTCAGGTTCAACACAAGACAAAGTGCATTGCAGTGCAAGGACAAGGAATCAACGCATGTGCAACACATGACAAAGTGCACTGCAATGTAGGTACAAAGAAAGAGAAAGTGTGCTAAAGTTCTCTGTGTCCAAACCAAGGGGTGTGATGAGGTAGATTCAACAAAGACATGACACAAACAACCAAATCAAGCTCAAGAAAGTTGTTTTCCTATGGTCAATCGATAATTGAGTGAAACAACGAAGGTCACTTTAAGCGGTGAGAAGGGTGCTAAGGTCAAGGAAACCACTAAGGGAAGAATCATTCCCTAGTATGTTCACCAATTTTTCATGTGGTATTTTCATGATTATGGGCAAACGTGAATTACCTAGGTCTAGTGGTCTGATCTATAACAACAAAAAACAAAAAGAATTAAGTTTTCATTAGAGAAATTAGAGAATGGGAAAGAGTCCTACTTGGAATCAAAAGCAAGCTTTTCTTTTATCCTTGATTGTAAGCTCTGATTGTAGCTCTAAGTTCTATAATTAAAACTTACACACATGACAAAAACAAGAAAAAGATCCAAAACATCCACATAGCATAATATAACATCTCTATTCAATGAATCTGTATGCCATTAAAATAATGAGTGCAAACATAACACAACTAATATCGAAAAACAAGATACTCTTTGTATTAACAAATATAGGAGAGAGTTTACAACCATAAATAGCAGTTGACTTTGTAGATGTCTCACAAAGTTTACTTCTCCTTCCTTGTCACAAAGAACACCTAAATATTAGACCTAATGCACGAAGATGATGACTCCTTTATGTTCAAGACAACATAGGGGTGCAATCAATCTCCAAAATCCAACCCTGATGGTATGGATGGCAATACATTTATAGGAGAGAGATGGTAGTTTAGGATTTACCATAATGAGCTTGAGACCCACTTGTGATGGGAGGATCACCTCAAGGGATAAGAGGTTATGTCTCCAGGGTATAATTAGATAGGGTTTGAGCTTCTTATCCATGGTAAATGGTTAAAAAAACCTTTAGAATCTTCTAGAAGAGGAAGATTCATTTTTTTTTCCTAAATTTCTAAAATCAACAAACTTTATAAATGGAGTAATAAGTGTTGACTAGTGTTGGTGCAAAAGAGAGAAACCAACGTTGAATGCAGGTGGCTAAATGGATAGGATGTGTTAGGTCTAAAAGCATTGATTTTGAGAAATTAATCCCAGAAACTCAAACTTTTTGGAAAAGTCATTCTTAGGGATTTGTAAAGTGATGATGACAACATGTTAAAAAATGTTGATTGATCCGGTTTGGAATCCTATTAACCAGATGTGACAAACTGACTTATAGCAAGTTTGGTTGTTATTAAACTTAGAGATAAATAGCGTGCATCTAGTCGTTATGTGCATGTTGAAGAGTATGACTTATAATTGTTACTCAGTAATTATAATCTCTTTCTATATAGTTTTAACTTCATATTGCACCTTTGAATTATAACACACACACACACAGATATATATATATATATATATATATATATATATATATATATATGATATGATATGATATTTCTAATTATGTTCAGGTTATTAGACACATTACACTGTGATTTTTTGACATTTTTATAGGTGTGTTTGTTCCCATCTATATGGGCATATGGATGTCATTTTCACACAGAGGATGTTGATGATGGATGCATGGCAAAATATTATGGAGTGGAAGTTGGGTTTACCAATTTAGTCATGCTAGCCACCCTGATCAAAACCTAATACATGGAACATTAGGTTACATCAGAAAGATACAAGAGACCATTCAAGTTGACTTCTCTTCATTCCAATGTCTTATTATTAGGTGGAAGTGGTGGAACACCTTTGATCAGAATAATGTAAAGGAAGATCACGATAGTGGGTTGATATCTATCAACTCTAGAAAAATGTGGCATGAAGATAGGGAGCCTTATGTTTCCAAAAATAGTGCAATGAGGTGGTTTTTTTACCCAGGTGTGTTAGATAGGGGTTGGTGCTTTGTATTAAGACACGAACCTAGATCAAAACATGTTTTCGAGAAAAATAGTGTTAACGTGCCAAAGATTGAGGAAGATAATCAAGGTGATGAAAATGAAGAGTGATATGTACTTGTGTTATTTCATCACTTATATTATTGTTGTATTTTTTATTTTCATTATTTCACTAAATATTTCCAAATACTACTTCTCCCTCTATTTACATCTCTACTACATTATTGACATATAAAATACATTAGCCTCATACATAAAATACATCTTTTTTATCAATGAAAAATGTATTTATTAATATGGAAACATAATTTTCAATTAAAAAAATCAATATCATTGTTCCAAAAACATAGAGATGGCCTGGCTTCAATGCTTTGTCAAACACAACTACACCATAGACGGTGTGCACATACCTATGATGCACCGATGTTGGTTCACAAATTTAAATTTTCATATTGGTGCATCATGCGTATGCATCAATGTGCACGTAAAAAATTTCGTAGTGAGATAGAACATTCACATTATCTAACATATCGATATTATTATTTAGCCGGTGCATTAGGTAAATATGATAGCACCGGTGTGAACATACCAAACGCACCACATTTGTGATGATGACTAAGAGCCATTTGTTTGAGTTTCAAATAGACTTGGTGATGCATTTTTTGTCATGTTTATATTATGTGAAATAAATATCCTTTTTTATTATCTTGTAACTAAATTATCATTGTGAACAAGATGTAATATTAACTAGGAGAAATGTGAAAAATATTGAATTTTAGTGAGTATCTCGTGATAATTTAATTCGTATTATTTAAACTACATTATTTAACTCATATTTATTATGAAAAGGAGTTGAATTTAAACTGGTGCAATAGAAGATAAAGAACCAAAATCACATAAAAATATTATATCCTTATTACTAGGCAAAAGTTCACTTGCATCTTTAAGGGAGAAATTCCAATACAGAAAACCCCCTAACTACAAGTAACTTGATCACAAGCCTTATTTTACATTTCTTTATCCTCATCTTTAGAGAGAGAAATTTTTAATTTAAGTGGTAAGAGTTGCTATAAAGATTAAATTTAAATAGCTAGAATATCTCATAACTTTAGTAATAAAATAATTTTTATAAAAATATAATTGTTTAGGTTGTACTAAATCCAAATTAATTGTGTGAAATGGGAGATATGTTGTACATTTAAAAATAGTAAAATAATAATTCAAATTAACAAATTAAAAAGAGTAACTTTAAAAAAATATAGCTTTTATTATGATGGAGAAATGTGTTGGAAATAATACTGAGAGGGAGGTGAATCATTATTATCAGATCAGTAATTTTATTTTCCAAATAGATTTCTTTATGCTACTTTAGTAAAGTGAACTAGCATGTACGCGCGATTGTGACTAAAGAAACCAGCGTATATCCAGAGAACTCGTGATTTAGACAATTTATCATGTGTTGAGCTTAAACGAGTATATCAGAGATTTATTAGTCAGTGTATTAAAAGCATAATAAATCATCACACGTAAGCAACACATATGAACACCAAGATGTTAGGTGAAAACTCGATATGGGTAAAAATCACCTGCTGCTGTCATCTCTGTCTTCTTTTAATAATAAGACAAACTACTTACAATCTTGTACTGGTGCAGACCCACACCAATACATAGGCTTCTACCTGTAGAAGGTTACAACCTTCTCTTCTTCTCCAACTTCTACTAGAAGGGAGCTACAACCCCCTATCTCTTGTACTAGCCAATATGTTTACTAGTACGTAGGTGCCAACCTACAGAAAACTCCACTCTTACACCAGGGACCACGTTTCATGAATTTTCAAACTGGATGCTCTTGGATCACAACACCACAATCTGAAGGCCACATTTCATCAAATTTTCACACTGGACCAATAAAAAATTTTGAACTTAAACTGCATCAACCAATATTCAGTTAATCTAAATAATCAGATCATTGACACCAAAACATTGTGCTCAACCCAAAACCCTGCATCATCATTCAGAACCAGCTGTAACCTCAAAAATCATGCATTAGAGTGTGTATGCTACTTGGCTGAACCTAAACTACGTGTATACGCTACTTCCATTAATTGAACTTGCGTATACCTTCAAAACTACTAAAAGCATAAATTTTTTAATCAAGTTTGTACCAACTATCAATATAGTCAGTATCTACTGTCAACTTTCAAAGGCTTACATAGGCAGGGACAGAGATAACTTCTTCTCACTTATACAGTCAACAAATAAAAGGCCAGCCTCCTTATGCATTCAGTTTTACATTTAGATCTAAGAAAACTTCATTGACAGACAACAATAAAACAACACAATTTGATTAGATAGATCAGTGGGATATGAAAAAGAAGTTTTTCTTTTGTATACGCTACTTGAAAGAACTTAACCTGTCTGTATATGCTCTTTGGCCAAGATGAACCTGCGTACAAATCTCCAAATATTGACTTAGAACTTGTTGCAATTCCAGACTTCGGACAAACCCAAATCTTGATAGATAAAGAATAAAATAGGCATAAAACATCAGATCTTGTCTCAACCAATATCAGATTATTCAAGAATAACTCATTTCATGTCTCATGATCTTGACCCAACATTGAACTCAAGGTGCACAAAAATATTTCAGATCTAGTCCCAAACATAACCTAGCAACATAAAATATATTTCAGATATAAGTATTCCCTAGAATCTTATTTCTTACTATCCTGGCCTAATGATATTCTCCTCCTTATATACTCTTAGGGCTTTCTCAATACCTTGAATCAAAACCACTTAGGACCAATACCCTGGACCAAATACCTCGGACCAAAATACCTTGGACCAAATACCACTGACCAAAATCTTGGTTTTCCAACATGTACGCACTTTTCCTCCTGTCAAAGTGCATGTGTACATTATACACTCTTTTGTTTTATTAAACCACGTGTATACGCTTCTTGGACAAAGTGAACCTGTGTATACCTCTCTTTCTTCATTCTATGGAGTCTAATATGTAATCCTTTGTTGTTAACCTACTGTACTGTGTACTGTCATCTGAGTGAGTTGCCATCAAGGACAACACCTATATCATAATGCCAACAATCTCCCCCTTTGGACTTGATGGAAACAACAACACCAAGTCACTCTCCCCCTTTGTCATCAAGGGCAAAGGGCAGACCAAGATATTCTCCCTTTTTTATATACATTATGTTTTCCATGCTCCCCCTTAGTGCTGAATTCTTTGCTTAAGCTCCCTATATGCTAAGATGTACTAATATGTCCATGCGAGGTTCATACTGCCCCTGAGCACATGCAGAAACTGCAAGAATAACATGACTCTATAACTCAACTAGGTGTGTATGTCCTTCCTATCTCCAATGACTCATACATACATCAATCTCCCAATCATGTGGGGATACACCAAAGTTGATTCATCCACCAACCAAGTGGGGATATACCAATTGTATATACAGAAATACAATAAAAATTACATTATCCATTCCATGCAAAGTGAGGATATAAATTACATCATTTGTCCAAGAGGACTCATTCAAATGTATGAGAGGACATATCACACCCTAAAATTTTACATGACTTAAGAAAAAAATGGTATAAATTTCTGAAACCATAGCTGGACTCAGCAACCATAATGCCAACAATGCAGAATGCACATGAAGGCTAATGCTCCCCCTGAACCTGTGCCACCTGTGCATTGTTAACAAGTCAATGATCAAGGCATCTTTGTCAGTCAAATAAAAATTAATGAACAAAGCATATCAATAGACTGTATCATCAACATCAGACAGAGCACCCATATCAGAGTCTTCCCCACTGATTTTCTTGTCTGAAAAACATATACGCTCCTTGACCCGCATAAAATCAAATGTGTACACAACTATACTTCATGAAACACGCACATAATAACCTTTCTCTGAAAAAATTTGGATTTAACAGCAGGATGATGCAGTAATACTCCCAGATTTTGTCTGAGATATTCAAATGCTTCTCTGGGCAATGGTTTAGTGAATATATCAACAACCTATTCTTTGGAGGGAACATATTCCAATTTGACCTTTTTTTTAAGCACTTGTTCACGTAGAAAATGGTACTTGATGGGTATGTGCATGGTCTTGGAGTGCATGAGTGGATTCTTTGAAATACTAATGGCACTTGTATTATCACATAGAATGGATATGGGTGGGGTACATGTGATCTGAATGTCTTGCAAAGTTTGCATCACCCAAAGTAGTTGTGTGCAGCAAGATGCAACAACCACATATTATGCCTCAGCTATAGATAAAGCAATTGAATTTTTTTTCTTGTTGAACCAAGAAACTATCCTGGAACCCATATAGAATGCACCACCACTAGTGCTTTTTCTATCATCAACACTTCTTGTCCAATCTGCATATGTATACGCATGAAGAGTAAGATTTGCATCTCTATGATACCATAAACCAAAGTCCTAAGTTTCTTGAATATATTTGAAAAATTATTTTGACTGCCTGAAGGTGTGATTCCTTTGGATTTGCTTGGAATCTTCCAACTATTCCTACTGCATGCTTGATGTCAGTTCAGGTACTTGTTAGATAAAGTGACTGCCAATCATGGATCTATAAGTTGGTTGATGTACTACTATTGATTCATCATTTGAGTTGAGACTGCATCCTGTTACCATTGGGGTACATACATGTTTAGAATATTTCACTCTGTACCTTTTGAAGATATGTTTGAGATATTTGGTTTGTGAAAGAAAAATACCATCTTTATTTTGTTGAACTTGTAGACCAAGAAAACAGGTAAGTTCGCCAAGCAAAGACATTTCAAATTCTTGCTACATTATTGAAGCAAAATTCTAACTCATGGATTGTTCATTGCTACCAAAAATGATATCATCAACATAAACAATAATAATAGCAATTTATTAGTTTCAATCTTTGTATATAGATTGCTATCTGTTGAACCTTTTGTAAAACCTTGTTGGCGTAGATATTTGTCAAGGCAGTAATACCAGGCCCTTCAAGCCCGTTTCAGATCATAGAGAACATTTTTGAGTCTGCCTACAAGATTTGCATCATTTCCAAGAATGAATCCTTCTGGTTGTTCAATATAAACTTCTTCTTCTAAATCTCCATTAAGGAAGGTTGATTTTACATCCATTTGGTATACTTTGAATTTTTGAAAGCTAGAAAGAGCAAGAAACATCCTTATGGCTCCAAGTCTGGAAACAGGTGCAAAAGTTCCTTCAAAATCTATACCTTCTTATTGAGCATACCCTTTACAAACATGTCTGACCTTGTTTCTAATGACTTCTCCATTTTCATTCAGCTTGTTTTTGAATATCCATTTATGATCTGAAAATGGGGCCCTTAGGCTTCTTGTCTAACTTACAAGCACCTCTCCCACTTCCAAAGCTTAAATATTCCCAAGTCTATATGATTAACCAATGGGGAACTGAATAATTGCTTGAAAATAAGGTGTATGCTTATGGTTGTGTTAGACTATTTATGTGCTTTTAAAATTAGGTTTTTAATGCAGATATAACATACATATAATATTAAAAACAATGAAGCACTAAAAGAAACACACAAAACAAAAATTTAATTAGGACTTCACCCAAAACTCTTGGGCTACATCTCCATGAGCTCTAGTCAACTTGACTAGGCTCTCTGGGATTATGGCAAAGTCCTTTTACAAGCTCCCTGACTCAACTCCATTGGTTTACACAGAACTCAATGGGTTTAGACACCATCTTATCCCTAGCTCTAAAGCTCTCAACTTTCAAGCTCTGCACTCTCGCTCTAGCTCTTGGCTCTGGCTCGTGGCTCTGGCTCATGGCTCTGGCTATGGCTTCCTATAGCTTACAGCTCTCTGGCTTTTCACTTGACCTCCAAGTGACTCCTTCAGCTGCTCTGCACCTTTTTGCTTCTTCGTCCACTCTCAATTGAGCTCTCTGCCTCCTTTGAGATGCTTTTCTAGCTTTTCGGCTATCCCAGTTGTTTCTCTATGTTTCATTATCCCTCAACAGCTCTGCAGCTTCTCTACTCCATGTCAGTTGGACTGGCCATCTGGCTCTACGGCTCTATGGCTTCAAAATGCATCATTTCTTGTAAAAACACCTGCTGCATTGTGGCATGATTATCAGGAGTAGTTATAAAAGGAATCGAGGCCTTTTCATAGGCAAAAACATGAAAACTGAGAAAAATCCTTTACACTGAGTTTTCTGGAAAATACACTATCGGACATGAAATCCGGGTGCGACATTCCATTCAATCGCCCCTAAATCCCTTTTGGGTCTGCCATTAGTGAGTATATCGCATCACATTAGTGAATTGGAAAAAATCCCAAGTACATGGGAAATATGTTAAAAACCCAATGAAATCCTTTTTATCGTACGCGAAATATTATCACAATAACACTAAAATCACATCAAGTCTACCTTGGGTCCTATCGCAATCCCCATCGTCGATCTGGGTGATCTCTAATCAATGGTCGATATCCAATTTCAAGCAGCTTATAAGTAGGGAGGTTACCCACCCGAAAAGGTGGTTTTCCTCTCTCCTCCGCTAGCCATGTGTCGACTGGTGTGTGGGCTCGGGTGGAGCAAGCACAATACCACTTTCTGCCTGAGGCCCGCTCGAAATCCTGCCTTCACGGAACTCAAATTTATGAAACGCACCTATAATTCCCTTTAGGTCCAGCTTTATTGCTTAAAGCGTTTTTCCTTTGTATTTCGATTTTTACACCAAAAAGCATTAATACACAGAAACCCAACATATATCGGATCTCAAAATTTATAATGTCGTGCATATAAAATCCATCAAGTCTGGCGTTCTTACCCCTTTTACATCACTGTGAGGTGACGTTGCGATGAAATATATTGCAAACGCAAGTCGCGTTGGCCTGGGAGTCCATCCTTTGCCTCGTGCCATTGCTGATCTGTCCAAGGGACCTTTGGCTTCTTTCTTCTTTCCCTTCAAAAGTTTCCTGTATGTGGTCATTCACTTCCAACGTCTAGAAACATGATGGTTATCCAAACCACAAAAGGAACATGAAATTCTTTTCCCATACTTATGTGGAGATTTATCATGCTTTACAAAATCAAAAGGAATGTGTTGAGAACCATATTTATACCTACCTCTTTCACCTTTATTTCCTTCATGAGGTGGTGAAGAAAATGAAGAAGTAGCTCCCTTTGGAACACTATCAATCTCTTCAAGGCTGTCAGAGTTTCCACAACTCTCTGGTTCAAGTTTGTGCTTCGGAACACCTGCATCCTACAAATGATGTTTCAAGCCATTGCATTCCTCCTTAATATAATCTTCACACACTGCAATGCAACTCCTTCTTGGAGCTGTTTCAATGGCCTTCATGGCAGCTTTGGAACTCTCTCCATAAGACTATCCATAGCCAAGACCCAAATACTTAGGCCTTTCCTCTAACATTATTGGCTCAACAATACCTTGTGCATGTCTGCCCAAGCCTTTTCCTTCATAGCCCATCTTGGACATTAGCTTAGAATCTATGCCTCTAATATGTTTTTCAAAAGAACCAATATAAGCATTGTTAGAAGAATTTGAAGACAAACTAGAATGGTTTACTTCTTCTTCAAGCTGATACTTGACTAAGGCTTCTTTGGCAACAAAGAGTTGTGATTCCAACTCATGCATCCTTTTTAGGTTCATATTTGCAATATGAAATTTCCTTTCCATTTCCTACAATTTGTCAGAAAGCATCTGCTTCTCTTCCCCCACAGAATCCAACTGCTCTCTATCTATGATGCTCTTCCTTCCATCCACATACATTTCCCTCACCATATCCATAATGGTGAACAAGTCTTGCTTCATGTCTTCATCGAAGACTTTTGTGAAGAAATGAGAATTTGATGACTTACTTGTAGAAGTTGTCATTATGCCAATGAACAAAAGAACTTCAAACAAGATTAATAAAGAGCTTATTCAGCAACCTTTTGCAACAAACCTCTTGTGCTTCAAGGATTGCCTTGAGGTCCTCTGGGATAAGAAGAATGACTGAGCTATCAATAGCTTTCCCTTCACCCCTGCAAACTCAAACAATCAATCCTTGACTGCCCAAAAACCTTTCAGCCAAGCAATTCTTTTCTCTGTCAATTAAGCATTCTAATATAACCTTCTCTGAAGGTGGGGTTAATCAATCAAAAGCTTTGGTACCACCTGACATGAAAATGGGGCCCTTAGGCTTCTTGTCTAACTTACAAGCACCTCTCATACTTCCAAAGCTTAAATATTCCCAAGTCTATATGATTAACCAATGCGAAATTAAATATGTGCTTGAAAATAAGGTGTATGCTTATGGTTGTGTTAGACTATTTATGTGCTTTTAAAATTATGTTGTTTATGCTGATCTAACATACATATAACAATAAAAATAGTGAAGCACTAAAACAAACACATAGAACAACAATTTAATTAGGAGTTCACCCAAAACTCTTGGGCTACGTCTTCGTGAGCTCTAGTCAACTCGACTAGGCTCTCTGGGATTATGCCAAAGTCCTTTTACAACCTCCCTGACTCAACTCCATTGGTTTACACAGAACTCAATGGATTTAGACACCATCTTATCCCTGGCTCTGAAGCTCTCAGATTTCTGGCTCTAAGCTCTTGCTCTGGCTCTTGGTTCTAGCTTGTGGCTCTGGCTCGTGACTCTAGCTTTGGCTTTCTATAGCTTACATCTCTTTGGCTTTTCACTTGACCTCCAAGTGACTCATTCGGCTGCTCTGCACCTTTTTGCTTCTCACCCCACTATCAATTGAGCTCTTTGCCTCCTTTGAGGTGCTTTTCCAACTTTTCAGCTACCCCAACTATTTCTTTGCATTTCATTATCCCTCGATGGCTTTGCAGCTTCTCTACTCCCTCTCAGTTAGACTGACCATCTGGATCTACGGCTTCATGGATTCAAAATGCATCATTGCCTATAAAAATGCCTATTGCAGCGTGGCATGATGATCAAGAGCGGTTACAGAAGGAATTGGGGCCGCTTCATAGGCAAAAACCTAAAAACTGAGAAAAATCCATTACACAGAGTTTTCTAGAAAATACACTATCGGACGTGAAATCCGAAAGTGACAATCCATTCAATCGCCCCTAAAATCCCTATCGGGTCTGCCATTAGGTAGTATATCGCATCACATTAGTGTATTGGGAAAAATCCTAAATACACGGGAAACACGTGAAAAAACAAAAAAAATCCTTTTTATCGGACTTGAGATATTATCACAATTGCCCTAAAATCACATCAAGTTTTCCTTGGGCCTCTATCGCAATCCCCACCGTTAATCTGGGTGATCTCCAATCAACGGTCGATATCCAATTTCGGGCGGCTTAGGAGTCGGGAGGTTACCCACCCGAAAAGGCATTTTTCCTCTCTCCTCTGCCAGCCATGTGTCGACTAGTGTGTGGGCTCAGGCGGAGCTAGCCCAATACGCTTTCCGCCTAAAATCCTGCCTTTGCAGAACTCAAATTTTATGAATCACACCTATAATTCCCTTCAGGTCCCACTTTATCACTTTGGCCATTTTTCCTTCGTATTTCGGTTTTTACACCGAAAATTGTTAATACACAGAAACCTGACATATATCGAATCTCAAAATTTATAATGCCATGCATATAAAATCCATTGGGTCTGGCATTATCACCTCTTTTACATCACTACGAGGCAATGCTGTGATGAAATATATCGCAATCACAAGTCACGTTGGCCTATGGGTCCGTCCTTTGCCTCGTGGCATCGCCGACGCCAATCCGCCGATATCAGTAATGGCAATATCGCTCATCCCGGGGTCTCGCAATCGAACACAGGCTTATCTCCGACCCGATATATCGGAGATTGGCAATCAGGGTTTCTCCCATTTCTACTTAAGTCCGCCTTTTGGACTTCCTCCAATGCGATTTCCCTTCATAAGGGATTTTTTCCATTTTTAGGGGATTTTGCCTCTTTTTCCACAGAACAAAGGGCATCTTCTTTCTGTGATAACTTCTACATCCTAAGTCCATTTCTTCTCATTCAAGTGGCAGTAGATTTAGAATGAGATGATCTCTGCAATGGGGCTATTTCTAGGAACTTCCTTGGACTTTCATTTTCCTCTGTGAGAAACACTTAGACTTAGGAGTCTATCCAAAATCCATTTTGGATCAATTTAGTTCCTATAATATTTTTATCATGAGGTCTAGGAACTAATTCGCAAGTATCATTTTTTTCAATTTGCTCAAGTTCTTCATCCATTGCCTTGACCCCACATTCATCTTTGCATGCTTCATTTACATTTTGAGGTTCGGTGGAGGATAGATATGCTAGATAACTTGAGGTCCCTGTAATAGTTCTTCTTGTCTGTACGCCTACCTCTTTTTCCCCTAAAATTTGAGTTTCTGGATGATTTTTTTGAACATACCCAGACAAAGTCTTTTCTTCTACCATTATCTCTTCTTCAAGTGCTTCACTGGTTTCTTCTTCAATATGATTTTGATTTGATGTGGGAAAATAATCCCCATCTTCTTCATTGTCATAATCTTCTGTTGATTTTATTTGTTTTGGATTCTTGCATGCTTCATCAACTACAACATCAATGCTTTCAACAATGTTTCCAAGTCTTTTATTATAACATTTATATCCTTTACTTCTGGAAGAATAACCAAGAAGAATACCTTCATCTACTTTGGGTTCAAACTTACCAAGTTCTTCATTAGTCCTTTTGATAAAACATTTTCTTCCAAAAACTTTAAAGTATCTTACAGTAAGAGTCTTACCATACCAAAGTTCATGTGGAGTTTGAGTGTTATTTATCCGAAATTTGCTTTGTTGAGAATAGTTACATTAGCGAATGTAGCTTCACCCCAAAAGGTTATAGGGGTTCTAGATTCATCTTGCATAGCTCGAGCCATTTGTTGAACTATTATGTTCATTCTTTCGACCACACCATTTTGCTGAGGAGTCCTCGCTGTGGAGAATTGCCTTTTTATTCCATGTTGTTAACAAAAGTCAAAGAATTAATTCGATGTAAAGTCTCCTCCTTGATCAGATCTGAGGCATTTAATTTTTCAATTTGATTCATTTTCAACCAAAGCTTTGAAGGCTTGGAACTTTTCAAATGCTTCATCTTTATGCTTTAGAAGACCTATCCAACACATTCTGGAAAAATCATCAATGAACAAAATAAAGTATTCTTCTCCACGAGGTGACTTTTTCCTTGATGGTCCACATAAATCAGTATGGACAAGTTCAAGAAGCTTACTAGCTGATCCTTCTTTTTCCATGAAGTGAACTCTGGTTTGCTTACCAATTTGACATGGTTTTCATATTGTATTTCCTAGGATGCTGATATTTGGAAGATCATGAACAACCTTGAGTTTTCATGCTTTTCTTATTTGAGAAAAGCTTAGATGTCCCAATCTTCTATGCCACAACCAGTTTTCATCATTTTTGCTTAGATAGAACTGTTGTTGTCCTCCCTTTAGTATGTATAAGTTGTTTGGAGTTCTTCTACCTTTGATCACGATTTCTCCTGTATCAAGCTCACGAATAACACATCTGTTTGATCAAAACACCACTTCATTTTCTTGATCACACATTTGACTAACACTCAACAGGTTATGCTTTAAACCATCTACATACATAACATTTCCATATTCAACCTTTTCTTTTAAGAAAACAGAACCTTTACCTTTCATGACAGCAGGAGTGTCATTTCCATATGAGACGTTCTTTTCCTTTTCTAAGGAATTATATGAGTGAAGTTTTTCTTTGTCACCTGTCATGTGTTTGGAGCATCCACTGTCGATGTACCACTGATTTTCTTGTCCTTCTACATATAAGGCTATACCACATCTTTTTGTTTGAGATTCTTTCCTTCTCCATATCTTGGGATTTAATGGCATTTTCTCCTTTTGAGATGTTTTCTGAAATTTGCTCCTGCATTCAGATTCTTCATGACCATAGTCATTACAGATTAAGCATTCTATTTCATTTTCAAGAGGAGAAAAGCTATTATAGGAACTTCTCTTGATCCCTATTGCATTCCTTTGATTTTGTGCTTCTCTAGTCATGATGGTTTTGTAAGAAACACATTGAGCAACTTTGTGCCCAAAATTATGAAAAACATTGCCCATTAAATAAGTTCCCTCGCCTATCGAATCTATTAACTTGGTAATTGTAGTTTCTATTGATATTCATATTTGGAGAAAATTGAGTATGATTTGCCTGAGGTTGGTTGTGGCTTCTATTCATCTTTGGAGTAAATTGAGTATGATTTACCTGGTGATCAGCTTTATTCCTTTGCTGACAATTGTCATACTATTCACAGGCTTTTGCTACATTGAGATAGACTTTGGTGGAGGTTGACGGCTTCTGTGATTGAGAAGCTTCTTCAGTATATCCAAGACCTATATTTATCAGAGGAGAATGTTGAACTTTGATGATTTCATTTAATGTTTCTGATCCTTTAGAAAATCTAATATTCAGATATTTCATTTTCTCCAGATCCTTTCTTAGACCCACAATTTCACATTCTAGTTTTTCATTGTGTTTTTCCTTTTCAGCAAGTTGGTATGTCAAGGTATCTATAATCATATTCTTTTCTTCTAAACAAATTTTGAGTTTAGATATTTCTTCATGAAGGTCTTCCTCTTCTAAAGCATCCCAAAGATTATCATCATCATAAGCCATGAGAAGTCTATAAACATGACTATTAGATAAACCATCACTATCCTCTTCTAAACTATCCCAAAAATCATTGCTATCATAAGCCATGAGAAGTCTGTAATCTTGTTCAATTTCATCTTCATCACTATTAGATAAACCATCACTATCTTCATGAGTATAGTAACTCCTTTTATTCATAACTTATTTTCTATACCCTTTTGCATATTCCTTTCTTTTTTCATACTTATCTTTAGGAGGACATCTGGCAGCATAATGATCGACTCTGCCACAAGCAAAGTATTTGAAGAGTAGCTTACCTCTAATCCTTCAAGAACCCGGTTGAAGCTTCTTGAAAAAATTTACCTCATCTTCTTCTTCTAACTAGAAGGTTCAACAATATTCATCATACAACTATAAAAGCATTTTCCCTATATCTTGCAGGCAATTGAGCTTTCCTACCTGATTTCCTACGTGGTGGGGTAGCCTCAAACCTTGTCTGATCATCATTCTCTTTTTCTTCCCACTGCTTTTGTTGCTACTGTTGTTGTTGTATCTGCTGTTGTTGCTGTTTTTGTTGTATCTGTTGTTGTTGTTGTTGTTGCTGTTCATCTTCTTCCTTTGTCTGTTGCTAATCCTGATTATTTCTTGTTTCTTCACTTTCTTCTTCCACCAAGTACGAAATATCCCATTCCTCATTATGTTCATCATATTCTTCATGATCCTGTTCATGGAATATGACATCTCTACTAACAAAAGTTTTGTGAGTAGAGGTGTTAGGCCCCTATACTACTAGTGTAACCCCTTATTGTTATTAGTATAACCCACTTATTATATTGATGTACCCATGTAGTGCCCATATTGTTACTATTATGCCACATAGAAGCCCACCATTGTTACTGTTGTGCCCTACAATATTATTGTTATGTAGGCTTTGATTGTATTGGGACCACTTAGACTCCTATATATAGAAAGGAGGTATTTTCATTTGTATCATCCAAGAATTGTTCATTTATGTAATGTAAAGGAGGTTGCCCCCTCGAAGAGGCTGAATTCTAAGGCGTGGATTTATCTTTTCTATCTTTTCTTGAGCTGGTTTCATAACATTTGGTATCAGAGCTTTGGATTCTAGGGTTTCGCTGCTCCAAACATGTCATCGTGGAATTTTTGCTATAACCTTTTTTCTGTGACGTTTCAGAAGTCGCAAAAAAAAACCCATTTGAGAAGAATTTGCGCTGAACCTTGGGTCCGAATTTCAGAGCTTGTCTCGCGATATGTTCGGAGATATGATCTGAGGAAGTTGGTCTTTTTACAGACTCTTGAATTACATTCAAAACAGGTGACCTGGGGAAAATTGTCATAACTTTTTTTCTGAGCATCGGATTGAAATTTCGTAAGAAGGTACAGAAAGAGGACGGACTGTAGCTTCTGTTTATATATTTTTTAGAGTCAAAGGTTAAAACAGTGACACGTGGCACTTCATACAAGTTCGCTCTACTGAACTAGTCTATAATCAGGTCACTGTGGGAGATTGTGCATAACTTTTTCTTGGAGAATTCAATTTGGATCAGACTTGTGGCATTCGAAAGAGGACACAGAGGGCTACTACAAATCACAAGTTTAGAACTTAAAGATCTGAAAGTACAGAGTTACAGTCGTTTCAAGGTAGAGCTACTAAAATCAAGAAAAAGCAAGATGAGAAAGTTTGATGGCAAGGATCCGGTAAATTGGATACTTCAGATGGAGCAATATTTTGATATACATGGTGTACAACTGTTACAAAAGGTATGTATTGCATCTTCATATTTAGAACCAGATCAATTTTTATGGTACAAAGGGCTTTGTTCTCGTAAAAAACTTGTTACGTGGTCAATTTTCATGGAGGAAATGATAGCACATTATGAGGATATAAAGAGCAACACCTTCTTTAGAGCAACACCACAACAATTGGAAAGAGTAAAAGGGCTTTGTGACATAATGGAAAGCAAAATTATGGAAACCAGGAAGCATACCCCTCACAACTATAAAGATGGAAGTGTTGTTTCTCCCAGCCTTCCACAACCTACAAGGATTACACCACAACAATTGGAAGAAAAAAGAGAAAAAGGGCTTTGTTACAATTGTGATAGCAAATGCACTAAAGGTCATAGTTGTGCTGAGAAGAAATTATTTTACATAGAATATGAAGAGGAGGAAGAAAAGGATCAAGAAACATCAAAAGAAGAGGATATACATCAGGACACCACCCTAGAGAAAGAAGAAATGAATCAGACCATATCTTGTAAAGCATTGGCAAGAATTACCACTCCTCATACTATCAAGATAGAAGGACACATCAAGAAGAAAAATGTTCAAGAAGTGAAAGATCACATCGAGCATCAAGAAATGAATCCGACCATATCTTGTAAAGGACTAGAAGAAATTACCACTCCTCAAAAGATAGAAGGACATATCAAGAAGGAAAAGGTTCAAGTAGAGAAAGATCATATCGAGCATCAACAACAAGTTCTCCAACTTTTAAAGGATAACACCACTTCGGTGCAAAATCAAATGAAACAACAGGTAGATCAACATCGTAGTGAAAAATGTTTTGATGTGAGTGATTGGGTATTTTTACTGCTACATCTCAAGCAAGCTATTTATGAGAAGGAAATGTTGGCAATACTACATGCACTTAAAAAATGGCGACCTTACCGAATGGGAAGACGCTTCAAGGATGAGGATGTGGAAGCATTGTTTTGTGCTATTTATATTATCCAACCAAATTGGATAAACGAAGCAACGGATGAATGGAAGAAGAACGAAGAAGTATGGCCACTTATTCAAAAGTTGCAAAAGATCCCAATTCAAGCAATATTGCCAGAAATTGAAGAGGAAGGAAAAATCATATTGGAACCTGGAGCAGTCACAGAAACAAGAACCCGACAGCTACGAAATCGATCAATTTCAGAGTATCTCATCAAGTGGAAGAACTTACCCGTTGAATATTCCACATGGGAGGACAAGAATTTTATATAGAGACATCAAGAACTACTCAAGCGTTGAGGACAATGCTTTTTGAAGGAGAGGGGCATGTTAGGCCCCTATAATACTAGTGTAACCCCTTATTGTTATTAGTATAACCCACTTATTATATTGATGTACCCATGTAGTGCCCATATTGTTACTATTATGCCACATAGAAGCCCACGATTGTTACTGTTGTGCCCTACAATATTATTGTTATGTAGGCTTTGATTGTATTGGGACCACTTAGACTCCTATATATAGAAAGGAGGTATTTTCATTTGTATCATCCAAGAATTGTTCATTTATGTAATGTAAAGGAGGTTGCCCCCTCGAAGAGGCTGAATTCTAAGGCGTGGATTTATCTTTTCTATCTTTTCTTGAGCTGGTTTCATAACAAGAGGGATTAAATAATCTATAAGCTTTATATTGTGAACAATACCCTATAAAAGTACATCTAATGGCTTTTGAATATAGTTCTCTTCTGTCTTCTTTTGGAATATGGGCAAACGCTTTAGACCCAAATACTCTTAAATGTTTTACTGCAAGCTTAAATCCATATAGTGCTTCATAAGGTGTTTTAAAATCAATACCCTTTGTAGGACTCCTATTTTTTAAGTAAACTGCAGTATTAAATGCTTCAGCCCAAAAACCATTCAACAAATTCTTACCTTTTATCATGCTTCTACCACATTCCACCAGTGTTTTGTTCTTTCTTTCAATTACTCCATTCTGTTGAGTATGGGGTACTGTAAATTGCTGTAATATTCCATGATCCTTACAATAGTTGATAAGCTCATCCTTCCTGTATTCTCCACCTTGATCAGAGCGGAGAATTTTTATCTGCTTCCCTGTTTGCCTTTCAATCATATTCCTGAATTGCCTAAAGTATTCAAATGTGTGACTCTTCTTACTCAATAAATATATCCAAGAAAACTTTGTGCAGTCATTAGTAAAAAGTATAGTGCACCTCCTAATGACTTTGTTTTCATCGGTCCACAAAGATCTGTGTGCACTAATTCAAGTATATCTCTCTGTTTCTTCTCTATTCGAACAAGGAATTCTTCTATATGCATCTTTCCTAATGTACAAACATCACAATCATTATGCACATGTCTTAACATAGGAAGATCTCTTATGATTTCCTTTTTTTGAAGTAACAACAAATGTTGTAGTTGATATGACCAAATTTTTGATGCCATAGCTCTTCTGTAGTCAAACCCGTTGTTGTTAAAGCTCGAACTGGTTTTGGTCTTACATCCAATTTGTATAGACCTCCTATTTGAATTCCTGTAGAAATTGTCTTCATGCCATCTAGCAAATCTTTAATATAGCAGTTAGATTTAAAAAATTCAACTTTAATATCTTAATCTGTAATCATGGATATAGAAATCAAGTTCTTTCTTATATCGGGCACATACATAACATTATAAATTTGTCTTATTACCATCAGGTAAAATGACAGAAATTTTCCCACATCCTTTGATCTGATGACTTCTATCATCACCTAGATATATTTGTGCTCCGTCGTTTATTTCTTTAAACTCTTCAAACCATTGCTTGTTCCCTTTCATATGTGTTGATGCTCCTGAATATACATACCAAATTTCTACATCAACATTCTCATCACGATCTGCCATGAACAATCTGAAATTTTGCTCATGATTATCATCTGTGAGATGACCTTCATGTCTTTTCTACTTCTGTTTTTCTTCATGATATTTCTTCTTCTGGTACTCTCTAGCTATATGGCCTAGTTTTATGTATTAAAAACACTTAATTACAGAGTTGTTTCTATTCAGATTCATACCTTCGGTCAGATTTGGTATTTTCTGTGAGCTTCCTCCATTTTGTTGTTGCGGATTTCCTTTTCCTATGTAGGAGTTCTTTTTCACCATCAATGTAAGATCGGTACTCTGGGGCTTCAGAGTCAATCTTCTTTCTTCTCCTTGCATCAGTATTCCTATCAGTTCTTCAAACTTCGGGATTTTCTCTCTCGCATTTATCCCAGTGATGAACATTTGGTAGTCATCGGTCACACCATTCATGGTAATTGTAAGAAGATCTGTATTATCAATTGTATGACCATTGTCTACCAAATTTTTCTTTAGATCTTTGATCCTTGCTATGAAGACAACAACTATTTCATTCTCCTCCATCTTCAAGGATAAGATCTTTCTCTTCAGAAACAGAGGACGATTTGTATTCCTAATCTCATACAGATCCTTCAAAATTCCCCAAATTTCACTTTCTAATTTACATTCTCTGATATGTGGTATGATGCAATCTTTTACTGACATCTTCAGCAGCGTCCTTGCTTTACCCTCACGCTTCTCCCAATCTAAGACTATTTCGGATCTAACTGCTGGCTTCTGTTCATACCCATATGCAATTGTCCGAGCACTCTGCACTTCTAACAGAGTCTGCATCTTGAATTTCCAATTTGCATAATTGGAGCCATCGAGCTTATTATGCTCATTCAAGCATGCTTCAAACATCTTATTATTCAACTTGGCGATTAAAGCAAATTTGACAGGTAAAAAAAAATGTTGGATTTACCCCATATCTATGTCAAAGAAAGAGATTGTTGATCTCCAATGTTGTTTTCAACGGCCTCCTTCTGGTCTTCTTCTTGTCAGACCTCGGTTTCCATGCAGCCTTCTCTTGGCAACCATCGCCAAAACACAGCCCCTCTTTTTGTTGTGATGTTGTTTCTTATTTCCCAACCTCACAGCTTTCTCACGGCTTCTCTCACCATCGTCTTCGCGTGTATCCACCACATAGTTGCGATGATCATCACAGATGTACATGTGATATCTGCGACGATACACAAAATAAAAATGCGTAGAAGTGTCACAGTGTAATCATCGTGGTTTTACCTCAAAGACTTGCGACGATTTCGCGTTAGGCATAACTGGCAAGTTCCTCACTCGGCAAACAGGTTTTCTCAACCTTATCGCTCCGATACCATGATAAAATTGCAATGTTGTATATTAAATGAAATGAAACCCATTAGTCAGCGCTATGAAAGAGAGTCTGAACCAGAAGAGTCTGGCTCTGTAGAACGCTCTAAATTTCTCATGTACATTACACAATATATAGTAATCATAGATTTAGAGAAGTTAGAACCATAACCTAAAAAATAAAAACTAATTCCTATCCTGAGGTCTTGTGAACCAACTCACTATTCTAGGATATTCTCCATTATCTCTAACACTTGTCAGAAATAGGAATACGATGAAAGCTAAAACAATAACCCTGAAAAAAAAATAATAATAATAAAATAAAATAAAAATAAAAATAAAAATAAAAAAATATATATATATTTGAAAACAATTAAATAAATATGTATCTAAAACAACCCAAAAAGATGTTTTTGTTATGTATTTTTGACGATAAAGTAGCTTTCACACCAGAGAGGTTGATTGTTTCAATCAAAATACTCAATTCCTTTGAAACGAAAAAACAAAAATGGAAGAAATATTGAAAACACAATTATGTCAATAATTATGGAGCAAAATAACGACAATTTATTAATTGATTTTAAGCATAGCATGAACATTCTCGGTTGCAATGTTTTCAGCCAGCGAAGATAACCTAAAAGTAGCTGGCTCCTGCTAAACGTACATCCCCAACTAATCAATGTCGTTTGGCGTGGCTACCAGCCAGGGCAAGCAGTGTACAGTATTGTCCAATATATAGGGTTTTCATCAAGGGGATCATTACACCAACAACGAAATCCCTTTCTTTGCTTTATCTCGTGGTCGAGATCCTCAACACCTCCATAAAATTCAGCCTTCCATCGAATTATGTCTATGATGTAATGCATTTTGGCAACCATCGCGCCTGTGCTCTAGAATGTATCTCCTTGTAGACTCATGTCGGTAAAGCTTCTGCGTGCAAGATCGCCGGTGGTTTGATTTTCATTTTCGTCAATGTGTCATAAGCTAAAGGTCCCAAATTTTTCTTCAAGTTCCTACACTCTGTCCCTATACCCCTTCGGCGTGTTCTTTTCCCAGCAAATCATATCACTATTCACCTACAAAACAAAAGCTCAAAGTGATAAATTTTAAACATTACAAAAACCTAACAAACCCTTGTGTGCATATATATGGGAACTACGTTTTTTTTAGACTAACACAAAAACAAAATTCATGAATAGGCATCTAGTGTAGATTGTGAAAATATTTTAATATCTTATATGTCAACTTACTTTTTATTCTTCATAAATATGTTCAAAGTCTACCATCAATATAAGTTCAGTAAATCATCAATAAATATAATATAATTTTAGAGTTAGGTACTTCGAGTAAGAATTACTTGCTAAGAAACAATCGAACAATGTCTTTTCGCATTGATGTCATTGATGCGGTGCCATAAAGCATTTTGAAGGCTTGCAATAAGCGCTCTATAATCGGCGGCTTCGCTGGATATGGTGAAGCAGCCGAGGCAAGCACTAAAGTCCTATATAACATGGCCATCCTGACTGTCTTTGATAACGAAGCCAACTCCTGGAAGTCGTCGGTCGGTTTTGCACGACCCTGAGTAGAAGAGAAGGGAAGGCCCGCAACGATTCACGTTCTCATTCAACGGACCCCCTCTTTCGGTTGTCATCATCGTGTTAATAGCATAAATCGGAAATCATGGTGGGCACTATGTCAGTATATATGTATAGACGTTATATGTGGTAGACTAGGGAAATATTTCAGTTTTTCCTTATATAAAATTCTCAAAAAATTGTAAAGGGATTAATTTTTTAAAAATCTTTAACACATAAACGTGGTTAAAACTCTCAAAGAGGGAAATAGTCCACAACATGAGCCAACACGCTACTTCAGGAAATTTATTAATAAAAGAATGAAAATTTACATAAGCTTATCTCATAAAGGGTTAACCTACAAATGACCCTCCATGCTCTTTAAATAGAGATCATGGACCAATCGGGTGTTAAGCCATGGGTCAAGTGTCGGTAATACCGAGGAGAGAATGAATCGTCAGATCACTTCATGTCTAAAACATATCGTGATCATCGGATTGTAAGTTACAAAAGTACATAGTAAAGAAACACACTTTACCTAAATCTACACTAGACCAAGTTATACTTAACTATTTCATATGTGTCAAAATATTCTAACATCCCCCCTTAAGAACAACTTGGGATAGGATTTAAGGATGTACAAATATGACACAATAGGAGAAGGAAGGAGGCACTAGAGCCTATCCCACTTTAGTGACAACTTCCTGAACTCCAACCATAAATCCAAGTTTAGTAAACTTCACCTCTATGAGAGCCTTTGTAAATATCTCTGCAACTTTATCATCTGTTGAACAATATTGCACTTCAATAACATGGTCATGAATGAGATTTCATATGAAGTGCATGTGCAGTTCAATGTGTTTGTTGCGCTGATGTTGCACTAGATCATTGCATAGTTGAATGTTACTTTTATTATCAGACCAAAGTGTAGTGGGATGTTGTTGCTGAAAGCCAAACTGTGACAGGATCTGACGAAGCCACAAGGCCTCCTTACTAGCTTCTACAACACCATGATACTCTACTTCTTCTGAAGAAAGAGAAATGACACCTTGTTTCTTGCAAGCCCATGTAATAGGTCCTAAACCAAGAGTGAACACGTAACCTGCAGTATACTTTCGATCATCAGGCTCACCAGCCCAATCAGAATCAGTGAATCCAACCAATAGAGTAGATGCTTCTGCACTATAATGAATCCCAAACTGAACTGTACCTCGAGCATAACGAAGTATTATTTTAGCTGCTTTCCAATGACTTTCATGTGTGTTTTGCATAAGCCAAGCAATAAGGGCAACAACAAATGAATGTCAGGACGAGCATGGGTTAGATACAAAAGTTTTCCTACAAGTTGACGGTATAAGGTAGCATCAACTTCAGGGGAAGTACAAGTGACTGAATGTTTGGCCCCAGACTGTAAGGGATAAGGGGCTACCTTACAGTCTTCCATGTGAAAATGGCGTAGAATATCACATACATACTTGGACTGGGAAAGGGAAATACCATCCTTGGATTGCAAGACTTGAAGACCAAGAAAATAATGCAAGGGTCCTAAGTTTGTCATTTCAAACTTCTTTTAAAGGCTGGACTTCACATGGTTTATAAGGTTGGGATCACTACCAGTAAGGATAAGATCATCAACATAAAGAACAAGAATGATAAGAGACTTTCCCACTTTCTTGGTGTAGACAGTATTGTCAGAATGACACCTAGAAAAGGCAGTTTCTAAAAGAAAGCTATCCATTTTGGCATACCAAGCTCGGGGGGCTTGCCTGAGACCATAAAGGGATTTCTTAAACCAACATACAAGGCTGGAGTCTATTTGTATAAAGCCAGTATGTTTTTTCATATAGATTTCTTCATGCAAGTCTCCATGCAAGAAGGTGAATTTAACATCCATATGATGGACTTCCCATTTGAAAGAGGCAACAATGGAAAGAACAAGGTGGATAGAGTTTATTTTGGAAATAGGGGAGAAGATTTCAGTATAGTCAATGCCTTCAACTTATGAAAAAACCTTAGAAACAAGGCGAGCTTTATGTTTATTAACTTTTCCATATGAGCCATACTTGGTTATGTAAACCCATTTGCATCTAACAAGTTTTTGTCCCTTTGGAAGAGGAACAAGATCCCATGTATCATTTGCCAATAATGAACGATATTCTTCACTCATAGCTGCATCCCAATCTGGATGGCCTAAAGCTTCAACAAAGGTGTCCGGATCATAATTCGCTGAAGCTTGAGCTAGTAAAGAAGAGGCTCTATATAACTGAGAATGTGTACGTTGCTAATATGTAGGATCACCGGCAAGACCACCTACTGCATCCCGAGTAGCACAGACCCATTTTAGAAGCTGAGGAGCTGAAGGAGGATCCTGAGAAGGTGGGGGAGGATTTTCATCCTCGTTGTCATCATCTGAAGAAGAAATATTTTCAGAAGTAGAATGGATAGAGAGAGGTGGCACATCCGCCGAACTAGGCTCGTAGGCCGATATATTTTTAGCAAACTTTACATCTCTTCTAATGATAACATTTTTGGACTTAAGTGGAATAAGTATATATCCTTTAACGTCTTCAGAATATCCAACAAAAATACATTTTTCACTCTTAGGTTCTAAATCTTTATGTTTCTCATCCGGAATATGGGCCCATGCTTCACTTCCAAAAACAAGAAAGTGACTTACATCTGGTTTAATTGAGCTCCATGCTTCTTCTAGAGTGATAATCTTTAAAACCTTAGTAGGAGTTTGATTTACTATGTAATTTGCACAGTTAATTGCTTTTTCCCAAAAACTACAA
Source organism: Pinus tabuliformis (assembly GCA_031772625.1). Classification (NCBI taxonomy): domain Eukaryota; kingdom Viridiplantae; phylum Streptophyta; class Pinopsida; order Pinales; family Pinaceae; genus Pinus; species Pinus tabuliformis. Next base: position 1,914,646,396 of record CM062817.1, on the reverse strand, counting down.
CTAAGTCCATTAGATTGAAGCATACAATTAGCCATTTCCTTTAAGGTCTGATTCTTCCTTTCAGCTACACCATTTTGTTGTGGAGTATATGGAACACTATGTTGCATTCGAATTCCATTCTCAGTGCAAAAGTTGATGAATTTGTTGTTAACATATTCTCTGCCATTATCAGATCTTAGCTTAAGAATTTGATACCCATATTGTTTTTCAACAAAGGCCTAAAATGCCAAGAACATGTTAAATACTTCACTCTTGAGTTTTAAGAAGTATACCTAAGTGTGTATGGAGAAATCATCAATGAAAGTTAAGAAATACTTGTAGCCAGAGAATGAAACAACTAGAAGTGGACCACATAAATTACTATGCACAAGCTATAAAGGGGCTGAGGTGTGCCAAGAGGCACATTTTTCAAAACTACCAGATGATGTTTTTTGAGTACACATCTAGAACAAAGAACATCTCTGTAAGATACCATTGGAAGACCTGTCACCATATTTTCTTTACATAGATTCTGAAGGGAGCGATAGTTTAAGTGACAAAATCGCTCATGCCAAAGTTTTCTCACTTCATCATTATAAGCAACAAATACCGAGGGAAGATTTGATGACCCGAAGTTGTTAAACATATATAACCTTGCAGAATCATCAACAATTCGAGTGGCTAAAATCTATCTAGGATCTCTTAGGTCCTTAATTACAACATCATGAGGTGAAAATTCAACGATTTTACCTTCACCTGAATGAGTTATTTGATATACAGATAGAAGGTTGCAGGATAAGGTTGGGACACATAATACATCAGTAAATTGACCATTGTCTATATGAATAGTTCCAGTCCCTACAACACTAAGATATCTATCATCACCAACATATATATTTTTGGTGTTACAATCATTTAAAGAAGAAAACATGGATTTGTTTTTGGCCATGTGATAATAAGCTCTAGAATCAATGAGCCACTCATCAGAATGAGAAGAAGAAGATAAATTTAGTGCATAGCCAGACTGAGATGCTTGACAACAACATGCAGAAAGTGTTATTCTTGAATATGAAGTTGAAGTTGAAGAGTTCTCCAAATGGATGTTATGCTTCTTCATTGTTGCTTCCAAACCTTCTATCTTCTTAAAGCATTTGGATTCTAAGTGGCCATCTCGATTACAAAAGTGGCAATGTCTATCAGTCTTCTTCCCTTTGTTTTTATTTGCCTTATCATTTTGGTGAAATGAGTTTTCATTTTGAGACTGAAATTGCTTAGGACCCTTGTTTGGTTTAGGACCATTCTTTTTAAGATACAAATTCTTAGGATTCTTTGAAATTGGTTGTTGTTGAGTGGTTAAGGCTTTCTTAGAAGCGTTTCCAAGATTAAGAATACCAATATGTAAGAGTTTTTCTTGTTCTCTTATTAAAGAATCACAAAAGGCATCAAAGGAAGGGGACTTGTAGTCTTTTCCTTGAGAAATGAAGGCTTCTCTTGTAGAATGGAAAGTGGAAACAAACACAGAGTAGGCTGGTCCTAAATTAGTAAGAATGGAATAGATAAAGCTACCATCTTCTTTCTTAACCTTAACACCTTCCAAGAGAATTCTAAGGGTCTTGAACTTGAGCAAAAAATCTTCAATGGAAGAAAGATTACTGGGGTCCAATGTACGCAACTCATTTTCAAGTTGATGGGCTCTAATTTCATTTTTAATTCCAAAAACTTCAGTGAGTTGTTTCATTTCTTCATTAGAAGTATCAAGTTATACAATATGGAATCTAAGGTCTAGAGAAATAGACATCCCTATCAACCCACATGCTTTATCTTGCCTATTTTTCCATTTGGCTATGTTAACTTCATCTTCAGGTTTGGTTTCTAAGCTTGAGGCTATTCTGTAAAGACCTTTACTTCTAAGTAAATCCACAATGTAGGACCACCATTGGAAGTAGTTGGTGTTGTCAAGAATAAATTGGCATTCAATGATCTGGAATTGATCCAAGACAATTAATTAAGGTATTACAAACTCAAGTGCATGGATGTGCCTATGTTATTTTATGCAATGGATAGATAAGATTGCGAAATACGCAGGCACTGAAGCAGTTAGAGAAAACATAACAGGCAAACATGTAAACACAACAAGTTTAATAAGGAGTTCACCCAATACTCCTAGGCTACATCTCTCGGTCCAGCCTTTAGTGGTGGCCTCTCTATTATGTTTTCAAAGCAGAGTTTTTACAACAGTGAGCTCAATTTGAGTCTCACTCAACGGATATAAATCAACAAGATTGTACTTGGATTCCACAAGTCTCTAGAGTACACAGACTCTCCTTACTGAATCTCGACCTCTATTAGTCACACTAGTATGAGTCCAAGCTGAGACTCAATACATGATAGACATATATAGAGGAGATTGCTTGAACCTCTCAAGCCCCTTTTGGAGTACACAGACTATCTGACTCTATTTGGCTCTGTCTTGATACTGCCTTTGCTTCTACAGGTCAGCTTGACTTCCTCTCTCCGTTCTCTACTCTTATCTTTCTTAACTCGCGTACTTCTTTCTCTATTAGTTTGTGGCTTTAAAGCCAATAGGCTTTCTGACTGTTTGTTTCCGCTTCCTGGCTTTCCGATCTCCCTGCCTCTGTCCATTTGTATTCCTCTATTCTGCATCATCATCACTGTATAACGCCTCACAGGGAGGTGGCCACCTATTTCATAACGAACTGAGTGTCAGTTCTCTTGGAAATCTTTGAAACGACCATTTTTACTGTTTGCTCCAAGATTGCCCATGAGACATGAATCTTCTGCCAACTCATTGTCCATGTTGGAATTCAAATCCCATGTGATCTTGCTCTATAACCTTGTCAAATCCAGTCATTTATCAGGACGCGTCTCCGCCATTGATCTGGGGCCCCCAAATCCTATAGTTGTCATGCATATCAGGTAGTTAAGTAGCTCAATGGCTACCCGTCTGATGTGTGCGGTTTTCTCTGTCTTCCGCTAGACACGTGTCACTCATTGTGTGGCATCGGGTGGGACTTGGTTGAAACCGCTTACTACCTTGAAGCCCATCCGATATACTGTTGGTTTTGTGGAATCCCGCTCCGACGGAACCGAAACGGTACTTTTCTACATTTCATATTCATTTTGGGTCTGGGCACTTGGGGATTCTCTTCACTGAGAGGTTCGCCTTGCGATATGAAATTAGTGACTAGTGACTTGTCGCTAATCACGTATTGGAAACTGCCTCCGTTTTCTTAAATTTTCCCCCGTCCTTGCCGGTTGGCACCAATGCACGTTACCATGGTCCACCGCTCTACACGCTAGAATGTCGGCCCTCGTTGATCTGCACTGACCATCATTGCAACTGTTTGAGGATTCCTTCCAATAGGTTTTATCTTTTTAAGACTTGAAACTTTGGCATCAATTTTAAAGAGTTCATGAAAAAATAGAGAGTGTTTTGGGATCCAATTCGGATCACGACCTTCCTTCTGAAAAATATTTTGGACCACTAGAAGTTGGTTTTGAAGCATCAATCAAGTGAGGGTATAGATTCCTTGCTTGCCCAATTTCTATCCATTTTTCATTTCTTGGTTTTGAACATTTGAACCCAATCCTAAGGTACTCAACATCCCCTCTGCGCGTAGTTCTCACCTTCCTGTGCAAAACTGTATCTCCCTGCAACTCAGTGAGGTATTCAACAACAGATCATCAATAGAAGGAAATTGACTCTGCTCTTCAGGATCTTCAATTAATGAAGGTTCACATAGTCTCAAGATGTCTGCATTATTAAATGAGTAGATGTGCATGTATGCTGGTAAATCAAGATGAAAATCATTCTCACCAATTTTCTCAAGTATCTTGAAAGGTCCATACCTTATTGGCTTTAGCTTCTTACCTTCACCTTGCATTCTGCCTTTGCTGATATACAACTAGACTTGATTACCAACTTGGAAACTATGCTCAATCTGATGCTTATCATGCCTTGCCTTGTACTTGGCTTGGCTCTTTTCTAGTTGCTCCTGTACTACCTGGTGAATCTCTTGGATTTGTTCAATGAACTTGGTTTCCTTGTCCACATCACTATGTCCATCAACTGCTATGTCTTTAACAAAGACAAAATCCAAGGGAGACCTTGGTGTGAAACCAAAATAGGTCTCAAAAGGAGATCTCTGTGTAGAAGAGTGCTTAGCTCGGTTGTAAGCATGTTGCACATAACATAAATGCTCATCCCAAATTGTGGGATGCTTGCTACAATAGCCTCTGAGCAACTAGATCACTGTCCTGTTGACCACTTCTGTTTGGCCATCTATTTGCGGATGAAAAGTTGTGCTCTTCTTCATTCTGATGTCCATCAATTCCCACATATTCGACCAAAATTTCCCAACAAATCGGGTATCTCGATCATATACAATGGAAGTGGGTAATCCAAAATGAACCCATACATGCTGAAAGAACAACTTTGCAGTTTGTTCAACAGTCATCTGTTTGTTACAAGGTATTGAAATACACATTTTTTTGAACCTATCCACAACAACATATAAATAGTCATGACCTTTTCTAGACTTAGGAAGTCCCCCAACAAAATCCATGGAAACACTTTTCCAAGGATGAAAAGGAATTGGTAGTGGAGTGTACAAGCCTAGTTTTCTATTGCTGGGCTTGCTTTTAGCACACATAGTACAACCTCTTAATTATCTAGAAATTGTCTCATTCATTTTTTGCCAATAACGAAGTCTTTGCAGTTGTGCAACTGTTTTACTTACACCAAAGTGACCTGATATTAGAGAAGTGTGTGCTTCTCGAATTATCTTTACTCTTTCAATTTGTGGAATGCATAACTTTCCAAAATGATACAAGAGTTGGTCCTTGACATGATAATCCAATTCTTCTACTTCTTTGCCATGACTTAAAGTTGCATATACATCTTTAAAATCCATATCTTAAGCATATTGTTCAATGTAGCTTTCATGTAATATCAAATTATGCTTAAATGTAGTAGATGCATTTATGATTGGTCTGGATAACATATCTACAACTTTATTGTGTATTCCCTTTTTATACTTGATAACAAGATGAAAATTTTGTAGAAAAACCCATCTACCTATAGTGTCTTGATTGCTACAACTTAGTTTGTGAGTGCAAATATTGAAGTGGTTGAAGATTAGTATGTATAACTATTTCTTTGCCCATTAGGCATTTTTTCCACTTTTTCACACTCTGTACTAGTGCATACAATTCTTTATCATATGTGGGATAATTAACTACTGCAAATGATCCGAATTGGATCCTTAAACATTATCTAAGTTTCCATCACTGTTTCAAATTATGTCAAGCTTCAAAATCTTATGAATATCGAGCTTATCAGAAATAACCTCTAGGTAATGGCAATTTGTGGCTAGCACGGAACAACGAGGACCCTCGGTCAAAGCGCGTTGACCTTTGGCCCATGGTGACTGTGCACTAGCACAAATTAGCAATCGAGAGGGCAAATCCAAAAACAGAAGCAGTTTTTGATACGCGATTCCTAATCGCGTATCACGCAAATTGGCAAAGTGTGCTAATTGCGTATCGCAGGGCATCCCCCTAAGTGAAGGACGGTCATGAGAAAAATGCATGAAACTGTATGGAAACCACTGATTCTGTCAGAAGGTGGGTCCCACATCAAAATTGATAGGATATTGTGAGCACTTCAAGCAGTAAGAGGGTTCAACCGAGTCCCGTACAATTCCATACACTGTGCAATGCATGTCCAGTGGATGAGAGAGAAAACCACTTACATTGCATACGTAATGGTCACGCAAATTACCCGCGCGATATGAGCAAAGATTGTAGGATCTGGAGGCTCCAATCAATGGTGGAGAATTGATCAGATGGATGACTAGATTCGACGAGGAAATAGGCTGAGTCATATAAGATTTAAGGTCCGACATGACCGCCGAGCTGGCAGAGGAGTCAGTTTCGTGGGAAATCTTGGAGTAACGGAAATAATGATCGTTCAAAGAGAACTAACACTCAGTTTGTGAGGAAACAAGTGGCCAGCGCTGTGTGAAGCGTTACAGTGATGATGACGCAGAGTAGGGGAATTCAAGTGGACAGAGGTAGGAGATCTAGAGAGTCGGGAAGTGGAAATGAACAATTAGAGAATCGATTGGTTTTAAGCCATGAATGGACAGAGCATAAAGAGAGGCTGAAAGACAAGAGGCAGAGAATGAGAAGCAGAAAGCCGAGAGGCCAGAGAGAAGCAAATTGTAGAGAACAGAGGCACCGAGTTGACCTGCAGACAAAGGCATCATTGAGCAGACAGAGACAGAGATAGAGAGAGTTCGAGAATTTGTGAACTCCAGAGAAGGCTTTAGAAGTTCAAGAAAATATTTTGTGTATACCTGTTAGGTAGTGAGTACCAAATTGGACTCATACCACTGAGACCAATTGAGTTCGAGATTCAGTAAGGGGAGGCTGTGTACTCTAGAGACTTGGGGAATCCAAGTACAATCCTTCTGATCATCATCTATTAAAGTGAAATTGAAATTGATATCCTTCTTGTAAAAACTCTGCTTTAAGACACAATAGAAAGGCCACCAATGAAGGTTGGACCAAGAGACATAGCCTAGAGGGATTGGGTGAACTCCTTATTAAATTTGTTGTGTTTATGTGTTTGCTTATTGTATTTCTCTTACTGTTTTAGTGTCTATATATTTCGCAATCTTATCAATCCGTTGCATAAAATAGCACATGCACACCCCAACAATTGTGTCTATAATACCTTCGTTAATTCACTGAGGTCATCTACGGGTGATTTCAGATCAAGGGGTATCAGAGCTCTATGTTGTTAAGGTTAGACAAGATTATGCTAGATTTTGTTGTTGAATGCTAACTAGATCAAAGCTTAAATTAGGAGAAGGAGAGTTGGTTGAAACTAACCCAGAAATTGGAAGAGTTTATTCCAAGAAAATTTCAGAAGAAAATCCCTTGGAATCAGATCCCCAGTTCATGGATAGCTTTATGACCTTGAAATCAATGGTGAAAGAAATGTATAGGCACTTTAGGAAACACAAAAATGAAGATTCATCAAGCTCCAAACAAGATAAAGGAGAAGAAGAGTCTCTCCTCCATGACCACTCCAAAGGAAAAGGGAAAGACAAAAAATTTCTCACACCTCCTAATAGCCCTGAAAGTAAAAGGAAGACATCTCTAATTAAATTATATGTTAAATTTGATTTACCAATATATGATGAAGATTTGAATAAGGAGAAGCTGGATAATTGGATCAGACAAATTGATGTTTATTGCAGAGTGGATTATCGACTCAGACAAGAGTAAGATTCTGCTAGCCAGTCTACGCCTCGGAGGCACTGCCTTGGTATGGTGGGAAGGTAGGACACAAGCTGACATGAAGAAACATGGTGAGATTCTTTCTGTTTGGATTGAATTTGTTTATGTAATCAAAAAGCAGTTCTATCCACTAGCTTACATGCAGCAAGCCATGATGAGCTGACAAACTCTTCACCAATTGAAAGGGAAAAGTGTACAAGGTTACACCAAAGAATTTAGGAAAAGAGCTTTGATTCTAGGAATTTCATTAGACTCACCTGACACTCTGTTGAAGTACATAGGTGGTCTACATAGCTACTTGAGGCACACTATCCTCATGTTTAATCCTACTAGTATAGATGAGGTATCTGTTCAAGCTATGCATCTATAAGCTAGAGGAAAGAATGGGAATCCAGAAGTTGGGGGATCATCCAAGCCCATTGCAAGCAAGAATAAGGAGAAAAGGAAAGAGAAATGGAAAGAGAGGAAGACCAACACTGCACAGAAAAACAAGACTTCATGCACTCACTGTAAGAAGGATGGGCATGATGATAAGCACTATTGGATCCTGCATCCAGAGCTGAGACCTAAGAAGTCCAAGGGCAAGAAGAAGAAGAATATTGCAGCTATTCAAAAGGATTTGGGGTCGGACTCAGGAGATGAAACAACCATTACAGCCACAAGTATAAAAGGCAAGAGTTCTGAAGCATCTACTGGTAATTATGCACAATCTACTAATAATGAAGAAAATGAGAGAAAACGACATAAGCTTTTCCATATTCGAGTTATTTCCAAGAATCAAAAGATTGATACTTTGTTTGATAGTGGCTCACAAGTAAATTTAATTTCTGAAGCAATTGTAAGGAAGTTGGGATTACTAACTACACCTCACAAGAAACCATACCCATTAGGTTGGTTAAGTGATAAAACACAACTACAAGTGACTAGGCAATGCAAACTTAAGTTTTCTTTTAGGTCAGCATTTATAGATGAGGTTGAGTTAGACAGAGTTCCTTTGGATATATGTGGAATTGTTTTGGGAAGTCCCTACTTGTATGATAGAAAAGCTAATTTCTATAGAGCTGAGAACCATTGTCTCCTCGTTAAAGATGGAATCAAATATATTGTAAGAGCTCATAAGCTCAAGAATAATTATACTTTCATAAACTTAGGGTAGATGAAACGAATTGTAAATTCATGCAAACAATTTTTACTGATGGTTGTAAAGGAAAATAAACCTGATAAAAAAAATGTATTTCATGGCTGTGATGCTAAACAGCAAGCTGATTTAGAAAAAATTGTTTCAAAATATGATATCTTGTTTCAAGAACTTAAAGGTCTATCACCCAAAAAGGAAATAGTGCATGATATTAATTTGCAGCAAGATGCTCCATTTCCTAACATCGGAATGTATAGGTTGTCTGCTTTAGAGAATGCAGAAGTTAAGAAGCAGGTGCAGGAGTTACTCGAGAAGGGGTTCATCAGTCCTAGCACATCACCATGTGAGTCTCCAATTGTTTTGGTGAGAAAGAAAGATGGCTCGTGGAGAATGTGCATTGATTACCAAGCACTGAATAAGATAACAATAAAAATGTTATCCTCTTCCTCGCATAGATGATCTATTAGATCAGTTAAAGGAAGCTATTTATTTCTCCAAGTTAGACTTGCATAGTGGATATCATCAGGTCAGAGTTGTAGAACAAGATGCATGGAAGACTTCTTTCAAAACAAAGCAGGGATTGTATGAGTGGCTAGTTATTCCTTTTGGCTTAACTAATGCTTCTGCTATTTTCATGAGAATAATGAATGACGTACTCAGACCTTTTCTTGATGATTTTGTTATTATATATTTGGATGCCATTCTTATATTTAGAAAAACACGGGAAGAACACTTAAAGCATGTTAAGCAGACACTAGATGTTTTGTAAAGAGAAAAACTTTATGTTAAACTATCAAAATGTGAATTTGGCAAAACATCTTTGAATTATTTGGGACATGTAGTAGGGGGTGGTGAATTGAAGATAGATCCTTCTAAGGTGGCAGTCATTGTAAACTGGCCTAAACCCAAATCTGCTACAGATGTCAGAAGCTTCTTAGGAGCAGCACAATATTGGAGAAAGTTCATTTATAACTTTTCATTAATTGCTGCTCCCTTACATGCTTTGACGGGATTGAACAAGGTGTTTCAGTGGGGAGGCAAATAGAAAAAAGCCTTCGACACCTTGAAAGAAAATATTAGTACAATACCAGTACCTGATCTTCAAAGACCATTTGAAATCCAAGCGAATGCCAGTGACTATGCCATGGGAGCAGTGTTGATACAACACAGTAAACCTATATGTTATCATTTTGAGACATTTAATTCTGCAGTAGTTAACTATCCCACATATGATAAAGAATTGTATGCATCAGTACAGAGTGTGAAAAAGTGGAAACATTATTTAATGGGCAAAGAGATAGTTATACATACTGATCATCAACCACTTCAATATCTACACTCCCAAACTAAGTTGCAGCAGTCAAGACATTATAGATGGATGGGTTTTCTACAACAGTTTCATTTAGTCATTAGATATAAAAAGGGCATACACAATAAAGTTGTAGATATGTTATCTAGACCAGTTATAAATGCATCTACTATACTTAAGCATAACTTAGTATTGCATGAGAGCTACATTGAACAATATGCTCAAGATATAGATTTTAAAGATGTATATGAAACTTTAAGTCAAGGCAAACAAGTAGAAGAATTGGATTATCACATTAAGGACCAACTCTTGCATCATTGTGGGAATCTATGCATTCCAAAAACTGAAAGAGTAAATATAATTCGAGAAGCACACACTTCTCTAATATCAGGTCACTTTGGGGTAAGTAAAACGGTTGCACAACTACAAGATTTTGTTATTGGCTAAAAATGAATGAGACAGTTTCTAGATATGTAAGAGGGTGTACCATGTGTCCTAAAAGCAAGCCCAGCAATAAGAAACTAGGCTTGTAAACTCCACTACCAGTTCCTTCTCATCCTTGGGAAAGTGTTTCCATGGACTTTGTTGGAGGACTGCCTAAATCTAGGAAAGGTCATGACTATTTATATGTTGTTGTGGATAGGTTCAGCAAAATGTGCATTTTGATACCTTGTAATAAACAAATTACAACTGAAAAAACTGCAAAGTTGTTCTTTCAACATGTATAGGTTCATTTTGGATTACCCACCTCCATTGTATCTAATCGAGACACCCGATTTGTTGGGAAGTTTTGGTCGAATCTGTTGGAACTGATGGACACCAAACTGAAGAAAAGCACAACCTTTCATCCACAGATATATGGCCAGACAGAAGTGGTCAACATGACAGTGATCCAATTGCTTAGAGGCTATTGCAGCAAGCATCACAAACTTTGGGATGAACATTTGTTTTATGTGCAGCATGCTTACAACCGGGCAAAACATTCTTCTACACAGAGATCTGCTTTTGAGACCTATTTTGGTTTCACGCCAAGGTCTCCCTTGGATTTTATCTTTGGTAAAGACATAACAGTTGATCGACACAGTGATGTGGACAAGGCAACCAAGTTCATTGAACAAATCCAAGAGATTCACCAGGCAGTACAAGAACAACTGAAAAAGAGCCAAGCCAAATACAAGGCAAGGCATGACAAGCATCAGATGGAGGATAGTTTCCAAGTTGGTGATCAAGTGTAGCTATATATCAGCAAAGATAGAATGCAAGGTGAACATAAAAAGCTAAATACAATAAGGTATGGACCTTTCAAGATACTGGAGAAAATTGGTGAGAATGCTTTTTGCCTTGATTTACCATCTTACATGCATATCTACTCAGTTGTTAATGCAGACAGCTTTAGACTGTTTGAACCTTCATTAATTGAAGATCTAGAAGAGTAGAGTCGATTGCCTTCTATTGATGATCTGTTACCTGAATATCTCAATGAATTGCAGAAAGACACAGTTCTGGACAGGAAGGTGAGGACGACGCGCAGGGGAGATGTTAAGTACCTGAGAATTGGACTCAAGGGTTCAAAGCCAAGCAGTGAAAAATGAATAGAGATAAAATAAGTGAGACAGTTATATGCTCACTTAGTCAGTGCTTGAAAACCAACTTTTGGTGGTCCAAAAGCTTTTTTAGTGGGAAGGTCGTGATCCAAATTGGATCCTTAAACATTATCTAGGTTTCCATGACTATTTCAAATTATGTCAAGCTTCAAAATCTTATGAATATCGAGCTTATCAGAAATAACCTCTAGACAATGGAAATTTATGGCCAGCACGAAACAACGAGGACCCTCGGTCAAAGCACACTAACCGTTGGCCCATGGTGACCACGCACTGCCACAAATTGGCAATCAGGAGGCCAAATCCAAAAATAAAGGTAGTTTTTGATACGTGATTAGCACTAAAGTGCTAATCACGTATCGCAGGGTGTCCCTCTCAATGAAGGAAAGCCCCAAGCGCTCGGTCATGAGAAAAAGGCATGAAACCGTGCAAAAACTGCTGATTCCATTAGAAGGTGGGTCCCGTGTCAAAACCAATAGGATATAGTGAGCACTTCATGCAGTAAGCAAGTTCGACCAAGTCCCATTCGATTCCATACATTGGGTGACATGTGTCGAATGGATGAGAGAGAAAACTTCTTACATCGTGTGTGTAACGGTCACGCAACTTACCTGTGCAATATGAGCGAAGACCGTAGGATCTGGAGGCTCCAGATCAACATCAGAGAATTGATCTGATGGATGACCAGATTCGACGAAGAAATAGGTTGAGTCATATAAGATTTGAGGTCCAACATGACCGTCGGGCTGGCAGAGGAGTAAGTTTCGCAGGCAATCTTGGAGTAATGGAAATAACGACCCTTCAAAGAGAACTGGCACTCAGTTCATGAGGAAACAAGTGGCCACCTCTCTGTGAAGCGTTACAGTGATGATGACGCAGAGCAGGGGAATTCAAGCGGACAAAGGCAGGAGATCTGTAGTATACCTAAGGGGGATAATATGGGATACAAAGGGAGGTAAGCAATGGAATAATGTAATAATGGATGGGCAATAGTAATAAATAAGGTGGTTAACCCGTATCATGTAAGGGTTCACAATTTTTAGCAATAATATAATAAGCCCATGGTATTAGATAGATGGTATTAAGAGAACCATGGTATTGTATGTATGAGGCCTATATAGAGGTTAGAGACTCCACATTGAGAGATCTCATGGATTATTGTATCAACAGGCATATGGCTTGTGGAGTGTTCTCCTTCCTTAAGGAGTGAATGTATGGTGTTGCCCTACCTTAAGGGTTTGATCAATAATGAAATATTTCTATCTATTCTATCTTATTATTTCTGGGTTTATTTGTATTATATTATATTTTCATATCATATCTATAACAACTGGTATCAGAGCTATAGCAAGTGGTATCATAGCACTTTCTTGGGCAAAGTGGCGAAACATGGGAAATAAACCCAAGAATAACAAGATCAAAATAGATAGAAATGATTCACTTTATTAATCAAACCCTTAAGGTAGGGCAACACCATACATTCACTCCTTAAGGAAGGAGAACACTCCACAAGCTATATGCATGTTCATACAATATTCATTGACATCCATCAATGTGGAGTCTCTAGCCTCTATATAGGCCTCATACATACAATACAATGGGTCATTACCATGGTTCCCTCAATACCATCTATCTAATACCATGGGCTTATTACATTATTTCTAATTACTTGTGGTCCTTTACATGATACAGGTTAACCACCTTATTTATTACTATGGCCCATTCCATTATTATATTATTCCCTTGGGTACCTCCCTTTGTACCAAATATTATCCCCCTAGGTATACTACAATAGTACATTAATATGGGGTACAAAGGGAGGTACCCAATGGAATAATGTAATAATGGATGGGCAATAGTAATAAATAAGGTGGTTAACCTGTATCATGTAAGGGACCACAAGTAGTTAGCAATAATGTAATAAGTCCATGGTATTAGATAGATGGTATTGAGGGAAGCATGGTAATGACCCATGGTATTGTATGTATGAGGCCTATATAGAGGCTAGAGACTCCACATTGAGAGATGTCAAAGATTATCGTATGAATAGGCATATGGCTTGTGGAGTGTTCTCCTTCCTTAAGGAGTGAATGTATGGTCTCACCCTACCTTATGGGTTTGATCAAGAAAGAAGCATTTCTATCTATTCCATCTTATTATTTTTGGGTTTATTTGTATTATCATATATTTTCAGATCAGATCCATAACAAGTGGTATCAGAGCACTTTCTTGGGCAAAGTGGGGAATTTTTTTTTTTTTTAGGAATTTTTTGGGTGGCAAGTTTGCAGATCAGATATGTACATTTTGGTGCAAAATTTGTACAATCTAATTTCATATCTAAGTTTTTGACAAAAAAATACTCAATTTGAAAAAAAAATCAGTTGAATCAGAGTCGGGATGAAGGAGATCTCGCTAATTTAAAAATCAACGTTGTTGCAGACATTTTTTCGGGGCGACGCGTTTGTAGATCATATATGTATATTTTGGTGCAAAATATATAAAATATAATTGCATATCTGGATTTTTTGTGAAAACATACCCAAGTTCAAAAAAAAATCGGCCGAATCGGAGTCCGGATGAAGGAGATATCGCTGATTTAAAAATCAGTGGTGTTGCAGACATTTTTCAGGGCGGCAAGTTTGTGGCACAGATCTGTACATTCTGGTGCAAAATCTACATAATCTAATTCCAGATCTCGATTTTTTGTGAAAAAATATTGAAGTTAAAAAAAAAACCAGTCGAATCAGAGTCTGGATGAGGGAGATATCACTGATTAAAAAACAGTTCTTTTTTTAGAAAGTTTTTGGTGACGGCGGGACAGTTGCAGTGTGGATCTGAAATTCCAATGCTTAGATCAGGATTTATACCACATGAGAAGATGGAAAATGGTTGTTCTATTTCCAAAAATAGGTGATAATAGGGATTCTGAGCAATATTGATGGAATTGTGGCCATTTCAAATTTTCGCCAAGTAAGTGATTTTTTTTCAAAACACTCTTCATGGCGGTTCTTAATTTTACTGGGAAAGATGATAACCCTACTATTGAATAATTCATAGAGAGATAAAATTTTACATATGGGACACTTTGGAAGGTTTCATTGTGGCTTGGTTTTAAACATGAGACTGCCAAATGGTGGTTCTCGCTTCACAACAAGCGGTTGACCAAGCTTTCAGATACAGAATTTGAAAGAGTCCTTTTAGAGAAATGGTCTCGTGCTAGAAAAAAGGAGAATGAGACATGTAAGGGGTTATTTTCTACTGGTGTCTCCTTATTTCAGGTTCATGGATTGATTCAAAAGGAGAATATGATTGTGTCTATAAATCCTAGCTGCAAACATAATTTTATCAATGTTAATTTGGAAAACAAATTGCAAGTTCCAGCCAAAAACATTGAAAACACACAAGTTGATGATGAGAATGTTCAAGCTTATAAGGATTTGAAGCTTTATATGGATAAGTATGTGTTGCATGGTGATTTTTATACTTCAAATATGGATAACATGGATGTTGTTTTGGGATGTCCTTGGATGGAATTCGTGGGTACTATCAATATTAATGTGCAGAAGAAATTCCCGAAGCTCTGGCATAAAAAGAAGAAAATTACATTGTAGGATATTTCCATTAAGTCACAAAGAGAGACTAAGGAGGCAATAGCACAAAGTTCTAATGAAACTCACACATCAGATGATGAGCCTTTGATGATTGACAATCAAACAAAAACAGAGGTTGAATTAGAAAAGGTTACAAGTGCTGATACATCAAATGAGGGCTCAATGGTTGAAGTAATATTGGAAGATAAGAAACAACAATAGACACCACAACATGTACCAGCTACCAGTCAGGCTCCATTAAGTGGTGAACTAAAGAAAAGGACATTGTGGGTTAAAACTTCAGCATATCACCACCCACACCACCCCACAAGAAAACAACCAACAAGATGGAAACATATTAGCCACAAGGACAACAACCCCGGCATAACAGATAGAGAGGAGTGACGATCCACCTACTACACATCAACATAGAAGAGCTGCGAGGGTTAGCTTGCATCTCAAGTGATTAAGGCACCAATGAGATCAAGGGTTCACCTTTCTCTTGGATGGCTAGATGCACGTGCATGGTACCAGTGGACTACTCTTTTGAGTAGATCATATTATTTGTATTCTTCCCATGTTTCAGGGACAAAACATGTTAGGGGGGTGGAATGTAGTATACCTAGGGGGAATAATATGGGGTACAAAGGGAGGTACCCAATGGAACAATGTAATAATGGATTGGCAATAGTAAGAAATAGGGTGGTTAACACATATCATGTAAGGGACCATAAGTAGTTATCAATAATGTAATAAGCCCATGGTATTAAATACATGGTATTGAGGGAACCATGGTAATGACCCATGGTATTGTATGTATGCGGCCTATATAGAGGCTAGAGACTCCACATTAAGAGATGTCAAGGATTATTGTATCAATAGGCTTATGGCTTATGGAGTGTTCTCCTTCCTTAAGGAGTGAATGTATGGTGTTGCCCTACCTTAAGGGTTTGATCAATAAAGAAGAATTTCTATATATTCTATCTTATTATTTTTGGGCTTATTTGTATTATCTTATATTTTCAGATCATATCTATAACAAGATCCTGAGAGCTAGGAAGTAGAAACAAACAGTCAGGGAACCAATTGGTTTTAAGCCATGAATAGACAGAGAGTAAAGAGAGGTAGAAGGCCAAGAGGGAGAGAAGGAGAAGCAGAAAGCCGAGAGGCAAGAGAGAAGAAAATTGCAGAGAACAGAGAAGCCGAGCTAACCCGCAGACAAAGGTAGCATTGAGCAGGCAGAGACAGAGACAGAGAGAGTCCAAGAGTCTGTGAACTCCAGAGAAGGCTTGAGAGGTTCAAGCAACTCTTTTGTGTATATCTGTCAAGTAGTGAGTACCAAATTAGACTCATACCACTGAGACCAGTTGAGGTCGATATTTAGTAAGGGGATTTTGTGTACTCTAGAGACTTGGGGAATCCAAGTATAGTCCTTCTGATCATAATCTGTTAAAGTGAGACTCAAATTGAGCTCCTTCTTGTAAAAAATCTTCTTTAAGACACAATAGAAAGGCCACCACTGAAGGCTGGACCAGGAGACGTAGCCTAGGGGGATTGGGTGAACTCCTTATTAAATTTGTTGTGTTTATGTGTTTGCTTATTGTATTTCTCTTACTGTTTCGGTGTCTATGTATTTCGCAATCTTATTGATCCATTGCATAAAATAACACAGGCACACCCCAACACTTGAGTCTGTAATACCTTCAT
Source organism: Pinus tabuliformis (assembly GCA_031772625.1). Taxonomy (NCBI): domain Eukaryota; kingdom Viridiplantae; phylum Streptophyta; class Pinopsida; order Pinales; family Pinaceae; genus Pinus; species Pinus tabuliformis. Next base: position 1,914,629,740 of record CM062817.1, on the reverse strand, counting down.
CAATTCACTGAGGTCATCTACGGGTGATTTCAGATCAGCGGAATTAAATGTCTCAGAATGATAACATAGTCATTGGCATCCATTTCAATCTCAAATGGTCTTTGAAGATCGGGTAGTCCTAGTACTGGTGTTGTACTAATGTTTTCTTTCAAGGTGTCAAAGGCTTTCTATTGTTTGCCTCCCCACTGAAACACCTTGTTCAATCTTGTTAAAGCATGTAAGGGAGATGAAATCAAGGAAAAGTTAGAAATAAACTTTCTCCAATACTGTGCTCCTCCTAGGAAGCTTCTAACTTTTGTAGCAGATTTAGGTTTAGGCCAGTTTACAATGACTGCAATCTTAGAGGGACCTATCTTCAATTCACCACCCCCTACAATATGACCCAAATAATTCAAAGATGTTTTGCTAAATTCACATTTTGAGAGCTTAACATAAAGATTTTCTCTTTTCAAAACATCTAGAGTCTACTTTACATGCTTCAAATGTTCTTCCCATGTTTTACTAAATATAAGAATGTCATCTAAATATACAATGACAAAATCATCAATAAAAGGTCTGAGAACATGATTCAGAACTCTCATGAAAGTAGCAGGAGCATTAGTTAAGTCAAAAGGCCTAACCAACCACTCATACAATCCCTGCTTTGTCTTGAAATTAGTCTTCCATGCATCTTGCTCTACAACTCTGACCTCATGGTAGCCACTATGCAAGTCCAACTTGGAAAAATAAATAGCTTCTTTCAACTGATGTAATAGATCATCTATGCGTGGAAGGGGATAATTATTTTTTATCGTTATCTTATTAGTGCTTGGTAATCAATGCAAATTCTCCATGGGCCATCGTTTTCTCTCACCAAGACAATTGGAGACCCACATGGTGATGTGCTAGGTCTTATGAACCATCTATTGAGCAACTCATGTACCCGCTTCTTAATTTCTATATTCTCTAAAGCGGACAACATGTACATTCTGATGTTAGGCAATGTAGCATCCTGCTGCAAATTAATATCATGTACTATTTCCTTTTTGGGTGGCAAACCTTTAGGTTCTTGAAATAGTATATCATATTCTGAAACAAGTTTTTCTAAATCAGCCTATTGTTTAGCATTACAACCCTCAAATACATTGGTTTTGTTAGGTTTCTTTTTCTTTACAACCATCAATAAAAATTGTTTGCATGAATTAAAAATTCTTTTCATCTTCCCCGAGTTTATGAGAGTATAATTATTCTTGAGTTTATGAGCTCTTACAATATATTCAATTCCATCTTTAATGAGTTGATACTTGTTTTCAACTCTATACAAATAAATTTTCTATCATACAAGTAAGGAATTCCTAAAATAATTCCACATATATCCAAGGGAACAATATCTAACTCAACCTCATCTACAAATGCTGACCCAAAAGAAAACCTAAGTTTACATTGTCTAGTCACTTGTAGCTTTGATTTATCACATAACCAACCTAATGGATATGGCTTCTTGTGAGGTGTGGTTAGTAATCCCAACTTCTTTACAATTTCTTCAGAAATTAAATTTATTTTTGAGCCAACTATCAAACAAAGTATAAATCTTTTGATGTTTGGAAATAACTCTAATATGAAAAAACTCATGTATTTTCCTCTCATTTTCTTCATTATCAGTAGATTGTGTAGAATTACTAGTAGATGCTTCAAATTTTTTACCTTTTATACCTGTGGCTGTGATCATTGTTTCATCCCCTAAGTCTGACCCCAAATCCTTCTGAATAGTTGTATCAGTCTTCTTCTTTTTTCCATCGTACTTCTTGGGTTTCAGCTCCAGATGCAGAATCTAGCAGTGTTCATCATCATGCCCATCATTCTTGTAGTGAGTGCATGAAGATTTGGTCTTTTTGTACAATATTTGTCTCCCTCTCTTTCCATTTCTATTTTCTATTTTCCTTATTCTTGCTTGTAGTGGGTTTTAATGATCCCCCAACTTCTGGGTTCACATTCTTGCCTCTGGCCTTTAGATGTGTAGCTTGAACAAATAACTCATCTATGCTAGTGGGATTAAACATGAGAATGGTGTGCTTTAAATAGTTGTGTAGACCACCTATATACTTCAGCAAAGTTTCAGGTGAGTCAAAAGAGATTCCTAGAATCAAAGATCTTTTCCTAAATTCTTGGGTGTAGCCTTGTACACTGTTCCCTTTTAATTGGCGAAGAGTTTGCTAGCTCAGCTTGCTGCATATAGGCTAGTGGATAGAATTTCTTTTTAATTGTAGAAATAAATTCACTCCAGACAGAAAGAATTTTACCGTGCTTCTTCATGTCAGCTTGTGTCCTACCTTCCCACCATACCAAGGCAGTGCCTCCAAGGCGTAGGCTGGTCAGCTGAATCTTACTCTTGTCTGAGTTAATGCTATGCACCCTGCAATATACATCAATCCGTCTAATCCAATTATCCAGCTTCTCTGCATTCAACTCTCCATCATATACCAACAAATCAAATTTAACATCTAATTTAATCAAAGATGTTTTGTTTTTATGTTTAGGGCTATTAGGAGGTGTGGGAAGTTTTTCTTCTTTCACTTTGCATTTAGAGTGGTCATCAAGAAGAGATTCTTCTACTCCTTTATCTTGTTTGGAGTTTGATGAATCTTCGTCTCTACCTTTCTTAAACTCTCTATACATTCTTCTACCATGGATTTCATGGTCAAGAAACTGTCCATGAACTGGGAGTTTTATTCCAAGGGACTTTCTTCTAACATTTTCCTCTTAGGACAGAATCTTCCCATTTCTAGGTTAGATTCAACCAACTCTCCTTCTCCTAATTTAAGCTTCAATCTAGTTAGCATTCAACAACAAAATCCATCAAAAACTTGTCTAACCTTAGTAACCTAGAGCTCTGATACCACTTGATCTAGAATTGATCCAAGAAAATTAATTAAGGTATTACATACTCATGTGCATGGATTTTCCTATGTTATTTTATGCAATGGATTGATAATATTGCGAAATACACAGGCACTGAAGCAGTTAGAGAAAACATAACAGGCAAACATGTAAACATAACAAGTTTAATAAGGAGTTCACCCAATACTCCTAGGCTACATCTCCCGGTCCAACCTTCAGTAGTGGCCTCTCTATTATGTTTTCAAAGCAGATTTTTTACAACAGGGAGCTCAATTTGAGTCTCACTCAACAGATATAAATTAGTAAGACTGTACTTGGATTCCCCAAGTCTCTCGAGTACACAAACTCTCCTTACTGAATCTCGACCTCTATTGGTCACAATAGTATGAGTCCAAGCTGAGACTAAATACATGACAAGCATATACAGAGGAGTTCGTTTGAACCTCTCAAGCCCCTTCTGGATTACACAGACTCTCTGACTCTCTCTAGATCTATCTTGATGCTTCCTTTGCTTCTGCAAGTCAACTCGACTTCCTCTCTCTGTTCTCTGCTCTTAGCTTTCTTAACTCACTTACTTCTTTCTCTATTAGTCCGTGGCGTTAAAGCCAATATGCTTTCTGACTGTTCATTTCTGCTTCCCGGCTTTCCAGTTTCCTTGCATCTGTTCAATTGTATTCCTCTGTTCTGTGTCATCATCACTGTATAACGCCTCACAGGGAGGTGGCCACCTATTTCGTAATGAAATGAGTGTCAGTTCTCTTAGACGTCTTTGAAACGACCGTTTTTACCATTTACTCCAATATTTCCTGCAAAACACAAATCTTCTGCCAACTCATCCTCCATGTCGGACTTCAAATACCACATGATCTTGCTCTATAACCTTGTCAAATCTGGTCATTTATCGGGACACTTCTCCACCATTGATCTGGGGCCCCCAAATCCTATGGTTGTCGTACATATCGGGCGGATAAGTAGCTTGATGGTTACCCGTCTGATGTGCGTGGCTTTCTCTCTCTTCCATTGGACCCGTGTCACTCGCTGTGTGGCATCAAGTGGTACTTGGTTGAAATTGCTTATCGCCTCGAAGCCCTTCTGATATCCTGCCGGTTTTGTGGAATCCCGCTCCGATGGAACCAAAATAGTACTTTTATGCATTTCATATTCATTTCGGGTCTGGACACTCGGGGCTTATCTTCATCGAAAACTGCCTCTGTTTGCTTAAATTTTCCCCCGTCTTTTCCGGTTGGCACCAATGCGCATTACCATGGTCCGCCGCTCTGCACACTAGAATGTCAGCCCTCATTGATCTGCACTAACCTTCATTGCAACTGTCTGGGGATTCCTTCCGATAGGCTTGATATTTTTAAGATTTGAAACGTTGGCATCAATTTTAAAGAGTTCATGAAAACTTATAGAGTGTTTTAGGATCCAATTAGGATCATTGAATTTCCATTTTAATAGAAACTAAAGCTATAGATGCTGAAAATAAGCGTTCAAATGGAAAGATCTCGAAAAATTAGGCTGATTAAAAAAAAATGGCTCAAAAAACGGTTTCCGGATGAAGAAGTTATGGCTTTCTGAAGAAAAGTTGTTGAAGATGCTGACAAAGTGCGTGAATGTGTGGAAATGAATGATAATGTTATATTTAAAAAAAAAACCCCGCTTTCCGAACATAATTCTAATTAGCTCACTTTTTAAAAAAAAATTATGTGACTCACTTTTATAAATAAGTGAATCACTTTTACAATGGCACTTTATGAGCTATCCACTAAATTGTAACTTAAATGGAAGATAAAGAAACTTTAGAATTATAAGTGACTCACTTTTTATAATGGGTGAGAACACTTTTACATAAAGTAACTTTAAAACATAAGCTACATGTGCTTTTAAAAAAATTAACTCAACAAAAGAAAAACTTGAACCCATGACCTCTATTCTCATAAAGTAACTTTCGACCAAGTGAGCTAGTTTAAAAGGTTAGTAATTTTTGGAAAAGAGGAAGGGTTTTTTTTTTTTTTTTTTAAGTCACTGAAGCTCTCGAGTGCATGCTTACTTGAGAAAACTCTTTTTTTTTCCTACAAAATAAAAAACAAAAAACCTAACATAGACATACAAAAAAAACAAACCTTGTGGCTTGAAGTTAGTTTTATCCAGAAACTAAATATTTTCCTCAATGTTTCTAATTTTCCGAGATCACACTAAGGCGTGGTAGAAAAGAGCATACACATGAGAAAAATCCTTCCTTTCTATTTCTGATTTTTCCAGATCACACAAAGACATGGGGCAAAGAGCATACACAGAAATGAAAGGTATAGATCTGGTAATAAAAAATAGAGAGCTAAATAAACCGAAATAAATAGAAAGAAAAAAACTCAAAATTGCAAACAAACATTGTATACCTCTAGATCTTAAAAATGCGTATCTAGGGCTACCGAAAACCTTTTCGCGTTAAACAAAGGGGGTTCCTCACTAGAACAAATGCTCCTAATGTAATAGAGCAATCCCCTCGACCCGAAAGTTGTCAGAAACAGTAGATCTAGAAAACAACAGACAGATGCAGTTCTACCAGCTTCATATTTGGATCACCAATGGATGCAACCCTCAAATAGCTCTAATACCATGTAGGAATTTATATGGTAAGTTCCTCAGATAGAAAATCAAAGGAAATTGATCACAAATAGATCACAGATAAATACACAAGTATTCTTGACGTGGTTAAAACCCTCAAAGAGGGAAACAGTCGATGGCCTGAACCAACACGACCACTTCAGGTTTACATAAGCTTCTCTCATGAAGGGTTAACCCAAAAATTACACTCCATGCTCTTTGAATAGACATCATGGACCAATTGAGTGTTAAGCCACAGATCAAGTGTCAGTGATACCGAGGAGACAATTAACCATCGGATCACTTCATGTCTAGAACATATCGTGACCATTGGATTGTAAGTTACAAAAGTACATAGTAAAAAAACACACTTTACCTAACTCTACACTAGACCATGTTATACTTAGCTATTTCCTATGTGTCGGAATATCCTAACAGGATTAAATGAATTTAATGGTTTAGAACGTAATAAGATATTTTATGAAAATAAAAGAAGAGGTAATAATTATGTGACAATACTTAATAGAGAATACTTTGTTACAATAATTATGTGACAATATTTGTAAATAGACTTTGTTACAATACCATCGTATTGGCCCATGGTATTGTAACAAAGTATACTTACAAATATGGTAAATTTGGAGTGAATCTCCATGGTTAATAATCGTGTGATGTGTTTTTATAAATGTATATATGTCTAACTTATATATTAATTATTTTTATCAATAATAATAATAATAATAATAATAATAATAATAATTGAGATGCTCTATGACATGGATGCCACTTCACCCAAGGTTTATTCTCCTCCTTTCCCCCCTCCTCTACCCTCTTCCTCTTTTACGATGACATGTTGAATATTCATGAGATATGTAAACCTCGTTAAGCGAGCCTTGGCTCCCTCCAACCATCATTCAAGCTCAACCCCATTAGTGGGCCTTCAAAAATACAATTCTGGCTCTGTTGACACCAATAAGTCATGCTTAGCAAGTAATCCAAAATTGGAGTCAGAAGGAATCCTTGCTTAAAAAAGCACAAGCACGTGCATAAACAAATCGATAAAGATCCCAATGATTCATATTCCTCTAGATAATACATGGATAGTCATGCACTAATCTACAAATTCATAACGATATGGCCAATGGAAAAGTCACTCCATTATATTGCAGTGAAATCGAAGCCAAGAGCCCACTTTGAGGTGAAACTGGGATCAACAGGGCTTTTCATGGTCATCTTCTATAACAACTCTCCTCCTCTCGAAAAAAATTAATACTTTCATTAGTTATGATTGGTACTTTTGGTTGACTATTAAAAATCAGACTTTGCTAATATAATGATGTATATAAATGTTTATTGATAAATAAATAATGAAATTGGAAACATTTGAAAATTGAGCACCTGCAGAAGAGATTCTGGATAAGATGGCTTTCCATGATAAGAATTCTAGAAAGAATTTTGGGTAAACTTAATGGATGGGAGATAAAGATCCATTAAGAACTTAGTTGGATATAAACTGTAAGTTGAGATTAGCACAAAGCATTGTTAAATATAAAAAGCAATATTTCGGTTATAAAATAAAAAAAAATCCCATAAATCAAGACGCTGCTTTAGGGAAAAATCCCACATGGAAATAATGCATAAAATTCCTATTGAAAGGATATGCAGTTGTTGATCTCTTGGTAGAAAAACTAATCTTTACACAGGCATGAACTAAAGAAGAGTAGTTCTATGGTTGGAAGGAGAGTAGAGCTCGATTTGCAAGTGTCTTCTAACTACAAACTTTCTAGTTAGGTTATGATTTACATTAATTTACATAATTTTGGTTAGTGTTGGCTGTAGAATGGTTCTTTGTTCTTAAATTAATGCTTAAATGTAATGTAATGATGGTTGTAATGTTGGATGATTACAAATTAGGAAGAGTACAATAGATTTCTATAAATCCTTTGAGAGTATTATTTTATGGTCAAGATTGTTCTAAGCATATTAAGTATAGTAACGTTGATTTAGATATACCTTCTATAACATGTTCAGTAGAGAAATGTTGTATTGCCAAATTGGAAAAATGTGCATTTTTATTGAATTTTATATTCAAAATAATTTCTAAATATGAGTAGCATATGCACTGCATTATAAATAGAAAGGAATAACAAAAAAATAAAACATTTACACTAGCACTAGATTTCTGTTATCATTTTGCATAAAGATAATAAATACAGGTACATGCTTAGGAAAGGCATAAATAAGTCAAATAGATGTAAACCTTAAAGAAATACTGTAAAAATAGTTCCCTGCCCAAGGAGGGATAGAAAGAAAGTATGTCGGAACGAAACAGAGCTATGTATAGGGGTAGACACTACAACTGGACTATCCGTTTTTGAAAGCTTGTAAGCATAAATCAAGTAGAAATATAACATGTAGAGAAGACCTAGGTACATGGCCAAGACATTGACAAAAAGAGTGGGGCATCCCTCTCGGTTCATAGTTACTCAGTTAGGACAACGAAGGGGGACATTAAGTATTGAGGTGATTATAACCATCTAATTAAGTGCAAATACATTTCATAAAAAATAATAGATTTAACATACTGAACCCAAAAATATGAGGGTAACCAAGGCAACGCACAAAAAAAAATACCCAGGCAGTTAACAGGTACACATTTTTATCTAAAGAATAAAAATGAGAACTTTTGTCCTTGGAGTATGCATGCAGTATACACAATTGTAAAAAACTAATTCAAAGGCCATGAATGGCAAGTCAAAACCACATATTTGGTTTCATAGTAAAAAATATAGATCCTCCATATTACTAGACATAAGATTGCCATGATTCAACTATGTCATAAAATTATATATGATACAATGAGACTAAATGAACCAATGTGTGGAAAAACTGACAAACACTACATTATATCCAGAAAAGAAGAAAGAAAAAAAAACATAGATCACCGAGGCCATAGAAGGTCTCAAGCCATCAAGACTGCCACTGATCCAGGTGGATATTGGTGGCCACCTGCCAAGTCGACTTGGACCTCCACCATTGTCTTTCTCAGCATTTTTAGTTTCCTTAATTGTAGCACAACTTACTATTTTTAGCAGTTTTTCGTGTCCTGAACTTCTGGAGCTGTTTTGAGGCCCTAAACGACGTTTTTTGGGGAATCCAAGGGAAACATGGGTCCATGGAATGGACCGATGTTGCCCGTTCCAACAATGATAGTGCTCAGATAGATCTTTCTAATGAGCTATGGTACGCATCAAACGAAGATCATAGGCCAAAGTTACGACCCCGGGAAGTTGATGTACCAACTTACCCCCAAACAGGGCCCATAGTTTGGCGTTTCATCTCCTAGGGTTAGGTTTTGGAATGTTAAGGGTTTTCCATTGTTTCTCAACAATAAATAGGCCTTCGAGCCTCATTGTACACAGTTCAGAGGCATGTAGCCACCACATCTCTTCTCAGAGATAAGCTACCATCGCCCTAGCTGGTTTATTTCAATTTCTGGTTGTAAGCATATTTCAGTATTTTCCATTAATGAAATGAAGTATTATTTCCGCTGCATCTTTGTGTATATGGTTATCTCTGTAATTTGTTGCGTTCCTGTTTAAATCCGGATCAGTGGTATCAGAGCGGTCTGTTTTTTCTCTGTTTTTCTTTGCATGTCCCCAACAAGGTCGGGATATAAGGAGTTAGGGCTTGAACTGGTTGAACCTTTGCAAGACCAGCCTCGCAAATCCCGACGACCTCCCATGGTGGACGAGAAGAAAGACGAGAGGGCAGGAGATCCCATCAAAATCTTGCTCGAAGAAGCCCTCGAGCAACAACGGAATGCGATGATGGACAACTTTGCCCAGATCCTTCAGCGGCTACCCAGAAGCAACGCATCAGCTTCCAGTAGCTACTCTGGAAACGCCACACCCTTTAAGGTACAAGTTAATTTTGAAATCCCCATATTCGAGGTTCAGATAGACGCAGATGTCGTAGATAAATGGTTAAATCTGCTAGAGGGTTATTTTTCTGTTCATGAATTTTCGAGTCAGGAAAAGATTGATTTTGCTCTTCTCAAAGCAGCCCCCCACGTCAAGGACTGGTGGGAAACATACAACGAGCAGAAGGATGAAAGTACTGGCTCACTATTTTCAGCCGCACCCATCTGGGATTCGTTTCGGGATGCCATCAAGGAGCAGTACTACCCTGTCGGAAGCTATGAGGATGAATACATAAAGTGGACCATGCTGCGGCAGGGAAGGGACCAAGACGTGCCGGAATTCACCAATATTTTCCATACCCTTCGCACAAAGTTGGGTATCAAGGATTCGGAGCAACATTTGATACTCAAATACCATGGCTGCCTGCACAAGTACATCCAGGAAGAAATACAATTCCTAAACATCCCCTCGCTCGGCGCAGCATACCGATATGCCATCAAGGTCGAGCAGAAGTTTAAACAAAAGAAGTGAGACTTTGGATCTGCGAATCCAAAGCAGGGGAAAGGTGCCCCTAAACCACAGAACAAAGGACAAAGCCAAGGCGGGACAACCAAAGACAACCAGTCGAAGCCGCAAGCAAACAACAGCGCCGTGAAACCGAGAAATGACACTGGAAAATGGTGCGAGTTCCATAAGAGCTCCACTCACAACACAAATGAGTGTCGGGCCAAGCAGTCACTAGTGGCTGAGCTAAAGGTTTCAGAATCAGATGCATGTTCTGACTCTGAGTCAGAACCCGATAAGCGGGATGAAAAAGGGAAGCAGATCATTGATGCGGATCCCAACGCCACTGTTGCTACCACAAAGATCCAGAAAAATGAACCCGAAGATCCAGAGGAGGAGGAGCATCTCTTCCACTCCCAGATGTGGGTAAAGGGCTCCCCGATACAGTTCATTGTTGATAGCGGGAGTCAAAAGAACCTCATTTCGGCAGAGGTCGTGAAGCGGTTGGGCTTACCGACCACAGCACATCCAAAACCATACACCATTGGGTGGCTTCACCAAGGACGAGATATTCGCGCAAGCCAGCAGTGTCGCCTTCCATACAACATCAATCCCTTCATGGATGAGGTATTGTGTAACATTGCTCCCCTTGAATTTTGTGATGTATTACTAGGAAAACCATACTTGTGGAAGCGACATGCTGTGTATGAATCAAGGCCTCGTGCTGTTATTATTACATTGGGAAATAAGTTGTTCAGGATACCAGAGGTAGCACCACCTACCGCCATCTCTTTGATTACTGCAAAACAATGCAGTAAGATCATTTCCAAAACCAGGAAATTTGTTTTCCTGATGATACGCCCTCAAGGAAAGAAGCAGACAGTGGTCGTGGCCTCCAAACGGGGTCCCTCTGCACAACAAATACAGATGGACAAGGTTGTGGAGGAGTACGAGGACATCTTCACCTCCCCGGCAGGGGTTCCTCTGCACTGGCAAGTCAAGCACTACATCGATCTGACCCCAGGTGCGCCGCTACCCAATGGACCAATTTATCGGCGCTCCGTTCTGGAGAACGATGAAATCAAGAGGCAGATTCAGGAGCTTCTGTAGAAAGGTCACATCCGTCCGAGTTCATCGCCCTGTGGGAGCCCGATCGTGTTGGTACAGAAGAAGGATGGGACGTGGAGACTCTGTATTGACTATCGGGCGCTGAACAAGATCACTGTCCGTAATAGGTAACCGATCCCATGGATTGATGACCTCCTAGACCAACTAAAGGGGGCGAAATATTTCAAGGTACCAATCGAACCCTCCGATGTGTGGAAGACTGCCTTCAAATCCAAGGAGGGCCATTTTCGAATGGTTGGTCATGCCTTTCGGATTGACGAATGCTCCTGCAACATTTATGAGGCTAATGGATGACATCTTGCGGCCATTCACCAACTCCTTTGTAGTAGTATACTTGGATGATATTCTAATCTTCAACCAGAGTTGGCAAGAGCACCTCCACCACATCCGACAGGTTCTCCAAACACTGCGACAACACAAGCTATGTGCCAATTTGGAGAAATGCACTTTTGGCATGACCCAGGTTCAGTATCTAGGATACATCATTGATGAACAAGGGGTACATGTCGATCCGGCCAAGATCCAAGTCATTCGGGATTGGCCCTCTCCAACCACTCTAACAGAGCTCCGCAGCTTTCTAGGTCTTGCCAATTATACCGTAGGTTTGTGTTGGGGTTTTCTCATATTTCTTGGCCCTTGAGTCAAGTCACCAAGGGCAGGGCGAAAGCAAAATTCTTTTGGTCTGAATCTCAACAGAAGGCATTCAGGGAATTGAAGGATCGCCTCGGCACAGCACCAGTGCTCGCGTTACCAGATTTACAACAACCATTTGAGGTCGAGACAGATGCCTCTGACTATGCTATTGGGGCAGTCCTTACTCAACATGGACATCCAATGGCATATCATAGTGAAACACTTTTAGACACAGTCCGGAAGTACCCCACTTATGATAAAGAAATGTATTCCATTGTACAGGCCTGTGGACAATGGAAGAATTACATTTTGGGGAAGGAAACGGTCATCCACACAGACCACCGACCTCTGCAGTTCATACAGACCCAAGGGAAATTGCAGAATGATCGCCATCAGAAGTGGTCTACATACCTGCAACAGTTTCACTTGAATATCAAGTATAAAAAGTGCAGCACCAATAATGTTGCAGATTGCCTCAGTTGGCCACCGATCATGGCGCTAACCACCGTGCTCAACTCTTGTGGGCACAAGACTGCTGATTGGCGACTTCTCTACAAAAGTGACCCAGAATTCGGCCACACATATCAGACACTCTTGGAGGGTCGGCATGTTGCAGATTTTCACCTCCAGGACGCCCTATTATGCCACCTCGGGCACCTTTGTGTTCCTTCAAGCGAGCGTGCCAAGATGATTTGGGAAGCACACTACAGTCGGGCTGCTGGGAATTTCGGGGTCGAGAAAATAGTGGCAGTACTGCAAAATTATTTCTATTGGTCGAATCTTCGACAGGATGTTGGGAAGTACATCCGATCATGTACTGCCTGTGCCATTGCCAAACCAACCATTGAGAAGCATGACCTCTATACCCCGTTGCCTACCCCTTGTCGACCTTGGGAATCCATCTCCATGGATTACATGTCAGGCCTTCCTTCCACTAAGCATGGAAATGACTGTGTTTTTGTGGTTGTCGACAAGTTCTCGAAGATGGCCATTATGATGGCCTGCAAGAAGAATATCACAACAGAAGCCACTGCTAAACGCTTCTTTGAATGAGTGTGGGTACACTTTGGGATCCCACAGTCTATCATATCAGATCGGGACAGTCGGTTTCTTAGCACATTTTGGTCCAGTCTCTGGTCAATGCTGGACACCAAACTCACGAAGTCCACAGCCTTCCATCCTCAAACTGATGGCCAGACAGAGGTTGTCAACAGGATTATTGTGCACATTCTGCGCATGTATAAATCAAAGCATCCACGCACATGGGACAAGAGGCTCCCCTATGTTCAGCATAGCTACAACTGAGCTCTTCACAGCTCCACTGGCCATAGCCCTTTTCAGGTGGGTTTTGGATTCCAGCCACTATGCCCCATTGATGTGGCCATGCCCCTTGCAGCTACTCACATGAATTCAGCTCATGTCCAGTCCGAAATAGATAAGGCCACCAACTTCATTGAGCGCATCCAACATATTCACCAGCAGGTCCATGACATTCTTGAGAAATCAAATGCCAAGTACAAGCAACGACATGATCAACACCGGGTGCCACACAAGTTTCAGGTGGGCGACAAAGTCTGGTTGCATTTGCAAAAGGAACGCCTTACTGGAGCCTATCGGAAATTGAGACCACTCCAATATGGTCCTTACACCATTACTAAGGCTATGGGAGACAATGCATTTGAGCTCAGCATTCCCCCATTCCTTGGCCTGCACCCAGTGTTCAATGTGGACCACCTTCAGCCATACTTTCCACCATTGCTAGACACATCCGACATTGCAGAACAACTCAAACCCATAGAATTAAATCTAGATTGCATGGAACAAGCTGCAACTGATCGGATCATGGACACACAGATCAAGAACAATCACCAACAGAATATCCAACTGTACCGAGTTATCAAAGCAGGCCAACTCCTTCAGCAGGGAAAGTGGCTCACCAGGGAACAAGTTCAGTAGAAGTTTCCTCATCTCATGGAGGAGCTCAACGCAATGGGGAACATTGCTTCCTAAGGGGGGAGGAATGATCCAGGTGGATATTGGTGGCCACCTGCCAAGTCCACCTGGACCCCCACCATTGTCTTTCTCAACATTTTCAGTTTCCTTAATTGTAGCACAACTTACTATTTTTAGCAGTTTTTCGGGTCGTGAACTTCCGGAGCTGTTTTGAGGCCCTAAACGACGTTTTTTGGGGAATCTAGGGGCAACATGGGTCTGTTAGGACTCCAATATGTACTATTTTGTTATATATTTTGACATCGTTTTACTTTTTGAACCATGAACCTCAATGACTTTTTCATCCACTTTATCCCAAGGTATATGGAAACCTCTTCTTTATTATATGGTTAATCTGTCTTACATTTTATTCCATAATACTCTTATATTTTATCAATTATTGAAGTGCATTGTGGCTAACATAAGTTAAAGATCGCAGATAAAGTCATATGCCTTGATGTGAACAAACGGCTGTAGCTGAAACAGCTGCCTGAGTTGCTGAAACAGCGGACTACGTTGCTGAAACAGCTGGTCCCGATGCTGAAATAGAAAACTCAGCTGCTGAAACAGCCGACAAAGCACGCAAATTCCGATGGGCGTAATTTGCAATTTTGAAGAACTTTTTGTGGAAAATAGCTGTGACTTGAGATACGGTTACCAGAACTATTTTAAAGATAGCATGACTGTTATCTCATTGTAACAGTATCTCTTTGTTTTAAGAAAAACAGAACAGTCTTGTTTCGAACAGAATCTAGATATCCGCTCTTGTGTAAAATTGTAAATGATGTCTCCTCTTTAAAAAGAGGAGACATCATCATTAGAGGGGGCGAACGGTAATTTGGAGGACAGCATTGTGTGAACAGGAGTTAGTCTCCTTTTTGTATGTATCAGTTCTTGACGGATGAATAAAGATCTGTTTTGAGTATTCTCGTTTAATTCTTTCTCTTGGGGAATCTTGTGAGAAGGAAAGGGCCCGCCTTCCTCACAAGATCCACCCCTTTTCCTTCCTGTAGTTGTTTATTTCCTATGTATTTAATTCTGTTGCTGAAACACTAGTTACGTGATTTGTGATACTCTGTTTCTTAGCACTACATGTATTGTTTGCACGAGTAGATGATGAGAGCATGTGCTGAAGATCCCGGTACAGAAGGATAGGGTCTTGCTCCCATTGATTGCCTTCTTTTACTTGCAGTGTGATTGGAAACAAGAGGTCAAGTGCTGAAGATTCCTGTTCCCAGGAATAGGGTCTTGATCTCTTAAGATTACTTCTTTTGCAGTGTGATTAGTGCCAGGCAGCAGGTGCTGAAGTTCCCATTAAGGAATAGGGTCCTGTTCCTGCCATAGTCGAACGATTTCTTTTCCTATACATTTATGTCCCTTTGCTGTAACAGAGAAATTGTGTCTGCTATAAGATAATTGACTTCAGCTTTGATTAAGTAGACTGCTAACTAGTAGATTGCTAAATTTAACAGTTGTGTGTGGCTTTTTCTTACTACAACAGTGAACTGCTTTTGAAATTGAGCATATCCAGTGCGCTATTACCTTTGGAATAAAAAGACCTTCTCGGGTTGACAATTTATGTGGAGCTCGAATTGTGAAAGCAATTAGAGCGACCAACATTTTGGCGCCGTTGCCGGGGAAGGTAATTATAAATTTTAAAAAGCATTTATCCATTTTTCCTAATGTGCAGATTGTATGAGAGGACGAGGAAACCAGAAGAAAAATAACCGCGCAGGTGGCAAAGGCTGGGGAGGACGAAAAACGTTTATTGACGAAATTGTATCAAAAGCTGAATCATCACAAAGATTGAGTTCTCGGAAGTCAAAATTTCAGCGTTCCCCTCAGTCGGATTACAGAACAGAAGAAGTTGTCGGTCCTGAACATACAGAAGAAGTTGTGGGCCCTGAAGATACAGAAGAACCAGCAGTCAGCGCTAAAGAGTCAGAGGAGAGTAGCAAATCAGTAGAACGCGTCGAAGAGATAGTAGAAAGCGCTGGACGTCCAGTAGGAAACATTGGAGAGCCGATAGAGGATTCTGACGATCAAGGAAGCGCAGTAGGAGGACCAACAATGGAAGATAACAATGATGCGTTCCTCTTTGGAGGAGATGAAAATTCCCTTTCTACTTTGGGATTTCCCATCAGCGATCTTCCTGCAGGAACAATGAAGAATATCCCATTATCTGCCCTTCCCAACTTTCATGGGTTATCTACTGAGGATCCTGATGAGTTCCTTTTTGAATTTGATATTTTATGCAGAAGCTATGATTATGTTACTAATGCTCAAAAGTTGAAACTGTTTCCAGCCACCCTAAAAGGGAATGCCTTGAGATGGTTCATGGGACTTGGAAGTCAGGTAATCACAACATGGGAGCAAATGAAACAAAAATTTCTGCTTAAATATCAAGACTATTGCCGGACCAGAGAGAAGAAGGATGAACTGTTCAATATGGCACAAAAATCAGATGAAAGCCTGGAGGACTACATCGAAAGATTGCAGTACAACATACAGAGATCTGATCTTCAGATCTTCTCATGATGAAGCCAAAGTTACGACCCCGGGAAGTTGATGTACCAACTTACCCCCAAACGGGGCCCATAGTTTGGCGTTTCATCTCCTAGGGTTAGGTTTTGGAATGTTAAGGGTTTTCCATTGTTTCTCAACAATAAATAGGCCTTCGAGCCTCATTGTAACACGGTTCAGAGGCATGTAGCCACCACATCTCTTCTCAGAGATAAGCTACCATCGCCCTAGCTGGTTTATTTCAATTTCTGGTTGTAATCATATTTCAGTATTTTCCATTAATGAAATGAAGTATTATTTCCGCTGCATCTTTGTGTATATGGTTATCTCTGTAATTTGTTGCGTTCCTGTTTAAATCCGGATCAGCCACAATGAAGTGGAAAGCAAACAAGAAATAGTGAGGAAGAGCAGTGGACCTCTTGTGGATTAGAAACACCAAGAAATGACCAAAATGAGAAGATAAACGACCTGGGAAAAGAGACCATCACAGCGATATGCTAGGAAGACAAATGTAGCCGAGAATGATGACCTTGAACCCAAATATGGGAGCGTTTTGATACCTGTGAGAAGTGGAAAATAGAAAAATGTCTTCATGAACAATACCTAGCATAGGAAAGTGGAAACCAAAGTGTTAGAGTCGGTCTAGTCAACCCTTCGTCAGAGATCAAAACTCTTTGTGCATTTCAATTTTAGGGGTCCTGCTCCATTCACTCAGCTACATTCCACTAGGGGTATGCCATGGTCTAACGGAGAAATTAATGCTAATCAGTTCCCTTCATCTCTGGCTCCTGCTAGCTCAGGTCTTTTGTCAATAATCACCAAAGTCCATGACAGTCAAGGTCTGGTCCTTTACAGGACAAAAGTCATTTTCTATGTTTGGGTCTAGGAATTCATCAATTTGGTCTTTGAAACATGTCCATTAAAGCCATGCAGTCCAGAGGGAGGCCCTTACATAGCTATGGTTTAGAGAGCTTCATCTTCATGTGGATAGACTTCGAATTTTCTTCAAAACTATGTTTTGAAGAAAAGTCAAACAGTGTCATTTATGACAAAATTTTCCAAAAAATCGCCAGTTGACTTTTTCAGATGCAGTCATGGTTTCCATGGCCAAATGCCCTATCATACAGCCCTTGCAAAGATGCACTGAAAATTTCATCATTTGAGCCAAAATTTCAAAGAAAAAGTGAAAATCAATGTGTTTTAAAGTCAGTGAAAAAGTTTAAAACACAACATTAGAAAATGGGTTTTCAAGGAAGAAAAAATTAAACCCATCTCTTCCAATGCTATATACATGTTTTTATCCAAATCAAGGGCATTGTGCTATTACAAGCTTTGGAGAGACATTGTAAAGGTGTGAGGGCAAAATCATGAGCGTTTGAGTCAGTGGGAGCTGGTTTTAGAGGGCGCGGCGCACATACCCAGGAGCGCGGTGCACACAGAGGGCACATCGCACACGCAGCCTGCCCCTAGTTCAAACTTTCTAAGGGAACGACACATACCCAGCGCGTGACACATTGGGTTTTGTGCACGGCGCACACAGACTAGGGGCCGGAAAAAGTTGCCAAAGCACTCCAAATTTTGGTGAATGCTATCAAATGGTGTTTATAGAGATGTTTGAATGTCACCAAAATGAATAAGGTCAACCATAAGAAATCACCAAGAAAATGATGGTAGGGTTGTTAAATGTGTTGTTGGTGCCAAGGTTTCACTCCACTCACCTTTTTTCCCTCACCTATCATTTTTCCCATCCTCCCTTTATCATTTTTCCTAAAACCACTGCCCTAAGTCACTACCAAACCCTCTCCCTATCCCTCCACTATTCGGTCAACAAAAAATCACCATAAGACAAGATCATTGTGCAAGCAAGGAGGTGGAAGAAAGGTGCAAGGTCAAAGAGTTGAAGAGTGAAGTGATTAGGAGAAATTTAGGGTGATCTCAGAGTGTGCGGCGCACACACAAAGGAGCGTGTCGCCATTATTGGGCGCGGTGCACACAGAGCCCATCCATTCTGTAAATCCGCCACTAGCGCAGCGCACTTTGCGCGCAACGCACATGGATATAAAGCCCAGAAACCAACTAATTCGCCCAAAAATTTTGTGGATGCTCATCAAATTTGAAAGGTAGGCAACCTACCTCCACTCTTGCATCAAACTTGAAAGGAATAGCATGGTTTTAGGATTATAAATCAAATGCAAAATTTTTTATAAAGCCAACAAAAGAAGACACAAAGAAAACATGATCCTAGGGTTTGTGCTACAGTGACAGTGTTGCCAAGGTGATTCCTACCCTACCCCCATTACTCATTCCCCTATGCTATTGTCCCTATAATCACTACCCTAACCCTACCAAAAAATCATACTCCCTTTCCTCTCTCCCTATTGCTCAAAAAACCCCAAACCCTACCCCATCAACACTATACCCAAAATACTACCAAGTCCCTGACAAATCTCTCCCTTTAACCCCTATTCCCATTACATCATTCCCCTCCCAATACTCCCTGTTTTATTGTTCCCTTGGTGGCAGATTGTCAGAGCAACTACCAACTTCATTGGAATCAAAGGGAAGCATAAAACTCATGGTAAAAACAGTAGTAATGGCATCCGAAGTTTCATTAGAATATGAGGAAGAGACCCACAGTGATATAGCTTCAGCAGAAAGGGCCCACAGGAGACATCACCAAAGTGGCAGACATCTTAGAGATGAGCCAAACACCCTCACCGAGTTGCAGGCATGCCCTATGGCTATGTATTGTTTCTAGCACTTAGCATTTTTTAAATTTTGTCAGAGGGTGGCAAATGTCAGAGTTCATCATGAGTTAGCCCGTATTTTTGCACTTCATCTACATGGAGGACAGTCTATCTTGGCTGGGGTCACTTTCACATTGACACCCGAAACCATATCAGTGGCAACAGGCATACCAAACATTGGAGAGTAGTGGCATAAGATAAGAAGGTGGAGAGGCATCATTATGAGCCTTACATCAAGGACAACTATTTGAGCCACCTCACGAGAGTTTTTCCATTCAGATTTTTGAGAGATGAGTATGCTCTGCTCATGAAATTGATCATGAAGTACTTCAGTTGTGAGGGGAGGTTTTTCTTGCCTTTATGCCTCTCAAATCAGGTTTCTGATGCACTTTACCAGGGTGCGGATGATGAACCTCCCATTTTTCATCTGTGGGAACATAGAGAGGATGAAGAATTTCATGCAGCACAAGACCCCTCGATAGCAGCTCAATAGTGTTTATCACTTTTCCCTTATCCGGATTTTGGTGGACCATCAGTTGGGATTGCAGGGTATTGCTTGGGAGGACTTCATCTCCCATGACTTCTTCAGCGCTCCACAGGTGGTATCAGAGGTAGAGCATGAGATAGGGGGCCCATCTCATCAGTATGAGTGACATGAGACTGCTACTATGCTAGTATATATAACCTATCAGAGAGGCAGTAGACCCTTATTTGCAGCAGAAAAGCGAGTGCTATCTCCACCCGGGGTGGAAGGGGCCTCGATTCCAACATTAGCATCACAGGAGCAGGGCAAGGGTAAGGAGACAGTGCAGGAGGAAGGGCCATCAGGTGAGCGAGAGACCGAATTTGTTCTCCTCCATGATGATGAGACAGATGCAAAACCAACAAATGCGAAGCTTACAAAGATCATCTAGGAGCAGCAGTCAGTGATTGAGTCATTATCCCTTGACTTGGAGAGGGCCAAGTGGAACATGAAGTGCCTGGAGCAGAGCAACAAGAAGCTTGAGGACCAAAAGACGATCATGGAGCTGTAAAACATTCGTGAGCATCGCCAAGCTGCTCAAAGAAGAAGGGTTGCGCTCACATCTTTGGAGCAAGCAATCAATGAGGATTGGGAGGCCAACCTTGAGAGGGTCAACATGCATTTGGAAAGGCTGCATGTTACACTAAAAAAGCTCACCTTGACTACTTACAGTTAGTATGGCTCAAAATCAACAGTCATGCTACCCTCTTAGGCAAGTCTTATGCCTCTGTCATCCATCTCAAACTCAAAGAAGAGAGAAAGTCTTGTAAAAATTATGTTTATCTCTGGGGTCGCAGGTTCTCTCTAGCCTTACCTGCGGGGACGCAGGCCATGTTCACAAAAGCTGCGTCCATGGACGCTCTGTATGTTAAGGGACAGGTGCGTCCTTCTGTAAAAGGCAAAATGCGCAAGTTTTATCTTGAGAAAGTTACTTGTGGTTACTTCTAGAACATTCTAGAGGTCGGTTTGATGAAATGGATGCGCCTCCAGTTGGTTCATGTATCTCTATTAAGAGGGGACTTATAACATCAATAAGGGAGCTATCCCACCCATAGAGGGGGATGATCCCATTGATAGTGGACCTGAATAACCTCTTTACAGCACTATAAATAAAGACATTGAGCCAGAAGGAAAGGAGGTTGGAGCTACACATTTTCTTTGGGTAAATGCTGCAGGATTTAGGTCTTCCATTAGAACCTTTGTGAGGAGAGATTGTCTTTACATGATTCTACTTGGAAGTGGGTGAGCTTTGTCAAAGTAGAGGAAAACACTTGATGGACCCTGGGAGGAACTTGCACAACACCAAGGCCAGGTTGTAAGAGTTTCTTTGTTTCGTTATTAATACAAACTGGTTTATTTTTCTCAATAGCTTGTGTTAATGAGTTATTTCATGTGTTCCTTGGTCTGCATGTTGAATGTATGTTTTATTATATGAAATACAAGTGCTTGGTAATTGTTTGATTGTTTGTGGTTGCAGGAATTGACTTGAAGGAGGAGCTCATCTGGATCGTCAAGAACGGACTACAACAACAACGTTTTGGAATAAGGTAAGCCTAAACACTTGTACTGTTCATGTTGTAAAAGGTATATTTAGAGAAAGATCACTCCATTTTGTCTTGTTTGTCGCTAGAGAGTGTAAACTCCTAGGGAGGTCAGTTGTGTCAGCCCAAATGACTTTTTCCGCCACGACAAATTGGCGACTCCGCTGTGGAATCCATTAATGAATGAGTCTTTTCCTTTATATGAACTTTGCTCTGAGAAAATCATTTTTATTTTCTGGTTTTTGACTGTGAGAATTAGTATTTGGGTGGCTTAGCTGTAGATTTAGTTAGCTTTAGTTTTTCTTCCTTTTTCCAGAAGGACGCACCCTCTGTATACTGCACAGTGCGTCCTTGGACGCGCAGTTGCCGTTTGCACAGAGCGAGCCCGCACCTGTGACAACGGGTGGCCTGCGTCTTCCTGTAAAAGTCAAGAAAATTTCATTTTTGCTTTAATTTCTTTTAGATTTTGATTTTACTTAGTGTTTTCTGCCCAGATCCTTTAGTACCCTGTCAAGAATTCTCACCTGAACTGGTTTTGTGAGCTTTGAGTGTTTTAGTGAATTTCAACGAAGTTTAGACCTAGGGTTTTATTTTTGAATAGGTTCTGTAGTGACTTTGAGCGTAGAAAGTTGTCCAGCCTTAGATCTCTCTGGTTAGTCAGCCTTCTTAGAAGTTGGGCCTGTCGTAAAGTCTCCTTGTTTGAGCAACTTGCCATTTAAGTTGTTTTGGGTGAAATTTCGAATTGCTTGTTTATAAAGTGTTGATTTCCATTTTACAAAAAGAACAAAAAGATTAGAGTTTTGTTTTGGCTAGTTTTTGGTTCTGCAATAAGCTAGTCCTTGATTTGATTGTGATCAAGTAAAACACCTTAGAATAATCATTGTTATTTTTGGCCTCGTTAGAATTAATTAGAGTAAATTTGCTTTTAGTTTGCTTATGAGTGGATTTTCATAGATTTTGATAGTTGTTAAAGATTGATTTTTGGTTATATTAGATTTGTTTGCTTTATTAAAAGAAAAATTTAAAAACATCTTCTTTAAAAGTCTTGTTTCAAGTAGCTTTTTGTTTTTCAAAGAAGAAAAGAGTTTTTTCGTGCATGTAAAGAGAAGTTATGTTTTTATGCTTGGAAAAGAAAATCGAATTGTTTCTTTGATTGTCTTCAATTAAGGAGTTGCTTTTATAAAGATTGCATTCTCTCAACTTTTTAGTTAAAGCAATTCATCGAAAAAGAAAAAGTAGCGGATAAATCATCCTGGGTGCATTTTGTAGTGGTTTCGAGTCGAGTCAACACACCACTAGTTTCACTTCCATCACCTTTTGACTTAAGGAACGACCTTAAAAGTAACGCTTAAATTAAAATTGAAATAGTAACTTTTATTTTCTAGGGCTCTGAAGCACCAACATAGCTTAGGCTAGGGTCTTGGAGTAGGTGAGTACTTAACTCTCCAAGACTACAAAACCAAACAGTTAGTCTATCTTGAGTAGAACAAATCCAATTGTTTCAGTTACATTCTGGGAAAGCTCCTCTTAAAGGAGAAGCACGAGCTCGTGTCCGAACCAGTGAGGGGATCATTCCTCCCTCGTTGGGAACGACGCCAGACAATACGTATTAAAAACGGTAAACCTCGGATTAACCATTGTCGAGGAGCCAGGGGTCACTTATCGGTAAACCTTGGATTACTGTCAAGGAGCCGGTAAGGGGATTGAGCTTGTTACTCTGCCCTTGCGTGCTGTCGGAGTTTAGACTGTTCCCACAGGTGTAATTGCTGTGATTGGTAACCTTAGTGGCCATAATATCTAGGATTCAGGTGACGGTGGAGGGAAGGTCCCACTGTACCTGGAGCAGACGTCGGCTATACTCACTTGGATTTTCTGGGGGGTACGCTTCACTTCGAGACGGTTAAAGTGGAGGTACTTGGTCCAGTCTATTCATTAAGGAGGTTTTCGGCGTAACTGTTCCACCGGCCATTTCTGTACTGAATCCTGCGAGGTTGGACCTAATCACCAACTAGCGCTTTTGGTCCGGAAGATACTGTTTGTGTGTGCTTTGACACTCTAGATTATTTAGGCGTGTGCTTCAAATTTGTTTGGTTCTTTAGAAGACTTAGGTGGTTTGATTTGAAATTTTTTACTTTGTTTTCGTGTGTTGTAGTTAAAATCATTAATTGTGGCGGAATTACCGAGACGGTCCCGTCGCATTGCGGGCCAGTCTCCTGAAGTTGTTTCTGTGGCCGAATTGTTGAGAAGATCTCGTGAACTTAGGGGTTCACCTCCTCGAGACGACCCCAGTAATTTAGAAGGTTTAAAGGTCCTTGTAACTCCTCCTAGTGGCAGTAGAGTAGGTTCACCTGAAGAAGGAGAGTCTGCCTTGGTAGTCCATCCAGATTACCAAAGTTTAGAAACAGGTTACAATCCCGAAGCTGTTACAGTTTCCGAGCTTACTGGTAGTTTTTCATCTGCCAGTGAAACAGGCGAAGAACCTGAAATTTCCGAACCTGTTACTCCAACTCCTAGTGTTCCTGGTTCACCAAGAATAGAAAGAATTATCACTGAAAATCTTCCTGTTGGATTAATTGCTATAGAAGAACTTGTTCCAGAGGAAGGAATAGGCGTTTCTGATTCTGAAGATCAAATTACCCTTGACTTAAGGGAGCGTGAATCCATCTTTTACAGTCCTCCTAGAAGTGAACCTTGGTACCTTGCATTAACCAATTTTTTAGACAACTCAGTAGGTTTTTCTACACCTCGTACTCCCTTTCCACCCGGAGGAATTCATACTCCTGTAAATATGTCTAGTGAGTCATCTGTGTTTACACAAAGTCTTGAATCATTTTTATATGGTGGTCCTTCTGTTCCTGCTGGGTATCAATCACTTTCTGGTACCTTTTCAGGAGCATCTCCTCGACCCATTGATCATGGGTTATTAGTTGGAAACAGTGGTAATATACCATTGAGTATAGGTGATGTTTATATGATGTCAGGTTCAACTCCCGTTAACCAACCTCAAAGTGGCCAATTACCGCCTGGGGGGCAACCTTCGTTAATGCCTGGGGGGCAACCTTCGTTAATGCCTGGGGGGCAACCTCAAGGTACTTCATTCGTGTCTGGGGGACAACCTCAAGGGTATCAACCCCAAGGGTATCAACCCCAGCCTCAATATGTACCCCAAAGTCAACCTCAGTATCAGTGGCAACCTCAAGGATGGCAACCTCCAGGGTATCATCCCCAAGGGTATCAACCCCAAGGGTACGTACCCCAAGAGTATCAACCTCACGGATACTAACCTCAAGGTCAAGGTCAACCCCAGTACTCGTATTTACCTCAAGGTTATCAACCTACAGGTCAATACCCTGGTCAAAGTTATCACCCACCTCAAGGGCAATCATATGGGACTGCACCTTACAGTTATCAACCCTATCCTCAATACGGCTATGGATCTCAGTATCCTCAACCTGTTACGAGTCAATACCCTGGATTGTTAACATGGGATCCGTCACAGGGTCAACAGATGTTGCAGCCAAGTATACAGTCGGCACCTCAAGCAGGACAACCTGCAGTTCCTGGTCCACCCCAGCAACCGCAACCTGTCCAGTCAAGTGTTCAGACCCCTGTAACTTCGGTAGTTACTCAGCCGCCAATTGCCCCTGGCACTCCACCTCACACGACTGCAGCAACTACCGCTACATCTACCATGGTTACTTCTGGAGTATCGGCAGCTCCGGTTTCTACAGTCCCTGTAACCACTCCTCAGACATCTGTACCGTTGTCTGGATCTACAGTCCAAACCACAGTCCAGATGCCTGTAGGACCTCCTGGTACAAGTACGGTTGTTACTACTCAACCTCAATTTGTTCAACCTCCGTACCAGGGACCGTATCAACCTGTGCAAGCTGCCCAACAACCGGCTTACCAGTATCAACCGTATCCTGGTTACACTTATCATCAACCTCAGCAACCCCAGTACGGTCCGGTTAATCCTGGTTTTCCAGGAGGATATAATATCCCAAATGCGACTCCTGTTCCTAGTTATCCTGGATATCCTCCTCCTGGGGCTGGTATTGTGACTCAGAATTTTAGAGATCCTAACCGGCAGTTACCATTTATTGCGACTTTAGATTTACCCGACTTGACGCGCCTAACGAACGATCCAATTCAATATCAACAGTTCTGGCCGCCAATGCCAAATAAGTTGCCCAACGATATACCCAAGTTCGAAGGTAAGTCTGGAGAGGATCCATCCAATCACGTGATGACTTACCACCTCTGGTGTGCATCAAATTCCATCTCAGATGATTCTATCCGCTTACGTCTTTTCCAGCGTACACTCATTGGTCTCGCGGCCAAGTGGTACATTGAGTTGCCACGGGCCTCTTTTTACAACTTTAGCCAGTTAGCTACCTCGTTCTTAACTCATTTTCAGTTACCAGTCAGATACGATAATGGTACGGAATTATTAACTTCGCTAAAACAATCGACATCCACGTACATTTCTGATCACATCCATGAGTGGAGACGTCGAAGGAGATTAGTGAAAGTTTTTATCCCAGACCAAATCTTAGCTGAATGGTTTGTCAAATCATTATTACCACGAATTACTGAAGATGTAGCTAAGGCTGGAGTAGTTACTGAGGAGCAAGTCATTGCTCAAGCACAGTACCTTGACTTAGTTTATACTCAGTCAGGTACGTTACACGAGAAAATACCGGATCTTCCTAAGTCAAACCAAATCGCTGCTGCTCCTTCGGGATCTCATGCCGCTGATGGTATGATTGGTATCATGACTACGAAGAGCAAGAAGAAGTCTTCCAAGGCTTCAACTACTCCAATTATCACTTTGCCTGATTCTCCGACAGGAGAGTCTTCTCCTGAACTCACCGCCGACATTCACGCCGTAGAGTCATCTGCGGCCAAACCAAAAAATGGTGGAAAGAAGAAAGGGAAAAAGAAGGCCAAAGCAGACAAGGCTCCAAAGGAGAAAGTAGAAAAGTCGGAAACCAATGACGAAAAGCGCAAACCTCGTTATCCTTGTCTCATTTGTGAAGAAGATCATTTTACGAGAGACTGCCCTCATCGGGCCGAGGTAGTGAAAATAGTTAAAGGTTCCGCCACTCCTGCTGTGTTAAAGAATCCATTTCCAGAGCAGGAGAATAAGATGATAGGTTCTTCTTCGAATGCCAGTGAAGAACCCATTTTGATGATGTCTCATGTCAGGATTGCGACTCGATCGCAAGATTATGGTAGTAAGGCTCCTGTTGATGGTAAAGAAGCAGAATCTTCTCACTCTAACCCATCAACCTCAACTCCTGGTTCCGATCCACTACAGATCGAAAAACCTAACCCAGACTTAGTGATTAAGCCGCCCGCCAAGGGTGTACTTCGAAGGTCTGCTTTCAATCCACATGCAAGAGCAGCCCAGAATTACAACATTGTTGAGGATTTAGCTGTTTCACCTTCAGCAATGTCGGCACTCGAAGTGCTACAATCATGTCCAGCACAACGAAAATTGCTTTTGTCGGCTATTGGAGCTGTCGATGTTCAGGACCCGAACCTAATGATCTTTGATCTAGAAAATAGTACACCACGTCTCCCTCATCAAATGGCTTTCCAAATCCCAGTGATAGTCAAAAACAGGCCTATTCATCGGACTGTGATTGATGAGGGAGCCTCTACGTGTATTATGTCAATTCAATGTTGGAGATCGCTTGGTTCTCCTTCGTTGAACCAATCCCCCACCATCCTTAAGGCCTTTGATGGCCGTGGGTTCCGTCCGTTTGGTATTTTGCAAGAGTTGCCTATAGGGGTTGAAGGTAAAACCGTTAGTCTGGATGTGGAAGTGGTTGATGCCCCTCTAGACTACAACCTTCTTTTGGGTCGAAGTTGGTCATATGCAATGACAGTGATCGTTTCATCGGTCTTCATAGTCATTAAGTTTCCACACAACGGTAAGATCGTGACTATTGATCAGCTGACATACTTTTCATCCGACCCATCCTCTTCAGAAACTATCCAACATGTTGGTAAAACGACAATCCCTTACAAGGACATTGGTGTAGGTTTAGTTAAGGATTCCGGTTTACTTGGAATTTTTCCTCTTCCTCCACTCAATGTAGATCCTTCATTTGCAACGATTCATATGATCACGTCAGAAAACATTATTCACGATGATCCTTGGTATGTTCCCTCTGACTCTGAGCTAGATTCACTCGGTGATGTTATGCCGTTGAGTCCGTATGAAATTTCTTATAAAGCTCTTATGTCTTTTACCGACTTTCATTCAACCGAATCCGACCAAATGAATGTGGTCAGTGAAGAGTCACTTTTCACCTCACCTTTAGAATGGATAACGTTTCCCGAAGAAGTGTCATCTGACGAACGACTTCGCGAAATCCTAAGTGTAGATGATCTACCATGGGAAGATCTCCATCACAGATCTTCGTTTTTACCTAAGGGCGATGCATTTGAAAATGATTTTTCATCTATCTTTACCGCTGATTATGTCAAAGACGCTCAGGGTCCAACGAAACATTCTGATTCAGAGCTGAATTTAGGGAATATTTCTCGTACTGTTCCCATTGATATATCAGTGAAGCCTGGAATTGAGGAGAACATTCATATAGGTGCCGCATGTATTGAAGAAGAAATCGAAACTTACAAGGCCCTATTCCGAGAATTCCGCGACGTGTTTGCCTGGTCCTACGAGGAAATGCCAGGAATTGATCCTGCCATTGTTGTTCATGAAATCAAAACCTACCCGGATGCTAAACCCATTCGGCAACGGTTGCGTCAGATCCACCCTCGAAAAGCAGCTGCAATTAAAGCAGAAGTCGAAAAGCTGTTGAAATCAGGTTTCATTTATCCGATCCCGTTAACGGATTGGGTATCGAATATTGTTCTCGTCAATAAAAAACAAGGAACAATAAGAATCTGTATCGACTATAGGGATATTAATCGAGCTTGTCCAAAAGACAACTATCCTATGCCTTATATCGATCAAATAATTGATGATTGTGCCGGAAGTGAGATGTTTTCCTTCATGGATGGTTTCTCAGGCTATAATCAAACCAATATTCTACCTGCCGACCAACCAAAGACGGCATTCATTTGTCCATGGGGGACATTTGCTTATTGCAAATTACCTTTTGGGCTTAAGAATGCCGGTGCTACTTTTCAACGGGCCATGTCTTATGCATTTCATGACATCAAGCACATTGTGCAACCCTATCTCGATGATTTGCCTGCTCATTCTTTACGTCGAGCTGATCACCTTGTCCATCTACGAGCAATCTTTATGAGGTGTAGGCATTATCGAATTCGGTTGAATCCCCACAAGTGTGTTTTCTGTATAGAAACAGGTCGATTGTTGGGATTTGTTGTTTCCAAAGCCGGCATTCGCATCGATCCCTCGAAAGTCGAGGCTATCATCCAATTGCCTCCTCCTTCGAGTTTGCGCCAACTCCAAAGTTTGCAAGGGAAAGCGAACATTTTACGCCGATTCATCCCTAACTACGCCGAGGTCACTAAAGGTTTTACACGGTTGTTGAAACAGAACGTACAATTCTTTTGGGACGAGATTGCCCAACAATCTTTTGATGCACTAAAACACGCGTTGACCCATGCACCGTTATTGCATCCTCCCAACTACAACCAGGATTACTTCTTATACCTCGCAGCTTCGCATTCCACCATTGGAATGGTGTTAGTTCAAGAAGATGAATTCAAGGCAGAGCATGTGATATATTATCTTAGCATAACCTTAAATCCAACTGAGTTAAAATATTCGCATGTGGAGAAATTGGCCCTGGCAGCAAGGAAAATTTTAAGAACCCCCCCTAAATTTATAAATATAATAAATGGGCGAATCTCCATGGTATATAGGAAAAATGGAAGGCAATTTTATCAATAATATAATATTTATATATAATTTTTTGGCGAATCTCTCACCAGGCATGGCGAATATTTTACTCAATTATAAAATCTTGTAAGATCTTGGCGAGTCTTTCACTAAATAATAAAACTTTGTAAAGTCCTAGTGAATCTTAGCATAGGCTACATGCTGGTTTAATTCCCCCATTTAAATAGGCTACATTCCAGGTGAATACCATGGGTCAATACCGTGTGCCATTATGGTGAATACCATGGGTCAATACCATGTGCCATTTTTGTTTTTATTAATTCTAATATTAGGGTTAATAATGGTTTTTTTGTATGGTATTAATAACAATCTAGTCCATGGTATTTGTCCCATAGTATTTTGGCCATAGGTTTCACCTAAATATAACCCATTTTTTTAGTGTTCGTAAATATAAGGTGACTTATGGAGTAAATATCAAAAAAAAATTATTTGTTTACCATACCTCTCGTTTATTTATATTTTTATTAATTTACCATACCTCTTTTACAAATATGGTATTTGGCCCATAGGATTCACTTAAATAAAACCTCTTTCTTGAGCCTTCATAAATAGAACGAGGGTTATGGACTAAATATAAAAAGAGGTTTTATTTATTTACGATACGTCTCCACTTTACTTATATTTTTATTTGTTTACAGCCTTACATGTGTGACTTATGGAGTAAATATAAAAAAATGTTTTATTTATTTACCATACCTCTCATTTATTTATATTTTTATTAATTTACCATACCTCTTTTATAAAAATGGTATTTGGCCCATAGGATTCACTTAAATAAAACCTGTTCTTGAAAATGGGCGAATGGATTCACTTAAATAAAACCTATTCTTGAAAATGGGCGAATGGAAGGTTGTAAGTCCTAATTTCAAGGGCTAAATTTACCTTTTTTACCCTCTCCCTTAAAATAAGGTGGGCTATTTGAGGTGATTTGTAAAAATGTACTATGATACTAAATATTCGCCCACTAAAAATTTAAAACCCCTTAATTTCGCCAAAGGGCGAACATTCGCCCCTAAAATTATCCTTGCCTGGCAGCCGTTCAAGTTGTCCAGCGTTTTCGTCACTACATTCTTCTCCGCAAAACTACGGTTATTTCGGATTGCAACCCTATGATTTATATCTTGACAAAACAACTGCTAGGGGGCAAGTACTCTAAATGGATCGTCATCCTGCAAGAGTTCGACTTGGAGTTTGAGAAATCCAAGTCTAAGAAATCTTTAGTTTTCGCGGAATTGATGTGTGATTTCCCAAGTGCTGACTCAGAGACTGTGGCAGAGGAGTCCCTTGCGGACGAATCTTTGTTTTTTATTAGCACTGTAGATCCGTGGTATGGGGATATAATCATTTATCTCCAAACCCAAACCTTTCGGCCTGAAGCTTCCAAGGAAGACCGTCGAAAAATTCGGTTTCAATCCCAGCAATACAGAATTATTGGAGATACACTTTATCGCCTGGGGGCAGACTTAGTTTTTCGACGTTGTTTAACTCACGACGAAGTTGAGAGAGTTTTGAATGATTGTCACTCTGGAGCATGTGGCGGTCATATGTCTGGGTATGCCACAGCTCAGAAGGTGTTGCGCGCTGGCTATTTCTGGCCGTCTATGTTTAAAGATTGTATCCTTGCTGTCAGAAAATGCCACAACCGTCAAGTGTTTGATCGAAAGATGCGCGCTCCACCTGCTCCTCTCCACCCTATAATTTCCGCTGGTCCATTCGCCAAATGGGGTATTGACTTTATTACTTGTAACCCTCACTCGGCCGGGGGGCATGCATATATCATCCTCGCGGTTGATTATTTTACTAAGTGGGCCGAGGCGATGCCTACATTCGACGCAAGCGGCAAGACAGCTGCAGTTTTCGTATTTAATCATATCATAACTAGGTTTGGTGTCCCACAAGCAATCATTACTGACCATGGGAGCCATTTTCGAAACGTCATGATGACTGAGCTTACAAGCCAGCTTGGTTTGCGCCATGATAGCTCTACACCTTATTATCCGCAAGCCAACGGTTTGGTTGAGTCAATCAACAAAGTTCTAGTCATCATGATTCGACGGATCATTGGTATCCATCAAACGAATTGGCATAACATGTTATTTTCGGCGCTATGGGCATATCGAACTTCAGCGAAAAATTCAACAGGTTTCACCTCTTTTCAGCTAGTTTACGGCTTAGAAGTTGTGTTACCTATTGAATGCGAAATCCCATCACTTCAAATGGCTGTCGAATTACTTCCAGCTACTTCTGAAGAGGAGAAACGGCTGTTATACTTGGCTAAATTAGATGAGACTCGACGTGACGCTACTTTAGCTATCGAGACTCACGCAAAACGAATGAAAGCCCAGTACGATAAAAATGTAACTCCTCGAAGTTTTTCGGAAGGAGACCTACTACTATTATATGATCAAGCTAACGATAAGCTAGGTGCCAGAAAATTCGCTCCCATGTGGCATGGGCCCTACATTGTAAAGCGAAAGCTAGCAAAAGGGGCTTATGAGCTAGTTGATTTTGATGGGGACTCTTTGGGCAAACCCAGAAATGGACTTTACCTAAAGAGGTATTATGCTTAAAATGATGGATGGAGAAATTTTTAGATAGGTTAGATTTCCTTTCTAGCTAGCAAGTGTGTTAGTTTAGTCAGTGTGCTTAGTATAGCGAGTGTGGTTTTTGTCATTATTCTGGCTTATCTTGGTTTTACTCTTGATATTGTAGATGTCGACGCCTCTCCAAACATACATTGGATTTGCTGATGGTGCTTGTCATAGTACACGGAATATCTCTTCCGCAGCTTGGGTTATCTATTCACCCTCTGAAGAGTTAGTTTCTATACATGGGGTAAGCCTCGGTCAAACAACGAATAACATTGCAGAATATAGTGCAGTGGTTGAATTATTATCCGAATCTATTTCATTTGGAATTCGACGTTTGATTGTGATGTTAGATTCTGAACTTGTTGTATTACAGCTTAATAGAGTTTATGCCATTAGAAATCCTGTGTTGTTAAGGTTGTTTTTGAGAGTGCGTCTCTTGGAACGTGAATTTGATTACATTGAATATCAACATATTCCAAGGTCCCTGAATACATTAGCAGATGCAATTGCTTCTCGAGTGTTGGACAGACATTTATAATAATCATGCAAGTAAATTTAAAGACATTTCATCATACATGTTAAACAAGATAAGCCGGTAATAGTGATATATATAGATAGAAGTGTGTCCAAAAAATATATACATCGTCTTCGATCATAGGTTGAAAACACCTTATGATCGGCAAAATGACAGTACAAAAAGTCAAAAATGTCACATGTGACTACAAAAGTGACTAGTCAATCACTGGTGGTGCTCTCTATACGACACCACTGCGCGGGCTACCTTGCGCAGAAATCTCCTAAACGGTCCAGGGACCGCGACTACAAAACGCTGAAGCCTGATAGGAATGTCGTCCATAGTAGTCTCAGGTATGTCTACCATGAGACGATCTAGGTCATGCTTCAACTCAGCTAGTACATCTGCGGCCGCGTCCTGTGGGGCCGGTGCCGGTGCAGCTGGATATCGTCTATCATAAGGCCGGAGATTGGCTGGACGTTGTGGACTAACATCTGCATTTTTAAAATTTTACTGTTAGTTTGAGACGATATATATGAAAAATAAAAAATACATAACTAGAAAACTTGTGAAAATGAAAGTACCTCTGTCGTCCCATTGTTCTCCCTGTGGAAGAACCATGTCCGGATCACCTCTGAAATCCATTCCGGCATATGGAAAGTCTTGTATCACAAAAAGCTGGCCCTCTAACCAGTCAAAGTAACTGTCTGAGAATCGAACCACTGCCGCGCCCTCGTCAGGATGCCGGGCCATCACCGCAACCCATTGTATCAACCTTGGCTCCCGAGGACCCAAGTCATCAACAATGAGTTGCTGAGGGATCAGCATTGGAACTCTCTCCAAGGCAAAGCTCATGACTATAGGCCCATATCCAAAAGTCTTTAGTCGTCCGTTCTTTGCCTTGGTCAGTTGGCTCTTCATATGAGCCGACACAGCTTCACACCAGTTGAAGATGGTGCCTTGGTAACAGTTAACTGCCATCCGCATTTGGGATCCGGAAGCAATGTGCAAAGCGGCCGCACCGCAAATCCTGGTGACCGTGAACGCAATAACTCTGAGTTCAGGCAAAGCGATGTGTTTTATCTCTACGCCTTTTTTATGGCGAGTCCCAGGTCTGCACCACTCCTCGCGGAGATCATCAAGGGATTGGCCACCCGGCCTGGTCCCCGCAAGGTTGAGTTGCTCACCTCTGTTTGGCAAGCCAGTGAGAAAGTATACATCCGAGGGCTCTATCTCGAGCTGGTGCCCTCCAATGTAAAAGCATTGATCTTGAACGTTCCATCGCTCAACCAGCCATTCCAAGAATCTTACCTGGCCCCTCATGCCCGGTATGGTCCAATATTTGTATAACCCGCATGTTCTTAAGGCATCCAGAGAGGGTTGGTGGTTTATTGCAGCTTCATCTTCCTCTACGTGCTCTCTCTCTCTCTCCAGTCTAACATGATTAATGCCCTGCATATCAAAAAAGTCAGTTAGAAATTGATTTGAAGAAGTTTGGTGGTTTTTTGAGGGAGTTGGGGTTTTCAAATGCGCACTTAGCGGAGGACGCACCCCGGCTTTGTAGCACAGGGCGTCCGGACGCAGCTTGCCTGAAGGCGGGCTGCGTCCCCCGACCTTTTTCCCGTATGAGAAAAAGTCGGGGGACGCAGGTCACCCGAAGAGCACCTGCGTCCGCCGAGAGGCGCATTTTGAACCCAAAACCCCCCCCAAAAAATGAAACAGAGACCTAAAACTAAATTCTAAACGGATAGAAATGCAGAGTAGGATGTGTAAAATACCTGGATGAAGCGGCGTTCGATTCCGACGGTCAGATTTTCCGCAACGACCACGGGAAGTTTTCTTGTCAAAAGCTCCTTTTTCAACCTCCAAAGTCAAACGGTAAAAATGACATAGTAAAAGGTCTTTTTATAGGTTTTTTGGGTGAATGAGTTCATTTTTTACCATGAAAAGATGTTTTTCGACGTATTTTTGCCTATTTTAAACAGGTATGAGTAATGTGTCGCTTTTGTGCAGGACAAAGGGATTTCGAGGGAAGTTGTAATTTTCACAAATTAAAATATCAGAGTCATCTTTTAGGCCCTTTTCTGACTCCTTAAACATGAAAAGATCGCCGAGTGTTTCTTTTTCACTCGTTAAAACGGAATTAAAAGACGGTCCCCTTTTAGCTCTTTTCTGACCGTAAAATCAGGAAAAGATTGCCGGGTTTTTGTCGTTTCAAACTCGATAAGGAACTAAAACGACGTGTCTTTGATCGCTTTTTAATTTTCAGGTCGACGACACTATTATGAAAGTACTCCTTGGTCGCAAGATCAAGCGGTTCCCCCAGGTATTATTTTATACTTTTTCGGGCTTGAGGGACACAAACTTACGAAAAAGTTCAACGTGGAGTTTCCTTAAGTTTTTCAGACTCTCTAAAATTGAAAAACGCCGAGTTTCTCCTATGCTGGGCTCGTTAAACTTTTACAGTAAAGGACCTGTTCAATTACAAACGGGAACGAACCACTCCTTCCTAGGGTTCGAATTTAAACTAGGTTGGACTCGTCCGAAGGATGAGCTTATAACCAAGCATATGTTATCCTCCTCAAGCTTGTTAAAAATAAAGAGGTACTTGACAGAAATGGTGGGGGAAAAGAGAGAAGAATGAACCTATTTGTCACCTTTTGTCTCAAGCGAAACTTTATTACCACTCTTGAACACGACATTTTTGCATTTCACCTGGGTTGGGAAATCTCTTACCTCACAGTTGACTAAATCACTTTGAAAATCTTTAACCGGGTTTCGGGATTAACTTTGAGTTATTCGTCACCAAACCATCTGTCGTGTCGTTATGTGTTCAAGAGGTCTGCAAGCAAAACCTTCATCTACAAAATACTTATCATCCATTTGACCATCCCTGAGTCAGTCCTTACAGCAACATTTCTTCAACTTGAACAATGATTTCGTGTTGCAGGCTTGCCTGCAACGAGTCGCTTTCTATCGACATCGACACATTATCTAGAAAGATGACTTAGGAATCGACAGTACCTTGAAGTCTGCATGCATCAATGGCAGGTTTCTCGCCTTTGATGACAATTTACATCATTGACTCTCGATCAAAGGATTCCGTGAAGTGTTCGACATCAAAACATCTATTCACATTTCACGGGTTGTGCTTGGTACTTTGAGAACCATTGACATTACTGGTGGTTTCTCTCACGCTTGTTAACAGTTCACATCATCGACTGGTAATCAAGTGGTTTCTAACATGTTCGACATCAAATCATCTAATCACATGTTTAGAATCGTACCAATTCGGGAAGTAGAAGTGAAGACCCTGGATCTAGTTTCTACCATCCAGGTTGCGAGGAGTTTTGTATTCATTATCTATGTAGACTAATCATAAACAGATGGTTGCGTCCATACTGTGTCTACAAAAGTCTATAAAAATGATGTATTGCAAGATCATTCCTGTATCAGAATAGTTAGTCCATTAGTTAAAGTTTTGAATCTGAGTATGGGAATGCCTACCTCAGTGATGATATTATCTTATACATGTATTTTGTGTTGAAAATTGCAGGTTCCAACCAGGTCATCCACAAGTCAATCCTTGAAATGATAAAGCGCTTCACCCTTCCTAGAATTACAAAACACCAATCTATTCCAGGCTTCGCACTTTAGGGGGCAATCTGTTACACTAAAAAATCTCACCTTGACTACTTACAGTTAGTATGGCTCAAAATCAACAGTCATGCTACCCTCTTAGGCAAGTCTTATGCCTCTGTCATCCATCTCAAACTCAAAGAAGAGAGAAAGTCTTGTAAAAATTATGTTTATCTCTGGGGTCGCAGGTTCTCTCTAGCCTTACCTGCGGGGATGCAGGCCATGTTCACAAAAGCTGCGTCCATGGACGCTCTGTATGTTAAGGGACAGGTGCGTCCTTCTGTAAAAGGAAAAATGCGCAAGTTTTATCTTGAGAAAGTTACTTGTGGTTACTTCTAGAACATTCTAGAGGTCGGTTTGATGAAATGGATGCGCCTCCAGTTGGTTCATGTATCTCTATTAAGAGGGGACTTATCCCATCAATAAGGGAGCTATCCCACCCATAGAGGGGGATGATACCATTGATAGTGGACCTGAATAACCTCTTTACAACACTATAAATAAAGACATTGAGCCAGAAGGAAAGGAGGTTGGAGCTACACATTTTCTTTGGGTAAATGCTGCAGGATTTAGGTCTTCCATTAGAACCTTTGTGAGGAGAGATTGTCTTTACATGATTCTACTTGGAAGTGGGTGAGCTTTGTCAAAGTAGAGGAAAACACTTGATGGACCCTGGGAGGAACTTGCACAACACCAAGGCCAGGTTGTAAGAGTTTCTTTGTTTCGTTATTAATACAAACTGGTTTATTTTTCTCAATAGCTTGTGTTAATGAGTTATTTCATGTGTTCCTTGGTCTGCATGTTGAATGTATGTTTTATTATATGAAATACAAGTGCTTGGTAATTGTTTGATTGTTTGTGGTTGCAGGAATTGACTTGAAGGAGGAGCTCATCTGGATCGTCAAGAACGGACTACAACAACAATGTTTTGGAATAAGGTAAGCCTAAACACTTGTACTGTTCATGTTGTAAAAGGTATATTTAGAGAAAGATCACTCCATTTTGTCTTGTTTGTCGCTAGAGAGTGTAAACTCCTAGGGAGGTCAGTTGTGTCAGCCCAAATGACTTTTTCCGCCACGACACTGCAGGACAAAGATGACCAGGACCTTGCTCTATTGAGACATATGGCTTTCCGTTACAGGGTGAGAAACATGAGTGCACAGGCCCGGATAAGGAACTTGAAGGAAAAATTGAGGAAAGCAACAAGAAGAGAAAAAAGGGAAAAAGAGAAAGATCGGCTTCGAATCTTCGCTGAGGCTTCCTTGGCCCATCGTAACACCCCATAGAGATCCTCCAGCCCAAATTTCAAAAAATTGGGGAAATTTTGGTCACTTGGTAATTCTTTTGGGTTAAAAATAGGGATTTTCTCCCTATGCGCCGCGCCACTGGCGCGACGCTAAAATTATAGAGCTCTAAATGAGGAATGGCTTGCAGTTTTGGATTCAGCATGGAAAACTACAACTATTGGTGTCTGGGCAAGAAATTTGGGCAATATCTGGGTCTCCTAAAGGTTAAAAAACACCCAAAAATGGCCTCTCTGCCACTTTTTTGACATACGGAAAGCAGTCTTGGGAGAATGCATATTTGGAGGGGCACATGAGCGCCAAATTTGAAAATTCTAGTGGGGTTAGAAAGTAGACAGGACAAGATTTATATTAAGCCCACTTAGGCACATTTTGGACACCTTCACGTGCCCCAAAACAGGCCCTAAAATAGTGCGACGCATAGAAAAATGGCGCTCCGCACAGAGGAAAAAATTGCCAATTTGCTTCTGTTTCGCGAAATTTTGGTTCGCAACTTCTCCAAGTGGGCCCGCTCATCTACACTTCGGTTTTTTGGCACCAAAGGCAGCATTTAAAGAGTTTTTTCTCCAGATTGGCTTCCATCCAAGTGGCAAAGGAAGGCAAACGGTCACCCAAGCCAAATGTCATGTTTGTAATGTTGCACCTGTAGTTGATGGTTGGCTCTCCATCTCCATTTTGAAATGATTCAAGTAACTCCCCAACCCTTAGGCGTTCTATCTCTTCCTCACACATTCTATATATTGTATGCAAGTTATTTGCAAAGGGTTGGTTGGCTTGTAACTTCTGGGAGACTGTGGGAAAGAAACTTTGTTTCTTCACTGTGTACTTTTGATAGAGAATTAATGAAAGGCAGCGGCTCTGTTTCATGAGATTCTTGTGGTTGTGAGTGTAGAAAATGTGTCTCTTATGTTTTCATATGTATTTCGTTATGTTTCATAATTCAATTCATGTTCATTTCCAGTGAAATTTTTTGAGTGAGATTAGGTAGAATTCAATTTTATTGCTCTGCCTGTGGGAAAATTTCATGTTCAGTGTTATTCTTCTGTTGAAAAGGATTCCTGTCACTATGCCTTTTTCACTTTCTTCTGCAATCTATTCATGCACGGTACTTCAAACTAAAATTGTTACATTTTCCACCTACCTTGCCTCGCAGAATAATCTGTGCCTTTGTATTAAATTCTCTATTCTTTGCTAAGTGTCGGTCCCATAACATCCTAGAAGCTCAGTTATTCATAAAATTGTTTCCTAAATCCCTATTCACTTACTAGCCTAAGGTAAATATTGCATTGTAAGTCATCTCAGACCGCTTTCGATCATCTATTCACTGAGCGTGACTCGAAGAGATCCCTCTCCTGCTCTGGTAGGGCTAGCTACCAGACTGAGCGTGGTTTGTGGTTACCCTAACTTTTGCCTTCCTTCAGCCTAAGGCAGATTTAGGTGCTAACATAGTGGCAACTCTGCTGGGGAACGAACTGAAATCAAATCCCCTTGTTTCGTAATAATTCTAAGCTTCCAGATGATGAGCTTAGGATTGGAGAGGCTGAGTAAGTTGGTTGTGTCCTGTGATTTTTCTCAATAGCACGCTGGCTTCGAGACGAGATACTAGAGCCAATCCAGAACCAGATCCTCCTCATATCTACAAAAACCCCAATTTTATTCCAAAACTCCTTCGTCAAGAAAGCACCATAACTCCCGTGTTTAAATCCCATTCATGTCCCGACATTTTTGAGTATCTTGAAGAGCTTGAGTTTGACGAACGATTTGAGATATCATTGTTTGAGTCTAAATCCGAAAGGGATGTTGATTATACTGTCCCCAATCTGCAATTCCTTGTAGACCTCGAAACAGAAAGAGCTAATAGGTTAATTGATAATTACATTGTAACATAGCCCGAAACTCTAATTGCAAGCCCCTTGCAAACTGTGCACACTCCTCCAACACCTCCAAGGCCAAATCCACCAAGAATGATGGCTACCTGTTTTGCACCCCTTGTTCTACCCCAAGTTCTAGATGACATGCCAATGGATTATCAAAGTAAAATCTCATTTTTTGATGGCACTCCTAACAGCATTACTGCTCAGCAACATGTAGACAAAATGGAAGAATTCTATGAACTTCATGAGATTGACGCAGATAATGTGGCAATGAGGCTCTTTATACAGACATTTGCAGGTGATGTGAGGAAATGGTTTAGAGGTTTTGCCGGCAGCAAGTATCGCTACCTTGGCTGAACTACAAAGACAATTTTTGAACCTGTGGGAAGTGAAAAAGAATCCCCTTCAAATTTTGGCCGAATATGAACAAATCAAACAAAACGCCGGTGAGTCGGTCCAAGGCTATTGTGTTAGATTTAATGCAGTCTATAACGAAATTCCAGATCATCTAAAGCCACCTGTGGGACTAGCAATGATGAAGTTTCCAGATGGTTTTGATGCTGATATGGCATACTAGTTAAGAGAGAGAGAACCGGCCACAATGGAATATATGAAAAAAATCGCGGTCAGCGTTGAAGCAAATCTGCTGTCCAAAAGAGCTAGAGCGAAAGTGGAAAAGAAAATCACAGTAAAAGAAGAGTCTTCTTCAATGGATCAACTACTCAAAAAGGTAGAGAAGATGCTTGAAAGGGTAAAACTTCACAAGCCTGAGCCACAATTAGGAATCCTAATTTCTGTGGCCAGCAACAGCCACAATATAGAATAAGATAGAGAGATCAGTGAACTCAAGAGTAGACAGCACAACAGCGGGTAGAAACACCTTTGCAATAGAATTTTGTGCATGGACCGATGTCAGATGAGGACGGGAATGTAATAGGCAAATGAAACCACCTCTTTACTCTAGATGAGCTTCCTACTTACATTACCGAAGAAGAAGAATGTGTAGTGAATTCAGTTGCACACCAAGACATGGATTTTATTCTAGCTAGTGACACTGTTTTGGAAGAAGAATCAGAAGAATATCAAAG
Organism: Pinus tabuliformis; assembly: GCA_031772625.1. Classification (NCBI taxonomy): domain Eukaryota; kingdom Viridiplantae; phylum Streptophyta; class Pinopsida; order Pinales; family Pinaceae; genus Pinus; species Pinus tabuliformis. The sequence continues at coordinate 1,914,589,820 of CM062817.1, read as the reverse complement.
GGGATATATGAATGCTTTGTCCATACAACAGCAACAATATTCACTTAGAAACAGAGATGTGCAACAAAAAATGATTCATCAGCTACACAAATAAAAGGAAAGGAGGAGGTTGGTCCGGAGAGCAACAAATCAAAATCAGCAGAACAGTCACAGCAGCAAGCTACATCAAAGAAAAAGGAAAGGAAAGAGATTCCAGTCAAAGAGGTAGAAAAGACTCCCACTTTTAGCTTAGAGAATGATATTTCTAAGTTAAAGGTATCCATCCCCTTGACTGAAATAATGAAGAACAACAGTTATAGAGGACAAATTTCTAAAATGTTGAATTTGGACCCAATGTCCAACATGGTAAATGTAGAAGATGATCAGCTTGAAATGATTTTTGGACCAGAATTGAATGGTGAGTCTCCTGATAGTGATGTGCCACCCTTCTATATCAGTGTACAATTGCATGATTTTGTGTTACACAATGCCATGTTCGATTCTGGAGCTTCTCACAATCTCATTCCCAAGGCTATCATGGATAAGCTTGGTCTAGACATCACCTGGTAATATCATGATCTCTATTCATTCGATTCTAGCAGAGTAAGATGTATAGGACTCATCAAAGACTTGGTTGTGAGTTTGGATTAGCTTCCTATGAAAAATGTTTTGATGGAGGTGGTGGTAGCAGATATTCCTCCAAGGTTTGGCATGCTTCTTTCCAGGTCTTGGGTAGTGAAATTGAAAGGGACACTACAGCTGGATTTCTCCTATGCAACAATCCCGATGTTTGGACAAATGAGGAAGTTATATCGGGAACAAAAAATGAAATATATGATCACAAGCAAGGAGAAACCTATAAATCATCCTATTAACTATGTACATATAGATTTAGAGTCTTTTGTTTTGTTTTCAGATAGTTTAAATGATATAGATAGTGTTATATGGTATCAGAGCTATAACAAGTGGTATCAGAGCACTTTCTTGGGCACAAAACTAGAGAATTTTTTTAATTTTTTGCAGGATTTCGGGGGCGGCGAGTTTGCAGATCAAATATGTATGTTTTGATGCAAGATATGCAAAATCTAATTGCATATCTGTATTATTTGTGAAAAAATAGCCGATTTCAAAAAAGAAAATCGGTTGAATCAGAGTCTGGATGAAGGAGATATCGCTGATCCAAAAATCAGTGGGGTTGCAGACAATTTTTCAGGGCAGCGAGTTTTTGGCGCAGATCTAGACGTCCTGGTGAAATATCTGCAAAATATAATTGTATATCTGGATTCTTTGTGAAAAGATACTCAATTTCAAAAAAAAATCAGTCGAATCGGAGTCCGGATGAGGGAGATATCGCTGATTTAAAATCAGCTCTTTTTGCAGAAATTTTGGTGACGACGGAAGAGTTGCAGTGCAGATCTGAAATTCGAAGTGCCTGGATCAAGATTTCTACCACATGGGCAGATGCAAAATGATTGTTCCATTTCCAAAAACAGGTTATAATAGGGATTCTGAGTAAAATTGACGGAATTGTGACTATTTCAAATTTTCGCCAATTTTTTTGTGATGGCGGCCCTAGGTCAGAATTTTCAGGACTTGTATAAATTTGATTGCTCTCATCCAGCCAAATGGCTAGCACAAATGGAGAAATATTTTATATTGAATTACATCATGGATGATGAGATTCAGTTGAGTGTGGGAATACTATACTTGGACAATGAAAGACGACCATTGTGGTAATGGCATTGACGTTGCTATCGAAGGCCCTTGACTTGGGACGCATTCAGAAAAAATCTTATGGACCACTTTGACCGTAAAACTAATATTGTGGATAAGCTCACAGAGACAGACACACAACCTAGCAAAGATTTTGTTTTTAGAGAAAAGAAGGAAACCAAGGAACCTAAAGGGTTATTTTCCGCTGGTATCTCTTTATTGCAGGTTCATGGATTGATTCAGAAGGAGAAAATCATTGTGTCTATAAATCCGAATTGCAAAAAAAAATCTCATAAATGTCAACTTAGCAAAAAAATTACAAATTCCAACGAAACACATTCAAAAAGCACAAGTGGATGATAAGGATGTTCAAGTGTACAAGGATTTGAGGATTTCTATGGATAAGTATGTGTTCCATGGTGATTTTTATGCTTCATATATGGATAACATGGATGTTGTTTGGGATACCCTTGGATGGAATTAGTGGGTACTATCAATATTAATGTACAGAAGAAATTCCTGAAGCTCTGGTATAAAAAGAAGAAAATTACATTACATGATATTTCCATTGATAAACAGGTAGAGTTCAAGGAGGCGGAAGCAGAAGATGTTCCAGAGTCTGACATATTCGATGATGAACTAGTGATGATAGATAATCAAATACAAACAGAAGCTGAAGCAGAAAAGGTTACAGGTGCTGATACATTAGAGGAGGGCTCAGTGGTTGAAGTCATATTGGAAAAGAAGACACGACAATAGGCACCACAGCAGAGTGAATTGAAGGAAAAGACATCGTGGGTTAAAACTTCAACATATCATCACCCACATCACCCCGCAAGAAAACAACCAACAAGATGGCAACCAACTAGCCACAAGGACAACAACCCCCATATGATGGATAGCAAGGAGCCTAGATCCACCTACTACACATCAACACAGAAGAGATGCCACGGTTAACTTCCATCTCAAGAGAGCGAGGCACCAGCGAGATCGAGGGTTCACCTTTCTCTTGGATGGCTAGATGCATGTGCATGGTACCAGTGGACTACTCTTTTGAGTAGATCTTATTATTTGTGTTCTTCCCATGTTTCGGGGACGAAACATGCTTAGGGGGGTGGAATGTTATATACCTAGGGGGGATAATATGGGATACCAAGGGAGGTACCCAAGGTAATAATGTAATAATGGGATGGGCCATAGTAATAGAAAATGTGGTTAACCCATATCATGTAAGGGACCACAAGTAGTTAGTAATAATGTAATGGGCCCATGATATTAGTTTGATGGTATGAGGGAGCCATGGTAATGACCCATGGTATTGTATGTATGAAGCCTATATAGAGGCTAGAGACTCCACGTCAAGGAATATAGTGAAGGAATATTGTATGAATATTCATATGGCTTGTGGAGTGTTCTCCTTCCTTAAGGAGTGAATGTATGGTGTTGCCCTACCATAAGGGTTTTGATTAATAAAGAATCATTTCATATTATTTCTGGGTTTATTTGCATTATCTTGTATTTTCATATCAGATCTATAATATTTCTGGGTTAGATCTATAACAAATAGTCAGATAGTAGAAGCAGATGACATTCCAGAAATAATAGAAAATTTCAGAGAAATTTTGAAGAAAGAAAGACAAGAAAAGCAGGAAAATGTTGGGCAATCAGCTGAAAGTAATGGACAGCAAGAAAACAAGGCATGAAAAAAAGATTTCCAGCACTTACAAGAGGAGGAAGAAGGTTTGTGGACCGTGGATTTCGATGGAGCAGTAGGAAATGATGGTGTTGGAATTGGAATTTGGGTACGCAGTCCTTTCTCCGCCCTAAACAAAGTGCCTAGAAGCGTGAGGGTTTTCTCTTACAAGCTGGCCTTTGAGTGTTCAAGCAATGAAGCTGAGTATGAAGCTCTTATTACTAGCCTAAAGATTCTTATAAAGCTAAATGTAAAAAGGATTTCGGTATATGGAAACTCTGAATTGGTAATAAAGCAGGTCAGAGGTGAGTATCAAGCAAAACATCTTAGGATGCGGGCCTATCATAATGCAGTTTTAGACATCTTGAAGTTATTTTTAGAATACACCTTGACATGTGTGCCTCATATACAAAATAGCATTGTTGATGCTCTTGCCAAGGCAGCAAGCAGTTTGAAGATCCCCATGAACTCCAACAATAAATTTGAAATCCATGTCAAGCATCATCCAACCATTCCAAACAATCAGCGATATTGGCAAGTGTTTCAAGATGATGAGGAGATTAAGGATTTTCTGCTAAACAAAGGCAAGTTCAAAGAAACCTCAATTGATGTAGAAAACGATGAGGGCAAAGGGAATGGTATAGATGAAGTGCATATCAATGAAATGGACGTGTTACAGCTGAAAAATAACATCATTCCTAAAGGCTTGATACCTCTAGAGGAACTTTTTGATCAGGATGATGTAGCCCGCAAGCCAACATTGCAGCCAACAAAGAAGGGTGCAGAAGAGGTCAACATCGGTATAGCTGCCAATCCAAAGTTGGTAAAATTGTCCAAAGCATTACCACTAAAGATCAAGGACAAATACATCAGTTTGATGGCTTCATTTGTAGATGTGTTTGCTTGGGACTACTCTGATTTAAAGATCTATGATACAAATATTATTCAACACACAATACCCACCAAGCCCAATCAAAAACCATTTAGACAGAAGTTGAGAAGGATAAATCCAAAGTTACTTCCATCTATCGAAAAGGAGGTAAACATGTTGTACAAGTGAGGTATCATTGTGCCCATCAGATTTTTAGATTGGATATCTAACTTAGTGCCTGTACGCAAGAAGAACGGTGAGATCCGCCTATGCATTGATTTAAGAAATCTAAATAAAGTCTCATTGAAGGACAACTATCCACTACCCAAAATGGACCATATACTTCAGCGAGTGGTGGGGCATCTCGTATGTCACTGCTTGATGGTTATTCCAGATATAACCAAATTTTTGTCCATGAAAATGATAGAGACAAGACAACATTCACCACTCCATGGGGAACCTTTCAATATGCCAAAATTCCCTTCGGTTTAAAGAATGCATGTGCCACATTTCAGCTGGCAATGGACTTGGATTTTGCAAATGAGAAGGATGTGTTTTTGGTGGTGTACCTGGATGATTTGACGGTATTCTCCAAATCTGATGAAGAGCACATGCATCACCTAAAAATTGTCTTTCAAAAGTGTAGGAAATATGGTCTATTTCTGAATCCTAAGAAGAGCTTGTGCGCCATGGAGGAAGGCAAATTACTTGGGCACATCATTTCAAAGGATGGCATTCATATAGACCGAGCACATGTGCAAGCAATTCAGCAAATCGATCTGCCTAGGAACAAAAAAGAGATACAATCATTCAATGGTAAGATGAATTTTCTGCGTCGCTTTGTGCCTAATCTTGCAAAACACTTAAGAGAAATGACCAACATGCTTAAGAAGGAAATCTAGGTGAAATGGATAGAGGAGGCTGTAAAATCTTTTAACTTGGTCAAATTGGCCCTTTCTTCAGCTCCAGTTCTAGTCAGCCCGGACTACACTCAGGATTTCATATTGTTTTCATTTGCTTCTGAGCACACTATGGCAGCAGTATTATTGTAGAAGAGAGATGATCATGAAAGATCCATTGCATTCTTTAGTAGGGCTATAAGGGATGTAGCTTTAAAGTACAACATCATTGAGAAGCAAGCCCTGGCATTGGTGAAGGCATTGAAGGATTTCTGGGTATATATCCTACATCCTCACATTCTAGCCTATGTTCCTAATACTGTTGTAAAATATGTTTTAGTGCAGACCGATCCGAAAGGGAGAAGAGGAAAATGGATCGCTGCTTTGCTAGAATATGATGTGGAAATAAAGCCCACAAAGCTGGTCAAAGGACAGGGGTTGGCGAAGCTAATGGCCGAATCAAACTTGCATGCCTTGGACATAAATCTGATCGCTGCCATGTCCAATGAGAATGAGGAAGGAATGTCAATTCAGATATCCAAAATGTTTGCTTTGTCCCCATGCTATTAAGATATAATATATGTGCCGAAAAATCTGTTACCACCGCCCGACATGACTAGAAACAAAGCGAGAACACTCAAATTGAAGGCTGCCAAGTTTTGTATTTTGAATTCTGCACTGTATTGGAAAGATCCCGGTGGCATTTTGTTAAATTGTTTGGTGGAAGAGGAGGCAAAGAAAGTCATGGAGGATTTCCACGGAGGAGAGTGTGGTGGTCACCTTTTTTGGAAGTCAACAACGAACAAAATTTTGAGAGCAGGGTACTACTGGCCTACTTTGTTTGCTGATGTGTATAAGATGGTCAAGCGTTGTCATAAATGTCAGATTTTCGAAGGAAAACAGAAATTACACCCTTTGCCACTTAAGCCTATTGAGGTGAGTGCTCCATTCCAGCAGTGGGGATTGGATTTCATTGGGGAAATTCATCTCGCCTCTTCTAGACAGCATAGATGGATCCTTACAACAACAGACTATTTCACAAAGTGGATTGAGGCAGCTCCCACCAGACAAGCTACAGACGCAGTAATCATTTCATTCCTCGAAAATAACATCTTGTCTTGCTTTGGTTTTCCAAACAAATTAATCACCGATAATGCAGCAGCTTTCAAATCGAAAAGGATGGTAGAATTTTGTCTTAAATATCACATCATTTTGGGTCATTCAACTTCCTAGCATCCGCAAGGCAATGGATTAGAGGAATCTTCGAATAAATCATTGGTCAACATCATCAAGAAGCTGCTGGAAATAAATAAAAAGAGCTGGAATAAGAGGTTGTTCCATGCGCTTTGGGCAGATCGGATCAGTCAGAAAAAGTCCATTGGTATGTCACTGTTTGAGCTTGTTTATGGAGTTGATACAGTATTTCCTGCCTCTCTTGCTGCCTCGATGGTCAGACTTCTTCAGGAGGCCAGCAGTGAAGAAGATCCCATATAGAGAAGGTTGAACCAAATGGTCCACTTGCAGCAAACAAGAGAAGTGGTTTTCAAAGAACACATCCAAATTGCAGGAAAAGATAAATAAAATCTATGACAGAAAAGAAAAGGCAAATAAATTTCAGTTGGATGATGTGGTGCTGAACTGGGATGCAAGGAATGAAGAGAAAGGCAAGCACGAAAAGTTTGAAAATCTTTAGAAAGGTCCTTTCAAGATTGTAGCATATAGGGGTCAGAATGCCTTTCTTCTAAAGGAAATGAACGAGGAAGATTGTCCTAGAGGGCCGATCAATGGTCAACTGCTCAAGTGGTATCACTGCTGATTTATTAACGTTGCTTCCACTATCATTGTAAATACCATTTTTATTTCAGTTCGGTTTCAGTCTGTAAAGTTAGTTTTTGAGTTATTCAATGTCAAGTTTGAGTCAATTTCTTGGTCATTTCAGTTTCATAAATAAGTCAGAGTCCTGTGCTATTTATCGAAATTATGACTCCATAGCCCAATGAACAAAAGGCACCGTCTAGCTCCTCTAGAGATTTGCTACTCTTGGCACCTCTAAGGAGCTACCATCCCCCATTGGAGCCAATGTTAGTGTCGGTCTGGTCAGCCCTCCGTTAGAGATCAAAACTCTTTGTGCATTTCAATTTTAGGTGTCCCGCTCCATTCACTCAGCTGCATTCAGCTAGGGGCATGCCATGGTATGACGAAGAAAGTCATGGTAATCAGTTCCCTTCACGTGTGGCTCCTGCTGGCTCAGGTCTTTTGTCAATAATCACCAAAGTCAATGACAGTCAAAGTCTGGTCCTTTACAGGACAAAAGTCATTTTCTATGTTTGGGTCTAGGAATTCATCAATTTGGTCTTTGAAACATGTCCAGTAAAGCCATGTAGTCCAGAGGGAGGCCCTTACATAGCTATGGTTTAGAGAGCTTCATCTTCATGTGGATAGACTTCGACTTTTCTTCAAAACTCTATTTTGAAGAAAAGTAAAACAATGTCATTTATGACAAAATTTTCCAAAAAATCGCCAGTTGACTTTTTCAGATGCAGTCATGGTTTCCATGGCCAAATGCCTTGTCATACAGTCCCTGCAAATATGCGCTGAAAATTTCATCATTTGAGCCAAAATTTCAAAGGAAAAGTGAAAATCAATGTGTTTTAAAGTCAGTGAAAAAGTGCAAAACACAACATTAGAAAATGGGTTTTCAAGGAAGCAAAAATTAAACCCATCTCTTCCAAGGCTATATATACATGTTTTTATCCAAATCAAGGGAATTGTGCTATTACAAGCTTTGGAGAGACATTGCAAAGGTGTGAGGGCGAAATCGTGAGCGTTTGAGTGAGTGGGAGCTGGTTTTAGAGGGCGCGGCGCACATACACATGAGCGCGGCGCACACAGAGGGCGCGGTGCACATGCAGCCTGCCCCCAGTTCAATTTTTCTAACAGCGCGGCACATACCCAGCGCGCGGTGCACTGGGTTTTTCCCGTGACACACACAGACATGGGGCCGAAAAACGTTGTCAAAGCACTCCAAATTTTTGTGAATGCTATCAATCGAGAGGTAGGCCTTATGACATCACCTATTCATCAAATTTTATCAATGATATGGTGTTTATAAATATGTTTGAATGTCACCAAAATGCATAAGGTCAACCATAAGAAATCACCAAGAAAATGATGGCTAGGGTTGTTAAATGTGTTGTTAGTGCCAAGGTTTCACTCCACTCACCTTTTTCCCCTCACCTATCATTTTTCCCATCCTCCCTTTATCATTTTTCCTAAAACCCCTGCCCTAAGTCACTACCAAACCCTCTCCCTATCCCTCCACTATTCGGTCAACACAAAATCACCATAAGACAAGCTCATTGTGCAAGCAAGGAGGTGGAAGAAAGGTGCAAGGTCGAAGAGTTGAAGAGTGAAGTGATTAGGAGAAATTTAGGGTGATCTCAGAGCGCGTGGCGCACACACAAAGGAGCGTGGTGCACTCATTGGGCGCGGTGCACACAGAGCCCGTCCATTGTGTAAATCCACCACTAGTGTGGCACACTCAGAGCGTGTGGCGCACTGGGCACTGCGCGCGGCGCACAGGGATATAAAGCCCAGAAACCAATTAATTCGCCCAAAAATTTTGTGGATGCTCATCAAATTTGAAAGGTAGGCAACCTACCCCCACTCTTGCATCAAACTTGAAACGAATAGCATGGTTTTAGGATTATAAATCAAATGCAAATTTTTTTATAAGGCCAACAAAAGAAGACACAAAGAAAACATGATCCTAGGGTTTTTTCTACAGTGACAGTGTTGCCAAGGTGATTCCTACCCTACCCCCATTACTCATTCCCCTATGCTATTGTCCCTATAATCACTATCCTAACCCTACCAAAAAATCATACTTCCTTTCCTCTCTCCCTATTGCTCAAAAACCCCAAACCCTACCCCATCAACACTATACCCAAACTACTCCCAAGTCCCTGACAAATCTCTCCCTTTAACCCCTATTCCCATTACATCATTCCCCTCCTAATACTCCCTGTTTTATTGTCCCCTTGGTGGAAGATTGTCAGAGAAACTACTAGCTTCATTGGAATCAAAGGGCAGCATCAAACTCAGGGTACAAATAGTAGTAATTGCATCCGAAGTTTCATCAGAATATGAGGAAGAGACCCACAATGATACAGCTTCACGAGAAAGGGCCCGTAGGAGACATCACCGGAGTGTCAGACATATTAGAGATGAGCCAAACACCCTCACAGAGTTGCAGGCATGCCCTCTTGCTATATCTTGTTTCCAACCCTTAGCATGTTTTGAATTTTATTAGAGGGTGGCAAATGTCAGAGTTCATCATGAGTTGGCCCATCTTTTTGCACTTCACCTACATGGAGGACAATCTATCTTGGCTGGGGTCACTTTCACATTGACACCCGAAACCATATCTTATGAAACCAGCTCACAAAAAGATAGAAAAGAGAGATCCACGCCTTAGAATTCAGACTCTTCAAGGGGGCAACCTCCTTTACATTACATAAATGAACAATTCTTGGATGATACAAATGAAAATACCTCCTTTCTCTATATAGGAGTCTAAGTGGTCCCAATACAATCAAAGCCTACATAACAATAATATTGTAGGGCACAACAATAACAATAGTGGGCTTCTATGTGGCACAATAGTAACAATATGGGCACTACATGGGTACATCAATATAAATAAGGGGTATAACTACAATAGTAATGGGGTAATCACTAGTATTATAGGGACCCAACATGCCCCTCTCCTTCAAAAAAGTGTTGTCCTCAACTCTTGAGTAGTTCAGGATACTTCTGCATAAAATTCTCATCCTCCCATGTTGAATCTTCAGCGGATAAGTTCTTCCACTTGATAAGGTACTCTGAAATTGATCGATTTCGTAGCTGTCGAGTTCTTGTCTCTATAACTGCTTCCGGTTCCAATATAATTTTTCCTTCTTCGTCAAGTTCTGGCAATATTGTTTGAATTGGGAGCTTGTCACCTGTAACCTTCTTTAAGCATGAAACATGGAAAACTGGGTGCAATCGAGAAGCTGCAAGAAGCTCCAATTTGTATGCCATAGTACCAATCTTTTGCAACACCTTGTACGGACCATAATACTTTGGTGATAATTTATTATCCTTCTTAGCTTGCTTGAGGGACATTTTCTTATATGGTTGTAGCCGTAGGAATACCCAATCACCTACATCAAAACTTCTTTCACTGCGATGTTGATTTGCCTGTTGTTTCATTCTATTCTGTGCCAACACAAGGTTATCCTTTAAGAGTTGGAGGACTTGTTGTTGATGTTCGATGTGATGTTCCACTACCTGAACCTTAGAATTTTCTCTTAAATATGATGTGATGGATGGTGGTTGATACCCATAAAGTGCCATAAATGGGGTCATTTTTGTTGCTGTATGAAAGGAAGTGTTATACCACCATTCAGCCAGAGGCAACCATTTGACCCATTGTGTCTGTTTATCAGATACAAAGCAACGAAGATATCCTTCCAAACATTTGTTTACTATCTCAGTTTGCCCATCAGATTGAGGATGATAAGATGAGCTATGAGCTAACTGAGTACCAAGACAAGAAAATAATTTTGTCCAAAAATTTCCAGTGAAAATGGGATCTCTGTCACTTACAATAATCTTTGGGTTTCCATGTAGCTTTTGAATTGTTTCCATAAATGCAGTAGAAACTGTACTGGCTTTAAATGGATGTGATAATGCACAAAAGTGTGCATACTTGGTAAGTCTGTCAACTACCACCATGATGACACTCTTTCCCTCAGACTTGGGTAAACCTGTGATAAAATCCATTGAAACCTCCTCCCAACGTTGGCTTGGAATGGATAAAGGTTGTAATAGACCCGGTGTCTTAATTGTTTCAACTTTATTTTGTTGGCAAACCAAACATTCTGCCACAAACTTTTGAATATCTGATTTAAGGCCATCCCAAAAAAATTCCTTCTTAACCCTGTGGTAAGTTTTTAAAAATCCTGAGTGCCCTCCTAAGGGAGAAGTGTGCAATTCCATAAGAATCTTTTGTTTTAGCTGGGAATTCTTACAGAGGTATAAGCGATCTTTGTACCATAACGAATCATTTTTCCAGCTAAATGTATCAGACGTACTGGAATCTTGTTGTAGCTTTCGAATAAGTGCCCACACTTCTTCGTCATTCTTCCATTCCTCCCTTGCTTCATTTATCCAATCTGGTTGGATAATAGAAATAGCGCACAACAATGCTTCCACATCCTCATCCTTTCTTGAGAGTGCATCTGCCACCACATTTTGCTTCCCTTTTTTGTAGATGATTTCAAAGTCATAACCCAACATCTTTGTGACCCACTTTTGTTGCTCTTCAGAGGATAATCTTTGTTCTAAAAAGTATTTAAGGCTATCATGATATTTTTACCTTGAAGTGTCTTCCCATTAGGTAGGGTCGCCATTTCTTAAGTGCATGGAGTATTGCCAACATTTCCTTCTCATAAATAGCTTTGCTTAAAAACTTTCCCTTGATTGGACGACTTTCAAAAGCAATGGGTCTTTCATCTTGCATTAGAACAACACCAATTCCATTTCCTGAAGCATCACATTCCACAATAAAGGTTTTTGTGAAGTCCGGTGTAGCTAAGACCGGTGCTTGGCACATTGCCTCTTTAAGATGTTCAAAGGCCTTTGTTGCTTCCGGAGTCCATGAAAATGCATCTTTCTTCAATAATGTTGTTAGAGGTGCTGCTATTCTCCCATAATTCTTAACAAACTTGCGATAATACCCTGTCAACCCAAGAAATCCTCGCAGATGCTTTATGGATGTGGGGATTTTCCATTCCTTAATGGCTTTAATTTTGCTAGGGTCTACCTTAACTCCTTCATGAGATACAATATGACCCAAATATTCCACCTCCTGGACTCCAAAGAAACATTTGGATCTTTTTGCATATAATTGTTTCTCCTCCAATAGTTGTAGCACCCTGTCAACATGTTCAACATGATCCTTCCAAGACTTGCTGTAGATTAGTATATCATCAAAAAATACTAACACAAATTTTCTAAGGAATGGTTTGAAAATTGAATTCATCAAACCTTGAAATGTTGAAGGTGCATTGGTAAGGCCAAAAGGCATGACCAAAAATTCATAATGACCCTCATGAGTTCTAAATGCCGTTTTCGAAATGTCTTCAATCTTCATTCTGATTTGATGATATCCTGAACGAAGATCCAACTTGGTGAAGTAAATTGATCCATGCAATTCATCCAGTAATTCATCAATGACAGGAATGGGGAACTTATCTTTAATAGTGAGCTTGTTGAGCTCCCTATAATCCGGACACATGCGCCATGATCCATCCTTCTTGTGCACCAATACTACTGGAGCAGAGAAAGAACTTTGACTCGGTTGAATTATACCAGCCTCTAGCATTTCTGCAACCATACGTTCAATTTCACTTTTTTGGACATAGGGATATCTGTACGGCCTGATGTTTGGAGGAACACTTCCTGGAATCAGATGAATAGCATGATCATGATCACGCATAGGTGGGAGACCTTTGGGAGTCTCAAATACCTTGGAATGATTGTCCAGGACTTTTTGGAGATCTGGAGAAATAGATGATTCCAATGTGGAAACATCTAGCGAACATAATTGTGCAATTACACCTCTTTGCTCCTTTTTTAGAAGCTTTGTCATACCATTAGAGCTGATTATCTTTCCTGGTTTCCCTGCAATACCCCTTAATTCAACTTCCTTTCCTTCCACAGAAAATTTCATGAAAAGTTCTTGAAAATTAAAAGCTATTGTACCCAAGGATTGTAGCCATTGGACTCCTAGTACAACATCAGCACCTCCCATTGGAATGGAAAGCATTGGGCTAGTCAATACATATTCTCCCATGGATAGCTTGATATTATGGCACTTTCCAGAGCAATTTATTGTTCCTCCATTTGCAATCATCACTTGACACTCTGGTGCTGGATATAGGAAGCAATTCAATTCTTTTGCTACCCTACAATGAATAAAATTGTGGGTGCTTCCTGAATCAATCAACACTATTACCTTTTTCTTCTTGATTTGTCCTTCTATCTTGATGGTTTGAGGAGTGGTAATTCCCGCCAATGCATTACAAGATATGGTCGGATTTATTTGTTCTTCATCTAGGCTTTGTTCCTGGAGTATATCTTCTTCTTTTGACCTTTCTTGCTCCTTTTCTTCTTCCTCTTCACAATCTATGTAGAATAATTTCTTCTCAGCACACTTATGACCTTTGTGTATTTGCTATCACAATTGTAACAAAGCCCTTTTGCTCTTTTTTCTTCCAATTGTTGTGGTGTCAACCTTGTAGGTTGTGGAAGACTATGGGCAACAACACTTCCATCTTTATAGTTGTGAATGGTATGCTTCCTAGTTGCCATAATTTTGCTTTCCATTTTTCTTGCTAACCTGAATGCCTTCTCTAATGAATCAGGTTCCCAAAGGCGAACATCATGTTGGATATTATCCTTTAAAGACCCTATGAACACATCAATCCTATGCTCCTCTGGAATATCTTTTACCCTTATGTTCAATTTTTGGAACTCCTCAATGTGCTCCATTATTGAACCCTTTTGTTTGAGACTTATCAATTGGCTAAAAAAAGTGTTGCTTTTTGTATCCTCATAATGTGCTATCAATTCTTCCGTAAAAATTGCCCAAGTGATAAATTGTTTACGAGAGCAAAGCCATTGATACCATACAAACTGATTTGGTTCCAAATATAAAGTTGCCATACGTACCTTTTGTGTGTTTTGCACATTATTGAGATCGAAGAATTGCTCCATCTGTAATATCCATGTGGCGGGATCCTTGCCATCAAACTTCCTCATATCGATTTTTGGAATATGGTGGGTCTTCGATCCAACATTAGAATCTATGGAATCATGATTAACATTTCTTTTGTTCACATCATGAGTTTCCTTTACAACCTTTTCACCATTAGTAAGTATTTCTTGTAGAAAATTTGTCAAATCTGTCTTCAAATCTGCCATGTCTGTCTTCAAATCTGCCTTCAAACTTGCCATGTCTTTCTTCAAATCTGTCTTCAAATCGTCCATCTTAGCTTCCATGCCCTTTATCTTAGCATCTGTTAGCTTTTGTGAGCATGACATTTGTTGCACTTGTTCTTGTAATTTTGATATATCATGTAGCATTTCTTCCTCTTCTTCATGAGTCATGCTAGAGCTTTCAGGTTCCTTACTAGGTGTTTGCATTTTCTTTCCTCGGGGCATCAGTTACCGATAATAATGCTTTACTAGGCCCTTTGAATTCCTTCAAACCAAGCTTATGCAAAAATAAAAAATAAAAACTACACACCTTTTTTTTACTTTGTAGAAGCCTGATATTGAATCTGATGTACCTCTGTAATTTTGAATCATCCAGTTCTAATTATGATCTATAGTAGCTTTCCGTGTCCTCTTTCCAATGCCACTATTCTGAACCAAATTGGATTCTCCAAGAAAGAGTTATGCACAATCTCCCGCAGTGACCTGATTATAGACTGGTTCAGAAGAGCGAACTTGTATGAAGTGCCACGTGTCACTATTTCAACCCTTGACTCTGAAAAATATATAAAAGAAAACTACAGTTCGTCCACTTTCTGTAACTTCATATGAAATCTCAATCCAATGCTCAGAAAGAAAGTTATAACGATTTTCCCCAGGCCACCTGTTTTGAGTGTAATTCAGGAGTCTGCCAAAAGACCAACTTCCTGAGATCATATCTCCGACAATACCGTGAAAAAAGATCTGAAAGTTGGACCCAAGGTTCAGCGCGATTTCTTCTCAAATGGGTTTTTTTTGCAACTTCTGAAACGTCACAGAAAAAAAATTATAGCGAAAATGCCACGATGACCTGTTTGGAGCAGCGAAACCCTAGAATCCAAAGCTCTGATACCAAATGTTATGAAACCAGCTCACAAAAAGATAGAAAAGAGAGATCCACGCCTTAGAATTCAGCCTCTTCGAGGGGGAAACCTCCTTTACATTACATAAATGAACAATTCTTGGATGATACAAATGAAAATACCTCCTTTATATATATAGGAGTCTAAGTGGTCCCAATACAATCAAAGCCTACATAACAATAATATTGTAGGGCACAACAATAACAATAGTGGGCTTCTATGTGGCACAATAGTAACAATATGGGCACTACATGGGTATATCAATATAAATAAGGGGTATAACTACAATAGTAATGGGGTAATCACTAGTATTATAGGGACCCAACACCATATCAGTGGCAACAGGCATACCAAACATTGTAGAGCAGTGGCATAAGAAGAAGAAGGTGGAGAGGCATCATTATGAGCCTTACATCAAGGACAGCTGTTTGAGCCACCTCACGAGAGTTTTTCCATTTAGATTTTTGAGAGATGAGTATGCTCCGCTCATGAAATTGATCATGAAGTACTTCAGTTGTGAGGGGAGGTTTTCTCACCTTTATGCCTATCACATCAGGTTTCCCATGCACTTTACCAGGGTGCGGATGATGAACCTCCCATTTTTCATCTACGGGAACATAGAGAGGATGAAGAATTTCATGCATCACAAGACCCCTCGACAACAACTCAATAGTGTTTATCACTTTTCCCTTATCCAGATTTTGGTGGACCATCAATTGGGATTGCAGGTTATTGCTTGGGAGGAATTCATCTCCCGTGACTTCTTTAGTGCTCCACATGTGGTATTAGAGGTAGAGCATGAGATAGGGGGCCCATATCATCAGTGTGATTGACATGAGACTGCTACTATTCCAGTATATATCACCTATCAGAGAGGTAGTAGACCCTTATTTGCAGTAGCAAAGCGAGTGTTATCTCCACCCGGGGTGGAAGCGGCCTTGCTTCCGACATCAGCATCACAGGAGCAGGGCAAGGGTAAGGAGCCAGTGCAGAAGGAAGGGCCATCAGGTGAGTGAGAGACTGAGTTTGTTCTCCTCCATGATGATGAGACAGATGTAGAACCAACAAATGCAGAGCTTACAGAGATCATCCAGGAGTAGCAATTAGTGATTGAGTCCTTATCCCTTGACTTGGAGAGGGCCAAGTGGAACATGAAGTACCTGGAGCAGAGAAACAAGCAGCTTGAGGACCAACAGACGATCATGGAGCTGCAAAACATTCGTGAGCATCACCAAGCTGCTCAAAGAAGAAGGGTTGCACTCACATCTTTGGAGCAAGCAATCAATGAGGATCGGGAGGCCAACCTTGAGAGGGTAAGCATGCATTTGGAGAGGCTACTGGACAAAGTTGACCATGACCTTGTTCTATTGAGACATATGCCTTTCTGTTACAGGGTGCGAAACATGAGTGCACAGGCCCGGATAAGGAACTTGAAGGCAAAATTGAGGAAAGCAACAAGAAGAGAAAAAAGGGAAAAAGAGTAAGATTGACTTCGAATCTTGGCTGAGGCTTCCTTGGCCCATTATAACACCCCATAGAGATCCTCCAGCCCAAATTTCAAAAAATTTGGGGAAATTTTGGTCAATTGGTAATTTTTTGGGTAAAAAACAGGGATTTTCTCCCTGTGCGCCACGCCACTGGCACGACGCTAAAATTATAGAGCTCTAAATGAGGAATGGCTTGCCGTTTTGGATTCATCATGGAAAATTATGACTACTGGTGTCCGAACAAGAAATTTGGGCAAGATCTGGGTCTCCTAAAGGTAAAAAAACACCCAAAAATGGCCTCTCTGCCACTTTTTTGACACACAGAAAGCAGTCTTGGGAGAATGGATATTTGGAGGGGAAGATGAGTGCCAAATTTGAAAATTTCTAGTGGGGTTGGATAGTAGACAGGACAGGATTTCCAGAAAGCCCACTTGGGCACATTTTGGACACCTGCAAGTGCCCCAAAACAGACCCCAAAGTAGCGCGACACACAGAAAAAATGGCGCGGCGCACAGAGGAAAAAATTTCCAATTTGCTTCCATTTCGCGAAATTTCGGCTCACGACTTCTCCAAGTGGGCCTGCTCATCTACACTTCAATTTTTTGGCATGAAAGGTGGCATTTAAAGAGTTTTTTCTCCAGATTGGCTTCTATCCAAGTGGCGAAGGAAGGCAAACGGTCGCCCAAGCCAAATGTCATGTTTGTAACACTGCACCTGTAGCTGATGGTTGGCTCTCCATCTCCATTTTGCAATGATTCGAGTAACTCCCAAACCCTTGGGCGTTATATCTCTTCCTCACACATTCTATATATTCTATGAAAGTTATTTGAAAAGGTTTGGTTGGCTTGTAACTTCTAGGAGACTGTGGGAAAGAAACTTTGTTTCTTCACTATGTATTTTTGACAGAGAATTAATGAAAGGCAACGACTTTGTTTCATGAGATTCTTGTGGTTGTGAGTGTAGCAAATGCGTCTCTTATGTTTTCATATGTATTTCGTTATGTTTCATAATTCAATTCATGTTCATTTCCAGTGAAATTTTCTGAGTGAGATTAGGTAGAATTCAATTTTATTGCTCTGCTTGTGGGAAAATTTCATGTTCAGTGTTATTCTTCTGTTGAAAAGGATTCCTGTCACTATGCCCTTTTCACTTTCTTCAGAAATATATTCATGTCACGGTACTTTAAACTAAAATTGTTACATTTTCCACCTACCTTGCCTCACAGAATAATCTATGCCTTTGTATTAAATTCTCTGTTCTTTGTTGAGCGCCGGTCCCATAACATCCCATAAGCTCAGTCATTCATAAAATTGTTTCCAGAATCCCTATTCACTTACTAGCCTAAGGTAAATATTGCATTGTAAGTCATCTCTGACCATTTTCGATCATCTATTCACTGAGCGTGACTCGGAGAGAGCCCTCTCCTGCTTTGGTAGGGCTAGCTACCAGACTGAGCGTGGTTTGTGGTTACCCTAATTTTTGCCTTCCTTCAGCCTAAGGTAGATTTAGGTGCTAACACAAAGAACACAAAACGAGTGAAAAATTATACCCTAACCAAACAAGAAAAAAAATAATAACAGTTACTTGTAAATTGTTGGAGGAATGCTAAGGGAAGCTTGAGATCGACACCGACAATCATAAGGTCAAAGAGGAACATAGATTAGTAGGAGTTCGAGTTACATTATCATAAATCATTTTAATAAATCATCAGAGCAGCTCGGTAAGGATACATGTAAGTGTCAGGTGCTTCTATTAGGTCTCTATCGATAACTTGGGCAGAGCATTTTTCTAAAGGAACCGTAGAGCCGAAATCTGTAACCAAAGGAGTATCTGAACACACAACTATGTCATAAAGTTAACTGAACCATTAGGTGGAGGCAAATTTGCATGTAAGGAAGGAAGAACAACCCAGAAGGTAAAGTCAAACAAAGGGAAAGAAAAATACAAACCCCAAATATCTAAAACAAAGCGCTTTGTTAACATTTGCACGGCCATGAGAGAACATGTCCAAATAAATGCAGAAATTCACGGTAGAACTCAATCTGGGTTAAATCATGAAAGTATGGCAAGAAAAATTGAGGTAGCAACTTCGTTTTTTGATAAAATAGATAGAAAAGGAACCAACATGGGTGATGAAAGAAAGAACGGATCCACAGGTCAAATGCGAGGTTTTAGAGGAATCAAGAGGTTAGATCTACTACCTGAGGGTTTAGACCATTTTTGCAGTACCATCCCTTCAGAGCACGACGCACCATTACAATGAGACCAAAAATGGCAAGAATGACATTCATTTAGGGTATTAGGATTACGAACATTAAGATTCACCATCATATCTCAACCCTTGATCATGGACATTGATCATGACTCAAGCATGGTTAAGCGAACCTAGGTTCAGCTCACCAGCTAAGTGAACCTTATAATATGGCAACAGAGCGTTGGTTGATGCACAAGTGCATTAAATTACCCTTAAGAATATGGAATCTAAGGGTTTAGGAAATAAAAAAAACCTATATCCATCTTCCACCACATAGGTCACAAAGTATTTGCCTTTGATACTGTTAGTTATACAAATAATGGGTACAACATTTGGAAAAAGAAAGGTTTATAAAGAAAACCTTGTAAATACAACACCTTGTAACCTTTGGTAAACTTTTTTTTGAGCTAGAAGTATAATTTTATGAGAAGCCAAGTTTAAATAATAGTATCAAATGTCAACATAAACCCCTTACTTATAGAACTCAAATGTCCCCTAGTGATTGCGCATACACATATAAAATGGTAATAAAAACAACGTAAAGAATGCATGTAGTTAACGAGCTAGTAGAAATTAACCTCTAAAATACATATGCATACATGGAAAAAAATGTGTAGTGTGTGAAAGGGGGAAATGAAAAATGGTATCAGATCCCATGTTCTCCAGTGGGCCTTAACAAACCACCACAATAGAGAAGTATACACATAGGAAAAGTACAGTAAACTAACAAATGATTCATTGTGCTATGTGAACTGTAGGTTGATTAAGCTAAGTGATATACTCAGCAAGATGACTGAGCATGCACTTTCTATCCCTACATGAGTTGGGATGTATGTAGAAGTAGGGGAAGGAGTCATTCCAAATACAAATCCATTCATGGAGGTCATACAAAATCTACAATGGAAGGTTGTACATCTAAGGGACAATAATGAACGGTTGATACGCTTCAGCGAGGAGCAAGAGAGGATGATCAAAACTTTGACGGAGAAGTCAAGCAAGAAAATAGTGGAACCAAAGATAATGAAAGGAGAAGAGATGGAACCTAAAAAATATGAAAGTGAAGGGGAGTTAGATAAAACTTATTTCCAAAAGTCTAAGTGGAAAAGGAAACCAAAACTTCAAGGAGAATTTCGGAAGATCAAGCCCCCCACTTTTGATGGGGAAAAGGAGGAGGACACAGAGGCCTAGTTATTAAACATGACTAAGTATTTTCAAGTTTATGATTATGAGAGTAACTTGAAAGCTAGGTTAGTTTTTTATCAACTGCAAGGAAAATTTTCCTTATGGTGGGAAGAGGCAAAGAATGTACAAGGACTGGAGGAGAAAATAGTATTGTGGGAGGATTTTTGTAAACACTTCAAGAACTTCTACTTGAGTGAGAAATATCATGATGACTATGCGAAAGAGTTTCACAAGCTGAAGATGGGACAACTCGCAATAGATGATTTTTTTCTAAAAAATTCACTAACTTACTGAGATATTTCTCATATCTCAAGGAGAAAAAAGATAAAGTGCAGTGGTTCCTAAACTATTTGACTATAGTGTACAAGGAGTGGATCGAATTTGACAACCCAAAAACCATGGATGAGGTGCTGAGAAAGGAAATATTATGCTACCAACAGTCTAAAATAAAAGGAGAAGTATCGAAGACTTAGCCAAATAAGGATAATACCAAGGTCAAAATGGGAGGAAGATGACCAAAACTAGGATATCTCAAGAATTTTGGTCAGGATCATCAGCGGAAAAGGTTTGAAAAAGTGACTGCAAATCAACGAGAAACTTCCCAAGCATGGTAAAACATCATTGATTTGAATGTTAGGAAAGTTAATGGGGACAGAGAGAAGGGATCACTAAAATGTTGGGGATGTAGTGAGCCTCATTTACTAAGAGACTGCCCACATAATCCCAGGTTTGTGCAGAATATATAAACTATTCATGAGGCTACTACAGTAAATGATATGGCCAGGAGCATTCCAAGGATAAGTGCAGCCCTGGAGGAATCATAGACAAGCAGAACGTTAGTCCACGATGATTGAGCTAGAAGGTACTCTTGCTAATAACGTTGTGTCTGTCGCAATTGACCTAGGAGGTAGTTTAATCTATGTTGGACCACAAATAGTAAAAAAATATAAATTGAAAACGTAAAAATACAAACAACTTGGTTGGTACAATTGGCCACTCATACCAAGAGAAGTGTCACTATCCACGTGAAACAATGTAAAATAAATTTAAATGGATACCTTACCATAGTATAATTAAATGTACTTCCCCTTGGGTCTTACATATTAATTGGAGTAGACGGTTGAAGTGATAGACCTCACTCATAAAATGCCTAGAAAAAATTGTAACTTTTGTAAACCCAAATGGATAGACTCACATCATTTAGGGTGTGCCAAAATTGATTTTCGTAAGGCAAATTTCCACTATGAAAATGAAGAGCAACGCCTACAAGGGATGCCAAATATTTATGGTTCAGACAGAAGAAACTAAACAACAAAATAATGAATTGGAAGAAGATGTTCTTATAGTTATTAATAAATTTTTATATGTTTTTGTTGAGGATATTCCTATTTTACCACCCCATCAAGATATAGACTTCACCATAGACTTGGTACCTTGTGTAGCCTTAGTGTCTAGATCACCCTAGAGAATGAGCCCAAGAGAATTAAAGGAGATGAATATGAAGTTGTTGCTAGATAAAGGATATATTCAGCCTAGTGTGTCACCTTGGGGACCATATGTACTCTTTGCTAAGAAAAAGGATGGTACGTTTAGGATGTGTATTGACTACCGTCGATTAAATAAATTGACTATTAAAAATAAATATCCCCTGCCTCGCATTGATGATCTATTTGATTAGATACGGGGAGCCATCATCTTCTCAAAAATTGATTTGGGGATGGGATACCATAAGTTGAGAATAAAAAAGGAAGATATTTGTAAACTAGAATTTAAGACCCGATACAAACACTACAATTTTTAGTGTTACCATTTGGCTTGACTAATGCTCTTGTAACCTTCATGTGTCTAATAAAATGTCTACCCAATAAATTTTTCAATAAGTTTGCATTGGTATCTATTGATGTTCTATTCCATGAATGAGGAGAAGCATAAGGAACACTTAAGGTTTATGCTACAAACATTAAGGGAAAACAAATTGTATGTTACATTTAGTAAGTGTGGATTCTATAAAACTAGAATCCATTATCTAGGGCATATCATCTTGAAATATGGATTAATAGTGAACCTGTTACACAATATTTTTTCACACCTCCTGCACTTCCCTATGACATACCCCAAAGAGCCTAAAACATGACCATCGCAGTGTAATCATACAGATATGCAGCTCAAATCCTCAATTAAACAATTATTGAAAAATTCCTTGAGCTTCCCCTGAAGCAAATAGCTCTAAGACCATAATTTTGGCATCATCTCCCCCTTTATGCTGGAAATCATGACTGGCACCAATTGCACTACACTAACCCCACAATGCCATCACGCTTTTGGATTGGATACAAGTGATGATCCCTAAAAGGAAATTTTCCCAAAGAGGACAAGAAGCTTCATGATCTAGAGGCTTCCAGAACGATGAGCTGGAGGTTTTTCGTCATGGATGAGGTTGAGTTCTCTCAACTTGGCCTTTTGGTCTTATCCCTACGAGCTACCTCCTTGAGATGAGAGCCTTCACCTATCTTTGGAGAGATCCTAACTCCCTTGTGTTGTTGGGAAAAGTATCCAATACGGAATGACCCTATCCCACTCTAAGGGTGATAGTTCCTCAGCAACAATCAAAGCAAAGCTATCTGAAATTACTTCTTTATGAGATGTAAAAGAGGGGAGAAAGAGATCCACTAACCGATGTCTTTCACTAATGATTGATCCAATCTTCTCTCCTTGCTGCTTGCCCCCAGCTCCTTGCTCTTTCACTGGCCCAGCTACACTAAGATCCTGCAAAATAGCAAGAGAAGGAAACTACAAGAAGCATACATTCATAATTGATTCAAGGATTAGAATAAATCAAATACACAAGTATAACAACACACCATTAAGACACATGCATATAGAAGAACCTCAAATGCTTTATTAATGGAAGAAGTAAGGTTCAGGAAGTGATACAACCATAAGAGGCCCAATCCAGCATCACCTTCCCAGCAGAAAGAAATCTCCTCTTCACCTCCTTCAAATCAAATCACCCAATAGTTCTAAACTCAAACCAACAACAATTCTTTACATTCACAAGATTCCAGCCTCCTTAGACCTCATGAGAGAGATCTATATATAGGAGTTTTGGAGAAAGGATGAGTCAGCTTGAGGCTGGCATGAAGCTGACTAGTTTCCTCTCTCACTTCAGTTATTCTTCAGTTCTTGAGTCCACTTGGAGGTTCTTGCTTCCACTTGGAGATCTAGAACCTCTTACTCATCACCAGTTGAATTCCTTGATCCAAGTATCATTTTGGAAGCTTCCTAGGCATTGACACCTTGAGGAATGACTGTGCCACATGTCCAAACTCACCCAGCGCAGGTAGCCTTCTTTGCAGTTGACATTCAATGCAGGTAGACAGTGGAGTAGTTGACATTCAGCGTAGATGCTCAGTGGAGCAGTTGACATGATCCAGAATTACCTTGTTTTTGAGTGTTTTCAGGTGGAGAACTTTTATTCAGTGCTGTGGTTTGCTGACCTTGTTCCTCTAGGGGTAGGAACAACATGTTTATGGACTTTGGATCCCTTAGATTATGGACATTTCATGCTTCATGCTGTAAGGCACAAAAATGTCTATAACAGTTGCCCCATAAAGTATGAGGTCATTTATCGGGTGAAATGCTTTATCAGGAGGATCCGAAGTTCATTCAATCGCTGAGAGGTGACCTGTAATAAGATACGATACAATACATTATTTTTCATACTGCTTTCATGATCTAGCTGAGGCGGGCATTCCCATGCTCAGCTTTATAAATTCATTTTGGTACATAGAACAAACGATCGTCTGATGGTAGACTGATAATTTTGGTGAAAATTATCATCCTTTGAGTAGGATGATCATCTGCTGCAATGATGTACATGTCAAATGTCTTTATATTTCCTGAATATATATCGCAACCCGGATGGATGATACTAGATCCGGGGTCTTCAAACTCGTTCAATCTTCACTCTAAGTACAAGTCAATCCATATGAGAATTGCGCTGAAGTCGAACATGGAAAGACATCGCTTAATTACCGGTCAATGATGTAAACCGTTAATAAGCACGAGAGGAATCACCGATAATGATAATGACCATCAAGGTACTGCAGTACAATTCACGCGGTGTGAATAAAGGACTTGTCGTCGAACACCACGCAAAATCTTCTGGTCGAAGGTCATTGATGTGTACCTGTCGCCGGAAGTGAGAAACTTGCCATTGAGGCATGCAAGCTTCAAAGTACTGAGGGGGTTGTTCCTAGATCAACTTCTTGGATAATGAGCTGAAGTCGACAAGAAGCGATCCGTCAAAGGAGGGCCTTAATGAATCCCACATCAGTGACACAGAACAGAGCTAATGATTTTAATGGAGGTGAAAACAATCTGTGACATATGATTCAGGGTGGCAGTCATGAATGGATGAAGGATAATGTATGGCAGTGGATGGGACAACATCTCTTGAACATATAAAGACACTGATGCGATGGATCGGTAGCATTACCCCAAATGTGGATGGTTTGGCGAGACCATGGTGATGAGACTGGTGAATGAAACAAACCAACCCGATGTGGTATGGAGGAAAAGTGTCATGTTCAAGAGCGACTTGCTACCATTAAAGCTTTGAGGTTCTCCAAATTTTTCCCCAGTCATTTCTGACCAGTACCTCTTTATTTTTGTCAAGCTTGAGGAGGATAACATATGCTTGTTCTATAACCTGCCCTTCGGGCAAGCCCATCGCTATGTTTTAACGAGCCTAGCGATAGGGAAACTCATTCTCGTCTAAAGACAAGTTTGTCGCTATTTAATCATTTTAACGAGTCTAACGACAAGGAAAACTCGGTCCTTTTCATTTTTAGAGAGTCTGAAAAGGTACAGAAAGTTAACTCCAAGATTCCTTTTTCGTCATCTAATCCCTTAAGTCTGAAAAAGTATAAAAGAATACAGGAGGGATGAGTTTTCGATAACTTTAACGAGCCGAATAAAACAAGCGCTCGACCTTTTTGTGCAATAATCCCTCAGGTCCAAAAAGATTAAAATCTAGAGGAGGGATAGCTCTTCCGGTCCTTTTAACGAGATGGAAGGCCAAAACTCGGAAAACTTTTCATATTTTACGAGTCAGTTGAAAAGAGCTTAAAGAAGACTCGTCTTTTGAGGAACGAGTGATAAACAGGGATAGCAACTGATTCCAGGTACAGGTTGGAATTTTCCAATCATGGCAGTGTCACAAGGATGGCTAGGTGAAATCACTCTTCGCAACTGTTCCTCAAAATAGGTAAACAATCATATGGAGGTGAACGATCGGCCAAATGACGGTGGAGGTGGCAGGTGCAAACACGACCAAGGCTTTTACGGCTGATAAATTTACGATCACAACGGTTATTTACCGGGATAGGTTCATTTTTTATTTAAAAATGAGCTTAAACTCTGGAGGAAACATTGCTCACTGCTTATATTTATTTTTTAACGAGCATGAAGACCGCGTTAAAACTGCTCGGTTCTTGCGTTTATTTTTTAACGAGCATGAACTTTATGCTAAAACTGCTCGAATCTTATGTTTATTTTTTAACGAGCATGAACTATGTGCTAAAACTGCTCGAATATACCAGTCATAAGATAAGAAATTTCCCCTGTGAGATCTCTATTTTTTATGGAGCTTCATCTCACTAAGCTTTGCTTTGCTCCTTTCTTTATGCAAGTTCGGAAACAACTAATCCAAAAAACAGATAAATAACCGCTCTTTGCTTGCACTCCAAAAGGGTTGCATGCCCCCAGGTATAAAACAGAGTTTCAAGGCTGCCCCTCCTCCTTTCCACCTCTGCTTTTCTTTGGGTGTTCACAGCTACTTGTCGTCTTTCTAGTCCAATTTTAACGATACTTGTCTTCTCGTTAATTCTAACGGGTCTATACGATACTTGTCTTCTCGTCAGCCCAACTTTCAACAGATTTTTCGCAAGATTGCAAGAGAACAACTACTTGCGACAAGATAGCAGCTACTTGCGACAAGAGAAGAACACTACTCAAAGACAAAACATTTGTGTTATTGAGGGAGGCTTACCTCTTTCTAGTTACCCAAAGATTGTCTCGTTAATCTTTCAAACAAAACATTTCCTCGGCAATTTCTACCGAAATAGACAAGGGTGAATGAATGGTGCCAGACACGTAACTTTGACAAAAGAATCCTATTCTAGAACAACCCCTCTTCCATCCACGGATGGGGTACGGACTAGTCATATTCTCTCGCGGAAATTCTACCTTATACCCAGGGTTTTTTCTGCCCAAAGCAGACCAGGATGCATGCCCCCTAGGTTCCAGTCCCATCATTCCGAATCACTCGCATTCATCGGGAAGAAGGACTGGGGGTGGAGACATTTCTTGATTGAATAGACCATACAGGGTTGGTATATGACTATTTGCGATGCGTGATCCCAGAAATGAAAGTTGGTCTACGAGCTTGACCATTCTTCCTTCGTGTGGAAAACACATTACTCTAAAGAGTGAGGAGACTATTGCTCCCATGCAATATATATAGTCTCGTCCAAGGAGTAGGTTATAATCCAAGGTTCCTTGAACGACCATCACGTTCATTTGAACGGCCTTCCCTTTCAATGTAATGGGCACATTGGGGAGGATCCCTAATGGTCGACTGGTTCCTTTATCGAAACCCGAGAGATTTCTTATCTCAGGCAAAAGCGCCGGGGAACCCAGTGCTTTCCAAGCAATAGAGGAAAGGATACTCACAGATTCCCCTTCATCAATGATAGTGCCAGCCATTACCATTATGTAAATTTGGACTATGATTCTGAATGGTATACTAGTTGGCAACTGGGGTCTGCCTAGTTGGTTCCAATCAAAGGACACAACCAGGTTGCTTGGCAGTGGGACCGAATACACGGCCGGATATGACCCTGACGATGTTCCTCCCTGCGATAAAGGAATGGGCGCATTGCCCTGATGCTCGTCAGAGTCTGTGTTGATGAAAAGAATCTGGATGGTGTCATCCTTATTCTCTTCAGTGAGGGTGTCATTTGAAGATGAATCTTCAGTGACGGTGTCATTCGAAGATGAAACTTCTGAAGGGAGAACCGGGTCAACTGCCGTTTCGACCTTTGGACTTTCGTCCGGTCTGGATTCAGTAGGTTCATGTTCAATGACTGACGCTTCAGCTGACCACTTGAGCGGGCCAACTGTATTCTCAACCAACGAAGGACTTGGCATGAGTTTTTTGTATCCAGGAGGAAGTATCAACGGTGAAACCGGATGATCTTCCAAAACTCTCTAAGGGACAACGGTGGATGGCGTGATCGCCTTCACACATTCTGCAGGGGGATCTTGCTCCCCCTCTTTGTCTTGAACATTCACTTTCGTTGGTTGACAGTAAGCATTCAACATGGCTATCAGAGGTTGATGCTCCCGAACTGTGCAAACGAGGGGACCAGTCCCTTAGTATCCGAGGAATACAGGGACAATCTCTATGGAAGTGGTCTCCTCTACATATGACACATGGCGATTTAGGCCCGGTCTGTGCTGTGTGTGGATTTTTGTCAGATGTCTTTTGCTTGCCCCCAGTCGCCTTAGGCTCCTTCTTCTTCTTCTCCTTCTTCTCCATGGGAGCTTGGCTTTTGCCGGCTCTACCTTGCGAAGATGAAGGATTGGAGGAAGAGTTATAGGAAGTAGAAGGCTGGTGGGCAGCTCTAGACTGATCTAACTATTGACTCGACTGTTCAGGAACCATGGTGTTCTACACTACATTGGTTGAGAATAGCCAAATTGGCAGGCCAATTGTCAGTCCTGGAAGCGACAATGTGGCCATGTGGGGCGCACCAACTTCTCCCCAAGAGGAGAAAGGACTAGGATTTCCATTATGGGGAATTCCTTGGTTGGTGTGTTCCATGTTCTCAACCTACAGATCAACGCAGGAATAGGAGGTGATTATGTTCCGTTTAAAATAATTTTTATAATGACGCTTTAGACACAACTTGCTTTTTCACTTTTTAAGAGTCGAGAAAAAGCTAAAGATGACTCTAGTCTCCTTCGATGTTTTAACAAGCCCGAAGTGACAAATGCTCGGATGGACTTTTTCAGTTATAGAGTTTGAAAAAGGCCAAAAGAAACTACTCTGGAGATCTAGGCAGAGGGTGTGCCAAACCTTTCGCAAAACCACAGAATACGTTTTACGGTACGGGTGGTCGATCTTCGTGAATGCTGTGTTCACTGCATTGCGATCAGTAGGGCGGTCGACATGGCTTCCTATGGATAAAGGCTTTGTTCCTATAGGGGTCTCCCAATATATACGCGACGGTACGTGGGAGCACAAGTCCGTATTGATACTTATCGCTTCACCGTGGAGGAATCACCCAACCACTCAACGCTAAGATATCACGTTTAACGATGCCGGAACACGTCTCTACCTTAGACCTCTATGTGTTTGCGTTATGTTTCAAAGCGTTGTTATGTAAATTAAATTTATTTTAGGTTGATCTTGTTTAGCAGTTTGCCTTTATGGATCACCACGAGATGTATGGTACAACTTCCTAAATGTAGTCTAAGATGATAAGCAAGCTTTTCAATCTTTCAACTTATGAAAATCTTAACTACTGAGGGAAAAGAAAGACATCATCTTTTCACACAGATCATAGAGCACACACTAATGCACTTTTTCCCTAAATCAACATGCAAACTGTCAAAAATGCACATGCACAATGCAGGTATTTCTTTTCTCTTTCTTAATGTTGGTGTACTACAAAAAGAAAGCTGTTGTATAACTTTGAATTCAATTTCAAGTGAAAGCAAACAAGATTTTGTCCAAAATCAAAAGACACCTTAAGATTTACTTGTTTCAACACTAGAGATATATAAATTCAAACCATATGACGAAAGCAAAAGCTCAATCAGCTATGAACAACAAACAAACTAACTCTTAAGATCAGAACGACACTTATCACAGGTCTAGATCTAAGAGGTCACAGCAAGACTAGTTCACTTTCGTTATGGGAAACTGCAAATGATGTAAGAAATACACAAAGAACAAATACAATTTCTTTATACAACCGAGGCGGAATAGTGGCAAAGAAAGGTGGTTTCAGATAGGTACATTGACTGATAACAGGCTGCAAAAACAAGGATGAAAACAGGGCAACAGAAAGCAGAGAACCCCAGCTGCACAAGGGCACACTGGTTCAACGCAGGTAGAACACTGTCAGTTTGACATTCAGCGCAGGTAGCCCCTTCGGGACCTGCGATGAAATGCAGGCTGCCTTCACAGTGCCTGCAATGAAGAGAGAAACTCTCGTTTCTCTTGGTTTCCGGGTTACAGATTGCTCAAAAATCAACAGTTTTTGGCCAAATCAAAGCTATCAATCAAGTACACACTAAAGGATGAAAAGGAGGATGAAAAGCTATCACTAAGAGCTGTTCAGAGTCCTTGTGGATCAGCTCTTCAAATCATAAACATGCCCAGAAACTGAGCTAGAGTAGCTGCCCTCTACTTTGCATTTGAAAGATCCAAATGCAGTTCGATTCGGTACTCCCTGTGTTTAGGAAATGAATAGCAAAAACACAAGCAACCAACAAGATACGATCCCCAGCGGAGTCACCAATTTGTTGTTGGGAAAAGTATCCAATACGGAATGACCCTATCCCACTCTAAGGGTGATAGTTCCTTAACAACAATCAAAGCAAAGCTATCTGAGATTACTTCTTTATGAGATGTAAAAGAGGGGAGAAAGAGATCCAATAACCGATGTCTTTCGCTAATGATTGATCCAATATTCTCTCCTTGCTGCTTGCCCCCAGCTTCTTGCTCTTTCACTGGCCCAGCTACACCAAGATCCTGCAAAATAGCAAGAGAAGGAAACTACAAGAAGCATACATTCATAATTGATTCAAGGATTAGAATAAATCAAATACACAAGTATAACAACACACCATTGAGACACATGCATATAGAAGAACCTCAAATGCTTTATTAATGGAAGAAGTAAGGTTCAGGAAGTGATACAACCATAAGAGGCCCAATCCAGCATCACCTTCCCAGCAGAAAGAAATCTCCTCTTCACCTCCTTCAAAGCAAATCACCCAATAATTCTAAACTCAAACCAACAACAATTCTTTACATTCACAAGATTCCAACCTCCTTAGACCTCATGAGAGAGATCTATATATAGGAGTTTTGGAGAAAGGATGAGTCAGCTTGAGGCTGGCATGAAGCTGACTAGTGTCCTCTCTCACTTCAGTTATTCTTCAATTCTTGAGTCCACTTGGAGGTTCTTGCTTCCACTTGGAGATCTAGAACCTCTTACTCATCACCAGTCGAATTCCTTGATCCAAGTGTCATTTTGGAAGCTTCCTGGGCATTGACACCTTGAGGAATGACTGTGCCACATGTCCAAACTCGCCCAGCGCAGGTAGCCTTCTTTGCAGTTGACATTCAATGCAGGTAGACAGTGGAGCAGTTGAAATTCAGCGCAGATGCTCAGTGGAGCAGTTGACATGATCCAGAATTGCCTTGTTTTTGAGTGTTTTCAGGTGGAGAACTTTTATTCAGTGCTGTGGTTTGCTGACCTTGTTCCTCTAGGGGTAGGAACAACATGTTTAGGGACTTTGGATCCCTTAGATTATGGACATTTCATGCTTCATGCTGTAAGGCACAAAAATGTCTATAACACCTTGGCCTACATATATATTCATCCTGTCTCATTCCCAAATGATTGGTATTTTTATATTTTCACCCTTATATAAGATTGTGCCTAGATGCTACTCCTTTGACTTGGAGAAGGACTGCTTGGAGAGATTGAGCTTGGACTTGGACATTTACTAAAGGAGAGATTTTTGAGATCAAGGCTTGGTTGTGTGCTTCCTCCTTTATTCTCTTAATATATATAACTGTTGGTTCACTTTCCATGCATGTGTATGTTAATACATCATTTATCTTAATGTTCCTTGATCTGTTAAGTAGGTTACTTTTGATTATGCTATTTGTATTCGCATGCTTTGTTGTGTCTTGATCTCTTGTGCAGGAATTTAAACACCGAGCATTAGGACTAAGCCTGTGGCACAAGAGATTCGAGGTCTTAAAAAAAGGAGGATATCGTAGCATCAGAACATGGTAGGTCATATTCCTCTTCTTCTATTTCGATTGTAACATAGGAAAGTGTTTAGGATATTGTCATGTAGCTTGCTAGTCCCACTCGTTGGGAAAGAGGAATCATCTCCATCTACAAAGAGGATTTCCTAGATAAAAAAATGGTGACTCCACTGGGGAAGCTATAACCGTTTCCATCCATTCCTTTAATCATATCCTTTGACTAGTTATCTGCTTATCTGCATCAGTCTGGGTTTATACCATCACTAATTACTACCTTAGAGTGTTAATTCTGGATTGTTTCTTGGAATATTTTTTCCCATATTCCTCACCCATTGTGGGTTTAGCTCTAACAGCTGCACTAGAAACACAAGTTTTTACCTGTAAAATCGCGATGAAAAAAAAAATCTTCACTATTTACTCACTTTGAAAATAATCACTACTTTTGCTATAAAAAGTAGTGTTGACGACCCCGACCATCACGGGCTTGGCTATGAAAAGTAGCGATGATAA
Organism: Pinus tabuliformis; assembly: GCA_031772625.1. Lineage (NCBI taxonomy): Eukaryota > Viridiplantae > Streptophyta > Pinopsida > Pinales > Pinaceae > Pinus > Pinus tabuliformis. The sequence goes on along the minus strand of CM062817.1, from coordinate 1,914,558,208 downwards.
CCCAATCATCATGGGGTTTGGTATCTAAAGTAGTGTTGATCCTTGAATGTGAGAATTTTTAAGGTTTCTTCCTTAGAATCCAGTGTGTCTTGGCCCCTAAGGTATTTTCCCATCCTGTATGCTTGGATTTGTCAGTGTTCTTGATTGATTGCCTTGATTAATTTGCAAAATTTATCTCATTGGCTTTGAAGTGAAATATAATTGAGTTCTAGGGTTTCTATTCAATTGGTCATCACTTATTTCTTGTTGGTGTCATTGGGATGATGGTTTTTCCTATTTATTGAGTGTTGTTTTCTGTTGAAATCATTGAAAGTTCATCATTGTGCATTTGTTTTAACTTGTCTTCTAAATTTTACTTTTCATGAAAATGCATTATATTAGTTGGATTGAAAAGTTACTTTTTGGAATTCATCATTGAAAATAGTTCACATTTTTCAGTGATTGAAAGATAATATTTGTATGTTGGCATTATGTTTCTGGTATGGCTATATGTTACAGATGTTGTACTTGATGGCAACTCCCGTGGCAAGGCTCTCAATTTGTTGAAAATTAAGAAGTACGCAGGAAATCATTTCAGAAGGTGCGTACCCGCAGGCACACCATGCAGGGACCGCGTCCAGATACGCAGGCCAGCCGTTCAGGAGGTGCGTACCCCCAGTGCACACATTTCAAGGCAAAGAAATTCACATGTGGGGTTTTCTTATGTGTTACTCTTGGTATTTAGCCGACGACATTGGGTTATTATGGTGTCAGCTCGTGGTATTGTTCCATGATTTTAGGAGGAGCTTGCCTATATAAAGCAAAGGAGATCACTTGGCTAAGCATCTTTTGCAATTGAATATCTTTAGATCTGAAATATTGGGTTATGGTCTTAAAAGCTTGATCTATATGAAAGGGAAGTTGAAGGCAAATCTGTGAAGGGTGATCTCTCGAGCGCATGAGCAGATCTGAGCAACTGTGCCACTCTGGTGGACTCCCTATTCGGCCCTAATTAGAAGGACGCAGGTGTTTAACAGAAGAGTTGCGTGGGTACGTAGTGCAGAAGCAGGAGATCTGCGTGGGTACGCAGTGCAGAAACAGGAGATCTGCGTGGGGACGTAGAGCAGAAACAGGAGACCTGCGTCGGTACGCAGAGCAGAAGAAGGAGAACTGCGTGGGTACGCAGAGCGACTAAGGTTCAGGTGCGTACGCATAGTAAAAGTACGCAGCGCGATAGTATGTCTGGGTGCGTACCTGCAGTAACAATACGCGGCGCGATAATGTCTCTGGGTGCGTCCCTGCAGTAATAGTACGCAGTGCGGTTGAAGTAATAGTGCGTGGGCACGCAGTGCGGCAGAAGGATCTCTGCGGGTATACGTAGGGAAGCAGAAGGTGAACTGCGTAGCGACGCAGGCCACAGAAGGGAAAACTGCGTATCTGTTCTGTTGATTGAATTTTTCTGTTGATAAGGTGTTCTGGGTTAGTTCTGTTATTGCTGATCTGATAACTGTAGTGGACTGTAACTTTTATGTACTTGATGATCATTTGATGCTTTATGAAAGGAAGTAGGGGGTTGTAGCTCCCTTCCAGGAGAGACTGGAAAACGAGAGAGAGAGAGTTGTAGCTCTCTGCAGGTTGCAGCCTGCGTATTGGTAAAGGACTGCACCAGTACAAAACCATTGTAAAAGAAGTTTCTAATTTGAAAGAAGATAGAGACATATTGCAGCAGGTGGTTTTCACCCACATTGGGTTTCCACCTTACATCTTGTGTTCTTTGGTGTGACTATCTGTCTCTTTGTTCATGCTCATTATTTTATCGTACTGACATGCAAAAATAATTCAAAGAACAAATAAGGAAGATTTATTAAAAGAATTAGATAATACTGATTCACCCCCCCTCTCAGTATTATTTTCAACAATTGGTATCAGAGCAGGTCCTTCAAAGAAGCTTGATCGCTTGAAGGTAGATCGTTCATCATGAGCAACTACGAGAGAGAAGCATCAATCAGGCCACCGGTTTTTGATGGGACAAACTTCAATTATTGGAAGGTAAGAGTTACTGCCTATCTTCAATCTCTTGGTACAGAAGTTTGGGACATCGTAGAGACAGGCTATGCTTTTCCTTCAGCTACTACTACAGATGCAGCTGAGAAAAAGAAGTATGAAACAATTGCGAAAGCAGTCAATACTCTATTAGGATGTATATCTCAATCAGAATTCATGAAGGTAATGCACTATAAATCCACAAAAGAGATATGGGACAAAATTGTCACGAGCTATGAAGGAGACGAACAGGTAAAACGTGCTAAACTTCAAACTCTCAGAATTCAGTATGAGACTCTCAAAATGTATAATGATGAAAGTGTGGCTAACTATTTTCTTCGGGTAGATGAGGTTTTTAATTGTATGAAAAATTTGGGTGAAGAAATAAAAGAGGCTATTGTGGTTGAAAAGGTTCTAAGATCATTGTCCCCCAAGTTTGAATCTAAAGTATCTGCAATAGAAGAAAAGGAAAATCTACGAATTCTTACTATGTCTCAGCTACATGGAATTCTAACTGCTTATGAAATGAGAAAGGGAGGTCCATCAGACAGAAGAGAAGCTGCTTTCAAGGCATCAGGCAAAGGAGATTATTATGAAGCAAGCCACGTCCCAGAAGAAGAGGAAGAAGAATCAAATTTTGTCAGAAATCTTCAAAGGGGTTCTGGAAGGTTCAGAGGTAAGTTACATTTTAAATGCTTTGCTTGTGGAAGAGTAGGTCATTATGCTGCAAAATGTCCTTATAAGGATAAAGGAAAGGAACCTGCTAGATGGAACAAGAAACAGAACGCAAATAAGAAAAGCTACTACACTCATGAAGATAGTGATGGTCTATCAAACAGTGATGAAGATGAACAAGGTAATGAATATAAGTTGTTAATGGCATTTGAAGATGATGATTATATGGATGCTATAGATGTGGATAACCTTTATGATGAAATTACTAGACTCAAGAGATGTATAGAAGAAAATAACATGATCATTGATACTCTACAATTTCAAATTGATGAAAAGGAAAAACATCTTGAAAAATTAGAAGGTGAAATTTTTGGTCTTAGAAAAGAGATTGAGAAAACAAAAGCTATTAATCTCAAGTTTGTCAAAGGATCTGAAACTTTGGATGAGATTATCAATGTGCAGCAGTCTCCACTAAACAAGTCAGGTCTGGGCTATAATGGAGAAACTTCTCAAGCATCCACCTCAAAAAGTTATCTTGATGCAACAAGAAGAAATGAGCAAAAGCACAATGAAGATCATCAGGTAAATCAGGGACGAATTACAAACAGAAACTATCAGGGGCAATCCATCTTAAGGGTGAACAAAAGCTACAACCAGCCACAGGTAAAATCTTCTCAATTTGGTTCAAGAATAGATGAAAATAGAAATTACAATCAGTTGGCTGGTAGATTTGATAACCGCAGAAGTTTCTTCAATGGACAATGCTTTTCTTGCCATAACTTTGGTCACAAAGCAGCTCAATGTGTTGCATATAAAACGATCATGATTAGGGAAGCTCAAAAACAGAGAAGTATGACAGGAATTACAAAAAGAACCTATAACAACTTTTCAGTTATTGAAAATGAAGCCGAATTCTCTATTTGCAATAACTTTGGTCATGAAGACTCTGAATGCAGGAGCAGGTTACAGCAGAAAAAGGAACAAGCCTCAAGCACCAAAACATGGAGAATAAAGGAACCACAAACAGAAAAATGTGGGATAGCATTTTATCCAGAGGGACAGGAAAATCTATGGTACATTGACAGTGGATGTTCGAAGCATATGACAGGTGATAAAGAAAAACTTGAGTCTTATTCTGCTCTAGAAAAGGGAAAGAAAGTATCTTTTGGAAATGATACTCCTGCAACTATAAAAGGAAAAGGCATTGCTCAGTTAAAAGAAAAGGTCAAGGCTGGAAATGTTTTGTATGTTGATGGATTGAAGCATAATCTTCTAAGTGTCAGCCAGATGTGTGATCAAAGAACCGAGGTTATATTCAGATCAAATGGATGTCTTGTTCGTGATCTTGATACATGTAAAACAGTGATGAAAGGAAAAAGAACTCCAAATAATCTGTACATATTTGAAGAAGGACAACAACAATGCTATCTGAGCAAGAATGATGAGCACTGGTTATGGCATCGGAGATTGGGGCATCTAAGCTTTTCACAAATAAGGAAAGCATGCAAATATCAGGCAGTTCGCGATCTTCCAGATATCAAAATTCCTGACAACACCATATGAAAATCATGTCAGTTTGGAAAACAAACCAGAACTAAATTTCCAGAGAAGGAAGGATCAGCTAGCATGCCTCTTGAGCTAGTTCATACAGATACATGCGGTCCATTCAGGAAAAGAACACCTAGAGGAGAAGAATACTTGATATTATTCATTGACGATTTCTCCAGGTTTATCTGGCTAGGACTTATGAAGCACAAAGATGAAGCATTCAAAAAATTCAAATCCTTCAAAGCCTTGGTGGAAAATGAACCAGGTCACAAAATTAAGTGCCTCAGATCCGACAGAGGTGGGGAGTTTACCTCAAATGAATTTTTCGATTTCTGTGAAGAACATGGGATAAGAAGAGAATTCTCTATAGCTAGAACTCCTCAGCAAAATGGAGTTGTGGAAAGAATGAACAGAACAGTCCAAAAAATGGCTCATGCTATGCTTGATGAATCAGGAACTCCCGCAACTTTCTGGGGTGAAGCTGCACATGCTGCGGTTTTTATTCTCAACAAAACAAATGTCCGGGTGAACATCACTCAAACTCCTCATGAGCTCTGGAGTGGTAAGACTCCTTCGGTAAAGCACTTCAAAATCTTTGGGAGCAACTGCTATATCAAGAATACTGATGAGTAGCTTGGCAAACTTGAACCTAGAGCAGATGAAGGCATTCTTCTTGGTTACTCTCCACATATCAAAGCATACAAATGCTACAATAAAAGACTTGGCAGAATTGTTGACAGCATTGATGTAGTGGTTGATGAGAAGGGATACATTTCTAGGCAAGTGCATCGTGAAAATATCAAAGAAGATAAAGGCTATCCTCAAAGACAGAATGATGAAGAAGAAGAACCTCAAGAAGAACCAGAGGAGCAGACAAGAATAGAAGAGAAAACCCCATCCAGATATGTTCAGAAGAATCATCCAAAATCTCAGATTGTGGGGTAGAAAGAAGCAGGTGTACAAACAAGAAGAATAGTTGCAGAAGCCTCAAGCTATTTGGCATTACTCTCCTCTACTGAACCAAAAAATGTGAAAGAGGCATGCAAAGATGAATGTTGGGTGAAAGCAATGGATGAAGAACTTGAGAAAATCGAAAAGAACAACACTTGGGAGCTGGTTCCTAGACCAAAGGATAAGAATGTTATCGGAACAAAATGGGTCTTCAAAAACAAATTGAATGAAAATGGAGAAGTAATTAGAAACAAGGCCAGACTTGTTTGTAAAGGGTATGCGCAACAAGAAGGAATAGACTTTGAAGAAACCTTTTCTCCTGTTGCAAGACTTGAGGCCATCCGAATGTTCCTTGCTCTCTCAAGTTTTCAAAACTTCAAAGTATTTCAAATGGATGTGAAATCAGCCTTTCTGAATGGAGATTTGGAGGAAGAAGTGTACATTGAACAACCAGATGGGTTCATTCTTGGAAATGATCCAAATCTTGTATGCAGATTGAAAAAGGCTCTCTATGGTCTCAAACAAGCTCCAAGGGCTTGGTACTACCGTTTGGACAAATATCTTCATCAACAAGGTTTTTCAAAAGGATCGGCAGATAGCAATCTTTATATAAAAGTTGAAAATGACAAATTGCTAATACTTGTTGTGTATGTAGATGACATCATTTTTGGGAGCAATGAAGAAGCTATGAGTCAAAACTTTGCCTTGGTCATGCAGAAAGAATTTGAAATGTCCTTGCTAGGAGAACTGACATATTTCCTTGGTTTGCAAATCCAACAAAAAGAAGGAGGAATCTTTTTATCTCAAACCAAGTATCTCAAACAGATTTTGAAGAAATATGGTATGGAAGATCCAAACCAGTATGTACACCCATGGTCACAGGATGTAGCCTCAGTGCAAATGATGAATCTGCAGCAGTACATCAACCAACCTACAGATCTATGATTGGAAGTTTACTTTATTTGACAGGTACCCGACCGGACATCATGCATGCAGTTGGAATAGTTTGAAGATTTCAGGCAAATCCGAAGGAGACTCATCTTCAGGCAGTGAAGAGAATTTTCAAATATCTTCAAGGGACTCAAAATTATGGCTTATGGTATCCTAGAGATACAGATCTTACACTTCATGCTTATACAGATGCAGATTGGGCCGGAAGCGTGGATGACAGGAAAAGCACAAGTGGTGGTGCGTTTTTTATGGGTTCCAGACTGGTATCTTGGTTCAGCAAGAAACAGAGTTCAATTGCCTTGTCTACAGCTGAAGCGGAATATGTTGCTGCTGCATATTGTTGCACCCAACTCCTTTGGATGATGCAGACTTTGCAGGACTTTCAAATCACTTGTAAACCACCAATCCCCATCTTATGTGATAACACAAGTGCAATAAGCATCTCAAAGAATCCTGTTATGCATTCAAAAACCAAGCACATACCAATCAAGTGCCATTTTCTCCGAGAACAAGTACTTGAACAGAAGGTCAAGTTGGAGTATGTTCCTTTTAAGGAACAAGTTGCTGATATTCTCACCAAACCATTGCCCAGGGACACTTTTGAATACCTCAGGCAAAAGATGGGGGTTGTTGATGCATCATCTTATTGTTGAACCTTTTTCTGATTGATGGTACAGGTTCAGGGGGAGCATATAATGCATTGTTGGCATTATGGAGGATGGTCAGAAGGAGATCTTGGAAATAGCTGCAATATGTCTCTATCTCTTTCATGGTGGATTATGGTTCTTTGTTGCAGATCTGGTTCATTTTCAGGGGGAGCATGATCTTAGGGGGAGCATACCCCTTTGCCCTTGATGTAAAAGGGGGAGAATGAAGCTGAAGTTTGTGAGGTTGCCATCAAGTCCAAAGGGGGAGATTGTTGGCATTATGTTTCTGGTATGGCTATATGTTACAGATGTTGTACTTGATGGCAACTCCCGTGGCAAGGCTCTCAATTTGTTGAAAAATAAGAAGTACACAGGAAATCAGTTCAGAAGGTGCGTACCCGCAAGCACACCATGCAGGGACTGCGTCCAGATACGCAGGCCAGCCGTTCAGGAGGTGCTTACCCCCAGTGCACACATTTCAAGGCAAAGAAATTCACATGTGGGGTTTTCTTATGTGTTACTCTTGGTATTTAGCCGACGGTATTGGGTTATTATGGTGTCGGATCATGGTATTGTTCCATGATTTTAGGAGGAGCTTGCCTATATAAAGCAAAGGAGATCACTTGGCTAAGCATCTTTTGCAATTGAATATCTTTAGATCTGAAATATTGGGTTATGGTCTTAAAAGCTTGATCTATATGAAAGGGAAGTTGAAGGCGAATCTGTGAAGGGTGATGTCTCGAGCGCATGATCAGATCTGAGAAACTGTGCCACTCTGGTGGACTGCCTATTCGGCCCTAATCAGAAGGACGCAGGTGTTTACCAGAAGAGCTGCGTGGGTACGCAGTGCAGAAGCAGGATATCTGCGTGGGTACGCAGTGCAGAAACAGGAGATCTGCGTGGGGACGCAGAGCAGAAACAGGAGACCTGTGTCAGTACGTAGAGCAGAAGAAGGAGAACTGCGTGGGTACGCAGAGCGACTAAGTTTCAGGTGCGTACGCATAGTAAAAGTACGCAGCGCGATAGTATGTCTGGGTGCGTACCTGCAGTAGCAGTACGCGGCGCGATAATGTCTCTAGGTGCGTCCCTGCAGTAATAGTACGCAGTGCGGTTGAAGGAACAGTGCGTGGGCACACAGTGCGGCAGAAGGATCTCTGCGGGTATACGCAGGGAAGCAGAAGGTGAACTGCGTAGCGACGCAGGCCACAGAAGGGAAAACTGCGTATCTATTCTGTTGATTGAATTTTTCTGTTGATAAGGTGTTCTGGGTTAGTTCTGTTATTGCTGATCTGATAACTGTAGTGGACTGTAACTTTTATGTACTTGATGATCATTTGATGCTTTATGAAAGGAAGTAGGGGGTTGTAGCTTCCTTCCAGGAGAGACTGGAAAATGAAAGAGAGTTGTAGCTCTCTGCAGGTTGCAGCCTGCGTACTGGTAAAGGACTGCACCAGTACAAAACCATTGTAAAAGAAGTTTCTAATTTGAAAGAAGATAGAGACATATTGCAGCAGGTAGTTTTCACCCACATTGGGTTTCCACCTTACATCTTGTGTTCTTTGGTGTGACTATCTGTCTTTCTTTGTTCATGCTCATTATTTTATGGTACTGACATGCAAAAATAATTCAAAGAACAAATAAGGAAGATTTATTAAAAGAATTAGATAATACTGATTCACCCCCCCTCTCAGTATTATTTTCAACATTGTATTAGGTGCATCAAATCATTCAAAATGAAAAGAAAAGAATAAGTCATATAAGTGCATCTTTGTAAAGTAAAATCATTTTTCTTTCAAAAAGTTACATTTAGGATAGTGAAAAGTAGAAATCATTTTAACTTTTAGCATTATGTTTGGAAGATGAAAGTTAGTGGAAGGCATGTTGTTTGATGCATTATTAATTGAAATTTCTTCCCTTGATTAGTCTAGCTTTCATTAAAATGAAAAGTTTTCATTTTCTCCTATAGTTGCATCATAGGTGTTTAGGTGACATCATTTTGAGCCTTAAAACAAAAACTTAATTTAAGCTAAACTTAAAATTTACCTAAATTAACCTAAGGAGCATTTGGAGCTTAACGTAAACATTTAGAGGTCTAGGCTAGAGATGTGTTTCAATGTTTATGAACATAGCTGCTATCATTAACTTCCTGTAGTGTATCCCAAGGGTGAAATCCTGTCCCAATATGGAAGTATATAGAAGGCTCTCTATTACTTTCGAGTATATCAGAGGCACTTCATTATGATAAGTATATAGGGACGATCTCATCAAACAGTTCTGCATTAGATAATGCTAACACGGAATTGTGATCCCCATACAATCATGTATATATTGGGAGACCCCATTAGGTTGTTATCCTTTAGCCACAGGTAATCGAGTCAGATTCCTTGTAAATGCAATACACTAAACACATCATTCGAGGAGATTGGTCATCATATGTTAAGTCCTTCATTTATGCTAAATTTTATATACTGGTTCACGGATACTTGGTAAACCCTCTTTCCTATATTACCCCTCTTTTGTTTTTTTGTTAATTTCTAAAATAAATTAATTAACCGCGGAGAAACATCTTTCCTGTGGAAATAATCCTTAGTAGATCTTAGGTTTATACCAATGGAAACATTTCCTGAGTCTACCAGTCAAGAAAACCCCTTTGATGGGAATCCTAGCGCCTTTCCTTCTTTTGGAAATATTGGTGCTCCTTATATGGAATCGTTGTCCCTTGCTGGATTGACCATTAGTCTGCCAGTTTGGTTATTTGCGACCTCAGTGGTTGCGAGTGTCCAAACTACTTTTCAAACAATTTCTCCTCCACCTGAACAATATAAACCTCATGTTGATCCTAAATTTGACCCCTCGCCTTCTTCACCTCGTTCTTCCGCTTCGCTTGGTGAAAGCCTGGATTCTAGTAACCAGGAAGCTAAGAAGAAGAAGAAGAAAAATAAGCAAGGGGGGAACCAAGTGACCATTGCTACAGATGAAACTGATGTAGAAAAATATTCCAATCAACCTCAAAAAGTAAAATTCCCTTGCATGTTATGTAAGGGTGACCACCTTCTTCGGAATTGTCCCGGTATTCCCAAGGTCTTAGAAGTGTGGTCTACAGGTTCACATTGACCTTTGTCATCAGCCTTTACAGTTCATGCTGGTGAGAAACCCTCAACTACTAATAATAAGGTCCATGGGGAAAAGGGAAAAGTCAAATTTCCTTGTAATTTGTGTGAATGTAATCATCCCATTCACCTTTGTCCTCTTATGGATGAAGCTTCCAAAGAGTTCAAAAAAATTATAGCCTCCCATCCTTGTCTTCCGATTGGTTATCGGAAGATTTCCCCTTATCCTTCAGTAGTTGATCCAATGATTGATCAAAAGTCATCATTGGTCAACCCCACTTTCTTTGAAAGTGAGTCTCGTGATTCCATTCTCAATCAACCATTAGTTGAGAAAATGGTAGAACTGACTCCACCTTCAGTTAACCGTACCTTTCCGGTACTGAGTGAACTACATACCACCTAGGTTCTTCTCGTTTCTTTAGTTTCGACTGAACTAGAGGGAAATCCTCCTGTTCTAGAAGTACATGAGAGCAATTCTCATATTCCCATAGAGCAAGAGAACATCCCTCATGTTCCTACGATACCACCTGAAAGTTGTTTGGTCACTTCTTTTGATTGGAGTCAACTAGTAGGATATTGTCTTTTGTCTTATGTGCCTTTCCAGATTACAATACATGCTTACCATCTATCCATACCTAGCACAGTCATAGATGAGCGTGCATCTGTTAGCATCCTCTCCTCAACTGCTTAGAAATATTTAGGTTCTCCTCAGCTTGTCCCCGTCAGCCAGAATTTGTTAGCTTTTAAGAGAGGAACTAGTCAATCGTTATGGATCCTTCCTAAGTTTCCTATTACTTTGGGAGGAAATATTGTCTATATGGATGTGATGGTTGTCCAAGACCTGATGGATTTTAATCTACTCCTTAGTTGTGACTATGTTTATGTCATGGGAGCTATTGTTTCTCCCCTCTTTCGAGTGATGTATCTCCTGCGTGAAGGAAACATTCCGATAATTGATCAGCTTACATTAATTGGTCTTGAATCAAATCCCACTCAACCATCATCCCTAAATGGTTGTCATATTCAAGCGGTATCACCCTCACCACAATTTAATTACATGACCACATGTTCCATGCCCACATTTACTAATGATCTAGTGGAGGATGTAGTACATCATGTATTGGGGAAATTGGAGCCCAAGTTTTCATTTGGATCCTTGGACATGTATCCATTCCCAAGTGTTCTTCTCCCATCTAATGAGAACCTCTTGGAAGCCATGGCCTCTTTTGGTTTATGATCAAAGGCTATGGAGCATAGTTCCTTGTCTTGTGTCAAGCTCTTTAAAAAATGAAACAAGGGATATAAGGATAGTTCTTTTACTATGTCAACCTCATTAAACAATGAAATAGGTTCCTATGAGGATAGTTCTTTTACTATGTTAACCTCATTAAAAAATGAAATAGGTTCCCATGAGTATAGTTCTTTTACTATGTGAACCTTCTTAAAACATGAAATAGGTTCCCATGAGGTTAGATTTTTACTATGTCAACCTCATTAAAAAATGAATTAGGTTTCATGATCTGTAGGAATTTACAGGGTAAGCTCCTCAGACAGAACACCAAATGACACCGCTCACACACATATCACAGATCAATACACCAGTATTTTGATGTGGTTAAAACCCTCAGAGAGGGAAACAGTCCACGGCCTGAGCCAACGCGGCCACTTCAGGAAATTTATTAATAAAAGAATGAAATTTTACATAAGCTTCTCTCATGAACATTTAACCTACAAATGACCCTCCATGCACTTTAAATAGAGATCATGGACCAATCGGGTGTTAAGCCATGGATCAAGTGTCGGTAATATCGAGGAGAGAATGAACTGTCGGATCACTACATATCGTGACCGTCAGATTGTAAGTTACAAAATGTACATAGTAAAGAAACACACTTTACCTAACTCTTTACTAGACCAAGTTATACTTAACTATTTCCTATGTGTCAGAATATCCTAACATCCCCCCTTAAGAACAACTTGGGATAGGATTGAAGGATTTACAAATATGACACAATAGGAGAAGGAAGGAGGCACTAGAGCCTATCCCTCCTTAGTGACAACTTCCTGAACTCCAACCATAAATCAAAGTTTAGTAAAATTTTCCTCTGCGAGAGCCTTTGTAAAGATGTCTGCAACTTGATCATCTGTTGAACAATATTGCACTTCAAGAACATGGTCGTGAATGAGCTTTCTCATGAAGTGCATGTGTAGTTCAATGTGTTTGTTGCATTGATGTTGGACTGGATCATTGCATAGTTGAATGGCACTTTGATTATCACACCAAAGTGTAGTCGGATGTTGCTGCTGAAAGCCAAACTCTGACAGGATCTGATGAAGCCACAAGGCTTCCTTACTGGCTTCTACAACACCACGATACTCTGGTTCTACTGAAGAAAGATAAATGGCACCCTGTTTCTTGCAAGCCCATGTAATAGGTTCTGAACCAAGAGTGAAAACATAACCTCCAGTAGACTTCCAATCATCAGGGTCACCAGCCTAATCGGAATCAGTGAAACCAACCAATAGAGGAGCTTCTTCGGCACTGCAATGAATCCCAAACTAAAATATACCTCGAACATAATGAAGTATTCTTTTAGCTTCTTTCTAATGACTTTCATGTAGGTTTTGCATAAACCGAGCAACAAGGCCAACGACAAAGGAAAGGTTAGGACGAGTATGGGTTAGATACAAAATTTTTCCTACAAGTTGACAGTATAAGGTAGCATCAACTTTAGGAGAAGTACAAGTGACTAAAAGTTTGACTGCAGACTGAAATGGAGAAGGGGCTGGTTTACAGTCTTCCATGTGAAAATGGCGTAGAATATCACAGGCATACTTGGACTGGGAAAGGGAAATACCTTCCTTGGATTGCAAGACTTGAAGACCAAGAAAATAATGTAAGTGTCCTAAGCTTGTCATTTCAAACTTCCTTTTAAGGCTAGACTTCACATGGTTTATAAGGTTGGGATCACTACCAGTCAGGATAAGATCATCAACATAAAGAACACGAATGATAAGAGGTTTGCCCACTTTCTTGGTGTAGATAGTATTTTCAGAATGACACCTAGAAAAAGCCATTTTATAAAAGAAAGTTATCCATTTTGGCATACCAAGCTCAAGGAGCTTGCTTGAGACCATAAAGGGATCTCTTAAGCCGAAATACAAGGCTGGAGTCATTTTGTATAAAGCCAATAGGTTGTTCCATATAGATTTCTTCATGCAAGAAGGTAGATTTAACATCCATCTGATGGACTTCCCATTTGAAAGAGGCAGCAAGGGAAAGAACAAGGTGGATAGAGTTCATTTTGGAAACAGGGGAGAAGGTTTCAGTGTAGTCAATGCCTTCAACTTGTGAAAAACCCTTAGCAACAAGACGAGCTTTATGTTTATCAACTTTCCCATCTGGTCCATACTTGGTTTTGTAAACCCATTTGCATCTAACAAGTTTTTGTCCCTTTGGTAGAGGAACAAGATCCCATGTATCATTTTCCAATAATGAATGATATTCTTTATTCATAGCTGCTTCCCAATCTAGATGGCCTGAAGCTTCTGCAAAGGTGTCAGGATCATAATTCACTGAAGCTTGAGCCAGTAAAGAAGAGGCTCTATCAATCTGAGAACGTGTACGTCGTTGATCTGTAGGATCACTGGCAAGATCACCTGCTGCATCCCGAGTAGCGCGGACCCATTTTGGAAGCTGAGGAGATGAAGGAGGATCCTGAGAAGGTGGGGGAGGATTTTCATCCTCACTTTCATCATCTGAAGAAGAAATATTTTCAAAAGTAGAAGAGATAGGGAGAGGTGGCACATCCGCCGAACTAGGCTCGTAGGCCGATATATTTTCAGAAAACTTTACATCTCTTCTAATGATAACATTTTTAGACTTAAGTGGAATAAGTCTATATCCTTTGACATCTTTAGAATATCCAACAAAGATACATTTTTCACTCTTAGGTTCTAAAGCTTTATGTTTCTCATTTGGAATATGGGCGCATGTTTCACTTCCAAAAACATGAAAATGACTTACATTTGGTTTAATTGAGCTCCATGCTTCTTCTGGAGTGATATTCTTTAAAGCCTTAGTATGAGTGTGATTTATTATGTAATTTGCACAGTTAATTGCTTTTGCCCAAAAATTAAGACCAAGTCCTTTAGATTGAAGCATACAATTAGCCATTTCCTTTAAGGTGCGATTCTTCCTTTCAGCTACACCATTTCATTGTGGAGTATATGAAACAGTATGTTGCATTTGAATTCCATTCTCAGTGCAAAAGTTGATGAATTTGTTGTTAACATATTCTCTTCCATTATCAGATCTTAGCTTAAGAATTTGATGTCCAGATTGTTTTTCAACAAAGGCCTTAAAGGCCAAGAACATGTTAAATACTTCACTCTTGAGTTTTAAGAAGTATACCCAAGTGCGTCTGGAGAAATCATCAATGAAAGTTAAGAAATACTTGAAGCCAGAGAATGAAACAACTGGAAGTGGACCACATAAATCACTATGCACAAGCTGCAAAGGGGCTGAGGCGTGCCAAGAGGCACATTTTTCAAAACTGTCCCGATGATGTTTTCCGAGTACACATCCGGAACAAACATCATCTTTGCAAGATACCATTGGAAGACCTATCACGATATTTTCTTTACATAGATTCTGAAGAGAGCGATAGTTTAAGTGACCAAATCGCTCATGCCAAAGTTTTCTCACTTCATCATTATGAGCAACAAATACTGAGGGAAGATTTGATGACCCAAACTTGTGAAACTTATACAACCTTGTAGAATCATCAGCAATTCCAGTAGCTAAAATCTATCTAGGATCTCTTAGGTCCTTAATTACAACATCGTGAGGTGAAAATTCAACAATTGTACCCTCACCTGAATGAGTTATCTGATATACAGATAGAAGGTTGCAGGATAAGGTTGGAACACATAATACATCATTAAATTGACCATTGTCTATATGAACAGTTCCAGTACCTACAACACTAAGAGATCTATCATCACCAACATATATATTTTTGGTGTTACAATCATTTAAAGAAGAAAACATGGCTTTGTTTTTGGCCATGTGATAAGAAGCTCCAAAATCAATGAGCCACTCATGAGAATGAGAAGAAGAAGATACATTTAGTGCATAGCCAGACCGAGATGCTTGACAACCACATGCAAAAAGTGCTATTCCTGAAGATGAAGTTGAAGTTGAAGAGTGCTCCAAATGGATGTTATGCTTCTTCATTGCTGCTTCCAAGGCTTCCATCTTCTTAAAGAATTTGGATTCTAAGTGGTCATCTTGATTACAAAAGTTGCAATGTCTATCAGTCTTCTTCCCTTTGTTTTTATTTGTCTTATCATTTTGTTGAAATGATTTTTCATTTTGAGGCTGAAATTGCTTAGGACCTTTGTTTGGTTTAGGACCATTCCTTTTAGGATACAACTTCTTAGGATTCTTTGAATTTGGTTGTTTCTGGGCGGCTAACGCTTTCTTAGAAGAGTTTCCAAGATTAAGAAGACCAAGGTGTAAGAGTTTTTCTTGTTCTCTTATTAAAGAATCACAAAATGAATCAAAGGAAGGGGACTTGTAGGCTTGTCCTTTATAAATGAAGGCTTCTCTTGTAGAATGGAAGGTGGAAACAAACACAGAATAGGCTGGTCCCAACTTAGTAAGAATGGAATAAATAAGGCTATTGTCTTCTTTCTCAACCTTAACAAGTTAACACCTTCCAAGAGAAGTCTAAGGGTCTGAACTTGGACAAAAAATCTTCAATGCAAGAAAAATTATTGCGGTCCAATGTAAGCAACTCATTTTCGAGTTGATGGGCTTTAAGTTCATTTTTAATTCCAAAAACTTTAGTGATCTGTTTCATTGCTTCCTCAGGAGTATCAAGTTCTGCAATATGGAATCTAAGATCTGGAGAAATAGACATCCCTATCAACCCTCGTGCTTGATCTTGCCTATTTTCCCATTTAGCTGCCTTATCTTCATCTTTCAATTTGGTTTCTTGGCCTGAGGCTATTTTGTAGAGACCTTTACTTCTAAGTAAATCCACAATGTAGGACCACCATTGGAAGTAGTTGGTGCTGTCAAGAATAACTTGGCATGGACTTTCCATTTTAACAGAAACTAAAGCTTTAGATGCTGAAACTAAGTGTTCCAATGGAAAGATCTCAAAAAATTAGGTTGGTTAAAAAAAAATGGCTTCCGGATGAAGAAGTTATGGCTTTTTGAAGAAAAGTTGATGAAGATGCCAATGAAGTGCGGAAATGTGCAGAAACGAAAAAGCCGCCCCCACAAAAAGAAGACTTGAACTCAAGACCTCTAGTCTCATAAATTAGCTTTGGACCAAGTGAGCTAAACTAAAATTTTGAGAGAGAGAGAGGGTGGGGTGTTTTTTTAGTCACTGAAGCTTTGGGTTGCGTGCTTTCTTGAGAAATCTCTTTTTCCCTACAAAAAAAAAACACAAAACCCAAACACGGACATACAAACACAAACAAGCCTTACGGCTTGAGGTTAGCTTTACCCAGAAACTAAATATTTTCCTCAATGTTTCTGATTTTCCGAGATCACACTAAGGCGCAGCGAAAAAGAGCATACGCATGAGAAAAATCCTTCCTTTTTGTTTCTGATTTGCCCAGATCGCACAGAGTCATGGGGCAAAGAGCATACACAGAAATGAAAGGTATAGATCCGGTAATAAAAAAAACAAAAAGCTAAAAAAACCGAAACCGAAATAAACAGAGAGAAAATAACTGTAAACTGCAAATAAACACTGTATACCTCCAGATCTTAAAAATGACATAGCTAGGGCTACCATAAACCTTTTTGCATGAAAATAAAGGGGTTCCTCACTGGAACAGATGCTCCTAATACAACAAAGCAATCCTCTCATCCCGAAAGCAGTCAGAAACAATAGATCTAGGAAACGGTAGTCGGATGCAGTTCTACCGGCTTCAGATTTGGATCACCAACGAACGCCGCCCTCAAATAGCTCTAATACCATGTAGGAATTTACAGGGTAAGTTCCTTAGACAGAACACCAAAGGACACTGCTCACACACAGATCACAGATCAATACACCAATATTTTGACGTGGTTAAAACCCTTAAAGAGGGAAACATTCCATGGCCTGAGCCAACATGGCCACTTCAGGCAATTTATTAATAAAAGAATGAAATTTTACATAAGCTTCTCTCATGAATAGTTAACCTACAAATGACCCTCCATGCTCTTTAAATAGAGATCATGGACCAATCGGTGTTAAGCCATAGATCAAGTGTCGATAATACCAAGGAGAGAATGAACCATCAGATCACTGCATATCTTGACCGTCAGATTGTAAGTTACAAAATTTACATAGTAAAGAAACACACTTTACCTAACTCTATACTAGACCAAGTTATACTTAACTATTTCCTATGTGTCGAAATATCCTAACATGAGCATGGTTCTTAACCAGTGTCAAGCTTGTTAAAAAATGAAACAAATCCCCTTCTAATTCGAGTCTTTGATTAGATCTCGTAAAATCCTAGTCGAGTCTTTCACTTGATCTCGTATGTGAACCTTCATTCCATCTACCTGTTAGTAACCAATAGGCTACTTAGGTGAATGAAACAAAGCCTGGGGGGAATGCACCTCGAATTGACTCATTATGATGGGGGCAGGAAAACTTATCTCAAACATAGTTTAGCTGTGCTTCAAGATTGTGTAAAAATGAAACCGAATCCAAGCATAGTTTTCTCATGTTTCAAGTTTGTGAAAAATGAAACCATCCTCAAGTATACTCAAGCATAGTTTCTCATGTTTCAAGCTTTTGTAAAAATGAAAGCATTCCCACTTTACATCTCGTGATTGCCATTTTTATAAACCAACTTTTCCAAATGACCCTTGGTTTTTCCATTCCAATGCCACAATCTCTTTGTTTGATCATTCGCTTTCACTTGGTTATTTACCTTTGCCTAAGGAACATTTGTGATGAGTGGTCTTATTAGCTAGCTTCTTCGCCTTTACATGTTTTGAGTAGCTCGATCATGAACGGAACCAGTTGCTATCCTTTTATACCACTCATTCCTTTAAGTGCAGTCCTCTTTCAGCTCTTTTCAAACTCTAAAAATATGAAAATATTGTCGAGTACTTGTCTTTTATAACTCATTAAATTACATGAATTGACGTCATCTCAATATACGTTTACCACTTTTTCAGGCCAAGGTTGACTATTTATGAAAAGGGTACACCTTTGTCTACATGATCAAGAGGTTGTCTCGAATATTCTTTTCTACCTTTTCGGGTTAGAAGGACAAAGTATGAAAAGGGACATGATGGAGTTTTCTTTTTTGCCTCTTTTTCAAGCTCTATAAATATGAAAAAGATACCGAGTAATCCTTCAGCTCAATATCCAAGAAGATGACGTAGAAACTCCCTTTAAGTACCTTAAATCTTGCATGCCTTGATGTCAAGTTCTTCGCAGTTGACGACATGTTTTAATCGTTGGACTTCAATCATATTATTCCATGATTATTCGACAACAGCTTCATTTTCTCATTCATAGATTGTAATATTGTACCTTGAGGACCATTACCATTACTGGTGGTTTCTCTCGTGCCTATTAATGGTCCACATCATTGGACAGTAATCAGATGGTTTTCTAGTATGTTCAACTTCGACACATTCATTTACATATTAGAATTCGTACTTTGATCGGGTTTGGATGGAGCACATGACCCTGAGTCTTGTCTGATATGACTCAGGTTGCGTGGAGTTATGTATTATTAAGGATTTTACACATGTTTCTACTATACTGATGCTTGTGACCATACCGTGGGACTTTACATTTATGATGATCCTTCTATCTTGGATGGTTGTGTCCATACCTTGGATCTTAGATTTACAGATAAATCTTTTTCATTTAGATGGCTACAACCTGTACTATGGATCTTGTCACATAGTCCTTATTATCCAAATGGATGTGTCCATACTATGGATTCATGTTTTCATTTTAGATATGTATATGTATATGCATCTTTGATTCATGTCTCTAAAAGTGTTTGTTCTCATCCCTGCAAAATATTTTAAATCTTCTTAGCAATCACTCCATGTTCTGTCTCCATGCTTTATGGGGCATCTGTTGCATAGTATTTAGTCACGCCTCTCACACTTCCTTGTGACATACCTCTAACTTGCCGAAATATGACCATCATGCAGTGTACTCATCCATATATGAAGCTCAAATCCTCCCTTAAACAATGATTGAAAAATTCCTTGAGCTTCCCCTGAGGGAAATGGCTCTAAAACCATAATTTTGGCATCCTCACCCCCTTCACGCAAGAAATTGCAATGGTCGTCAGTTGCACTACACTAACCCTGTGATGCCATCACTCTTTTGGCTTGGCCTAACTCCCTTGCCCTGACTATATATTCATCTTCTCCCATTCTCGAATGGTTGGTATTTTCCTATTTTCACCCTTATTCTGAGATTGTGCCTACACACTACTCATTTGGCTTGGAGGAGTGATTGGAGAGCTTGAGCTTGGACTTGGACATTCACTCAAGGAGAGATTATTGACATAAAGGCTTGGTTGTATGCTTCCTCATTTATTCTATGAATATATACAATTGTTGGTTCACTTTACATCAATTGTTATGTTAATGCAACATTTATCTTAATGTTCCTTGATCCGTTAAGTAGGTTACTTTCGAATATGCTATTTGTACTTGCATGATTTGTTGTGTCTTGATCTCTTGTATATGCATTTAAACACTATGAGAAATAGGACTAAGCTCGTGGTGCAAGTGATTTGAGGTCTTCAACAAAGGAGTATATCGTCACATCAGAATGAGGAAGGCCATCTTCCTCTTCTTCTATTTCGATTGTAACTTAGGAAAGTGTCTAGTAGATTGTCACATAGCTTTCTAGTCCCACTCATTGGGCTAGAGGAATTGTCTTTGTCTGCAAAGAGGATTTCCTAGACAACAGGACCTCGATAAAGCAAAGGCCACGCTTAATTGAACTATACCCAAGGATGTAGTTGTTGTCTGTTCATTTATGGGACTTTTGGGGTATTACTGAAGGTTTATTGAAGGCTTTTAAAAAATATCCTATATCATTACCTCTCTACAGAAAAGGGGTAAATTTGAATGCATAGTCGACTACCAATTAAGTTATGATAAACTAAAGCATTCATTGACCATAAATGTTGTCTAGAAAGTCACTGATTTAAACAAATAATTTACAGTGTGTACAGATGCATGTATGGAGGGGTTGGGGGAGTTATGTTGCAAGATAATTTTGTAATAGCATATGACTGAAAGAAATTGAAAGGCCATGAAAAAAATTATGATGTATATGATCTAGAATTAGAAGTTGTTATGCACGCCCTGAAAGTGTGAAGGAATTATATGTTGGGCAAGAAATTTAGATTAATCATAGATCACTTCAGCTTAACTTATTTGTTCAATCAACCCAATCTTCATGCCAAACAGGCTTGATGGATGGCATTCCTTAGAAAATTTGACTTTGATACTAAGCATATGAAAGGAAAAGAGAACAAGTTAGCTTATTCTCTAAGAAGACACACCCACACTCTAACAACAATAATTATTAGTAGTATTAAAACAAACTTCTTAGAGGAAATTAAAGACTCTAGACAATGATAAGGATCCAAAGTATCTGGAAATCAAACAAGAATTGCAGTAGCTTCATCTACTAGGATATGAAGAAAATGATGAAACATTATTGACTTACAGAGGAAAATTATATGTACTCGACATTTTGGAATTGAAATAAATGATACTGGATGAGTATCATAAAAATCCATTTGCAGGACATCCAGGATATCGAAATATGGTGACAACATTAAGGAAAAGTCTCTTTTGGCTAGTAATGAAAAATGAGGTGGAAAAGCATTTATGAAATTGTATAGAGTGCCAATAGTTTAAGGTAGAACCCTGTCAGGTTGTTGAATCCACTACCTATTCCTGAATGGAAATGGGAGATAGTGTCACTAGATTTCATCACTGGGTTACCATGACAAAAATACAACATGACTCCATTATGGTGGTAGTGGATACACTTAGTAAGGCCACCCATTTCATACCTGTACAATCTACCTATGGCACCACTGATTGCGTGGTGTCCCTATGATGATAGTATCAGATTGAGATTCCAAATTTACTTCAGCATTTTGGAGGGCACTATTTAGAAGCATGTGTACTAAGTTAAATTTCAGCACAACCTATCATCCTCAAACGGATGGATAGATTGAAAGGGTTAATTAGATTGTGGAGGATATTCTTAGACTATATGTGATGAATAAGTGTACCTAGTGGGAGGACCTTTCACATTTAGCTAAATTTGTGTATAATGAAAACTGCCAAAAATCTATAAAAATGAGCCCCTTCGAGGCATTGTATGGCAGAAAATGTCACACACCTCTCAGTTGGAGCTACCCAGAGGACAAATTGATTTTAGGACTAGAACAATTACAGGAAATGAAACATATGGTACATAAAATTCAGCAGAATGTTAATGCAGCACAGGACCGAAAAAATAGTTATGCAGATAAGAAATGAACAAACAAGGAGTTTAAAGTTGAATACCATGTTTATATGAGGGTGAAACCTCAGAAAATCTCTCTGCGAATAGGGACCTAGTCCAAACTATCGCCACAGTTTTGTGGACAATTTGAAGTTTTTTATAGAGTCGGATGTGTAGCCTACCAATTAGCGTTTCTTATTCACATTAAATTTCATAATGTATTTCATGTATCTTTATTAAAAATATATATGCATGATGGTTCTCATATTGTTGATTGGAAAATGCTACATGTGGAATTCAAAGGTGATTCCATTCCAAAACTACTCAGTATTCTAGACAGGAAATAGATTTGGCTTCGGAATCAAGTCATTGCTCAGGTTAAGGGGCAGTGGAGACACTATACATGTGATGCCACATGGGAACTAGAAGAAGAAATGTGAAGGGAGTACCTAGCATTATTTCAACAAACTGAAACTAAAAATTAAACACCGAGGACGGTGTAGATAAAAAGGAGGGAGAATGTAACACATCTCCTACTCTAGAAAACAATTAGTACTTTTATTAGTTAAAATGGGTACTTTTGGTTGGATGTTAAAAAGTAGACTTTGTTGATATAATAATGTATATAAATGTTCATTGATAAATAAATCATGAAATTGGAAACATTTGAAAGTTGACCACCTACAAAAGAAATTTTGGATAAGATGGCTTTCCATGACAAAAATTCTAAAAAGAACTATGGGTAAACTTAATGGATTGGAGATAAAGATCCATTAATAAATTAATCGGACATAAAAGCTAAGTTTAGATTAGCATAAAGTGTCGTGAAATATTAAAAAAGAGAAATTTTGGCTAAAAAGGAAAAAAACCCCATAAAGCGTGACACCTCTTTCCCACATGGAAAGAAGGCATAAAATTCCTATTGCAAGGATCAATGAGGTCTTGATATCTTGGTATAAAAACGAATCTCTACATGGGGGTGAATTGAAGAAGAGTAGTTCTATGGTTAGGAGGAGAGGAATACTCGATTTGCAGGTGTCTTCTGACTACAAATTTTCTAGTTAGGTTAAGATTTACATTACTTTAGATAATTACAGTTGGAATTGGTTGTAGAATGTTTCTTTGTTCTTAAATTAATTCTTAAATGTAATTTAATGATGGTTGTAACATTGGATGCTTACAAATGAGGAAGAGTAGAATAGATTTCTGTAAATCCTGTCTGAGTGTTATTTTAAGTTCAAGATTGTTCTAGGCATATTAAGTATAGTAACATGATTTAGATATACCTTCTATAACATGTACAGTAGAGAAATGGTATTCCCAAGGTCTTAGAAGTGTGGTCTACAGGTTCACATCGACCTTTGTCATCAGCCTCTAGAGTTCATGCTAGTGAGAAACCCTCAACTACTAATAAATAGGTCCATGGGGAAAGGGAAAAGTCAAATTTCCTTGTAAGTTGTGTGAAGGTAATCATCCCATTCACCTTTGTCCTCTTATCGATGAAGCTTCCAAAGAGTTCAAAAAAATTATGGCCTCCCATCCTTGTCTTCCGGTTGGTTATCAGAAGATTTCCCCTTATCCTTCACTAGTTGATCCAGTGATGATCAAAAGTCATCTTTGGTCAATCCCACTCTCTTTGAAAGTGAGTCTCGTGAGTCCATTCTCGACCAACCATTGGTTGAGAAAATGGTAGACCTAACTCCACCTTCAGTTAGCCATACCTTTCTGGTACTAAGTGAACCTCATACCACCTAGGTTCTTCTCGTTTCTTTAGTTTCGACATAAATGGAGGGAAATCCTCCTGTTCTCAAAGTACATGAGAGTAGTTCTCATATTCCCATAGAGCAAGAGAACATCCCTCACATTCCTATGATACCCCCTGAAAGTAGTTTGGTCACTTATTTTGATTGGAGTCAACTAGTAGGATATTGTCTTTTGTCTTACGTGCCTTTCCAAATTATAGTACATGCTTACCATCTACCCATACCTAGCACAGTCATAGATGAGGGCGCATCTGTTAGCATCCTCTCCTCAACTACTTGGGAAGATTTAGGTTCTCCTCACCTTGTCCCCATCAACCAGAATTTGTTAGCTTTTAAGAGAGGAACTAGTAAACCATTAGGGATCCTTCCTAAGTTTCCTATTACTTTGGGAGTAAATATTGTCTATATGGACGTGATGGTTGTCCAAGGCCCGATGGATTTTAATCTACTCCTTGGTTGTGACTATGTTTATGTCATGGGGGCTCTTGTTTCTCCCCTATTTCGAGTGATGTCTCTCCCCCGTGAAGGAAGCATTTTGATAATTGATTAGCTTACAATAATTGGTCTTGAATCAACTCCAACTCAACCATCATCCCTAAATGGTTGTCATATTCAAGCAGTATCACCCTCACCACAATTTAATTACATGGCCACATGTTCCATGCCCACATCTACTAATGATCTAGTGCATGATGCAGTACATCATGTACTGGGGAAATTGGAGCCCAAGCTTTCATTTGGATGCCTGGACATGTATCCATTCCCATGTGTTCTTCTCCCAACTGATGAGAGCCTCTTGGAAGCCATGGCCTCTTTTGGTCTATGATTAAAGGCTATGGAGCATAGTTCCTTGTCTTATGTCAAGCTCCTTAAAAACATGAAACAAGGGATATGAGCATAGTTCTTTTACTATGTCAACCTCATTAAACAATGAAATAGGTTCCGATGAGGATATTTATTTTACTATGTTAACCTCATTAAAAAATGAAATAGGTTCCCAAGAGTTTAGTTCTTTTACTATCTCAACCTTCTTAAAAAATGAAATAGGTTCCCATGACGTTAGTTTTTTACTATGTCAACCTCATTAAAAAATGAATTAGGTTTCATGAGCATGGTTCTTAACCTGTGTCAAGCTTGTTAAAAAATGAAACAAATCCCCTTCTAATTCGAGTCTTTGATTAGATCTCGTAAAATCCTAGTTGAGTCTTTCACTTGATCTCGTATCTAAACGTTCATTCCATCTACCTGTTAGTAACGAGTAGTCTGCTTAGGTGGATGAAATGAAGCTTGGGGGGAATGTACCTCGAATAGAGTCATTATGGTGGGGGCAGGAAAACTTATCTCAAACATAGTGTAAAAATGAAACCGAATACAAGCATAGCTTTTCTCATGTTTCAAGCTTGTGAAAAATGAAACCATCCTCAAGTATACTCAAGCATAGTTTCTCATGTTTCAAGCTTGTGTAAAAATAAAATAATTCCCACTTTACATCTCGTGATTTCCATTTTTAGAAACCAATTTTTTCCATATGACCCTTGGTTTGTCCATTCCAATGTCACAATCTCTTTGTCCGATCATTCGCTTTCACTTGGTTATTTTACCTTTCCCTAAGGAAAATTTGTGATGAGTGGTCTTATTAGCTAGCTTATTCACCTTTACATGTTTTGAGTAGTTCGATCATGAACGTAACTAGTTGCTATCCTTTTATACCACTCATTCCTCTAGGTGGAGTCCTCTTGTAGCTATTTTCAAACTCCAATAATATGAAAATATTGTCGAGTACTTGTCCTTTAGAACTCGTTAAATTAAATGAATTGACATCATCTCAGTATACGCTTACCACTTTTTTGGGCCAAGGTTGACTATTTATGAAAAGAGTACACCTTGGTCTACATGATCAAGAGGTTGTCTCGAATATTTTTTTTCTACCTTTTCGGGTTAGAGGGACAAAGTATGAAAAGGGACATGATGGAGTTTTATTTCTCGTCTCTTTTTCAAACTCTATAAATATGAAAAAGATACCAAGTAATCCTTTTGTCAGACTTGTAAAAAATTAAATGATTCAAGTCTTGTCCCCATGATGAGACCGAGTTTCTCCTTCCTAGGACTCGTAAAACCTACTAGGATGGATTCATTCAAAGAATGAACTTATACGACAAGTATAATATGGTATCCTCTTCAAGCGTGTGTAAAAAAAAAGAGGTACTCACTAGAAGTAGTGGGGGAAAATTGAAAGTGAAACATCTCTTGTATAGGTAGCATGTCACTCTTGAACATGACACTCATCTATTTCTCATGTTGGGTTGGGGATATCCTCACTCAGTCACTTGCCCTTCTGGGTTTGGGTAATACATTTTTCCTCTCATTTGATTATTCCAATTCGTCATTATGACCCTTGGTCCTATGTTGAGTCAAATGCTGCCACACTCCAGAGTCGTGTCACCGATATGTTCAAGAGAATTCCTATCTCTGATTCATTACATATACATTGTATGATCATTCTCTATAGTCTTGGATCCTATTCATTTCATTCCACTTTATTCCTTGTTTCGTGTCGATTATGGGGAATCATCTTGGCCCTCCTTTGACGAGTAACTTCTTATTGACTTCAACTCATTAGCCAGGAAGATGACTTAGAAACTCCCTTTCAGTACCTTACATCTTGCATGCCTTAATGTCAAGTTCTTCGCATTCAATGACATGCTTTCATAATTGGACTTCAACTAGATTATTCCATGATTATTCGACGTCAGCTTCATTTTCACATTCACAGATTGTAATGTCATACCTTGAGGACCATTTCCATTACTGGTGGTTTCTCTCATGCCTATTAACGGTCCACATCATTGAACAATAATCAGATGGTTTTCTAGTATGTTCAACTTCGACACATTCATTTGCATATTAGAATTCTTACGTTGATCGGGTTTGGATGGAGCGCAGAGTTATGTATTATTCATGATTTTACACATGTTTCTACTATACTAATGGTTGTGACCATACCATGGGACTTTACATTTATGATGATCCTTCTATCTTGGATGGTTGTGTCCATACCTTGGATCTTAGATTTAGAGAAAAATATTTTTCATTTGGATGGCTACGCCCGTACTATGGATCCTGTCACATAGTCCTTATTATCCGAATGGCTGTGTCCATACCGTGGATTCATGTTTTAATATTAGATATGTATATGTATCTTTGATTTTCATGTCTCCTGAAAGTTTTTGTTCTCATCCTTGAAAAAACTCGTAAATCATCTTAGCAATCACTCCCTGTTCTGTCTCCATGCTTTATGGGGCATCTATTACATAGTATTTTGTCACGCCTCTCACACTTCCGTATGACATACCCCTAACTTCTCAAAACATGACCATCATGCAGTGTACTCATTCATATATGCAGCTTAGATCCTCCCTTAAACAATGATTGGAAAATACCTTGAGCTTCCCTTAAAGGAAATGGCTCTAAAACCCTAATTTTGGCATCATCGCCCCCTTTTTACGCCGGAAATTGCAATGGTCATCAGTTGCACTACACTAACCCTGTGATGCCATCACTCTTTTGGCTTGGCCTAACTCCCTTGCCCTAACTATATATTCGTCCTCTCCCATTCTCGAATGGTTGGTCTTTAGCTATTTTCACCCTTATGCTAAGATTGTGCCTACACACTACTCATTTGGCTTGGAGAAGGAGTGATTGGAGAGCTTGAGCTTGGACTTGGACATTCACTCAAGGAGAGATTATTGACATCAAGGCTTGGTTGTATGCTTCCTCCTTTATTCTATTAATATATACAATTGTTGGTTCACTTTACATAAATGTTTATGTTAATGCATCATTTATCTTAATGTTCCTTGATCTGTTAAGTAGGTTACTTTCGACTATGCTATTGTACTTGCATGATTTGTTATGTCTTGATCTCTTGTGTAGGCATTTAAACACTATGAGAAGTAGGACTAAGAACGTGGTGCAAGTGATTTGAGGTCTTCAACAAAGGAGGATATCGTCGCATCAAAATGAGGAAGGCCATCTTCCTCTTCTTGTATTTCGATTGTAACTTAGAAAATTGTCTAGTAGATTTTCACATAGGTTTCTAGTCCCACTCATTAGGCTAGAGGAATTGTCTCTGTCTACAGAGAAGATTTCCTAGACAACAAGACCTCGATAAAGTAAACGCAATGCTTAATTGGCCTATACCCAAGGATGTAGTTGTTGTCTGTTCATTTATGGGACTTTTGGGGTATTACTGAAGGTTTATTGAAGGATTTTAAAAAATATCCTATCTCATTACCTCTCTACAGAAAAGGGGTAAATTTGAATGCATAGTCGACTACCAATTAAGTTATGATAAACTAAAGCATTCATTGACCATAAATGTTGTCTAGAAAGTCACTGATTTAAACAAATAATTTACAGTGTGTACAGATGCATGTATGGAGGGGCTGGGGGAGTTATGTTGCAAGATAATTATGTAATAGCATATGAGTCAAGGAAGTTGAAAGGCCATGAAAAAAATTATGATGTATATGATCTAGAATTAGAAGTTGTTATACATGCCCTAAAAATGTGGAGGAATTATTTGTTGGGCAAGAAATTCACATTATTCATAGATAACTTCAGCTTAAATTATTTGTTCAATCAACCCAATCTTCATCCCAGACAGGCTCGATGGATGGCATTCCTTAGAAAATTTGAATTTGATATTAAGCATATGAAAGGAAAAGAAAACAAGTTAGCTTATTCTCTAAGTAGACACACACACACTCTAACAACAATAATTGTTAGCAATATTAAAACAAGCTTCTTAGAGGAAATTAAATACTCTAGGCAATGATAAGGATCCAAAGTATCTGGAAATGAAACAAAAATTGCAGCAACTTCATCTATTAGGATATGAAGAAAATAACAAAATGTTGTTGACTTCAGAGGAAAATTGTATGTACCCAACATTTTGGAATTGAAAGAAATGATACTAGATGAGTATCATAAAAAGCCATTTGCACGATGTCCAGGATACTAGAGGATGGTGAAAACATTAAGGAAAAGTCTCTTTTGGCCAGGAATGAAAAACGAGGTGGAAAAGTATTTATGAAAGTGTATAGAGTGCCAATAGTTTAAGGTAGAACCCTGTCGGGTTGTTAAATCCACTACCTATTCTTGAATGTAAATGGGAGACAGTGTCACTAGATTTCATCACTGGGTTACCATGGAAAAAAATACAACATGACTCCATTATGGTGGTAGTGGATACGCTTAGTAAGACCACCCATTTCATACCTATACAATCTACCTATCGCACCACTGAAATTGCTAACGTATTTATGAAGGAAATCTTTTGATTGCGTGGTGTCCCTATGATGATAGTATCAGATTAAGATCCCAAATTTACTTCAACATTTTGGAGGGCCCTATTTAAAATCATGTGGACTAAGTTAAATTTCGGCACAACCTATCATCCTCAAATAGATGGACAGACTGAAAGGGTCAATCAGATTTTGGAGGATATTCTTAGGCTATATGTGATGAATAAGTGTACCTAGTGGGAGGACCTTCCACATTTAGCTATATTTGTGTATAATGAAAACTACCAAAACTCTATAAAAATGAGCCCCTTCAAGCATTGTATGGCAAAAAATTCCACACACCTCTTAGTTGGAGCCACCCAGAGGACATATTGATTTTAGGACTAGAACTATTATAGGAAATGAAACAGATGGTAAATAAAATTCAGCAGAATGTTAACGCAGCACAAGACCAACAAAATAGTTACGCAAATAATAAATGAACACACAATGAGTTTAAAGCCGAATACCATGTTTATATAAGGGTGAAACCTTAGAAAATCTCTTTGCAAATAGGGACCTAGTCCAAACTATCCCCACAATTTTGTGGACCATTTGAAGTTTTGGATAGAGTCGGACCTGTAGCCTACCAATTAGCTTTTCCTATTCACATTAAAGTTCATAATTTCTTTCATGTATCTTTATTAAAAATATATATACATGATGGTACTCATATTATTGATTGGAAAATGCTACATGTGGAACTCAAAGGTGATTCCCTTCCAAAACCGCTCAGTATTCTAGACAGGAAATAGATTTGGCTTCAAAATCAAATCATTGCTTAGGTCAAGGTGCAGTGGAGACAATATACTCATGAGGAGGCCACATGGGAACTAGAGAAGAAATGTGAAGGAAGTACCTAGCATTATTTCAGCAAACTGAAACTAAAAATTAAACACCAAGGACGGTGTAAATAAAAAGGAGGGAGAATGTAACACCTCTCCTCCTCTAGAAAACAATTAGTACTTTTATTAGTTAGGATGGGTATTTTGGTTCACTATTAAAAATCAAACTTTGTTGATATAATGATGAATATAAATTTATGGATAAATAAATCATGAAATTGGAAACATTTGAAAGTTGACCACCTGCAAAAGAGATTCTAGATAAGATGGCTTTCCATGACAAGAATTCTAAAAAGAATTATGGGTAAACTTAATGGATAGGAGATAAACATCCATTAAGAAATTTATTG
The DNA here is from genome assembly GCA_031772625.1 of Pinus tabuliformis. Taxonomy (NCBI): domain Eukaryota; kingdom Viridiplantae; phylum Streptophyta; class Pinopsida; order Pinales; family Pinaceae; genus Pinus; species Pinus tabuliformis. The sequence goes on along the minus strand of CM062817.1, from coordinate 1,914,528,470 downwards.
GAGATAAATGCTAAGTTTAGATTAGCATAAAGTGTTGTGAAATATAAAAAGAGAGCTTTTGGCTAGAAAGGAAAAAAAACACCATAAAGCGGGACACCTCCTTCCCACATGGAAAGAAGGCATAAAATTCCTATTGCAAGGATCAATGAGGTCTTGATATCTTGGTGTTAGCACCTAAATCTACCTTAGGCTGAAGGAAGGCAAAATCAGGGTAACCACAAACCATGCTTAGTCTAGTAGCTAGCCCTACCAGAACAGGAGAGGGCTCTCTCTGAGTCACGCTCAGTAAATAGGTAAGCAAAAAATGGTCTAAGATGATTTACAATGAAATATTTACCTTAGGCTAGTAAGTGAATAGGGATCCGAGAAACAATTTTCATGAATGACTGAGCTTCTGGGATGGTATGCGACCGACACTCAGCAAAGAACAAAGAATTTAATACAAAGGCACAGATTATTCCGTGAGGCAAGGTAGGATGGAAATGTAACAATTTAGTTTGAGGTACCGCGGCATGAATAGATTACTGAAGAAAGTGAAAAGGGCATAGTGACATGAATCCTTTTCAATAGAAGAATAACACTGAACATGAAATTTTCCCGCAGGCAGAGTAATAAAATTGAATTCTACCTAATCTCACTCAGAAAATTTCACTGGAAATGAACATGAATTGAATTATGAAACATAACGAAATACATATGAAAACATAAGAGACACATTTGCTACACTCACAACCACAAGAATCTCATGAAATAGAGCCGGTGCCTTTCATTAATTCTCTGTCAAACATACACAGTGAAGAAACAAAGTTTCTTTCCCACAGTCTCCCAGAAGTTACAAGACAACAAACCCTTTGCAAATAACTTACATACAATATATAGAATGTGTGAGGAAGATATAGAATGCCCAAGGGTTGGGGAGTTACTCGAATAATTGCAAAATGGAGATGGAGAGCCAACCATCAACTACAGGTGCATCGTTACAAACATGACATTTGGCTTGGGTGATTGTTTGCCTTCCTTTGCCACTTGGATAGAAGCCAATATGGAGAATAAACACTTTAAATGCCACCTTTGGTGCCAAAAAACTGAAGTGTAGATGAGCGGGCCCACTTGGAGAAGTCGCGAACCGAAATTTTGTGAAACGGAAGCAAATTGGCAATTTTTCCTCTGTGGGCCGCGCCATTTTCTCTGTGCGTCGCAATACTTTTGGGCCTGTTTTGGGGCACTTGCAGGTGTCAAAAATGTACCCAAGTGGGCTTTCTAGAAATCCTATCCTGTATACTTTCTAACCCAACTGGAATTTTCAAATTTGGTGCTCATTTGCCCCTCCAATTCTCCATTCTCCCAATACTGCTTTCTGTGTGTCAAAAAAGTCGCAGAGAGGCCATTTTTGGGTTTTTTTTTTACCTTTAGGAGACTCAGATCTTGCCCAAATTTCTTGGTCAGACACCAGTAGTCATAATTTTCCATGTTGAATCCAAAACTGCAAGCCATTCCTCATTTGGAGCTCTAGAATTTTAGCGTCGCACCAGTGGCGCGATGCACAGGGAGGAAATCCCTGTTTTCTACCCAAAAAATTACCAAGTGACCAAAATTTCCCCAATGTTTTTGAAATTTGGGCTGGAGGATCTATATGGGGTGTTATGATGAGCCAAGGAAGCCTCAGCCAAGATTCAAATCTGATCTTTCTCTTTTGCCCTTTTTTCTCTTCCTGATGCTTTCCTCAATTTTGCCTTCAAGTTCCTTATCTGGGCCTGTGCACTCATGTTTCGCACCCTGTAATGGAAAGCCATATTTCTTAGTAGAGCAAGGTCCTGGTCAGCCTTTTCCAGTAGCCTCTCCAAATGCATGTTGACCCTCTCAAGGTTGGCCTCCCGATCCTCATTGATTTCTTGCTCCAAAGATGTGAGCGCAACCCTTCTTCTTTGAGCAGCTTGGCGATGCTCACGAATGTTTTGCAACTCCATGATCATCTGTTGGTCCTCAAGCTACTTGTTTCTCTGCTCCAGGTACTTCATGTTCCACTTGGCCCTCTCCAAGTCAAGGGATAAGGACTCAATCACTGACTGCTGCTCCTGGATGATCTCTGTAAGCTCCTCATTTGTTGGTTCTGCATCTGTCTCATCATCATGGAGGAGAAAAAACTTGGTCTCTCGCTCACTTGATGGCCCTTCCTCCTGCACTGGCTCCTTACCCTTGCCCTGCTCCTATGATGCTGATGTCGAAAGCGAGGCCCCTTCCACCCCGGGTGGAGATAACACTCGCTTTTCTGCTGCAAATAAGGGTCTACTACCTCTCTCGTAGGTGATGTATACTGGCATAGTAGCAATCTCATGTCGCTCATACTAATGAGATGGGCCCCCTATCTCATGCTCTGCCTCTGATACCACCTGTGGAGCGCTGAAGAAGTCACAGGAAATGAAGTCCTCCCAAGCAATACCCTGTAATCCCAATTGATGGTCCACCAAAATCTGGATAAGGGAAAAGTGATAAACACTATTGAGATGTTGTCGAGGGGTCTTGTGCTACATGAAATTCTTCATCCTCTCTATGTTCCCGCAGATGAAAAATGGGAGGTTCATCATCCGCACCCTGGTAAAGTGCATGAGAAACCTGATGTGATAGGCATAAAGGCGAGAAAACCTCCCCTCACAACTAAAGTACTTCATGATCAATTTCATGAGCGAAGCATACTCATCTCTGAAAAATCTGAATGGAAGAACTCTTGTGAGATGGCTCAAACAACTGTCCTTAATGTAAGGCTCATAATGATGCCTCTCTACCTTCTTCTTCTTATGCCATTGCTCTCCAATGTTTGGTATGCCTATTGCCACTGATATGGTTTCGGGTGTCAATGTGAAAGTGACCGTAGCCAAGATAGACTGTCCTCCATGTAGGTGAGGTGCAAAAATACGGGCCAACTCATGATGAACTCGGACATTTGCCACCCTCTGACAAAATTCAAAACATGCTAAGTGTTGGAAACAAGACATAGCAAGAGGGCATGCCTGCAACTCACTGAGGGAGTTTGGCTCATCTCTAAGATGCCTGCCACTCCAATGATGTCTCCTGTGGGCCCTTTCTCCTGAAGCTGTATCATTGTGGGTCTCTTCCTCATATTCTGATGAAACCTCGGATGCCATGACTGCTGCTTTGTACCCTGAGTTTTAGGCTACCCTTTGATTCCAATGAAGCTGGTAGTTGCTCTGACAATCTGCCACCAAGGGGAGAATTAAACAGGGAGTATTAGGAGGGGAATGATGTAATGGGAATAGGGGTTAAAGGGAGAGATTTGTCAAGGACTTGGGAGTAGTTTTGGTATAGTGTTGACGAGGTAGGGTTTGTGTTGTTTGCAAGGTAGGGTTTGGGTTTTTTGAGCAATAGGAGTGGGGGAAAGGGAGTATTATTGTTTGGTAGGGTTAGGGTAGTGATTATGAGAAAAATAGCATAGGGGAATGAGTAATAGGGGTAGGGTAGGAAACACCTTGGTAGCACTGTCACTGTAGCACAAACCCTAGGATCATGTTTTTCTTTGTGTCTTCTTTTGTTTGCTTTATAAAAAAATTTGCATTTTATTTATAATCCTAAAACCATGCTATTCCTTTCAAATTTGATGCAAAAGTGGAGGTAGGTTGCCTACCTTTCAAATTTGATGAGCATCCACAAAATTTTTGGGCGAATTCGGTGATTTCTGGGCTTTATATCCCTGTGTGTTGCACCACTGGCAGATTTACATAGTGGACGGGCTCTGTGTGCGCCACGCCCAATGAGTGCGTCGCGCTACTTTGTGTGTGTGACACGTGCTCTGAGATCACCCTAAATTGCTCCTAATCGCTTCACTCTTCAACTCTTCGACCTTGCCCCTTTCTTCCACCGCCTTGCTTGCACAATGAGCTTATCTTATGGTGATTTTGTGTTGACCGAATAGTGGAAGGATAGGGATAGGGTTTGGTAGTAATTTAGGGCAAGGGTTTTAGGAAAAATGATCAAGGGGAGATGGGAAGAATGATAGGTGAGGGGGAAAAAGGTGAGTGGACTGAAACCTTGGCACTAACAACACATTTTAAAAACCCTAGCCATCATTTTCTTGGTGATTTCTTATGGTTGACCTTATCCATTTTGGTGACATTCAAACATCTCTATAAACACCATATCATTGATAAAATTTGATGAACAAGTGATGTCGTAAGGCATACCTCTCGATTTGATAGCATTCACCAAAATTTGGAGTGGTTTGGAAATGTTTTTTGGCCCCTGGTCTGTGTGCGCCGCAGCAAAACCCAGTGTGCCGTGTGCTAGGTATGCACTGCACCTGTGGAAACTTTCAACTGCGGGCTGGCTCTGTGTATGCCACGCCTGGTGAGTGCGCCGTGCTCCTGGGTATGTGCATCGTGCCCTCTAAAACCAGCTCCCACTCACTCAAACGCTCACGATTTCACACTCACACCTTTGCAATGTCTCTCCAAGGCTTGTAATATCAAAGTGCCCTTGATTTGGATAAAAACATGTATATATAGCCTTGGAAGAGATGGGTTTAATTTTTTCTTCCTTGAAAACCCATTTTTCTAATGTTGTGTTTTGCACTTTTTCACCGACTTTAAAACACATTGATTTTCACTTTCCCTTTGAAATTTTGGCTCAAATGATGAAATTTTCAGTGCATCTTTGCAGGGACTGTATGACAGGGCATTTGGCCACGGAAACCATGACTACATCTGAAAAAGTCAATTGGCGATTTTTTGGAAAATTTTGTCATAAATGACACTGTTTGACTTTTCTTCAAAACAGAGTTTTGAAGAAGAGTCGAAGTCTATCCACATGACAATGAAACTCTCTGAACCATAGCTGTGTAAGGGCCTCCCTCTGGCCTGCATGGTTTTATTGGACATGTCTCAAAGACCAAATTGATGAATTCCTAGACCTAAACATAGAAAATGACTTTTGTCCTTTAGAGGACCAGACCTTGATTGTCATGGAGTTTGGTGATTATTGACAAAAGAACTGAGCCAGCAGGAGCCAGACATGAGGGGAAATGATTAGCATGACTTTCTCTGTCAGATCATGGCATGCCCCTAGCGAAATGCAGCTGAGTGAATGGGGAGGGACACTTGAAATTGAAATGCACAAAGAGTTTTGATCTTTGACGGAGGGCTGACCAGACTGACTCTAACATTTGGTATAAAAACGAATCTATACATGGGGGTCAACTGAACAAGAGTAGTTTTATGGTTAGGAGGAGAGGAGTGCTCGATTTGCAAGTGTTTTCTGACTACGAATATTCTAGTTAGGTTATGATTTACATTACTTTAGATAATTACGGTTAGCATTGGTTGTAGAATGGTTCTTTGTTCTTAAATTAATTCTTAAATGTAATGTAATGATGGTTGTAACATTGGATGCTTACAAATAAGGAAGAGTAAAATAGATTTCTTTAAATCTTGTCTGAGTGTTATTTTAAGTTCAAGATTGTTCTAAGCATATTAAGTATAGTAACATGATTTAGATATACCTTCTATAACATGTACAGTAGAGAAATGGTGTATTACAAAATGAGAAAAATGTGAATTTTTATTGAACTGTATTGTCAAACTAATTTCTAAATACGAGTATCATATGCACTACATTATAAATAAAAAGGAATAATAGAAAAACAAAACATTTACACTAGCAATGGATTGATGTTATCATTTTGCATAAAGATAATAAATACATGTACATGCTTAGGAAAGGCATAAATAAGTTAAATTGATGTAAACCTTAAAGAAACATTGTAGAAACAATTCCCTAACCAAGGAGGAATAGAAAGAAAGTATGTCAGGATCAAAAGAGTTATGTATAAGGGTAGACATTGCAGCTCGACTATTAGTTTTTGAAAGACTGTAAGCATAAATCAAGCATAAATATAACATGCAGAGGAGACCTAGATACATGGTTGAGACATTGGCGAAAAGAGTGGGGCATCCCTCTCACTTTGTAGTTTCTCAGTTAGGACATCAAAGGGGGCCATTAAGTATTGACACTACACACTGGTGATTATAGGCATCTAATTAAGCATGCAAAAATTTCATAAATATAAGTAGGCATAACATACTGAACCCAAAAACATGAGGCCAAACCCAAACAATGCACACAGAGGAATATCTAGGAAGTTAACATGTACACATTTGTATCTAAAGAGTAAAACCAAGAACTTATGTCGGTATAAAAGATAACAAAACGAGTAGTGAAATACAAAACTTGCGACAATAGCATATAGATATAGTACTACTTTAACCAGAATTTCCACGATAATAGGAAGTGAACAACTTTCACTCAAATATGATGCAAAATTACAAAACAACGCTAGGAGAAAACAACCAATAAATGATGATTGCACAGGATTATCACATGCATATATATTTGTATATATAATCATTGTATCCCTGGAGTATGCATGCAGTATACAAGATTGTATAAAAATAAATTCAAATACCATGAATGAAAAGTTAAAACCCCATACTAGGCTTTCATAATAAAAAATATACATTCTCCAGCGTAATGATCATAATATCACCATGATTCAACATAGTCATAAAATTCTATATGATACAATGAGACTAAATGAACCACTGTGTGGCAAAACCCACAAACAATACATTATATCAAGAAAAAAAACAAGAATAGCCCATAGAAGGTATTAAGCCATCAAGGTTGCCATAGTGGACTAGAAAGAAGACAGGAAACAATGAGGAAGAGCAGTGGAGCTCTTGTGGACCAACAACACCCAGAAGCAACCAGAATGAGAAGCTAATTGACTTGGGAAAAGAGACCATAGAAGCGATGTGTTAGGAAGACCAATTTAGCTTAGAATGATGACCTCGAACTGAAATCTGGGATGGTTTTGATACCTGTGAGCACTGGAAACCAAAAACAAAAGAAAAATGTATTCAGGAACAATACCTATCATAGGAAGGTGGAAATCAAAGAACACAAATCGAGTGACGAATTATACCATAACGAAAAAAGAAAAAGATTAATAACAAGTACTTATAAATTGCTGGAGGAATGCTGGGGGGGGATAAGACTGGAACCAGCATGCATATGGTCAAAGAGGAACATAGATTGCTAGGAATTCTAGTTACATTATCATAAATTGTTTGCAATAAATCATTAAAGGAGGCGGGTAAGGATACCTGTAAGCGTGAGGTTCTTGTATTAAGTCTTTGTCAACAACCTGGGCAAAGCATTCTGTTGAAGGAACTATAGAGCCGAACACTGCAACCAAAGGAGTATCTAAACCTGCACCTCTATCATAAGGTTAAATAAACCATTAGCTACAAGAAAATTCACATGTAAAGAAAGATGAAAAACTGAGAATGTAAAATCAATCAAGGGGAAAGAAAACACAAAGCCCATTTACCTAAAACCAACCGCTATGTTAACATCTTCACAACCATGAGAGAAAAAGTTACAAAGAAATGATGAAATTCACTGCAGAACTGAGCCTGGGTTAAATCATGAAAGTATGGCAAGAAAAGTTCAGTTAGAACCTTCATTTTATGAGCAGGTAGCTAGAAAAAGGAACCATGGAGGAAAACAAAATGTGGAAGGGATCCTACAGGCTACCTGCGAGGATTTAGAGGCATCAAGAGGGTACATATGATACCTGAGGGTTCTAATGAGATTTGCAAGACCATTCCCTCAAAGCGTGGTGCAACGTGACAGTGAAACCGAAAATGATGATAACGACATTTGTTTAGGGTTTTAGGATTATGAACGTTAATATTCACCATCAAATCTCAACCATTGATCATGGGAATGGATCCTGACTCAAGCCTGGTTAAGAGAGCCTAGGTTCACCTCACCAACCACAGAAACCTTATGATTTGGTAGCAGAGCATTGGTTGATGCATAGGCGCATTAACTCAACCTTAAGACTATGGAATCTAAGGGTTTAGGAACAAAAAATTAACTATCTCCATCCTCCACCACCTAGGTCACAAAGTATGCGCCTTTGATATTGTTAGATATATAAATCATGGGTACAACATTTGGAAAAACATAGTTATATAAAGATCACCTTGTAAATAGAACACCTTGTAACCTTTGGTAAACTTTGATGTCGAACTAGAAGGAAGGGGTATAATGTTATGAGAAGCCCAAGTTTAAATAATAGTATCAAATGCCAACATAAACCCCTTACTTATAAAATTCAAATGTCCCCTAGTGATTTTTCATACACATATAAAATGGTAATACTAACAACTTAAATAATGCATGTAGTTAACGAGAACCTGGAAACAATTAACCTCTTAAATACATATGCATACATGGAAAAAACAAGAGTGTAGTGTGTTGAATGGAGATATGACAAAAGGTATCAGATCCCATGTTCTCCACTAAGCCTTAATGAACCACCACAACAGAAAAGTATACACATAGGAAAAGTACAATAAACTAACAAATGATTCAATGTACTGTGTGAAATACTGGTTGATTAAGCTAAGGGATATAATCGGCAAGATGACTGAGGATGCACCTTCTATCCTCACAGGGACTCGGTTGTATGTAAAACTGGCGGAAGAAGAAACTCCAACTACAAATCCATTCATGGAGGACATACAAAATCCACAATGACAACTAGCACATCTAAGGGATAGTAAAGAACAGTTGATATGCATCACCGAGGAGTAAGAGAGGATGAAAAAAAAATTGATAGAGAATTCAAGCCAGTAAAAAGTGGAATTAGAGATAACGAAAGGAGAAGAAATGGAACCTAAAAAATCCGAGACTGAAGGGGAGTTAGATAAAGCTTATCTCTGGAAGTCTAAGCAAAAAAGGCAGCGATAACCTCAAAGAGAATTTTGTATGATCAAGCCCCCCACTTTTGATGGAAAAAAGGAGGAGGAGGCAGAGGCTTGGTTGTTAAACATGACTAAGTCTTTTCAAGTTTACTATTATAAGAGTAACTTAAAGGACATGTTAGTTGTTTATAAACTACAAGTAAAATCTTACTTATGGTGGGAAGAGGCAAATAATGTAGAAGTACTAGAGGAGAAAATAACATTGTGCGAGGATTTGTGTAAACACTTCAAGAATCACTACTTGAGTGAGTGATACTATGATGACCGCGCCAAAAGTTTCACGAGCTAAGGCTGGGACAACTCACCATAGATGAGTTTGTGTCCAAATTCACTAACTTATTGAGATATGTCCCATATCTCAAGGAGGAAAAAGCTAAAATGCAATAGTTCATGAACTATTTTCCTACAGTGTACAAGGAGTAGATTGAATGACAACCCAAAAACCATGGATGAGGTGGTGAGAAAGGAAATTTTATGGTACCAAATGCTTAAAATCAAAGGGGTAGGAACCAAGAGTTTGCTAAATAAGAACAAGAACAAGGTCATAATGGGAGTAAGACAACCAAAACCAGGATATCTCAAGGATTTTGGTTGGGATAATTGACAGAAAAGGTTTGAAAAAGTGATTACAAATGAACAAGAAACTTCCCAGGCAGGGTCAAAAATCATTGATTTGAATGTCAAGATAGGTGACGGGGACATAGAGAAGGGATCTCTAAAGTGTTGGGAATGTGGTGAGCCTCGTTTACAAAGAGACTGCCCACATAATCCGAGGCGTGTACAAAATATACAAACTATTCATGTGGCTACTACAATAAATCATATGGTCATGAGCATTCCAAGGATAAGTGCAACCGTGGAGGATAGATAAGAGGAACATCATGCTACGATGATTGAGCTAGAAGGTACTATCACCAATCACCATGTCTTTTTCTTAATTGACCTAGGAGCTAGTCTAAGCTATGTTGGAACACAAATAGTAGAAAAATATAAATTGAAAACAAAAAAATACAAAACAGCTTGGTTGGTACAATTGGCCACTCGTACCAAGAGAAGAGTCACTAGCCAGGTGAAACAATGTCAATTAAATTTAAATGGATACCTTACCACAATAGACTTAAATGTACTTCCCCTTGGGTCTTATGACATATTAATTGGAATGGATTGGCTGGAGTGACAAGAAGCACTCATAAACTACCTAGAAAAAACTATAACTTGTGTAAACTCGAATGGAAAAAAATCACATCATTCAGGGTGTGCCAAAACCGATTTCGTTAAGGAAAATTACTGCTCTGCAAATGAAGAGGAGTGCTCAGAAGGGATGTCAAATATTTATGGTTCAAATAGAAGAAACTGAACAAAAAAATAAAGAATTGGAAGAAAATGTTGTTCTAGTTATTAATGAATTTTTAGATGTTTCTTGAGGAGATTCCCAGTTTACCACCCCATCGAGATATAGACTTCACCATAGACTTGGTACCTGGTGTAACCCTGATGTCTAAAGCACCCTACACGATGAGCCCATCAAAATTAATGTAGCTGAAGATGCAACTGTAGGAGCTACTAGATAAAGGATATATTCAGCCTAGTGTGTCAGCCTTGGGAGCACTTGTACTCTTTGTTAAGAAAAAGATATGGTTTGTTTAGGATGTGTGTTGGTTATCATCAGTTAAACAAGCTGACTATTAAAAATAAATATCCCATCCATCACATTGATGATCTATTTGATCAAGGGGAGCCACCATCTTCTCAAAAATTGACATGAGGACAAGATATCATCAATTGAGAATAAAAAATGAAGATATTTATAAGACAACATTTAGGACCCAATACAGACACTACGAGTTTATAGTGTTACCATTTGGCCTAACTAATTCTCCTGCAACCTTCATGTGTCTAATGAATAGTGCACTCAACAAAATTTTGGATAAGTTTCAAATGGTATTTATTGATGATATTTTGGTATATTCCATGAAAGAGGAGGATTATAAGGAACACTTAAGGTTGGTGTTGCAAAGATTGAGGGAAAACAAATTGTATGCTAAATTTAGTAAGTGTGAATTCTATCAAACTAGAATACAGTATCTAGAGTTTCAGTGCCATAAGTCGAGTAGAGGTTTTGGAGGCTAGTAGAGACACTTTCCCAGATAGCAGCAGACCAGACAGCTTGAGTAGAAGCTAGTTCGGTCTGAGTGCATAAGTGATTCCACTAGGGTGATGCAGTAGCTGTGCAAAGCCAATTTGGACAACTCAATTTGAGCTGAGGTCAGAGCCCAGATTTCCCTATGGAGTGAGGTGATTATCTCACTATATTTTTTCTAGACAATAATTCTTTGTAGGATTACAAGTTACAACATCCAATTGTACTCGTATTATTTCATTGTTACTTAATATCAAAACCCTGAGTTGTTGCACCGGGTTTCCCAAGTTATCTTTTTCCAGTGACATTTGTCCAAAAATAATTGTGTAAATTTATGTGTGTGTGCTAACATTTCTTCTAACATTTATTCTTCTGCAGTTTTATTTGTGTAGGTTGCATTGTGAGTTTTTGAGTCTTTGTTATAGGAAACAATAAATGAATTGTTAAATTTAATTAACAATTATGAGAATAATTTCCAGTTGTTGCAATAGGATTACAGTTGTGGAATTTTCACATATATCGCTACTTTATGCGACATTAAACAAAAGGAAAAATTGGTAAAACTACTTTGAAGATAAACATTAACCTTGATTTGTGTATATTACCAAGAATATCCTAAAACATTCGGTTGAGGTTTAATATGTACCATCAACCTAATAATTATTGATAATTAATTTAATATTTTGGAAGATATATTTCAAAATAAACATACATATTAATACAAATGTATTAAAAATATATAAAATTAAAAAAACTTATAATTTGGATATAAATCTTTCAGATTAATCACATCGATATGATTTTGTAGACATTTCAAACAAACTAATGTGGTCCATCCTCAAGACATGGTGAAGAATCAATGTATCTTAAGGAATAAATAGTATGGATGCATCATTGCCCAAAATTAGATGTTGAAAAGTAGTGGTTGGTCAATTAGTTAAATTAGTTAATCAGGTAAGTAAAATAATATTAATTATAAGAGGAGAGAATTTATTTATTAAAATAGTAAAATATATTTGTTTAAAAACTAACCGTTAGGACCAAATAATTATTATATTAAATTTAAATATTTATTAGTTGTTATAAAATACTTTATTCAATATTGAAATAAAGAAAATTAATATAGCAAAGAATAGAACAAATTCTCATGAGCTCCATAGTGAAACAGGTCGTTGGGCAGTTCCTAAAATGCCATGGACGGAAAGGATCTGCCATATATGTGAGAATAGGAACATCGATGATGAAAAACACTTCCTCTTAGAGTGACCGCGTATAACCACAATAGATCTCAGTTTCACAATCTTTGTTACAATACTGACCTTCCTAGCCTTTTACAATGTCAAAATTATAGTGAGCTCAGGAGGCTTCTCTCCAAGCTTTTTGAGCATAGGAATAAAATCTTAAATCAAAATAGATAATTTGTTTCTTTAGGTCCGATAGACCATTATTTGGTCTCAGCTGACGTTAACCACCATCATCATCATCATCATCATCATCATCATCATCATCATCATCATCATCATCATCATCATCACTACTATAACAAAGTCTATAAATTTATTTTTTAGAATTATATTAAAATAAATAAATAAATAAATGAGGTTACTATTAGAATTATTAAGCGACCTAATATTGGGTAAAATAAACTTTTTATTGAAAGACTCAAATTTCATAAAAATAAAATGAAGGTTAATAGGAGATAATTTATATAAAACTAGACAATGATGCATCCATACTATTTGTTCTTTAACATCCATTGATTCCCATTGATATGATTTGGTAGACGTTCTAAACTACCTAATGTGGTCTATCGTCAAGACAAGGTGAAGAATCAATGGATCTTAAGGAATAAATAGTATGGATGCATCATTGCCCAGAATTAGATGTTGAAAAATAGCCATTAGTAAATTAGTTAATCACGTAAATAAAATAATATTAATTATGAGAAGAGAGAATTTATTTATTAAAATAATAAAACATATTTGTTTAAAAACTATCTGTTAAGAACAAATAATTATTATATTAAATTTAAATATTTATTAGTTGTTATAAAATACTTTATTCAATATTGAAATACTATAACAAAGTCCATAAAATTATTTTTTAGAATTCCATGAAAACAAATAAATGAGGTTACTATTAGAATTAGTAAGCGACCTAATATTGGGTAAAATAATTGTTTTATTGAAAGACTCAAATTTCATAAAAATAAAATGAAGGTTAACAGGAGATAATTTATATAAAACTAGGCAATGATGCATCCATACTCTCTATTCTTTAAGATCCATTGATTATTATACTATTTATTCTTTGAGATCCATTGATTCTTCACCTTGTCCTGATGATGGACCACATTAGTTGGTTCAATATGATTAATCCAAAAGACTTATATCTACATTATGGATCACAAAAGTCTTAAATCTAACAAATTTATAATTATTAAAAATATTGTAAAACCATTTAATAAATAATAATTTAAATTATTCTTGAGGAGGCACGAGTGGAAGCGGTTATCTTTCACCTCAACGAAGGAAGAGAGGTTCAATTTTCTAGGGGACTTCGGACCTCTACAAATAACCAGCTAAATATTTGACCCTATGGCAAGGATTGGAGTTGACTTTCTCTAGTGAACTTCACCAATTAATGGTCTTCAATAATTCCATGAGAGTGATTCAATTGTGAACACAATTAAAGATAATGACGAGACTTCCATTCTCATTATGGAAACAATCAAACTATTAATGGGAAAAAAATAAATTGTTTGAACTTTATGATGTTAGGATAAATTAAGTCAATATATAGCAGTTTATATATATATATTAAATTTGAAATTTATACATATTTTTAAATACTTATTATACCTATTGAATATCATATATTTTGCAAAAATGACATTGCATACTGTAATAATTATTATATTATATAAGGCAATCACATTGACTTATAATTTCACAAAATGGGCACCCAACCTTGACGTCATTCTTGTAATCTTAAGCGAACCTATATATGGTCATCTTTGACATTGTCACCATTTTGTATCTCTGTTAATATACATTCTAGAAAAGAGTTACCATGTTTTATTTGGATTTCATGTAAGTACTTCATTGTTCGTCTACCATTAATTAATTAATTAATTAATTAATTATATATATATATATAATATTTTATTTATATTTAAAAATATTATACGTGAATTTTTCATTCCTCTCTTCATAAACGAAATGGTCGTTTGTTGAATTGTTCGATATGCATATCTTCATAAACGAAATGGTCGTCTGTTGAATGGTTCGATATGTATATCTTTAATGGTAAGAGAAATGTTTCTGTACAAAATTTATCGTTCTATCAATGTAAGTGATGAATCAAACATTTCTACATCTTTAAAAAAAATAAGAAACGTTAATAAAACCAACATTAGAGCCTTTCCATCTACTTCCATATACTCTATTAAAGTGTGTATATTCTAGAAAAATATAGATAAAGTAGGTTCAATAAAGACCATGTTTATTACATTGAGATGTTGTATATGTTTAAAAGTATATAAAAAAAAAAAAGTGTGTAACAAAAATCAATAATATTAATATCTACAATGTAATATAGTTGGTTTTTTTATTATTAATTAATTTGTTAAGGTAGTGTGGGGTTTATATTTTGTCGTAATTTGAGAATGCTATGTTTTCGTGTGTTTCTGCAATTTATTGATATTCTCGCTTCTGCATATGCTTCTCTCGGATATCTGCATTCCACACAATGAGAATCACTTTCGCACTGCACACTTTGCACCTCTGTGTTCCGTAAAATGAAAACCACCTATGCACTCCACACATTAGACATTGAAAGCCACCTATGCACTTCTCACAATGACAACTTCCTCTACACCTCCAAAGAAACATGATAGCATAAATTCCATAGTGTATAACTTTGAAATTATAGCAAACTAAATTTTAAAAACTGAATCTAATATTCTTCAATATTTCTTCTTAATATGGTCCATGTTTCATTTTTTGAAGCCTCATGGGAAAAGAATTATATGCAAAATTTCAAATTGACCTTTTTGAAATTGATTTTAGGAGCATTCAAGAACTTGAAATTACTCAGAGAATATATCCAAAATTATAGTGAACCAAGATCTAAAATGTTAACCAAACATTTTCCATGACCTTGCTTCAGTGTGGTCCAAGTTTCATAATTTGAAAACTTGCAGGAAAAATGTTTAAGCAAAAAATATGAATTGACTTGTTTGAAACTAATTTTAGGAGCATTTAGAAATCCTAACTTCCTTGGAGTGTATCTATGAAAGTAGAGCGAACCATGATGTGAAATTTGAACTAGATATTTCTCCAAATTGCTTTTCATTGTTTTCCAGGTTTCGCCATCTAATACCTTGTAGAAAAAATGTTATGGTGAAATTTCATGATGACTTATTTGAAGCTAAAAAACCCTAGTATCATGAACCTTGATAGCAAATGTTATGATCCTTGTAGTTTAAAAATAACAATAAACCAATAAATCCAATCCTCTTAAATGGCAGAACCTTGTTTTACAATGAATACAATATACAAGACAATATTACAATATATATATATATATATATATATATATATATATATATATATATAATAAGAAAATGGGTACAATTGTAATAAAATGTGACCATGAGGAGTTCTATCATATATAAAAACATAACAACATAAATATAATCACTCAATAACTAGGGATTAATAATGGGTTTTAGGCTTAACACGAGGTTTATATATGGCCTAATATTATTTTTTGTTTACAAAGGCCTATAATAAATAATTATATATCTTATCCATCCTATAAGTAAAAATTTATTATATCAAACAAAATACTTAATCACTAGTCATAATTACACATATTTTCTTCTACTTGTTTCTTCATTTCTTTGATATTTATGACATATGGTGAATTTCATTTTGGCTTCTAAAATTATTTGATTAAGTCTCCTCTTATATTAATTAGAGTCTTATTCTATTCTATAGGTATAGTTTCCTCATTCTTCATGTACCATGTTAAAGCCCTGTTTGTGAAGTTACTTTCCAGCTACATAATATTGGTTGCTTGATCTATGCTTTGTTTTATTGACCGAATTTCTTCACAAGTTAACCATTGTTCTTCAACAACATTGAAATTTCGTGATTCAAGTCCTCTTTGATATGTTTTGTGATATTTGAACTTAATATTGATACTACTTTATGTTTTCTACTTGCTTCTATAACTACTTGTAAGTTATTTTGAAACACATTTATAACTTTGCATTCTCCTAAAATTTCTCTTTTTTCTTTTGAATTGTGAAAGGGGGGTTTTTGAGAAAGGGAATTAGTGCATTCTATCTAGTTTCCTTCATTGGTGATTCGAAAAGATCCTCCTACATGTAGGTGCATAAAATTTCTTAAAACTATCAAGATCCATTCATCCTTGAGAAAGAATCTATAACACTACTCGCTATATCACTATCACCGTAGATTTCCTCATAATAATCCTTTCTGAATTGTATCTTTCAACTTCCAAAGGTATTTGACTTCACCACCTATAATTCTATTTTCATTGCCTCTGATGTCCTCCTTAACACCTCTTCCTCAATGTCATGTCCCTTAGATGGTCTTCTCTCCTCTTTCATTTTGCTGTAGTGTAGATATTTATTTAACAAATGATTTAGATATTGTTCACTTCTTGTACTCATCTTAGATATTCTAAACATGATATCCTTATCCCTTGACCTTATTCTATCTTTCTTCCCTTTCTTGACTATCTCCCTAATCTTTTCTCTTCTTGCATATTGCTCCTCTATTTTGTTTTGGATACCTCTTTTACCTTTCTCATACCTCATCTCTTTTCTCCTCTTTTCATTAACCTCCATGTGGGGGTTTTATGTTTCAAGCTTATTAGGCTTCAAAGTGAAATGTATGGTAATCATCATCCTCTAGGGCCAGCTTCAAATTTTATTTCTAGACAATTAAAGTATTCACTACATTCAATAGGAAATCTACCACTTATCCTTGTTTAACTCTCACGAACCAAAAATCAATTTTCCTAACCCACTTAGCTTCTAGCAAGTCCAACATAGCGATTGCTTCTTCATCCCAAACCACTAATTCTTGAGCTCACTTTACATTATTTATTTCTATGATTTTTTCCACATGTGCAACAAACAAAGAAATTCAACAATGAA
The DNA here is from genome assembly GCA_031772625.1 of Pinus tabuliformis. Lineage (NCBI taxonomy): Eukaryota > Viridiplantae > Streptophyta > Pinopsida > Pinales > Pinaceae > Pinus > Pinus tabuliformis. The sequence continues at coordinate 1,914,511,294 of CM062817.1, read as the reverse complement.
AATTTCATGCATATCTAAGTAAATTTAACTTTGCTTCTATAATCTAGATCAGCTATAAATTCCTTGTCTCTTATTGTCCAAAATCTTCTATTTTTTCCAATATCTAGTCCTCTATCACATTTATAGATGGTTTCCACATCATATATTTATTCCTTCAATAAATAACCTAATTGTTTGGTGTAGACAATAAAGCCAATTTGGTGGCATAGGGGTTGAGACACAAGGTTCAAAATGAATGATAAACAACTACTACATAAGAATTAAGATATCCAATAGTAATTAGATGAATAATGTTTCAGGTGAAACATTTATAACAATTATAGGAAGAAAACAAATAAGCACTTCATGAATTCATAAAAATATTCTAATTTCTAAACACTCAAATCAGGCATTCAATAACAACACAGGAAACATGTAAGAAGGAAAAATCAACCAATCAACCAATTTTTCATTATCTTAATTCAAAAAATCAAACCTATAGATTGCATATAATGGGTAACTTCTTTTGATAACTAAGATTTGCATATAATAAGTCACTTCTTTTTATAATTAACATTTAATTAATACCACGAGTTCAAAATAACATCTACATATTTCCAAATACATCACTTCATATTAACAAAATCATAACAACCCTAACAATTATAATAACCCTAATAGCCTCACTTACAATCTGCTACTCAATTACAAAATAATTACCACTGCCCACTAATTCATATAGCTAAAAGAATCTTTAATCAAAATTGTGTATTTTATTTATTGCAATACAATTCACTTACAAAGATCAGTGATCACTATCTCTCAAATAATTGTACCGAGCAAGTTTACTAAAACTGATCCACTAAATCTTATAGCTAAAAGAATCTTTAATCAAAATTGTGTATATTATTCATTACAATACAATTAACTTACAAAGATCAGTGGTCACTATCGCCTCGAATAATTGAATCAAGCAAGTTTACCAAAACTGATACACTAACTCATATAGCTAAAAGAATCTTTAATCAAAACTTTGTACATTATTTATTACAGTACAGTTCACACTAACTCATATAGCTAAAATAGTATTTAATCACAATTGTGTATGTTATTTATTACAATATAGGTCACTCAGAAATATCAATGATCACTATCTCTTGAATAATTGTACTAAGCAAGTTTACTAAAACAGATCATCGAATGCCACCAGAACCATGACATCTAACCCAACCTCTGGATAGGGAAAAAAACATTTTGACAATATGAACTCAATCAATTATATTAACCCTTAAAGCTAGATATATATTTCTATAAAAAAAAAATTCCACATAATCAACTCAAAAATTATTTACAACTTGACCTAATTTAAGTACTTGTATAGTTGAAAGACCTACCATGTTTCCCTTAGAGTTACTTACCAAAACTATATTATTAAACATTTAGAGTGAATTAATAATATTCTATATAGATGTAACAAATGTGAAAATTTATGATTAATATTATAGTTCCATAATTATATAGATCTTTATATTGTATTTGTTATCACTCCTCTGGATCTCCAAGGGTAAGGAAGAGTCCAGTTGAGGTAACCGCAACTGTAATCCTATTGCAACAACTGGAAATTATTCTCATAATTGTTAATTAAATTTAACAATTCATTTATTGTTTCCTATAACAAAGACTGAAAAAATCACAATGCAACCTACACAAATAAAACTGCAGAAGAATAAATGTTAGAAGAAATGTTAGCACACACACATAAATTTACACAATTATTTTTGGACAAATGTCACTGGAAAAAGATAACTTGAGGAAGAGTCCAGTTGAGGTAACCAAAGATCAGTGGTCACTATCGCCTCGAATAATTGAATCAAGCAAGTTTACCAAAATCGATACACTAACTCATATAGCTAAAAGAATCTTTAATCAAAACTTTGTACATTATTTATTACAATACAGTTCACACTAACTCATATAGCTAAAAGAATATTTAATCAAAATTGTGTATGTTATTTATTACAATATAGTTCACTTACAAATATCAATGATCACTATCTCCTTGAATAATTGTACTAAGCAAGTTTACTAAAACATATCATCGAATGCCACCAGAACCATGGCATCTAACCCCACCTCTCGATAGGGAAAAAAACCATATTGACAATATGAACTCAATCAACTATATTAACCCTTAAAGCTAGATATATATTTCTATAAAAAAAGAAATTCCACATAATCAACTCAAAAATTATTTACAACTTAAACTAATTTAAGTACTTGTATAGTTGAAAGACCTACCATGTTTCCCTTAGAGTTACTTACCAAAACTATATTATTAAACATTTAGAGTGCATTAATAGTATTCTATATAGATGTAACAAATGTGAACATTTACGATTAATATTATAGTTCCATAATTATATAGATTTTTATATTGTATTTGTTATCACTCCTTTGGATCTCCAAGGCTAAGGAAGAGTCCAGTTGAGGTAACCACAGACCAACCTTTTGAATTGGTAGCTAGCCCTACCAGGCTGGAGAGGGCTCTTTCCAAAGAATCACAACCAAGAGGGTTGGATGGATTAGGGTTTTAGGATAATTATTATGTGCATAGGTTGTTTGATTTGATTTTGTGGGGTTATTGCTAGATGACGGTATTTGGTCAAAGAGGTTAGGTCAGGGAAAATCAAATATGATTGCAGACATTCAAAGGGGCAAGGTAGGCAGGAGGTTTAGCACTTAAAAGTTGATTTGGTGAGGAAGAGATCCAAAAAAATCTGAACTGATACCTAGAGTGTAGGGAGCTCTAAGTGACTTCTCCCTAATTACATTGAAATTTATTCATTTCACTTGATGATAACTTTTACCTAATGAATCTACCCCTAGGTAACTTATCCAAATCATTATTAAATTTACAACATCAATTACATCACTAAAAAGTTGATTTCCAAGGATGAAAATCAAATTTGGAGAAAAATAGTGAAAAATCAGGCAACCAGTAAAGTGCACCCTCACAGTGTCAAGTGTGTCCTCCATCTTACAGGCTGACTACCTTCCCGGTGTTGAAATTGATCCTAGGATAGCTCATTGAAACCCTCACAATGTCAAGTGTGTCCTCCATCTTACAGGCCAATTTTAACTGCCTTCCTGGAGTCAAAATTGATCCTAGGAGAGCTCATTGGAAAGCTTGTCCTATATAGATTCCACATATGCCTTAATTTTCCAAAATGGACTTGATTTTACGTTACAAAACTTCATTCTCCCAAGACTCATCAAGTGAGAAGCACCTGGGCCAAAAAATGAGGCAGAACCATGATCTTTTGCTTGTTTTTTGCCCTTTTCACCTACTATTTTTACAAACAAAGGCTGGAAACATGGTTTTCTTAGATGTATTTTTCATTATGCATCCAATGGTGGTCTCAATTTTCTCAAAAATTCCCCCATGCTATTGATTTATGAGCAAGTATGTAGTGCCAGAAAGAAGTACATAGCGCCAACTAAAAATCGAATTTTGAGTGCCTTCTAGAAGTCCAAATTGAGCCCATGATAGCTCGTTGGAAATATCTCTCTCTTATATACACAATGGACCTATCCAGAACTCAAAATGATCAATTATAGCACCACAAAAATCAATTCTCCCAAGACTGGTCAAAAAGTGCAAAATGAGGGTAAAAAAATGAAGTGTGATCTTGCAAGATACTTTCGGAGGACTTCCTCAACTCCAAATTGAGCTCATGATAGCTCATTAGAAATATCTTGATGTCTAGTTATCAGTTGACTCATCAAGAAAGTCATTTGGATAATCTAGATAGGAGAAAAGTTGATTTTCCCAAGGTCACTCCAAAAGTGCAGCAACTCTCTTCTAGCAATTGTATTTTTTTAACATTTCTCAAAAAACATAACACCTGTGTAAAAAATAAAAGATTTTTTTATCCTTGGCCTATTATAGACAAAAGCATCTCTCACTTTTGTCAATTGCATCTCTGTTTGGTCATAAACATAGTTAGAAGAAAAATCGGCCGTATGTGTGGCAAATGATTTGTCCCTTGGAATGACATCTTGAAACTGATGGACACATGATGTCTATGAGTTGGAATGGCCTCATACTTGTTGAAATGACCTCCTTTATGCCTCATCTTCTCAGATGTCTCTGATTCCATAGCCAACCCTAGCTCAATGGGAGAGGAAATTAGTGTTTAGTGCTTGTGGAAAATGAAGATTTGGACACCCTTGGGAAAAGACAACTCCTTTTGGAATTCACTTAACTTTTTGACACATTACCCTTTCTCTTGACTATTTCCTTTCACAAATTGATCCTTTTATGGCCTCACATATTTGGAACACTAACTTAACAACTTGGGAACCTTGTACTTATTACATTTAAATAACATAAAATTACATGATGAAATCAACATTTCTCTTTACAAATCATCTTCACATGGTGAAGAGAGGTTGTTGATCATTTTGACACTAATTGCTGAATTTATGCAATGGAAATGGTGTTTTATTGGACTTTGAAAACCATAGGACCTAATGGTAACCTTGAGTGACAAGAATTGATGGTTTCATCACTGATATGATGACATGATGACTTTGACCTCATGACTCGTGTATATTCAGCAAGGTATGACAATGTACGAGCAAGAGGTAAATTTCTAAAAAGAGTAAAGAAAACCTTAATTCAACTTTCAGTGACCAACGTTTTGCATGATAACCGAGTGGAATGACAAAACTTTCACAATGAGACCTTAATATGATATGAAAAGAAGATTTTCGATCACTGATGGCAGTGTACAAATATTGACACTAACAATACTAAAATGATTTTAAAAATTAATTTGAAATTATATCTATATAAAATAATTTAAAAAAATATAAATATAAATATATATGATATAATGGAAGAGCTTCACACCAGATTGGTGGATTGTTTCAATCAAAATACACAATTTCTTAGCCTGGAGAAGAAGACAAGAGAAAGAGAGCATTGAAAACAAAAATATGCCAATAATAATGTAGTAAATAATGACAATTTATTAACTGATTATAAGCGTAGCATGAAAAATTCTCGGTTGCAATGTTTTCAGCTGGGAAGATCATGCACAACCAACTCGCTCCTGCTAAACCCACATGCCCAACTAATCAATGATGTCTGGCATGGCTATCAAGTAGGGAAAGCAGTGGACAATATGGTTCAATTTGGAATTTTTCAGCAACATGGTCATCACACCAACAACCAATTCCCATCCTTAGCTATATCTCACGTTCCAGATCCCTAACTGTGAGATAGCATTCGGGTTTGTCAGGTTGAATTATGTCTATAATGTATCGAATTTTTTGGCAACCATCCCATCTGTGTTCTAGAATGTATCTCCTCGTAGATGACAGATTGAAACAATTGTCCAAAATTTCTTGGTGGGTTTGGATATTCTAGTCTACACTCGTCTAGCGAAAGCCTCTGCGTGTTGGAAGAAACTGGAAGTAATTCCAACTACCCAAAACCAATTTTCAACTGTGATTTTATTGCAGTATCTAGAAAGTGTTGACAAAGGGGCAAGTTTCTTAAGGAAGCCACCGCCTAAATTGATATCCAAAAATTTCTCCAACCTGTATAAATACCCATTCAATTGATGAATGAAAGTATGTTGTGAAGTTCTAAACTGTGTGTTGTGTTTATGAGTTGTGCGCCTCTGCTCTCTTTGTTATGGTATCATAGTAATATCTAAGTTGGTATCATAGCCGAGGGTTTGAGCTCGGGTTTGTTGCCGCCTGGTGAGGTCTGTTTGTGTAAGAGCAGTGTTGTGTAAACCGTGAGGAGGAAGGCGCGCCCCTGTCCAGAGTGGTGGAGCTGTGTGCTCATCGAGTTGGGAGCTGTGCGTGTGGCTGCGTGTGGTGGAGCTGTGTGCTCATATAGTTGGGAGCTGTGTGCTCAGCCAGTTGTTGGCTCAGTCAGGTGAGCTACGAGGAGACAAAGGTTCTTCTGTGAGGAGTCGTGGAGTTGCCATTACCTGTGGAGACAGAGCTCGCTGTCAAATAAGGACCTTGGTGTGCTTGCTTTGTAGTGAAGGGAGATTTGCAGTAAAGGGAAATCGGCCAGCCAGTCAGCTTCGTTTGTGAAGGTTCGGTGTGCTGTGTTATGGTGTGGCCGCTGGGATTCGAGCCCAGGACGTGGATGCTGAAGGAGTGTGAGCATTGTCTGGAGGTGATTCTTTGTGGAAATCGTTGTTGCTTCGGCTGCTAGTTGGGCTTGTTGTGAGACATCAGCTGTTGTGTTAAGTGTCTGCTACAGTGCGTAAACAACTAGAAGAGGAGATCTTGTTGTTGGTTGATGACTAGAGTAGCATTGAAACTTGTTCGTCGGCCTATGTGTTGAAACCTATGGGACGAGTATCTTATTCTGCAGGCTTGGCGTGGATGTTGAAGACTATGCATCCACATACTTGAGGTTGAAAGCCGCGGATCACAGTGCAAGAGGAGTCTGTTCAACACTGTGTTGCAAAGTTACTATGTGTGCTTATTGAAGATAATGTCTGCTATTCGTGGACCTATAGCAACCTGCAGAGGACTGAGAGAAGAGCGTCGAAGAGCACCAAGGGCTGTGAATGTCATTTGAGCAGTGTTATTGTTGTCAACTGTCAGAGCCCAAGATTGATTTGTGTGGGACTGCGAAATCTAGCTTGATTGACTTATGTGCGTGGAGAGGTTTCTTCAAGCCACATGGTGCAAAAGGAGTATGTAGCTGAGGAGCCTCCAAGAACAAATTAATTGGATTAAGGTAAAAATATTGCTTTTGGTCATGTGAAAAACTTCTTTGTCATATGTGAAAGTTTGAATGCTAGAAAGGAGATAAGGTTTTTAAATATATATTTTCTTTTAAGTGGTGAAGGGAGTTTATTAAAAAAAACATGGAGGTTTGGTGCATTGAGGGAGATCGGTTGCATTGCCGCTACAACTTTGTCAACAGAGTGTGTTGAAGTATGTGTTGAATGTAAAATTTGAAAGGAGTCTTGTGTTGACTATTGTGTGGTGTAATCAGAGCCGATTGTGGAGATCGAGACTCTAGAGATCAAGTGAGAAAAAGAGGTGATCTGTGAGGTCGCAGAGCAGGTGTGAGGTCGAGTGTTGGTAAAGAGCTGTGAGCTCGGTGTTGGTGAGCCGTGCAAAGGAGGGCTTGGTTGTGTGCTGTGAGTTAGAGCATAGTGCTGGAGCTGTTCGCTGAGTTGTGTCTGCAACATCAAGGGCTGTCAAGAAGGACAAGCGCCCATGTGAAGTTTTGTGTTAAGTTCAGTGTACCGCAGCAAGGTTAAGTCTCAAGAGTCTGCTTTGTGTTAAAAAGAAGAGTGTTGTGTTAAGAGTGAGAGCATGGAGGTTGTGAGACGTGAAGGCTTGGCCTAGCCGTTTCATTGGTTGTTTGCTAAGAATTCAGAGTGTCATACTGCGCATCTGTTTGGCTTCCGATTCTGTTCAAGTGTGTAATTTTCCTCAGCAAAGTTGCAATGGCGGATGATTTGGGAATTAAATTTGATAATGGATATTTATTTTATGAAAATGAATTGCAAGTTATCTCTGAAAAGAAAATGATTGATAAATTGCTGTTTGTTTTTTATGATCACGTGGAAGAACATAAAGAAGAAATTGCAAGCATTAAGGAAAAGTATAAGTCTCAAGAACGTGAAGCAATATTGAATACAAAGAATGTTAACCTGCAATCAAGAAAGGAGAAGCCCAATCACTATCTTATGACAAAAAAGGTGAAGATGAAGTTGCATCAGCAAATGAACAAAAATGGACCTTTTAGCAAGAAGACAAAAATGAAATGTTTTGTTGTAAGCATAGCTGAGACTAGCAGGCATGTCAATTAAGAGTATGTTTAACAGTGTCTTATATATTTGTTATATAGTTGGAATTAAGGGGGAGTGTTGGAAGAAACTGGAAGTAATTCCAACTACCCAAAACCAATTTTCAACTGGGATTTTAATGCAGTATCTAGAAAGTGTTGACAAAGGGGCAATCTTCTTCAAGAAGCCACCGCCTGAATTGATATCCAGAAATTTCTCCAACCTGTATAAATACCCATTCAATCGATGAATGAAAGTATGTTGTAAAGTTCTAAACTATGTGTTGTGTTTATGTGTTGTGCGCCTCTGCTCTCTCTGTTATTGTATCAGAGCAATATCTGATTCTGTGTGCCAGATAACGCGCGGTTCGATTTTCTTTTCGGTCGATGCGTAATAACTGAAAGTTTTCAAACCTTAGTTCGAGTTCCCGCACTATTTCCCTGTACCCCTTCAGCAGGTGGTCATTCCGGCAATATTCATTCACCTACAAAACAAAAAGCTTATAATATCAATTCCAAACATTAAGAAAACATAACAAATCTCTCGGCATATCATTAAACCTATGTCGATTTCAAATTTCTGGATATTTTGAGAACTTGATGGTAAGGAGAGTTTATTTGTTTGACCCTTTTTTTATCATTAAATTTTAGATTTTAGGATATTTTTAGATATATATATGGGAATTATGTTTATGGACTGGAGTTGGTCATTTTACAGCTTAGTATAAAATAATGTGTAAGTTTGGAGTCTTTCTGTGTTTTAAAATAAAAATAAAAAATATGTTTTAAATACAAAAAAAATATCATACTAATTAAAAAAAAATATGTTGTAAATTAATGACCTAAAAAATGTGTGAATTAAATGTGTAAATCTTATATTTTTTTTAAATATTCAATAAGAGATTTAAATAAATTATTTGAAGATCTATGCTAATTTATGTTGATATCAATTTCATATATATTTATATATGGGAAAAAAAATAAAATTTGTATGATTAAATCTTTTATCTAGTCCTATATATATTTTGTTTAGTATTAAAAAAATACAATTTAAACAAAGAAAAATAACACATTGTATTTTACACTCTAAAAAAGTTTACACTCTAAAAAAATTAATCCTTCTATGTTCATGTTAAATTCGATAGATCTATACTATCAAATTTTGAAAATATTTAAAAATTTAAAAATAAATAAAGATCAAACAAATTAATGTTTCTCCCTACACTCAAATTTTATGATGTTCCAAAATTTACCATCAACATAAAAATGCCCAACTAAAAAATGCCCAACTAACCAATAGACAAAATCCATTACTATCCAACAAACCTGCCAATTCCTCACTCTAATTGTATAGATTTTGAAAGTCTTCAAAATTCTATAAACAAGAAAGCTGTCAACTTAGCTTCTATTTTTTTCATGAAATATTTTCAAAGTCTACCATGTGAATAAATTCAACAAATCTTAACAGATTAATGGATATGATATAATTTAGAACTGAGCACATTTAATTAAGAATTACCAGTTTAGAAACAATCGAACAATGTCCTTGGGCAACGATGTGTTTGATGCGGTGCCATGAAGCGTGTTGAAGGCCTGCAATAAGCGCTCTGTAATGGGCCGCCTCGCTGGATATGGTGAAGTAGCCAAGCCAAGCGCTGTACTTCTCTATAACATGTCCATCCTGCCCGTCTTTGATAACAAAACCGACGCTTGCAATTCCGAGGAGGGGTCTGCATGATCCTGAGTAGAAGAGAAGGGCAGTCCTGCTGCGATTCGCGTTCTCATTCAGCAGACCCCCTCCTCTTGTTGCCATCATCGTGTTAATCGCATAGACTCGCAACCGCGGTGAGCAGTATTGTGAATTGGTATCCCCTGTACATACTCATCGTCATTAAGTCCGTTACAGTATACGTGTATATACGTTATTTGAGGTACAATTTGTAATTCCTTTAAAATTCATTAAAACATCACCTTGGTATGGATTTAATGGATTAGAATTCGTTAAAACATCACTATGGTAGGGAACTTAATGGATTGGAATATAATAGGATATTTTACCATAATTAAATAAAAAATATTTTTTAGGTATAGGTTTAGGTTAAGTATGGATTTCATATGAGTTTAGAGGGATGAAATTTTTTCGGGTCTAAATTTCTTTAGTGTAAAATATAATATTAAATTGTATTTTTGAATACTAAATAAAGTATATATTAGGTGAAATAAACATTTTAATCATAAAATTTACTTTTTTCATGACATATATAATTTTTTAAATGATATATAATATATATATAGAGTTTACATCAAAATATTTTACATAACATGTCTGTAGACATCGTTTTAACAAGCAAACCTTTTTTTTTGTTAATGTATTTTTAAGTATATATCAATATTAATTCATATTAAAATATTTTACTTTAACAATTTTTTGAATTAAAATATTTTATTTTAACATTCTTTTTCATATATATGAAGTTGATATCATATAAATTAGTTAACATTGATATTCAAATAGTTGAAATATTTTTGAAAAATATAAGAATTAAAAATCTTAGTCACATTTTTTTACTTCTAATTACTTTATAACATGTTCTTTTTTTATTATAGGACATAATTTTTATATTTTATTTTTATATTAAGGGGGGTTGACGAACAAACAATCTTACACATCCCCCTCATATTGGGTTGTAGAATGAGCCTATTTGTATAATTAGTACAACCATATTAAAAATATTAATGTGGTTGATATAGCCGAAGGCTTTATAAATATAACAAAAAAACTATTGCAACAGGAAGAAAGCCTTACCAATATACACATTTAAGCCTTACCAATATACACATTTACCTGATTAACCATGTATAAAAGGATATGGGTCAACTTTAACTTTAGAAAGGAAAAAAAAAAATACACATCTTATTTTAAAATGGACCATTTTGCTAAATAAAATTTGTTTATATATTAATTTCCACATCTAATTAAATATGAACATATTAGAATTAAAATAATCTCAAATCCCTAAGAAATTGGAGGGCAAAGACCCATGTGGCATGAATCTAATTCAATTTAAAAAAAATTGAATTACACATCTTATCCTAAAATGGACCATTTTGCTAAATAAAATTTACCTATATATTAATTTCCCCATCTAATTATAATATGGACTTATTAGAATTAGAATAATCTGAAATCCCTAGGAAATTCGATGGTAGGGAGCCGCATCTAATTTTTTAAATTTATTAGAAGTCAACACAACCTAACAAACTCAATAAGCATTAAGACTAGGCATATGCTAAGTATATTCCTTTGAGAATAAATCTAGGTTGTCAATTAAAAAAATAAAAATAAAAATCAACACATTCTCATCCACCTTAAGTTGAAATAAGAAGTCTTCCGCAAATATATATTTGTTGTTATTTAGGTTTATTTTGAATGGTTCGGTGGAATGATTATTATTCTTTTAACTAGGTTCAAATTTTCATGACATACATTATGAGTTTTAATACCTTGATTATTATTGTTGCAATGGTTTTAAGTCTAAGAAAAACACTCCTAAGAGGTTGTAATTGTGGACTCACTTGGTACCACAAATCTCACTCTTATCTTTGAATTAAATTTAAAACTAGCATAGCCTTATACATTAAACCACCAACACCAATTTATGATAAGAATTAAAACACTTCATCATACATTTGATATTGTTAAATTACATTTGAGAAAATGTAACAATATTTTTAACCATGGAAATTCACATTCACTTTATTATGGAGATTTTTAAATTGTAAATAGACTTAGTTATAATTCCATGACTTATCAATACCACATGTTTAGAAAATCATCACTAATTTCATATTACCCCAGCTTATATGATATTTTTTTATTTAATCAATTTAATTAAAAAATAAAAAATGATATAACTACTTTGAAAATAAATGTCAACCTTTGATTTGTGTATACTACTAAGAATATCCTAAAATATTTAATGGAGGTTAAAACCCTACCATACACTTATTAATTATTAATAATTCAATTAAAATCCTAGAAATTATATTTCAAAAGAAACGTATCCATATGCATAAAAAAATATTAAAAATAATATAAAATTAAAGAAATTTATTATAAATTTACCACTATTAAAAATATTTTAGAAAACCATTTAATAAATATTTTAATAATTTAAATAATTAAAATATTAAAATATATTTTTTTAGTTATTAAAAAAATAAATTTATAATTTTTCTCTATTTTGAAATGTTTATTATTCATACTAACTATCATCTCTCATCCAAATGGTTATACCTAATGGAGCGATGGTTGAATGAAGTTGGGGTTTTGGTCCTCTCCTCTTAAGTAGAAGGCATCACCATTGAGTGTTTATTGGCCTTAGGCATTCTCGGTGATCTGTGCATTAGGGATTTTTTGTTTCGATGGGTGTCAAAGGAGGGTCAAGGATTATTTGGATCAATTTTGGTAGGGATCCAACTTAATCAAAGTTGTTTGAAATCATAGTCTTGTGTGGATAGCAGGGGTTTGGTTCATGTGGCTATTTTTGCTGGTGGGATCCCACCCACACAAGATTTCTTACTTGAACACCTAAATATTATTTTTCTTCTTTGCTTTCCTGTACGTTGTGACATGGATAGCGTTGTAGGGTTTATGTTGTTCGTGGATCCATGGTGGCCAAGACTTATTCATTTCTCAAATTAGGGCATGGATGGGTAAGCAGGGGCTTTGTGCTTGGTGATTTCCTAGGGTTCCAAGATTCTCACTCTAGAGGTATAGGTCGTGAATCAAGCCAAGAGGTTTCACCCATAGATACATTCAAATCAGATCATCTGGATGATGAAGAGGGAAGAGGGTCATTTTTTAGATATTTTTAAACAACCTCAAACGAAAAAAACAATCGGTCTCTAGTCTAGGGAGTGAATTTGGCTGAGGACCTAAAACAAAAAGTCCAAAAATCCCTTGGAACCAGATTTCCTTCTCAAAATCTACTATATCAAGGTAATATCTTACATAACTCTATGCCATTGAAGTAATATGTAATTTTTCAAGAATACACCATTATTTTAAATTTGAGGATCAGAGGTGGGGCATCGAGTTCAAAAATCCCTAGTAGATCAACATCATATAAGGAAGTAGTTCGATCAAGACTTCACAATGGATTTGCATCTTCCCAAGATGCAATAAAAGGGAGGATGCATAGTAAAACTGTGCAAAGCAAAAATATTTTGGTCCCTTATGTTGTTGAACATATTGAGCATCCTCCAACTATGGATGTCAATCTACCAAAGTTTAATGATCTATTTAATGTCCTCCTATCTCGAGTGGTTGCATGTAGGTTCAATATACTTTGGCCCATATAAGAGGATCTACATCAGTGGTATTCTCTACTTGGACTCCCAAATGAAATATTCACTTATGATCAAGAGGATTATCGTTCAATTTGACACACATAAAGACTTGGATTTATCCTTAAAGCGGGGGTGATGTTTTTGGGGCAGAGCAGGTCTTTTTATATCTACATGATTTCCAAGTTTCAGCAGAAACATAATGGTGGTCTCCAAAATCTCGATCTGGGTGAGACTGCATAATCTTCCTCTTCCTTTTTGACACCACCAAGTATTGGAGGGAATTAGAAATGCATTGGGCAAGTTTGTAAAGACAAATGTGGAAAGACTTGAAAAATGTTTTTTTTTACATTTGTTGGAATATGTGTATGGGTAGACCTTAGTAAAGGCTTGACTGATCACATTCATTTCATTCATAATAGTTTTCAATGGACCTAACCACTAGATTTTGAGATCACGACATTCAAGTATCGCATTTGTTTCAAGCAGGACATTTACAAAACACATGTCCCCAAACAAAGAAAGCTCCAAATAGGAAAAAGAAACAACCTAAAAAGCCAAAGGCATGGAAAGTTCCAAATTTGCACCTCTCATAAAAAGAGGATGATGAAATAGTGGAGAACCATATAAATGTGGAGTTTCAAAAACAACAAGGCACCCTAGTGAACAGAGGGGAAGTGTAGGCAAGAAAAATGGTCCAAAGCTAAGGGAATCCTGAAAAAGAAGAGATTATAGTGCAATAGAAGGAGGAAGCACCCAATTAATTGAAGGTGGGAGATGTAAAAATATCCCACATCTTTGAAAGTTCGGACTCAGAAAGAGAAGTCTATTTGATAAGGGATGAAAATCATTTAACAATTGTAATCGCCACTCCCATCCAAAGAATTTGACAAAAAGTTGAGAAGAAAAAGAAAGAAAAATAGTAGCTAAGTGTGTTTTACTATACTTAACCACAATTTTTTTAATTTGAATTTATTTTTGGGTTCTAGACATAGACTAACATAATCAAATTTATTTAGGATCTATAAAAATGTAATTTTGTTTTTTAATAAAAATAAGAAATTTTTTTGAAAAAAAACTACCTATTTACTATATTGAAAAAAAATAACATTACATACTAAAATAATTATTATATAAGCCGATCACATTGACTTAGAATTTCAAAAAAATAAAGAGAAATTTGTCCCAAGACCCAATTCTTCTAATCTTCTATGGAAAAAATAGACAAAGTAGGTTGAAAAAGCGACCATGTTTACTACGTTGGGATGTTGTATATCTTAAAAATGCATGCAAATAAACCTGTCAGAAAAACTAACAAGAGCATCTTTAAAACATTCAAAGCCACATGTACACCATGTTGGAATGTTGTATATATTTAAAAAAAAGAAACACATACAAAATATATTAAGAAAAATACAATGAAAGAATTTTTAAAGCATCATATCCATAACCACATGATGTGTGCATGGCATAGATGAGTCGAATTTGAATCAACATTATAGATGTTAGCACATTTACTTGAGGATATATGAAAAGACTATGACACATTACTTGGTAAGGACTATTGACAAAGATGTCGTAAGGAAAAATCAAATTATTAGTTTAGATGTTAATAGTTACGTGTAAATTTAAAGGAATATGGGAGTGGAAAATTAACTTTTAGGAAAAATAAATGTTCAGAATAAGGTTTCATGTGAAGTTATTGATATTGAGTCATATTTGTTTTGTATTATATATTTATAAATATATAAAATTATGGAGATTTAGTTTTAAAATGTTCTCATCTCATTTTTCTGATTTTATTTTACTTTAAAAGGAGGTTACTCCCTCAAAGTGTCTTATTTTTTATTCTTATATTTATCTTTCAAGAAATTAAATTTCTTGTATTAGGTTACTCCCAGAAAGTAATCATTCCATCCATCGGCTTGGAATCCTTGTGCGGACGTCGCCCTGGCATTAAACCGTCAAAATACTGTTAGATCAGGGAATCTATCTCTTTTATACAACATTTCATCCTAGGCTTTTGTGTGAATCCTGCGGACAATCATCGGTTTCCCTAGTACAATCTAGTATTGGAATTTAGTTAATACAAGCCACTCCATATGTTCTCTCATATATTCTTCTAGGGAATTATTATAGAGAGATGACCTGTAGGTCGTCCATTCTCTTTCTGTCATTTCTTTGACAATATTATAGGAAGGATGCATACATTCTATGTTTTGATAATTACATATATCACAATGGGTTTTACAATATTTTTCATGTCATACTGGGTCCATTGGCGGTCCTACTTACACCATAATCAGTCCACCAATCTCTAAGCCACTTACATTGTTGATATCCTTGATAATGGCCAATGGCACTGAATTTTAGTTTGGTGTAGTGGGTTCCCACCTTATCATCGACATTCAGAAAATCCCACCAGAGTTGCTTTTATCCTGCAAAATTGTACACTGTGTCTGGAAAAATGATCTTGGGATCATTTCTTGGCCATCTAGTAGCAGGTTGTGTTTTGATATGTCCTGGCTTATTCCAAAGATCTCTTGTCCTGTATATGCAGACATATCTTTCGTGAATGCCTGTGCTGGGTCCACCATGGTACCAAATAGTGGTAATGTCATGAAAATTTTGCTCCAATGCCCATTGTGCAATGTCAGCATCTTGCCTCGCCTTGTCATATATCATATCATGAATCCACTTGCCTCCTTTAGGGTACATTTTCCTTTCGGGTACAAAGTGTTGAATGTCAGTATGAGGCTGTAGGTGGGCATCTAGGACCTTAGTATTCCTCAACTGCCATGTGGGTCTCTAGTTTTTTTTATATGTGTCCCAGTCTTGGTTTTCCGGGATGGTCCTTAAGACTTCTTGTTTCTGGTGTTGGTCCCATTTAGTGATGATCATCATGACATGATCTTTTGATTCAATATATTCTTTGCTTAAGAAATCAGGGAGGTTGTTGTCTTTTCCTTTAATATGTTCTACCTGAAAATCAAAATTTGCAAATAAAGCTTGCCATCTGGCAAACTTGGCTTCCCCGTCTTTCTTGATGTCTTTTGTTAATACCTTCTGTAGAGCAGATGCATCAGTCCTTAATAAAAAAGGTTTATTAATAAGATAAACTTCAAAATTACTGATGCAGTTCCATGATGCCTTGACCTCTTTCTCTATTGTGGAGTAATTTAACTCAGCTGGGTTCCATACTCCAAAAGAAAACTGAACAACTTGTTCATCCTTTCCAACTTTTTTCTTCAAGACTCCACCCCATCCGATATTACTTGCATCTGATTCAACAATTTTGTAAGCAAGCTCATCAGCAACATACATGATAGGCAAAGATTTTACCTTTGCTTTGATATTCTAGACTGCTCTTGTATGGACTTCTGTCCATTCTAGAGGATTCTTCTTTAGCCTTTTGCTCAGTAACCTTCTGTCACTAGCACAGTCCTGGTAAAAATTGCTGACATATTTTAGGTAGCCTAAGAACCTTTGCAACTAGTTCTTATCTGATATGACATCTGGAAACTTGTCTGCAAACTCTAAAGCATGTTTCTGCAGAGATATCTACCCATTGCAGATTGTATGACCCAAAAATTTGATAGTGGTCTGAAAGACCTCTATCTTCTTCTTGCTAAGCACCAAGCCATTGTGCTTAACTAGATTCTTAAATGTATTTATATGTTTAAAATGTTCTTGAATGTTTTTGGAAAATATTAATACATCATCAATATATACAATCATCCAATCAAAGTATGGCTTAAAAATACCATCCATTACCTTTTGGAATTTTGATGGAGCATTCTTGAGTCCAAAAGGCATAACGTTCCATTCATAATGTCCTACTGGAATGCTAAAGGCAGTCTTGAATTTATCTTTTTCAGCAATGGCCACTTGCCAAAATCTCGCTTTCAGGTCAAATTTTGAAAAGATCTTGGCACCTGCTATCCTCCTAATTAAGTCTCCTTTATGTGGTTTTAGATAGGTGTCATTAGCTAGGACTGAATTGAGAGGCTTATAATTGATAACTAGTCTCGGGATGCCTCTGATTTGCTCAGCTCTTTTGTTTACATAGAACCCATAATAGTTCCAGGGACTGTTGGATTATCTGATTAATCTTCTACTAAGGAGTTGTTGAATTTCTTCCTGGAAAAGATCTCTGTATTCTTTGCTCGGAATAGCTCGACTCTTACAAGGTTTACCAACATATCCTTCCTTGTAGGGGAGCTCCACTGTGTGCTGCTTCCTATGCCAGAATGCATTAGGTTCCTCTGAGCAGCAATCGTCTTCTATTTGTTTCTTTATTTCTCTAATTCTGGTTTTGATCTGGGGTGATTTGAGCTGTTCTTTGATTCTCAAAGTACATTTCAAATCTTTTAGATCTGACAATCTAGCTTCAACTCTATCAAGATCTTGCATAGTGTGTACCATTGTAGAAATCCTAGGATTGGAGATATATGGAAGTTCAATTTTCTTTCTTGTCCCTTTTGAAGTGGGGACAGAAATAAAATATCCAGCTTTGCCTCCTTTAAGTCTGAGTAACCCATGAGATTCTACTGCTGCAAGAAAGACATTACCAAGTATGTAGTCTACTGGAATGTCAACTACTGCAAATTTTAAATAAATACAGTGTCTGTCAAAACAAACAGATGCTTTGGGTACTTCATATCTGAGTTTTTTATTACCAAGTCCTACCACTTCTCTTTCTGCAGTTACCAAATATTTTGCTGGAATGTTTTTCATATTTAGAATGTTTATATCTGCTCCTGAGTCAATAAGAGCAATAATTTCAAACATTTTCCCTTTTATGCAGATATTTATCAGGACATGATGTTGTTGGTATGAGATAGTTAATTATCTCATATCTTTGAATCCAAAATTTGGATCTTTCATACCGTCAGCAATTTGAACTTCTTGAGTATTGTTGTGTGAAGCAGTATTCCATGGCTGATCATCATCTGCTTCTTTTGCCAGTTGTTTCCCTTTCTGTGTTTCTGCAACTTGATCTTTTCTTGCAAAAATTTCTGTCTTGAGATTATGAATCTCTCGACTGACTTCTCCTAGAGTAAGTGATCTTACTCTATCAGGCTTCTGCTGATGTCTCTGGAATGATTTTGTATTTCTTTCATATGAAGCATCAACAAATAGAGGTTTCTTACCTGAGCCGTTAGAAGCTTTTGTTTTTAGCTGATCCATAAATGCTTCAGTCAGGCGGTTTTTCATCTATCCATCCTCCATGGCTCGAATCTGGGACAAGATCTTCAATTCTTCTTCTTTTGTTGCGACCATAAGGACTTTTTGTTTTTGGGGCTTAGGCCTTTTCCCTTCTTCATAACTGGATTCACTGAGATATTTAGAATCATAATTATATTGTATTTGACAAGCACATTCTTCAAAGTCAGAACATAAACAATCTGAAGAACTAGAGTCTGAATATTTTTCCATGTAAGCATGGAGTTCTTCTGCAGATGAAGAACTGAAAGAATCATAAGAAGACTCTTCTATTTGATGTTGCTGGGCTATATCTCTGATTATGAAATTTGGGTAGCGTTTTGTGCTGTTGGCATGAGAGCCACACTTCATGCATACTATTGGCCTTCTCCCTTCTTTCTTTACTTGTTTGTTTCTTTGGGAAAGGGCTTGATATTTCTTGCCTCTGTTCAGCTTTGATTCTTCTCCTTCTGGACATCTGGAGGAAGTGTGTCCAGTTTTCCCACAAAGACAACAAGTAATTTATTCCATTTGTCTTGCTTAGTACTATGCAAATGAATGTCTGATGGATCATAATAGTGTGTCTTGGGAACATACTTGTAATACCCTCTCTTTTGTCTGGAGGCTTGTCCTTGCCTCGGCTTTGAATATCTCTTTTTGGCCTTTGGATAATTTCTTCGGTTTTTGTAGAAAGTTTCTTTAAACTCTCTTCTGGCTCTTTTCTTAGCCTTCCTTCGTTTTACCAAAGGATCATCCAATGTTAATCCATACTTACTGCAGATGGATTTCTTATCAGGTAATCTGGAAAGTTTTTCCAGAGACTTATTTACCTTTGAGCTAGTACAAAGACTGACCAGTGTCTTTGTAATGAGAGCATAAATTTCTCCCCATGTGTATGACTCAAAAGGTAATTGGAAGACTTCCTGCATTCTTATATAGTCAACAAATTTAGATGGCAGAGCTGCAAGATATACCTGTTTCCATAACAGGTTCTTTGAGTCCTCGACTTCATATATCCTCTGCATCCAATCCCTGTGGAAGTCAACATATTGGGACATTTTATGGCACTTTAAATTCATCAGAATAACTTCATTTTTATCAGCAATTTTTGTTTCACTTCCACACCAATGCTCTAAGATCATTGATGTAAGTGCTCCTATCATGTTGCTGATAACTGTGCCATCAGGATTATGTATTACATCTCCTTTCTCATCTTTAAGTACTTATACTTCCATTGTTTCAATAAGCTTTGGAGATGATTCTGTCTCCCACCACATGAGGAGTGTCCTTGTAAAACACTGAATAATTGTCCTGCAAGCATCAATTTCAGATTTCCCTCTAAGACACATGAGTTTATATTCTGTATACATCATGTCAATCATTTGCCTGATTTGGCCAACACTCATGTTATCTATATTCCATTCTCTGTGGTAGTCTGGGAAAAAAGCATGTGCTTTAGGAAGCTTTCCTTTTCCTTCTATGTCAGGTGCAGGATATTTGGTGAACCTATGATCAACAGGTTCATATATGGGAAAGATTTGTGTATTTTGATCTTTGGATTCTTTCCCTATATCTGCTTCTTCATCCTTGAATAAGGATGCAATGGTGATTTTATTTGTAGCCTCAGAGTCTGATGGTGTGGCTACCTCTTTAGGAAATAATGCTAGAAATCTATCTACAGATTTCATCGGATCTTGAATTCTTATGCTTCTTTTTACAAGAAAAGAGTTTGGGACTGGTTTGTCAATTTTGGGCAGATTCATCTTTTCAAGTTTGTCTGTTAAACCAGTTATAATATGTTTAGCTGCATCTAAATGATCAACTAATTTTTTCTCAACTCCTTCTATCTTTGTCAAAGAATCTCTAGCATAAGAAGGAAGCATACTAGATTCAAACTGAACATTGTTCAAACATTTATTTACATCATTAATTGATACTTGGACAATATCAATTTGTTCCTTAACTTCTGTTGATTTTGCAACATTCATTTCCAAGCCTTTTACTGCAGTATTTTTCCAGTTTATTTGTTCACTGGCTTTCTGTATTCGGTCATCAATGCCTAAAGCAGTATCATCTTTTTGGATGAGTGGGATCGCTTTGGCTGCATTTTGATTTTCTCCTATGACAATTCCTTTATAAGGAGGAAAAGTTGTAGGGGTTTCAACTTTTGATCCATCTAGTGCAATCCAAGCATGCTTACTTGCTGGGGCACTGGTTGAACCAGTGAAGACATTTAATGGAGCAATATTATCTTTCCATGAATAGAAAGATATCCAAGTGTTATTCATTTCCATATAGTGCTTCCAATCTTTAGCAAATTGTTTCTTCTCTACTGAAGTATAGTTCTGGTCAAGTTCATCTGCTTGAGGATTAGTGTACAGATCCCAATTTAACATGGATTTTATCCACTTGGCACTAATTTCAGACTTCAAGCATCCATTCATGAGAGAGAAGAATTTATGCATTTCCATTACTGCAGGCTTTTTGCAGTCAGAAGGAACAAGGCGAAATTTGAAATCTGGAATCAGGCCATTTGCCTGCTCAAGGTATCCCAAACCATATCTGGGCTTATCTGTTCTCATTGAACACATCATTTCAGTCATTCTAGGATCTTCTCCTTCTATGGTTACAATTTCATGCATCATGAGTACATGATCAGCATCCGATTCATGAGGGAAGGGGATGTCTGAGCATTTTGGATTTGGGCATGAATTTACAGAAGTGGAAGGAGGGGCTATACCAGTTATGGGATTATGGTTTGCATGGATGTCAGACTCTACTAGAGTAAGCAAATTTACTGGTTCTTGACAATCTGGACATTTAACTTCTAAAGAACAATAATCTACAAGCTGGGCTAATTCATACAAAGGATTATGCTTACAAAAAGATGAAGTAGAACAAGCAGTATGAACTGTACAAGGATCTCTGTAATATTTTGATTGTTTATAGGCTAACTCTATTCATCTTTGATCAATGGTAGATCTTCTAGGGAAAGAGATAATTGCAGAAGACGAATGTTTTGTGATAGCAGCAGAGGTTATAGCTTTAGGAATAAGAGGCTTAGGATTATTTACAACCTAGTGTTCTGGAAATGTTAAGTCTTCCCATCAGATAGTCTGATGCTCAATTTTTTTATTCTTAGCATCAGTGAGGACGACTACACTTGACTTTGAGTCTCTGCTGGGTGTATGGTGGATGGCTGGCCAAAGGGTATTGGTATGTCGGAAAAAACCCTTGGTCTGGATGGCAATATTATGTCTCTTTTTCTTCATGTCAAAACCAGTTGTTTGAATCTGCAATTGCAGAATATGATCTATGGTTTTGTCAAAGATGTACATAGAGAAATTAAGGTAACAGTCAAAGTAAACAGGGCCATCAGATAGAGGAGCAACAATCCCACCTATTAGGGAATCTGTATACTTGTTGTGCGTCATATCTCTGACAGTAGCAAGCACAAAAGTATTTAGGCCTTTATGGGTTAAGGCATTGATCCCTACTCGAATGCATCGTAGATGCAAATAATTTGTCTTTAATTTCTTTGCCTCTACCTATAATTCATTGGGGTTTAACAGAGATATAGTCTGTATGGTATCTGAATTCTCCTGGATCTGGCTTACAGACTCTTTAATGCTTATTATAGTGGCGGTTATTAAATCAAAAGCATACAGATCACTATACACTTCTGAGGGAGCTATTGCAGGTAGTTCCCAACGGGCTAAAGGTTGGGATTCTTCATATGAAAGTTCAGCAATAAAATATTTGTAAATAATTTATTATTAATAAATAAAATTAATAATTGGGCCATGGTTGACCAAGTTTGACCATGGTTGATTTTCATATCGAGACAAATTTTGTCATAATGTAATGGTGGAATAGGGTTGACCATGGTTGACTATGATTGATTTTAATCAACATAGTTGACCATAGTTGACCATGATTGATATTATAAACCCAAGGGAATAATATTAAGCCCTAGGAATATGAAACCTTGGATTAATATACCCAAGGGATTCATATTATAAACCCAAGGGAATAATAAACCCAATGGATTAATACTAAAACCCCAAGGGGAGGATATTAAACTCAAGGGATTAATATTATAAACCCAAGGTGTATAAACCCTAAGATAGATATTATAAACCCTAAAATAAATATGGTTAACCATGGTTGATTTTCATATTGAGATAATGTTTGTCACAATGCAGCATATGACCATGGTTGACCATGATTAATTATTATATCGAACCAATCTTTGTCACAATGAAATGTTGGACCATGGTTGACCATGGTTGATTTTCACATTGAGATGATATTTGTCACAATGTGGTGTTGGACCATGGTTGAACATGAATGACCATGGTTGACCATGATTGAATTTATAAAACATGGTTGACCATTGACCATAGTTGACCATTTTTATGATGATTGATCATGGATGACTGTGATTGATATTATAAACCCAAGGGACCAATACTAAAAACCAAAGAGAATAATATTAAATCTAAGGGAATAATATAAAACCATGGTATATAAACCCTAGGATAAATATTATAAAGCCTTAAATAAACATGGTTAACCATGGTTTACCATCATTGAATTTCATATTGAGACAATCTTTGTCACAATGTGACTTTGGACCATGCTCAACCATGGTTGAACCCTTAGATTAATAAACCAAAGCGATTGATATTATAAGCCTAAGGGATTAATACTAAAACCCCAAGATATTTTGAACCCAAAGAAAAAACATTAAACCCCAAGGGATGAATATTATAAACATAATCTATATAAACACTAAGATAAATATTAAAAACCCTAAAATAAACATGGTTGACGATGGTTGATTTTCACATTGAGACAATCCTTGTCACAATGTGACATAGGACATTGGTGACCATGTTTGACCATGATTGGTTGTCATAAAATGAAAATATTTTTCACAATGTGGCGTTGGACCATGGTTGACGATGGTTGATTTTCATATAGACAAGCTTTGTCACAATGCAATGTCGGACCATGGTTGACCATGAAAGACCATGGTTGACCCAAGGGATTATAAAAATATCCAGGGGATTATTATTAGTAAAATCCCAAGGGATTATTAATACTAAAACCCAAGCGATTATAATACTAAAAACCCAAGGGACTATAAACCAAAGGGAATAATATTAAACCCTAGAATATGCACCCATAGATTAATAAATAAAATGGATTGGTATTATAAACCTAAGGGAATAAAAAATGCAATGGAGTAATATTAAACCATAGGAATATGAACCCTTGCATTAATAAACCAAAGGGGTTGGTATTATAAACCTAAGGGAATAATAAACCCAAGGTATTATTAATAAAACCCCAAGGGATTGCTATTATAAACCCTCAAATACACATGAATGACCATCATTGACCATGGTTTATTTTCATATTGAGACAATATTTGTCGCAATGCAACATTAAACCATGCTTGACCATGCTTGACTATGTTTGATTTTCATATTGAGAACATCTTTGTCATAATGTGATTGTGGAACAGGGTTAACCATGGTTGATTTTCATATTGAGAGAATATTTGTCATAATGCAACGTTGGACCATGGTTGACCATGATTGAACATAAAAACATGATTGGTATTATAAACCCAATTGAATAATAAACCCAAGGGAACAACAAAAAAAAACCAAGGGATTATAGACTAAAGAAAATAATATTAAACCCAAGGGAACAATATTTAACCCAAGGAATATAAACCCTTATATTAATAAACGCAAAGAATTGATATTATAAACCCAAGGGAATAATATTGAACCCTAGGAATATTAACCCTTAGATTAATAAACCTAGGGGATTGATATTATAAACACAAGGGATTAATACTAAAATCCCAAGGGAATAATATTAAATCCAAGAAATTAATATTATAAACTCAATGTATATAAACCCTAAGATAAATATTATAAACACAAATAATTATGGTTGACCATGGTTGATTTTCATATTGTGACAATCTTTTTCACAATGCAATGTTGGACCATGCTCTAACATAGTTAAACCCTTATATTAATAAACCAAAGGGACTGATATTATAAACCCAAGGGTTCAATACTAAAACCCTAAAGGATTATCAACCCAAGGGAATAATATTAAACCCAAGGGATGAATATTATAAGCCCAATGTATATAAACCCTAAGATAAATATTGTAAACCCTAAAATAAACATCGTTTACCATGGTTGATTTTCATATTGAAACAATCTTTGTCACAATGTGATGTTGGACCATTTTTTACCATGCATGACCATGGTTGACCATGATTCACCATAGTTGACCACGGTTAACCATGATTGATCATAGTTGACCATGATTGTTATTATAAACCAAACAAAATTATATTAAATGCAAGGGAATAATATAAACCCAAGGTGTATGAACCTTCATATAAATATTATAAACCCCTAAATAAATATGGTTGACAATGGTAGATTTTCATATTACGACAATCTTTGTCCGATGTAGCATTGGAAAATTGTTGACCATGATTAACCATGGTTGAGCACGATTGATCACCGACGTTGATTGACCATTATTGATCATGGTCGAAGATGATTGATATTATAAACCGAAGCGAATAATAAACCCAAGAAATTAATAATAAAAAACCAAGGGATTATTAATGCAATGGAAATATATTTAACCCAAGGGAACAATATTAAACTCAATTGAATAATATAAACCCAACGTATATAAACCCCAAGACAAATATTAAATACCATCTAATAAGCATGTGTGTCCATGTTTGGCCATGGTTGATTTTCATTTTGATATAATCTTTGTCAGAATGCAACTTTGGACCATTCTCAACCATGGTTGAACTCTGACATTAAAAAACTGAAGGGGTTTATACCATAAACCCAAGGGAATAGAAAAACCGAGGTATCAATACTAAAACTCCAAGGAATTATGAGCTTAAAGGAACAATATTAAACCCAACGGATTAATCTAATAAAACCAATGTATATAAATCTAAAGATAAATATTACAAACCCTAATACAAACATGGTTGACCCTGGTTGATTTTCACACTAAGACAATCCTTGTCACAAAGCGACATTGGACCATATTTGTTGACCATGGTTGACCTTCAACACTACAACTATAAACAAAGCTGGCCATGGATAACCATTGTGATCAATTATGCTTGTCCACAAATACTTTCCATATTGGAACACTCTTCATCATAAAGCCACACTCAACCATTCACCACCATGATTCAACGTTGTTGACCAAGGTTGACTATGAATATGTATGAAGATGAACAAGAATGGCTCACCATGGTTGTTTTTCAATGATAATCATAAATCCATGTCATCAACATTTTAAACCGAGATCATATAAATTGAAAGATAAATATTGTAAATAGCTAAATAAAAATTAATCCCTAACATTAATACTATAAACCTCAAGAATATTTTTATAAACAAAAGGCATCAATAAAATGAAGGGGTTATACTAAAATCCTAATCAATTACAAACACAAGATAATAGCATTAAAATAAAGCATAGGAACATAATTACAATAATAAAACAATTTGTATTGTTACACAACAAAATGTCGTGAGATGAAAGAAAAAAGGACATTTGAATTGAAAAAATTAGAATCTAAGAAAAACAACACCATACAAAATTTGAAGACCGTTCATGTAAAAAAATTACATAATAACCCCAATGACAAACCAACTATTTTAGGGACGTTGAAATCGAAAAAAGAGAATTTAATTTTTATTTTTTTTTGTCTTTACATCAAAGAATTCTACTAGGAAAATGAACTTTAAATATTTCATGAGAAGGCATTTATTAAATAGCCTCTTCCAAAGCATAGCAAGAGCGATGAAAAAAACAACACCAATTGAAATCAACAACATAATGATCGCGACCCTTCACCCTTTCCAATGAGTCCCTTCTTGGTTTTCTTCTGTATTCTCTTTGATGCACATACAACAAGTATTTCACATCTCATTTCATTTCACCTAAGAGGTGGACATGTTCATGGACAAACCCAGAATGAGATTCAAGTTTTCTATAAAACATTGTCCAAATATATATCAGAAAATTTATTGGTTAAATAATAACATGAACCATTGAAGTGTAATACAAGACATTATTATTTTCCATATCTACATTTCAATGAGAAAGGGAAAAAATTAAAATTAATACTGACACGCTAACACACACATACATAATTGGAAAATAAAATATCAAACATGAATTCACTAAAAAAAACCAAAAAGACATAAATTTAATAAGATTGAAAACAAAGATGACAAAAAGAAAAAACATAAATAATACCATGCTTCATTGTTTACAAACCCATTGAAATCTTATCAGTGCAAGTCAAGCTCAATAATCTCAAACTTCCAAATAATTAGATCCATGGGAAAACAAATAAATTTCTAATATGAATAAATTAACTTTATCAATTCAAAATATACACTTTTTTTAATGTATTACATTATTGTGTTCCTATATACTTTATTAGTTGTGTGCTTTATGTGCACTTATGACACTATTATTATTAGTAAAGTTTCATTATTACAATATTGCTACCATGGTCTCATCGCAAATTTCTTCTGAAAATTATATGAATTTATTTTAAATTTTTAATAAGATATAGAGTTTTTTCTATCGTTACTTTTGAAAATATATTTTTTTAATAATATATTTAATTATTTAAACATTTCATTAATGATTTATTTTTCCTCTATTTAATTATTTTATTTTTTAATTATTTATTTATTTTACTAATTTAATAATTCAATTTATTAAAATCGATTTTTTTATTTTTATTTTTATTTATAAATATAAATTATTTATTGTTTCCATATATTTCTCGGTGAAAACATGGGAAGGTTCGAGACATTGGCATAAACGTCCAATTATTTTGAATATTGGCATCATCGAGAAGTTCTAATTATTTCGATTATTTCCAATTATAGTTCTAATTATTTCGATTATTTCCCATTATTTTCATTTTTCAAATTATTTTCACATTGCAATTTTTTTAAAATATATTATTACTATTAATTTATTATATATATATATATATTTTTGCTGGTTTATTTATTTATTTTTTTTATAATTTTTTTAATAATATTATTTTTGCTGGTTTATTTATTTATTTTTTTTATAATTTTTTTAATAATATATTTAGTTATTCAAATTTATAATATAAGAAGTTATCAATTTCACTTTAGAATATCAAAAGTATCTCTGTTTTAACTAGCTTGAAGAAGAAAATTAATATAGCTAAAATAAAAACAAACTCTCTTCAGTTTTATAGTGAAATGGGTCATTGGGCAATTCCTAAAACACCATGGATAGAAAGGATCTGCCATCTTTGTGAGAACATGAAAATCGAGGATGAAAATCACTTCTTCTTAGAGTGTCTCGCGTACAACCACATTAGAGCTCAGTTTCAAAATCTTCATTAGAGCTCAGTTTCAAAATCTTTGTTGTAATACTGACCTTCCTAACCTTTTACGATGTCAAAATTATAGTGAGCTCGTGAGGCTTATCTCCAAGCTTTTTTAGCATAGGAATAAAATCTTAAATCAAACTAAATAATTCGTTTCTTTAGGTCCAATAAACCAAAGTTTAGTCTCAATGGATGTTAATCATCATCATCAATTATTTGATTACTTAATTGATTTTTTAATAATGTATTTAATTCCTTTTTATTAATTATTTAACCATTAAATTAGCTATTTTTTATTTCAATATTTTATTTATTTTTTATTTTTTATTTTAATTTATTTACTTATTCAATTTTTTTAAATATATTTTATTATTATTCAATTTTCTTAAATATATATTATTATTATTATTTATAAACTATTGTTAAATTATTATTTATTTTTATTTTATATATTTCTTAATATATTTTTATTTTTTTATTAATTAATTAATTAATTTTATAATTCCTTTTGCTTGTTTATTTATTTTCTTACTTTATAAAAAAAAAATTCCCTTAATATTTTTAAAATACTAAAATCTTTGTGTTTAATCCAACACCGTGGCTTTCGAAGGTTGCAAACTTTAAACAATTTCTTCTTTAGAAACCTCCATGTTTTCAATTTACGGTTTCGATTTCTTACTTTAAATAAATTAGCCTTAAATAAATTAATTACAAGTAACTGTATAATGTGAAACCAAATCACTGTAGACTTTGCATTTACAGTCATTTACTGTAAGTGCATTTAAGCCCTTGCATTATTGTAATCTGTCTTTGCATTTATTGGGTTAATATTTATTTAAGACTTACAATTTATTGTATTTTCTAGGGTTAATATTTCTTTAAGACTTAGCATTTATTGTAACTTATTTAATCTTGCTTCACATTTAATTATTAGCATTTACATTAAATAAATTAATTAGAGGTAACTTATTAACATTTACAGTGATTTCCCCGGATGCGGGTGTCCAGCATGCGTGAGTGGCAGGTAGCCATTAAGGCTCTACCGCATCTCGATCCCTGTCTCAACGCCAAGGCAGAGAGCAGGTACAAGTATGCGATGGCAATCAGAAGGCATTCAAGGCTCCAGGCAGTTGAGGTTAAGGGTAAACAGAGCACGGTTGAGGTTGCATTGATGGCGAGCTAGCCTGCTCCGGTCTCGAGGAGATCTGAAATGATGAAGCTCGGTACGAAGCATTTGGTGAGGGCGAAATTATGGTTATATACTGATAGAGCAAAGAATGCTGTCAAAGGTATGTTATCTGCAGTTGGCAACGAGCAAACAACCGCTCTGCAACATCACCTCCAACATATCGAGCAGCGTCTCCGGGAGCTTAAGTTGGATTCGGTGATGCGTCGTCGGGGTGTGCCTTGCCGTGGTGGGCGTTTAGGAGTCCGCTACGAGATAGAGAGGGAGGAACCACCTCCGATAGCTCCTATGGCCACCATCTCCCCTTCCTCTTCCAGTTCTGAGGAGGATTTTCTGCTCATGAGGGATTCCTATCAGTCTTTCCGCCTACGCATTCCCAGAGGGCTCCTTCAAACGGATGTTATGGTCAATTTCACTGTGTATCTTTCAGAGGCACCTCCTATCAACCCCTCATGGCCCTCCCCTGCTTTTGATAGTCTCCACAGTAACGAAGTTCTGCTGGGGGATATGCAAGGAAGATTGCATAGGATGCCCCGTCCGCAGGCGCCCATGGAACATGTCGACCAGCCTCAGCAGGCTCAGAATCAAGAGAATTCAATCTGTGATGAATCAATGATGGCAGAACCGGTTCACGCTCTTCAGGGTTCGGAGGGGCATATTCAGGTGGATGAGGAGTCAGTCATATGGCTCGATCCGCCCAGCCCGTTGCAAGGGCAACCGCCGACGACGCCCAGTCACCCTTCCTAATTCTGTTCGAAGGCGCTGCTCCAGGTTTCTGTTTTTGTTTTTTGCACTTGTCTATGTTGGTCAATTTCTCAATCACACTTAGTTCCAGCTCTAGGCCCATAGTGGCAGTGTGTTAAAAGTCCGCGTTAGTAAGGTTTTCGAGTCTGTTTTTGTGAATTGTAATGGTGTCCAAAAGGCACATCTGGACATTTTTGTAATGCTGTCTCAAATGTCTGTTAGTTTGTCCCAGCTGTCACAGTCTAAGGGTGGCCTGGTCCCCCTCCGTGGATGTAAATTATGTAAATATTTTCCTCCTTAATAGAAGTTACTTTTACCCAGAAAAAATAAACATTTACAGTGATTTGGTAAGTTTGACATTAGTTTATTTAAGACTTCCAGCCCAACTTTGGGCTATAGAGGTAAGCAAACCTTAAACAACTTATTTTTTCGAAAGCTCCATGATTTCAATTTATTTAATACTTTGCATTTACATCTACAGTAGTGTGTACATCTTTTATTTCAACATACATGTTTCATTTACTGTAATCTATAGGTTTTAGACTTTGCATTTACTCTAACAAATTACAATGATATGCATTTACAGTAAATGCAAAGTCTTTAATTATTTAATTAATTCACTATTTCATTTTATTTAAATTTATTTCTTTCTATTTTTGTTATAAATTATTATTATTTCAAGTTTGTAATTTTCTGTTATGTTAATCTAAATTTTAATGGTTGTAATTAAAAATACTTTTTTAGTATCTTGTAAGGGTGGATACGCGCTATAAAGAATCTAACAATTAGTTTTTTTTAGTCACAGTGACTTGCTTTTTATCAGGTTCGATTATCGCCTTTACAACTAAGTTGTGCTTTTCAATAAATATATTTTTTTCCTAACTTTTCCATGTTAATGTCTCCCTATTTCACTTCTGTGTTTTTCCCTAAATATCTTTAATTCCTACTTAATTTTGTTATTTATTCCTTAATAATTCCTACTTATATTTAGCATTTGTATTGTGTAGGTTCCTCTTTCAATGGAAGTGTCACTATGTTTACTCTCGTGCTTACAACACACACTCTCCTCTACTTCGCCACTCAGACGACAATAGGGATGTGGTCTCATGGTTGATGAGTGACATCAATGGTTATATTTTAAAGATCATCATGCCATCCTCTAGCCTTAAAACTATGCTTCTCTCACATTAATTGACATTTTTTTCATATTATGCTTAGTAAGAGGAGTAAAAGGTGTTTGTCATAGTATGTGGCCTAATGTGATTTAATTGTTGGAAAAAGAAGCATTTTTAAGGCAATTAATATGTCGTGGATTGATGGAGACAACTAGGAGAGAATCCAGGGGGGTTTTCCACCTTCTTAACCCCCTAACTGGGCTTGGGATCACAACATCCTCTCTCTCCAGTTTGAATTCATTAGCAGTCGAGTAAACCCTAGTACAAGTGAAGCTCAAGATGGTCAAGATCCACCATTTCTGGGATCAAGGAGGGAATCACTCCTATTTTCAAGGGAGATGTTATCAACTACCCTTTTGTATAAATAAACAAGATGAAAAGCTCGTTGGGATTTTAAAGTTTTGATTCAACTAGGTGTAGCTATTGATCTTAGAGCTTGACATTGTGAACTTTTATGTGATGTATGAGACCTTTACTTTTTGATAGTGAGAATTTGGTTATTAAGTTGCCTCTAAGTTAGTTTTAGAAGGCTAGAGCCTTGGGTTTGGGCCCAACCCAGAGGCTTTGGGCCCTCCTTTGTACTTGTGTTCTGTTCTTGATTCCAAGTAGTACATAGTTTTTTTCATTTCAGTAGAGATTAAACTATAAAAACATGTGGTTGCAAGCTTCTACATCACCTCTCCTGTAGGAGAATGAGTGGAAGAATTCACAAACTCACTCCAAAAATATTGTGCTTATGATTTCCTGGAAATAGATAAATGTTGGTTGTTATGATTTACATTTTTTTTCTATAGCTTAGAAGTCAATTTAGTGATTAAATTAATGTTATGGTGTCAAATAAATGTGATTTAAATTCAACTCATCATTTCCATCATACATTATATCACTTTGTTAATGAGCAATGGATGTATGCATGTGATTGGTTGCACAGTTCAGTCTTGATCTACAGGGGAAGGAACATCTTCCAATTCCATCTTGGACTCCTCCATATTTTCTTTCCACCCTCATATCTACCCCAAAACCCTATTCCCATAAGTCACTTTTCCTAGTAAACTTAGGACATCATGAGTATTCATCCTAGTGCAAGACAAACCTCTAAGAGGTCCTTAGCTTGGATAGGGGGCTGAACCCAACCTTCCTTCATTCTCTTTAACCTCCATCCACCTCTCCATACCCTCAAGGCATCATTTTCACCCTAAAAATCCTCTCATAACCCCTCCTGAAGAATTACAGGCCCTCCTATATAGGACCTCCTGTAGCGAGCTTGTAGCATCACCTTTTTTCACCAGTTTTGATCTCCACTTCAACTTTAGCTCAATCAAGATGAATAATGACCCAAATTTGTGATTTGATTATTAGGGGAAGCTCCTAGGACACTTCAACCATTCAATTTCCTCACTGCAAAACATAGTAGAATTATTTTTTAGTCACATGTATGATGCAAGTTAGGTTTCTAATTTTCAGGGAAGTGTGAATGAGGTAGATGATACATGAAATCATGTTGGTAGTTTGATGAATTATGCAAGATAAAGTAGCTTCCTTTCTGCAATTATAATATCCCTTTTTCTTTCATGAATTGATTAATTAACATCTACAAGTTGAGCAAATCACATTTCCACTTTCATAACTAGAATTAGTTTTCAATTGTAATTTCATCAACAAGATTTCATTATAGTTTAGTAGGAGGAATGGTCTTTGAGCACTTTGATATAATTTCATGAATTAGGGTGGCATGAGTAGAATCCAATCTATTGTGCATATAATATTGTCACCTCTAAGTTTTTATGATCTTTGGGTTGCTAATTTGAGTTGAGGAACCCTTCGGAGTTGCAACATTCTTGGTGCAATATCGGGACTTACAACTTTTTGGCGTCGTCTCTAGGGAGGTGTCCAACTTATGTAGGAATGAAAAAAATAAAATTTAAACATAAACACAGAGATGCAACAAAAATAAAACTTCATTTCATTAATATTAAAGAACTGAAATATGCTTACATACATAAATGGAAATAAACTAGCTCGGGCAATGGTAGCTTATCTCTGAGAAGAGATGAATTGTGTTACGATGAGGCTCAAAGGTATATTTATTATTGAGAAACAATGTAAAACCCTGAACATTCAAAAATCAAACCCTAGGAGATGAAGCGCCAAATTGTGGGCCCAGTTTGGGTAAATTGGTACATCAAATTCTTGGGGTCATAACTTTGGCATGCAATCTCTGTTTGGCTATCATAATACCTCATTTCAAAGATCTCAAAGAGGATCTCCAAAAAGAACCGACGAAGCTATTTGGGACTTTTTTAGTCTCTTAGTCCCTCAAAATGGCTCTGGAAGTTTAGGACCCGAAAAACTACCAAAAATAGTAAGTTGTGCTACTATTAATGAAACTGGAAAGAAACAAAAGTGGGGTCGAAGTGAAATAGGCGGATGGACACCAATATCCATGTGGATCAATGTCTAAGAAGATGTTGTTTCTTCTTGAGCATTATTTTCTATTTTTGCATAAAGTTTTTGAAAAAGTAAAATATAAAAAAATTCTTTCATGTCTCGTAGGAGTAGGGATAATCAAGGAAAATTCTTTTCAAAAACCCATACACCCTCAGGAAGTCAACCTTCACTATTGTTTGGTGACTATGATAGTCCCTCTCTGACTGTAGAGGACATAGAAGACCCTCTAAGTGAGCAACTTGAAATTTTTGAAGAACCTATTGGGGAAGAAGAAAAACCCACTTCACTTACCCAAAATATGGCTGAAAATAGGGACAATGAGGTTTTCCCTATTAGAGAGACCAATGTAGAGGGTATAATGAATAATATATTGTCTACTTCCCTCCACACTTCCATGTCTTAACCTTTGAGGATCCTCACACCTTCATGTTTTAATTTTTTGTTTTTTGTAGGATCTATGACTATGCCTCTGATGAGTAGAAGTTGAAGTTATTCCCTCTACCCTTAAAGATGTAGCCTTACACTAGTTTATGGGTTTGCCTAGGGATAACATCACTGCCTGGTTCCAAATGCAACAGGCCCTCAATAGCAAGTAGATGGAGTTATACGAGGGAAAACTATACCCTTGATCCTGAGTCACTTAAGATAGTTCTTCCCTTAGGGATTAGGGAGGATATGTTAGAAACCCTTAACATGCTATTTCGAGGAGATATCTATCAATTATCTTATGATGACATCAAAATTGTATTCAAGAATCACTCTAGGGCTACTAGGAAGAAGGGTAGGGATAGTCAAGGCTTGGTCACTTCCTCTCCCTCCACAACATCCATCAAGAATGAGATAGGGAAAATGTTTTAGGATTTCAAGAGTGAATTGTTTCATATCTTTGCATTGAAAATGGATACCATGCAAATAAAAAGAATGGAGGAAGAAGAAAGGGCACTAGCTATTTTCTTCCCTATATGCACCAAAAGACATCATAGGAACGAATGCTCATTGAATTTCATATAAGGTTGGCTAGTCTATGAAGAAAATCATGCAAAAGACAAATGCCCTTCTTTGCCAAGACTAAAACTTGTATACCAAAGGGTAGAACATGGGTTAGAGAAACTTTGCTTCATTAATCAAAGAAGACGTCAAGGACCTCAACGATATCAACAAGGAATGCAAGGTGCACACTACTCTTATTACAATCCAAATCAAAATGCACCTTTTCAACCTTATTACTCTTCCACTCATCCAACATGGTCCAAACCTCTTTCTTGGACATATGAACCTCCATATCCTCCTCAACCTGTCAATCATCATTTTCATCCATATCCACCTCAATCTTCTCAAAGGGGCAACCCATCACAAGGGTGGAGGCCTCAAGTCAACCAACCTCCTACTTTACTAACTCCAACCCAAACTCAACCACATCTCGCGCATCCTAGTCCACCTAAGAAACCACAAATGCCTACTCAACTCAATCTAAACCCGAACAACAAGCAATCACAACAGGTCTACAACGGAGAGACATCTTATCTTGCTTATGATGTGGAAATCCATCAGATCAACCTTCGGTCTGGGAGAGTTCTCGAGATAATCACCCTCCTTCTCCACTTGAAGATATTGAAGAAGGGAAGGAAAAGAGTGCCCCTCAAGTCAATCAACCTCCCTTTCCTGAGAGGTTGATCCACCCTAGCTGGCACACCCCAGAAGAGGTTCAACTAATGGGAGAATTATAGAACTTGTGTTAAGATATCCCTTCTCCAGGTCATTAAATATGTTCCCATCTATAATAAGCTTATCAAGAAGAAATGTTTCAAAAATTCTAGGAGAAGAAAAAGAGACACCCCCACCATAAATTTTCTTGGGAAACTATCTAATTTAATGATTGGGAGGGTAGTCTTCTTGAAATATCTAGACCATGGAAGCCTAGTAGTGGATGTGCACATTGATGGTATTATAGCCCCTCATACCCTAATTGATCATGGGGTTGAAATCAATGTGATGACTAAGGAAACCATGCTAAAGCTAAATCTCCAAGGGATTTGAGAAATAACACCATAGTGTTGCATCTTGCAAACAAATCTACAATAGATCCTAAGGGAATTGTTGAATATGTTATGGTCTACATTGACTCTTGGGAGTATCCTACTGATTTCCTGGTTCTCCAGCCCAAAACTAATTTTATTGGTTATCCTCTCATCTTAAGAAGACATTGGTTGGCCACTGTTGATGCCTACATTAGTTGTAGGGCTAAGAACATGACCATTAAGAATGGAAATTTGTCAAAACAACTGGTATTGTATCCCCCTTCTCAGCCTTCTATTTAACATGACTTGCCCCTTATAGTTTGAAGAGGAGGAAGAGGATGAATTGTATCACACCACCTGCTACCCAATCAACACTCTAGATACTATTATAGGATGGGGGCAACCTGATGGAGATGACCTCATTAACCATATCCTCCAGAACCATCCTCGTACACCCATACAAATTGATGAGTTGATGAAAGAATCTGGGAGTAGCCCTTTGACTGACTTGTTCCATATTGACTCAATACCAGAACATGTCAAGGTTGTACAATTTGGCCCATCCAAAACTCTAAATATCAACCCTTTTCTCTTGGCCAAACAAGAAGAACAATTATGCAATGTGTTGAGGCAACACCTGGATGATTTTTCTTGGTATTATAATGAAATGAAAGGTGTGCATCCCACAACTTGTACTGATAATATTTACATCAAGGAGGGATGCAAGCCTATGCGCCAACTGGTGAGCACTAGTATTGCAGCAATAATGTTGCAACTCCTGGGCTTCCTACTTTACTTTTATGAACCCGGTAGTTCGTAACAAACTTGGAAGCGACGGTGTTGTATGCACAAGTACTAGTTCTTACTGCAGGTTGTGACTTGGTCAGCTGGCACAAGAACTAGGAGCTCAAGCCAACTTCTATGGATTCCAGAAGAAGCTCTATATATGATGAAAGGGAAAAGAGAGATTACTCTATTGATGCTATTCTACCTGCAGAAAGGAAGACTCAAATGTAAAGAAAATCAAGGAAATCCTAGTTAACCAACTAATCCTACTTTTGCAGAAATCACTATGAAAATAATGAAGAGAAATCCATTATCTACTCAAGGAAGTAAACAACATCTAACTAAGCTATTTCTAGAAGGAAATGAGAAAAAATCATCCTTTTGGATTTTATGTATTTTTATGTGAATTTGTCATGCATGTAATTTATTTGTTTGTTAATTTGGCAGAGAATAGGTGGTGATGGAGGGCAGTTTGGGATGTGAGACGATGTAGGATGGTGTGGATGGATCCTAGGAGGTCTCAAGTGGCCTTTTGGAGGATTTTCCCAAACTCGGCCTTCAAAAGAAAGCCTACAGGAAAATCTACAGGAGGACACAGGAAATCTACAGGAGGAAAAACAACGTTCTACAAGAGGCCTACAGGAGGAGGCCGAGAGAATTTTTCACTGTTTGAAGGTGCAAGAGTGGGTGGAAAAGGGAGATGAAGGTTTGGATGAAGTGTTAGAGCACCTAGGGACCAGGGTCCACCAAGAATCATTAGGAGAGAGAAATATGATTGGGTTGCTCAAGAAGAGAGAGGAAAGTCTATGGAAAATGCAGGAAACTAAGGCAAAATTGAGGGGAGACTTGGGTGACATGTAGGGAATGGATCAGATGGAGGATGGAGTGGCTGATAAGCTAGATTGTTGCTAGTAGATATCTTCTACATAAACAACTGACAATCAACCAATTAGATTAAGCAAGCAAGGAGATAAGTGCATAAAAAACAGAGTTTTTGCATCAAAATAAACTATGATCTATGAAAGGAAAGCATGAAGGAAGAGTGTTGAAAATAAGGAAATGAGCATGACGAAGAAGTTTAGAAGCAAATCAAACTAGACTATGAACCAACTAGAAAGCTGCAAACACTAGAAGTCCTATAGATGAGGAAAATCTGTGTTTTTGGGGCAGCAAGGGGGTCTTTGCCTCAAATCATTGTCCCAAAGGGTGGAAGAGAGGTCAAAGCACTGCTACTAGACTTTTGGATCTTTTCTTTATCACTTCTTAACCTACTATTGAAAACTCAAATGGAAGAAAACTACTGAATCATAAAAAACAACCTATTCTTAACCATAAAGGAAATGCATCTAACAACAACCTATTCTACAAACTGAAATGAAACATATAAATACAAACAAGAGGAGCTTGGTTGCTTGGATTGGGTCCTAACCCAAGAGCTTCAGCCCTATGAGGTAACTCAGTGCTGGCTCAAGAAGGATCTCATCTTTATTATCAAAATAGTAATAGGATTACATGAAACTATCACCAAAAGTAAGCTCGAAGTTGAGCAGAGTTTTACAATAGAAAAAGTACAAAAAAAATCCAACAAAAGCTCGAAAAAAGTTCTACCCTAGTGAGGCCCTAGGTATATTTACTTATACAACTGAAGCTCCCAACAACTTCGTTAAAATCAGGGAGGCTTAGCCCCCAAAACTCGAGATAAACATAAGTTATCCTCCACTTGCTCAGCTGCCTCCTAGTGCATTGATTTGGTTGTTTGTACTCCAAGCTGCATGAAGGGGAATTCGAAGTGGGGAGTAATAAATGAGGGGGATTCCATCCTATAAATCCTCTCCTTTGTCCACTTCGGCTTATTGCTGCCAACTGTCCATTGAATCTTTGACTTTGTCTTCAAAATTCAACAAAAATATGCATTAAACACATATTATACCTCATGGCATCATAACTAACTCAACTCACTCCATAAGCATAAATATAATAAAAAAACATGCAATAAGCTAAGAGAATGGTTGATTTAATTATGTTAGGAGGCAAAATGAGCCCATATAATTAACCATTTATGGGGCTCATCATCACCCCCCTACTAAAGGTGTTGCTCATCCTTTGAGCAACTTAGTCCATCTCCTCATCTTTGATGACCCGGGTGGCCTCTCTAGCATCCCAAGCATCTGATGTTGTTTCCTCTTCCTTTTCATAGAAGCTTTCTTTTCTGTCTATATCTTCCCACTGCCTTTGCTCTTCTTCTTCATTTCTCCCTTCTAGAATGCATAACAGTAGTGGTGGACTCTATTTGAGGCCAATCCAATTCACCTGCAGCCTCTGCATTGAGTGCTTGTACATTGGCACTCTCCTTAGTGCCTCCTTCATCCTCATTGGGGAATGATATTCCCTAATCTTCAGATTGTGTGGTAAGGTGTTCGATCTCCTCATACATGCATGCGCACAGTCATCCCCAAGCAACCTTTCCATGTCCTCAAAATGTGCAATGGCCTATGCTTGATCACTTATATATCTAGGGGAAATTTGAGGATTATTTGCAAGAAGCTGGTGTGTGCTGATGAGAGCCATGGGATCTGATGGCTCAGCTCAGATCATTAGTGGCTCATTCTTCTCTCTGATCATCAACCTTTTTACTTCAATTTCCCTTAATTCCTCATGGTTCATCCATGAAGCCATGGCCATTAGTTATAGGTCCCCTAGCCTAGCATTGGGGTCCCACACATTCATGTCTGTGAGGGCCATAATATGCAAGTAAAATTCTGCCATTTTTGCCTTATCTTCTTTTGTGCTTTGGTCACACAGGTCCATAAATTGTCTGTAATTTTGAAAAGGCATTTTGCCTCTTTATGCCAAAGTCTTTATTTGAAACTGTAGCCATTGGTCCTTGAGGTATAATCCATAGGATTTTGCTAGTGTTCTACATTTCAGTGCCTCCATGGATAAGCCAACCATACATGCCAGCTGGGTTTCCTCCTCCTTTAGCTGCCTTCTTAGCAATTCATTTTCATTTTGTAATTGGCTTCTTGCAATTGCCTCCCTATGTCTGACAGCACTTAACTCCCTACCCATTTCTCTAAGCTTGTTCTCCATGTGGCCAACATCCTCAACTCCCTTGGATTTGGCTATTTGCATCCACCTATGTGTTCTTATTCTTTCCTTTTCTAATTCAAAGAATAGTGGGATTGCAAATGTTTGTGGAATTATCTTTCCTCCTTCAAGGAGATGGTAATAGGAGGAAAGTTTGGGTTGGGGATTAGGTTCTTGTGGCTCTTTATCTTCCTCCTTCCCCTTTGGCTGCTTTTCCATTGTTTTCTAAAGCTATTGGGTCTCCTGTAGCCTTGACAACGTCTCCTGTAGAACTGTTTGTGCTTCTTGTAGCACTGTTTTTGGGTCATGTACTTGCACTTTTTCCTTCCAGGTGGAAGCTCTAGGAGTCCCTCTTTCATATGTGATATGGGTTTTAGAGGGAGATTGTTCCCCTTTGACTGTGGGTGAATCTTCAATTGTAATGGGAACTGTTGAAGATGGCTAGGGTTTTCCTGGTTTTACCCTTGTGCTTTTCCTGGCCTTGAAATACATGGAGGCTTTCCTTTTTCTCTTTTCTTTTGGTTTAATTGGCATGCTCAGGACTGTGAGGGCAGCTTCTGCCTCTCTTTCCAGAGTCTCAAGGGACCCTTCTCTTTGTTTTGCCTCTGTTGCCTCTTTTTCTCCTCCTTCTGTCTCTTTTTTTTATCTCTGTTTGCTCTGTTTGTTCCTTTTCTGTCTCTTCATCCTTCTCCTCTTCTATATTAGTTTTTTCCTCCTCCTTTGCTTGTCCTACTGGGTCATCAGTTTCTTCACCTTCTCACCCTTTCTGCTCTTCTTCCTCACTGTCACAAGGAATGATATCCTAAGTGAGGACCTTTATGTCATCTTCTGCTGTCATGTTTCTGAAGACTTCCCATGCTATAGGGAGTGTGAATGTATGGAGGGCTTCTTCCACTAAAATTTTGATTAACCCAAGGTGAGCCAGCTGATCTAGACTCCCTACCTTAAACTTAATGTTGGAATCTATGAGGGACTCCAGAAGGAAATAGGGGATGTTGAGTTTCTGGGGTGTTGGAGTGTCCATGCCATATCTCAACTCATGAAGGATTCTAAAATGGTAGCCATAGACTATGTTATACCTCCCTTCACAAGAAATATATTTTATGATTTGATAACTAACCTCATCCCAAGGGTAGGGTATGCTTGTCCTTCTAATGCCATTTTTATCTTCTACAGGATGTTCATTTTTTTGGAAGAAGTTTTTGTTTGCATCCTGTCCAATTGGTTTTTCATCTTTGCTCCAAGTTAATCCAAGAGGAAGGGTAGTAACCCTACTGATAAATTCTGGTGTTATTTCCAAGGAAAGACCTCTAAAAGTGACAGTGGCATGGGTTCTTGAGTGAGGGACTAAAGAAAGGGAAAATTCTTGAGAAATCTCCTCATCAAACCCTTGGAATTTCTCAAAAAAGGTCATCCAATTTTCCCTTGTGAATATGGCTACTACTTGGGGTCATGGAGCCTGGTTGAATTAGTGGGCTCCTTCCTCATGAATCCTCCTGTCATTGTGCTTATACCTCGTTTGAACACCAAATGTAGAGATGGAGACAAGAATTTTGAAGAAAACAGGAAAACAGAGGAAAACTGTGTTTTTTTAAAAAAACAGGCATAATTTTTTTATGTAATTCGTCTTCTTCTATGGACTCAATTCCTCCTTAAAATGATATCATTCCTTGCACATATTGATAATCAAGGTGGGTATGCATGGAACCTACCTCCTAAAGCCATAAATCAAGCAAAAAGCCCATGTTTTCTTCTAAAAATAGCGCACTTCCCCTCCTGTAGAACTACCTGTATGTGCTCCTCTAGAACTTGTAAGTGCTCCTGTGAGTTGAATGTATGCGCTGTGAGGTAATTTGGCTCCTTTTACTACTGCATACTTGTATTTCCTTTGTTGCATGCTATTTGCTTTCTTATGTGTGGCCGTTTGCCTTGTGTAGGTTTCCTCTTGCTGGATCTAAGCTTTAGATGTCTCTTTCAATCCTCATGGCCGCACTTCTTTTACTGTTGTAGCTTGATTTTAATGGGATTAACTGCTACAGGAATTCCTACAGGAGCTCCTGTAGCTGCTTCTTCCTTTGAAATTTAGCTTATTTCTATGCTGGGAGCTGTTAGGATGATGCCAGAGATGCGGATGGAGATGGAGAGATACTAGGTAAGCTGTAGGTGAGATTTGAGGTGTTGCTTCCTCTCTTATTTTTGTTTTTTTCCTTTTACTAAAAACTAGTTTTATGTGTTTTTCTGTGACAAGAAGGAAAAAAATGATGATGATGATGTGATGCAGGTGTGGAATGTATGGCAAGGAGGGTTGATAGTTGTAGGAGTGTTTACATGTCCTTTATAAAGCTTCCCTGCCCCTCAAACTGCTTTTCGGAACCATTTCTAGCTCTCTGTAATCCCTACAAGAGCCTCCTGTAGAAAACACAGGGTCTCCTGTAGAACACACAGTTTTTGAAAAAAGAACACAGTGGGGTGGAATAAAGGTAATCAACGAGGGAGAAGAGTGTCGAGGAGATGAAGTAGGTGCTGGTGTGAGTGTCAGGGCTTTGTGGCATCTTCTCTTGCTCTCAGTGGTCCTCCTGCAAACCTGCAATGCACATTAAAATTCAATTTTCTTTTTCTTCTTTTTCTCTTTTTTTTTTTTAAACAACTAGGGCTCCTCAAGGAGATTTTCACCCTAATTGCCTGCCCTAAGTGCCTCCAAGGGAGGTTTTCACCCAGGGATCTTATTCTTTTTTTTTTTTTTTTTGGCATCACTGGGCCGCCTCAGAAGAGGTTTTCAACCCAATGATGGGACTCAAGTGCCTCATGGAGGTTTTCACTTGAGTCCTTATTTTTTATTTCTCTTTTCTTTTTCTTCAGTGAGTGGGTGAAGTGGAGGCGAATACATGCTCCACTACCATCACTATCTTATTCAGATCTTCAATTAACTCTCGCTTGGACAGGGGATTCTTGTAAATTTTCAACCTATGTCCATTGACAAGCATGGGGATGGCTTCCTCATCAATGGTTCTGATTAGAACTGAACCATTGTCATTTCATTTTTCCATAGTGTAGGGCCCCAACCATCTTTTCCTCAGCTTGCCTTTGAAGTATTTATACCTTGAATCATAGAGCAGTGCCAAATCTCCCTCTTGGCATTGCTTCTCCTTGATATTTTTGTCATGCCATATCTTCCTCTAAAGCTGAACTACCTTTGTTTGGAAAAGGGCCTGCAATATTTGTTCATCCAATCCATTGAGCTGGAGTAATCTTTCCTTCTATGCATGTCTGAGGTCTAGTTCCAGCTGAGCTACCATCCTTAGTGTATTGAATTCAAATTATATTGACAACAAAACCTTCTTCCCATATACCAATTCATAGGGTGTGAACCCTGTGATGGTCTTCCATGTTGTGTTGTAGGCCCAAGTGGCCTCAACTAATCTGTCCACCTAATCGTTTTTACTGCTGCTCACCACCTTGGTCAGAATTCCTTCCAAAGCTCTGTTAGTGACTTCCACCTGCCCATTGGCCCGTGGACAGTAAGGGGTTGAAGTCCTGTGCTTGATTTTATGATGTGTGAGCAGGTATTCAATCAAATTGGAAGTGAACTGTCTGCCTTGATCTGTGACCAATTCTCTTGGATACTCGAACTTGTAGAATATGTTTTCTCTCAAAAACTAAGCTACTTTTGCCTTTGTTGCTGCTATGATTTCTTTTGTTTCTGCCCACTTTGTCAGGTAATCAGTGCACATAATGATGTATTACTTCTGTTTTGAAGGAGGGTTGATAGGACCCACAAAGTCCATGCCCTACTTCTCAAATGGCTCAAAGGTCACTTGAGGCTGCATGGGCATCTCATCCTTTGGAGTATGTTTCCCCATCCTTTGACATCGATCACATTGGTTGGTGTATCTCCTCATATCTTGATGAAGAGTGGGCCAGTAGTTGCCTACTTGCAATATTTTGAAGGCATTTCTCTTTGTTGCAAAATGACCTCCACAAGGCCCGTCATGACAGGTCAGGAGAATGTGAAAGACTTCCTCCTCCCTGACACATCTTCTCAAGATATGATCTGGGCCAAGTTTGAAGACATTACCCCCAATCCAGGTGAAAGGGGTGCTTTTTCCTCACTATCTTGCTATTCACTTTTGAAGACAAGTGTGGTGGAAACTGTGCCGAAA
Source organism: Pinus tabuliformis (assembly GCA_031772625.1). Classification (NCBI taxonomy): domain Eukaryota; kingdom Viridiplantae; phylum Streptophyta; class Pinopsida; order Pinales; family Pinaceae; genus Pinus; species Pinus tabuliformis. The sequence continues at coordinate 1,914,467,851 of CM062817.1, read as the reverse complement.
CAAAGTAGTTTGCTATATCAACAAACCATGGAGAGAGTACTGAAATAGCAAACAAATGTTTATCTGGCATTTGGTCATCCACCATTCCTTCTTCACTTGCAGGCAAATTTTCTCTAGACAAAAAGTCAGCAACAACATTTTCTTTACCAGGCTTATCAATAATGGTTAGGTCAAACTGCTGTAATAGAAGCAACCATCTAATAATGCGATCATTTACATCTAGTTTGTTCATGAAATATATAATTGAAGCATGATCAGTGTGCACGAAGGTTTGATAGCTTGTGATATAATGTCTGAATTTGTTTAAAGAATTCGCAATAGCTAGGAGTTCCTTCACGGTCACTATGTATTTTAACTCTACCTTTGACAAATTTTTTCTTATAAAGTATATGGCATAAGGTAAATTTTCATCAATTTGTCCTAAGGCTGCTCCTATTGCTTTGTTCAAGGCATCTATGTGATTATGAAAGGGTAGGGCCCAGTTTGGGCCTCTCAAAATTGGGGCAGTCACAAGTTTACTCTTCAAGGTATCTAAGGCTTCTTGACAGTTTTATGACCATATAAATTCGACACCTTTTCCCAAAAGACCAAACAACAGAGAGGTTAGCTTGCTGAAATATTTAATGAATCTTCAGTAATACCTACCTGAGCCTAGGAAACTTCTGACATCTCTCATCTTTTGAGGAGGTGGGACCCTTTGGATGATGGAAACTTTGTTGGGGTCCACCTACAATCCTTGTTGAGATATTGAATGACCTAGAACGGTCCCTTCTGTCATCAAGAATTCACATTTTCCTAGACTGAGGGATAGGTTCATCTCAATACACTTGTCTAGAACTTTTCCTAGGTTAGATAAATCTTCCTGAAAGTCAGAACCATAAGGAGTAAAATCATCCATATATATTTCCACTACATCATGAACCAATTCAGAAAATATACTCAATACCGCTCTCTGGAAAGTGGCTGGAGCATTGCACAAACCAAAATGAAGGACTCGTATGCAAAGGTACCCCAAGGACAAGTGAAAGTGGTCTTATCTTGGTATTCCGAGCTGATTTGAATCTGATTGTACCCGCTAAACCCATCTAGGAAGGATAAAAACTTTTTCCCCACCAGACCATCTAACACTTGATCTATGAAAGGCAAAGGAGAATGGTCCTTTTTAATGGCTTTGTTCAATTCCCGATAGTCGACACAGATTCTCCACTTGCCATTTTTCTTTGGCACTAGCACCAGAGGAGAGACCCATTCACTGTCAGAGATGCGGTAGATGAATCTTGCATCAAGTAATTTTTGCAATTCTTCCTTAACTATGTCTTTAAGTGCTGGATTCATCCTCCTTTGAGGTTTCCTGACTAGTTTTCAATCTTCCTTATGTATATATGATGAGTGCATACTGAAGGGTGCACTCCCTTCATCTCCTTATAACTCCAGGCGAAGTCATCTAAATGTTTTCTCAATAAGCTACATAACTCCTTCTCCTGGGAAATGGATAGGGGTGGATTGATTTTCAAGGTTCTTTTTGGGTTGAACTCTATATTCTTAACATGGAGAGAGGTCAAGTCAGCCACACAAAGATCAGTTAAGGGGTTGTTTTGGGTTTCTCTCATTATTTACTCTAATGGTAAGATATTGGGGGGTGGATTATGAATCAAATTTTCAATCATATCATCCTCATCTTGTAGTTTCCCCCCATGGTGGTTTCTAATGCAAAAAGTGGTGCAGAATAGACTTCATCCTCATCCTCCTCCTCCAACCGGAGAGGTAGATCATGTTCTAGTAAGGGTTGGGCAGGAAGGTATAGGATTAACTGCTTGGACATATGCTCATTCTTGATGGTCATGTTCCCAACTTGACAACTAATGTAGGCATTGGCAGGATCCAACCAGGGTCTTCCCAGGATGAGAGGATACCCAGTGAGCTTTGCCTTCGGCTAGAGAACTAAGAAATCAGCAGGGTACTCCCAAGAATCAATAGAGACCATCACATCTTCCACAATCCCTTCAGGGGTCACGGTGGAGTGGTCTACTAACTGCAGTATTTTCGTGGTATTCCTCAAGGAGCCCTAGAGGTTAAGTTTGAGCATGGTGTCCTTTTTCATCACATTAATGGCAGCTCCCAAATAAATCAAGGTATGCAGGATCATGGTGACATTGATGTGGACATCAACTACTGGGCTTACAGGGTCCAGATATTTTGGACAGATTACCTACCCCATCATCAAGTCGGAAAATTGTCCTGTGACATTGATGGTTGAGGCATCTCTCTTGTGCCTTCCTCGATGCCTAAAGCACTTCTCTTTGATCAACCTATTGTATATAGGCACATCTTTTATGGCTTGGAGAAGTGGTATCTTCACACATAACTGTTTCAATTCTCCCAAAAGTTCGGTTTGTTTTGGGGTAGGTTGTGTTGTCCCGGATAGTCTCTTAGGAAAGGGTGGAATTGCTTTAGGTTCACTTTCCACTTTATCTTCGTCAATCTCCCTACATTGATGCTGGCTATCTGGGAGAACCTTCCCAGATCATAGGTTAATATCTTGAATCTCCACAACATAAGTTTGGCATGATGGTTTCCCACTATATACTTGTTGAGCCTATATGTTGTTCAAGTTTGGGTTCGGCTGGGCAGGCATTTGGGGTTTTCTTGGTGGAGCAGGAAGCAATGGTTGTGGTTGAGTAGGTGGTGGAGGCAAAAGAGTGGGAGGAGAGTTGTATTGGGGCATCCACCCTTGATGAGATGCATTCCACTGAGGTTGCGACTGAGCATAGGATTGAAATGAATGAGCGGCTCGTTGGGCATGATATTGAGATGGAAAGGACCAAGGAGGAGGCGTGGACCAGGAATGATGAGCAGGAGGGCCCCAAGAAGGTATGGAAGTGACTTGGTTGGGGGTTGTAGTATGCCTGAGATGTCCCTTGCATCCTCTGCTGGTATGGTCTAGGTCCATGCAGTCTCCTTTGGTTCATGAAATAGAGTGGTTCAGTGGCTCCTTCAGCCCCTTGGTATATAGCTTTAAGTCTAGGAAAGGAAGGGAATGTATCTATAGAATGATCTTCTTCACAGAATGAATAAACCTCTATAGAGTTCAATGGACATTCATTCCTAGGATGCCTCCTAGTGCATCTAGGACAAAAGATGGCCAAAGCCCTCTCTGCTTCCTCTTATTTTCTTTTGATATGTGAGGTATCTATTTACATGGAAAGAGTCTGCAACATCTCACTATTTAAGTTTTCCAGCATGTTTCTGAGTTCACCTTTGATGGATGAATTGGAAAAGGAGGTACTGGCTATGGGTTGACTTCCCCTACCTATCTTTCTAGCTACTCTAGAATGGTTTCTAAAAACAATCTTTATGTCCTCATAAGATAGTTGGTAGATGTCTCCCCCGGCTAGTAGATAGAGGATGTCTAGAAGGTCTTCTGGAATTCCCCTGAGCAGGACCAACTTCAAAGATTCAGGGTCAAGTGTGCACCTGGCCCTTTTGTAACTGAGCTAGAACCTCTCTTCATAATCTTCCAAGGATTCATCACTTCCCATGGTCATTCAGAAGATTTCTTCTTTGGTATCTTTTGACATACAGTAGTCTCGATATTTTTCATTAAAGGCCTACCGCATCTAAGCCCAAGTTGTGATGCTATTTCTAGGTAACCCCATGAATCAACGCAATGCTGCATCCTTGAGAGTAGAAGGGAATAGTTTCAACTTTTTCTCATCTTCTACATTGTCATAGGGTCGACAGATGACAGTAAAATCAAACAAGAAGGTGTCAGGATCTTCTGTATTCAAACCATGGAAGTGAGGTAGGGTTGAAGGACTTATATTCTTCATTTTGGTGTCCCCATTGGTATCTCGAATGGGAAAGGTACTCTCTATCCTCTCTCCATTTCCCATAGCATTTTTGTTTTCAGCCATTAGCTCAGGAGGGATGTTTTCTTCTTGTTCTTCCCCTATAGCTTCTTCAAATATCTCTGGTTGTTCACCTAAGGTTCTTCTTGATCACTACCACCAAAGAAGAGAGAAGATTGGCTATGTGATGTAGTGGGGGTTTTGGGCAAGAATTTTCCTGAATTATCTCTATTCCTATAAGGCATGAAAGGAAATCTTTTTGGTTGGTTTTTGTTTTTTTTCACTGATTGTACCTGCAAAACTGAAATGGATTGAACAATACAAATTGCAACTAACTGAAATGAAATTTGCAAAATTGAAAAAGAAAGCAAGGAAATGCAGAGACGGAAATAAATAACTAGTCTACTCTTGCTAAAACGAAATTTGCAGAATTGAAAAGGAAAGCAAGGAAATGCAGAAACTAAAAGAAACAACTATTCTACTTTTGTTGAAATAAACTAATTAGCAGAATGTTGCGATAGAAAATAGAAGAAAGTAGTAATCACAAAATACTCTGACGCTTCCTCGGCAACAACACCAAAAATATGGTGAGCACCAATATTGCAACAATAATGTTGCAACTCCTGGGCTTCCTACTTTACTTTTATCAACCATTAGTTCGTAACAAACTTGGAAGCGACAGTGTTGTATGTACAAGTACTAGTTCTTACTACAGGTTGTCACTTGGTCAACCGGAGCAAGATCACTAGGAGCTCAAGCCAACTTCTATGGATTCCAAAAGAAGCTCTATATATGATGAAAGAGAAAAGAGAGATTACTCTACTAATACTATTCTACTTGCAGAAAGGAAGACTAAAATGTAAAGCAAATCAAGGAAATCCTAGTTAACCAACTAATCCTACTTTTGCAGAAAGCGCTATGAAAATCATGAAAGAAAGCCATTATCTACTCAAGGAAGTAAACAACATCTAACTAAGCTATTTCTAGAAGGAAATGAGAAAAAACATCTTTTTGGATTTTTATGTATTTTTATGTGAATTTGTCATGCATGTAATTTATTTGTTTGTGAATGTGGCAGCGAATAGGTGGCGATGGAGGGCGGTTTTGGGATGTGAGAGGATGTAGGATGCTGTGGATGGGTCCTAGGAGGTCTTAGGTGGCCTTCTGGAGGCTTTTCCTAAACTCAGCCTTCAAAATAAATTCTATAGGAAAATCTACAGGAGGACATAGGAAATCTACAAGAGGAAAAACAGTGTTCTACAAGAGGCCTACAGGAGGAGGTCGAGAGCAGTTTTCATTGTTTTGAAGCTACAAGAGTGGGTGGAAAAGGGAGATAAAGTTTGGTATGAAGTGTTAGGGCACCTAGGGTCCACCAAGAATAATTAGGAGAGAGAAAGATGATTGGGTTTGCTCAAGAAGAGAGAGGAAAGTCTATGGAAAATGTAGGAAACTAAGGTGGAATTGAGGGGAGACTTGGGCGACCTATAGGGCATGGATCAGATGGAGGATGGAGTGGCTGATAGGATGGACTACTGGTAGAATATATCATCTGCATAAACAATTGAAATTCAACCACTGAGATTAAGCAAGCAGGGAGATAAGTGCATAAAAAAAAACAAAGTTTTTGCATCAAAATAAACTATGATCTATGAAAGGAAATGTTGATAACCATTGCATGAAAGGAAAGCATGAAGGAAGAGTCTTGAAAAGAAGTAAATGAGTATGATGAAGAAGTTCAAAAGCAAAGAAAACTAGACTATGAACCAACTAGAAAGCTTCAAACACTAGAAGTCCTATAAATGAGGAAAATCTGTGTTTTTGGTGCGGCAAGAGGGTCTTTGCCTCAAATCATTGTCCTAAAGGGAGGATGAGAGGCCAAGGCATTGTTGCTAGCCTTTTGAATCTTTTCTTTATCACTACTTAACCTGTTATTGAAAACTCAAATGGAAGCAAACTACTGAATCATAAAAAACAACCTATTCTTAACCATAAAGGAAATGCATCTAACAACAACCTATTCTACAAACTGAAATGAAACATATAAATACAAACAGGAGGAGCTTGGTTGCTTAGATTGGGACCTAATGAGCTTCAGCCTTCTGAGGTAACTCAGTGCTAGCTCAAGAAGGATCTCATCTTTATTATCAAAATAGTAATAGGATTACATGAAACTGTCACCAAAAGTAAGCTCGAAGTTGAGCAGAGTTTTACAATAGCAACAATACAAAAAAAATCCGACAAAAATTTGACCCTAGTGAGGCCATAGGCCTATCTACTTATAAAACTAAAGCTCCCAACAGCTTCCTTAAAATCAGGGAGGCTTGGCTCCCAAAACTCGAGATAAACATAAGTTATCCTCCACTTGCACATCTGCCTCCTAGTGCATTGATTTGGATGTTTGTACTTTGAGCTACATGAAGGGGAATTCGAAGTGGGGAGTAATAAATGAGGGGGATTCCCTTCTATAAATCCTCTACTTTGTCCACTTTGAATTATTGCTACCAATTGTCCATTGAATCTTTGACTTTGTCTTCAAATTCCAACAAAAATCTGCATTAAGCACATATTAGACCTCATGGCATCATAACTAACTCAACTCTTTCCATAAGGATAAATCTAATCAAAAAACATGAAATAAGCTAACATGTTGGTTGATTTAACTATGTTAGGTGGCAAAATGAGCCCATATAATTACCCATTTATGGGGGGGGCTCATCACCAACTGGAGAGAATGATGAACCGAACAATTAAGGGCATTGTGAAAGAATAACTACAAATACCACTTAATGCAAGGTTCGTGTACCCCATTTCAAATAGTGAGTGGGTGTCACCTCTTGTTTTAGTTCCCAAGAAGAATGGGAAGTGGAGAATCTTTGTTGATTACTGAGAACTTAATGAGGCTACAATGAAGTACCATTTTCCTTTACCCTTCATTGACCAAGTCCTAGATGGCCATGCAGGGCATAAATTCTTCTCTTTCCTGGATGGATTTAGTGGATACAAACAAATCCATATCACCCCTAAAGACCAAGATAAGACCACATTTACATGTCCTTGGTGTACCTTTTCTTATAGAGTTATTCCATTTGTTTTTTGCAATTCCCCTACTACTTTCTAGAGGGAAGTTCTGAGTATTTTTGTTGAACTTGGTCATGACTCTGCTGAAATATACATGGATGTGACTTCCATGAAGCTATCTCCAATATCTGAAATGTATTGAAGAAATGTATTGAAATGAATATCTCATTGAGCCCTAAGAAATGTGAATTCTTGATGAATGAAGGGATTGTCCTTGGACATTCCATATGCAAGGAAGGGATACAGGTTGACCCAAACAAGATTTCCATCATCAAAAGTGTCCCTCCCCCTCAAAAGCAATGACATGTCAGGTGTTTCTTAGGACTAGGTGTTTCTAACAGTGTAGTAAAGTGGAATCACATTTTTTTGTGTTATTGGCCAAGGATTCGTATTTTGTTGCACAAGCAATTGTCAAGAGGCCCTTGAAGTGTTGAAAGAAAAATTGACCATTGCACCCATCCTTAGGGGTCCCAACTGGGCATTTCCTTTCCATATCCATACAGATGCATTGGATAAAGTTGTGGGGTGATCCTTAGGAAAAGTAGAAGATAAATTTCCTTATGTTATCCATTTCATTAGTAATAATCTTTTTAAAGCTAAGTTGAATTAGATTGTCACTGAAAAAGAGATCTTAGCAGTAGTACATTCCTTAAACAAATTCAGGCACTATATCACTAACTATCAGACTTTTGTTCATACTAATCATGCAACCATTAAATATTTTACGAATAAACTTGATGTCAATGCGAGGATAATTAGATGGTTGTTATTGTTACAACAATTTGATTTGACTATTGTTGACAAATTAAGGAAAGAAAATGTGGTTGCATATTTTCTGTCCAGGATAAACTTGCCTATAGGTAATGAGGATTTGGTGTATGATCAACTTCTAGATGAACACCTTGTTTTTGGGAAAAGTGTCTACTCAGAACGCCCCTATCCCACTAAGGTGTGACAATGCCTTAGCAAAAAATGAGGAAAACTACTTTCGTATTCTTCTTTATGAACTGTAAATGAAGAGGAATAGGATGAACTAACCTGTGTCTTGCGCTAGTTCTTTGATCCAATCTCTCTCCTCTTTGACAACTTCCAACTACCTGCTCCTTCACTTGCCCAGCTTCACCAAGTTCCTGCAAGATCACAGAAGAGGAAAACTACACAAAGACAGGGATTTACATTCATAAATAGCTTAGGATCAGATTTAAGCTAAACATGCAAATATAACAAAACATCATTGATACACAAGCATGTAGGAGAAACTCAAATAGTTTTATTGGTATAACAAGAAGGTCCAGGAGGATTTACAACCGATGATTCCTGATCCAGCATCAACCCCCCAGCAAAGGAATCCCCTCTTCACCTCCAACAAAGCATAAATCATCCAATGCATTGATCTCTATCTCAAAACCAACAACAATTCTCTGCAAAGTACACAATTCCAGCCTCTGGATCTCTAGGATGAGGGATCCATATATAGATGTATGCAAAGAGGATGAGTCAGCTTATGATTTGACTTGTGGCTTCTCTCTATCAGTTCTTGCTTCCACTTGGAGACTGAGAGCCTCTTACTCATCCTTGGTCGAACTCAATGAGGCAAGTGTCATTGAGGAAGATTCTGGAAGCTTCCATTGTCTGTCCACCTCGCGGAATGACACTACCATTTGTCATTTCCCGCTCAGCGCACCCTGGTAGTGCATTTAGGTGCGTTGCAACGCACCTAGATAGTGTACTGGGGTGCTATGCAACGCAGCTATCTAGTGGAGCAGTTGAAATGATCCTGATTTGACTGTTTCTGAGCAGTTTCTGGTGGAGAACTTCTGGGAGAAGCTATAATTGGTTGACCTTGTTCCTCTAGGGGTAGGAACAACACTTTTAGGGACTTAGGATCCCTTGGTTTATGGACATTTCATGATTAGAGCTGTAAGGCACAAAAATGTCTATAACAGTTTCCCCCTAAAGTATGAGGCCGTTTATCGGGTGAAATGCTTTATTAGGAGGATCCGAAGTTCTTTCAATGCTGGGAGGAGACCTGTAATAAGATACAATACAATACATTATCTTCATACTATTTTCATGATCTAGCTAAGGCGGTCATTCCCATGCCCAGTTTTATAAATTCATTTTTATGTACACAGGATAGACAATCGTCTGATGGTAGACTGATGATTTTGATGAAGTCATCATCCTTTTGGTAGGATGATTATCTGTGCTGCAATGCTGTACATGTCAATGTCTTTATTTTTCCTGAATATATATCGCAGCCCGGATGGATGAAACTAGATCCGGGGTCTTCAATCTCGTCCGATCTTCACTCGAAGTACAAGTCGATCCATGTGAAAAATGTTTTGAAGTCGAACATGGAAAGACATCGCTTGATTACCAGTCAATGATGTAAACTGTTAACAAGCGCAAGAGGAATCACTGATAAGGATGATGACCCTCAAGGTACTGCAGTACAATTCACGTGGTGTGAATAAAGGATTTGGCGTCGAACACCACGCAAAATCTTTCAGTCGAAGGTCATTGAGGTATACCTGTTGCCGGAAGTGAGAAACTTGCCATTGAGGCATGCAAGCTTCAAAGTACTGAATGGGGTGTTCCTAGATCAACTTCTTGGATAATGAGTTGATGTCGAAAAGAAGCGATCCATCAAAGGAGGGCCTTGATGAATCCCACATCAATGACATGGAACGGAGTAAATGATTTTGATGGAGGTGAAAACGATCTGATGATATATGGTTCAGGATGGCGGTCATGAAGGAATGAAATATAATGTATGGTAGTGGATGGGACACGGGTGACTTCTCTGGATGACTTCTCTTGAACATGTCGGCGAAACTTATGTGATGGATTGGTAGCATTTACCCTAAATGTGGATGGTATGGCGTGACCATGGTGATGTGACCGGTGAATGAAACAACCCAATCCGACTCAGGCACGGAGTGGAAGTGTCATGTTCAAGAGCGACTTGCTACCAATAAAGATTCTTTGAGTTTCTTCCCAATTTTTCCCCAGTCATTGCTGACCGGTACCTCTTTATTTTTGTCAAGCTTGAGGAGGATAACATATGCTTGTTCTATAATTTGTCCTTCGGGGAAACCCATCGCTATGTTTTAACGAGCCTAGCGATAGTGAAGCTCGTTCTCGTCTAAAGACAAGTTTGTCGTTATTAATATTTTTAACGAGTCTAACGACAAAGATAACTCGGTCCTTTTCATTTTTAGAGAGTCTGAAAAGGTACATAAAGTTAACTCCGGAATTCCTTTTTCGTCATCTAATCCCTTAAGTCCGAAAAATTATAAAACAATACAGAAGGGATGAATTTTCGATAGTTTTAACGAGCTGAACAAAACAAGCGCTCGATCTTTTTGTGCAATAATCCCTCAGGTCCAAAAAGATTAAAATCTAGAGGAGGGATAGCACTTCCGGTTGCTTTAACGAGCTGGAAGGCCAAAACTTGGCAATATTTTCATATTTTACGATTCAGATGAAAAGAGCTTAAAGAAGACTCATCTTTTGAGGAACGAGTGATAAAATGGGTAGCAACTAATTCCAGGTAAGGGTTGGAATTTTCTAATCACGGCAGTGTTACAAGGATGGCTAGTGAAATCACTCTTCGCAGCTGTTCCTCAAAATGGGTAAACAATCAAATGGAGGTGAATGATCGGCCAATGAAAAGTGGAGGTGACGGTGCAAACACGACCAAGGCTTTAATGGCTGATAATGCTACATTCACGGTGGTTATTTACCGGAGGATAGTTCATTTTTTAACGAGCTTAAACGTGGATTGAAACACTTGCTCGGTCTTATGTTTATTTTTTAACGAGCTTGAACTATGTGCTAAAACTGCTCGATAATCCAGTCATATGATAAGAATGTCTCATATAAAATGGCAACATTTAGATTTTTGCCCCACATCCTTTCTTTATGCAAGTTAGGAAACGACTAATCCAAAAAACAGATAAATAATCGCTCTTTGCTTGCACTCCAAAAGGTTTGCATGCCCCCAGGTATAAAATATGATTTCAAGGTTACCCCTCAATTTGCAGACAAAACATTTGTTCTATCAGGAAAGGCCTACCTCTTACAGGTTACCAAAGATTGCTCTATTCGCGGTGCAAATAAAACATTTCCTCGGCGATGTCTACCGAGATAAACAAAGGTGAGCAACAACGAGCGCCACTCACATAACTTTGACAAGAGAATCTTTTTCTAGAATAACCCCTCTTCCACTGACGGACGGGGTACAGACTAGTCATATTCTCCCGCGGAAACCTACCCTATACCCAAAGTTTTCCTGCTGAAGCCGACCAGGATGCATGCCCCCTGGGTTTCAGTCATATCCCTCCGAATTACTCGCGCTCATCGGGAGGACGGACTGGGGGTTGAGACATTTCTTGCGTGAAGAGACCATTTAGGGATGGTATATGACTATTTGCTATGCGTGATCCGAGAAATGAAAGCTGGTCTACGAGCTTGACCACTCTTCCTTCGTGCAGAAAACACATTACTCTAAAGAGTGAGGAGACGATGGCTCCCATGCAATAAATATAGTCTCGCCCAAGGAGTAGATTGTAATCTAAGGGTCCTTGGACTACCATTACGTTCATTTGAACTATCTTCCCTCTCAATGTTATGGGCACATTGGGAAGGATCCCTAAAGGCCGACTGGTTCCTTTATCAAAGCCTGTCAGATTTCTCATCTCAGGCAAAAGCGATGGCGAACCAAGCGCTTTCCAAGAAATAGAGGAAAGGATACTCACAGAAGCCCCCTCATCTATGATGGTACCAGCCATGACCATTCTATATATTTGAACGATAATTCGGAATGGTATGCTCGCTGGTAAACGGGGTCTGCCTAGTTGATTCCAGTCGAAGGGGACAACTAGGTTGCTTGGAGGTGGGACAGAGTAGACGGCCGGGTATGGCTCTGACGAACTTCCCTCCTGCGGTAAGGGAATGGGTAGATTGCCCCCATGTTCGTCGGAGTCTGTGTTGATGAAGAGAATTTGGATGGTGTCATCCTTGTTCTCTCCCGTGACGGTATCATCTGAGGATAAAACCTCTGAAGGCAAGACCGGGTCAACTATTGTTTCGACCTTTTGACTTTCTTCTGGTATGGATTCAGATGGTTTATCTTCAATGATAGGTGCTTCGGCTGACCACCTGAGCGGGGCAGCCGGGTTTTCAACTGGTGTCGGACTCGGCAAGAGTTTTTTATATCCAAGAGGAAGTCGCATCGGTGAAACCGGACGATCTTCCAAAACTCTTTTAGCCTCGTCTAAGAAGGGACAACGGTGGATGGCATGATCGCCTTCGCACAGTTTACAGGGAAATCTTGCTTTCCCTTTTTTTCCTGTGGCTTCACTTTCACTAGTTGACGGTGTGCTGTCAACATGGCCATCAGAGGTTGACGACACCAGATTGTGCAAACGGGGAGACCAGTCCCTTAGTATCCGAGGGATGCAAGGACAATCTCTGTGAAAGTGGTCTCCCTTGCAAATGACACATGGAAATTTAGGCCTGCTCAGTGCAGTGTGTGGATTTTCGTTAGACGACACTCGTTTGCCCCCATTCGCTTTTGGCTCCTTCTTCTTCTTCTCTTTCTTCTTCTTTTCCTACTTCTCCTTAGGAACTTGACTTTTGGCTTTGCCAGCCCCATCAAGTGAAGAGGAAGGAGGAGAGGAAGAATTAGAGGAAGTAGAAGGTTGGTGGGTAACTCTGGACTGGTCTAACTGTTGATTCGATTGTTCAGGAATAGTGGTGTTCTGAACGACATTGGTTGAGAAGATCCATACTGGCAAGACAATTGTCAGTCCTAGAAGCGACAAGGTGGCCATATGGGGTGCACCAACATCTCCCCAAGAGGAGAAGGGACTAGGATTTCCACCAAGGGGAATTCCTTGGTTGGTAGACTCCATTTTCTCAACCCAAGATCAACGTAGGAAAGGGGTAATGAATATTCCATTTAAAATAAATTTTAAGACGCTTGGACACAACTTGTTTTTTCAATTTTAAAGAGTCGAGAAAAAACAAAAAATGACTCTAGTCTCCTTCAATTTTTAATGAGCCTGAAGTGACAAGTGCTCAGATGGACCTTTTCCGTTAAGGAGTCTGAAAAGGAACGAAAGGGACTGCTCTGGAGATCTAGGTAGAGGGTGTACCAAACCAATCACAAAACTGCAGAATACGTTTTACGGTACGGCAGTCAATCTTCCCGAATGCTGTGTTCGGTGCATTGCGATCAGTAGGGCGGCTGACACGGCTTCCTATGGATAAAAGGTTTTAAGCCTATAGGGGTCTCCCAATATATACTCGACGGTACGTGGGAGCACAAGTCTGTACTGGCACTTATCGTCTCACAGTGGAGGAATCACCCAACCATCAATGAGGACAACAGTTACCAGGCTTTACGACGTCGGAACACGTCTCTAGCCTAGACCTCTATGTTGTGCATTAAGTTCCAATGCGTTGTTAGATTCATTCAATTTATTTTAAGTTGATATTTCTTAGAAGTTTGACTTTTGGGATCACCACGAGATGTAGATGTAATTCCTAAAATGAAAACTAAAGATGATAAGCAAGCTTTTATCTCTTTTCAGTAATGAAAATCCTAGCTACAAGGGGAAAAGAAAGACACAATCTTTTCTCAAAGAGCAAAGAGCACACTGTAAATTCACTTTTCCTAAATCAAGCCATACAAACTATCAATATGCAAATGCACATATGCATGTATTTGTTTTCACTTTCTTAATATTGGTGCCTAAAAAGAAAGTTGATGTACAAATCTGAATTTTCTTTCAAGTGAAACACACAAACAAGCTTCTTTTCAAAATCAAAAAGGTAGAGAAGATTACGACACTCTATGATTTTGAAATAAACACTCGTTTCGACACTAGAAAGTGAAAAATTCAAACCAAGGGTAAAAGTAAAAGTATAATCAATTGTCAACAGCAAACAAACTTTCTCCTAAGATCAAAATCGACACTTACGACAGATCTAAATCCAAGGACGACAGTATGACTATTCTACTCTTTCAATGGAAAACTGTAAATGATGTAACAAACACACAAAGAACATCTACAGTATTTTTGTACAAAGGAGGCGGAATTAAGGCAAAGAAAAGGAGTTTTTAGACAGGTACACACACTGATAACAGGCTGCAAAAATCAGAGACAAAACTAGACAAAATGAAGCAAAGAACCTCAGCTGCACAGGGAAAGGCTGATCAGCGCACCTGTTGTACAGAGAAACTGAATTGCAGCACAGGTAGCCCTCTCGGGACCTGCGTTGAAATGCAGAACCTCTTCATAGAGCCTGCGCTGGGGCAGAAACGAGACTTCTATCCGGGTTCTGGGTCACGGTTTGCAATTTAATCTATGGTTTTTGGCCGAGTAAAAGCAATCAGTAAGGTACAATCAGAGGGATGATTTAAAGGAGGACTAAGAGCTATCACAAAGGGTAATCAGATCATTTGTGAATCAGCTATTCAAATCATAAACAAATCCAGTGAGTGGATTGAAGTAGCAGGTGTCTACTTTGCATTTGATAATGGCAAATGCAGTTCGATTGCTACTTCTGTGTTTATGAAACAAACAACAAGAGAAACACAAACAAACTAACTAGACACGGTCCCCAGCAGAGTCGCCATTTTGTTGTTGGGAAAAGTGTTTACTCAGAACGCCCCTATCCCACTAAGGTGTGACAGTGCCTTAGCAACAAACGAGGAAAACTACTTTAGTATTCTTCTTTATGAACTCTAAATGAAGAGGAATAGGATGAACTAACCTGTTTCTTGCACTAGTTCTTTGATCCAATCTCTCTCCTCTTTGACAGCTTCCAGCTACCTGCTCCTTCACTTGCCCAGCTTCACCAAGTTCCTGCAAGATCACAGAAGAGGAAAACTAAACAAAGACAGGGATTTACATTCATAAATAGCTTAGGATCAGATTTAAGCTAAACATGAAAATATAACAAAACATCATTGATACACAAGCATGTAGTAGAAACTCAAATAGTTTTATTGATATAACAAGAAGGTCCAGGAGGAGTTACAACCGATGATTCCTGATCCAGCATCAACCCCCCAGCAAAGGAATCCCCTCTTCACCTCCAACAAAGCATAAATCACCCAATGCACTGATCTCTATCTCAAAACTAACATCAATTCTCTGCAAAGTACAAAATTCCAGCCTCTGGATCTCTAGGATGAGGGATCCATATATAGATGTATGCAAAGAGGATGAGTCAGCTTATGATTTTACTTGTGGCTTCTCTTTGTCAGTTCTTGCTTCCACTTGGAGACTGAGAGCCTCTTACTCATCCTTGGTCGAACTCAGTGAAGCAAGTGTCATTGAGGAAGATTCTGGAAGCTTCCATTGTCTATCCACCTCGCGGAATGACACTACCATTTGTCATTTCCCGCTCAGCGCACCCTGGTAGTGCATTTAGGTGTGTTGCAATGCACCTAGCTAGTGTACTGGGGTGCTATGCAGCGCAGCTAGCTAGTGGAGCAGCTGAAATGATCCTGATTTGACTGTTTTTGAGAAGTTTCTGGTGGAGAACTTCTGGGAGAAGCTGTAATTGGTTGACCTTGTTCCTCTAGGGGTAGGAACAACAATTTTAGGGACTTAGGATCCCTTGGTTTATGGACATTTCATGCTTAGAGCTGTAAGGCACAGAAATGTCTATAACACACCTATTTTCCATCTCAGTCTCCTTGGTTTTCTGACATAGGAAACTACTTGGTTGCTGGGAGGTTTCCTTCTAATCTATCATCCAAAGAGAAAATAAATATTGTAAGGAAAACCTGTCCTTTCACTTAGATTGGGGGTAATCTTTTCAAAGTGGGACTAGATCATATATTGAGGAGATGTGTAAGAGAAGAATAGGTCTTTGACATCCTCTCATCATGTCATGATGGACCTTGTGGGGGCCATTTTTCTACTAAAAGGACAACCTTTAAAGTTTTACAAGTTGGTTACTATTGGCCCACTTTACATCAATATGCGAGGAGATACATCACTAGGTGTGATCAATGCCAAACGATGGGTAAACCCACACCCATGGATGAAATGCCCCTACAACCTCAAGTGGCCTTAGAGCCATTTGACAAGTGGGGCATGGATTTCGTTGGGCCAATTGATCCACCATCAGGGCAGAATAGGTACATAATTGTGTGCATTGATTACTTAACAAAGTGGGCTGAGACAAATGTAGTCAAAGAAGCAATTGAGTAGAAAGTGGCTAAGTTTTTAAGAGAAAACATCTTCTGTAGTTTGGGTGTCCAAGGTAAGTAGCCACAAATCAAGGAGCACAATTCACATCAAATATAATTGAAGATCTCATGAGGCAACACCATATCAAGCAGAAGACATCCAATGCTTATCATACTCAAGAAAATGGGTAAGTAGAGGCTACAAATAGAGCATTGGAGAGCATCCTCATCAAGGTTGTTAGCAGTAGTAGGAAATATTGAGCCGAAAAACTAGTAGAGGCCACTTGGGCCTATAACACCACTGGGAAAACCACTACATATAATGCTTTGAGGATGGCAGCGTAGTTGGACTTAGACTTCACTACAACATAACAAGAAAGATTGCTCCAACTTATTGGATTAGTTCAGTTCAGGATGCAACATTTCATACACACTGAAGTCATACAACTGCAAAGAAATGTCTGGCGTGGCAAGCATATTAGGAAAAGAATTTTCAAGGAGATTGGGTCCTGTTATAAGATTCTAGGTTAAAATATTTCAAAAGGAAGCTAATGAAAAGATCATTGGGTCTATTATCACAAAACCAGACCCTGATAGGCTGCTCATTAGGAAGACTTTGAGTAACTATTTAAAACCAATCTTTTGGCTAAGGCTTAGCCTCCTCAACCTGAGAGGGCTCTCTCACTAGGTTAAAGATTTTAATTTAAAGATTAGATGGCTAACTCTATGTAAAAATCAAACAAAAGTGTATAAATTGTTTAAATACCAATCAACAAACATCTATTGGGCTATGGAGTCAAAGTATGTTTCAGTACAATAGAAAGATCAACTTAACATGGAAGTCAGGGCATAAAGAGTCTTAATATATCAACAAAATAGAGACATAATGCAAGGAACATAGTTTATAAACACATGAAGGAAGTTAGAGCATTGCCAATGAATTCTAAGTAACATGTGTTTATACCACTGCAAGTAAGTAAATGAAGAAAGCCATGAGAAAATAAAACATTAAAAACCCTCTCTGAATCCTGAGTAGTGAAGCCAATATCTCTGTATTAACATGAAAACATACAGTCTCATACAATAACACAGTGTGCTTGTTTTTTTGAAAATTTCCAACCCCTTGAGGAATTCCACCTCTTGTCTTTTATAGAGTTATCATTACAATCTTGGATTCCCTGATCCAACTTGAGGGGAATTCGAATTTCCTAGCTTGAAACCTATTCATACCTAAAATAGACTATTAATTACAAGTAACAGTTAACTAACTGTCTTAGAGTCCTAATACAATTAGGAGTACAAATCCTTATTATGATAACAAAAACCTAATGTAGGAATTAAACTTGATTCTTGACAGCTTCTCCTCCTTAACTTCGACTTTGGTAATGTCCATAACCTTCCTGCTAGCCTTTAATAAATTCTCCTTTATCTACCCTGAAAACTAGGAATAAGTCCCCTGCACTATAGCCTTGGTCTTCAATGATGTTCCTCGAATCTTTTGATGACAAAACTATCCCCTTTAATCATGTGACATGTTAAGTTTTCCATAGAACCCTTCTCTTTCACTTGTGAAAAAGTTAAACTCCTTGAAGGTGCATGAAGAAGGTCAATCTGGATGTGCTACGAAACTAACTGTTGTTTTTGTAGCGCAAAACTTTGCTTTTACATATATCCTTTATCCCTTGAGTTTTTTCCTTGCTTGAGCTTTAAACTTTCATAAGTGACCTCCTCACATTTTCAAGCAGCATCATTCTCCAAAAAATAACTACTTCTTTCCTTTGAGAATTGATCAAAACATCAAAACTGCACCTACAGCAATTTCGTAACTTTTGCTGCAAAACTGATGTAGGTCATCTCCATTTGTAGCTCAAGGAACATAAAACTTCCAATGAAGCCAATCATTGATCTGATCTGACACTTGAATCTCTTGGCTATGCTTGAAGCAAAAATAAACATGATACTGAAATAACCAAGGCAGCATGAGATATATTTGATCTTCATAATGGAAATATAGTTGGAAATGTGGACTATAGAACCTTTCCATGTAGCCAGCTATAGGATCAAAAAACACATGGTCAGTTTGATGTTTCTCGTGATATTCTGTAGCTTTGGACAACTCACCAATACTTTGATCATATACATAAGGCTTCAACTGTGTGCTCTCAAACTGTTTGTCAAATTGATTTTCAAAAATAATGTATTCTTCCTCAATCTCAAAAGAGAAAGGAAGCAATACTCTCTCTTTGTATTCTGCCATAGAAAGCTTTTGAAAAGTATGATCATGAAGACTATATGATTGAATTTGACCTTGTAAACCTTCAATGTCTTTCTCAATTTTCTTAGCAACTTCATCCAAAAATTTCATATTATTTTTTGTCTTGCACTCAAATGATTTTAGATAAGAAGACAAGGACAAAGAAAAATTTTCATCTATTTCTTCATTAATATGATCATCATTCCATTGTTTGAAACCTTGAATTGAAGGAGAGTTTTCCACCAACTTTGTTCTTTCTATCCATTCCTCCAAAAACATAAGCCAAAAGTCTACAAATGACTTAATAGATCTGACAGGAAAGCTTTCAATCCACAATTTACATTTCCCTTGAAATGAATCATAGAACAACATAATGCAAACATCCTCATGTTTGACTCTAAGAAGCTCGGTAAAATCACAAAAATCTGATATATGCTTCAAAGTTAAACTCAAATCTTCTCCATTGAATTTTGGACCATTCCTTAAAAAATATATATCCTTGCGAAAATTATTTGGGCAACCATGAATTTTTGAAAAATTTATTCATGCATACCTTGAAACAAGAATGGCAACATCTGAGTTCTTCATAAGTTCAATAGAATCACCATAAATTTATGAAATTAGAATTCTTCAATAATGGAGTCACCAAGGGAGTTTTGCAGTCTCAAAAGGATTCCTAAGCTCCTGCTACCTTCAGAAGCTCAGCTTCTTGATTTCGGGAATGAGTAATCTTCAGACTCCTGGCAGACTCACCAAAATGTTATCACCAAAATAGGACCTCGATAGGCTGTTGATCAAACTATCTCAGTGTAACTATTTCAAACCAATATTTTAGCTAAGGCTTAGCCTCCTCAGCCTGAGAGGGCTCTCTCAAGGGTTAATGATATTGATTAATGATAATATAGATGGCTAACTCTATCTTGGTTTTGTGTGTTTGGAGGTTGAAAAGATGAAGGCTTGCTACCATTAGGCTATGGAGTCAACAAGTCAATAAATTCAGTGGCAAGGTTTCTTGACATGAAAGCTAAGAAAAATAAGGTTCTTAAACAAAGACAATTCACTCAATAACATAGGTCAAAAGAGTCATTCCATTACAAACAAAAGTCAGAGCATAGGGTTATGAATTCTGAGTAATAATAATGAAATCTACTGCTGATGGTTCAAAGGTGGTTTACTCACAAGATTCAGAAAAACATAGTCATCTCATTACTAAAGGAAGTCAGAGCATAAGATTATGAATCCTGAGTAATAGAAATGAGATCTACTGCTCAACACAATCATTCCATTACTAAAAGAAATCAGAGCACATGATTGTAAATTCTGAATAATAACAATGTAATCTAGTGCTGGTGGTTCAAAGATAAAACACAGTCATCTTATTGTTAAAGGAAGTCAAAGCATTAGATTATGAATTCTAAGTATTAATAATAATATCTATTGCAAGTAATTAAAATAACATATAGATCAAGAAAGGATTAAACCCTATCTAAACTCAGTTTTGTTCAAGGAAACCTCTCTGTATTACTGATTGTATTCCTTCACATAAAGTAGCAGCTGGGCCAAAAAGTCTCCAACCCCTTGCTAATTCGACCTCTTGCTTCATACATAGCTTTAAAACCTTGGATTCTATGATCCACCATCAGAGGAATTTGAATTCCTATCCTAGACACCTATTCTAACCATAAAACAGGCTTATTAATTACAAAATGACAGCTTGACTGTCTTTGAAGAGTCCTAATTCAAGTAGGACTAAAAATACTAAATATACTTCTAACAACCTTATCTAGTCTTCAATTAATCCTTTGCCACCTGCAACCTCATTAGGTCAGATTTGGTGATGTCTTCAGCCTTGTTATAAACCCTGTTGTTCCATGACCTAACTGCCCTGAAAACCAAGAAATCTATTTTCTGCAATTATGACTTTACCTTTATTGATGATCTTCAAACTATTTTGTTGGAAATTTCGAATTTTTGAGACAAGTGACATGTGTTATCACTTCCATATAACCATTCCCTTCCATTGCTTTGTTCATCTCTGTTGTAGCTGACCTTCAGACTTTGTTAGTTGAATTTCAAAATCTTCAATTTGCCTCTTCAGCCCTGAAAAATAGGTGTTGAGACAGAGATTTTATCTCCTTATCCAAAATTTATTTTGAGAAACTGAAGGAGGCCTTTGGAAACCATGCTTTCTTGAATATAAAACTCTCTTGGTTTTTTGCAATACCTCTCCTACTGCCCAGAAACTGTCTTTGAACATCATGTATAAAACTGGAAAATTATGATTTCTAAAAATATGGCTTCAAAGAAAGCCTTGTATCTCCCAACTGGTAACACTTATGAAAAAAGTGAGATAGGTTATTGTAGCTGGATATTTTATGAAGAGCAACCTCCTTCAGAATTCAAAAATACGTTTTCATGTGGCCAGAAACGGATCTTAAAAAATACTGCTAAAACTAGAAAACAAAGTTCCTCTTAGCAATTTCGTAGCGCAAGTTAAACCATCAATTTTTCCCACCTCATATTGAATTTGAAGAAATGGAAAGATTTTTTTGTAACTCAATATGTTAGGAATAAAAACCACTTTCACTTTTCAGAGATGAGTTTTCAGTTTCTCAAGAATCCCGTTGGAAGTTGACTGCTAAAAACAAGGAGACAGAGTTCCTCCTTTTTAGGGTTTCATCCTTATGCTTGTCTTCGAATCCTTCTGTTAACAAAATTGACCCTTTAAGATATGTGACATGTGTTATACCATGGAACCTTGCTCTTCCACCTATACAAAAAAAAAAAATTCCCTAAAGGAGCATAAAGAAGTTTGATTTGGTTGCGCTACGAAACTGTCTACTGTTTTCGTAGTGCAGAATTTTGTCTTTGTACATATCTTTTAACCCTTTAGTTTTTTCTGCCTTGAGTCTTAAATTTTCATTGGTGATCTCTTCACACCCTCCAGTAGCATCATCCTCCAAAAAACCAACTGTTTCTTCCCTTTGAAATTTTAGAAAAATACTAAAATTGTACCTACAACAATTTCGTAGTGCATCTAGTGTAAATTCAAGGTTTTGCGCCACGAAAACGACTAGACAATTTCGTAGCGCATTTAATTTTTTTTTTTAAATGTCTAGACACATGACTTCCAAAACATGATATGGGACCCATAAGTTGTAAAACAAGGTTGCTGAACTTTATTTGATGATGGAAATGAGACTCTAACCCTATGACTTAGACTCTAAAAACACAAAAATGACTTAACCACTATCTAACACTATGACTTAGGAACAAATGTAAACTGTCCAAGTTTAGAGAATTTTTGGGTGATAACAGGGTCCATACCTAATAGAAAAATTTCATGAAAATGGACTTGTCTAGATCATAACCATTGATGAGGAAGGAATTCGCTTACTTGTAAATGGCTATGGGTTGAATCTACATAGAAGAGCTTTGTCCAAGGAAGTATTTATCAGTTCGGTCTGTAGAGAATTAAATGTGATTAGGAGTTTCATATCTTCCAATCCACATAATTCCCAGAAATTTGAAAATAATAATAAGGCATGGATGAAAACCTCTATGAGGCATCCGAGGGCAACTCAAAGGTTGGAAACCTCTTTGAGGCAACTGAGGAGAAAAAAAAAGAGAATAACAAATAAATATCCCTAGGTGAAAACCTCCTTTGAGGCACCTAGGGTAGGAATACATGTTTAAAGCATCCACAGAGTCAACATGTTTGTCTCAGAAAAAAATAAAAAAAAAAAAAAAAAAAAAAAAAAAAAAAAAAAAAAAAAGAGGAACAAAAGGAAGAAGCTTACACCTTACGTGCTAACCTTTCTCTTCTTTTGTAGGATTGCACACATTAGAATATTTCATTTCTACATGAAAAACCTACAAGATGTCATGAATCCTTCCATCTATACAACTCATCTCCATACTCTCCACTCATATAACCATCTCTCTCCACCATCCAATAAAAAAGAAATTCGAATTTCACCTCCTCACTATGATGCTATAGAAAGGACATGTATTGCTACAAGAGGTATTGTAACGCTACAGGAAGATCCTGTGAAGCTACATGAGGGGGATCCAATGCAAAGAAAAACACAAAATACCACGATGCCTCTAGGAAATTAGAAAAATCTTCCTCGAATTATTTACTCATCATCCATGCATCACCCATCCACTCCATTTCATCAAAACTTGCTCAAATTTTCCAATCTGTCCTACCTCTAAAAAAAAATCAAAGAAGCCACTGTTTTCTATTTCTACAATGTCTTCATTACTTCCTCATGACTCTGATGCTATCCTCATGGATTTTCATCATCTCCCTCAACACCATCATTCAAACTAAAGACTTCAAGGGAGGATCAAAATACTTCTACATGAAGAAAAATCCTCCTGTAGCAGCCTGTACAGTCACAACAGAAGTCATTGATATTTCTTTTCCACTACCAGAAGGCATGATGAAGCCTTGTCTACAACCAGGAAGGGACACATCATCCTCCGAAAGGCTTTCCACCAACAACAGTAGCTTGGACATAAGAGAGGCACCTGCACACACACAACAAAGTCAACAGTCATGGTATCATCAAGTATGAAGACATGCACAAGAAACCAGTCAAAGAGTCAACTCCATTGACCATAATGATACATGGCCTAGCTCTAGCATGTAACCATTTGTAGAAATTCGATCCATAGGTATCCTAAGGTATAAGAACCCTCGCCTCTTCCCTATGCATAAAATGGCTAAAATGTGTAATGGTAAAGAGGGATGCTTTAATAGGTTGGAGGTGGCAAGTGAACTTGGCCACCCTCAACTAGTAAACTTTAGTTTGAGTTAAGTCACCCATGAAACATGGCTATTTTAACTCAAAATGAGGTGGTGTCTTCAAAGAGTGGGGTGATAATCACGAGGAGAGAAAAAAGATTTCGAGTGGGGACAACAATCCAAAAGAGGAAACGCATGTTAATGGCATGTCACTAGAGCGCTCTGATATTTCAAAGAGGATATTATTTACTGGGCTCGACTTCATTTGTGCCATCATTCATTCCAAAAGTAAGTAGAAGAAGGACGAGTTAATTTATTAGACTACTTAGGGTGCCACCGAGAATTTTTGAACCATGTCTGCAAGTGCTATAGGAGGAAGCTACAATTGCTATAGGAGGGTCAAGAGGAGCTATAGGTTGAATTGAAAAGTGGAAAAGGAGCCACGATGGATCGAAGTTGTCTAAAAACCATCATGCACACACAAAATTGTTTTGACAAGAGGTGACACCCTCCTTCCTTGTGTCTACATCCATTTGCATGAGAATTTTGCTTGAAATTAAGAGCTTGTAATAGTCAATTGAGGACAATGAGGTATTTTTGAAAATTTATGTGGTTAAAAGAAGAGAAAAGTAGCTTGGTTGGTATCAATTCAAGCACCCTTATCCCTCACTACTACCAAGAAACTTAACATTATTTGACAAGTGAGATTGTTTGAATTTTTTTTTAGTTCCACACCTAAAGTGAACCAAGGAGGAATAGTAGAAGAAATGGGAGAAGGATTTAAGAGAAGAGAACCCTCAGACACCAAGAGGATTCACCAACACCATCCTTTAGTGGACATCTTTAGAAGACATCAATGATTGGGTTTCTTTTAATTGTTAAAGTGGTATGATGATGATCTTGCTCATGAATTTTCCATGGAATTATATTCTCAAGAGAAAGACAATGCTATTACAATTGTCAGAGGGTTGAGCATCTCTCTCAATCCTGAAATTATAAATAGAGGGACCAACTTACCCCTAGGAATTAGGTGGAGCAAAGAAGACAAGGCAGTGAGTGTCACAACTTGGAAAAGCTTCCTCATTTCAATAGAGAAGCCTCTAGAAGATAAGAATGGAGTAAGAAGAGAAAGTATACCTTACCCTTGGGATGAGGTAGATTACCATATCCTCAAGTATATATCTTGTTAAGGGAGATTGAGTGTGGTTTATGTCTACCACTTCAGATTGCTCCATGACCTAAGTTTCAAGACAGAATTACCTCTCCCTCAAAGATTTAGTGTTCCCCATTTCCTCCTACAATCAATCATGGAGATGAGTCTAAAGGTGAGGGAAGGAAAGCACTAGCACTTAGCTCAACACGGCCTCATTAAGTTAATAGTGATAGATTCTTTGAGCCACTTGATGATCAATGTCATATGGAATAGATTTGTGGACATGGATAGGGAGAAGTTCATAGAAACCCAAGCCAACACACTTGCAGAGAGACCAAACTCTAGCATTGGAGGTAAATAAGGAAACATAGAAAAAGAAGACGGAGAAAAAAAAGAGGAAAAATTGGTAGGAGAGACAAAGGAAGGGGAAGTAGAAATCAAAGGAGAAGAGGGGGAGAAGCAAGTAGATGAGAGAGTAATCCCTAAGGATACTTCTAAAACCCAAGGAGCAGGGAACAACCATATCAAACAATTCTATCTCCAAGGGATACTAAACAGGAATTAGTTGCAACATTGCCTACATTGGGTACTCATGTCAAAGCCAAGAGGAAGAAATCAAGACAAGGTCCCATATATTTAAGAACTAGGAAGAGAACCAGAATTAGACAAGGGAAACCACAAGCTCCTACAAGGTTCCCTATCATTATTGATCAATCACCAAGTAAAAAGGAAGAAATAAGACCCAGTGAAGGAAAGATTGAGGAGGTCACTCCTCCTAAAACCAAAACCAAGTCACCTGTAGCATCTGTGGGTAGGCCCACCACTAGGTCATTGACCTTCAAGAAGCCAAGGACACAACCTACCTTTGATAAAGTAGAAGAAGCTAAGATACAAGAGAAAGAACAAAAGGTACAAGAGAGACATGGTTTTCTATAGGAGGGGTAGATTCTGCTATAGGAAGAATAGGGGAAGCTACAAGAGCACAAAAAAGAGATACAAAAGGAAGAAACCACCTCAAAGTTAGTTGGAAAAGACCTATAGGAGCTGTAATAGCCTGACCAATAACCTAGCTTGGGTTCCTACTACAAATTTATTGAAGGAGGAAGGATTATCCCTAAAACATTTGCAATCCCACTCCTCTATGATCTAGAGAGAGAGGAGGAAAATGCACAAGGGGATGCAAGTTTCCAAATCAAAGAATGTGGAAGATGTGGGCCTTTTGGAGGAGAAATTCATTGAAATGGGTAAGGAATTAAGTGATTTGAGACGTAGGGAGTCTCTTATGAAGGAGATACTACAAGTAGAAAACACAAGGTTGAGAGAGAGGCTGCAGGAGAAAGCAACACAATTTGCCACCATGGCAAGTCTCTCTATGGAAGCTCCCAATGCAAGAAAAAATAAAATTATTGTGCTCTCCTCCTCAAATAATAGTGGGTACAGCTACAAATAAAAACTCTAACACAATATGGGTCTCTACCATTTCAGAACTACATGCAGTTTATTGAGTTTTGCATCTAAAATAGTATGGAAGATAGGGAAAAGTTAGTTGAGTTATATATGCATAATTTGTTAGGTCCCTATAATACTAGTGTAGCCCCTTATTGTTAGTAGTTCGACCCCATTATTGTATTGTTGTGCCCATGTAGTCCTCATATTGTTATTATTGTGCCCCATAGAAACCCGCTATTGTTATTATTGTGCCCTTACATTATTATTGTTATGTCGACTCTGATTATATTATGACCCCTTAAACTCCTATATATAGAAAGGAGGTTTTGTCTTTTGTATCAACCAAGAATTCTTCATTATGTAATGTAAAGGAGGTTTCCCCCTTGAAGAGGTTAATCTTGAAGTCATTGATCTATTTCTTCTTCTATTCTGCCAGCTAGTTGCTTAACATTTGGTATTAGAGCTTTGGATTCTAGGGTTTCCTTGCTTCAAACAGGCTATCGTGGTATTTTCGCTATAAACGTTTTTCTTCGAAGTTTCAGAACTTGAAATTAAAACCCATTTGAGAAGAATTCTTGATGAACCTTGTGACATAATTCCATATCTTGTCTCACTATATTTTCAGAGATATTAACTGAGGAATTTAGGGTTTTTGCAGGTTCTAAAATTCAATCTCAAATAGGCGACCTTGGGAAAATAATCATAAATTTCTCTCTGAGCATCTGATTCAAATTTTGTAAATAGTGACCAAAAAAGGACGGACTGTAGTTTTTTGGGTATCATTTTCATGCTGAAGGTCAAAACAGTGAGACGTGGCACATCATACATGTTCGCTCTAATGAACCCGTCTATAATCAAGTCATTGTGGGAGATTGGGAATAACTGTTTCTTGGAGAATCCAATATCGATTAGACTTGTGGGGTGAGAAAGAGAACTGAGAGGGCTACCATAGGACGAAATTTCAGAACTTGGAGATACGAAATTACAGAGTTACAACCGTTTAAATATAGAGATCCTAAAAGCAAGAAAAAGAATGACTCGAATCAAGAAAATTGAAACACCTAGTAAGAAAAATTGGATGGATGATTTGAAGAATGTGATTGAAGCTAAGATAAATATTTTTATCTATGCCATGGAATCTCATATCGATGGTATAGAAGCATATTTGAAGAAAGGATTTGAAGATTTGAAGAAAGACATGGAAGGTTTGAAGGAAGCTGGGACAAAGTTGATACAAGAAAGGCTTCCTAATGGCGAAAAGGTAGTAGAGGAAACTCATGATGAGAAAAAAAGAAATGTTAATCATGATTTCATAGAATATAGCATTGGATTGAAGATCCACCATATTCCAAATATTGATATGTGGAAGTTTGATGGCAAGGATCGCATAACATGGATGCTACAGATGGAGAAATATTTTGATCTCCATAATGTCAAAACACACACAAAAATTACATATTGCAAGTTTATATTTAGAACCCAATCAATTTTCATGGTATCGATCACTTTGGTCTTGTAAACAAATGGTCACTTGGTCCATTTTTATGGAGGAAATGATAGCACATTATGAGGATACAAAAAGCAACACCTTCTTTAGCCAATTGATAAATATCAAACAAAAGTGTTCAATGGTAGAGCACATTTAGGACTTCCAAAAATTGAATATAAGCGTAAATGGTATTCTAGAGGACCATACGAATTATTTATTCATCGGAACTCTAAATGATAACATCCAACATGAATTATATCTTTGGGGAACCTAATTCACTGGAGAAGGCATTCAGGTTGGAAAGAAAAATTATGGAAATAAGGAATCCTACCACTTACAACTATAAATATGGAAGTGTTGTTTCTCCTAACCTTCCACAACCTACAAGGTTGACACCACAACAATTGGAAGATAAAAGAGAAAAGGGGATTTGTTACAATTGTGATAGAAAATACACTAAAGGTCATAAGTGTGCTAAGAATAAATTCTTTTACATAGACTGTGAAGAGGAGGAATAAAAGGATCAAAAAATGTCAAAAGAAGACGATATACTCCAGGAACCAACTCCAGAGAAAGAAAAAATGAATATGACCATATCTTGTAGTGCATTGGCAAGAATTACCACTCCTGAAACTCTCAAGATAGATGGATAAATGGATATAGTGAACAAATGTTTGGAAGGATATATTCGTTGATTTGTATATGATAAACAAACACAATAGGTCAAGTGGTTACCTCTCATTGAATGGTGGTATAACGCTTCAGCAAAAATGACCCCATTTATGGTACTTTATGGATATCATACACCATCCATCACATCAGCTTTAAGAGAAAATTCTAAGGTCTAAGCAATGGAAGATCACATCAAGCATCAACAAGAAGTTCTCCGACTCTTAAAGGATAACCTCACTTTGGCATTGAATCAAGTGAAATAACAGGGATATCAACATCGCAGCGAAAGAAGTTTTAATGTAAGCGACTAGGTATTTTTACGGCTACAACCATACAAAAAAATGTCCCTCGAGCAAGCTAAGAAGGATAATAAATTATCACGAAAGTATTATGGTCCTTACAAGGTGTTGCAAAATATTGATACTATGGCATACAAATTGGAGCTTCCTGCATCTTCTCAAGTGCACCCAGTTTTCCTTGTTTCATGCTTAAAGAAGGTTATCGTTGACAAGCTCCATATTCAAACAATATTGTCGGAACTTGATGAGGAAGGAAAAATCATATTGAAACCTGAAGCAGTCATGGAAATAAGAACCCAATAGTTATGAAATCGATCAATTTCAGAGCATCTCATCAAGTGGAAGAACTTAACCACTGAAGATTTTGCATGGGAGGATGAGAATTTTATACAGAAGCATCTATAACTACTTAAGCGTTCAGGACAACACTTTTTGAAGGAGAGGGGCATGTTAGGTCCCTATATTACTAGTGTAGCCCCTTATTTTTATTAATGAAACCCCCTTATTGCATTGTTGTGCCCATGTAGTCATCATATTTTTGTTATTGTTCGCCATAGAAGCCCACTATTGTTATTGTTTTGAACTTACATTATTATTATTATTATTATGTTGACTCTGATTATTTTGTGACCCCTTAGACTCCCATATATAGAAAGGATGTCTTTTCATTTGTATCATGGAAGAATTTTTCATTTGTGTAATGTAAAGGAGGTTACCCCCTCAAAGAGGCTTACTTTGAAGCCATTGATCTATCTCTTCTTTTATTTTGTGAGTTAGTTGCATAACATAATTTCACTTTGACAAATCTAAATTTTTGGGATCCCAATTCAAGATTGGGAGATATTCAACTAATGGCTTTATAATCTTGGTTAACTCATGAGGAGACAAGGGATAAGAAGGTGAAAAAGGTTAATGAAAGAGGAGGATAAGGAACCCTGGTATATCAGAGCAGAGCTAGTGAGCCCTAAGGTTTTCATCGAAAATCATAACCTCATCACCAATGATGCTACTTTAGCACCCAAATACATTTCTACCTAGGAGCAAGACATTCTACACATTGAAGACACCTTTAGAATGTAGGGAATAGAGAGTCTGCAAGCTTTCCAGAGAAGATGCAATGCCCTACCCCATAGTCTACAAGTAAGAGAATATCACACTCCTGAAAGGCTAAGGAATTCCTTGGAGAAAACACCATTGTATAAGAGAATCATGCAAAGGATGAAAATCAGGTGGATAAGACTCAAACTCAGTCCACCCTTATTGCTAGGATTAGAAATAGGAAGATATGAAACATAAGAGCATAGGGAGTGTGCTGAGATAGAAAGAAATGTAGGTTTTTACCCACAAGAGGGCACACCATCTGAGGAGCCTTGGGATGTTAGAAAGGCCACCAAGGCCATGAAAGAGCTTCACATGGATGACTAAGTTGCTCAGAGGATGAGCAACACCTTCAGCAGGGGGTGATGATGAGTCCTATCAATAAGTATATTTTAAAGGTCATCATGCCATCCTCTAGCCTTTAAACTGCGCTTCTCTTCCATTAATTCACATTTTTCGTTACATTACGCTTCATAAGAGGATTAAAAGGCGTTTGTCATAGTATGTGGCCTAATGTGGTTTAATTGTAGGAAAAAGAATCGTTTTTGAGGCAATTAATATGCAAGGGCTTGATGGAGACAACCATGAGATAATCTAGGGGGTGTGTCCACCTTCTTAACTCCCTAACTTGGCTTGGGATCACAACATCCTCTCTCACTAGTTCGAATTCATTGGCAATCGAGTAATCCCTAGTACAAGTGAAGCTCAAGAGGCGCAAGATCCACCATTTCCAAGATCAAGGAGGGAATCAATCCTAGTTTCAAGGGAGTTGCTATTAGCTACGCTTTTGCATAAATAAACAAGTTGAAAATCTCATTAGGATTGAAAGTTTTGATTCAACTAGGTGTAGTTATTGAGCTTAGAGCTTGACATTATCATTTTGAACTTTTATGTGATGTATGAGATCTTTACTTTCTGATAATGATAAGTTGGTTATTAAGCTGCATCTAAGTTACTTTTAGAGGGCTGAGACCCTTGGGTTTGGGTCCAACCCAGAGGCTTTGGTCCCTCTTCTGTACTTGTGTTTTGTTCTTGATTCCAAGCAATTCATATTTCTTTCATTTCGAGAGATATTAAGTTATAAAAACCTACGGTTGCAAGCTTCTACATCACCTCTGTTGTGGGAGAATGAGTGGAAGGATTCACAACCTCAGTTAAAAAACATTGTGTCTATGATTTATTAGAAATAGATGAATGTTAGTTGTTCTACTTTATATTTTATTTTTGTAGTTTAGAAGTCACTTTAGTGATTAGAGTAGTGTTATGGCATAAAAGAGATGTGATTTAAATTCAACTCATATTTTCCATCATAGGTTATATCACTTTGTGAATGATCAATTGATGTATGCATGTGATTGATTGCAGGGTTTTGTTGATCTGCAAGGGAGGGAACCTCTTCCACTCCCATATTGGAATCCTCCATCTTCTCTTTCCACCCGTCAATTCTGTCCCAAAACTTTGTTTCCATAAGTCACTTTTCCTAGTAGACTTAGGACAACGTGAGCATTCATTCTAGTGCAAGACAAACCTCTGAGAGATCCTAGGCTTGGCTAAGGGGCTCAACCCAACCTTTATTCATTCTCTTTAAACTCCATCCACCTTCCCATACCCTCAAGACATCATTTCACCCTAATAAGCCTCTCAGAACCCCTCCTGTAGCATTACAAGCCCTCATGTAGCAAGCCTGTAGCACTACTTTTCTTCACCAATTTTGATACCCACTTCAACTTTAGCTAAGTAAATATGAATAATGACCCCAAGTTGTGATTTTATGGTTAGGGGAAGCTCCTAGGCCACTCTCACCATTCCTTTTCCTCACTACAAAACATAGTAGAATTAGTTTTAAATCATAAGTATTATGCAAGTTAGATTTTTGATTTTCAAGAAAGTGTGGACTAGGTAGATGATACATGCAATTATGTTTATAGTTTGATGAATTATGCAAGATGAAGTAGATTCCTTTGTGCAAGTAGAATAGACCTTGTCCTTTCATGAATTGATTAATTAACATCTACAAGTTGAGAAAATGGAATTTCCACTTTCATAACTAGCATTAGTTTTCAATTGTACTTTAATCAACAAGCTTTCATTATAGTTCAGTAGGGGGAATGGTCTCTGTGCACTTTGATCTAATGTCATGACTAAGGGTGGCATGAGTATTCAATGTCCTCTTCCGCCATGCTAACGTGGCAGGAGGATTCCAGCCACCACTCTTTCCATTCTCGCCCACGTTTCAACCTTTTATCCATTATATCGCTCAATGGTTTGATCATTTCGATGACCTCAACTGACACGTTTACATGGCAACATGGATCCACCCACCACTTGAAAGTAATCTACGCCCCTTTCGGCTTCCGCTAATCACAGTCAGTCTTATATTGCATTTTCAGACAAAGTATATCCTACACATTTGATTTTGGCCATTCATTAAGAAATAAAATTCTACAAGCCTATTTGCATCCAGAGCTGAAATATATTATCCTATTTGCTTAATCAATTTAATTTATTTTGTAAAATTTAAAATATTAAAAAAAATTGCTTTCCATTTAAATTTTTGCTATGGTATATTTTTCCATCTACTCTTTAGGATGAACCACACTTATTATCCGCCAAATTCTTTTCTTACTTATATACCTACCTAAAACTTAAACACACCATATAACGATTGTGTACCAACCTAAAACTTAAGCATATCATAAATATATGTAAGTAATCACATTAATTAATCTATTTATTACGCCGTAAGGCGTTCCCTTTGAAATCAACTATCCTACCTGCCTCCGTGTCATAATCTGTACCATTAGATATTTTGTTAGACGATTGAGTTAGGATCTTCCATCCATTTGGATTGCATGACGGTTGCACTGGTGAGTCAAGTGTGTCTGTTTCAACTGCTCTGGCAGGTGGAACTTATGCGCTCGGGCTTGTTGCATGTACTTAGTGTGCTTGAGATGGGCAATTTTTCAGCAAGGAAACAAGGCATTCGAGATACCTTGTTTGTATCTGTAGGCTGTCTCCAGGGTGAGGATGGTGTAGCGACAAAGCGTCCTGCTTGGAGCGAGCTCGCTCTCCGTTAGGTTCTTCTCTATACATGGGGAAATCGATAGTATTTACAGGCATTTTAAATGATGTTCAATAAAAAATCCGGGTATTTCAAGTCTATACTCTAAATTACAAAAAGTTTATAATTCTAAATTTAATCCACATTTTATAATTTATATTGAAATTTCATATTCTTTAATGTTTTTAAAACATCTTTAATACACACTACTCTAGCTACATTGAATTATAGAGTTTCTGCATATTTAGTGTTAAAACTCAACCAACCACCCATGCCCATTGAATATTTTATCTGTATTTCAGATTTTATGCATATTTTGATAATTTAATTACATACCGCTCCTTGCAGAGACGACGTAGTAGGTCAAAACATATTTAGGATTTTCTACAATGAAGTAGTCACATTTCATGTACATATCTCGGCTCTTTTTTATTTAAATACCCTAAGCCAATTAAAATTTTGGCTTTTTTTCTTCATCTCTATTTTTCAATTCTTGGGCTTTTGTTTTCCATGATATCTATTTTGCATCGTCATGGTTTTTGTATTTTGCATTCTCATGGTTTTATGGAATATGATATTGTATTTCAGGGGTCTTTAAAACACTTGCCAGCTGCTTGCATATCAAAAATGGATCTTGCAAGTCTGGTAGTATGATGTTCAGGCAGTTATTTTCATTCGAAATTACTTATAAGAGTTGTTCCTAACGTTGACGATATATACTGGCAGTGTTTATTTCCCCAGTATATATTAGAGTTGATCAAAACACCACTTTTTGTTGTAAACTCCGCATATGATACAACACAGGTAAATAAAATCTCTGGAGAATTTCTCACTGTTTTATTTAATTCTGCACCATATAACAATGGGATACGATATCATATCTTCTATGGCTGGCAATTTGTTTTCTACAGTTGCAAACATTTGGGTGCCTGTTTCAGCAGATCCCAGCGGTAGTTGGGAGAATTGCAAGATGAATATCACTACCTACGCTCCATGGCAATTGAAAATAATGGAAGGTTATTCTTTGAATGAATATGTATTTTTTTGGAAGGTTACTCTTTGAATGAATATCTAATTTTTTATTATATATTTTTAGGATAATATTAGAAGTGTTTAATTTATATTAATGGTAGATTTTGAAAATATTTTAGAGTTTGATAATCTAGAAAGTTCAAACAATTATTTAATGTACCTTCATTCCAAAATATACCCAAAATCTATAATAAACATAAAAATAAACTTTCATAACAATAATAACTAATCACAACATAACTAACCTATAACAGGATTCAGAAACGATACGATATGTGCATTAACACCCGTGTCTGACTCATGCAATGGAGGGCTGTTTATCGATTCCTGCTATGCACACTGTCAAACAAACGTACAGGATCTGTGGCACACACCAAGTTCTCCAAAATTAAATTCAAAGGTGCCCCGTTATCTGCCATTTTCCGAATAATGTTCCAAAGATTTTCTCTTGAAGGTTCAAGTTGATATACATGTGTATATGTTTTTGTTTTGTGACAGACCATTGCAGAAGCTGTTGGTGATTGGTTTTTCAATCGCAGTGTTGTCAAGTATATTGCTTCAGACGGTCCCCACCCTTGTGGTTCCACTTCCAACAACTTTCATCTTTAGAGTTTATTTATTTACCATTACCTGATAATGCAGAGCATTATCTTTGCTATCATTTATCTGCACTTCTCTTTAACAGTTCAATTTAAGTTATCGTTTTAATAGCAACTTGGAACTTCTCTTTAACAGTTCAATTTAAGCTATCATTTTAATAGCAACTTGGAAGTGTCTTCTTCATAGATAAAGAAAAACATGTTAAATTAGAAATATTGATTTTGACCTACGTTTTTAATTATGCCGTAAGGCGTTCCCTTTGAAATCAACTATCCTACCTGCCTTTGTGTCATAATCTGTACCATTAAATATTTTGAATTGCATGACGGTTGCGCGGGTGAGTCAAGCGTGTCTGTTTCAAATGCTCTGGTAGTTACTCTGGCAGGTGGAACTTATGCGCTCGGGCTTGTTGCATGTACTCAGTGTGCTTGAGATGGGCAATTTTTCAGCAAGAAAACAAGGCATTCGAGACTACCTTGTTTGTATCTGTAGGTTGTCTCCATGTTGGAGGGAAATTTATAATCTTTCCCGAGGTGGATGTCCTCTCCCGCGATCCTCATGCTCTCCAGTTCCCTCTAGGAAATCCATCTCTCTGGTTCAGTGATTGACTACTTGACTTTGAGGCCTGTAGATTTCAGAGCTCTTGTCTAATGATGCTATCCTATCTTAATACGACGTGAATGTTAAGAAATCTAGACTGCGCAAAGAAACCCTGAATGAAGAAGCCAGAGAAAATCCACACCACTATTCTTTCCTGTCGGACCGCTTAGTGGGGTTGCGTTATTTGGTTTTTAAGAAAAATCAGTAGTGGATGAATATAATTTTGTGTTTTTTTAATTTTTAATTTCGCTAGAATTTTGTGCTTTTTCAACTTTTAATTTGGTTGCACTGTTTTTTTATTATTATAAATTCTAGGACAAGTTTTCACAAATTTAGCCTTCTTCGGCATCAACCCAACAACTTACTCTCTAAATTCCATTTCGCTGGAATTTTGTGCTTTTTCAACTTTTAATTTGGCTTACTCTGCGTTAGGTTCTTCTCTATACATGGGGAAATCAATAGTATTTACAGGCATTTTAAATGATGTTCAATCAAAAATCCGGGTATTTCAAGTCTATACTCTAAATTACAAAAGTTCATAGTTCTAAATTTAATCCACATTTTATAATTTATATTGACCTTTCATATTCTTTAATGTTTTTAAAACATCTTTAATACACACTACTCCAGCTACATCGAATTACAGAGTTTCTGCATATTTAGTGTTAAAACTCAACCAACCACCCATGCCCATTGAATATTTTATCTGTATTTCAGATTTTATGCATATTTTGATAATTTAATTACATACCGTTCCTTGCAGAGACGACGTAGCAGGTCAAAACCTATTTAGGATTTTCTACAATGAAGTAGTCACATTTCATGTATATATCTCGGCTCTTTTTTATTTACATATCCTAAGCTAATTAAAATTTTGGCTTTTTTTCTTCATCTCTATTTTTCAATTCTTGGGCTTTTGTTTTCCATGATATCTATTTTGCATCGTCATGGTTTTTGTATTTTGCATTCTCATGGTTTTATGGAATATGATATTGTATTTCAGGGGTCTTTAAAACACTTGCCAGCTGCTTGCATATCAAAAATGGATCCTGCAAGTCTAGTAGTATGATGTTCAGGCAGTTATTTTCATTCGAAATTACTTATAAGAGTTGTTCCTAACATTGACGATATATACTGGCAGTGTTTCTTTCCCCAGTATATATTAAAGTTGATCGAAACACCACTTTTTGTTGTAAACTCTGCATATGATACAACACAGGTAAGTAAAATCTCTGGAGAATTTCTCACTGTTTTATTTTATTCTGCACCATATAACAATGGGATGCGATATCATATCTTCTATGGCTGGCAATTTGTTTTCTACAGGTTGCAAATATTTGGGTGCCTGTTTCAGCAGATCCCAAAGGTAGTTGGGAGAATTGCAAGATGAATATCACTACCTGCGCTCCATGGCAATTGAAAATAATGGAAGGTTTTTCTTTGAATGAATATGTATTTTTTTGGAAGGTTACTCTTTGAATGAATATTCAATTTTTTATTATATATTTTTAGGATAATATTAGAAGTGTTGAATTTATATTAATGGTAGATTTTGAAAATATTTTAGAGTTTGATAATCTAGAAAGTTCAAACAATTATTTAATGTACCTTCGTTCCAAAATATACCCAAAATCTATAATAAACATAGAAATAAACTTTCATAACAATAATAACTAATCACAACATAACTAACCTATAACAGGATTCAAAAACGATACGATATGTGCATTAACACCCGTTTCTGACTCATGCAACGGAGGGTTGTTTATCGATTCCTACTATGCACACTGTCAAACAAACGTACAGGATCTGTGGCACACACCAAGTTCTCCAAAATTAAATTCAAAGGTGCCCCGTTATCTGCCATATTCCGAATAATGATCCAAAGATTTTCTCTTGAAGGGTCAAGTTGATATACATGTGTATATGTTTTTGTTTTGTGACAGACCATTGAAGAAGTTGCTGGTGATTGGTTTTTCAATCGCAGTGTTGTCAAGTATATTGCTTCAGACGGTCCCCACCCTTGTGGTTCCACTTCCAACAACTTTCATCTTTAGAGTTTATTTATTTACGATTACCTGATAATGCAGAGCATTATCTTTGCTATCATTTATCTGCACTTCTCTTTAACAGTTCAATTTAAGTTATCGTTTTAATAGCAACTTGGAACTTCTCTTTAACAGTTCAATTTAAGCTATCGTTTTAATAGTAACTTGGAAGTGTCTTCTTCATAGATAAAGAAAAACATGTTAAATTAGAAATATTGATTTTGACCTATGTTTTTAATTACGCCGTAAGGCGTTCCCTTTGAAATCAACTATCCTACCTGCCTTTGTGTCATAATCTGTACCATTAAATATTTTGAATTGCATGACGGCTGCGCGGGTGAGTCAAGCGTGTCCGTTTCAATTGCTCTGGTAGCTACTCTGGCAGGTGGAACTTATGCGCTCGGGCTTGTTGCATGTACTCAGTGTGCTTGAGATGGGCAATTTTTTAGCAAGAAAACAAGGCATTCGAGACTACCTTGTTTATATATGTAGGCTGTCTCCATGTTGGAGGGAAATTTATAATCTTTCCCGAGGTGGATGTCCTCTCCCGCGATCCTGATGCTCTCTAGTTCCCTATGATTGTGTAGTCAGGCAGTACGGATAGGAAATCCATCTCTCTGGTTCAGGGACTGACTACTTGACTTCGAGGCCCGTAGATTTCAGAGCTCTTGTCTAATGATGCTATGCTATCTTAATATGATGCGAATGCTAAGAAATCCAGACTACGCAAAGAAACCCTGAATGAAGAAGCCAGAGAAAATCTGCACCACTATTCTTTCCTGTCGGACCGCTTAGTGGGGTTGCGTTATTTGGTTTGAAGAAAAATCAGTTGTGGATGAATAGAATTTTGTGCTTTTTTAATTTTTAATTTCGCTAGAATTTTGTGCTTTTTCAACTTTTAATTTGGCTGCACTGATTTTTTATTATAAATTCCAGGACAAGTTTTCACAAATTTAGCCTTCTTCGGCATCAACCCAATAGCTTACTCTCTAAATTCAATTTCGCTGGAATTTTGTGCTTTTTCAACTTTTAATTTGGCTTACTCTGTGTTAGGTTCTTCTCTATACATGGGGAAATCGATAGTATTTACAGGCATTTTAAATGATGTTCAATAAAAAATCCGGGTATTTCAAGTCTATACTCTAAATTACAAAAGTTCATAATTCTAAATTTAATCCACATTTTATCATTTATATTGACCTTTCATATTCTTTAATGTTTTTAAAACATCTTTAATACACACTACTCCAGCTACATCGAATTACAGAGTTTCTGCATATTTAGTGTTAAAACTCAACCAACCACCCATGCCCATTGAATATTTTATCTGTATTTCAGATTTTATGCATATTTTGATAATTTAATTACATACCGTTCCTTGCAGAGACGACGTAGCAGGTCAAAACCTAGTTAGGATTTTCTACAATGAAGTAGTCACATTTCATGTATATATCTCGGCTCTTTTTTATTTAAATATCCTAAGCCAATTAAAATTTTGGCTTTTTTTCTTCATCTCTATTTTTCAATTCTTGGGCTTTTGTTTTCCATGATATCTATTTTGCATCGTCATGGTTTTTTTATTTTGCATTCTCATGGTTTTATGGAATATGATATTGTATTTCAGGGGTCTTTAAAACACTTGCCAGCTGCTTGCATATCAAAAATGGATCCTGCAAGTCTGGTAGTATGTATGATGTTCAGGCAGTTATTTTCAATCGAAATTACTTATAAGAGTTGTTCCTAACGTTGACGATATATACTGGCAGTGTTTCTTTCCCCAGTATATATTAGAGTTGATCAAAACACCACTTTTTTTTGTAAACTCTGCATATGATACAACACAGGTAAATAAAATCTCTGGAGAATTTCTCACTGTTTTATTTTATTCTGCACCATATAACAATGGGATGTGATATCATATCTTCTATGGCTGGCAATTTGTTTTCTACAGGTTGCAAATATTTGGGTGCCTGTTTTAGCAGATCCCAACGGTAGTTGAGAGAATTGCAAGATGAATATCACTACCTGCGCTCCATGGCAATTGAAAATAATGGAAAGTTATTCTTTGAATGAATATGTATTTTTTTGGAAGGTTACTCTTTGAATGAATATTTAATTTTTTATTATATATTTTTAGGATAATATTAGAAGTGTTGAATTTATAATAATGGTAGATTTAGAAAATATTTTAGAGTTTGATAATCCAGAAAGTTAAAACAATTATTTAATGTACCTTCATTCCAAAATATACCCAAAATCTATAATAAACATAGAAATAAACTTTCATAACAATAATAACTAATCACAATATAACTAACCTATAACAGGATTCAAAAACGATACGATATGTGCATTAACACCTGTGTCTGACTCATGCAACAGAAGGTTGTTTATCGATTCCTGCTATGCACACTGTCAAACAAACGTACAGGATCTGTGGTACACACCAAGTTCTACAAAATTAAATTCAAAGGTGCCCCGTTATCTGCCATTTTCCGAATAATGTTCCAAAGATTTTCTCTTGAAGGTTCAAGTTGATATACATGTGTATATGTTTTTGTTTTGTGACAGACCATTGCAGAAGCTGTTGGTGATTGGCTTTTCAATCACAGTGTTGTCAAGTATGTTGCTTCAGACGGTCCCCACCCTTGTGGTTCCACTTCCAACAACTTTCATCTTTAGAGTTTATTTATTTACCATTACCTGATAATGCAAAGCATTATCTTTGCTATCATTTATCTTCACTTCTCTTTAACAGTTCAATTTAAGTTATCGTTTTAATAGCAACTTGGAACTTCTCTTTAACAGTTCAATTTAAGCTATCGTTTTAATAGCAACTTGGAAGTGTGTTCTTCATAGATAAAGAAAAACATGTTAAATTAGAAATATTGATTTTGACCTACGTTTTTAATTACGCCATAAGGCGTTCCCTTTGAAATCTACTATCCTACTTGCCTCCGTGTCATAATCTGTACCATTAAATATTTTGAATTGCATGACGGTTGCGCGAGTGAGTCAAGTGTGTCCGTTTCAATTGCTATGGTAGTTACTCTGGCAGGTGGAACTTATGCGCTCGGGCTTGTTGCATGTACTCAGTGTGCTTGAGATGGGCAATTTTTCAGCAAGGAAACAAGGCATTCGAGACTACCTTTTTTGTATATGTAGGCTGTCTCCATGTTGGAGGGAAATTTATAATCTTTCCCGAGGTGGATGTCCTTTCCCGCGATCCTGATGCTCTCCAGTTCCCTCTGATTGTGTAGTCAGGCAGTACATATAGGAAATCCATCTCTCTGGTTCAGTGATTGACTACTTGACTTCGAGTTCCGTAGATTTCAGAGCTCTTGTCTAATGATGCTATGCTATCTTAATATGATGTGAATGCTAAGAAATCCAGACTGCGCAAAGAAACCCTGAATGAAGAAGCCAGAGAGAATCCGCACCACTATTCTTTCCTGTCGGACCGCTTAGTGGGGTTTCGTTATTTGGTTTGAAGAAAAATCAGTTGTGGATGAATAGAATTTTGTGCTTTTTTAATTTTTAATTTCGCTAAAATTTTGTGCTTTTTCAACTTTTAATTTGGCTACACTGATTTTTTTATTATAAATTCCAGGACAAGTTTTCACAAATTTAGCCTTCTTCGGCATCAACCCAACAACTTACT
The DNA here is from genome assembly GCA_031772625.1 of Pinus tabuliformis. NCBI lineage: Eukaryota > Viridiplantae > Streptophyta > Pinopsida > Pinales > Pinaceae > Pinus > Pinus tabuliformis. Next base: position 1,914,427,539 of record CM062817.1, on the reverse strand, counting down.
CTCTAAATTCCATTTCGCTAGAATTTTGTGCTTTTTCAACTTTTAATTTGGCTTACTATGCGTTAGGTTCTTCTCTATACATGGGGAAATCGATAGTATTTACAGGTATTTTAAATTATGTTCAATCAAAAATCCGGGTATTTCAAGTCCATACTCTAAATTACAAAAGTTCATAATTCTAAATTTAACCCACATTTTATAATTTATATTGACCTTTCATATTCTTTAATGTTTTTAAAACATCTTTAATACACACTACTCCAGCTACATCAAATTACAGAGTTTCTGCATATTTAGTGTTAAAACTCAACCAACCACCCATGCCCATTGAATATTTTATCTGTATTTCAGATTTTATGCATATTTTGATAATTTAATTACATACCGTTCCTTGCAGAGACGACGTAGCAGGTCAAAACCTATTTAGGATTTTCTACAATGAAGTAGTCACATTTCATGTATATATCTCGACTCTTTTTTATTTAAATATCCTAAGCCAATTAAAATTTTGGCTTTTTTTCTTCATCTCTATTTTTCAATTCTTGGGATTTTTTTTTCCATGATATCTATTTTGCATCGTCATGGTTTTTGTATTCTGCATTCTCATGGTTTTATGGAATATGATATTGTATTTTAGGGCTCTTGAAAACACTTGCCAGCTGCTTTTATATCAAAAATGGATCCTGCAAGTCTGGTAGTATGATGTTCAGGCAGTTATTTTCTTTCGAAATTACTTATAAGAGTTGTTCCTAACGTTGACGATATATACTGGCAGAGTTTCTTTCCCCATTATATATTAGAGTTGATCAAAACACCACTTTTTGTTGTAAACTCTGCATATGATACAACACAGGTAAATAAAATCTCTGGAGAATTTCTCACTGTTTTATTTTATTCTGCACCATATAACAATGGGATGCGATATCATATCTTCTATGGCTGGCAATTTGTTTTCTACAGGTTGCAAATATTTGGGTGCCTGTTTCAGTAGATCCCAAGGGTAGTTGGGAGAATTGCAAGATGAATATCACTACCTGCGCTCCATGGCAATTGAAAATAATGGAAAGTTATTCTTTGAATGAATATGTATTTTTTTGGAAGGTTACTCTTTGAATGAATATTTAATTTTTTACTATATATTTTTAGGATAATATTAGAAGTGTTGAATTTATAATAATGGTAGATTTAGAAAATATTTTAGATTTTGATAATCTAGAAAGTTCAAATAATTATTTAATGTACCTTCATTCCAAAATATACCCAAAATCTATAATAAACATAGAAATAAACTTTCATAACAATAATAACTAATCACAACATAACTAACCTATAACAGGATGATAATGCCGAGCATTATCTTTGCTATCATTTATCTACACTTCTCTTTAACAGTTCAATTTAAGTTATCGTTTTAATAGCAACTTGGAACTTCTCTTTAACAGTTCAATTTAAACTATCGTTTTAATAGCAACTTGGAAGTTTCTTCTTCATAGAAAAAGAAAAACATCTTAAATTAGAAATATTGATTTTGAACTATGTTTTTAATTACACCGTAAGGCATTCCCTTTGAAATCAACTATCCTACCTGCCTCCGTGTCATAATCTGTACCATTAAATATTTTGAATTGCATGACGATTGCGCGGGTGAGTCAAGCGTGTCCGTTTCAATTTCTCTGGTAGTTACTCTGGCAGGTGGAACTTATGCGCTCGGGCTTGTTGCATGTACTCAGTGTGCTTAAGATGGGCAATTTTCAGCAAGAAAACAAGGCATTCGAGACTACCTTGTTTGTATCAGTAGGCTATCGCCATGTTGGAGGGAAATTTATAATCTTTCCCGAGGTGGATGTCCTCTCCCGCGATCTTGATGCTCTCCAGTTCCCTCTGATTGTGTAGTCAGGTAGTACGGATAGGAAATCCATCTCTCTGGTTCAGTGATTGACTACTTGACTTCGAGGCTCGTAGATTTTAGAGCTCTTGTCTAATGATGCTATGCTATCTTAATACGATGTGAATGTTAAGAAATTCAGACTGCGCAAAGAAACCCTGAATGAAGAAGCCAGAGAAAATCCGCACCACTATTCTTTCCTGGACCGCTTAGTGGGGTTGCGTTATTTGTGTCGGGAATTTCTGGTTATTCCAAACAAAATATAGTGGAAAAATCCTTTGTTTCCACTGTTCAGAATTTTCTGATAAATTCCGAAACAACAAAAATATGAACAGAGAGTAATACTATGTTTTCTGATAATTCAAAAACACAAGAACAGAGCATAAAATAATACTCTACTTTGCCTCAGGATCAAAAACTGATCAAAATATACTTTGTCTTTGACGCAGAAAAATACTCTGTTTTTAACTCAGAAAAACAGAAAAATTCGTTCTCTGGAAACGGTGTTGCAGCAACACAGTTTTTTTCAGTTGTTGTTCGTGGTGTTGCAGCAATGCTGTTTGTGGTGTTGCAGCAACGTAAATTTTTGACGTCAAGTATTTTTCGACTTATGGTGTAACAACAACAGGAAATTTTTGACAAGATAACTTTTGGTGTAACAGCAACGCACAGAAAGAAACTTCTATTTATGAAAATAAAGCAACAGATAAAACTAAGTCTTCCTCACGTAGAGGGATCTTCACAAAATATTATGCTAAAGAGCATCTTCCTCTTGACAGAGGGATTACAACAGGAACGCTTCAGTTCCACAAAACAACTATCTCAGAAAATTTCAGCACTGCTGTGCAATACAAAAAAAACTCACTTGTTCTACACTGCTGTGTGTTACAAAAGGACTTTCAATCTATTTCATCTATATATTTCTACATTGCTGTGTCTGCATTTTATAGTGCGGGAAAGGGTCTTCGCCGCCTTAACTTGCTGATAGAGTTTCTGCTGCTCATGATTAACATATTTGATCTTTTGCTGTATTTCTTGAGTCGGTGGTGATGAAATCTATGGTTGATAAATGCTACGTCGGCTCGAGGCTGGTTCTTTTCTCTTTCAGCCATTTTGCTCATAAATATGGTTGTTGAGAAGTAATGATGTAGTGTTGTATCTGATCTTCATCCTTCGGGAACTCAAAAATAATTAAAGAGTGAAAAGATGGTAATGGCGGTGACTTAAAAGATCGGGAGAAAATGTGGGGCGCCGGATCACGACAAATGAATAAAGTAGCTGCTGTTGTTCTATTCACTGCAGTTGAAATTATAATTTCAACACTCCCCTTTAATTTCAACTGCTGGGTTATCAGTCATACCCAGAAGTTTCCTTAAAAACTCAAAACTTTTCTGATCCAATGGCTTTGTCAGAATATCTGCAACCTGTTCCTGAGTCTTGCAATGTTGTAAAATGATTTCTCCATTGTTCACCAATTCTCTGATGTAGTGAAACTTTGTGTCTATGTGTTTTGTTCTCTTGTGGAATACAGAGTTCTTGGATAATGCAATAGCTGAGCTATTGTCACAAAAAATAACTGTTGCTGTTGCCTGCTCCTGGCATAGACTTCTCAACATTCTCCTCATCCAAACCGCTTGACATGTTGCTGCTGTAGTTGCCACATACTCTGCTTCTGCTGTAGACAATGCCACAATTGGCTGTTTCTTGGAAGCCCATGAAATGGCTCCTGAACCTATGTGAAAAATGTAACTAGATGTGCTTTTCTGGTCATCTACACTTCCAGCCCAATCACTATCTGTGTATCCAACTAAATCTGAACATTCTGAAATAGTATAAAATATGCCATACCTTTTTGTACCTTTAACATACCTCAGAATTCTCTTTGCTGCCTGCCAATGTGTTTCTTTTGGCTTCTCCATGAATCTGGAAATTAAACTAACAGCATACATTATGTATGGCCTAGTTGCAGTCAAATACGTGAGGCTGCCAACTATGCTCTTGTACACACTAGGGTCAAAATCTTTGTTGTTGTCCTCTTTGCTGAGTTTTAATCCCATCACTGTGGGAGTGATTGCTGCCTTGCTGTCCTGCATGTTAAATCTGCTCAAAACTTCATTTACATATTTTTCTTGTGAAATAAAAATTCCATTTTCATTTTGATCTACTTCTATTCCTAAGAAGTATCTCAGCAAACCCATGTCAGTCACCTCAAATTCTTCTTTCATGACTGATTTGAAATTTTCAATGAGGTAGTCATCATTACCTATAAAAATCACATCATCAACATATAACACAACAATTAAAATTTTACAGTCTTTTTCTTTGATGTAAACAGTGGGTTCTCCCTCACACTTCTCAAATCCGTTCTCCAGTAGATAGGAATCTATCCTACTGTACCACGCTCTTGGTGCTTGCTTTAGCCCATAAAGAGCTTTCTTCAATCTGCAGACTTTGTGCTCTTGGCCTTTCTTCTCATAGCCTAGAGGTTGCTCGATGTAAACCTCTTCCATTAATACTCCATTCAAGAATGCTGACTTCACGTCCATTTGGTAAACTTTCCATTTGTTTTGTGCTGCTATGGACAGCACTGCTCTTACTGTTTCCATTCTTGCAACTGGTGCGAAAGTCTCCTCATAATCTCTCCCATACTGCTGCTTGTATCCCTTGACAACAAGTCTTGCCTTATGCCTTTCTATCTTGCCTTCAACATTACTCTTGGTCTTGTAGACCCATTTAACTCCAATGACTTCTTTACCTTTTGGTAGATCAACTAAATCCCATGTCTTATTTCTTTCTATGGCATTCATCTCCTCATCCATAGCTTCTATCCATTTCTTATCTTTAATTGCATCTTCGAAATGAACAGAGTCATCAACATGACAATAGAAAGCAAATAAAGAATTCATTCCTTCATCATAAATATCACTTAAATTTCTGAATTTCTTACCTCTTTCATTCGGTGTGCAAGTGCTTGTAGATGCACTTGAATTTCCTCCTTGTGGTGTGCTTGGAGAAGCACTCTCATTTCTCCTCAAGGGTGTCTTTTGCTATTCTGTTGTTGGCGCTGCTGTTTGGGGATGTGCTTCAGCCAACTCCTCATCATCATCATCATGAGACAAACAATTTTTAACATTAACTGTTTTCTCTATGCTTCCATCCCAAGCTTCCTCTTCAATAAATTGAACATCTCTCCTCACAAAAAACTTCTTGGTGGATGGGATATATAACCTGTAAGCTTTGGATTCTTCACTGTATCCAATGAAAATACATTTCTCCCCTTTGTTGTCCAATTTCTTCCTTAGCTGATCTGGAATGTGTGCATAAGCCACACAACCAAAAACTTTCATGTGGGTGACTCCTTGCTTTCTCCTACTCCATGCTTCTTCTGGCACTTTGTTCATCACTGCTTTTGTAGGACATCTATTCAAAATATATACTGCACAATGTACAGCTTCAGCCCAATAATCATTTGGCAAATGCTTTGCCTTCAACATGCTCCTCGCCATATCCATTATTGTTCTGTTTTTCCTTTCAGCAACTCCATTTTGCTGCGGGGTGTACCTTGCTGTAAATTGCTTATGAATTCCATTTTCTCTGCAAAAACGTAAAAATTCTTTGGAGATATACTCACCTCCTCTGTCAGTTCTCAAAACCTTGATACGCAGCCCACTTTGATTTTCTACAAGTGCTTTGAAATTTTGGAATTTTTCAAACACTTCACTCTTATTCTTCAGAAAATAAACCCAAGCCTTTCTGGTAAAGTCATCAATAAATGTTAGAAAATATTGGCTGCCTGCAAGTGATGGAGCTTGCATCGGTCCACATAAATCTGAGTGGACAATTTCTAAGGGTGATTTTACCCTTATGCTTTTCCCAGTTGGAAAACTTTCTCTGTGTTGTTTTCCCAATATACAACCTTCACAAAGGCTGTCTGGCTTTTCTATCAATGGTAATCCTCTTACCATTCCTTTTCTACTCAACAAATTAAGACCTCCAAAGTTGAGATGTCCAAATCTCAAATGCCACAACCAATTTTCATCCTTTGGTACACTTTGGAGAGCCTCTTGTGTCACTGCTGCAATTACTTCTTTATTTTTCAGATCTGCCCTTATTCTGAGAGGGAACATCCTGTTCCTTGTCATCTTCACTTCAGCAATACAACGTTTGCTGGGTAATCTGTCCATGATGGTGCATACATCATTCTCAAAGAAAACATTGTAACCCTTCTGAACAAGCTGTCCAATACTCAAGAGATTACACTTCATTCCAGGAACATAATAGACATCTGCTATGGTTTTCTTTTCACCTTTCTTTGTAAATATTTTAACTTCTCCTTTTCCCATAACAGAAATTTTACTATCAGTCCCAAGCGTGACTTGTGACTGCACACTCTGATCTAAAGAAGAAAACGGGGCTATGTTTCCTGTCATATGGTTTCTGCAACCAGAATCTAGAAACCATATATCTTCACTGTTTGTTTCAGCCATATTACAAACTAACAACACATTATCTTGACTGATATTTTCTCTAGTGATATTTGCACTAGATCTATTACTCATATCATGCTGCTTTTTCTTATATTCATTTGCATAGTGCCCATATTTTTTACAATAATAACATTGGACATTGGATTTTTCATACCTTTGTCCTTGAGCATGATGTTGTCCACTTTGATGGCTGCTGCCATGGCCTTGGTTCTGATTTGGATTGCTGCCTCTTCCTTGAACGTTTGCTGGACTATTTCTTCCGCCTCTGTATTGGCTTCTGCCTCTTCATCTCTTGTTTCCTCTGCCTTGACCTCTTCCTCTTCCAAATGACATCTGGGTCTTGAAGGCTTGCTCTAGAGATGAGTTTTCATTTCTACTCAACCTCTACTCATGTGTTATCAGTGATACATGAAGTTCATCAACTGAAAAATTTGAGAGATCCTTTGTCTCTTCTATGGTGGTGACAATCACATCAAACTTTGAGGGTAGGCACCTCAATAGTTTCTCCACAATCCTCCTTTCTTCAAGAGTTTCTCCATGAGACCTTATCTGTGTGACCAAACCAATTTCTTGTGTGAAGAATGAGTCAATATTGTCTGACTCCTTCATACGCAGGTTCTCAAAATCTTTCCTCAACAACTGTAGTTTTGTTGTCTTCACTTTCTCCATGCCTTGATAGGCTGTCTTGAGAGTTTGCCATGCTTCTCTGGATGTATTGGCTGCTGCTATCCTCGGAAACACACTCTCATGCACTTCTTGATATAAAAATACAAGGGCTTTTGCGTCCTTCTTCTTATTGCTCTTCAACAACTCTTTCTCTGCCTGAGTTAATCCAATAAACTCTTCTTCATTTGCTGGCTCTTCAAATCCATATTCAACAAGTTCCCATAAATCATGTGAGGCAAACACGGCTCTCATGGTTATTTCCCAGTAGTCATAATTTTTCCCATTGAACTGTGGGAGCTGGGTATTAAACATACCCACACTGGTGCTGGCCATTCTTGCAATACTTGACTGTAAAAAAAATCACTTAATTGTCTTCAGTAACTACACAAAAAACTAATCTGAAAAATACCTTGACAGCGTTTTCGCTATGCTAGATAATCTGCTGCAGCAACAAATCTTCTTTCAGCTTCTTTGATGTCTTCAAAGAGCCTGGACAAGCTCTGATACCATGTTAGGAATTTCTGGTTATTCCAAACAAAATACAGTGGAAAAATCCTCTGTTTCCATTGTTCAGAATTTTCTGATAAATTCCGAAACAACAAAAATATGAACAGAGAGTAATACTTTGTTTTCTGATAATTCAAAAACACAAGAACAGAGCATAAAATAATACTCTACTTTGCCTCAGGATCAAAAACTGATCAAAATAATACTTTGTCTTTGACGCAGAAAAATACTCTGTTTTTAACTCAGAAAAACAGAAAAATTCGTTCTCTGGAAACGGTGTTGCAGCAACACAGTTTTTTTCAGTTGCTGTTCGTGGTGTTGCAGCAACGTAAATTTTTGACGTCAAGTATTTTTCGACTTACGGTGTAACAGCAACAGGAAATTTTTGACAAGATAACTTTTGGTGTAACAGCAACGCACAGAAAGAAACTTCTATTTATGAAAATAAACCAACAGATAAAACTAAGTCTTCCTCACGTAGAGGGATCTTCACAAAATATTATGCTAAATAGCATCTTCCTCTTGACAGAGGGATTACAACAGGAACGCTTCAGTTCCACAAAACAACTATCTCAGAAAATTTCAGCACTGCTGTGCAATACAAAAAAAACTCACTTGTTCTACACTGCTGTGTGTTACAAAAGGACTTTCAATCTATTTCATCTATATATTTCTACACTGCTGTGTCTGCATTTTATAGTGCGAGAAAGGGTCTTCACCGCCTTAACTTGCTGATAGAGTTTCTGCTACTCATGATTAACAGATTTGATCTTTTGTTGTATTTCTTGAGTCGGTGGTGATGAAATCTATGGTTGATAAATGCTACGCCGGCTCGAGGCTGGTTCTTTTCTCTTTCAGTTGTTCTGCTCATTAATATGGTTGTTGAGAAGTAATGATGTAGTGTTGTATCTGATCTTCATCCTTCGGGAACTCAAAAATAATTAAAGAGTGAAAAGATGGTAATGGCGGTGACTTAAAAGATCGGGAGAAAATGTGGGGCGCCGGATCACGACAAATGAATAAAGTAGCTGCTGTTGTTCTGTTCACTGCAGTTGAAATTATAATTTCAACAATTTGGTTTGAAGAAAAATCAGTTGTGGATGAATAGAATTTTGTGCTTTTTTAATTTTTAATTTCACTAGAATTTTTTGCTTTTTCAACTTTTAATTTGGCTGCACTGATTTTTTTATTATAAATTCCAGGACAAGATTTCACAAATTTAGCCTTCTTCGGCATCAACCCAACAGCTTACTCTCTAAATTCCATTTCGCTAGAATTTTGTGCTTTTTCAACTTTTAATTTGGCTTACTATGCGTTAGCTTCTTCTCTATACATGGGGAAATCGATAGTATTTACAGGCATTTTAAATGATGTTCAATAAAAAATCCGGGTATTTCAAGTCTATACTCTAAATTACAAAAGTTCATAATTCTAAATTTAATCCACATTTTATAATTTATATTGACCTTTCATATTCTTTAATGTTTTTAAAACATCTTTAATACACACTACTCCAGCTACATCGAATTACAGAGTTTCTGCATATTTAATGTTAAAACTCAACCAACCACCCATGCCTATTGAATATTTTATCTGTATTTCAGATTTTATGCATATTTTGATAATTTAATTACATACCGTTCCTTGCAGAGATGACGTAGCAGGTCAAAACCTATTTAGGATTTTCTACAATGAAGTAGTCACATTTCATGTATATATCTCGGCTCTTTTTTATTTAAATATCCTAAGCCAATTAAAATTTTGGATTTTTTTCTTGATCTTTATTTTTCAATTCTTGGGCTTTTGTTTTGCATGATATCTATTTTGCATCGTCATGGTTTTTGTATTTTGCATTCTCATGGTTTTATGGAATATGATATTGTATTTCAGGGGTCTTTAAAACACTTGCGAGCTGCTTGCATATCAAAAATGGATCCTGCAAGTCTGGTAGTATGATGTTCAGGCAATTATTTTCATTCGAAATTACTTATAAGAGTTGTTCCTAACGTTGACGATATATACTGGCAGTGTTTCTTTCCCTAGTATATATTAGAGTTGATCAAAACAGCACTTTTTGTTGTAAACTCTGCATATGATACAACACAGGTAAATAAAATCTCTGGAGAATTTCTCACTGTTTTATTTTATTCTGCACCATATAACAATGGGATGTGATATCATATCTTCTATGGCTGGCAATTTGTTTTCTACAGGTTGCAAATATTTGGGTGCTTGTTTCAGCAGATCCCAGCGGTAGTTGGGAGAATTGCAAGATGAATATAACTACCTGCGCTCCATGGCAATTGAAAATAATGGAAGGTTATTCTTTGAATGAATATGTATTTTTTTGGAAGGTTACTCTTTGAATGAATATTTAACTTTTTATTATATATTTTAAGGATAATATTAGAAGTGTTGAATTTATATTAATGGTAGATTTAGAAAATATTTTAGAGTTTGATAATCTAGAAAGTTCAAACAATTATTTAATGTACCTTCATTCCAAAATATACCCAAAATCTATAATAAACGTAGAAATAAACTTTCATAACAATAATAACTAATCACAACATAACTAACATATAACAGGATTCAGAAACGATACGATATGTGCATTAACACCCATGTTTGACTCATGCAACGGAGGGTTGTTTATCGATTCCTGCTATGCACACTGTCAAACAAACGTATAGGATCTGTGGCACACACCAAGTTCTCCAAAATTAAATTCAAAGGTGCCCCATTATCTGCCATTTTCCGAATAATGTTCCAAAGATTTTCTCTTGAAGGTTCAAGTTGATATACATGTGTATATGTTTTTGTTTTGTGACAGACCATTGCAGAAGATGTTGGTGATTGGTTTTTCAATCACAATGTTGTCAAGTATATTGCTTCAGATGGTCCCCACCCTTGTGGTTCCACTTCCAACAACTTTCATCTTTAGAGTTTATTTATTTACCATTACCTGATAATGCAGAGCATTATCTTTGTTATCATTTATCTGCACTTCTCTTTAACAATTCAATTTAAGTTATCGTTTTAATAGCAACTTGGAACTTCTCTTTAACAGTTCAATTTAAGCTATCGTTTTAATAGCAACTTGGAAGTGTCTTCTTCATAGATGAAGAAAAACATGTTAAATTAGAAATATTGATTTTGACCTATGTTTTTAATTACGACGTAAGGCGTTCCCTTTGAAATCAACTATCCTACCTACCTCCGTGTCATCATCTGTACCATTAAATATTTTGAATTGCATGACGGTTGCGCTGGTGAGTCAAGCGTGTCTGTTTCAATTGCTCTGGTAGTTACTCTGGAAGGTGGAACTTATGCGCTCGGGCTTGTTGCATGTACTCAGTGTGCTTGAGATGGGCAATTTTTCAGCAAGAAAACAAGGCATTTGAGACTACCTTGTTTGTATCTGTAGGCTGTCTCCATGTTGGAGGGAAATTTATAATCTTTCCCGAGGTGGATGTCCTCTCCCGCAATCCTGATGCTCTCCAGTTCCCTCTGATTGTGTAGTCAGGCAGTACGGATAGGAAATCCATCTCTCTGGTTCAGTGATTGACTACTTGACTTCGAGGCCCGTAGATTTCAGAGCTCTTGTCTAATGATGCTATGCTATCTTAATACGATGCGAATGTTAAGAAATCCAGACTGCGCAAAGAAACCCTGAATGAAGAAGCCAGAGAAAATCCGCATCACTATCCTTTCTTGTCGGACCGCTTAGTGGGGTTGCGTTATTTGGTTTGAAGAAAAACCAGTTGTGGATGAATAGGATTTTGTGCTTTTTTAATTTTTAATTTCGCTAGAATTTTGTACTTTTTCAACTTTTAATTTGGCTACACTGATTTTTTTATTATAAATTCCAGGACAAGTTTTCACAAATTTAGCCTTCTTCGGCATCAACCCAACAACTTACTCTCTAAATTCCATTTCGCTAGAATTTTGTGCTTTTTCAACTTTTAATTTGGCTGGACTGACTTTTTTAATATAAATTCCAGGACAAGTTTTCACAAATTTAGCCTTTTTCAGCGTCAACCCAGCAGGTTACTCTCTAAATTCCTGGCTTTTTTTGCTTTGTGATGGTTGTTTTCGACTATTTTGTTTTATTTATACAAAATATATTTGTTGCTGGATATTTATTTTAGATTATTGGACAATATTTAATTACTTGAAAAAGAGTACGTATCGAGGCCACCAAGAGGCACTGCTGGGGTAATAGGCAAGAGCCCGCTGCAAAATGCATCGAGGAGGGGAAGGCGGACGATGCCAAAGCCGTTCCGTTTCAGGTGTTGTGGCGCCCTTCATTCGAGTGGAAAGATTTTTTACCCCGTGGGAATAGAACCTGCGACGTCGACTCGAAGGCCGGTGAGCGGAACTTAAAGGGGAAAGAGCGTGAGGAAGAGCGATTCTCGTCGGATGCGAGTATGGAGGGAGATAGAATGTTGGATCTGAATTTACCGTTGGAGATGGTGCCACTGTGATGACATTGGGTTGTTGTGAAAAAATAGATTTAATCAGACATCATAGCCTCTAATCTTCTTGTAAACTCTATCATTAAAAACGTAATAAAAATTCATTTTTTGTTTAATGTTTCCTACATGTATAATTACATTAAATTGCTAATATCAATTTAGTTTTGTTAACATGGATTATTATCTTTAATTGTGAGTAAATTGTCGATTCCTTCCTGAAGAATGTTGATATTTGCATGTCTAAACGTGTTCAGGTCGAGGCCAATTGAAAATAAGTAAATTAACAATGGTTTCTCAAGTTGCAAAGTATACGAACAGAAAATTTGTGAAAATTATTTTGAAAAATTAAATTACTAAATACGAATACTCTTATACTCTTATGAGAAAATTATATGAATATTCTTATATAAAGATAAGATGGATATAGATCTTTATCTAGATTTTTTTTAAATGTTAAATTGTTTTTGATATATTTAAAAATTAAGATATCATGATTTGTTCTATTTCTTATTTTATGTGATATTAGTGGTTTGTTTTATTTTTTAGCGTTATTTATATAGTTGGACAACATGTTATCATGTTGGACTGGACAACATGTTATCATGTTGGACAACATGTTATCATGTTGGACAACCTATTATCAGGTTGGACAACATGTTATTTTGATTGGAAAATTGATTTTCAAACATATATATTGAGTTTTCATCTAAAATCATTTATTTTTTGGGTTATTCTTTGATGTTGTTTAGTCAACATCAATCAACATTCATTTTAGAAAAAGTTAAAAGTAATTGCTAATTACAACATAAGGCGTTTCTCTCTTAAACAAACTCCCCTCGTCATCATTCATTTTTAGGGTTATTCTTTGATCTTGTTTAGTCAACATCAGTCAACATCAATCAACATACATTTTAGAAAAAGTTAAAAGTAATTGCTAATTACACCATAAGGTGTTTCTCTCTTAAACAAACTCCCCTAGGTGCACACCTGTCATCGCTCTTTCTCGTTTGATCCATCGTTAGACGATTGTTTCATATTTTACTTCATTTTTTAGTTATTGCCTTATTTGGTTTATGCATGTTTCTTTTTGGTGGAGGATTTAAGATATTCTCTGGAACAAGGTAGTTTGTTGAGCGAATTTTTTATAACAAACTGTAGGTGACAGCACAATTTTTTGATCGAATTTTTTATAAAAAACTGTAGGTGACAGCAGTTTACTGATGTTATATTTTACAAGAAATAGATAAATAGATAGCAGACTGATTAATGCTTTTTGATCTTTTGCATGATTCTTTTTGGTGGGTTTTGGTTGGCGGAGGATTTAAGATACAATCTCTGGAACTAGGAATTTTTTTAGCGATTTTTTATAACCAACTGTAGGTGACAACACTAATAGTTTACTCTCTTTCTACTCTCTTGGATGTTATACTATACAAGAGATAGATAGATAGCTTCTTCGTTGAATTTCTTGATCAACATTGTGATGTAACCATGATAATGTACTACTTTTTATATCAATAGAAAGAAAGCCTTTTTTTCTTCCGCAGAAAAGAAAAAGTGTATTTTGCAAATTATTGAACAGACATTTTACAAACACGTCCTAATTAGATGCCACACATTATTCATATGAGGCAGGGAAGGAACTGGTGGATCAAAAGGAGTCCATCTAAATATCTAGCGGTTACCGTTAAGTGGACTTGCATATGTACCATAAGATCCCACTTTTTCCAGGGTAGTCAACCTCTACATACACACATTCTCTAAGCCCCTGCCATAAGGCATTACAGACAGGTGTAGTGTTGTAGCAGTAATAGTTTCCCAGAATCAGTTTAATAGCCCTAGTGGCCTCCCTAGCATGGTAATGAGGAATTGTGGAGAACAGATGATGAGTCACATGGGTGTCGATTATGTGATGGAATACATGATTCAACATTCCGTAATCCCTGTCAATTGTTGACAGTGCACCTCTCATCCATTGCCACTCTGGTCCGTCATAATGGGGAAGCGCCGGATGCATGTGCTGCAGGTAGCACCAGGAATGTATTCACAATCACGAGTGGAATGTTGTATACTTTTATGGCCCAAGAAAATCCATAAACATAGGCCAAGAGGTACAGAGTATAAGCCACTCCGACTAAGCATTGTCACTAACCATTATCTGCAATCTCTCTCGTTTGCTATAAATTGGGGAATATGGATCAAAGTGGCAGCCAAATCACGGATACTTCCTTCCCGAAGAAGTGAATGTGAGATACAAGGGCCACCCCACGGTGAGGTAAATTGCTATCATCAACAACCTTCCCGGCGGGTTACATACCAAACTGTAAGTCAACTTTATCATATCATTCTTTGTCCGGGGAACAAAAGCTTCATCTCGTTCTAAACTCCCAGTGTTGCTATGATGCCAGATACTTCCTTCTTGAAGAATTGAATGTGAGATACAATGGCCATCCCACGGTGAGGTAAATTGCTATCATCAACAACCTTCCCGGTGGGTTAGATACGAAGCCTATAAGTCAATTTTATCATATCATTCTTTGTAAGGGGAACAAAAGATTCATCTCGTTCTAAACTCCCAGTGTTGCTATGATGCCTTCGTTGACTGTACTTCCACGAGAAATATGGTACAAGAAGCCATGAATGTAGTATAAGTCCCGCTATATCATCCACAAAAGAGTACTCAGTAAATGCATGATGCCCACATTCATATGCTATAACCCATATACCAAACAGAACGCACCCCTGAACTACCCAATAACCAAACCAGGGTGCCCATCCAAGCAATCCAGGCCCTGTGAAATAATAGGTGGTTTTGGAACAAAATCTTCTTCTTTTTCTAAACTCCCGGTGTTGCTATGATGCCAGATACTTCCTTCCCGAAGAATTGAATGTGAGATACAACGGCCACCCCACGGTGAGGTAAATTACTATCATCAACAACCTTCCTGGCGGGTTAGATACCAAACTGTAAGTCAACTTTATCATGTCATTCTTTGTCTAGGGAACAAAAGCTTCATCTTGTTCTAAACTCCCAGTGTTGCTATGATGCCTTCGATGACTGTACTTCCACAAGAAATATGGTACAAGAAGCCATGAATGTAGTATAAGTCCCAATGTATCATCCTCAAAAGAGTACTCGCTAAATGCATGATGCCCACATTCATATGCTATAACCCATATACCAAACAGAACGCACCCCTGAACTGCCTAGTAACCAAACCAGGGTGCCCATCCAAGCAATCCAGGCCCTGTGAAATAATAGGTGGTTGTGGAATACAACAGAAGCGCAACAATAAGAAGTTCGTATCCTAGATATGAGAATGATGTGAGCAGTGATATGTTGAAGCAAGAGGTGGAATGGCTTTCTTCAATTCTCCCAATGTAAGCAATGGCTTTCCACAAGGATCTCGCTCCATTATATCTTTCCTAGCAGGCAAGGCCGTCCTTTCACCAGCCCACTTTGTAGCTTACAAGTCTCTACAAAGTATTATGGCACAGGCTGCAATGCGTGCATACATATAGTAGAGGTCACTTCGTACATATATCATGGCCTACAAGGTGCATATAGAGAATATAATTCATTAAACTGATGTGCAATTTCTTCATATAAACTGATGTGCAATTTCCGCAATTTTTGCTTTGATATTAAATGGTATGTACCACTAATTTCCATGTCAAGCTGCGTATAGAGAATATAATTCATTAAACTGATGTGCAATTTCTTCATATAAACTGATGTGCAATTTATTCTTTGCTATTAAATGGTATGTACTATTAATTTCCCAACTCTGATCACAACAATTGTCCATGGCCCTGAAGAAGAGATAGAACTTTGGACTGTAGACCTCACTTTGAGCCTCCACTACCAGAAACTGTCCTAGGAAACTACACAACAGGAATACTTCAGGGAACCTAAGTGAAGGATGATATATCCTTCTAGGGGATTTATGCTAGTCAATATTTTGGATTAAATCATACTCGTGAATGAATGTGAATGCAGTTGCTCAAGCATCCTAATCTAGCTTCAAGCTCTTCTAAGAGATCTGGGTTGTTTACAATATACTTCGGAGAGCTAGCAGAATCAATTTGGAAGGATGCAAAATATCTGAATGTGGTTGGAGGCTTAAGGCCACTGGAAAGTATGCATTCAATCAGTCCTTGCTTCTGTCCATGCAAGTATATGTTTGAAGGACCAGATGCGCCAGAGTTATGCATCTCCCTTACATTTGCTACACCTGTGTACAACAAAGATCAAATGCACTGTTTTTCCACCTCTGTTCTTGAATTGTTGTCCTCAGAATCTTCAAAATCTCGCTGAAATCTCTATCACTCTGTCCAAAACCAGAAAAATAATGACATGGATCTCTTGTCAGAGGCCCTAATCTGGTCTTTGTCGTCTGAGGGAACATGTCAATAGTTAATATGGTTTCAAGTTCGAGTTTGACCAGAATTATCAGCAAGGGATCAATTTTGGATCAAGCTCATGTTAATTCAAGTATATGACCCCTCCTATGTCTTGTTTCTACTTCTACGATCATTGCTGATCGAGAGCTTACATATAAATAATGTGTTTTTGGTTGAAATTTTTGCCGTTAATTTGTTTTGGCGTGAAGAGTTCAGAACTTCCCAACATACCTTACAGGAATACTGAGTTGACAAACACAAATGGTAAACAATCAAGAAAAGAAAGAAAGACTTTTTGGACGCTATAACAAAAAGATTGCACGGCCAACAACAAAAACAAGGCATGTATGTGCTTGTACTTCTGAGACATATAAGGAAGCTTCAAGTGGAAAACTACTCAATAATATATAAACTTAAATAATTGATGATGTTTCAATGATTAGAATTTTTTTTAATGTTTTTTTGTCTAATAATTTTTAGGTATTTAATATGTTAGTATTCATTTATCAATGATCAATTTTTTTTTATATGTTTTGTCCAGTAATTTTTAGGTATTTAATAGGTTAGTATTCATTTTAAATTTAGATTTATTTAAAATGGAGTAGAGAAATGCAATTTGTTAATTGAAATTTAGGATGCAAATCATTTTGATACCTGGAAAAGAGTGAAATGGATAAAAAAAAAGGATAAGTAGAGGGCGATTGAACCAAAAAAGTTTATTTGTTGGCAGCACAGTTGGGGTTTCCTTTAACTACAACATGCCTACCTTGAAGTCTGTTATTATAACTTGTAGCTTTGTTCCTACTAACAAAATTATCTGTGTATTTTGGAGATAAAATGACATAAAACCCAAAGAATTCAACCAAAAAAATTGTCATGATTATTAACTCCCATTATTAATATTTCAGTGTCATAATAGTCCAAGATTTTTGTGCACTTACAACTAAGGGAACTAAAGAGAGCTAAAAGAATGAATACCACCATGCTCACAGAAATAAATCCAACCAAAAAGAGGATGTTAGATTAAACAATAGCAAAAACGCCTTTTAAGAATATGCAGATTGAAGCCATTGGAAGCAGAGACAAAGTGTTGAAGACTTACTATACACATTGAGAAGCAAAAAGATTACGGGAAAAGCTCACAATGGAGGACTGTATATAACCCTTTTTAACCTTTCTTAGTTCCTCTTTTCTTGTTTCCCTTATTCATCTTACTAACGAGGACAACATTCTACTCCTCCTCAATACCTGCAATAGTATCCAGTATTGTCTCCTTCTAGTTGAAGTCATTCCATAGCCTGCTAAAAATGGGAAGTTTTTTTTTGGTCAGATAGCCAAAAAGTTTCCAAAAGAAACAAGACTTATTTAATGCAATGGGCATTGGGTACTAGCTCTTTACCCTTCACCTACTAATTATCATCTTCAATGATTCTTTATATGTCACAATGCTTCTCAAATTTATCTCTTACGACGTTTCCTTTGCAACATCTGATGCAAATGCTAGTTACATTTCAATGTTGGTTAGGTTACGTCTATGAATTTTCGATAACTTGAAACTTGAAGTTGCAAGCTGTAAAGCAAAAGCCAATAAACATTTTAGATTTGGTTGTCCGTTATGGGATTTTGCAGAACAGACCAATCATGAAGTTGGAAGTTGTGAAATTGCAAGGTGGAGACAATGAGAGTGAAAGTTGGTCGTATGGTTAAAGGATTGAGTGTGCGACAAATTACACTTTCTGCAGCACACTTATGTCCACAGAAGCGATATCTATGCACGTTCTGTGTTTGTCTTTTCGGTACCACGTCCATTCCACGAAAACACGACTTGTCGTCATTACCATGGCTCCTTTCTCCAATATTTCGCTTGTTTTCTTTGGTGAAGTCAAATTTGATTTGACAGGCCAACCCACCACGAAGAAATTCCAAATTCCAGTGACCTGTCAGGCACGCTAAAATATATTTTTTGGGGGAAGAAGGATGTCTAATCAGCATAGCATCATGTATTCGTTATTTTTCATAAAGGTGGGTTTTGGTATTATTTGGTAGATGTTGCGTGAAATATTTTACCGTTTATTATGGGAGAGGTTGTAGTGGTGTAAAAAATCAATAATAAAAAAATATTACAATTTTAAATATTTTGATTTAGTCAAATTTTATAAAAATAAAAATAAATTAAATTAAAATTAAAGTTATATAAAGAATATTTAGAGGATTTATATTTTTTTTTTTGTGAAATTTTGCACTAAAAAGAGAAATTTTTATTTTCAGAAATTTGATTTTTTTTCACATTTATAAATCAGGAATTAAGATAGATCTACTTTAATAATATGATAAATATTCTTTGAAAAGAAAATTATAATAGACATATCGCATTAAAATAAATTAAAATATTATTTATTCATATTTATAATCAATATATTCCATTACTTCATAATAAGTATATAAAAATTTAAATACAAAAAAAGTGGAAAAAATATAAAATAGGTGAAAGGAAAAGAAAATGCTAAAAACATATACAAGTGCATTACCAAATTTTAGTAAAATTAAAATTATAAAGGTGTATTAGAGATAAATTTATATAATTATAAATAATGTTATTAAAAAATAGCATAAATGCATATTAACTTTGAATCAATAGCAATAAAATCTCTCAAATACAATTTTCTTTTTAAGTTTTGCACCAAAAAGTAGTAAATGCCAAGTTGAGATATCTCTATGTTGGTGGAAGAAAAGTTAATATATGTTATTGAAAATTCATATTGTATTTGAGATTTTGATAACTAAATTCAATTATCAATATTTATTAAGTGGATAGTGAGGTATTAACTTCCATTTCTCTTTAGGTGTTTAATGATTAATGTTATTTTTCCAAATTTACAAATAGTCTTAGATCTCTAACTTTTATCAAATGTAATAGATATTTTTTCCATTAATTTAATTTCTATTTAATTATTTTATCATTAATATTATTTCTTGAAATCTTAGTGCTACTTTCATATCTTTCTCTTTTAACTTTAATAATATTTGCAAATAAAATGAGTATTCCATAATATCATCCCTTAAAGTTCACATTAAATCATATCGGGTTAAATAACATTTTAACTTAAGGTCATACTAATTCTTTATTATGATATATTTTTAATCAAATTAAGAATATAATAACTTTCTGAATAAGTTAAAAACTTATATATAATATATATTTTTCCGTAAAAATTCAAGGAGATATTGTGATGTGATAAGTACTTTAAGGAAAAAAGAAATTAAGATAAAATTGTGATATAAGCACTTTAAGGAAAAATGAAATTAAGATATTAAATCAGCTACTCTCATATCAAAAATTAAAAATATGAAAATAAATATACTTGTTAAAAATTAAAACTAATTCTCATCAGGTTCAAAAAAAAATAAAAACGTTATTCAATTTCCAAACACCATAAAACCCTTATGAATCCAAAAACATTGAAAATAAAAGCACATTCTCTTAAATTGTATAATATATAACTCAATTAAATCTTTTTATTTATATCTAGGTATGTACGGATTAATTTTATTTCTTAAAATTTTTACACAAATTCATGTCTTTTTCTTTCAAATTCAACAATATTTAAAAAATATATATTATTCCATAATATCATCCCTTAAATTTCAATAATATCATCCCTTAAATTTCACTTTTTATCATGTTTTATTAAGTAAAATTTAATCTTAACCTGATATCAACACTTTATTGTCATATCTTTTTAATCAAAAGTACTAATATTTTTTTAATTAAGGTAATTTTTTTTTTAATTAAGATTTAATCTTAACCTGATATCAACACTTTATTGTCATATCTTTTTAATCAAAAGTACTAATATTTTTTTAATTAAGGTAATTTTTTTTTTTAATTAAGGTAAAAGATTATAATATACGTGTACATTTATATTATTGCATCAAATTGTGAGAAATTGAGATGCGATAAACAATTTAGGGAAAAAAGAAATTAAGATTATTCCATAAAATTATTACTTAAATTTTTTACATTAAAATCATGCCGTGTTAAGTAACATTTAACTTTAATTTGAGAATTTTTATTTTTTACATCTTTTTTAGTTAAATTAAAACAATAATAAACTTTTATCATCATAATGATGATAAAAGTTTATAGTATATATATAGGTATATATTATTATATTAAAATTGAAGGAAAAATTGTGATGTTATATAAAATTTAGAGAAAAATGAAATTAATGTTATAAATAGCCAATAAACCATAATTTAGAAAATAAAAATTGTCACTTTAGTTTTAATAATGAGGAAGATAAATATACATTGTTAAAATTAAAATAAATTCTAATGAGCTCCAATGTGAAAAAAGTGCTAGTCAATTTCCAAAACACCATGGTATGAAAGGGACTATCACCTTACCCTTCGTAATAAGATTGAAAATGAAAAGCACTTTCTCTTAAGTTGTTTAACATATACCTAAATTAATCTTAGTTCTTGAAATTTTACAATTATTTTCAGATATTTCACTTCTGCCAATTGTATTTGAGTTTTTTAGAATTAATTTTATTTATATTTTACTATTTTATGATTATTTTTAACAACACCATCCACCTCATAGCCCATGTTATGGGTAGAAGAAGGTATTGCTATCATAAGCCTAACCTCCAAAGTCCTGCCATGGAAATGGGGTCTTAAAATTTTGTCATTTTTCAAACTCCTCGAAACTTACAATAAACATTGCCATTTGCATCTATCTCATCTAGAGCTTTCCAACAATATATTTTTTTTTCAAAAACTGATGTCTTGGTCACAAGATATGGCTGTTCGAAGTGAGGCTATTAAGTTCTTGCCACATCAACATTTTGCTACCATGTGGAACCCACATGACAACCGTCAAATCTACAGGGGAGATCAATGTCATCATACCTATCCATGTGGCATTTCCACATCACCATATGATGGTCCCTGCAAGTCCACCTCTTTAGCATTGCAATTAGAGTTTTATGTTATAAGGTTTGTGACACATTCATATATATATCTATATATATATATATATATATATATATATATATATATATATATATATATATATATATATATATATATATATATATATATATATATATATCTGTGTGTGTGTGTGTGTGTGTATGTGTATGTGCATGTACATGTATATGTATATACCCCCCGGTCAATCAACAACCTTCATTCAGTAGAAGGAATGACGACTTAGATTATAATGAGGAACCCCCCCCCCCCCCCTTCCGCACTTCTTAGATCAACGGTGGGAATTTGCCCAAGTGAGATTGATAGAAAGAGAGGTGTTCCCCCCATGGGGTACGAAGAGAAGGTGAGGTCCCTTATCAGTGTTCCACCCCTTCCAAAACCTTGTTTCCTTATGTTTCTCTGAGCGAGATGGATATGTCCACGTTAATAAATGGGAGGGCTCTCCATATTGACGCTTGTCAACCTCATCACTATCCTGACAGGCACAGGGATGGTTCTCTCGAGATGACATCAGCCCTAGATGATGTCATGTTGATGTCATCCCACCCACATGCCCTCGTCTAAGAGCATCATGTGTCACCCATTTTTGAAACTTTTTACCCTTTGCTATGGTTGATTTCAACTACCATGTGGCACACCACTGTGGCACCATATCAACATGATTCCACATCCTCACTCCACCTAAGCTAGGTCCCTTTGGCCCCAACACTTGGTACAAAGTGACAATCCCTTGTTATGAAGACTTAGCCATTTTTAGGTGGAGTCAACATTCAACGACCATGTAATCTCACCCTTCCTCATTACATAGTCGAGACATAAAACTCCCACGATCTTGAGACTACAAGGTATAAGACACAATTCCTTTACTATTATATGTCGAGGATATTCCCATCTCCCTAGCCATTAATCTCGACCCTTTTTCCTTCATCCACACTACATGCAACCTCGAGGTATGAGACCCCAAGGTACCAAGATGACATCTTTTTGACATCCCCCGGCTCCATCTCGAATGCTAACATGCACTTTGCATGGGATTTTACACAGCTTGGCTGTAACAAGACAAACATTCTCTCATTTATTAACAGACCATGTTCTGTCTCCTAGCTCTGTTGCTCAAGGAAACTATCCTTCCTACGTTTTGAATTATATATGATTTTGTGTGGGTCAAGACCTCTCCCAACTCTACCTCACTTCCTATCCCTTCTTAGTTTTACTTGTGAATATATATATATATGAGTTAAGGCTTTCTCGACAGAACCATTGTGGCTTATCTCTCCTAAGATTGAACAAACATAATGCCCCAATATCATATGTATATATCTATATTTAAATATGTCCATTCCTCTTGAGCTTAAACAATGCTTGACAAAATTTCCTATATATTTATAAATAATCCTATCCCTTCTGAGATTTACACACATACACACACATATATAACATGAATTCCCTTAACACTTAGTTGAATATGCATTATTATTCCTTACTTTACCACTTTTGATGGATTACTTAGCCTAGCTCATAGGAATCAAGACTTAAAACTTCACGGCCTCATAGTCTATGACCTCTCCACACTGGTATAGCCACCCTTAGCAATAAATTAAACACAACCACACACCTATGCATGTATATATGCATATAAACATATAAGGACATGATTTCTTTGAATTTATCTCAATTACATAGACCATTCATAGTGCAAGCCACTCATAGAACAAAAAAAATCATTACATATCTAACTAGTGACAATAGAGGTTATGCATATCCCTCACACCACAACAATGAATAGACATCCATTTATTTTCACATAAGAGGCATACATTCCTCATGATAATACATGCATTTTGTTAGCAATAATAGGCATATACATTGCATCCATTTACACAAGAACATGAATAAGAAACTTATCTTTTATTGTAGATGGAAACTAATATTGGGACTTTGACTCTCCACCCAACCTTACATTGGCTAGATTACAATATTTATTGTAGCCATCCATCCCTAAGATAGGTTCAGAACTTGAGGAGGAGTTCTCAAAGGAATAAACCAACACTGTAATCCAACTGCAAGCCATAGTCCATTGAGTATTGTTGTTTCATCCATTTTTTTACTATGTGCATCCACAACCTAGCTTTGACCGGTGAACTCTTCCTCCTCCCACATTATGCCATCATTCTATATTTCCCCAACTTTGTTTCACACACTCGGATGATTGAGGTTATTGTATTGTTTCCCAAAATTGTCTCTCTATTTATGTACAATGTTTTTCTCCTATCCCCTCTAGTATTTTCTATCTCTCCTCTAGTTCCTATATGATTCCCAACTTCTCGCCGCATTTTTCCCATGCTATTCCAGTTATCTTACCCATGCTTCCTCCTCATGTCCTTTTTTTCTTATCCAATGACATTAATTTGGCTTGTTGAATTTCCCAACACAATCCATGAGACAAGAAAAGGGGTATGGGCATGTCCTCCATTGAGGAAGCTTATAATATTCCTCAAATCATCCTTTAATTTCATTAAGTGCTCATTAAATCAAACCTGCCAACCAATGGTTGTCACTAAATTAGCATTTTCACCAATTTCCCAAGCAATCTCCTCAAGGAAATTGAAATTATGTCATTATTCTCAATTAGTTCATTTGTATTACATTTCCACAAATTTAACTACAATATATTTATAAATGTTTACAAGAGAAATTTTACCAAAAGGGTTGTCGCAAACTTGACCCACTTAGAGGAACACCATCATGGAAAATTTTAGTGGCGAATGTTTGCCCTTTGGCGAAATTAATTGTTAGCTTTATAAACACGACTCATTTACAATCATACTTTACATACACAAGCTTGATGGGTATAATACTCCATTAAATCAACCACTTTCTTTGTGGTTCTTAATGCTTCGTGATATGCCTTATCTAGCTTGATAACTTGCTTTTCGAAGTGTTTCCACCTCCATTGTCCCACATTGTTCTCCAATGTCCACATTGTTCTCCAATGTTCTCAATGCTCCATTAGAAAATAGTCTAGGTTTATTGTTTTCCAGGAAAAATCCAGCGTGAAACAGATCCAAATTAGCATGCCCGTGACTCTCTAAAACTGAAATTTCCATTTTTCCTTGGAATCCCCTTCTCAATTTACAAGTCTTTCTAGCGATCCCATTCATCTTCCTTACCTCAAAAAATTCCAGTAAACCAAGGAAATTCTCTACCTTAAGATATTCATATTCATCATGACATACTTCGTGGAAATCAATGGAAATTAGTGGTTCTAGAGTCATCACAATGGCCCGTTTCTTGAATTTCTCAACTTTAGTACATTATTTCACACTCAATTTTATTTAATGCAGCTACTATTTGACTTGCGACTAGCCTCACACATTCTTGCTAGGAATTCTAAATCTTTTCCTACATCATAGGCATACAAATTTTCATGAGACTCATCATAATAAAATTTGAAACAATTTAAAACATACCACGTTAATAGATTTATCGATGAGAAGAACCCTGCAACTTTATTTCACTTCCTATCGCAACAAAACCAAATTAGTCCATAAATTCAAATTATTATGATTCAAAACTTGAGGCAAAACTAACTCATAGTCATAGTTAAGAATTTCATTGAATTAAATAGTTGAGACTTATAACTAGTTCTCTCTTTCTTCTTTGATCCACACATACTAATTCCTCTTCCAAACCTGACTAGCACTTAGCAATGATGACATTGCTCCATGCATTATTTTACTCACATGCACTGGATTGGTTGTGAAACCCAACAAGCATCCAGTAGGGATATTGTTTGGTCAATTTAGTGTCCTAAATTTCTCTACATAAATTATCAATCTGAGTATCGTAAACTGATGAAGTGTAGTGCATTGTTTGTGCTAGCTAACCCTTCTTACTTCGTTGTTTTTATGTTTTATTTTGTTTTGGGAGTTTTTGGTCTTTTAATTCCTAATGATTTATAATGTAAATTATCAAAACTAAATCTAACTTTCTTAAAGACTGCTCAAAATCTAAAAATGAAAACAAAGCTAAGAAAGAAATGAAAATAGAGCTAAGAAAATATGGAAACAAAGCTAAGAAAGAAATGAAAACAAAGTTTCTATTCTTATTTTACCATTATTTCCAAATCATGAATTAAAATTGAAAGTGAAATTTTCAATTGATGTCGAACTAATTACAGAAATAAAACTAAATGAAATACTTGGTTACTTTGCGTCTCAATTTTGGGAGAAAGTTTCCTTGGGATGACATTTAAGTAATTCTATGCTTCATTAATCTAAGAGAAAGCAAATACAAAGATGCAGAAATAACTCATTGCATAGATGAAATGTTCAACCACTTAGTTAAGGATGAATTATCAACTTGAAGGGTTTTCCATAAACATTCATTAACACCATGAGTTAGTATTTTAAACTAAAAATGAAATGGCAAAGATAATAAATGACACTGATCGGTTTAATTGAGAATTTAAACTAGTAAACAGTGAATGAAGTAAACTATCCAACGATGTATCCTTATCATTCTTCAATCCTGCTCTCATCCTGAAACAAGGTTAGTTTTTAATTGAAGAAATAAGATTACACTATTGAGTTATATCTTCTAAACTACTGATAAGAACTAAAAAGAAATCAAGCTAATGGAAACTGCTCTAAATTATAAACATTGTTAGTAAGAAAATAATAGAAATTGCATTATAAACACTTTTAGTAAGAAAATGATTATGAACACTGTTTTAGAAAGAAAATGATGAATTTACAGTTAACAAGAAGAAGAAAAATAAATAAAATGAAACCTTCTTCAGTGTAGGGGTCCTTTGCAACTAATTAGCCTATGCTTTCTCAATTAACTCCAAGAAACTCCTTCAGATGTTCATAAAAACATGTGGTCTTCTCATATTAAAACAGGGACACAAAACGCCGAAAAATTACGGAGTCTAGAACTTCAATTTCACATTAAAACTATTACTAACCTCTTCGGTCCCTTACACAGGTATTTACAAGAAAAACCATATAACTGTTTGTGGAGAAATGCATGCTACAACCAAACACGTAGAAGACAGATATGCGGAATTTCTTCGTCGGCTACTGGAGAAATAAATCCAAGACATGGTGGTTGTTGGATTCGTTTTTACAAGTGGTTGTTGGAGTCCGTAGGTACAGGTAGTTGCTCCGGATAATGCTTCCCATCACTATGAAACACATTAATTAACCATGAAACAGAGTCTTGTTACCCTCGCTCTCTTTGTGTTTGACTTATCCATTGACCGTAGTCTTATGCCATCTTCTTTGTTGACCTGGGCTGAATGAATAGGACAAGGTCCATGTCATGATGATTTCAAAGCTGCCCATGTGGCTAGTTTCTCCTTCTGAGACTTGGAACCTGTTAGAGCATGGAGGTAGCTGCGGAACAATCGGTTAGCTGCAAAATAGGCTACGTTCAGTAGCTACTATACAAAAATTTATTCAAACAACAAAACATAAAAAGCATAACATGTAAATCACTAAATTTCCTCCTCAAGATAGTATATACCAGTTATTAGTGATGAGAATGCATCTTTCTTATGGAAAAACAAAGAAAAGGAATGAGAAGAGTTGATAGGGAAAGAGTAATTTTGAGTCTCAACATACCTCCACTACAAAATCATTGCATGTCCCCATGAAATTTTCAAAAATGTGAACTTCTTTCTCCTATTGCATCTATTTTGACACTTTTGCCAGCACATCCAACTTCCTTTTCTTACTTCTCCTTGCAATGGCTGCCATCCCGGGCTTCTTCATAAGAAGTATGTTTTTATGGTTGATAAGTGTTCAGCTCAAATTCCTATTTTTCCTCTTCACCTTCCTATTTTTCTTGTACCATAATCCTAGGTGCAGCATTGTGTTGTCATGAATGGCTTTATCCAAATTGTTCTGTTCCCTCAAGGTTTCATTTTCTTTTTGAATATGCCCATCCAAAAACTCTAACTCAAAGATTTCTTGTTTGAGAGAGCTAGTTAGAGGTTCTTGTGGATTGACAGACTGCTCTAAATTGGTTGAGGATCCTAGATCCATTGAGGTACCCTTCCTCTAATGACTCTATGTAGTCATAGACTTGCTTTTGTATTGGATCTATGCCAGGGGAAGTTGTGCTTTGGCTGCCTTCAAAATTCTATGGAGGAGAGTTTTATG
This sequence comes from Pinus tabuliformis, assembly GCA_031772625.1. Lineage (NCBI taxonomy): Eukaryota > Viridiplantae > Streptophyta > Pinopsida > Pinales > Pinaceae > Pinus > Pinus tabuliformis. Next base: position 1,914,399,950 of record CM062817.1, on the reverse strand, counting down.
GACTGTTTTCAGGTGGAATATCATCGGGAGATTGAACTGGGGTTTCTTCCTCTAAGTTTATGAACTAGGGTTTCTTCCTCTAAGTTTATGAATTGGGATCCTTTTGATGTTACCTTCCTCACCTTACCTTGGAGTCTAGAGCTCCTTCTCAGGTTTTGGAAGCTTATTGTTTCTTCTCTTTTGTCCTTATTCCTCTTCTCTACCTCCTTCTTTTTCTTGATTTTCTTCCTAATATTGGTCAATATTTCGGAGAGTAATTGTTCATCTTCTTGTGGTGATGAAGGTTTAGTAATGTCTTCATTGATTTCTTCAGCTCTCACTTTCATTTTTCCTTTCTGTTTAGTCTGCTTTCTAACCTCTGGTTTAGAAGTTGTCTCTGTATGATTCTTTTGTGAGGAGGTTCTAGGTTTGTTTTGAATGTTAATGCTAATATTTATCCTCCTACTTTTCTTAACATGACTCTCCTCAGGTGACTCTGGAGCATCCTAGAAAAAATTTCTTACCAAGAAATCTTCTCAAGTATCCCCTATACTTTTCAAATGGTATTCAACTAGTATTTTCACTAATCCATGATGACACATAGTTGTTTCTATGGATTCAATTTTCTTTTGGACATTTGTAGCCATCCTTCTTAGACTATTTATAAGTAAGAAGGGAAGGTTGATGGTTCCATTTTCTAAGAAATTCATTAATAAGCGTATATGGTAAACATACATAAACTAAAATCTTCCTTCACATGTAATGAATTTTTGCAATATCAACAACATATTACCCCATTTTTTCTTGAGTGGTGAAATAGGAATTCCCTTCCTAAATACTGTAACATCCATACCTGGGTTTCTAAGTATCACTTTGCAAGATTCACCATGAAATTCCTTGTTTTTAAACTATCTTTCTCCTTGTCTTGGCAGCTCTGTTGCTTCTACTATGAAGGATTTTGTGACTGCAAATTTAATATCTCCTATCTCCACTTCTATGCCATCAAATGACCTTGCAAAAGACTTGGTAATTTCCTTGTGGTAGCCGTCAAATTTCTCAATAAAATTTAACCATCTGACCTTCTGTAGCATCCCTTTAAGCTGTGGATACCCCTCCATATACTTCACCCCTACGGGCTCTGTCCTGACAATAAGCCCCATATCCCCTGTTTTCAAAATTACTCTTATTGTCCATAAAATGAGTGTTATTTAAGAAATGGAATGACTGTGTGTATGGAAATGGAATGACTGCATATATATGGAAATGGAAAGCCTCCGTGTATCTGAAAAATGGAATGGCTATGTATATAGAAGATGGAAAGGTTGTGTATATGAAATGACTACGTGTATATGAAAATGGAATGACTATTGTCTATGTGATAGAATGACTGCGTGTTATATGAGAGATAACTTAAGGGTTTGCATGTAATAAATAGATAGTAAGGGTTTATAAAATCGTAGATAGGTAGGTCACATCATCATCTTGACCGTTAACAGGTGGAGTTGTGGAGGACTGTTTGAGTACATGTTATGGAGTTTGAAGAAAAGATTTGTTATGAAAGAATCATTGAGACTATTTGTCATTAAAAATGGAAGATATGGCAGAGATATAGTGGCAGTCAGATCAAATGATGGTCGATTAAGGAGTCATCTGATTATACATACTATACAAACTTATGTTTTCAAATTTATTTTTGAGATAAATCTTTGCATTTACCTTTGGAACCTTTACCTTTTGCTTGCTAATTTTTTTTTTGATGTTGATCCACAGGTACTATAAGCATGGTTGGTCTTCAAAAATTGATTTTTTTTTTCAAATCCTTGCATACATGACTTAATTATGAGCTGTACACTTGTGTCTGAACTGATAAACAAATTGTAGGTGCAGAATCAGATTAGTTGCAAAACAAAATTAGCTGCAGAACATGAAAAAGAAAGTGAAATATGGCTTATGGATCATGAATGAAATGGAAGTGGATATGTAAGTGAAATGAAATGAGATGTAAGAAAATATGATAAATGAAATGAAAATGGAATAAAATATGTAAAAGGAAAAAATTTATTGATGAAATACGACAATGAGATGAAGTGAAACTGCAAAAATAAAATGGAGTGAGGTGAGATGAGATGATGAATTTGCAAAATCTAAACTATAGAGTGATTGTAGATTTTTGTAACTACTTATTATAGAAAGAAAATGGAAAATATAGGGTGTCAGAAACCTCTGATTTTCACCCTGTATTTTCTGTATAAGTATGCCAATCAATGACTGGTTTTCAACCTTATACAATTTGTTTTTTTTCTTTTCATTTTTCTTAGGAAAAATAAAGACTAAGTTAGTGGAGAAGAAGAATTCTTCTTCACTAGCTTCATTTCAGAATTGTCTTGGAAAATCTTAATGAAGTCCTCTTTTGAAATTGGTTTCTGATATATCTTTAATCTATGACCATTCACAAGAAGAGGAGTTTTACTTTCATATATTCTTCTTATCCTCACTGCTCCATTACTAAAGACTTTTTCAATCTCATATGGCCCAAGCCAGTGAGTTTGAAACTTCCCTTGAAAATATTTAAACTTTGAATCAAACAATAACGCCCAATCTCCCACTTGAAACCTCTTGTCCTTGATATATTTGTCATGCCATTTAGCCCTTTGTTGTTGGACTATACTAGTCCTTTGAACTGCCTCTTTCCTGATTTCATCAAGTTCATTTAATTGCTCCAGACTATGCTTTTGTGCCTCTAACAAATCTACCTCCAGTTGGACTGCCATCTTGAAAGTTGTGATTTGGAACTCTATAGGGAACAGGACTTGTTTCCCATAAACAAGTTCATATGGTGTATGTCTCGTTGTGTTCCTCCATGTAGTTCTATATGCCCATAAGGCTTCCGGAAGACTTTCCGAACAATCTCTTCTATGTAGATTCACAGTCTTAGTGAGGATTCCTTCAATCACTTTATTTGTAGATTCCACTTGACCATTTGCTTGTGGATGATAGGGAGTAGATTTCCTATGTTTTATCTTGTAATTTTCCACATGACCCTCCACCATTTTAGATGTAAATTGAGACCTTGATCTGTCACAATTTCTCTTGGAACACCAAAACGAGTGAAGATGTCCTCAAAAAGAAAATTAATTACAGATTTTTCATTAGCAAAAGGTAATGCTTTGGCCTCTACCCATTTAGTGACATAATCAATGCATACCAATATATACTTCTTTTTCTTAGATGAAGGATTAATTGGCCCAACAAAATCTAAGGCCAATTTTTCAAAAGGTTTAATGAGTACCTAAACTTGTAGTGGCATTTTATTTGAAGGAGTAGGTTTCCCTACCCTCTGACAGCTGTAACACCTCTTGACATATTCTTTGGCATCTTTGAAGATGGATGGCCAATAATTTCCTAAAGAAAGGATTTTATAGGTTGTCCTCTTGTCAGAAAAGTGTCCACCACATGGATCATCATGAAATGCCTTAAGAATATTGGCCATTTCATCTTCCCTAACACACCTTTTGATCATAAGAGCTAGGCCTATTTTATACAATTTGTTAGTGATCCATGAATATCTTGCACTTACCTGAATAATTTTTCTTTTCTCTCTAGGAAGCAAATGTGAAGGTAACTTTCATGTGACTAAATAGTTAGCAATATCTGTAAACCAAGGAGTTTGAGTAGTTTCTACAAAAAAGATATTCATCAGGAAACTTATCTTCAACAGGAGAATCTTCTTTGATATTCTGAATCCTAGACAAGAAATCAGCAACTATGTTTTGTTTTCTAGGTCTATCTAGCACAATAATGTTGAATTCTCGCAAAATTAAAAGCCATCTTATAACTCTGCCATTAGTAATAGGTTTATTCATTAAATATCTAATTGTAGAGTGATCTGTATGAACAAAGGTTTCATAGCATGTTATATAGTGTCTGAACTTGTTTATTGCATGAACAACAGCTAAAAATTCCTTTCCAGTCATAGTATAATTTAACTCAGTGGGAGTCAAATTCTTATAAGGGATACCTGCAAAGTTACTTTCTCCTCCTATGGTTCTTATAGTAATGGGATATGGGAGAGAGGTTCTACTTCTTCTTCCTCACCAGGTATTCCTGATTCTTCAACTAAAATGTTCTCTCCTGTGGAGTTGAAAAAGGCTATTCCTGTTGTTGGAGATTCAAAATTTTCTCCTCTAGGACTGACTTGGTAGATGAAGTAGGAGATTCTTTTGATTGGATTTCTGCCCCTGTAATTTCAGGAATTCTATGACTGGGAGTATGAGTTTGGGATGAAGGTGTATCTTTTCTTGTTCTTGGTGGATTAGGTGGTGTTGTAGGAACTGAACTTCTGCCTCTAGCTATAAATCTACCCCTAGAGTCTCTTTCTCTATGCATATCATTTTTTTTTAAATGTAAGAGATAAGGCTACCTAGTTACACTTCCCCGGCAACAACACCAAAATGTTTGGTAAATTTAGTGTCCTGAATTGCTCTACATAAATTATCAATCCGGGTATCATAAACTGATGAAGTGTAGTGCACTGTTTGTGCTAGCTAACCATTCTTACTTCGTTTTTTTTTTTTTATGTTTTATGTTGTTTTGGAGATTTTTGGTCTTTTAAGTCCTAATGATTTACAATGTAAATTATCAAAACTAAATCTAAATTTCTTAAAGAATGCTCAAAATCTAAAAATGAAAATAGAGCTAAGAAAGAAATGAAAATAGAGCTAAGAAAGACATCGAAACAAATCTAAAAGAGAAATGAAAACAAAGTTTTTATTCTTATTTTACCATTATTTCCAAATCATGAATTAAAACTGAAAGTGAAATTTGCAATTGATGTCTAGCTAATTACAGAAATAAAACTAGATGAAATACTTGGTTACTATGCCTCTCCATTTTGGGAGAAAGACTCCTTGGGATGACATTTAAGTAATTCTATACTTCATTAATCTAAGAGAAAGCAAATACAAATATGCAAAAATAACTCATTGCATAGATGAAATGTTCAACCACTTAGTTAAGTATGAATTATCAACTTGAAGGGTTTTCATTAAACATTCATTAACACCATGAGTTAGTATTTTAAACTAAAAATGAAATGGCAAAAACAGTAAATGAAACTAATCAGTTTAATTCAGAATTTAAACTAGCAAAATAGTGAATGAAGTAAACTATCCAACAATGTATCCTTATCATTCTTCAATCCTACTCTCATCCTGAAACAAGGTTAGTTTTTAATTGAAGAAACAAGATTACACTATTGAGTTCTATCTTCTAAACTACTGATAAGAACTAAAAAGAAATCAAGCTAATGGAAACTGCTCTAAATTATAAACACTGTTAGTAAGAAAATGATAGAAATTGCATTATAAACACTGTTAGTAAGAAAATGATTATAAACACTATTTTAGAAAGAAAATGATGAATTTATAGTTAACAAGAAGAATAAAAATAAATAAAATGAAACCTTCTTCAGTGCAGGGGCCCTCTGCAATTGATTAGGCTATGCTTGCTCAATCAACTCTATGAAAACTCTTGCAGATGTTCATAAAAACATGTGGTATTCTCATATTAAAACAGGAACACAAAACACCCAAAAATTACAGAGTCTAGAACTTTGATTTCACATTAAAACTATTACTAACTTCTTCGGTCCCTTACACATGTGTTTATAAGAAAAATCATATAACTGTTTGTGGGGAAAAAAATTTTATAGCCAAACACGAAGAAGATAGATATGTGGAATTTCTTCCTTGGCTACTAGAGAAATAAATCCAAGACATGGTGGTTGTTGGATTCGTTTGTACAGGTGGTTGTTGGAGTCCGTAGGTATAGGTTGTTGCTCTGGATAATGCTTCCCATCACTGTGAAACACATTAATTAACCACTTAAGAGAGTCTTGTTACCCTTGGTCCAAGGATAATTTTAGGGGCGAATGTTCACCCTTTGGCGAAATTAAGGGGTTTTAAATTTTTAGTGGGCGAATATTTTGTATCATAGTACATTTTTAGAAATCACCTCAAATAGCCCACGTTATTTTAAGGGAGAGGGTAAAAAAGGTAAATTTAGCCCTTGAAATTAGGACTTACAACCTTCCATTCGCCCATCTTCAAGAATAGGTTTTATTTAAGTGAATCCGTTCGCCCATTTTCAAGAATAGGTTTTATTTAAGTGAATCCTATGGGCCAAATACCATATTTATAAAAGGGGTATGGTAAATTAATAAAAATATAAATAAATGAGAGGTATGGTAAATAAATAAAACATTTTTTATATTTACTCCATAAGTCACCTTATATACATCTAAGGGTGTAAACAAATAAAAATATAAGTAAAGTGGAGGTATGGTAAATAAATAAAACATCTTTTTATACTTACTCAAAAGGTATGGTAAATAAATAAAAATATAAATAAACTAGACGTATCGTAAATAAATAAAACCTCTTTTTATATTTAGTCCATAACCCTCGTTCTATTTATGAAGGCTCAAGAAAGAGGTTTTATTTAAGTGAATTCTATGGGCAAAATACCATATTTGTAAAAGAGGTATGGTAAATTAATAAAAATATAAATAAACGAGAGGTATGGTAAACAAATAAAATATTTTTTTATATTTACTCCATAAGTCACGACCACTCAAAAATTGGGTTATATTTAGGTGAAACCTATGGCCAAAATACCATGGGACAAATACCATGGACTAGATTGTTATTAATACCATGCAAAAAACCATTATTAACCCTAATATTAGAATTAATAAAAATAAAAATGGCACATGGTATTGACCCATGGTATTCACCAAAATGGCACATGGTATTGACCCATGGTATTCACGTGGAATGTAGCCTATTTAAATGGGGGAATTAAACTAGCATGTAGCCTATGCTAAGATTCACTAGGACTTTACAAAGTTTTATTATTTAGTGAAATACTCGCCAAGATCTTACAAGATTTTATAATTGATTAAAATATTCGCCATGCCTGGTGAGAGATTCGCGGAGATTTGCCCATTTATTATATTTATAAATTTAGGGGGGGTTCTTAAAAATTTCCCTGCCTTGGTCTCTTTGTGTTTGACTTATCCATTGACCGTAGTCTTAAGCCATCTTCTTTGTCGACCTGGGCTGAATGAATAATACAGGGTCCATGTCATGATGATTTCAAAACTGCCCTTGTGGCTAGTTTCTCCTTCTGACACCTGGAACCTATTAGAGCATTGAGGTAGCTGCAGAACATCCGGTTAGCTGCAAAATAGGTTGTGTTCCGTAGCTAATATACAAAAATTTATTCAAACAACAAAACATAAAAAGCATAACATGTAAATCACTAAATGTCCTCCTCAAGACAGTATATACCAGTTATTAGTGATGAGAATGCATCTTTCTTATGGAAAAACAAAGAAAAGGAATGAGAAGAGTTGCTAGGGAAAGAGTAATTTTAAGGCTCACATATATGTTCCATGAAATTGTAGAAATTCCCACTGTAGATCAATAGATTATGCAATATACTAAAGAAAAATACAATATCTACTTCTACAACAAACTTTGTGGAAGCATAATCGAATTGAGCAAGATCAATGAGAACACATATAACTGAGAATGAGAAATCAATCACACATAACACAGAAGAAATAACCCAGGGAAAGCCTCAGCCTAAAGCCCCAATCTCTGTATTATCATACAAGTGGAAATATGTTCAACATTACAAAAAGAATCAACTCTCAACCTATCCTGCTCTCTCTGCAATCAAACAATACAACTCATAGACTGAATAGACACAGTATATGTCCTCCTCAAGCCCTCCAAACCTCCTATTTCCTTTTGTAGTTTTTCTTGGGGTCTAGTGATGCCACATGTGTGTATTGGCCTCATCATACTCACAAAAATTGAAGAAGTGACTGCGCAATCCTCAAGGAAAGAATTCCTTCTGCATGCAAGAGATATTCACAATGGAATACTCCTACAACTAATAGTACAATATCCCTCCATCTGATCTCAACTGGGTCTCTGTCTGAACTAACATGCATGAGTTATTTATAAGAGAATATTCAGTTATCTAAAGTGCAACAGTTACATGCATGCATTAACTAACTGAACTCACAATTAATTCAACAAACTATTTGAATTAATCTAACTTGACTTGACTCAGTTAACTGAGCAAACTAATTACAACTCATCCTTATCTCTTTAACTGATGGATAAATTTCTCAATCAATGGAGAAACTGTTGCATGTCCCCACAAAGACTTCATGTTTGATTTTCTACAACTAATTAACTCATGGTGAATTAATTAATTATTCTACAAACAACTGCTAAGATCAAATTCGAATTTTTACTTCTCTATTTTAGTTGAGGGACTAAATAAAATAGGAAGGTATCCCGAAATGCTATTTATAGAGTGCTAAATTTAGTACTTCTATATTTAGTATTTCTTGTTGCTATTTTCAACACTCATTCTCAACAAGAAAGGGATTATAAGTCACCCCAATCCTGTCTCTGTGGAGCTTGAACTTGCATTTTGACAATGCCTTCGTCAAAATATCTGCATACTATTCCTCGGTCGAAACATACAACAACAACATGACCCTCTTGACCACACAGTCTCGAAGATGGTGATACCAGATATCAATGTGCTTGGACTTGTCATGAAAAACTAGATTCTCATAGAGTTTGATACAACTCTGATTATTGCAGTAGATCACGGTTGGATCCATCCTCTGACCAAACAATCCAACTAGAATCTTCCACATCCAAATGGCCTCACATGCAGCCTAAATAGTAGCCATGTATTCAGCGTCTGTTGAGCTAAGTGCAACTGACTTATGTTTCCTGTTGTACCAGGAAACTGCAGTTGAACCAAGGTTGAAGATTCCTCCAGAAGTGCTCTTCTAGTCTGATGGACTCCCTCCCCAATATGCATCTGTGAAGCTTCAATCCCTCTGTTCATCTATACCACAATCCGAGCTAAGATGTGCTTTTGAGGTATCTCAGCACATGCTTCGTTGCCTTCCAAAACAGCTTGGTAGGCTGAACCATAGCTTGACTCAGTTGTTTCACCACAAAGCATAAGTCGATTCTTGTGTTCACTAGATACATAAGTGAACCCACCAGATGCCGATAAACAGTAGCAGCTACTACCTCACTTGAAGTAGCATCCTCCTTCCACCAATTTCCAGCTAGAGGAGTTTGCATGGGCTTGCACTTCTCCATGTGATAGTGTCTCAGTATCTCATTGGCATACTTGCCTTGAGACACAAATACTTCACCATCTTTCTACCACACCTCCATGTCTAGAAAGTAGTGCATAAAACCCATGTATTTCATTTCGAACTCTCTTGCAAGGTCCTCCTTGCAAGACTGTATCAGTTGATCATCACCTATCAAAATTAGATATTCGACATAAAGAACAATGATCAATGGTTTACCTTCTACCGTGATGTGGTAAAGGTTTGCATCTGCTTCACTCTTGGTGAAGCCCAACCTGGTGAAATAGCTGTCAATCCTGGTGTACCAAGCACGAGGTGCTTGCTTCAGCCCATACAAAGCCCTCTTGAATCTGCACACATGCGAATCACGATCAAAGGTCTCAAAACCTTCTGGCTACTCAATGTACACTTCCTCCTCAATCTTCCCATTGAGGAATGTTGTCTTCACATCCATCTGGTGGATCTTCCACCCCATCTAAGTTGATAGTTCCAACATCAATCTAATCGATGAGTACCTTGCTAAGGGAGAAAAATTCTCATCGTAGTCGATCCCTTCGAACTGTGAGAAACACCTTTCCTTAAGTTTCTCAACACTGCCATCAGCTACCTGATTTACCTTGTAAAGCCATCTGGAACTCACCACTGACTTGCCCTGAGGTCTTGGGACAACATCCCACACATTGTTCTGAATGATAGAGTCATACTCCTCTACCATTACATCAACCCAGACTGGTTGCTACACTGCCTCCTCGAATGAAGAAGGTTCAGTATCTACACACTCCCCAACCAGGGCCATGTAGCTAGTGTACCGCTTAAGCGACCTCCTCTATCTGCGCTAAGAAGATTGTTGTCCCACATTCTCCCGCACATCCAGCATCAACCTGACAGCTTCCCTTGAGCGTTTCCACCCATCTCTGGAAGTCTCAACATGAGTGGATGTCTCCACTCCTGGATCCTCTACATGCGATTGCTCCACATCAATATGAGGCTTCACCTCCTTAAGAACTGAAAGTTCCTCCTCTGCATGCAAGTTGAGCTCCCTCTCAAGTGATAATCACATGGCTTTCTACTCGTCGAACTTCAAATCCCTATGTACCATTGTCCTTTGACTGGTAGGCAGGTACACTCGATAGTTGTGGGGTGTATCCGTGTACGTCTCACAAGTATTCCCAAATCAGTTGTTTTTTCCAGCTTCTACCAGGCATCTTTGGTCACATGACAGTAAACTGATGATCCAAGATTCAGAAGTGACTCACATTTGGTCGCTTCCCAGAAAAGGTCTCCATCTGTGTCTTCATCCATAGTATATGATGCAGGCTTCTATTCTGCAAGTATACTGTTATATTGCATGCCTCAACCCACAAATGCAGTGGTAGGATTTGTTCATGCAACATCGCTCGAGATGCTCCCATAATCGATTTGTTCTTCCTTTCGGCCACCCCATTCTACTGTGGGTTATGGAGTGCCATCAATTCCCGTTTAATTCCTTCTATAGCATAGAAGTCCTTAAACTGTTGGGAGACATACTCTCCACCATTGTTGCTATGCAAGGCTTTTATTTTCTTTCCAGATTCTTTCTTTGCCAAGGCTTTAAACTCACAAAACCTCAAGAAGGTCTGATCCTTCTTTTTCATAAAGTAGATCTAACATCTACGAGAAAAATCATCAATAAAAATAACATAGTGCCTTTGTTTAGCGGTGGAGGCTATAGAGAAAGGTCCACAAACATCTGAGTGAACTCGCTTTAGGATTGCTCCAGCTCTACTTTCTCAATCTGGAAAGGAATATTTCACATACTTACCCAAGGTACAACCTTTGCATGTATTTTTCTGCTCCATTTTTCCCTTGGGAAGTCCAATAAAAATCTATTGCATGATCTTCAGGGCTCCATGGTGCAAGTGGCCCAATCTTTTATGCCATAGCTCGCCAACATATTGGCTTTGCACCGTCTCAACTTTGGAACTCAATGCAACATAGTCATCTACCTCTAGTTTGTAGAGATTCTTTACTCAAATCCTAATTCGCTTTGTCTGTCCAGTACTGATATGCCTCAGGAATACCTTTCCTTTACTAAAGACTACATCGTAGCCTTTATCTTCTAGCATAGTGACAGACACAAGATTCTTCTTCATACCTGGTACATACTTTACATCAGTCAGGGTGAGGGGAGCTCCATGCTCCCTCTAAAACACAACTGTACCTTCACTTGAAAAAATGGTACTTTCCATCATCTCCCATCTTGATCTGCATTTGGAGATCCTTCTCCTCCAAGGAACTGAAACGATTCTTTTCACCTGACATGCGGAATGAAGCTCCAATGTCTAGGTACCACACACATCCCACCATGGATGAAACCATGCATGTGATAAGAGAGAAATCCAACTCAAACTGTGAGGCTAGTGCCTCACCATCAGATCCCTTCGAGGATCCCTTCTTGGATTTCTTTTGTGGATAATTTGTAGCATAATGGCCCACTTCATGACAATGAAAGCATCACACTTTTTATTTGTCCAACTTCTTCCCACCATGGGAAGAACCAGATTTGGGATGGGACGCCTTCCCTTTCCCTTTCCTTACCTTACTCGCTAAGGCTAGATTTTCCTCATCATCTTGCTTTGATGAAGATCCATCTCTGGTGCTTCTTCTTATCTCCTCCTACATCAGATCTGACCAAAGTCATTCCCAATCTGGAATTTTTTCTCTTGCATTAACCGAGTCTTGGTAGCTATGCCATCTCTTAGGAAGACCAAGGAATGCAAGACTCACCATGTCATCATTAGTGGTCGTGATCCCTACACTTCCAAGCTCATCTCTATAGGTGGTGAGCTTGTTCAGATATGTATAGATCGTGTCGCCCTTTTCACACTTGATTTTCTGAAGCTTGTCTTTCAGTGCCAGCTTCCTCTAATCGTTGTTGTTCTGATATAGATCTTTCAATGTTTTCCACATCGAAAACAGTGTCTCCTTCAAATGGAGACTCGAGACTGTGGTCTCGAACTCCCTACAAAAGGATTCTCCTTGCTCTAGCCACACATTTCTTCCATTCCGCCAATTCAGTAACATCAATTAGATTGGTCAATTCTTGATCAACAAAGTCATTTAGACCGTTATCCTATAATACTAATTCCATACGATCCTTCCATTCTATATAATTCAAACTGCCATCAAGAGCATATTCGAGTCTTAAACCGTTGAACGCCATTGGTGAAATTGAGATGTGATAAGAACTTGATTTCTATATTCAGGAACCACAAACTTCAAACTTCTCCCTTCTTGTATATCGTTCTTCTCCTTTAATCACCTTTGCTCATTTACCATGTTGAAATTCCCACTATAGATCTATACTAAAGCAAAATACAATATCTACTTCTGCAAAAAAATTTGAAGAAGCTTAATCGAATTGAGCAAGATCAATGAGAACACATATAACTAAGAATGAGAAATAAATCACACATAACACAGAAGAAATAACCCAGGGAAAGCCTCAGCCTAAAACCCCAATCCCTGTATTATCATACAAGTGGAAATATGTTCAACATTACAAAAAGAATCAGCTCTCAAGCTATCCTGCTCTCTCTGCAATCAAACAATACAACTCACAAATTGAATAGACACAGTATATGTCCTCCTCAAGCCCTCCAAGCCTCCTATTTCCTTGTGCAGTTTTTCTTGGGGTCTAGTGATGCCACATGTGTGTATTCGCCTCATCACACTCACAAAAATTGAAGAAGTAACTGCGCAATCCTCAAGGAAAGAATTCCTTCTGCATGCAAGAGATATTCACAATGGAATATTCCTACAACTAATAGTACATTGTCCCTCCATCTGATCTCAACTGGGTCTCTATCTAAACTGACATGCATGAGTTATTTATGAGAGAATATTCAGTGATCTAAAGTGCAACAATTACATGCATGCATGCATTAACTAACTGAACTCACAAGTAATTCAACAAACTATTTGAATTAATCTAACTTGACTTGACTCAGTTAACTGAGCCAACTAATTACAACTCAATATTACAACTCATCCTTATCTCTTTAACTGATAGATAAATTCCTTAATCAATGGAGAAACTATTGCATGTCCCCACATAGACTTCATGTTTGATTTTCTACAAGTAATTAACTCACGGTGAATTAATTAATTATTTTACAAACAACTGCTGAGATCAAATTCGAATTTTTACTTCTCTATTTTAGTTCAGGTACTAACTAAAATAGGAAGGTATCCCGAAATTCTATTTATAGTAGTACTAAATTTAGCACTTCTATATTTAGCATTTATTGTTGCTATTTTCAACATAAATATTTAGTCTTTGATTCACATGCAATGGATCGGTTCCCCAACCTGGAAAGCATAAAGTGGGGAATATTTTTAATGCAATCTCGAGTCTTTGGATCACACTCATTAGATTTGTTGCCAAACCTGGAAAGCATCTAGTGATGGATATGCTCCACATGATCTTCAAACTTCGACTCACACACAGTGGATCAGTTTCCAAACCCAACAAGCACCCAATGGTGTATATGCTTGAAATAATCCCATGCGCTTCACTATGTGTATGGTAACTACCAATCCCAGTAGTCTTCTTTTGATAGGAATATGGTCACAAGCCCAAGGAAACCCCTAATTCTAGGTGGCCTAATTGTCCCAATATCATCATAGGACCAGGTAGCCCCCAATCCTAGGTGCCCTACCTATCCCAATATCTATTATTAGTTAGTATGTATGTTGATCCCATAGTCAAATTTTCATGATCATAATACAAACATGGTCACATGATATCATAAATAATAATGATCATCAGCAAGAACTCACACTCTCCCAGTAGATTCGTCACACAATCATGAATCTCATTGGATAACTCATTATGTTATCCCAAACATATCATTCATATATGCATCAAATTCATGATTATAATCAATCATTCTTCCACACGAATGATCCTTGAAAACAAGATCCCAATTATAAGGGCAGTTCATACATTCATTTAATCATCAATCATGCTCATGAATATGGCACATATAAAAAATTCAAATAGAATCAAGATTCATAAGACCTCTTGTATTAATGCAAAACATTCATAAAATCAAAACAACAGTTTTCAATTTATCCAAAAGAAAATTTCACCTGAATTCTTTTCCTTTTACCTTGCTACCATCATCAACACTATCAGCTGATATTATTGATGCTACAATATTTTGTAATGTGTTAAACTTGGCATTTTCCTCACTTATTTTGTCCACATACCATTTAGTTTTCAACCGTAATTATTTTCATTCACATTCATACCAAGAACATACAATGCAACATGTCATCATTAATACTTATAAGTGGTTCAAAAGGAATTCATTAGGCATCCCCACAACATTAAAACATACTAAGTGAAGTTTTTTTTTCACATCATTCGCATCGTCATAATCATTTTTATAACAAAAATGGTTTATATTTCCATTGTGATAGTTCTAACCCTATTCTCATATCTTTAGTTCATTTTCCCTTTTCTCTCATATTCATGAGAAGTAAAATACCAAACATACATAGTTATTCTTTTTTTCAAGGAAATTCTCCTCTTTCCATGTCATTCTCATGGTTTTCAACTTACTGTCCCTTTATCCAGACAGACCCAACCGATCCGTCTAGTTTTTCTTTCCTCCCTTCTTCCCTCTGCCTCATACACTAGTTTCATATGAGTCTTATATTTCCATTGGGCTTCACTCAATGCTTCCCAGAGTTCCATTTGTAAGGATATTCCGACACATAGGAAATAGTTAAGTACAACTTGGTCTAGTATAGAGTTAGGTAAAGTGTGTTTCTTTACTATGTACATTTTGTAACTTACAATACGACGGTCACGATATGTAGTGATCCAACAGTTCATTCTCTCCTCGGTATTACCGACACTTGATCCGTGGCTTAACACCCGATTGGTCCATGATCTCTATTTAAAGAGAATGGAGGGTCATTTGTAGGTTAACCGTTCATGAGAGAAGCTTATGTAAATTTTCATTCTTTTATTAATAAATTGCCTGAAGTGGCCGTGTTGGCTCAGGCCGTGGACTGTTTCCCTCTTTGAGGGCTTTAACCACATCAAAAATACTAGTGTATTGATCTGCAATCTGTTTGTGAGTGGTGTCCTTTGGTGTTATGTCTGAGGAACTTACCCTGTAAATTCCTACATGGTATCAGAGCTATTTGAGGGCCGCGTCCGTTGGTGATCCAAATCTGAAGCCGGTAGAACTGCATCCGACTACCATTTCCTAGATGTATTGTTTTTTACTTCTTTCGGGCTGAGAGGACTGCTCTGTTGTGTTGGGAGCATCCGTTCCAGTGAGAAACCCCTTTCGTTTCACACGAAAAGGTTTCTGATAGCCCTAGCTACGTCATTTTTAAGATCTGGAGGTATACAGTGTTCATTTGCAGTTTACAGTTATTTTCTCTCTGTTTATTTCGGTTTTCGGTTTATTTAGTTTTTTTTATTATTAGATCTATACCTTTCATTTCTGCGTATGCTCTTTTCCCTACGACTCTATGCGATCTGGGCAATCAGAAATAGAAAGGAAGGATTTTTCTCATGCATATGCTCTTTTCCACTGCACCTTAGTGTGATCTCAGAAAATCAGAAACATTGAGGAAAATATTTAGTTTTCGGCTAAAGCTAACTTCCAGCCGCAAGGTTCGTTTTTGAAAATATTTAGTTTCTGGCTAAAGCTAACTTCGAGCCGCAAGGTTTGTTTTTTTTGTATGTCCGTGTTGGGTTTTGTGTTTTTTGTTTTGTAGGGAAAAAGAGCTTTCTCAAAGAAAGCACGCAACCCAAAGCATCAACCCCCCCCCCTCTCTCTCTCTCTCAAAATTTTTGTATAGCTCACTTGGTGCAAAGCTAATTTATGAGAGTAGAGGTCTTGGGTTCAAGTCTCCATTTTGTGGGGGCGGATTTTTCATTTCCGCACATTCCCGCACTTCGTCGGCGACTTCATCAAATTTTCTTCAAAAAGCCATAACTTCTTCATCCGGAAGCCGTTTTCAGAACCGTTTTTTTTTAAACAGCCTAATTTTTCGAGATCTTTCCATTGAAACACTTAGTTTCAGCATTTATAGCTTTAGGTTTTTTAAAAATGGAAAGTCCATGCCAAGTTATTCTTGACAGCACCAACTACTTCCAATGGTGGTCCTAAATTGTGGATTTACTTAGAAGTAAAGGTCTTTACAGAGTACCCATAGGCCAAGACACCAAACTGAAAGATGAAGACAAGGCAGCTAAATGGGAAAATAGGCAAGACCAAGCACGTGGGTTGATAGGGATTTCTATTTCTCCAGATCTTAGATTCCATATTGCAGAACTTGATACTCCTGATGAAGCAATGAAACAGATTCCTAAAGTCTTTGGAATTAAAAATGAACTTAAAGCCCATCAACTTGAAAATGAATTGCTTACACTGGACCCAATAATGTTTCTTGCATTGAAGATTTTTTGTCCAAGTTCAAGACCCTTAGACTTCTCTTGGAAGGTGTTAAGGTTAAGAAAGAAGATAGTAGCCTTATCTACTCCATTCTTACTAAGTTAGGACCAGCCTATTCTGTGTTTGTTTCCACCTTCCATTCTACAAGAGAAGCCTTAATTTCTCAAGGACAAGCCTACAAGTCCCCTTCCTTTGATTCCTTTTGTGATTCTTTAATAAGAGAACAATAAAAACTCTTACACCTTGGTCTTCTTCATCTTGGAAACTCTTCTAAGAAAGCGTTAGCCGCCCAGAAGCAACCAAATTCAAAGAATCCTAAGAAGTCGTATCCTAAAAGGAATGGTCCTAAACCAAACAAGGGTCCTAAGCAATTTCTGCCTCAAAATGAAAAATCATTTCAACAAAATGATAAGACAAATAAAAACAAATGGAAGAAGACTGATAGACATTACAGCTTTTGTAATAGATATGGCCACTTAGAATCCAAATGCTTTAAGAAGATGGAAGCCTTGGAAGCAGCAATGAAGAAGCATAACATCCATTTGGAGCAATCTTCAACTTCAACTTCATCTTCAGGAATGGCACAGTCTGCATGTGGTTGTCAAGCATCTCGTTCTGGCTATGCACTAAATGTATCTTCTTCTTCTCATTCTCATGAGTGGCTCATTGATTCTAGAGCTTCTTATCACATGGCCAAAAACAAAGCCATGTTTTCTTCTTTAAATGATTGTAACACCAAAAATATATATGTTGGTGATGATAGATCTCTTAGTGTTGTAGGGACTGGAACTGTTCATCTAGACAATGGTCAGTTTAATGATGTATTATGTGTTCCAACCTTATCCTGCAACTTTCTATCTGTATATCAGATAACCCATTCAAGTGAAGGTAAAATCATTTAATTTTCACCTCACGATGTTGTAATTAAGGACCTAAGAGATCCTAGACAGATTTTAGCTACTGGCATTGTTGATGATTCTACAAGTTTGTATAAGTTTCACAACTTTGGGTCATCAAAGCTTCCCTCGGTATTTGTTGTTCATAATGATGAAGTGAGCAAACTTTGGCATGAGCGATTTGGTCACTTAAACTATCGCTCTCTTCAGAATCTATGTAAAGAAAATATGGTGACAGGTCTTCCAATGGTATCTTGCAGAGATGGTGTTTGTTCCGGATGTGTACTCGGAAAACATCATCGGGACAGTTTTGAAAAACGTGCCTCTGGCACGCCTCAGCCCCTTTATAGCTCGTGCATAGTGATTTATGTGGTCCACTTCCAGTTGCTTCATTCTTTGGCTACAAGTATTTCTTAACTTTCATTGATGATTTCTCCAGACGCACTTGGGTATACTTCTTAAAACTCAAGATTGAAGTATTTAACATGTTCTTGGCCTTTAAGACCTTTGTTGAAAAACAATCTGGACATCAAATTCTTAAGCTAAGATCTGATAATGGCGAAGAATATGTTAAAAACACATTCATCAACTTTTGCACTAAGAATGGAATTCAAATGCAACATACTGTTCCATATACTCCACAACAAAATGGTGTAGCTGAAAGGAAGAATCGCACCTTAAAGGAAATGGCTAATTGTATGCTTCAATCTAAAGGACTTAGTCTTAATTATTGGGCAGAAGAAATTAACTGTGCAAATTACATAATAAATCGCACTCCTACTAAGGTTTTTAATAATATCACTCGAGAAGAAGCATGGAGCTCAATCAAACCAGATGTAAGTCACTTTCATGTTTTTGGAAGTGAAGCATGGGCCCATATTCCAGATGAGAAACATAAAGCTTTAGAACCTAAGAGTGAAAAATGTATTTTTGTTGGATATTCTGAAGATGTCAAAGGATATAGACTTATTCCACTTAAGTCCAAAAACGTTATCATTAGAAGAGATGTAAAGTTTGCTGAAAATATATCGGCCTGCGAGCCTAGTTCGGCGGATGTGCCACCTCTCCCTATCTCTTCTACTTTTGAAAATATTTCTTCTGCAGATGATGAAAGTGAGGATGAAAATCCTCCCCCACCTTCTCAGGATCCTCCTTCAGCTCCTCAGCTTCCAAAATGGGTCCATGCTACTCGGGATGCAGCAGGTGATCTTGCCGGTGATCTTACAGATCAACGACGTACACGTTCTTAGTTCGAGAGAGCCTCTTCTTTACTAGCTTAAGCTTCAGTGAATTATGATCCTGACACCTTTGCAGAAGCTTCAGGCCATCCAGATTGGGAAGCAGCTATGAATGAAGAATATCATTCATTATTGGCAAATGATACATGGGATCTTGTTCCTCTACCAAAGGGATGAAGATGCAAATGGGTTTACAGAACCAAGTATGGACCAGATGGGAAAGTTGATAAACATAAAGCTCGTCTTGTTGCTAAGGGTTTTTCACAAGTTGAAGGCATTGACTATACTGAAACATTCTCCCCTGTTGCGAAAATGAACTCTTTCTGCCTGGTTCTTTCCCTTGTTGCCTCTTTCAAATGGGAAGTTCATCATATGGATGTTAAATCCACCTTCTTGCATGGGGACTTGCATGAAGAAATCTATATGGAACAACCTATTAGCTTTATACAAACACACTCTAGCCTTGTATGTTGGCTTAATAAATCCCTTTATGGTCTCAAGCAAGCTCCTCGAGCTTGGTATGCCAAAATGGATAACTTTCTTTTAGAAAATGGCTTTTCTAGGTGTCATTCTGACAATGCTGTCTACACCAAGAAAGTGGGCAAGTCTCTTATCATTCTTGTTCTTTATGTTGATGATCTTATCCTGACTGGTAGTGATCCCAACCTTATAAACCATGTGAAGACTAGCCTTAAAAGGAAGTTTGAAATGATAGACTTAGGACACTTACATTATTTTCTTGGTCTTCAAGTCTTGCAATCCAAGGAAGGTAGTTCCCTTTCCCAGTCCAAGTATGCTTGTGATATTCTACGCCATTTTCACATGGAAGACTGTAAGCCAGCCCCTTCTCCCTTTCAGTCTGGAGTCAAACTTTCAGTCACTTGTACTTCTCTTGAAGTTGATGCTACCTTATACCATCAACTTGTAGGAAAACTTTTGTATCTAACCCATACTCGTCCTGACCTTTCCTTTGTCGTTGGCCTTGTTGCTCGGTTTATGCAAAACCCACATGAAAGTCATTGGAAAGCAGCTAAAAGAATACTTCGTTATGTTCGAGGTACAGTTCAGTTTGGGATTCATTACAGTGCCGAAGCATCTCCTCTATTGGTTGGTTTCACTGATTCCGATTGGGTTGGTGACCCTGATGATCGGAAGTCTACTGCAGGTTATGTGTTCACTCTTGGTTCAGGACCTATTACATGGACTTGCAAGAAACAAGGTGCCATTTCTCTTTCTTCAGCAGAAGCAGAGTATCGTGGTGTCGTAGAAGCTAGTAACGAAGCCTTGTGGCTTCGTCAGATCCTATCAGAGTTTGGCTTTCAGCAGTAGCATCCGACTATACTTTGGTGTGATAATCAAAGTGCCATTCAACTATGCAAAGATCCAGTCCAACATCAGCGCAACAAACACATTGAACAACACATGCACTTCATCGGAAAGCTCATTCATGACCATGTTATTGAAGTACAATATTGTTCAACAGATGATCAAGTTGTAGACATCTTTACAAAGGCTCTCACAGAGGCGAAGTTCACTAAACTTCGATTTATGGTTGGAGTTCAGGGAGTTGTCACTAAGGGGGGATAGGCTCTAGTGCCCCCTTCCTTCTCCTATTGTGCCATATTTGTAAATCCTTCAATCCTATCCCAAGTTGTTCTTAAGGGGGGATGTTAGGATATTCCGACACACAAGAAATAGTTAAGTACAACTTGGTCTAGTATAGAGTTAGGTATAGAGTTAGGTAAAGTGTGTTTCTTTACTATGTACATTTTGAAACTTACAATCCGACGGTCACGATATGTATTGATCCGACTGTTCATTCTCTCCTCGGTATTACCGACACTTGATCCATGGCTTAACACCCGATTGGTCCATGATCTCTATTTAAAGAGCATGGAGGGTCATTTGTAGGTTAACCGTTCATGAGAGAAGCTTATGTAAATTTTCATTCTTTTATTAATAAATTTCCTGAAGTGGCCGCGTTGGCTCAGGCCATGGACTGTTTTTTAACCACATCAAAAATACTGGTGTATTGATCTGCGATCTGTTTGTGAGCGGTGTCCTTTGGTGTTCTCTCTGAGGAACTTACCCTGTAAATTCCTACACCATCACTCCCCTCTTCTCACCCAACAATAACCAATATACAAAGCATAAATAAGGAAAAAGTAAGGGGAGAGGATTATGAAAAATTCATGAAAGTAACTCTAAATCATAAACAAGGTAGCACAACCATGCTCACAGTTAATAATTAAAACAAAAAATAAATCATAAAGTTAACTAAGAAGTATAAAACACATAAACATTCATGAATGCATAACAACTCGTCCCCATGACTTCTGGTGTTTAATGTGTCCTTCACCACCATATACACAAATGTATTTATATAAGATCAGGCCAAATATTTTTCAAGGTTCTATGCAACCTTAAAATTTCAATACCCTTCAAAATAGTTCATAGAGGAATCTTTCAAGATATATATATATACATATATATCAAATACCTTGATGGGATGTTCCATCCTCTCTCTCCATATTACAGTTTACTAATTCATGTACCCCAGTCCTACGTGACCTATCCTCCTTCTCCTTCTTTTTTTGTCAGTTAGGAAAGTCCCTTCTCAAGTGTTCCCCTTCACAATACCAAGAAGAAATTGGTTTCCTTTTCTTTTCATCCTTCTGAGGTATCTTTTTTACCTTTTTAGCATGATATTACTCTTCTAAGGATAAGACATGTTGCAATAACTTTTGCATGTATGACATGTGTTTGTGCAACACCAAGCTTAACGTTTCCAACCCTTTCTACTTCCTAGCAAGCTATTTAGTTTCAATCTTGTAGCTCTTCAATGAAACCTTCAAGCTCCTAAAGGAATTTTCTCTTTCAAGGGAGTTTCTCTTCCCTTTTTCATGATTGACTCCACAATCCATGCAATTTTATTCTTACTGCAACCGAGATTTCGTATGGGTTTTCACACACCGACTCATATTCTAGATATAATAAATAAAAATAGCTCAACCATTACCTTGTCATTATCACAACAAGCATGCTACCCTGCAGTTGTTTACATATCTTAATTTTGATGTCAGTCACATGTTCCCAAAACCAGGGATACATATACATATATAATCATTCCATTACAAAATTTGAAACCATCCTTCTTACCAATACTATCATCATCAATTAAAATTGACCTCTTTATCAAGACTCAAATTGTTAATTAAAGTCATCCTTCTTTCCCCAAGGCTAATAACTATGACCTCTATAATCCTAAAAATAAATTAGAATGCAATATGACACATTAGCATCTATCATATACAATGCATAGTATGCAATCAATGCATGGCCAACCATCATAATACCCAAACCAACATCCACTTACACAAGCAATTAATCACTAGAAACACAAAAAATTATAATAGAATCATAAAATCTCATGCCTCCAATCAACCAAGGTTCTTTGCCACATATACATGCAGACCATGGGATTACCACATCCCTATATATATATATATATATATATATATATATATATATATTCCTAACATTCAACTGAACCAGGAAAAGCTATGCAAGTACAAGAAAAACAAGGATTTCTTGAAATCCCTCATATCATGTGAACATTCACGTGTAAATTTCATTCCAGGTATGTAAAAGCACACCATTTAACCAATAGTTTTGGTTCACCACAAGTAATTGAATGCGCAACCATACAAGAAATCCTGCAATTATTAAGCAATGAAAATCATCTAACATCATAGTAATAAATTGTCTAAGCCTTCAAGACGTAAGATAGAAAATACATGCAATGTTAGATAATCCATTCATATTCATTCATTACTTGTCAATGATATATATATATATATATACATATATACATATATACATATATATATATATATATATATATATATATACCCTAAAAGAATTACATATTGTACACCTACCACACTCTTTAATAGGTTATATCACCTTATCGCACTGTGTTAGAGCCCCCAACTCATCTCTAGAGGTCTAGTGTTGAAAATTATACTCTGATACCACTTTGTAACACCCCCATCCACCTCATAACCCATACTAAGGGTAGAAGAAGATATTACTATCAAAGAAATGACCTCTAAAATCTTATCATGGAAATGGGGTCCTAAAATTTCACCCTTTTTCAAACTCCTTGAAACATAAAATAAAACTTTACATTGCACGTGGTTCATCGAGAAATTTTCAGCAATATAAAATATTCTAAAACTGAAATCTAGATCAAAAGATATGGTAGTTGTTTGAAGTCATGCCATTAATTTATTTTCACGCCAACATTGTGTTGCGACGTGCCACTGATGTGGGACCCACGTGGTTCCCGCATGGCAGCGCTCCACTCTACAAGGGAGGTTCATGTCATCATACCTATCCATGTGGCATTGCCACATCACCATCATGTGGTCCCTATCAGTCCACCCCCTTTGCCTTACAAGTTAGCATTTTACATTATAAAGTTTGTGACACATTCATTAAATATACATGCATACATACATACATACATGAATGCATGCATATACACACACACACACACACACACACACCACACCCCCTTTGTTGGTTAATGACCTTCATTCGTGGGAGGGAACAACGAATTAAATTAAAATGAGGACCCCCCTCCCCCTCATGACGTCACTCCTGGGGGGTGGGGGTCCTCAATCATGGTTCCATTCTAGGATCCACGTTTCTCATATCAATGGTAGACATTCGTTCAAGTCATATCAGTGGAAAGAGAGGGTGGTCCTCCCATGCCATATGGAGAGAAGGGGAATCCTTAAGCACTTTGATATAATGTCATGACTAAGGGTGGCATGAGTAGAATCCAATTTGTTGTGCATATAACAGTGTCACTTCTAAGTTTGTAGAATCCCGAGTTGATAATTTGAGCTGAGGAACCCTTGGGAGTTGCAACATTCTTGCTTCAATAACAAGGCTCACCAATAATTACCCACACTCTAAGTTTGTAGAACCCCAGGTTGATCATTTGAGTTGAGGAACCCTTAGGAGTTGCAACATTCTTGTTGCAATACCAAGGCTCACCAATAATTACCCACATTGACAAAATTTTATTATTGTTACCTAGTCTTATGTCTAATTTCTCTCCAAAACTTACAAATCGTCAATCTTTGTTATTTTTTGACTTTACTTTTTATAAAACTTATTGCTCCTCTTTGTTATCCATATCTATGATTTTGTGAGCACTAAATATACCTACCTAAAACTTAAACACACCATATAACGATTGTGTACCAACCTAAAACTTAAAGATACCATAAATATATGTAAGTAATCACATTAATTACTCTATTTATTACATTTTAATGTTGGTTGGGTTACGTCTATGGATTTTCCATAACTGAAAATCTTGAAGTTGCAAGCTGTAAAGCAGAAGCCAATAACCATTTGGCGAATCCTATTTCCAACCCCATTGAAACATAAATGCAGTCTGACATGCAGGGAGTATAGCAGTTTCTTTGCATTTATATTTCCTTCAAAATTGACTTTGACGTTTTAGCAGCAAGAAAACTGTTATTTCCCTTGCATGTTAGAAGCATTTATGTTTCAATGAGGTTGGAAATAGGATTTGCCATAAAGATTTTAGATTTGGTTGTCCGTTATGGGATTTTGCAGAACAGACAAATCAGGAAGTTGGAAGTTGTGAAATGGCAAGGTGGAGACAATGAGAGTGAAAGTTGGTCGTCTGGTTAAAGGACTGAGTGTGCGACAAATTACACTTTCTGCAGGACACTTATGTCCACAGAAGCGATATCTATTCACGTTCTGTGTTTGTCTTTTTGGTACCGCATCCATTCCACGGAAACACGACTTTTCGTCATCACCATGGCTCCTTTCTCCAATATTTCGCTTGTTTTCTTTGGTGAAGTCAAATTTGATTCGACAGGCCAACCTACCACGAAGAAATTCCAAATTCCAGTGACCTGTCAGGCACGCTAAAATATTTTTTTTTGGGGGGAAGAAGGATGTCTAATCAGCATAGCATTATGTATTCGTTATTTTTCATAAAGGTGGGTTTTGGTATTATTTGGTAGATGTTGCGTGAAATATTTTAACTAATGAGAGAGGTTGTAGTGATGTAAAAAATTAATAATAAAAATTATTACAATTTTAAAAATAGTAAAAACATGTTTTGACGATGAACTACACTAGTTGGTTTTGTAGTGATGTAAAAAATCAATAATAAAAAAATTATTACAACTTTAAAAATAGTAAAAACATGTCTTGATGATGAATCGCACTAATTGGTTCCAAACGCGTGGACAAATGATATTCTATGTGATTTAAGGTGAAGAATCTCTCATAAATTAATTTATTAATTTTATTTATTATATTGCAAATTTATTTTTAGTAATTGTGAAGTGGTGTTTAAAGAGATGTAATGTTTTGTTTTTTATATTATTTAAATATTTTGATTTAGTTAAATTTTATAAAAAAAAAATTAAATTAAAATTAAAGTTATATAAAAAATATTAAGAGGGTTTATATTTTTGAAGGGGTAAATTTTTTGTGAAATTTTGCACTAAAAAGAGAACTTTGTAATTTGAGGAATTTGATTTCTTTTCACATTTATAGATCAGGAGTTAAGGTAGATCTACTTTAATAATATGATAAATATTTTTTGAGAAGAAAATTATAATCTACATATGACATTAGAATAAATTTAAATATTATTTATTCATATTTATAATCATTATATTCCATAACTTCATAATGAGTATATAAAAATTTAATTATAAAAAAATTGAAAAAATATAAAATATGTGAAAGGAAAAGAAAATGCTAAAAACATATACAAGTGCATTATCTAATTTTAATAAAATTAAAATTATAAAGGTGTATGGGAGATAAATTTATATAATTATAAATAATGTTATTAAAAAATAGCATAAATGCATATTAACTTTGAATCAATAGCAATAAAATCTCTCAAATACAATTTTCTTTTTAAGTTTTGCACCAAAAAGTAGTAAATGCCAAGTTGAGATATCTCTATGTTGGTCGAAGAAAAGTTAATGTATGCCAAATTTTTTTATTGAAAATTCATATTGTATTTGAGCTTTTGATAATTAAATTCAATTATCAATATTTATTGAGTGGATAGTGAGGTATTAACTTCCATTTCTCTTTAGGTGTTTAATAATTAATGTTATTTATCAAATTAATTTACAAATAGTTTTAGATCTCTAACTATTATCAAATGTAGTAGATATTTTTTCAATTAATTTAATTTCTATTTAATTATTTTGTCATTAATATTATTTCTTGAAATCTTACTGCTACTTTCATATCTTTCTCTTTTAACTTTAACAATATTTGCAAATAAAACGAGTATTCCATAATATCATCCCTTAAAGTTCACATTAAATCATATCGGGTTAAATAACATTTTAACTTAAGGTCATACTAACTCTTTATTATGATATATTTTTAATCAAATTAAGAATATAATAACTTTCTAAGTAAGTTAAAAACATATATATAATATATATTTTTCCGTAAAAATTTAAGGAGATTGTAATGTGATAAGTACTTTAAGGAAAAAGGAAATTAAGATATTAAATAGGCTACTCTCATATCAAAAATTAAAAATATGAAAATAAATATACTTGTTAAAAATTAAAACTAATTCTCATAAACTTAAAAAAAAGAAGAAGTATTATTCAATTTCCAAACACCATAAAACCCTTATAAATTAAAAAAACATTGAAAATAAAAACACCTTCTCTTAAATTATAACACCTTCTCTTAAATAGTACAATATATAAGTCAATTAAATCTTTTTATTTATATCTAGGTGTAATATATAACTCAATTAAATCTTTTTATTTATATCTAGGTGTGTACTGAATAATTTTATTTCTTAAAATTTTACACAAATTCATGCCTTTCTCTTTCAAATTCAACCATATTTAAAAATAATATATATTATTCTATAATATCATCCCTTAAATTTGACTTTAAAAATTTAAGATCATGTTTTATTAAGTAAAATTTAATCTTAACTTGATATCAACACTTCATTGTCATATATTTTTAATCAAAAGTAGTAATATTTTTTTAATTAAGGTAAAAAATTATAATATAAGTGTACATGTATATTATTGCATCAAAATGTGAGAAATTGAGATGTGATAAACAATTTAGGGAAAAAGAAATTAAGATTATTCCATAAGATTATCACTTACATTTTCACATTAAAATCATGTCGTGTTAAGTAACATTTAACTTTAATTTGAGAATTTCTATTTGTTACACATTTTTTAAGTTAAATTAAAACAATAATAAACTTTTATTATCATAATGATGATAAAAGTTTATAGTATATATGTAGGTATATATTATTACATTAAAATTGAACGGAGAAATTTTGATGTTATATAAAATTTAGAGAAAAATGAAATTAAGATGTTATAAATATCTGATAAAATATAATTTAGAAAATAAAAAGTGTCACTTTATTTTTAATAATGAGGAAAATAAATATACATTGTTAAAATAAAAATAAATTCTAATGAGAAGATAGAAAATAAAAAGCACTTTCTCTTAAGTTGTTTAACATATACATAAATTAATTTTAGTTCTTGAAATTTTACGATTATTTTCAGATATTTCACTTTTGCCATTTGTATTTGAGTTTTTTAGAGTTAATTTTATTTATATTTTATTATTTTGTGATTAATTTTACATCCCCATCCACCTCATAACCCATGTTATGGGTAGAAGAAGGTATTGCTATCATAAGCCTAACCTCCAAAGCCCTGCCATGGAAATGGGGTCTTAAAATTTTTTCATTTTTCAAACTCCTCGAAACTTAAAATAAACATTGCCATTTGCATCTATCTCATCTAGAGCTTTCCAACAATATATTTTTTTTCAAAAACTGAGTCTTGGTCACAAGATATGGTTGTTCGAAGTGAGGCCATTAAGTTCTTGCCACATTGTCCCCAAGGGGGATGGTGTAATGGTAGGGGGGATGGCTGTTGCCCCCCCCACCCAGGTTCGAATCCGGCCGTGGCCGGCGATTGATGGTTGTGCAAAAATGCTCGATGGATGGTGTTGTGCAAAAATGCTTTGCTGTGTAAAATGTTCTACTGTGTAAAATGTTCTACTGTGTAAAAATGTTCCACTGTGTAAAATATTGTAATGTGTAAAAAATAGTGAGGTCCCGCCGAAGCTTACAGAAAAAAAAAAAGTTCTTGCCACATCAACATTGTGCTACCATGTGGAACCCACATGACAACCCTCGAATCTATAGGGGAGATCAATGTCATCATACCTATCCATGTGGAATTTCCACATCACCATCTTATGGTCCCTACAAGTCCACCTCTTTAGCGTTGCAATTAGAATTTTATGTTATAAGGTTTGGGACACATTCACACACACACACACACACACACACACATATATATACCCCCTGGTCAATCAACAACCTTCATTCAGTAGAAGGAATGACGACTTAGATTATAATGAGGACACCCCCCCCCCCCCCCCCTTCCGCACTTCTTAGATCAACGGTGGAAATTTGCCCAAGTGAGATTGATAAAAAGAGAGGTGGCCCCCCCATGGGGTACAAAGAGAAGGTGAGGTCCCTTGTCAGTGTTCCACCCCTTCCAAAACCTTGTTTCCTTATGTTTCTCTGAGTGAGATGGACATGTCCATTTTAATAAATGGGAATGCTCTCCATATTGACCCTTGTCAACCTCATCACTATCTTGACAGGTGCAAGGATGGTTCTCCCAAGATGACATCAGCCCCAGATGATGTCATGTTGATGTCATCCCACCCACATGCCCTCCTATGAGAGCATCATGTGTCACCCATTTTTGAAACTTATTACCCTTCGCTATGGTTGATTTCAACTACCATGTGGCACACCACTGTGGCACCACATCAACATGATTCCACATCCTCACTCCACCTAAGCTAGGCCCCTTTGGCCCCAACACTTGGTACAAAGTGATAATCCCTCGTTATGAAGACTTAGCCACTTTTAGGTGGAGTCAGCATTCAACGGCCATGTAATCTCACCCTTCCTTATTACACATTTGAGACACAAAATTCCCACGGTCTTGAGACTACAAGGTATAAGACAAAATTCCTTTACTATTTTATGTCGAGGATATTCCCATCTCCCCCAGCCATTAATCTCGACCCTTTCTCCCTCATCCACACTACATGCAACCTCGAGGTCTGAGACCCCAAGGTACCAAGATGACATCTTTTTGACATCCCCCGGCTCCACCTCGAATGCTAACATGCACTTTGCTTGGGATTTTACACAACTTGGCCACAACAAGACAAACATTCTCTCATTTATTAACAGACCATGTTCTATCTCCTAGCTCTGTTGCTCAAGGAAACTATCCTTCCTAAGCTTTAAATTATATATGATTTTGTGTGGGACGAGACCTCTCCCAACTCTCCCTCACTTCTTATCCCTCCTCAGTTTCACTTGTGAATCTATCTATCTATCTATCTATCTATCTATCTATATATATGTGTGTGTGTGTGTGTGTGTGTGTGTGTGTGTGTGTGTGTGTGTGTGTGTGTGTGTGTGTGTGTGTGTGTGTGTATATATATATATATATATATATGATTCGAGACTTTCTCGACAGAACAAACATAACACCCCAAGATCGTATGGATATATATCTATATTTAAATATGTCCATTCCTCTTGAGCTTAAATAATGCTTGACAAAATTTCATATATATTTATAAATAATCCTATCCCTTCTGAGATTTACACACACACACACACACACTTATATAACATAAATTCCCTTAACGCTTAGTTGAATATGCATTATTATTCCTTAACTTTACCACTTTTGATGGATTACTTAACCTAGCTTAGAGGAATCAAGACTTAAAACTTCATGGCCTCATAGTCTACGACCTCTCCACACTAGTATAGCCACACTTAGCAATAAATTAAACATAACGACACATCTATGCATGTATATATGCATATAAACATATAAGGAGATGATTTCTTTGAATTTATCTCAATTACATAGACCATTCACAGTGCAAGCCACTCATAGAACAAAAAAATTCATTACATATTTGACTAGTGACAATAGAGGTTATGCATATCCCTCACACCACGACAATGAAAATACATCCATTTATTTGCACATAAGAGGCATACATTCCTCATGATAATACATGCATTGTGTTAGCAATAATAGGCATATACATTGCATCCATTTACACAAGAACATGAATAAGAAACTTATATTGTATTGTAGGAGACTGGAAATTAATATTGGGACTTTGCCTCTCCACTCAACCTTACATTTGCTAGACTACAATATTTATTGTAGCCATCCATCCCTAAGATAGGTTAGAACTTGAGGGGGATTTCTCAAAGGAATAAACCAACACTGTAATCCAATTGCAAGCCATAGTACTCTGAGTATTATTGTTTCATCCATTTTGTTACTGTGTGCACCCACAACCTAGCTTTGACCCATGAACTCTTCCTCCTCCCACATTATGTCATCATTCTATATTTCCCCAACTTTGTTTCACACACTCGAATGATTGAGGTTATTGTATTGTTTCCCAGCATTTTCTCTCTATTTATGTACAATGTTTTTCTCCTGTCCCCTCTAGTATGTTCTATCTCTCCTCTAGTTCCTATATGATTCCCAACTTCTCACCGCATTTTTCCCATGCTATTCCAGTTATCTTATGCATGCTTCCTCCTCATGTCCTTTTTTTCTTGTCCAATGGCATTAATTTGGCTTGTTGAATTTCCCAACACAATCCATGAGACAAGAAAAGGGGTATGGGCATGTCCTCCATTGAGGAAGCTTATAATATTCCTCAAATCAGCCTTTAATTTCATTAAGTGCTCATTAAATTAAACCTACCAACCCATGGTTGTCACTAAATTAACATTTTCACCAATTTCCAAAGCAATCTTCTCAAGGAAATTGAAACTATGTCGTTATTCTCAATTAGTTCATTTGTATTACATTTCCACAAATTTAACTACAATAATATTTATAAATGTTTACAAGAGAAATTTTACCAAAAGGGTTGTCGCAAACCTGACCCTCTTAGAGGAACACCATCCTCGGTTTTTTTTCCTTAACACAGATTAATTGTTAGCTTTATAAACATGACTCATTTACAATCATACTTTACATACAAAATCTTGATGGATATAACACTCCATTAAATCATCCACTTTATTTTTGGTTCTTAATGCTTCGTGATATGCCTTTTCTAGCTCGATAACTTGCTTTTCGAAGTGTTTCTACCTCCATAGTCCCACATTCTTCTCTAATGTTCTCAATGCTCCATTAGCAAATAGTCTAGGCTCATTGCTTTCTAGGAAACATCCAGTGTGCAACAAATCCCAATTAGCATGCCCGTGACTCTCTAGAACTGAAATTTCCATTTTTCCTTGGAATCCCCTTCTCAATTTACAAGTCTTTCTAGCGATCCCATTCATCTTCCTTACCTCAAAAAAGTCCACTAAACCAAGGAAATTCTCTACCTTAAGATATTCATATTCGTCATGACATAATTCATGGAAATCAATGGAAATTAGTGGTTCTAGAGTCACCACAATGGCCCACTTCTTGAATTTCTCAACTTTAACACATTATTGCACACTCAATTTTATTTAATGCAACTACTATTTGACTTGCGACTAGCCTCACACATTCTTGCTAGGAATTCTAAATCTTTTCCTACATCATAGGCATACAAATTTTCACAAGACTCATCATAATAAAATTTGAAACAATTTAAAACATACCACGTTAATAGATTTATCGATGAGAAGAACCCTGCAACTTTATTTCACTTCCTATCACAACAAAACCAAATTACTCCATAAATTCAAATTATTATGATTCAAAACTTGAGGCAAAACTAACTCATGGCCATAGTTAAGAATTTCATTGAATTAAATAGTTGAGACTTATATCTAGTTTCTCTTTCTTCTTTGATCCACACATACTAAGTCTTTTTCCAAGTCTGACTAGCGCTCAACAACGCTGACATTGCTCCATGCATTATTTTAATCACATGCACTGGATTGGTTGTGAAACCCAAAAACCATCCAGTAGGGATATTGTTTGGTCAATTCAGTGTCCTGAATTTCTCTACATAAATTATCAATCCTGGTATCGTAAACTGATGAAGTGTAGTGCATTGTTTGTGCTAGCTAACCCTTCTTAATTTGTTGTTTTTATGTTTTATGTTGTTTTGGGGGTTTTTGGTCTTTTAATTCCTAATGATCTACAATGTAAATTATCAAAACTAAATCTAAATTTCTTAAAGATTGCTCAAAATCTAAAAATGAAAACAGAGCTAAGAAATAAATGAAAATAGAGCTAAGAAAGATATGGAAACAAAGCTAAGAGAGAAATGAAAACAAAGTTTCTATTCTTATTTTACCATTATTTCCAAATCATGAATTAAAACTGAAAGTGAAATTTGCAATTGATGTTTAACTAATTACATAAATGAAACTAAATGAAATACTTGGTTACTCTGCCTCTCAATTTTGGGAGAAAGTTCCCTTGGGATGAAATTTAAGAAATTATGTACTTCATTAATCTAAGAGAACGCAAATACAACGATGCAGAAATAACTCATGGCATAGATGAAATGTTCAACCACTTAGTTAAGGATGAATTATCAACTTGAAGAGTTTTCCATAAACATTCATTAACACCATGAGTTAGTATTTTAAACTAAAAATGAAATGCCAAATACAGTAAATGACACTGATCAATTTAATTGAGAATTTAAACTAGCAAACAGTGAATGAAGTAAACTATCCAACAATGTATCCTTATCATTCTTCAATCCTACTCTCATCCTGAAACAAGGTTAGTTTTTAATTGAAGAAACAAGATTACACTATTGAGTTCTATCTTCTAAACTATTGATAAGAACTTAAAAAGAAATCAAGCTAATGGAAACTACTCTAAATTATAAACATTGTTAGTAAGATTTTATAACCTTCTTCAGTGCAGGGGCCCTCTGCAATTGATTAGGCTACGCTTGCTTAATCAACTCCAATAAAACTCCTTCAGAGGTTCATAAAAACATGTGGTCTTCTCATATTAAAACAGGGACACAAAACGCCCAAAAATTACAGAGTCTAGAACTTTGATTTCACATTAAAACTATTACTAACCTCTTTGGTCCCTTACACAGGTATTTATAAGAAAAATCATATCACTGTTTGTGGAGAAATGCATGCTACAGCCAAACTCATAGAAGACAGATATGCAGAATTTCTTCATCGGCTACTGGAGAAATAAGTCCAAGACATGGTGGATGTTGGATTCGTTTGTACAGGTGGTTATTGGAGTCTGTAGGTACAAGTAGTTACTCTGGATAACGCTTCCCATCATTGTGAAACACATTAATTAACCATGAAATAGAGCCCTGTTACCCTCGATCTCTTTGTGTTTGACTTATCCATTGACCGTAGTCTTATGCCTTCTTCTTTGTTGACCCAGGCTGAATGAATAGGACAAGGTCCATGTCATGATGATTTCAAAGATGCCCATGTGGCTAGTTTCTCCTTCTGACACCTGGAACCTGTTAGAGCATGGAGGTAGCTGCGGAACAGTTGGTTAGCTGCAGAATAGGCTACGTTCCGTAGCTAATATACAAAAATTTATTCAAACAACAAAACATAAAAAGCATAACATGTAAATCACTAAATGTCCTCCTCAAGATAGTATATACCAGTTATTAGTGATGAGAATGCATCTTTCTTATGGAAAAACGAAGAAAAGGAATGAGAAGAGTTGCTAGGGAAAGAGTAATTTTGAGGCTCAACATACGCCCACTACAAAATCATTTCATGTCCCCATTAAATTTTCAAAAATGTGAACTTCTTTCTCCTATTGCATCTGTTCTGACACTTCT
The DNA here is from genome assembly GCA_031772625.1 of Pinus tabuliformis. NCBI lineage: Eukaryota > Viridiplantae > Streptophyta > Pinopsida > Pinales > Pinaceae > Pinus > Pinus tabuliformis. Next base: position 1,914,366,214 of record CM062817.1, on the reverse strand, counting down.
GCCAGCACATCCAACTTCCTTTTCTTACTTCTCCTTGCACTGACTGCCATCCTGGGCTTCTTCATAAGAAGTCTGTATTTGAGGTTGATAAGTGTTCTGCTCAAATTCCTATTTTTCCTCTTCAGCTTCCTATTTTTCTTGTACCATAATCCTAGGTGCAACATTGTGTTGTCATGAATGGCTTTATCCAGATTGTTCTGTTCCCTCAAGGTTTCATTTTCTTTTTGAATATGCCTGTTCAAAATATCTAACTCAAAGATTTCTTGTTTGAGAAAGCTAGTTAGAGGTTCTTGTGGATTGATAGGCTACCCTAGATTGGTTGGGGATCCTGGATCCATTGAGGTATCCTTCCTCTCTAATGACTCTATGTAGTCATAGACTTGCTGTTGTACTGGATCTATGCCAGGGGAAGCTCTACTTGGGCTGCCTTCAAGATTCTATGGGGAAGAGTTTTGTGGACTATGTTCAGGTGGAATACTGTCAGGAGATTGAACATGGGTTTCTTCCTCTAAGTTTATGAACTAGGCTCCTTTTGATGTTACCTTCCTCACCTTTCCTCGAAGTCTAGAGCTCCTTCTCAGGTTTTGGAAGCTTATGGTTTCTTCTCTTATGTCCTTCTTCCTCTTCTCTATCTCCTTCTTTTTCTTGATTTGTTCCCTAATATTGGTCAGTCTTTCTGAGAGTAACTGTTCATCTTCTTGTGGTGATGAAGGTTCATTAATTTCTTCAGCTCTCTCTTTCATTTTTCCTTTCTGTTTAGTCTGCTTTCTAACCTCTCGTTTAGAATCTGTCTCTGCATCATTCTATTGTGAGGAGATTCCAGGTTTGTTTTGAATGTTAATGCTGATATTTATCCTCCTACTTTTCTTAACATGACTCTCCTCAGGTGACTCTGGAACATCCTGGAAAAAATTTCTTACCAAGAAATCTTCTAAAGTATTCCCTATACTTTTCAAATGGAATTCAACTAGTATTTCACTAATCCATGATGATAGATAGTTGTTTCTATGGATTCAATTTTCTTTTGGACATTTGTAGCCATCCTTCTTAGACTGTTTATAAGGAAGAAGGGAAGGTTGATCGTTCCATTTTCTAAGAAATTCATTAATAAGCGTATATGTTAAACTTACATAAACCCAAATCTTCCTTCACATGTAATGAATTTTTGCAATATCAACAACATATTACCCCATTTGTTCTTGAGTGCTGAAATAGGAATTCCCTTCCTAAATATTGTAACATCCATACCTGGGTTTCTAAGGATCACTTTCCAAGGTTCACCATGAAATTCTTTGTTTTTAAACCATCTTTCTCCTTGTCTCAGTAGCTCTGTTGCTTCTGCTATGAAGGATTCTGTGACTACAAATTTAATGTCTCCTATCTCCACTTTTGTGCCATCAAATGACCTTGCAAAATACTTGGTAATTTCCTTGTGGTAGCCGTCAAATTTCTCAATAAAATTTAACCATCTGACCTTCTGTAGCATCCCTTTAAGCTGTGGATACCCCTCCATATACTTTACCCCTACGGGCTCTTTCTTGATAATACCCCCATATCCCCTGTTTTCAAAATTACACTTATTGTCTATAAAACAAGTGTTATTTAAGAAATGGAATGACTATGTGTATGGAAATGGAATGAGTGCGTATATATGAAAATGGAAAGACTATGTGTATCTGAAAAATGCAATGACTGTGTATATAGAAAATGGAAAGACTATGTATATGAAATGACTGCGTGTATAAGAAAATGGAATGACTGTTGTCTATGTGATAGAATGACTACGTGTTATAGGAGAGATAAACTTAAGGGTTTGCGTGTAATAAATAGACAGTAAGATTTTAGAGAGTCGTAGATAGGTAGGTCACATCGTCATCTTGACCGTTAATAGATGGAGTTGTGGAGGACCGTTTGAGTACAGGTTATGGTGTTTGAAGTGTAGATTTGTTATGAAAGAATCATTGAGACCGTTTGTCATTAAAGATGGAAGATATGGTAGAGATATAGTGGCGGTCAGATCAAATGATGGTCGATTAAGGAGACATATAATTATACATACTATACAAACTTATGTTTTCAAATTGCTTTTTGAAATAAATCTTTGCATTTACCTTTGGAACCTTTACCTTTCGCTTGCTAATTTTTTTTTTTGATGTTGATCCACAAGTACCTTGAGCATGGTTGGTCTTCAAAAATTTATTTTATTTTTTTCAAATCCCTGCATACATGATTTTATTATGAGCTATACACTTGTGCTCGAACTAATAAACAAATTGTAGCCGCAGAATTAGATTAGCTGCAGAACAAAATCAGCTGCAAAACGTGAAAAAGAAAGTGAAATTCGACTTATGGATCATGAATGAAATGGAAGTGGCTATGTAAGTGAAATGAAATGAGATGTAAGACAAGATGAGAAATGAAATGAAAATGGAATGAAAGATGTAAAAGGAAAAATTGAAAAATTTATTGATGAAATATGACAATGAGATGAAGTGAAACTACAAAAATAAAACTGAGTGAGGTGAGATGAGATGATGAATTTGCAGAATCTAAACTGCAGAGTGATTGTAGATTTTTGTCACTAATTATTACAGAAAGAAAATGGAAAATATAGGGTGTCAGAAACCTCTGATTTTCACCCTGTATTTTCTGTATAAATATGCCAATCAATGATTGGTTTTCAACCTTATACAATTTCTTTTATTTGCTTTTTTTCTTTTCTTTTCTTTTCTCTTTTCTTTTTTTTTTAGGAAAAAGAAAGACTAAGTTAGTGGAGAAGAAGAATTCTTCTTCACTAGCTTCATTTCAAAATTGTCTTGGAAAATCTTAATGAACTCCTCTTTTGAAATTGGTTTATGATATATCTTTAATCTATGACCATTCACAAGAAGAGGAGTTTTACTTTCATATATTGTTCTTATCCTCACTGCTCCATTACTAAAGACTTTTTCAATCTCACATGGCCCAAGTCACTGAGTTTGAAACTTCCCTTGAAAATCTTTAAACTTAAAAATCAAATAATAGCGCCCAATCTCTCACTTGAAACCTCTTCTCCTTGATATATTTGTCATGCCATTTAGGCCTCTGTTGTTGGACTATACTAGTCCTTTGAACTTCCTCTTTCCTGATTTCATCAAGTTCATTTAATTGCTCCAGCCTATGCTTTTGTGCCTTTGACAAATCTAGTCCCAGTTGGACTGCCATCTTGAAAGTTCTGAATTGGAACTCTACAGGGAAAAAGACTTGTTTCCCATAAACAAGTTCATAGGTTGCATGTCTTGTTGTGTTCCTCCATGTAGTTCTATAGGCCCATAAGGCTTCAGGTTGCCTTTCCAAACAATCTCTTCTACGTAGATGCACAGTCTTGGTGAGGATTCCTTCAATCACTTTATTTGTAGATTCCACTTGACCATTTGTTTGTGGATGATAAGGAGTAGATTTCCTATGTTTTATCTTGTAATTTTCCACACGACCCTCCACCATTTTAGATTTAAATTGAGATCCCTAATCTGTCACAATTTCTCTTAGAACACCAAAATGAGTGAAGATGTCCTCAAAAAGAAAATTAACTACAAATTTTTCATTAGCAAAAGGTAATGCTTTGGCCTCTACCCATTTAGTGACATAATCAGTGCATACAAATATATACTTCTTTTGCTTAGATGAAGGATTAATTGGCCCAACAAAATCTAAGGCCCAGTTTTCAACAGGTTCAATGAGTACCTAAACTTGTAGTGGCCTTTCATTTGAAGGAGAAGGTTTCCCTTGCCTTTGGTAGCTGTCACACCTCCTGACATATTCTTTGGCATCTTTGAAGATGGATGGCCCATAATATCCTAAAGAAAGGATTTTATAGGCTGTCCTCTTGTCCCTGTTGTTCCATGACCTAATTGCCCTGAAAACTAGGAAATCTGTTTTCTACAATTATGACTTTACCTGTATTGATGATCTTCAAACTATTTTGCTGGAAATTTTGAATTTTTGAGACAAGTGACATGATATCACTTCCATAGAATTATTCCCTTCCATTGCTTTGTTCATCTCTGTTGTAGCTAACCTTCAGACTTTGTTACTTGAATTTCAAAATCTTCAATTTGCCTCTTCAGCCTTGAAACATAGGTGTTGAGACGGAGATTTTATCTCCTTATCCAAAATGTATTTTGAGAAATTGAAGGAGGATTTTTGAAACCATGCTGTATTAAATAAAACCTTCTCTTGGTTTTTTTCCATACCTCTCCTACTACCCAGAAATTGTCTTTGAACATCATGTATAAAACAGGAAAATTATGATCTATGAAAATATGGCTTCAAAGAAAGCCTTGTATCTACCAACTGGTAACAATTATGAAAAAAGTGAGATAGGTTATTTTAGCTGGATATTTTATGAAGAGAAACCTCCTTTATAATTCAAAATAATTTTGCATGTGGCCAGAAACTAATCTTGAAAAAGACTGCTAAAACTAGAAAACAGAGTTCCTCTCAGCAGTTTCATAGCGCATGTTAAACCATTAATTTTTCCCACCTAATACTAAATTTGAAGAAACTGAAAGAGGTTTTTGTAGTTCAGTATGTTAGGAATAAAAGCCTCTTTCACTTTTCATAAATGAGTTTTTAGTTTCTCAAGAATCCCCTTGGAAGTTGACTGCTAAAAAAAAGGAGACAGGGCTCCTCCTTTTTAGGGTTTCATCCTTATGCTTGTCTTCGAATCGTTCTGCTAAAAAAATTGACCCTTTAAGATATGTGACATGTGTTCTATCATCCCTGGAACCTTTCTCTTCCACCTGTACAAAGAAAACAAGCCCATGAAGGAGCATAAAAAAGGTTGATTTGGTTGCGCTACGAAATTGTCTACTATTTTCATAGCGCAGAATTTTGCCTTTGTACATATCTTTTAACCCTTTATCTTTTATTGCCTTGAGTCTTAAATTTTCGTTGGTGATCTCTTCACACCCTCCAGTAGTATCATCCTCCAAAAAACCAACTCTTTCTTCCCTTTGAAATTTTAGAAAAATAGCAAAACTGCACGTACAACAATTTCGTAGCGCATCTAGTGTAAATTCAGGGTTTTGCACTACGAAAATGACTAGATAGTTTCATAGAGCATTTAATTTATTTTTTAAATGTCTAAACACATGACTTCCAAAACATGTTATGGGACCCATAAAGTGTAAAACAGGGTTGTTGAACTTTATTTGATGATGGAAATGAGACTCTAACCCTATGACTTAGACTCTAAAAACATAAAAATGACTTAACCACTATCTAACACTATGACTTAGGAGAAAATGTAAATTTTCCAAGTTTAGAGAATTTTTGGGTGATAACAGGGTCCATACCTAATAGAAAAGTTTCATGAAAATGGATCTGTTTGGATCATAACCATTGATGAGGAAGGAATTCCCTTACTTGTAAATGGTTAAAGGTTGAATCTATATAGAAGACCTTTGTCCAAGGAAGTATTTATCAGTTCAATGCATAGAGAATTAAATGTGATTAGGAGTTTCATATCTTCTAATCCACATCATTCCTAGAAATTTGAAAATAATAATAATAATAATAATAATAATAAGGCATGGATGAAAACCTCTATGAGGCATCTGAGGGCAACTCAAAGGTTGGAAACCTCTTTGAGGCAACTCAGGAGAAAAAAAAGAGAATAAAAAATAAATATCCCTAGGTGAAAACCTCCTTTGAGACACCTAGGGTAAGAATACATATCCGAGGGAAACTCAAAGGTTGGAAACCTCTTTGAGGCAACTCAGGAGAAAAAACAAGAGAATAAAAAATAAATATCCCTAGGTGAAAACCTCCTTTGAGACACCTAGGGTAGGAATACATGTTGAAAACATCCACAGAGTCAGCATTTTTGTCTCAAAAAAAAAAAAAAAAAAAAAAGAGGAAAAGAGGAACAAAAGGAAGAAGCTTACACCCTGTGTGCTAACCTTTCTCTTCTTTTGCAGGATTGCACACATTAGAATATTTCATCTCTACATGAAAAAACTTACAAGCTATCATGCATCCTTCCATCCATACACCTCATCTCCATACTCTCCACTCATATAACCATCTCTCTCCACCATCCAATAAAAAAGAAATTCGAATTTCACCTCCTCACTATGATGCTATAGAAAGGACATGTATTGCTACAAGAGGTATTGTAACGCTACAGGAGGATCCTGTGAAACTACATGATGGGGATCCAATGCAGAGAAAAAAACAAAATACCATGATTCCTCTAGGAAATTAGAAAAATGTTCCTCCAATTATTTACTCATCATCCATGCATCACCCATCCACTCCATTTCATCAAAACTTGCTCAAATTTTCCAATCTGTCCTACCTCTAAAAAAAAATAAAAGAAGCCATTGTTTTCTATTTCTACAATGTCTTCATTACTTCCTCGTGACTCTGATGTTATCCTCATGGATTTTCATCATCTCCCTCAACACCATCATGCAAACTAAAGACTTCAAGGGAGGATCAAAATACTGCTACAAGAAGAAAACTCCTCCTGTAGCAGCCTGTGTAGTCACAATAGAAGTCACTGATATTTCTTTTCCACCACCAGAAGGCATGACGAAGCCTTGTCTACAACCAGGAAGGGACACATCATCCTCCGGAAGGCTTTCCACCAACAACAGTAGCTTGGACATAAGAGAGGCACCTGCACACACACAACAAAGTCAACCGTCATGGTATCATCAAGTATGAAGACATGCATAAGAAACAAGTCAAAGAGTCAACTCCCTTGACCATAATGATACATGGCCCAGCTCTAGCATGTCACCATTTGTAGAAATTCGATCCATAGGTGGCCTAAGGTATAAGAACCCTCGCCTCTTCCCTATGCATAAAATGGCTAAAATGTGTAATGGTCAAGAGGGATGCTTTAATAGGTTAGAGGTGATGAGTGAACCTGGCCACCCTCTACTTGTAAACTTCAATTTGAGTTAAGTCACCCATGAAACATGGATATGTCAACTCAACATGAGGTGGTGTCTTCAAAGAGTGGGGTGATAATCACAAGGAGAAAAAAATATTTCAAGGAGTGGGGATAACCATCCAAAAGAGGAAACGCGTGTTTGGCATGTCACTAGAGTGCTCTGATATTTCAAAGAGGATATTATGTACTGGTCTCGACTTCATTTGCACCATTAGTCATTCCAAAAATAAGTAGAAGAAGGACAAGTTAATTTATTAGACTACCTAGGGTGCCATCGAGAAGTTTTGAACCATGTCTGCAAGTTCTACAGGAGGAAGCTACAAGTAGCTCTACAAGTGCTATAGGAGGGTCGAGAGGAGCTATAGGTAGAATTGGAAAGTGGAAAAGGAGCCACAGTGGATAGAAGTTGTCTAAAAACCATCATGCACACAAAATTGTTTTGACAAGAGGTGACACCCTCCTTCCTTGTGTCTACATCCATTTTCATGAGAAGTCTGCTTGAAATTAAGAGCTTGTAATAGTCAATTGAGGACAATGAGGTATTTTTGAAAATTTATGTGGTTAAAAAGAGAGAAAATTAGCTTGGTTGATATTAATTCAAGCACCCTTATCCCTCACTACTACCAAGAAACTTAACATTATTTGACAAGTGAGATTGTTTGAATTTTTTTTTAGTTCCACACCTAAACAGAACCAAGGAGGAATAGTAGAAGAAATGGGTGGAGGATTTAACAAAAGAGAACCCTCAGACACCAAGAGGATTCACCAACACCATCCTATACTGGACATCTTTAGAAGACATCAATGATTGGGTTTCTTTGAGTTGTTAAAGTGGTATGATGATGATATTGCTCATGAATTTTCCATGGAATTATATTCTCAAGAGAAAGAAAATGCTATTACAGTTGTCAGAGGGTTGAGCATCTCTCTCAATCCTGAAATTATAAATAGAGGGACCAACTTACCCCTAGGAATTAGGTGGAGCAAAGAAGACAAGGCAGTGAGTGTCACAACTTGGAAAAACTTCTTCATTTCAGTAGAGAAGCCTCTAGAAGATAAGAATGGAGTAAGAAGAGAAAGTCTACCTTACACTTGGCATGAGGTAGATTACCATATCCTCAAGTATATATCTTGTTAAGGGAGATTGAGTGTGGTTTATGTCTACCACTTCAGATTGCTCCATGACCTAAGTTTCAAGGTAGAATTGCCTCTCCCTCAAAGATTTAGTGTTCTCCATTTCCTCCTACAATCAATCATGGAGATGAGTCAAAAGGTGAGGGAAGGAAAGCACTAGCACTTAGCTCAACATGGCCTCATTAAGTTACTAATGATAGATTCTTTGAGCCACCTGACGATCAATGTCATATGGAATAGATTTATGGACATGGATAGGGAGAAGTTCATAGAAACCCAAGCCAACACACTTGTAGAGAGACTAGACTCTAGCATTGGAGGTAATAAGGAAAAATAGACAAAGAAGAAGGAGAAAAAATAGAGGAAAAATTGGTAGGAGAGACAAAGGAAGGGGAAGCAGAAATCAAAGGAGAAGAGGGGGAGAAGCAAGTAGAACAAAGAGTAATACCTAAGGATACTTCTAAACCCCAAGGAGAAAAGGAAAAACCATATCAATCATTTCTATCTCCAAGGGATACTGAATAGGAATTAGTTGCAACATTGCCTACATTGGGCACTCATGTCAAAGCCAAGAGGAAGAAATCAAGACAAGGTCCCATATATTTAAGAACTAGGAAGAGATCTAGAATTAGACAAGGGAAACCATGTCAAGCTCCTACAAGGTTCCCTATCATTATTGATCAATCATCAAGTAAAAAGGAATAAATAGGATCCAGTGAAGGAAAATTTGAGGGGGTCACTCCTCCTAAAACTAAAACCAAGTCACCTATAGCATCTGTCAATAGGCCCACCACTAGGTCATTGACATTCAAGAAGCCAAGGACACAACCTACCTTTGATAAAGTAGAAGAAGCTAAGATTCAAGAGAAAGAACAAAAGGTACAAGAGAGACATGGTTTTCTGTAGGAGGGGTGAATTCTGCTACAAGAAGAATAGGGGAAGCTACAAGAGCACAAAAAAGAGCTACAAAAGGAAGAAACCACCTCAATGTTAGTTGGAAAAGACCTACAGGAGCTGCAATAGCCTGACCAATAACCTAGCTTGGGGTCCTACTACAAATTTATTGAAGGAGGAAGGATTATCCCTAGAAAATTTGCAATCCCACTCCTCTATGACCTAGAGAGAGGAGGAAAACGCATAGGGGGATACAAATTTCCTTATCAAAGAATGTGGAAGATGTGGGCCTTGTGGAGGAGAAATGCATTGAAATGGGCAAAGAATTAAGTGATTTGATACGTAGGGAGTCTCTTATGAAGGAGATACTACAAGTACAAAATACAAGGTTGAGAGAGAGGCTGCAGGAGAAAGCAACACAACTTGCCACCATGGCAAGTCTCTCTATGGAAGCTCCAAATGCAAGAAAAAATCAAATTATTATGCTCTCCTGCTCAAATAATAGTGGCTACAATTACAAATAAAAACTCTAACAAAATATGGGTCTCTACCATTTCAAAACTACAGGCAATTTATTGAGTTTTGCATCCAAACTAGTACGGAAGATAGGGCAGAGTTAGTTGTGTTATATATGCATAATTTTTTAGGTCCCTATACTACTAGTGTAGCCCCTCATTGTTATTAGTTCTACCACCTTATTGTATTGTTGTGCCCATGTAGTCCCCATATTGTTATTATTGTGCCCCATAGAAACCCACTATTGTTAATATTGTGCCCTTACATTATTATTGTTATGTCGACTTTGATTATATTATGACCCCTTAAACTCCTATATATAGAAAGGAGGTTTTGTCTTTTGCCTCAACCAATAATTCTTCATTTATGTAATGTAAAGGAGGTTTCCCCCTCGAAGAGGTTAATCTTGAAGTCATTGATATATTTCTTCTTCTATTCTGTCAGTTGGTTGCTTAACATTTGGTATTAGAGCTTTGGATTCTAGGGTTTCCTTGCTTCAAACAGGCCATCGTGGTATTTTCGCTATAAACATTTTTATACGAAGTTTCGGAACTTGAAATTAAAACCATTTGAGAAGAATTCTTGATGAACCTTGTCACCTAATTTCATATCTTGTCTCACTATATATTCAGAGATATTAACTGAGGAATTTAGGGTTTTTGCAGGTTCTAGAATTCAATATCAAATAGGCGACCTTGGGAAAATCATCATAAATTTCTCTCTAAGCATCTGATTCAAATTTTGTAAATAGTGACCAAAATAAGACAGGCTATATTTTTTTGGGTATTATTTTCATGCCGAAGGTCAAAACAGTGAGATGTGGCACATCATACAAGTTCGCTCTAATGAACCCATCTATAATCAGGTCATTGTGGCAGATTGGGCATAACTGTTTCTTGGAGAATCCAATATCAATTAGACTTGTGGGATGGGAAAGAGAACTGAGAGGGCTACCATAGGACGATAGTTTAGAACTTGGAGATACAAAATTACAAAGTTACAATCGTTTAAATATAGAAATCCTAAAAGCAAGAAAAAGAATGACACAGATCAAGAAAATCGAAACACCTAGTAAGCAAAATTGGATGGATGATTTTAAGAATGTGATTGAAGCTAAGATAAATATTTTTATCTATGCCATGGAATCTCATATCGATGGTATGGAATCATATTTGAAGAAAGGATTTGAAGATTTGAAGAAAGACATGGAAGGTTTGAAGGAAGGTGGGACAAAGTTGCTATAAGAAAGGCTTCCTAATGGTGGAAAGGTAGTAGAGGAAACTCATAGTGAGAACAAAATAAATGTTAATCATGATTTCATAGAATCTAGCATTGGATTGAAGATCCACCATATTCCATAGATCGATATGTGGAAGTTTGATGGCAAGGATATCATAACATGGATGCTATAGATGGCGAAATATTTTGATCTCCATAATGTCAAAAAACACACAAAAAGTACATAATTCAAGTTTATATTTAGAACCCAATCATTTTTCAGGGTATCGATCGCTTTGGTCTTGTAAACAAATGGTCACTTGGTCCATTTTTATGGAGGAAATGATAGCATATTATGAGGATACAAAAAGCAACACCTTCTTTAGCCAATTGATAAATCTCAAACAAAAGTGTTCAATGGCAGAGCACATTGAGGACTTCCAAAAATTGAACATAAGCGTAAATGGTATTCTAGAGGAGCATAGGAATTATTTATTCATAGGAACTTTAAATGATAATATCCAAGATGAATTCCATCTTTGGGGAACCTGATTCATTTGAGAAGGCATTCAGGTTGGAAAGAAAAATTATGGAAATAAGGAATCCTACCACTCACAACTATAAATATGGAAGTGTTGTTTCTCCTAACCTTCCACAACCTACAAGGTTGACACCACAACAATTGGAAGAAAAAAGAGAAAAGGGTATTTGTTACAATTGTGATAGAAAATACACTAAAGGTCATAAGTGTGCTAAGAATAAATTATTTTACATAGATTGTGAAGAGGAGGAAGAAAAGGATCAAAAAATGTCAAAAGAAGACAATACACACCAGGAACCAACCCCAGAGAAGGAAGAAATGAATCTGACCATATCTTATAGTGCATTGGAAAGAATTACCACTCCTCAAACTCTCAAGGTAGATGGATAAATGGAGATAGTGAACAAATGTTTGGAAGGCTATATTCATTGCTTTGTATCTGATAGACAAACACAATGGGTCAAGTGGTTACCTCTCATTGAATGGTGGTATAATGTTTGAGCAAAAATGACCACATTTATGGTACTTTATGGATATCATACACCATCCATCACATCATCTTTAAGAGAAAATTCTAAGGTTCAAGCGATGGAAGATCACATCAAGAATCAACAAGAAGTTCTCCAACTCTTAAAGGATAACCTCACTTTGGCGTTGAATCAAGTGAAATTACAGGGATATCAACATCGCAATGAAGGAAGTTTTGATGTAGGCAACTAGGCATTTTTACGGCTACAACCATACAAAAAAATGTCCCTCGAGCAAGCTAAGAAGGATAATAAATTATCACGAAAGTACTATGGTCCTTACAAGGTGTTGCAAAATATTGATACTATGGCATACAAATTGGAGCTTCCTGCATCTTCCCGAGTGCACCCAATTTTCCTTGTTTCATGCTTAAAGAAGGTTATCATTGACAAGCTCCATATTCAAACAATATTGTTGGAACTTGACGAGGAAGGAAAAATCATATTGAAACCTGAAGCAATCATGGAAATAAGAACCCAATAGTTATGAAATCAATCAATTTCAGAGTATCTCATCAAGTGGAAGAACTTAACCACTGAAGATTCTGCATGGGAGGATGAGAATTTTATACAAAAGCATCCAGAACTACTTAAGCGTTCAGAACAACACTTTTTGAAGGAGAGGGGCGTGTTAGGTCCCTATACTACTAGTGTAGCCCCTTATTGTTATTAATGCAACCCCCTTATTGCATTTTTGTGCCCATGTAGTTATCATATTTTTATTATTGTTCCCCATAGAAGCCCACTATTGTTATTGTTTTGACCTTACATTATTATTATTATTATGTTGACTCTAATTATTTTGTGACCCCTTAGACTCCCATATATAGAGACGATGTCTTTTCATTTGTATCATGGAAGAATTTTTCATTTGTGTAATGTAAAGGAGGTTACCCCCTCGAAGAGACTTATTTTGAAGTCATTGATCTATCTCTTCTTTTATTTTGTGAGTTGGTTGCATAACATAATTTCACTTTGACAAATCTAAATTTTTGGGATCCCAATTCAAGATTGGGAGATATTCAACTAATGGCTTTAGAATCTTGGTTAACTCATGAAGAGACAAGGGCTAAGGAGGTGAAAAAGTTAATGAAAAAGGAGGATAAAGAACCCTTGTATATCAAAGCAGAGCTAGTGAGCCCTAAGGTTTTCATCGAAAATCATAACCTCATCACCAATGATGCTACTTTCGCACCCAAATACATTTCTACCTAGGAGAAAGACATTCTACACATTGAAGGCACCTTTAGAATGTTGGGAATAGAGAGTCTGCAAGCTTTCCAGAAAGATGCAATGCCCTACCCCATAGTCTACAAGTAAGAGAATATCACACTCCTGAAAGGCTAAGGAATTCCTTGGAGAAAACACCATAGTATAAGAGAATCATGCAAAGGATGAAAATCAGGTGGATAGGACTCAAACTCAGTCCAACCTTGTTGCTAGGATTAGAAATAGGAAGATATGAAACATAAGAGCATAGGGAGTGCACTGAGATAGAAAGAAATGCAGGTTTCTACCCACAAGAGGGCACACCATCTAAGGAGCCTTGGGATGTTAGAAAGGCCACCAAGGCCATGAAAGAGCTTCACATGATGACTAAGTTGCTCAGAGGATGAGCAACACCTTCAGCAGGGGGGTGATGATGAGTCCTATCAATAGGTATATTTTGAAGATCATCATGCCATCCTCTAGCCTTTAAACTACGTTTCTCTCCCATTAATTCAAATTTTTTGTTACATTACGCTTCATAAGAGGAGTAAAAGGCGTTTGTCATAGTATGTGGCCTAATGTGGTTTAATTGTAGGAAAAAGAATCATTTTTTAGGCAATTAATATGAAAGGGCTTGATGGAGACAACCATGAGATAATCTAGGGGTGTGTCCACCTTCTTAGCTCCATAACTTGGCTTGGGATCACAACATCCTCTCTCACCAGTTCGAATTCATTGGCAACCAAGTAATCCCTAGTACAAGTGAAGCTCAAGAGGCACAAGATCCACCATTTCCAAGATCAAGGAGGGAATCAATCCTAGTTTCAAGGGAGTTGCTATTAGCTATGCTTTTGTATAAATAAACAAGTTGAAAATCTCATTAGGATTGAAAGTTTTGATTCAACTAGGTGTATTTATTGAGCTTAGAGCTTGACATTGTCATTTTGAACATTTATGTGATATATGAGAACTTTACTTTCTGATAATGATAATTTGGTTATTAAGCTGCATCTAAGTTACTTTCAAAGGGCTGAGACCCTTGGGTTTGGGTCCAACCCAGAGGCTTTGGTCCCTCTTTTTTACTTGTGTTTTGTTCTTGATTCCAAGCAATTCATATTTCTTTCATTTCGGGAGAGTTTAAGTTATAAAAACCTATGGTTGCAAGCTTCTACATCACCTCTCTTGTGGGAGAATGAGTGGAAGGATTCACAACCTCAATTCAAAATTTTTGTGTTTATGATTTCTTAGAATTAGATGAATGTTAGTTGTTCTACTTTATATTTTATTTTTGTAGTTTAGAAGTCACTTTAGTGATTAGAGTAGTGTTATGGCATAAAAGGGATGTGATTTAAATTCAACTCATATTTCCCATCATAGGTTATATCACTTTGTGAATGATCAATTGATGTATGCATGTGATTTATTGCAGGATTTTGTTGATTTGCAAGGGAGGGAACCTCTTCCACTTCCATATTGGACTCCTCCATCTTCTCTTTCCACCCCTCAATTCTATCCCAAAACTTTGTTTCCATAAGTCACTTTTCCTAGTAAACTTAGGACATTGTGAGCATTCATCCTAGTGCAAGACAAACCTCTGAGAGATCCTAGGCTTGGCTAAGGGACTCAATCCAACCTTTATTCATTCTCTTTAACCTCCATCCACCTCTCCATACCCTCAAGACATCATTTGACCCTAATAAACCTCCCAGAACCCCTCCTGTAGCATTACAAGCCCTCCTGTAGCAATACAGGACCTCATGTAGGAAGCATGTAGCACTACTTTTCTTCACCAATTTTGATCCCCACTTCAACTTTAGCTAAGTAAATATGAATAATGACCCCAAGTTGTGATTTGATGGTTAGGGGAAGCTCCTAGGCTACTCCCAACATTTCGTTTCCTCACTGCAAAACAGAGTAGAATTAGTTTTAAATCATAAGTATTATGCAAGTTAGATTTTTTATTTTCAAGAAAGTGTGAACTAGGTAGATGTTACATGCAATTATGTTTATAGTTTGATGAATTATGCAAGATGAAGTAGATTCCTGTGTGCAAGTAGAATAGCCCTTGTCCTTTCATGAATTGATTAATTAACATCTACAAGTTGAGAAAATGGAATTTCCACTTTCATAACTAGCATTAGTTTTCAATTGTACTTTAATCAACAAGCTTTCATTATAGTTCTGTAGGGGGAATGGTCTCTGTGCACTTTGATGTAATGTCATGACTAAGGGTGGCATGAGTAGTATCCAATTTGTTGTGCATATAGCAGTGTCACTTCTAAGTTTGTAGAATCCCGAGTTGATAATTTGAGTTGAGGAACCCTTGGGAGTTGCAACATTCTTGCTTCAATAACAAGGCTCACCAATAATTACCCACACTCTAAGTTTGTACAACCCCAGGTTGATCATTTGAGTTGAAGAACCCTTAGGAGTTGCAACATTCTTGTTGCAATACCAAGGCTCACCAATAATTACCCACATTGACAAATTTTATTATTGTTACCTAATCTTTATGTCTAAATTCTCTCCAAAAACTTACAAATCATCAATCTTTGTTATTTTTTTTTACTTTACTTTGTTATTTTTTGAATTCACTTTTTATAAAACTTATTGCTCCTCTTTGTTATCCATATCTATGATTGTGTGAGCACTAAATATACCTACCTAAAACTTAAACACACCATATAACGATTGTGTACCAACCTAAAACTTAAGCATACCATAAATATATGTTAATTAATCTATTTATTACATTTCAATGTTGTTGGGTTACGTCTATGAATTTTCCATAACTGGAAATCTTGAAGTTGCAAGCTGTAAAGCAGAAGCCAATAAACATTTTAGATTTGGTTGGCCATTATGGGATTTTGCAGAACAGACAAATCATGAAGTTGGAAGTTGTGAAATTGCAAGGTGGAGACAGTGAGAGTGAAAGTTGGTCGTTTGGTTAAAGGACTGAGTGTGCGACAAATTACACTTTCTGCAGCCCACTTATGTCCACACAAGCGATATCTATGCACGTTCTGTGTTTGTCTTTTGGGTACCGCGTCCATTCCACGGAAACACGACTTCTCGTCATTACCGTGGCTCCTTTCTCCAATATTTCGCTTGTTTTCTTTGGTGAAGTCAAATTTGATTCGACAGGCCAACCCACCACGAAGAAATTCCAAATTCCAGTGACCTGTCAGGCACGCTAAGATATTTTTTTTTTGGGGAAGAAGGATGTCTAATCAGCATAGCATCATGTATTCGTTATTTTTCATAAAGGCGGGTTTTGGTATTATTTGGTAGATGTTGCGTGAAATATTTTACCGTTTAGTATGAGAGAGGTGGTAGTGGTGTAAAAAATCAATAATAAAAAAATATTTCAACTTTAAAAATAGTAAAAAAATAATTAATTTATTAATTTTATTTATTATATTTTAAATTTATTTTTAGTAATTGTGAAGTGGTTTTTGAAAGAGATGTAATGTTTTGTGTTTTTATATTATTTGAATATTTTGATTTAGTCAAATTTTATAAAATAAAATAAAAAATTAAATTAAAATTAAAGTTACATAAAAAATATTTAGAGAGTTTATATTTTCTAGTTGTAAATTTTTTGTATTAAAAAGAGAACTTTGTATTTTGAGAAATTTGATTTCTTTTCACATTTATAGATCATTAGTTAAGATATAGATCTATTTTAATAATATGATAAATATTTTTGAGAAAAAAATTATAATATACATATGGCATTAGAATAAATTTAAATATTATTTATTCATATTTATAATCATTATATTCCATAACTTTAAGTATATAAAATTTTAATTATAAAAAAATTGAAAAGAATATAAAATATGTAAAAGGAAAAGAAAATGCTAAAAACATTTACAAGTGCATTACCAAATTTTAATAAAATTAAAATCATCAAGGTGTATTAGAGATAAATTTATATAATTATAAATAATGTTATTAAAAAATAGCATAAATGCATATTAACTTTGAATCAATAGCAATAAAATCTCTCAAATAAAATTTTCCTTTTAAGTTTTGCACCAAAAAGTAGTAAATGCCAAGGTGAGATATCTCTATGTTGGTCAAAGAAAAGTTAATGTATGCTCAAAAAATTTATTGAAAATTCATATTGTATTTGAGCTTTTGATAATTAAATTCAATTATCAATATTTATTGAGTGGATAGTGAGGTATTAACTTCCATTTCTTTTTAGGTGTTTAATGATTAATGTTATTTATCGAAATTTACAAATAGTCTTAAATCTCTAACTTTTATCAAATGTAATAGATATTTTTTCAATTAATTTAATTTTTATTTAATTATTTTATCATTAATATTATTTCTTGAAATCTTACTGCTACTTTCATATCTTTCTCTTTTAACTTTAACAATATTTGAAAATAAAATGAATATTCCATAATATCATCCCTTAAAGTTCACATTAAATCATATCGGGTTAAATAACATTTTAACTTAAGGTCATACTAATTTTTTATTATGATATATTTTTAATCCAATTAAGAATATAATAACTTTCTAAGTAAGTTAAAAACTTATATATAATATATATTTTTCCGTAAAAATTCAAGGAGAAATTGTGATGTGATAAGTACTTTAAGAAAAAAAAAAAATTAAGATAAAATTGTGATATAAACACTTTAAGGAAAAATAAAATTAAAATATTAAATAGGCTACTCTCATATCAAAAATTAAAAATATGAAAATAAATATACTTGTTAAAAATTAAAACTAATTCTCATAAGTTAAAAAAAATAAAAGTGTTATTCAATTTCCAAACACCATAAAACCCTTACGAATCTAAAAACATTGAAAATAAAAGCACCTTCTTTTAAATTGCATAATATATAACTCAATTAAATCTTTTTATTTATATCTAGTGTGTACTGATTAATTTTATTTCTTAAAATTTTACACAAATTCATGTCTTTCTCTTTCAAATTCAACAATATTTAAAAAATATATATTATTCCCTAATATCATCCCTTAAATTTCACTTTTTATCATGTTTTATTAAGTAAAATTTAATCTTAACCTGATATGAACACTTTATTGTCATATATTTTTAATCAAAAGTAGTTAAGGTAAAAAATTATAATATACGTGTACATGTATATTATTGCATCAAAATGTGAGAAATTGAGATGTGATTAACAATTTAGGGAAAAAAGAAATTAAGATTATTCCATAAGATTATCACTTAAATTTTTACATTAAAATCATGTCGTGTTAAGTAACATTTAACTTTAATTTAAGAATTTTTATTTGTTACATTTTTTTAGTTAAATTAAAACAATAATAAACTTTTATCATCATAATGATGATAAAAGTTTAAGTTTATAGTATATATGTAGGTATATATTATAATATTAAAATTGAAGGAAAAATTGTGATGTTATATAAAATTTAGAGAAAATGAAATTAATATGTTATAAATAGCCGATAAATCATAATTTAGAAAATAAAAATTGTCACTTTATTTTTAATAATCAGGAAGATAAATATACATTGTTAAAATTAAAATAAATTCTAATGAGCTCCAGTGTGAAAAAAGTGTTAGTCAACTTCCAAAACACTGTGGTATGAAAGGGACTATCACCTTACCCTTCCTGAGAAGATTGAAAATGAAAAGCACTTTCTCTTAAGTTGTTTAAAATATACCTAAATTAATTTTAGTTCTTGAAATTTTACAATTATTTTCAGATATTTCACTTCTGCCAATTGTATTTGAGTTTTTTAGAATTAATTTTATTTATCTTTTACTATTTTGTGATTAATTTTAACAACCCCATCCACCTCATAGCCCATGTTATGGGTAGAAGAAGGTATTGCTATCATAAGCCTAACCTCCAAAGCCCTGCCATGGAAATGGGGTCTTAAAATTTTGTCATTTTTCAAACTCCTCGAAACTTAAAATAAACATTGCCATTTGCATCTATCTCATCTAGAGCTTTCCAGCAATATATTTTTTTTCCAAAAACTGATGTCTTGGTCACAAGATATGGTTGTTCAAAGTGAGGCCATTATGTTCTTGCCAGATCAACATTGTGCTACCAGGTGGAACTCACATGACAACCCTCGAATCTACAGGGGAGATCAATGTCATCATACCTATCCATGTGGCATTTCCACATCGCCATCTTATGGTCCCTGCAAGTCCACCTCTTTAGAATTGCAATTAGAGTTTTATGTTATAAGGTTTGTGACACATTCATATATATATATGTGTGTGTGTGTGTGTGTGTGTGTGTGTGTGTGTGTCTGTGTATGTGTATGTGTATGTATATGTATATACCCCCCGGTCAATCAACAACCTTCATTTAGTAGAAGGAATGACGACTTAAATTATAATGAGGACCCCCGCCCCCTTTCGCACTTCTTATATCAACGGTGGAAATTTTCCCAAGTGAGATTGATAGAAAGAGAGGTGGCCCCCCCATGGGGTACGAAGAGAAGGTGAGGTCCCTTGTTAGTGTTCCACCCCTTCCAAAACCTTGTTTCCTTATGTTTCTCTGAGCGAGATGGACATGTCCACGTTAATAAATGGGAGGGCTCTCCATATTGACCCTTGTCAACCTCATCACTATCCTGATAGGCGCAGGGATGGTTCTCCCGAGATGACATCAACCCTAGATGATGTCATGTTGATGTCATCCCACCCACATGCCCTTGTCTGAGAGCATCATGTGTCACCCATTTTTGAAACTTTTTACCCTTTTCTATGGTTGATTTCAACTACCATGTGTTACACCGCTGTGGCACCATATCAACATGATTCCACCTCCTCACTCCACCTAAGCTAGGTCCCTTTGGCCCCAACACTTGGTACAAAGTGACAATCCCTCATTATGAAGACTTAGCCATTTTTAGGTGGAGTCAGCATTCAACGACCATGTAATCTCACCCTTCCTCATTACACAATCGAGACATAAAACTCCCACGATCTTGAGACTACAAGGTATAAGACAAAATTCCTTTACTATTATATGTCAAGGATATTCCCATCTCCCCTAGCCATTAATCTCGACCCTTTTTCCTTCATCCACACTACATGCAACCTCGAGGTCTGAGACCCCAAGGTACCAAGATGAAATCTTTTTGACATCCCCCAGCTCCATCTCGAATACCAACATGCACTTTGCATGGGATTTTACACAGCTTGGCCGCAACAAGACAAACATTCTCTCATTTATTAACAGACCATGTTCTGTCTCCTAGCTCTGTTGCTCAAGGAAACTATCCTTCCTAAGCTTTGAATTATATATGATTTTGTGTGGGTCAAGACCTCTCCCAACTCTCCCTCAGTTCCTATCCCTCCTTAGTTTCACTTGTGAATATATATATATATATATATATATATATATATATATATATATATATATATATATATATATATATATATATATATATATATATATATATATATATATATATATATATATATATATATGTGTGTGAGTCGAGGCTTTCTCGACAGAACCATTGTGGCTTATCTCTCCTAAGATTAAACAAACATAACGCCCCAATATCATATGTATATATCTATATTTAAATATGTCCATTCCTCTTGAGCTTAAACAATGCTTGACAAAATTTCATATATATTTATAAATAATCCTATCCCTTCTTAGATTTACACACATACACACACATATATAACATGAATTCCCTTAGCGCTTAGTTGAATATGCATTATTATTCCTTAACTTTACCACTTTTGATGGATTACTTAGCCTAGCTCATAGGAATCAAGACTTAAAACTTCATGGCCTCATAGTCTATGACCTCTCCACATGGGTATAGCTACCCTTAGCAATAAATTAAACACGACCACACACCTATGCATGTATATATGCATATAAACATATAAGGACATGATTTCTTTGAATTTATCTCAATTACATAGACCATTCATAGTGCAAGCCACTCATAGAACAAAAAAAGTAATTACATATCTGACTAGTGACAATAGAGGTTATGCATATCCCTCACACAACGAGAATGAATAGACATCCATTTATTTGCACATAAGAGGCATACATTCCTCATGATAATACATGCATTTTGTTAGCAATAATAGGCATATACATTGCATCCATTTACACAAGAACATGAATAAGAAACTTATCTTGTATTGTAGAAGACTTGCTTTAACTAATATTGGGACTTTGACTCTCCACCCAACCTTACATTGGCTAGATTACAATATTTATTGTAGCCATCCGTCCCTAAGATAGGTTCAGAACTTGAGGAGGAGTTCTCAAAGGAATAAACCAACACTGTAATCCAACTGCAAGCCATAGTCCACTGAGTATTGTTGTTTCATCCGTTTTGTTACTATGTGCATCCACAACCTAGCTTTGACCAGTGAACTCTTCCTCCTCCCACATTATGTCATCATTCTATATTTCCCCAACTTTGTTTCAGACACTCGGATGATTGAGGTTATTGTATTGTTTCCCAGCATTGTCTCTCTATTTATGTACAATGTTTTTCTCCTATCCCCTCTAGTATTTTCTATCTCTCCTCTAGTTCCTATATGATTCCCAACTTCTCGCCGCATTTTTACCATGCTATTCCAGTTATCTTACCCATGCTTCCTCCCCATGTCCTTTTTTTCTTGTCCAATGGCATTAATTTGGCTTGTTGGATTTCCCAACACAATCCATGATACAAGAAAAGGGGTATGGGCATGTCCTCATTAAATCAAACCTTCCAACCCATGGTTGTCACTAAATTAGCATTTTCACCAATTTCCCAAGCAATCTCCTCAAGGAAATTGAAACTATGTCGTTGTTCTCAATTAGTTCATTTGTATTACATTTCCACAAATTTAACTACAATAATATTTATAAATGTTTACAAGAGGAATTTTACCAAAAGGGTTGTCACAAACCTGACCCCCTTAGAGGAACACCATCATGGAAAATTTTAGGGGCGAATGTTTTCCCTTTGGTCAATTTAGTGTCCTAAATTTCTCTACATAAATTATCAATCCGAGTATCGTAAACTGATGAAGTGTAGCGCATTGTTTGTGCTAGCTAACCATTCTTACTTCGTTGTTTTTATGTTTTATGTTGTTTTGGGAGTTTTTGGTCCTTCAATTCCTAATGATTTACAATGTAAATTATCAAAACTAAATCTGACTTTCGTAAAGACTGCTCAAAATCTAAAAATGAAAACAGAGCTAAGAAAGAAATCAAAATAGAGCTAAGAAAATATGGAAACAAAGCTAAGAAAGAAATGAAAACAAAGTTTCTATTCTTATTTTACCATTATTTCCAAATCATGAATTAAAACTGAAAGTGAAATTTGCAATTAATGTCTAACTAATTATAGAAATAAAACTAAATGAAATACTTGGTTACTTTGTGTCTCAATTTTGGGAGAAAGTTTCCTTGGGATGACATTTAAGTAATTATATACTTCAGTAATCTAAGAGAAAGCAAATACAAAGATGCAGAAATAACTCATTGCATAGATGAAATGTTCAACCACTTAGTTAAGGATGAATTATCAACTTGAAGGGTTTTCCATAAACATTCATTAACACCATGAGTTAGTATTTTAAAATAAAAATGAAATGGCAAAGATAATAAATGACACTGATCGGTTTAATTAAGAATTTAAACTAGTAAATAGTGAATGAAGTAAACTATCCAACAATGTATCCTTATCATTCTTCAATCCTACTCTCATCCTAAAACAAGGTTAGTTTTTAATTGAAGAAACAAGATTACACTATTGAGTTCTATCTTCTAAACAACTAATAAGAACTAAAAAGAAATCAAGCTAATGGAAACTGCTCTAAATTATAAACACTGTTAGTAAGAAAATGATAGAAATTGCATTATAAACACTTTTAGTAAGAAAATGATTATAAACACTATTTTAGAAAGAAAATGATGAATTTACAGTTAAAAAGAAGAAGAAAAATAAATAAAATGAAACCTTCTTCAGTGTAGGGGCCCTCTACAATTGATTAGGCTATGCTTGCTCAATCAACTCCAAGAAAACTCCTGCAGATGTTCATAAAAACATGTGGTCTTCTCATATTAAAACAGGGACACAAAATGCCGAAAAATTACAGAGTCTAGAACTTCGATTTCACATTAAAACTATTACTAACCTCTTCGGTCCCTTACACTGGTATTTATAAGAAAAATCATATAACTGTTTGTGGAGAAATGCATGCTATAGCCAAACACGTAGAAGACAGATATGTGGAATTTCTTCGTTGGCTACTGGAGAAATAAATCCAAGATATGGTGGTTGTTGGATTCGTTTGTATAGGTGGTTATTGGAGTCTGTAGGTACAGGTAGTTTCTCTGGATAATGCTTCCCATCACTGTGAAATGCATTAATTAACCATGAAACAGAGTCTTGTTACCCTTGCTCTCTTTGTGTTTGACTTATCCATTGACTGTAGTCTTATGTCATCTTCTTTGTTGACCCGGGCTGAATGAATAGGACAAGGTCCATGTCATGATGATTTCAAAGCTGCCCATGTGGCTAGTTTCTCCTTTTGAGACTTGGAACCTATTAGAGCATGGAGGTAGCTGCGGAACAGACGGTTAGATGCATAATAGGCTATGTTCGATAGCTACTATACAAAAATTTATTCAAACAACAAAACATAAAAATCATAACATGTAAATCACTAAATTTCCTCCTAAAGATAGTATATACAAGTTATTAGTGATGAGAATGCATCTTTCTTATGGAAAAACAAAGAAAAGGAATGAGAAGAGTTGCTAGGGAAAGAGTAATTTTGAGGCTCAACATACCCCCACTACAAAATCATTGCATGTCCCCATGAAATTTTCAAAAATGTGAACTTCTTTCTCCTATTGCATCTATTCTGACACTTCTACCAACACATCCAACTTCCTTTTCTTACTTCTCCTTGCATTGACTGCCATCCTGGGCTTCTTCATAAGAAGTATGTATTTATGGTTGATAAGTGTTCTGCTCAAATTCCTATTTTTCCTCTTTAGCTTCCTATTTTTCTTGTACCATAATCCTAGGTGCAGCATTTTGTTGTCATGAATGGCTTTATCCAGATTGTTCTATTCCCTCAAGGTTTCATTTTCTTTTTGAATATGCCCATTCAAAAACTCTAACTCAAAGATTTCTTGTATGAGAGAGCTAGTTAGAGGTTCTTGTGGATTGATAGGCTACTCTAAATTGGTTGAGGATCCTAGATCCATTGAGTTATCCTTCCTCTCTAATGACTCTATGTAGTCATAGACTTGTTGTTGTATTGGATCTATGCCAGGGGAAGCTCTGCTTGGGATGCCTTCAAAATTCTATGGAGGAGAGTTTTGTGGACTGTGTTCAGGTGGAATACCATCATGAGTTTGAACTGGGGTTTCTTCCTCTAAGTTTATGAACTGGGGTTTCTTCCTCTAAGTTTATGAACTTGGGTTTCTTCCTCTAAGTTTATGAATTGGGCTCCTTTTGATGTTACCTTCCTCACCTTACCTCGGAGTCTAGAGCTCCTTCTCAGGTTTTGGAAGCTTATGGTTTCTTCGCTTGTGTCCTTCTTCCTCTTCTCTACCTCCTTCTTTTTCTTGATTTTCTCCCTAATATTGGTCAGTATTCCGGAGAGTAACTGTTCATCTTCTTGTGGTGATGAAGGTTCAGGAATGTCTTCATTGACTTCTTCAACTCTCTCTTTCATTTTTCCTTTCTGTTTAGTTTGCTTTCTAACCTCTGGTTTAGAAGTTGTCTCTGCATCATTCTTTTGTGAGGAGGTTCTAGGTTTGTTTTGAATGTTAATGCTGATATTTATCCTCCTACGTTTCTTAACATGACTCTCCTCAGGTGACTGTGGAGCATCCTAGAAAAAATTTATTACCAAGAAATCTTCTCAAGTATCCCCTATACTTTTCAAATGGAATTCAACTAGTATTTTCACTAATCCATGATGATACATTGTTGTTTCTATGGATTCAATTTTCTTTTGGACATTTGTAGCCATCCTTCTTATACTGTTTATAAGTAAGAAGGGAAGGTTGATGGTTCCATTTTCTAAGAAATTCATTAATAAGCGTATATGGTGAACATATATAAACTCAAATCTTCCTTCACATGTAATGAATGTTTGCACTATCAACAACATATTACCCCATTTTTTCTTGAGTGGTGAAATAGGAATTCCCTTCCTAAATATTGTAACATCCATACCTGGGTTTCTAAGGATCACTTTCCAAGATTCACCATGAAATTCCTTTTTTTTAAACCATCTTTCTCCTTGTCTTGGTGGCTCTGTTGCTTCTGCTATGAAGGATTCTGTGACTGCAAATTTAATATTTCCTATCTCCACTTTTGTGCCATCAAATGGCCTTGCAAAAGACTTGGTAATTTCCTTGTGGTAGCCATCAAATTTCTCAATAAAATTTAACCATCTGACCTTCTGTAGCAACCATTTAAGCTGTGGATACCCCTCCATACATAAACTCAAATCTTCCTTCACATGTAATGAATTTTTGCACTATCAACAACATATTACCCCATTTGTTCTTGAGTGGTGAAATAGGAATTCCCTTCCTAAATATTGTAACATCCATACTTGGGTTTCTAAGGATCACTTTCCAAGATTCACCATGAAATTCCTTGTTTTTAAGCCGTCTTTCTCCTTGTCTTGGCGGCTCCGTTGCTTCTGCTATGAAGGATTCTGTGACTGCAAATTTAATATCTCCTATCTCCACTTTTGTGCCATCAAATGATCTTGCAAAAGACTTGGTAATTTCCTTGTGGTAGCCGTCAAATTTCTCAATAAAATTTAACCATCTGACCTTCTGTAGCATCCATTTAAGCTGTGGATACCCCTCCATATACTTTACCCCTACGGGCTCTGTCCTGACAATAAGCCCCATATCCCCTGTTTTCAAAATTACTCTTATTGTCTATAAAATGAGTGTTATTTAAGAAATGGAATGATTGTGTGTATGGAAATGGAATGACTGCGTATATATGAAAATGGAAAGACTGTGTGTATCTAAAAAATGGAATGACTATGTATATAGAAAATGGAAAAACTGTGTATATGAAATGACTACGTATATATGAAAATGGAATGACTGTTGTCTATGTGATAGAATGATTGCGTGTTATAGGAGAGATAAAATTAAGGGTTTGCATGTAATAAATAGATAGTAAGGGTTTAGAGAGTCGTAGATAGGTAGGTCACATCGTCATCTTAACCGTTAACAGGTGGAGTTGTGGAGGACCGTTTGAGTACAGGTTATGGAGTTTGAAGCAAAGATTTGTTATGAAAGAATCATTGAGACTATTTGTCATTAAAGATGGAAGATATGGCAGAGATATAGTGGCGGTCAGATCAAATGATGGTCAATTAAGGAGTCATCTGATTATACATACTATACAAACTTATGTTTTCAAATTTCTTTTTGAGATAAATCTTTGCATTTACCTTTGGAACCTTTACCTTTAGCTTGCTAATTTTTTTTTTGATGTTGATACACAGGTACTGTAAGCATGGTTGGTCTTCAAAAATTGATTTTTTTTTTCAAATCCTTGCATACATGATTTAATTATGAGCTGTACACTTGTGCCTGAACTGATAAACAAATTGTAGCTGCAGAATCAGATTAGTTGCAGAACAAAATTAGCTGCAGAACGTGAAAAAGAAAGTGAAATATGGCTTATGGATCATGAATGAAATGGAAGTGGCTATGTAAGTGAAATGAAATGAGATGTAATAAAATATGATAAATGAAATGAAAATGGAATGAAATATGTAAAAGGAAAAATTGAAAAATTTATTGATGAAATATGATAATGAGATGAAGTGAAACTACAAAAATAAAATGGAGTGAGGTGAGATGAGATGATGAATTTGAAAAATCTAAACTATAGAGTGATTGTAGATTTTTGTAACTACTTATTACAGAAAGAAAATGGAAAATATAGGGTGTCAGAAACCTCTGATTTTCACTCTGTATTTTCTGTATAAGTATGCCAATCAATGATTGGTTTTCAACGTTATACAATTTTTTTTTTATTTGTTTTTTTTCTTTTCTTTTTTTTAGGAAAAATAAAGACTAAGTTAGTGGAGAAGAAGAATTCTTCTTCACTAGCTTCATTTCACAATTGTCTTGGAAAATCTTATGAACTCCTCTTTTGAAATTGGTTTCTGATATATCTTTTATCTATGACCATTCACAAGAAGAGGAGTTTTACTTTCATCTATTGTTCTTATCCTCACTTCTCCATTATTAAAGACTTTTTCAATCTCATAAGGCCCAAGCCAATGAGTTTGAAACTTCCCTTGAAAATATTTAAACTTTGAATCAAACAATAACACCCAATCTCCCACTTGAAACCTCTTGTCCTTGATATATTTGTCATGTCATTTAGCCCTTTGTTGTTGGAGTATACTAGTCCTTTGAACTGCCTCTTTCCTGATTTCATCAAGTTCATTTAATTGCTCTAGACTATGCTTTTGTGCCTCTGACAAATCTACTCCCAGTTGGACTGCCATCTTGAGAGTTGTGATTTGGAACTCTATAGGGAACAAGACTTGTTTCCCATAAACAAGTTCATATGGTGTATGTCTCGTTGTGTTCCTCCATGTAGTTCTATATGCCCATAACGCTTCAGGAAGCCTTTCCGAACAATCTCTTCTATGTAGATTCACAGCCTTGGTGAGAATTCCTTCAATCACTTTATTTGTAGATTCCACTTGACCATTTGCTTGTGGATGATAGGGAGTAGATTTCCTATGTTTTATCTTGTAATTTTCCACAAGACCCTCCACCATTTTAGATGTAAATTGAGATCCCTGATCTGTCACAATTTCTCTTGGAACACCAAAATGAGTGAAGATGTCCTCAAAAAGAAAATTAATTACAGATTTTTCATTAGCAAAAGGTAATGCTTTGGCCTCTACCCATTTAGTGACATAATCAGTGCATACCAATATATACTTCTTTTTCTTAGATGAAGGATTAATTGGCCCAACAAAATCTAAGGCCCATTTTTCAAAAGGTTCAATGAGTACCTAACCTTGTAGTGGCATTTTATTTGAAGGAGTAGGTTTCCCTACCCTCTAGCAGCTGTAACACCTCTTGACATATTCTTTGGCATCTTTGAAGATGGATGGCCAATAATACCCTAAAGAAAGGATTTTACAGGCTGTCCTCTTGTCAGAAAAGTGTCCACCACATGGATCATCATGACATGCCTTAAGAATATTGGGAATTTCATCTTCCCTGACACACCTTCTGATCATAAGATCTAGGCATGTTTTATACAATTCGTTAGTGATCCATGAATATCTTGCACTTACCTGAATACTTTTTCTTTTCTCTCTAGGAAACAAATGTGAAGGTAACTTTCGTGTGACTAAATAGTTAGAAATATCTGTAAACCAAGGAGTTTGAGTAGTTGCAAAAATATAGTCATCAGGAAACTTATCTTCAACAGGAGAATCTTCTTTGATATTCTGAATCCTAGACAAGAAATCAACAACTGTGTTTTGTTTTCTAGGTCTATCTAGCACAATAATGTTGAATTCTTGCAAAATTAAAAGCCATCTTATAACTTTGCCATTAGTAATAGGTTTATTCATTAAATATCTAATTGTAGAGTGATCTGTATGAACAAAGGTTTCATAGCCTATTATATAGTGTCTGAACTTGTTTATTGCATGAACAATAACTAAAAATTCCTTTTTAGTCATAGTATAATTTAACTCAATGGGAGTCAAATTCTTATAAGGGATACCTACAAGGTTACTTTCTCGTCCTCTGGTTCTTCTAGTAATGGGATATGGGAGAGAGGTTCTACTTCTTCTTCCTCACTAGGTATTTCTGATTCTTCAACTAAAATATTCTCTCATGTGGAGTTGAAAAAGGCTATTCCTGTTGTTGGAGATTCAGAGTTTTCTCCTCTAGGGCTAACTTGGTAGATGAAGTAGGAGATTCTTTTGATTGGATTTCTGCCCCTGGAATTTCAGGAGTTATATGACTGGGAGTATGAGTTTGGGATGAAGGTGTATCTTTTCTTGTTCTTGGTGGATTAGGTGGTGTTGTAGGAATTGAACTTTTGCCTCTAGCTATAAATCTACCCTTAGAGTCTCTTTCTCTATGCTTATCATTTTTTTTAATGTAAGAGATAAGGCTACCTAGTTACACTTTCCCAACAACAACGCCAAAATGTTTGGTAAATTTAGTGTCCTAAATTGCTCTACATAAATTATCAATCCGGGTATCATAAACTGATGAAGTGTAGTGCACTGTTTCTGCTAGCTAACCCTTCTTACTTTGTTTTTTTTATGTTTTATGTTGTTTTGGAGATTTTTGGTCTTTTAATTCCTAATGATTTACAATGTAAATTATCAAAACTAAATCTAACTTTCTTAAAGACTGCTCAAAATCTAAAAATGAAAACAGAGCTAAGAAAGAAATGAAAATAGAGCTAAGAAAGAAATGAAAATAGAGCTAAGAAAGACATGGAAACAAAGCTAAAAAAGAAATGAAAACAAAGTTTCTATTCTTATTTTACCATTATTTCCAAATCATGAATTAAAATTGAAAGTGAAATTTGCAATTGATGTCTAACTAATTACAGAAATAAAACTAGATGAAATACTTGGTTACTCTGCCTCTCCATTTTGGGAGAAGGTCTCCTTGGGATGACATTTAAGTGATTCTAGACTTCATTAATCTAAGAGAAAGCAAATACAAATATGCAAAAATAACTCATTGCATAGATGAAATGTTCAACCACTTAGTTAAGTATGAATTATCAACTTGAAGGGTTTTCATTAAACATTCATTAACACCATGAGTTAGTATTTTAAACTAAAAATGAAATGGAAAAAACAGTAAATGACACTAATCAGTTTAATTGAGAATTTAAACTAGCAAAATAGTGAATGAACTATCCAACAATGTATCCTTATCATTCTTCAATCCTACTCTCATCCTAAAACAAGGTTAGTTTTTAATTGAAGAAACAAGATTACACTATTGAGTTCTATCTTCTAAACTACTGATAAGAACTAAAAAGAAATCAAGCTAATGGAAGCTGCTCTAAATTATAAACATTGTTTGTAAGAAAATGATAGAAATTGCATTATAAACACTTTTAGTAAGAAAATGATTATAAACACTATTTTAGAAAGAAAATGATGAATTTACAGTTAACAAGAAGAAGAAAAATAAATAAAATGAAACCTTCTTCAGTGTAGGGGCCCTCTGCAATTGATTAGGCTACGCTTGCTCAATCAACTCTAAGAAAACTCCTGCAGATGTTCATAAAAACATGTGGTCTTCTCATACTAAAACAGGAACACAAAGCACCCAAAAATTACAGATTCTAGAACTTTTATTTCACATTAAAACTATTACTAACTTCTTCGGTCCCTTACACATGTATTTATAAGAAAAATCATATAACTGTTTGTGGAGAAAAGCATGTTATAGCCAAACACGTAGAAGATAGATATGTGGAATTTATTCCTTGGCTACTAGAGAAATAAATCCAAGACATGGTGGTTGCTGGATTCGTTTGTACAGGTGGTTGTTGGAGTCCGTAGGTATAGGTTGTTGCTCCAGATAATGCTTCCCATCACTGTGAAACACATTAATTAACCACGTAAGAGAGTCTTGTTACCCTTGGTCTCTTTGTGTTTGACTTAGCCATTGACCGTAGTCTTAAGCCATCTTCTTTGTCGACTTGGGCTGAATGAATAGTAGAGGGTCCATGTCACGATGATTTTAAAGCTGCCCTTGTGGCTAGTTTCTCCTTCTGAAACCTGGAACCTGTTAGAGCATGGAGGTAGCTGCAGAATAGGTTGTGTTCTGTAGCTAATATACAAAAATTTATTCAAACAGCAAAACATAAAAAGCATAACATGTAAATCACTAAATGTCCTCCTCAAGACAGTATATACCAGTTATTAGTGATGATAATGCATCTTTCTTATGGAAAAACAAAGAAAAGGAATGAGAAGAGTTGCTAGGGAAAGAGTAATTTTAAGGCTCACAGATATGTTCCATGAAATTGTAGAAATTCCCACTGTAGATCAACAAATTATGCAATATTCTAAAGCAAAATACAATATCTAATTCTACAAAAAACTTTGTGGAAGCTTAATCGAATTGAGCAAGATCAATGAGAACACATATAACTGAGAATGAGAAATCAATCACACATAACAAAGAAGAAATAACCCAGGGAAAGCCTCATCCTAAAGCCCCAATCTATGTATTATCATACAAGTGGAAATATGTTCAACATTACAAAAAGAATCAGCTCTCAAGCTATCCTGATCTCTCTGCAATCAAACAATACAACTCATAGACTGAATAGACACAATATATGTCCTCCTCAAGCCCTCCAAGCCTCCTATTTCCTTGTGATGTTTTCCTTGGGGTCTAGTGATGCCACATGTGTGTATTGGCCTAATCATACTCACAAAAATTGAAGAAGTAACTGCGCAATCCTCAAGGAAATAATTCCTTCTGCATGCAAGAGATATTCACAATGGAATACTCCTACAACTAATAGTACACTATCCCTCAATCTGATCTCAACTGGGTCTCTGTCTGAACTGACATGCATGAGTTATTTATGACATAATATTCAGTTATCTAAAGTGCAACAGTTACATGCATGCATTAACTAACTGAACTCACAATTAATTCAACAAACTATTTGAATTATTCTAACTTGACTTGACTCAGTTAACTGAGCCAACTAATTACAACTCATCCTTACCTCTTTAACTGATGGATAAATTCCTCAATCAATGGAGAAATTGTTGCATGTCCCCACATAGAATTCATGTTTGATTTTCTACAACTAATTAACTCATGGTGAATTAATTAATTATTTTACAAACAACTGCTAAGATCAAATTCGAATTTTTACTTCTCTATTTTAGTTGAGGGACTAACTAAAATAGGAAGGTATCCCGAAACGCTATTTATAGAGTGCTAAATTTAACACTTCTATATTTAGTATTTCTTGTTTCTATTTTCAACACTCCTTCTCAACAAGAAAGGGATTTTAAGTAACCCCAATCCTATCTCTGTGGAACTCGAACTTGCATTTTGACAATGCCTTCGTCAAAATATTTTCACACTATTCCTCGGTCGAAACATACAACAACAACATGACCCTCTTGACCACAAAGTCTCGAAGATGGTGATACCAAATATCAATGTGCTTGGACTTGTCATGAAAAACTAGATTCTCAAAGAGTTTGATACAACTCTAATTATCGCAGTAGATCATGGTTAGATCCATCCTCTGACCAAACAATCTCACTAGAATCTTCCACATCCAAATGGCCTCACATGCAGCCTAAATAATAGCCATGTATTCAGCCTCTGCTAAGCTAAGTGCAACAGACTTATGTTTCCTGTTGTACCAGGAAACTGCTGTTGAACCAAGGTTGAAGATTCCTCTAGAAGTGCTCTTCTAGTCTGATGGACTCCCTCCCCAATCTGCATCTATGAGGCTTCACTCCCTCTGTTCGTCTATACCACAATCCGAAGTAAGATGTGCCTTTGAGGTATCTCAGCACATGATTCGCTGCCTTCCAAAACAACTTGGTAGGCTGAACTATAGTTTGACTCAACTAGTTCACCACAAAGCATAAGTCGAGTCATGTGTTCACTAGATACATAAGTGAACCCACCAGATGCCGATAAACAGTAGAAACTACTACCTCACTTGAAGTAGTATCCTCCTTCCCCCAATTCCCAGCTAGAGGAGTTTGCATGCGCTTGCACTTCTCCATTTGCAAGTGTCTCAGTATCTCATTGGCATACTTGCATTGAGACACAAATACTTCACCATCTTTCTACCACACCTCCATGCCTAGAAATTAGTGCATAAAACCCATGTCTTTCATTTTCAATTCTCTTGCAAGGTCCTCCTTTCAAGACTGTATCAGTTGATCATCACCTGTCAAAATTAGATCATCGACATAAAGAACAATGATCAATGGTTTACCTTCTACCGTGATGTGGTAAAGGTTCGCATCTACTTCACTCTTGGTGAAGCCCAACCCGGTGAAATAGCTGTCGATCCTGGTGTACCAAGCATGAGGTGCTTGCTTCAGCCCATACAGATCCCTCTTGAGTCTGCACACATGCGACTCACGATCAAAGGTCTCAAAACCTTCTGGCTACTCAATGTACACCTCCTCCTCAATCTTCCCATTGAGGAATGTTGTCTTCACATCCATCTGGTGGATCTTCCACCCCATCTGAGCTGATAGTTCCAACATCAATCTAATCAATGAGTACCTTGTTATGGGAGAAAAATTCTCATCGTAGTCGATCCCTTCGACCTGTGAGAAACACCTTTCCTTATGTTTCTCAACATTGCCATCAGCTGCCTGATTTACCTTGTAAAGCCATCTGGAACTCACCACTGACTTGCCCTGAGGTCTTGGGACAACATCCCACACATTGTTCTGAATGATAGAGTCGTACTCATCTACCATTGCATCAACCCAGACTGGTTGCTACACTGCCTCCTCGAATGAAGAAGGTTTAGTATCTACACACTCCCCAACCAGGGCCATGGAGCTAGTGTACCGCTTAGGCGACCTCCTCTGTCTGCGCTGAGAAGATTGTTGTCCCACATTCTCCCGCGCATCCAGCATCAACCTGGCAGCTTCCCTTGAGCGTTTCCACCCATCTCTGGAAGTCTCAGCATGAGTGGATGTCTCCACTCCTAGATCCTCTACATGCGGTTGCTCCGCATCAATATGAGGCTCCACCTCCTTAAGAACTGAAAGTTCCTCCTCTGCATGCAAGCTGAGCTCCCTCTCAAGTGATAATCACATGGCTTTCTACTCGTTGAACTTCAAATCCCTGTGTACCATTGTTCTTTGACTGGTAGGCAGGTACACTCGATAGTTGTCGGGTGTATCTGTGTACGTCTCACAAGTATTCCCAACTCAGTTGTTGGATCCAACTTCTTCCGGGCATCTTTGGTCACATGAAAGTAAACTAATGATCCAAAGATTTATAAGTGACTCACATTTGGTCGCTTCCCAGGAAAGGCCTCCATAGGTGTCTTCATCCCTAGTATATGATACATGCTTCTATTCTGCAAGTATACTGCTATATTGCATGCCTCAGCCCATAAATGCAGTGGTAGGCTTTGGTCATGCAACATCGCTCGAGCTACTCCCATAATGGATTTGTTCTTCCTTTCGGACACGCAATTCTACTGTGGGTTATGGGGTGCTGTCAATTCCCATTTAATTCCTTCTATAGCATAGAAGTCCTTAAAGTGTTGGGAGACATACTCTCCACCATTGTTGCTACGGAAGGCTTTTATTTTCTTTCCAGATTCTTTCTCTGCCAAGGCTTTAAACTCACAAAACCTCAAGAAGGTCTGATCCTTCTTTTGCATAAAGTAGATCTAGCATCTACGAGAAAAATCATCAATAAAAATAACATAGTACCTTTGTTTAGCAGTGGAGGCTATAGAGAAAGGTCCACAAACATCTGAGTGAACTCACTCTAAGATTGCTCCAGCTCTAATTTCTCGATCTAGAAAGGAATATTTCAATACTTACCCAAGGCACAACCTTTGCATGTATTCTTCTGCTCCAGTTTTCCCTTGGGAAGTCCAGTAAAAATCTATTGCATGATCTTCAGGGCTCCATGGTGCAATTGGCCCAGTCTTTTATGCCATAGCTCACCAACATATTGGCTCTGCACCGTCTCAACTTTGGAACTCAATGCAACATAGTCGTCTACCTCTAGCTTGTAGAGATTCTTTACTCAAATCCCTATTCGCTTTTTCTGTCCAGTACTAATATGCCTCAGGAATACCTTTCCTTTACTAAAGACTACATCGTAGCCTTTATCTTCTAACATAGTGACAGACACAAGATTCTTCTTCATACCTGGTACATAATTTAAATCAGTCAGGGTGAGGGGAGTTCCATGCTCCCTCTAAAACACAACTGTACCTTCACCTGAAAAAACGGTACTTTCCATCATCTCCCATCTCAATCTGCATCTGAAGATCCTTCTCCTCCAAGGCACTGAAAAGATTCTTGTCACCTGACATGTGGAATGAAGCTCCACTGTCCAGGTACCACACACATCCCACCATGGATGAAACCATGCATGTGATAAGAGAGAAATCCAACTCAAACTGTGAGGCCAGTGCCTCACCATCAGATCCCTTCGAGAATCCCTTCTTGGATTTCTTTTGTGGATAATTTGTAGCATAATGGCCCACTTCATGACAATGAAAGCATCACACTTTCGATTTGTCAAACTTATTCCCACCATGCAAAGAACCAGATTTGGGATGGGAAACCTTCCCTTTCCCTTTCCTCACCTTACTCGGTAAGGCTAGATTTTCCTCATCATCTCGCTTTGATGAGGATCCATCTCTGGTTCTTCTTCTTA
Source organism: Pinus tabuliformis (assembly GCA_031772625.1). NCBI lineage: Eukaryota > Viridiplantae > Streptophyta > Pinopsida > Pinales > Pinaceae > Pinus > Pinus tabuliformis. The sequence continues at coordinate 1,914,330,790 of CM062817.1, read as the reverse complement.
TCTCCTCCTGCATCAGATCTGACCAAAGTCGTTCCCAATATGGCATTTTTTCTCTTTCATTAACTGAGTCTTAGTAGCTATGCCATCTCTTAGGAAGACCAAGGAATGCAATACTCACCATGTCATCATTAGTGGTCGTGATCCCTACTCTTCCAAGCTCATCTCTGTAGGTGGTGAGCTTGTTCAGATATGTAGAGATCGTGTCGCCCTTTTCACACTTGATTTTTCGAAGCTTGTCTTTCGGTGCTAGCTTCCTTTAATCGTTTTTGTTCTGATATAGATCTTTTAATGTTTTCCACATCGAAAACAGTGTCTCCTTCCAACGGAGACTCGAGACTGTGATCTCAAACTCCCTACAAAAGGATTCTCCTTGCTCTAGCCACACATTTCTTCCATTCTGCCAATTCAGTAACATTAGTCGAAATGGTCAATTCTTGATGAATGAAGTCATTTATACCGTTATCCTCTAATACTACTTCCATACGGTCCTTCCATGCTATATAGTTCAAACTGCCATCAAGAGCATATTCGAGTCTTAAACCGTTGAACGCCATTGGTGAAATTGAAATGTGATAAGAACTTGATTTCTATATTCAGGAACCACAAACTTCAAACTTCTCCCTTCTTGTATATTTTTCTTCTCCTTTGATCACCTTTTCTCAAATACCATGTTGAAATTCCCATTGTAGATCTATACTAAAGCAAAATACAATATCTACTTCTACAACAAACTTTGCAAAAGCTTAATCGAATTGAGCAAGATCAATGAGAACACATATAACTGAGAATGAGAAATCAATCACACATAACACAGAAGAAATAACCCAGGGAAAGCCTCAGCCAAAAACCCCAATCCCTGTATTATCATACAAGTGGAAATATGTTCAACATTACAAAAAGAATCAGCTCTCAAGCTATCCTCCTCTCCCTGCAATCAAACAATACAACTCACAGATTGAATGGACACAGTATATGTCCTCCTCAAGCCCTCCAAGCCTCCTATTTCCTTATGCAGTTTTTCTTGGGGTCTAGTGATGCCACATGTGTGTATTGGCCTCATCACACTCACAAAAATTGAAGAAGTAACTACGCAATCCTCAAGGAAAGAATTCCTTCTGCATGCAAGAGATATTCACAATGGAATATTCCTACAACTAATAGTACATTGTCCCTCCATCTAATCTCAACTGGGTCTCTATCTGAAATGACATGCATGAGTTATTTATGAGAGAATATTCAGTGATATAAAGTGCAACAATTACATGCATGCATGCATGCATTAACTAACTGAACTCACAATTAATTCAACAAACTATTTGAATTAATCTAACTTGACTTGACTCAGTTAACTGAGCCAACTAATTACAACTCATCCTTATCTCTTTAACTGATGGATAAATTCCTCAATCAATGGAGAAACTCTTGCATGTCCCCACTTAGACTTCATGTTTGATTTTCTACAAGTAATTAACTCACGGTGAATTAATTAATTATTTTACAAACAACTGCTAAGATCAAATTCGAATTTTTACTTCTCTATTTTAGTTCAGGTACTAACTAAAATAGGAAGGTATCCCGAAATTCTATTTATAGCAGTACTAAGTTTAGCACTTCTATATTTAGCATTTCTTGTTGCTATTTTCAAAATAAATCTTTAGTCTTTGACTCACATGCAATGGATCGGTTCCCCAACCTGGAAAGCATAAAGTGGGGAATATTTTTAATGCAATCTTGAGTCTTTGGATCACACTCATTAGATTTGTTGCCAAACCTGGAAAGCATCTAGTGATGGATATGCTCCACATGATCTTCAAACTTCGACTCACACACAGTGGACCGGTTTCCAAACCCAGCAAGCACCCAATGGTGTATATGCTTGAAATAATCCCATTCGCTTCACTATGTGTATGGTAAATACCAATCCCAATAGTCTTATTTTGATAGGAATATGATCACAAGCCCAAGGAAACCCCTAATTCTAGGTGGCCTGATTGTCCCAATATCATCATAGGACCAGGTAGCCCCCAATCCTAGGTGGCCTACCTATCCCAATATCTATTATTAGTTAGTATGTATGTTGATCCCATACTCAACTTTTCATGATCATAATACAAACATGGTCACATGAAAACAATAATGATCATCAACAAGAACTCACACTCTCCCAGTAGATTCCTCACACAATCATGAATCTCATTGGATAACTCATTATGTTATTCCAAACATATCATTCATATATGCATCAAATTCATGATTATAATCAATCATTCTTCCACACGAATGATCCTTGAAAACAAGCTGCCAATTATAATGGCATTTCATACATTCATTTAATCATCAATCATGCTCATGAATATGGCACATATAAAAATTTCAAATAGAATCAAGATTCATAAGCCCTCTTGTATTAATGCAAAACATTCATAAAATCAAAACAACAGTTTTCAATTTATCCAAAAGAAAATTTCACTTGAATTCTTTTCCTTTTACCTTGCTACCATCATCAACACTATCAGCTGATATTATTGATGCTACAATATTTTGTAATGTGTTAAACTTGGCATTTTCCTCAGTCATGTTGTCCACATACCATTTAGTTTTCAACCGTAATTATTTTCATTCACATTCATACCAAGAACATACAATGCAACATGTCATCATTAATACTTATAAGTGGTTCAAAAGGAATTCATTAGGCATCCCCACAACATTAAAACATACCAAGTGAAGTTTTTTTTTTCACATCATTCGCATTGTCATAATCATTTTTATAAGAAAAATGGTTTATCTTTCCATTGTGATAGTTCTAACCCTATTCTCATATCTTTAGTTCATTTTCCCTTTTCTCTCATATTCATGAGAAGTAAAATACCAAAAATACATAGTTATTCTTTTTTTCAAGGAAATTCTCCTCTTTCCATGTCATTCTCATGGTTTTCAACTTACTGTCCCTTTATTCATATAGACCCAACCGATTCGTCTAGTTTTTCTTTCCTCCCTTATTCCCTCTGCCTCATACACTAGTTTCATATGAGTCTTATATTTCCATTGGGCTTCACTCAATGCTTCCCAGAGTTCCATCACTCCCCTCTTCTCACCCAACAATAACCAATATCCAAAGCATAAATAAGGAAAAAGTAAGGGCAGAGGATTATGAAAAATTCATGAAAGTAACTCTAAATCATAAATAAGGTAGCACGACCATTGTTGTGGGGAAAAGTATCCGATGCGGATGACCCTAACCCTTTCTAGATGTGACAGTATCTAGCAACAACTGAATGATAAAGTTTTCATGTTCTTCTTTATGAGTATACAGATAGAATGGAAAGAGGGTCAACCAACCTGGTGTCTTGCGCTTGATTGATCCTTATCCTTCTTCCTTTGTATCCAGCTCCCAGCTCTTTGCTCTCCAAGCCGATCCAGCTACACACAAGACCTGCACAACAAGAGAGAGCAAACTAACAGATACAAGCACTCATAATCAAAGCATGGATTAGATTGCATCAAATACACATGTAAACACAAAGCATCTATGTAAAACAAGTGAATAGGAGAACATGCAAACTTTATTGATAGAAAGTAACAGGGTTCCAGAGGAAGTTACAACCAATGATGTTGGCTCCAATCCAGCAGCACCTCCTCGGCAGCAAGAACTCTCTTCTTCACCTCTAGTAAAACAATCACCCAATGATCCTGGCGGTATACCAACAGCACCTCCTTGCTTATACAAAATTCCAGCCTCCCTAGACCTCATAGAAGAGCTCTATATATAGGAGAGAAGAGGAAAGGATGAGTCAGCTTGAGGCTGGCAGATAGCTGACTAGTGTCCTCTCCATCTTCAGTTAATCTTCAGTTCCTGTGTCCACTTGGAGATCCTTGGTTACACATGGTGATCAAGTACCTCTTACTCATCACAGGGCGAATCTTATGACCCAAGTGTCAGTTTGGAAGCTTCCTGGGCAATTGACACCTTGCAGGATGACTGTGCCACTTGGCCAATCTCGCCCAGCGCAGGTAGCCTTCATAGTTTTTGACTTCCAGCGCAGGTACAGAGTGGTACAGTTGCAATACAGCGCAGAAGCTCAGTTTAGCAGCTGACATGATCCAAAATAAGCCTGTTCTGAAGTGTTTTCAGGTGGAGAACTGATTGGAAGTGCTGTTGATTGATGACCTTGTTCTTTTAGGGGTAAGAACAACATGTTTAGGGACTGAGGATCCCTGTAATTATCGACATTCCTTGCTCCTTGACGCGAGGCACAAAAATGTCTATAACAGTTGCCCCCTAAAGTATGAGGCCGTTAATCGGGTGAAATGCTTTAGCTAGAGGGTCCGAAGTTCGTTCCAGTACCGGAGGAGAGTGCCCTATAATACAATACAATACAATACATTATCTTTCATTCAATTTCATGGTCTGGCTGAGGCGGGCATTCCCATGCTCAGCTTTTATAAATACATTTTGATACATATGACAGACGATCGTCTGTGGACAGACTGATAATCTTCTGCTGAAATTATCATCCTTTGATAGGATGATCATCTGCTGCAATGATGTACATGACAAATGTTTTTATATTTCCTGAATATATATCGCAGCCCGGATGGATGAAACTAGATCCGGGGTCTTCAAAACTCGTTCGATCTTCACTCTAAGTACAAGTCGATCCATGTGAGAATTGCGTCGAAGTCGAACATGGAAATACATCGCTTGATTACCGGCCAATAATGAAAACCGTTAACAAGCGCGAGAGGAATCACCAGTAATGACAATGACCCTCAAGGTACTGCAGTACAATTCACGTGGCGTGAATAAAGGACTTGGCGTCGAACGCCACGCAAAATCTTCTGGTCGAAGGTCATTGAGGTATACCTGTCGCCGGAAGTGAGAAACTTGCCATTGAGGCATGCAAGCTTCAAAGTACTGATGGGGGTGTTCCTAGATCAACTTCTTGGATAATGAGCTGATGTCGACAAGAAGCGATCCGTCAAAGGAGGGCCTTAATGAATCCCACATCAATGACACGGAACGGAGCTAATGATTTAGTGGAGGTGGAAACAAACTGTGACATATGAATCAGGGTGGCGATCATGAAAATGGATGAAGGATGATGTATGGTAGTGGATGGGACACGGTTGACACTTTCTGAATGACCCCTCTTGAACATATAACGACACTGATGCGATGGATCGGTAGCATTACCCCAAATGGATGGTGTGGCGAGGACCATGGTGACGAGACCGGTGAATGAGACAACCCAACCCGATGTGATACGGAGGAAAAGTGTCATGTTCAAGAGTGACTTGCTACCTCTAAACTTTGATGTTCTCCCAATTTTTCCCCAGTCATTTCTGACCAGTACCTCTTTATTTTTGTCAAGCTTGAGGAGGATAACATATGCTTGTTCTATAACCTGCCCTTCGGGCAAGCCCATCGCTAATATTTAACGAGCCTAGCGATAGGGAAACTCGTTCTTGTCTAAAGACAAGTTTGTCGCTATTTAAATCATTTTAACGAGTCTAACGACAAAGAAAACTCGGTCCTTTTCATTTTTAGAGAGTCTGAAAAGGTACAGAAAGTTAACTCCATAGTTCCTTTTTCGTCATCTAATCCCTTAAGTCCGAAAAAGTATAAAACAATACAGAAGGGATGGCTGTTCGATACTTTCACGAGCTGAACAAGACAAGCGCTCGATCTTTTTGTGCAATAATCCCTCAGGTCCAAAAAGATTAAAATCTAGAGGAGGGATAGCGTTCCGGTCTTTTAACGAGCTGGAAGGCCAAAACTCGGCAAACTTTTCATATTTTACGAGTCGGTGAAAAGAGCTCAAAGTAGACTCGTCTTTCGAGGAACGAGTGATAAACAGGGATAGCTACAGATTCCAGGTACAAATTGGAATTTTCCAATCACGGTAATGTCACGAGGGTGGCTAAGTGAAATCACTCTTTGCAGATGTTCCTCAAAAGGGGTAAACACACATGTGGGGGTGAACGATCGGTCAAATGATAGTGGAGGTGATGGATGAAAAACACGACCAAGGCTTTTAAAGGCTACAGTTTCACGATCGCAATGGTTGTTCACCAGTTCATTTTTTAATGAGCTTGGACCCTGCCGGAAACTTTGCTCACACTTTTCTATTTTTTAACGAGCATAAATTCCGTGGTAAAACTGCTCGATTCATGGTCAAATTTACTTTTTTACCTTAATTAGCTTTTTCTCTTTTCAAATGTAGTACTTCATTATCAATTGCTGCAACAAATTTTGTTAGAAATGGATAATAATTGCATGAAAATGAGTATATAACCCTAATTTTTAACTTCAAACGATGTAAAAAGTCATAAAAAGGGATTTTTACCTCTCATTTACCATTTCATTTGCATTTTGCTTGTTGGAGCTCTGGAGGTGCCTCTTCTTCCTTGATTTTCACCAGCTGATTCCGGGAGATTCTGTGGACGATTTTCGGCGCCGTTTGGACCAGGTAGGAGCTAAACCTTAGCCCTTCACTTTCATGGTTTTCTTTTCCTGTTTTATGCTTGTTTTCCAGTGCTTCTGGGCCCCAGGGGTTCCATTAGGGCGCCCTGGCATCAGCGCAGGTTCCCCTTTCGAAACCTGCGTTGTATCCCAGTCAGCTATGAAGCAGACTGCGTTACAGAGCAGGGGGAACTCTCTCTGCCTGCGCTGGGCCTTTAATGACTGAGTTTGCATGCATTTTTTGATGTTTTTTCGCCAGATTTTCATCAAATTCAGGAACTTACTCATCCTCTTGTTTGTTTGCAGGGAAATTCTACCAAAATGTCCCTTACATGGCGAGAACGAGAACATGAAGGAGAGGACATGGTTGCTCTCCATGATCCAGTCACGGTGAACGCACTTCGGAACTGTGGACTGCTGAAGTTCTTCCGCATCTCTAGTATGAGAGCACAGATATCATTACTGCAGTACATGCTTGATGCTTGGGATCCTGTTAACCAAGTATTCCAGATTAGGGGGAAGGCCATCCCCTTGACCATAGAGGACATGTACTTCTTGACTGGATTGTCAAGGCGGGGTGCCCCCATTTCCTTGTCAGGTACGGTCCGAGGGACCACTTCCACCAGGGATTACATTCGCCAGTATTGCAGGGAGGGTTCACAGCCGAGTAAAGACGGCAAGATCAACATCCGAGATATCACTGACAGGTCTCTCAGGTCCATTCTGTTCACCATTGGTAGGATGGCAGGCAGTGCAGCTTTGCATGTTGCCAACAGGTCTTACATGCAGTACGCTTTGGAGTGTCTCCAACCGAAAGTGTTTAACTGGTGTGATGCAGTATTAGTACAGATGAAAAGTCAATTGACCAAGGTAAAGGAAGGAGGGTTGAAGAACTTTGGATTTGGTTCTATCTTGACTGCCTTTATCTTGGAGAAAGTCCCATTGATGCAACCTCAGTATATCATGCTTGATTTGCCTTCTCCGACCGAGCCACGTATGCAGAGGTGGGTTGATCATATGTCCCGGCATGCTGGTCAACCACATATTACTTTTACTGAGTCCTTCTTCAGGTGGTTCGAGCGCCAGGAGATGGCATTCTCTGAGTATCCATATGTGGGTATGGACTACCGAGGTGATCCGGACTTGGTGCTTCCGGATGGTGAGCAATGGGGCGCTATAGGTAAAATCTCTGACCATGTCACTGTTTATTGTTTTTAACCATGATGTTACTGTTCAAAACTGATCGAACTCTTGGGTGCATGCAGATGTTGGTCCTGTTCGTCCAGTAGCTCGTCCACGGTCGCCAGTTGCTGCCCCAGCAGCAGAGCCTGCTAGGAGAGTGGTCATCCGCGACCTTGGTGATTCTGAGATACTTGCAGCTGTGCAGGAGCAGGTGGAGAGCCTTACTCGCGGTCTTCCGGATGTACAGATTGACGAGTTACCTTTACAGTTGCAGCGACACACCATTGGTGTTCCTAGACGATGGACTCGTCTCTTGCGCATGATTGCACAGACCGTGACGTACTTTCATGAGCATCACTAGGCTAGGGTGCCCCCTAGCATCTTTTTGAGTTCTAGGTCACATGACCAATTTTGTTTTGACTTCAGCACATTATGTATGAACTATAAACAGTTTTATATATATTTTGATTTTCGGATTTTATTCTGGTTTATTTGTGATCCACTTGCATAGCACCGATGCATCTCTTTTTATATATGTTGTAGATGTCTATCTAATACATAGTTTGCTAATGAATCTGTTAATGTGTTCAAGTTTCTGGAAATATGTTGGTATTGGATTGAATCAAACTCTCTTTCCAAAATCTTAACCCTTAGAAACATTCGATAAATAGCTGGATTGCGGACTGAGTATATCCCACTGAGTTGTAGTACCACAAGCTGTGAATCTAGCCTAACAATAAGTTGGCGTATACCATGGGCAATGGTATCATAGAGGAGTTCAATCAACGCACTATACTCAGCGATATTGTTTGTTGATCGACCAATACACACACCTCTGAAACTCACTAACTCGCCGCTTGGATCAAAAATGGCCCAGGCTGCGGAGGACAAACCCCGCGTACTACGACTTGCACCGTCGGCATATCCTACATATGTTTCAGAACAATTCGACATCTGCAACAAACGAGAAGGGTGGATTACTTAACCGAAACAAACATTTTAGCGAAAACAAAATACAACAAAAGCACTCAGGTTACTATTTAAGCATAGTAACGCTTGAGGTACAACCCGTTACGGGGTTGCGCCAGTGGTATTCCGTCATAATCCATTAACTCGTAGGCTCCTTTTGCTAACACCCTTTTAACAATATAAGGACCCATCCATAAGGACTGAAATTTCCCTGCTCCTAATTTATCAGATTCTTGGTCGTAAAGCAAAACCAAGTCACCTTCAGAGAAGATGCGCGGTTTGACATTCTTGTCGAACTGTGCTTTGACTCGTTTCTTATGAGCTTCGTTTGCCAAAGTGGCGTCGCGACGGTTTTCATCCAACTGGATCAATTCCAGGAAACGAGCCTCTTCTTCTGAGGTTCCGGGGAGGAGGTCAATTGCGAGTTTAAGAGACGAAATTTCGCACTGGATTGGTAAAATTGCCTCCAGACCATATACCAATTGGAATGGTGTGAATCCAGTGGCGTTTTTTACCGAGGTTCGGTAAGCCCATAGTGCTGAATACAGGATTAGATGCCATCTTCTCTTGTGAACCCCGATCATCCTCTGCAACATACGCTTCAGGACCTTGTTGATTGCTTCAACTTGTCCGTTGGCTTGTGGATAATATGGGGTAGAGCTGTCGTGAGATAGCCCTAGTTTGGCAGTTAATTCAACCATCATGTGATTGCGAAAATGCGATCCATGATCTGTCACTATAGCTTGCGGAACACCGAACCTGGCGACTACATGATTGAAAAAGAAAAGGGCAGCTGTTTCACCAGTTTTATCCAATGTAGGCATCGCCTCGGCCCATTTGGTAAAATAGTCAACAACGACTATAATATACCCATGCCCCCCAGTCGAGGTGGGGTTACATTGCATGAAATCGATGCCCCACTTGGCGAAGGGCCCTACAGCAACTACTGGCTGCAAAGGTGCGGGTGGTCTTCTGGTTTTGCTATCAAAGATCTGACATGCATGGCAACTTCTGACAGCTATTATGCAATCTTTAAACATAGTTGGCCAGAAATATCCTGCTCGTAAGATTCTTTGTGCTGTTGCATATCCAGATTGATGCCCCCCGCATGCGCCTGAATGACAATCATTCAAGGCTTTTTCGGCCTCCTCATGGGTAAGGCACCTCCTCAGAACTGTATCGACACCACGACGGTAAAGAGTATCACCGACGATCATGTAGCCTTTCGATTAGTATCGTATACGTTTCTGTTCTGAGTGTGAGGTATTAGACTTGAACTTTTGGGTTTGGAGATAAACAATGATATCTCCATACCACTCATCGCTTACTGATATCAGAAACAAATTTTCATCCACGATTGACTCTTCTGATGTATCATCGTTGGACGACGATGGGAGATCGCATAATAATTCCGCGAAAACTAGGGCTTTCTTTGATTTGGATTTTACAAAATCTAAATCAAACTCTTGAAGGATTGCTATCCATTTTGAATATTTGCCCCCAAGCAACTGTCGCGACAGTATATATGTCATGGGATTGCAATCTGACAAAACAGTAGTCTTCCTAAAGAGGACATAATGTCGAAACCTTTGAATCGCTTGAACAACAGCAAGCGCTAGTTTTTCAACATAGGAATATTTACTTTTTGTATCATTTAAGTTCCTACTTAAATAATAAACAGGATGTTCAGTTCCATCGACTTCTTGCACTAAAACCATCGCAATGGTCGTATCTGCTGCAGCAAGATACAGGTTAAAATCTCTTTGATAGTCCGGGGCGTACATTAATGATGCTCTTACTAGACATTCTTTCAGAGCGTCAAAGGAAGCTTGTGCAACCTGGTCCCAGACAAAAGGTATATCCTTTTTCAAAAGACGAGTATAACCCTTGGCAAGTTCTGCGTAATTAGGAATGAACCTCCTCAGAAAGTTTGCTTTCCCTTGGAGTTTCTGAATCTGAAGCAAATTTGAAGGTGGAGGCAAATTAATGATTGCCTGAACCTTACAGGGGTCGAGACGAATCCCGTCCTTAGAAACCACAAATCCAAGTAAGCGACCAGAGCCGACACAAAACACACACTTATGTGGATTGAGTCTTATCTTATAATGTCGGCAACGTAGAAATATTGCTCTCAAATGTCGCGGATGATCAGTCCGCTTCCGCGAATGAGCCGGAAGATCGTCGAGGTAAGGTTGAACGATGTTCTTGATGTCATGGAAGGCATAATTCATTGCCCTCTGAAACGTCGCCCCTGCGTTCTTTAAACCAAAGGGTAATTTTCGATAAGCGAATGTGCCCCACGGACAGATGAATGCAGTCTTAGACTGGTCCTGTGGGCGGATATTTATTTGATTATACCCGGAAAATCCATCCATAAAGGAAAAGATTTCACATCCGGCGCATTCATCAATTATCTGGTCGATGAAGGGTGTAGGGTAGTTGTCCTTTGGACAAGCTTTGTTTACATCCCTATAGTCGACGCACACTCTTATCGTCCCTTGTTTTTTCATAACAGGGACAATATTCGATACCCAATCGGTTAGAGGAACCGGGTAGATGAATCCAGCATGGAGAAGTTTTTCAACTTCGGCTTTAATGGCAGCGGCTTTCTTCGGATGTACCTGCCGAAGCCGTTGTCTTACTGGTTTGACATTAGGAAACATTTTAATTTCATGTTCAACTATGCTCGAGTCAATGCCTGGCATTTCATCATATGACCATGCAAAGACATCTCTAAATTCGCGAAAGAGAGCACTATATATTTCGAGTTCTGAAGGAGAACAACTTTTGCCGACATGAATATTCTCAACAACATCAGATTTTGTCGAGATATTTATGGCTATGGTTTCTTCAATATTGGATAGGTTTCTTTCTGAATCCACCGTATTTACAGTATTTGTTAGGAATTCAAACACTGAAGGGTGGTATAGGTCGTGATGAGTTTCTTCTTCACACTCTGGAAGAAGGGAACGATGGTGGTTATCATTCCATGGTGCCTCCTCAATCATCACTAATTGTAAGATCCCTTCGTCAGTCCCATGAACTCTTGACCAAGGATCTAATGGGGTACCATATTCTTCGGACCTATCTACCCAAACGCTTGACGAGCGTTCATTTGGGCTCGCCTCCCAGGCCTAAAACATTGATTGCTACAATATTTCAATAGGGCTAGGTGGCAACACCACTTGACGATCCATGAAGACTTTGTCTTTTGCGACCTTCGACGAAGATACCATGTTGCATGTTGCTACAAACGGGATATTCCCTTCATGGAACGGAGGTGGCAACGCGAAAGTTCCCATCATTGTGGGATCTTTTAGCAAGCCTACTCCTATATCTTGTATTGAATGGTCGTTCCCATGGATCAGGGGAATGCTTCCAGTAACTTGTGAACCATTAGGGAGGAAACTCTGTTTGTCGACGATCGTAATCCCTCCTTCAAACGGGAATGCGATCTTCCTAAAATATGTCGACACTACAGCTGCCATGGCATATATCCATGGTCTTCCCAGTAGAATGTTATAGTCAAGATTGCCATCAATGACTTCAACATCAATTTCCACTGATTTTCCTCCTAGTTCAACCTTAAAGTTATTTAGGATACCGTACGGAGTGTACGACCTACCGTCAAATGCTTTCAATGTCGTCGAAGATCGCGACAATGTAGGAGATCCGAGAGTTTTCCAGCAAGACATCGACATGATACATGTCGATGCTCCCTCATCAATAATTGTTCTGTGAACAGTTTTGTTGAGGGCTTTCACTTGTATAAGGAAAGCTAATTGCGCTGGTAACTGAGGATCATATCCTTTGTGATCAAAGGATACAAGATTGGAATCTTTAGGATCCACTCCACCAATTGCTGATAACAATGCCTGCCTTTGGGATGGGCAATTTTGTAGTACCTCAAGAGTTGACATAGCAGATGGCGATTGGGCCAAATCCTCCACTATATTATAGTGTTGCGCCGCTCTGGCGCGAGGGTTGAATGTCGACTTGTGGACTACTCCCTTAGGCGGCTTTATTGTTAATTCATGCGTGGGGGGGGGGTACAACTTCTGCCGAAGTTGTTGTCGAAGTACTGGGTTGATCTTTCCCTTTGTCGTTCGACACCGGCGGATTCCCATAATCTTTATTCCTAGTCGATATCAAAGCATCACTTTGCTTAGAAACCGACAGCATAAGCACTTGAGACGGGGAAGCATTTCCACTATCAACCATATTTTGACCTGGGTTAGGAAACGGGTCAGTCAACACAGCTGAAGTCTGGGAACTTTTAATGAACCTCTTTAACTCAGCTTTGAACGGACAGTTCTTTGTTGAATGATTTTCATCACATATTTGACATGGATAAAATTGTTTCTTTTGCCCAGGAGGGTTTGAAGAAGTTTTTTGAGGGGATGAACCACCTTGTTTCTTCTTCTTCCCTTTGTTTTGTTTCTTCTTGCTTCCTGGTTGATTGGAGTTTTTGTCTTTATCCGTAGATACAGCATTTATCTCCGAAGCAAGAATCTCTTGATTTGCTTTTTGATTCGAAGTCTTACGGGCTTTCTTATTCGAATCCCTTGTCGACTTAGCGTTTGTAGTTCCAATCACGCCATCACCGGCATGAGAGTCACTATTCGATCCGGGAGGAGGAGGGATTGAAAATTCTGGTCTGGGGGCATCAGGTATTTTATCATAGAGCGTGCCCGACTGAGTATATACTAAGTCCAAATACTGAGCACGAGCAATAACTTGCTCCTCTGTTACGACACCTCCCTTGGCCACATCTTCTGTAATTGCCGGCAGAAGCGACTTTATAAACCATTCAGCTAATAGCTGATCTGGAACATAGGTCTTTACCATTCTGCGACGACGACACCACTCATGTATATGATCAGATATATGTGTGGCGGTTGTCTGCTTGAAATTGGTTAAGATTTCTGTTCCAGTTTCGTACCTTATAGGTAACTGAAAGTGTGTTAAGAAAGTCGTGGCTAGGGAACTAAAATTGTCGAAAGAGGCTCTAGGTAATTCAATATACCATTTGGCCGCCGGACCAGTCAATGTCCTCTGGAAAAGGCGAAGCCTTATCGAATCATCATTCAAGGTATTCGACGAACACCACAGATGGAATGTCATCACATGATTCGACGGGTCTTCACCCGGATTTCCATTGAATTTAGGAATGTCCGAAGGAAGTTTGTGAGGAATCGCTGGCCACTAATGGGCATAGGCGATTGGATCGTTCGTTAACCGATGTAAATCTGGTAATTCTAACGTCGCCACGAATGGCAACTGCTGATTCAAGTTTGGCGAGGCGTACCCAGGATACGATGGAATCGCTTGAGCAGTAGGTCTTTGCACACCAGTATAATGCAACTGATGTTGATATGACTGATATGGTTGGTGGGCTTGGCCACTGTAAAGTGGTTGGTTTAACCCATTCTGAATATAGGGTTGCCCACTATTTGCAAAAATCTGTTGCTCAGATCCCTGGTACACCTGCTGAAACTGAGGTTGTTGGTATTGCACCATCCATGGTTGCGAAGCCATGTTTTGTTGTGCAATACTAACCGACGGCCCAAGATGCGGGGTTATGGTCCCCGTTTGTATCTGTGTCGTCCCGGCAGTTGGCGATTGTGGTTGTGTTGCAGGGTCAATTGGCTGTTGCATTACAACTTGTGGTTGACATACAACAGACATCGATTGAACTTGCGACATGGTTACAATTGCTGGCGTCGCCGGGATGCTAGACATAGGCATACATTGTTGCATAGAATATACAACTCTTGGTTGCTGGTGTAACATAGGTACCCAACTATTCGTCGTTACTTCAGCTAAACTTGAATTTGGTTGAAAACTGCCGTATGGGTATCCTCCCGGAAGAGGAAGTGAAAGGGCATATTGCCCCCCATACGGTAACAATCCGGAACTCACGGGCATAGACTGCCTTTGAGGACTAGATGGTCTAAACTGATTCCCAAAGGGATCAATTTGTCTAGTTTCAACATAAGAATTACCGGGTATTATACTGGCAGAACATACTGGAACAGACCAAGTTGTCATAATAGTCCCTGGGTGGACTCCTTCTAGTTGATGAGAACTAGATGGGACGGATGGTATGCCGGCAAACATCGTTGGAATGGCAGCAGGAGCTTCTGCTATCGCTGTGTCATTTGGCACAGTCCTAGATGTCGACGGTTGTTCAGACATTTTGAGTCTATCCAATAAACTTCCTAACGATTCTTCAGGAACTTCCGGTGGCGATAGACAAACTTCTGATGCAGAAGGAAAAAGAGGGGTACCAACTCCAAAATGAATTGGAGTATTTGCTTGCTGGTCCTCTACGATTTCTTCTATTGCAATCAGACCAGGAGGAAGAGGTAGACCGTCAGGTCCGTAAAAGATTTCTGGTGCCGAAGAAGGGGTTGTTTCGACAGCGACAGTTGTTTGAACAACAAGACTTTGTGGACCGGTTTCAGATGGAACTGGTTCAGTTAAACAAGTACTTGTTTTCAGACTAGGATCAATACAATTGTCCTTCTGTTGCCGTTGAACTTCTTCAATAGAGGCAGGGTTTCCAGAAATATCGGGAGTGACCAGAATCTCAGATGTTGTTGGAACTTCTGTTCTAACTCTAAAAGGAGATTTTGATCTGGTCCAGCGAGATCGCTTTGCTCGTACTACTTTCGGTTCCGGAGACAAAGATGGTCGACCCGCAAGTCTCCCTGAACGACGGGGTTTTAATTGACTTTCCTCCACGGTTGCGGATTACTTGATCAACTAAAATACAAAAAGGGGAATTATGTTTCCGTATTGAATGAAGTTTATTAGACGCTTTCAGACACAACTTTGCTTTTTCATGTTTTAAGAGTCGAGAAAAAGCTAAAGATGACTCTAGTCGCCTTCGATGTATTAACGAGCCCGAAGTGACAAATGCTCGGTTGGACCTTTTCAGTTATAGAGTTTGAAAAGGGCCAAAAGAAACTGCTCTGGAGATCTAGGCAGAGGGTGTGCCAAACCTTTCGCGAAACCACAGAATACGTTTTACGGTACGGGTGGTCGATCTTCGTGAATGCTGTGTTCACTGCATCGCGATCAGTAGGGCGGTCGACACGGCTTCCTAAGGATAAAGGATAATTGCCTATAGGGGTCTCCCAATATACGCGACGGTACGCGGGAGCTCAAATCCGTATTAGTGCTATCGTCCCTCAGGAGGAATCACCCACCTTCGTAGAGATCGACAGTCACTACGTTTAACGACGCCGGAACACGTCTCTACCTAGACCTCTATTGTGAGCGTTATGTTACAATGCGTTGTTAGATTCATTCAATATATTTTAAGTTGATCTTGTTTATCAGTTTGTCTTTCAGGATCACCACGAGATGTATTGGTACAAATTCCTAAATGCAGCTAAAATGATAAGCAAGCTTTCACTATCTTTTTAACTTTGAAAATCCTAGCTACTGAAGGGAGAGAAAAACAATATCTTTCCAAACAGAGCACAAAGCACAAACTAATGCACTTTCTCCTAGATCAGACACCCAAACTTATCAAAAATGCAAATGCAAGATGCATGTATTTCTTTTCGTTATCCTTAATGTTGATGCTTAACAAAAGGAAACTGTTGTATGACTTTCGAATTCAATCTAAAGCATAAACAAACAAGTATTGTCTAAATGAAAAGACGCTTTACAGGCACTTGTTTTATACTTAAAAATATACGAATTCAAACCATAAAGTGAAAACAAACCAATCCAAAACAGCTATGAACAGCAATAATACTAACTCATAAGATCGCAATCTAAGAGGTCAAGGCTGTAGGTTTGCTTTTCACTATGGGAAATTGTAACTGAAACAAGAAATACTGAAAGAACGTTTACAATTTCATCACACAACTGAGGCAGAATGAAGTCAAGGAGATGAGGTATACAGCAAATACATTAACCAGCAATCAATCAGCCAAAAAACAAGTGCAAACAGGGCCAAGACACAGAGGAAGAGTTAAGCTAGCCTAAGGCCAACTGGACCAGCGCAGGTACTGGTCTGCCAGTTTCACTCTCAGCGCAGTTACCGAAGGGGCTACCTGCGCTGTAATGCAGACTGCCTGTGGACAGCCTGCACTGACTTACGAGAGTTACGTCTGCTAACAATTCCGGGTCATAAAAAGCTCAAAAATGTATTGTTTTGACTGAAATAAAATGCTATGGGTTAAGTACAAGCAAAGGGATGATCAAGAGGACTAAGATCTATCACAAAGAGTAAAGATCTACCTGTAGATTAGCTCTTTAAATCTTGAAGTTGCTCAGCAAAGGAGCAAGAGTAGCAAACCCTCTACTTCGCTTTTGATATAGTCAAAAGCTTTTCGATTCGGTACTCGATTCTTCAAGATAGAAATAGCAAAATACTACAAATAACAACAACAAGATACTAGGATCTCCCCAGCGGAGTCGCCAGTTTGTTGTGGGGAAAAGTATCCGATGCGGATGACCTTAACCCTTTCTAGATGTGACAGTATCTAGCAACAACTGAATGATAAAGTTTTCATGTTCTTCTTTATGAGTATACAGATAGAATGGAAAGAGGGTCAACCAACCTGGTGTCTTGCGCTTGATTGATCCTTATCCTTCTTCCTTTGTATCCAGCTCCCAGCTCTTTGCTCTCCAAGCCGATCCAGCTACACACAAGACCTGCACAACAAGAGAGAGCAAACTAACAGATACAAGCACTCATAATCAAAGCATGGATTAGATTGCATCAAATACACATGTAAACACAAAGCATCTATGTAAAACAAGTGAATAGGAGAACATGCAAACTTTATTGATAGAAAGTAACAGGGTTTCAGAGGAAGTTACAACCAATGATGTTGGCTCCAATCCAGCAGCACCTCCTCGGCAGCAAGAACTCTCTTCTTCACCTCTAATAAAACAATCACCCAATGATCCTGGCGGTATACCAACAGCACCTCCTTGCTTATACAAAATTCCAGCCTCTCTAGACCTCATAGAAGAGCTCTATATATAGGAGAGAAGAGGAAAGGATGAGTCAGCTTGAGGCTGGCAGATAGCTGACTAGTGTCCTCTCCATCTTCAGTTAATCTTCAGTTCCTGTGTCCACTTGGAGATCCTTGGTTACACATGGTGATCAAGTACCTCTTACTCATCACAGGGCGAATCTTATGACCCAAGTGTCAGTTTGGAAGCTTCCTGGGCAATTGACACCTTGCAGGATGACTGTGCCACTTGGCCAATCTCGCCCAGCGCAGGTAGCCTTCATAGTTTTTGACTTCCAGCGCAGGTACAGAGTGGTACAGTTGCAATACAGCGCAGAAGCTCAGTTTAGCAGCTGACATGATCCAAAATAAGCCTGTTCTGAAGTGTTTTCAGGTGGAGAACTGATTGGAAGTGCTGTTGATTGATGACCTTGTTCTTTTAGGGGTAAGAACAACATGTTTAGGGACTGAGGATCCCTGTAATTATCGACATTCCTTGCTCCTTGACGCGAGGCACAAAAATGTCTATAACAACCATGCTCACAGTTAATAATTAAAACAAAAAATAAATCATAAAGTTAACTAAGAAGTATAAAACACATAAAACATTCATGAATGCACAACAACTCATCTTCATGAGTTCTGGTGTTTAATGTGTCCTTCACCACCATATACCTTGATGGGATGTTCCATCCTCTCTCTCCATATTACAGTTTACTAATTCATGTCCCCCAGTCCTACGTGACCTATCCTCCTTCTCCTTCTTTTGATGTCAGTTAGGACAGTCCCTTCTCAAGTGTTCCCCTTCACAATACCAAGAAGAAATTGGTTTCCTTCTCTTTTCATCCTTCTAAGGTATCTTGTTTACCTTTTCAGCGTGATCTTCCTCTTTTAAGGATAAAACATGTTGTAATAACTCTTGCATGTATGACATGTGTTTGTGCAGCACCAAGCTTAACTTTTCCAACCCTTTCTACTTCCTAGCAAGCTGTTTAGTTTTGATCTTGTAGCTCTTCAATGAAACCTTCAAGCTCCTAAAGGAATTTTCTCTTTTAAGGGAGTTTCTCTTCCCTTTTGCATGATTGACTCCACAATCCATGCAATTTTATTCTTACTGCAACCGAGATTTCGTATGGGTTTTCACACATCGACTCAGATTCTAGATATAATAAATAAAAATAGCTCAACCATTACCTTGTCATTATCACAACAAGCATGCTACCCTGCAGTTGTTCACATATCTTAATTTTGATGTCAGTCACATGTTCCCAAAACCAGGGATACATATACGTATATAATCATTCCATTACAAAATTTGAAACCATCCTTCTTACCAAGACTATCATCATCAATTAAAATTGGCCTCTTTTTCAAGACTCAAATTGTTAATTAAAGTCATCCTTCTTTCCCCAAGGCTAGTAACTATGACCTCTGTAATCCTAAAAATAAATTAGAATGCAATATGACACATTAACATCTATCATTTACAATGCATAGTATGCAATCAATGCATGGCCAACCATCATAATACCCAAACCAACATCCACTTACACAAGAAATTAATCACTAGAAACACAAAAAATTATAATAGAATCATAAAATCTCATGCCTCCAATCAACCAAGGTTCTTTGCCACATATACATGCAGACCGTGGGATTACCACATCCATATATATATATATATATATATATATTCATTCCTAACATTCAACTGAACCAGGCAAAGCTATGCAAGTACAAGAAAAACAAGGATTTCTTGAAATCCCTCATACCATATGAACATTCACGTGTAAATTTCATTCCAGGTATGTAAAATCACACCATTTAACCAATAGTTTTGGTTCACCACAAGTAATTGAATGCGCAACCATACAAGCAATCCTGCAATTATTAAGCAATGAAAAGCATCTAACATCATAGTAATAAATTATCTAAGCCTTCAAGATGTAAGATAGAAAATACATCCAATGTTAGAGAATCCACTCATATTCATTCATTACTTGTCAATGATATATATATATATATATATATATATATATATATATATATATATATATATATGTATGTATATATATACCCTACAAGCATTACATATTGTACACCTACCACACTCTTTAATAGGTTATAACACCTTATCGCACTGTGTTAGAGCCCCCAACTCATCTCTAGAGGTCTAGTGTTGAAAATTATACTCCGATACCACTTTGTAACACCCCCATCCACCTCATAACCCATACTAATGGTAGAAGAAGATATTACTATCAAAGAAATGACCTCTAAAATCTTATCATGGAAATGGGGTCCTAAAATTTCACCCTTTTTCAAACTCCTTGAAACATAAAATAAAACTTTACATTGCACGTGGTTCGTCGAGAAATTTTCAGCAATATAAAAATATTCTAAAACTGACATCTAGATCAAAAGATATGGTAGTTGTTCAAAGTCATGCCATTAAGTTATTTTCACGCCAACATTCTGTTGCGACGTGCCATCGATGTGGGACCCACGTGGTTCCTGCATGGCAGCCCTCCACTCTACAAGGGAGGTTCATGTCATCATACCTATCCATGTGGCATTGCCACATCACCATCATGTGGTCCCTGTCAGTCCACTCCATTTGCCTTGCAAGTTAGCATTTTACATTATAAAGTTTGTGACACATTCATTAAATATACATACATACATACATGAATACATGCATATATATATATACACACACACACACCACACCCCCTTTGTTGGTTAATGACCTTCATTCGTGGGAGGGAACAACGAATTAAATTAAAATGAGGACCCCCCTCCCACTCATGACGTCACTCCTGGGGGGGTGGGGATCCCAATCATGGTTCCATTCTAGGATCCACGTTTCTCATATAAATGGTAGACATTCATTCAAGTCATATCAGTGGAAAGAGAGGGTGGTCCTCCCATGTCATATGGAGAGAAGGGGAATCCCTCATCAACATTATGCCCCTCCTGGAACCTTGCCACCTTTCATTGCTCTAGTCAAGATGGAAAAGTCCCTATTAATCAATGGGAGGGATTTCTATCTTACCCCCGTCAACCTCTCCCCTACCATGGCAAGCACAGGGATGATGCTCTTGAGATGAAGTCATCTCAAGATGACATCATGTTAACATCATCTTGCCCATGTGGTCTCCTTTGAGAATGTCACATGCACCCATTTTTTGACCTTTTGACCCTCCAATATGGCTAACTTTGGCTTCCATGAGGCATGCCACTATGGTGCCACTTCAACTTGATTCCACATCCTCATGCCAGCTAGACTAGGTGCCATTGATTTCATCACTTGGTGCAAAGTGACAATCTCCCCATTACGAATACTTAGCCATTTTTTAGTGGACCAATGTTCATCCACCATGTAGTATCACCCTTCTTTATTACACAATTGAGACATAAAATCCCCAAGGTCTTGATACCTCAAGGTCCAGGATGAAATTTATTTACCATTATATATTGAGGATATTCCCATCTCTCTCATCCATCAATCTTAGCCATTTTTCCTTCATCCATATTATATTCCAACCTCAGGTCGGAAACCCCGAGGTACTAAGATGATGTCTTGCTGACATCCCTTAGTTCCACCTTGAATGCTAACATGCACTTTGTATGGGAGTGTACCCTACTTGGCCATAACGAGACAAAGATTCTCCCATCTATTAACATATCTTGTTCTATCGCTCAGCTCTGTTCCTCAATGAAACTGTCCCTCATTAGCTTTAAATCATATATGATTATGTGTGGGTTAATACCTCTCTTGACTCTTCCTTACAACCTATTCCTCCTAAGATTCACTTGTATAAATATATATATATTAGTCAATGCTTTATCAACACATCCATTATGGCCTATCTATGTTGATATTGAACACACTTAGCCCCTCCCTTGTATATATATATATATATATAGAGAGAGAGAGAGAGATATAGATATAGATATAGATATAGATATAGATATATATATATATATATATATATATATATATATATATATATATATATATATATATATATATATATATATATATATATATATATTTGTGTGTGTGTGTGTGTGTGTGTGTGTCCATTCCTCTTTAGCTTAAAAAATACTCGACTAGCTTCCATATACATTCATAAATGAGCCTATCCCTCCTGGGCTTTACAAAAACACAAAGATATATAACAGGAACACCCTCGACACTTAGTCGAATATGGGTTGTTCCCCCTAAAATTTATGACTATTAATGGAGTACCTAACCTAGCTTACATGCACTAAGACTTAAAACTCCACATCTTCCTAGTTCAGGGCCTCTGCATAATGGTATATACACACTTGGGAGTTGGTAATAAATGAACCACAACCACACATGTATACATGTATATAAGTATATAAACATATAAGTTCATGATTTCTTGGTATTTAGCTCAACAACACATGCCATTCACAACAAAAGCCACTCATAGAACACAAACCATTCTTTACATATTTAACTAATGACAACGGATTACACATCTCTCTCATAGAACAAAAATGAACAAACATCAATTTATTAGCACAAAATAGACATACATTCCTCATGATAATAAATGTATTTTGTTTACAATAACAATAATTTATGTTGCATCCATTTACACTGGGACATGCATAAGAAACTTATATTGTATTGTAGATGACTACCAACTGAGATTGGGACTTTGAATCTCCACCCAACCTTGAATTAAATGCACTGCAATATTTCATATAGCCAATCATCCATGAGCTAGGTTCAGAACTCTAGGAGTACTTAAACATATAAATCGACACTTTACAATCGCAAGTCATATTCAACTGAGTATTGATGTTTCATCCATGTTGTTACTACGTGCACCCAGAACCTAGCCTCATTTTGTGAACTCTCTTCCTCCTACCATGTTATGCCAACATGGTATCTTTCCCTAGCTTTTTGTCGCACACTCAAGAGGACTAATTTTATTATCTGAATGTCAAATGTTGTCTCTTTGTTTCTCAAGAACATTTTTCTCCTCTCCCATCTAGTATGATCTATCTCTCCTCTAGATCCTTTATGCTTCCCCAATGCTCACCCCCTTTTTCCCAAGTTGTTCTAGCACTCTTACCCATTCTTCCTACATCTGCCTTTTTTTTCTTGTCCAGTGCCATTAATTTTCTTTGTTGAATTTCCCAACATAGTCCACAAGATAGGCAAATGGGTATGGGCTTGTCCTCCACTAAGGAAGCCCATAATATTCCTCGAATAAGCCTTTAATTTTAGTCGGTCCTCATTAAATCAAACCATCCAAGTCATGGTTTTCATTGAATGATCATTTTCCCCAAATTCCCAAGCAATCTCTTCCTCAAGGAAGTTGAACCTATGTCCCTTTTCTCAACCAATCCATTTTTTTTTACATTGCCAAAAATATAACTACAACATTATTTGTAAATATTTACAAGAGGAAATTTACCAAAAGGGTTGTCACATTAATATTATCTCTTGAAATTCCACAAGAAGTTTCACATCTTTCTATTAATATATTAATATTAATATAATATCTTAATTGAACCTCTCTAGTACTTTTGTGAATCTGGTAAATGCAGGTTTTATAACGAGACAAACAAATTTGCAAAAAATGACTCTAGCAAACTAGATTTAAGTATTGGAAACTGAATATGTCAATCATCCAAGTTTTTCAAAAAGAGCACTTGAAGGAAAGAAAAAAAAATAACACAAAAAATCTTGGTGATGTAGAAAATGGAAGAGACAAGATGGATAGCATGGATCTTAGGGAAGATGTCCAAAGATGAAATAAACCACAATCACTTAAATATAAAGAGAAACTTCATAATTTATATTTTTCTTGTGACTATGGTCTTGGTCAATATCTTGAATTGCAGAAAAAGGACAGTGTGGGAGATTTTTCTTTCCTCATAATATTTTACACAACCAGAAGGAAGAGATTGATTCCATTTCTTACAAGGAAGTCTCTGTGTTTCACTTCAGAAACTATGGTATGATCTTATGAAGGAGAAAAATAAGCAGTTGTTTAGTAACAAACTATGTGGTGGTCTGGGTGCATGCGATATAGACAACCTTTCAAATCTGGCGACAATTTCTTCTAATTCTGGCCAAATTCCTCTTTCTTCTTCAATAGGTGTATCATTCGTCTATTCTTAGACTGACAACATCATGATTTTTTCCTCTGTGATCATCCCAACCATTTTTATCGGCGCAAATCAAGCAATAGGCCTGTTTTCCTTTCCATAGGAATTATAGAAATACACTATCGTTTCTTTAAACAGAGGGAAATGAGTTTTTAAATGCAAAATACATAGTCGCGGGATTTTGTTCCAAAGGAACAAAACAACACTATCGGCGCTTTAAAACATTGTCGCGACTCATAAGTGGTCTTAGTGTTAATTCCAAGAATTACATTATCGGTGCTTTATTTCAAGGAAATGCATTATAAACAATTAACACTATCGACGGTTAACTATCGGCCCTTCCAATGCTCCTTTCCCCGATGTGATAACACGTAGTGTTATCGGAGGTTGCAATCGGTGACTCCAATATCCTAAAGGCTTGGCTCCTTCCGCTTTGATCTTTCGATGTGATAAGCTTCACGGATCCGATAACTTATCCACTCTGCTCTAAAATGTTACGGGTCTGGACTGTCATAGTTTCGGACTTCAGCGGTTCTGAAGGTCCTTCCCACTCTACTTGTGGTATTGTGATGCGATAATGGTTCGAATCCGATAACTGTATGAACCATATTTTATAAAATTTTAAGTCCAGAGCTTCATTCAGCTAAGTAATTACACAGGTTTTCCTGTGTAGAATAGAGTTTCCGCTTGGAAGCTCAACAATGCATGTAAGAGGAACAGGCACATCGATATGAAGGGAAAACACCCCAACAGGTCTAAACTTAAGTGTTAATTGGAAACAAAGATTGAATCACCATTAATAAAAATCAGAAGAAAAGAATCACAACTGATACACACATAAAAATACCAGTAAACAGAGAACCATGAATTCAGATGCACAAAGAGAGTTTCAATATGACAATGTCTCCGGAATCGACCCCCCTAGAGAGGTCTCGTTATTTCCTTTATAAACTAATAGATAAAGCCCTCTTGGTCCTTATCCCTTACAAAGGCATGCCAATTACATAGAGCGATTTAAAGCAATTATTCATAAATCTTACTACAGCTTATCCATAAAGCGATTATTACAACATGATTTTATTCTTAATTTTTGTCCTTATCCTAAGCTAGAAAAACATGAAATTGATGTCTAAAGGACCCCAATCCTTTGTATGTATATTTGCTTTTCTTTTCTGGGAATAAGTTTGAAGATTTTTCCTTCCAAGTCACATGCTCCTGCATCAGAATCCTAAGGAAAAAATTCTTCATGGGCTCCTGTCCATGAGCTCATCTCCAGAATTGCCCAGTTTTTGTAGCATGTTTTTTGTAACCCAAGTAGCTTCAATGGTTGGTTGATCCTTCCATTTTACCAAATACTAGAAGTATTCTCATCCCCTTGTTTTCTTAAACACCTTCTTGTCCAAAATTCTTTATAGTTGCAATTTCTTTGTTGTGGGTAACTGTTTTACCTAGTCAATCTCTTGTCTCTCTTGATCTTGTGTTGTATCATCTGCAGTTTCACCTTCATACTTGTATAGGTATGGAACATTAAAAATTGGTGATATTCCAACATCAAGGGGTAACTCAATCTCATAGGCATTTGCAGAAAATTTCCTCAATACTTTGCACGGTCCAATTTTCTTGAACTTTAATTTGTTATACTCCCTCCTTGGAAACCTCTCCTCTCTGAGGTGTGCTAAAACCAGATCTCCAACTTCAAAGTTCACTTCTCTTATTCTCATGTCTGCTCTGGTTGTGTACTTGATGTTGCTATCCTACAGCTACTGCTTCACTTGTTCATGTATTGCTTGCATTTCTGAAGCAAAATCTTCACTCTCTACAATTTTCATCTCTTCTTTTCCCAAGCTTCTTAACTTAGATACTCCTCTTGGATGCATTCCATAAATAATATGGAATGGACTCTGTCATGTACTCCTATTAGGTGAGTCACTATATGCATATTCAGCTTGTGTCAACACTTGATCCCACTGCTTTGGATGTTCTGCAGTAAGGCTCCTTAAAAGATTGCCCAAACTCCTGTTCACAACTTCAGTCTGTCCATCAGTTTTTGGATGATAGGTAGAACTGAAACTTAATTTAGTTCCCAATTTCTTCCATAGTGTCCTCCAGAAATGTCCAACAAATTTGGAATCCCTGTCTGAGACAATACTCTTAGGCAACCCATGCAATATTACAACCTCCTTAAAAAACAAATTAGCAATGTGAGAAGCATCACTAGTCTTATAACATGGAATAAAATGTGCCATTTTTTAAAATCTGTCCACTACAACAAAAATTGAATCATTACCTCTTTGAGTCTTTGGTAAGCCCAAAACAAAATCCAAACGTACCATATCCCAAGGCCTATCTGGAATTGGTAACGAGATATACAAACCTATGTTTTGGCTCCTTCCCTTTGCATATTGATAGACTTTGCAAGTTTTCACATACTTCTCCACTTCAAATTTCATTTTTTGCCATAAATAAAATCTATTCAACTGTTCATAAGTCTTCTCTACACCAAAATTTCCTACAAGTCCTCCACTATGTTTCTCTTTGATTAAGTTCTCCCTCATAGAAAAGTTTGGTATGCACGGCTGATTTCTGTTAAACAACAGTCCATCTTCTAAGAAGTAATCCAACCATTTACTTCTATCCATCGAAACAGGGTTTTTACAAGCTTCAAATGGCTCTTTAAAATCTGGATCTGTTTCATACAATTCTTTCAGAAATCAAAGTCCAACACTTCGATTTGACTCTATTGAAATAATACACTTCTCCTACTTAAGGCATTTGCAACTTTGTTTGATTGGCCATTTATATGCTTCAAGACAAAATGGAAACCTTGAAGGTACTCCACCCATTTGGCATGTTTTTGGTTAAGCTTTGGCTTCTGCATAATATACTGTAGTGCATGGTTATCTGAATAAAGTATGAACTCCCTTGACATTAGATAATGCCTCCATTTCTTCAATGACTGCACAATTGCATAGAAATCCTTATCATAAGAAGAATACCTCTTCTTTGAATCATTCAGCTTTTCACAAAAATAAGCTATAGGTCTATCTTCATGACTTAATACACCTCCAATAGCTTCTCCGCTGGCATCACACTTCACTTGGAAAGGTTTACTAAAATCAGGTAGAACCAAAATAGGTTTCTCAGTGATCTTCTTCTTCAATAGCTGGAAATTATTTTCTACTTCAGCAGCACATCTAAATGGTTGTTTATCCTTCTTTATGGTCTCAATAATAGGTGCATTGATCTTACTAAAATTATTGATTATTTTCTACAAAAACTAGCAAGACCATGAAAACTTCTTACCTCAAAAACACTTTTGGGTGAAGACCACTCCATGATTGCCTTGATATTCTCTGGATCCATCTTCAGCCCTTCAGCAGAAATTACAAAACCCAACTACACTAGCTCTCCTTTCATGAATGAACACTTCTTCAAATTCAACAATAATTTCTCACATTGTAGCCTTTGTAAGACATAATTAAGATGTCTCACGTGCTCCTCCTTAGACCTGTTGTAAACTAATATATCATCCAGATATACTATTACAAATTTACCAATGAACTATTTAAGAACTTCATTCATGAGTCTCATAAACGTACTTGGTGCATTTGGAAACACAAAAGGCATTACTCTCCACTCATACAATCCCTAATTTGTCTTAAAGGCAGTTTTCCACTCATCCCCTTCTCTTATCCTTATCTGATGATACCCACTTTTAAAATCTAGTTTTGAAAAATACTTTGCGCCACTCAAGCAATCCATTAAATCTTCGATTATAGGTAAAGGAAATCTATACCTGATTGTGATTTTATTAATGGCTCTTGAATCTTTACACGTTCTCCAGCCTCCATCTCTCTTTGGATTCCATTATTGGTACTGCACAAGGACTCAAGAATTCTCTGATCAACCATTTATCAATCAACTCTTGCACCTGCTTCCTAACCTCTTCATTTTCTATAGGAGTCATTCTATAAGTTGATTTTTTAGGTAGACTTGCTCCAAGAATCAAATCTATATGATGTCTAATTCTTCTAATGGGTGGTAGCTCATTTGGAAAATCATCAACAATAATATCACAATATTTCTCCAACATTTCTTGAATTTCAATGGGTAAATCAGAAACTTTAGTAGAAGTCATTATTACCTTGGGCTTGAAAATTATAGCAAAATTTACCTCATTCTCTTCAATCTGCTTCAAGTATTCCTTTCCTCCTAGTAACAGAGTTTTTGGATAAGTCTTCTTTCCTGGTACATCTTCTTCTTGCAGAGGCGGCAATGTATGATTGACACCATCTTTTCCAAACTCGTAGGTGTTTCTTTTCCCATCATGCATGGCTCCTTTTTCGTATTTCCATGGTCTTCCAATCAATATGTGACACACATCCATTGGCATCACATCACTTAAAATTTTATCTTTATACTTGCCCACCTGAAATTCCACTTCACATTGTTCATTCACTAACAGTTGATGTCCCTTTTGTAACCATGACACCTTGTAAGGTGTTGGATGTTTCATTGTCTTCAGCTTCAATTTCTCCACCACTTCTGTAGAGACCAAATTATCAATGCTGCCACTATCAATGATCATCTGACAACATTTCCCTTGAACTTTACACATTGTTCTGAATAAAGTCTTTCTTTGTGATGGTTCAACTATCTCCTTTGTTGGCTTGAGCAAAACTTTATTAACTACCAAAGATTCTCCTCTCTCTGGTATATTTTCTTCTTCTGTCACTGCTATTGTTGTTGCTTCCCCCTTAGCTTGAGCAAAAATAACATTCCTTTGATTTGTTTATGCTTTCTCTGGGCACTCAAAAGCTCTATGTCCCAGTTTGTTACATCTGTAACATCTTAATTCTCTTCCTCTTCCTCTGCGTCCTCTCCCTCTAGAAAAACTCCCTCTGCCTCTTGCATCACATCCTATGGGTGCATGCTGGGTTGAGCTACTTCTAGCTCCATATTTAGGTGTTGTAGATCTTCCTCTACCACCTTGACTTCCCCTTCCTCGGAGATAGTATACTTATCTTATCTTGAATGTCCATCATAAGACCATTCACATATCTAGCCACCTTATCATCTGTATCCTGGGTTTCTCCAGCTCTTATGCTTACCTTATAGAATTCCTCTATGTATTCTTTCATTGCCATAGATCTCTATCTAAGATTTTGCATCTGTCTGAATAAGGTTTGTTGATAATTACTTGGTAAAAATTTACCTTTTAGCTTTGATACCATTCTGCTCCAATTCTTGATAGGTTGCTTTCCAAGTCTCTTTCTTTCTACCTGCACACCATCCCACCAAAGTGCTACATGGCCTTTTAGCTTGGTGACAACAAACTTTACTTTCATCTCATCTTCTGTTTCTTCATAGTCGAAGAATTTCTCCATGCCATTAATACAATCTATCAATTATTCTGGATTCAGTCCTCCTTCATATATTGAAACCTAGGTCTTTGGCTTAGCTATGGATCTCAACACTGACTGGAAGAATCTCACCTAAGGAGTAACTACTACAACTTTTTCTTCTTCATCTTCAACCTTAGGTTCACTAACATCTCCATCGTCTATATTTCTATCTGTTGTTAATGCATCCAGTCTAGCTTGCATCTGTTGCAAAGCTTCCATTACTTCAGCATTTGCAATAGGTCATCCTCTTCTGCCACGTCCTCATCCTCTTCCAAATCTGAAAGCCATAGTAACTTTCCTTCTCCTGCTTCTGAGATTCAATTCAGTGTCAACTAGTTGCTCTGATACCACTAATGGTGGCCTGGGTGCAAGCAATATAGACAACCTTTCAAATCTGGCTACAATTTCTTCTAATTCTGGCCAAATTCCTCTTTCTTCTTCAACAGGTGTATCAGTCATCTATTGTTAGACTGACATCTTCATGAGTTTTTCCTTTGTGATCATCCCAACCCTCATTATCGGTGCAAATCAAGCAATAGGTCTGTTTTCCTTTCCTCGGCCTATAATTCCATAGGAATTATAGAAATACACTATCGTTGCTTTAAACAGAGGGAAATGCATTTTTAAATACAAAATACACAGTCGCGGGCTTTTGTTCCAAAGGAACAGAACAACACTATCGGTGCTTTATTTCAAGGAAATGCATTATAAACAATTAACACTATCGGAGGTTAACTATCAGCCTTTCCAATGCTCCTTTCCCCAATGCGATAACACGTAGTGTTATCGGAGGTCGCAATCAGAGACTCCAATATCCTAAAGGCTTGGCTACTCCTGCTCCGATCTTGCAATGTGATAAGCTTCCTAGACCCGATAACTTATCCACTCTGCTCTATAATGTTTCAGGTTCAGACTATCGAAGTTTCGGACTTCGACAGTTCCAAAGGTCCTTCCTGCTCCACTTATGTTATTGCAATGCGATAATGGTTCGGACCCGATAACTGTATGAACCAGATTTTATAAAATTTTAAGTCTAGAGCTTTGTTTAGTTAAGTAATTACATGGGATGTCTTGTGTAGAACAGAGTTTCTGCTTGGAAGCTCAACAATGCATGTAAGAGGAACAGTCACACTGATATGAAGGGAAAACACCCCAACAGGTCTAAACTTAAGTGTTAATTGGAAACAAAGACTAAATCACCATTCATAAAACTCAAAAGAAAAGAATCACAACTAATACACACATAAAAATACCAGTAAATAGAGAACCATGAATTCAGATGCACAGAGAGAGTTTCAATATGACAATGTCTCCGGAATTGATGCCCCCCCAGAGACGTCCTATTATTTCCTTTATAAAATAATAGATAAATCCCTCTCGGTCCTTATCACAAAGGCATGCCAATTACATAGAGCGATTTAAAGCAATTATCCATAAAGCTTACTACAGCGTATCCATAAAGCGATTATTACAACAAGATTTTATTCTTAATTGTATCCTTATCCTAAGCTAGAAAAGCATGGAAATTGATGGCTAAAGGACCCCACTCCTTTTCCTGTAGAATTTATTTATTTATTTTTGGAATAAGTTTGAAGATTTTTCCTTCCAAGTCACATGCTCCTGCATCACTATGATCACCCAAGTACCCACTTGAACCCTACCTTTTCTTAAGAAGTGAAACACGCGTTTTCTCTCTTCCAAATCCCCATATGCAATGGATACTCCTTCGAAGTGACATGTTTGTTGATTTCGTGATTATATTATCGAATGACATCATCATTTTATTTTTCTCGACATAGGATTTGGAGTATGTGTTGTCCATTGGAAGAAGTTAAAAAAGGTCTCTTGGATTCCTCAATTACAATGATTACATAACTGATTTTTTTGGAAACAAAGAAACTTGAAACACATTGTGTGATGGCTAATGTGCGAAAAGATGAATTTTTTCCTTTATTGCAAAGGGGATAAAAAAATCCTCAAGAAAAAACATGGAATGGGTTTCAATGTTTGCGACGACAATGTACAAGACCAAGGAAGGCTCCAAAATTTAGCATAGGCCAAAATTTTGGAGGGTTTTATAGCATTGAAAACACTTGGTGATACACTCATAGAATGCCAGCTTCTCTACCTTGGTTAACTCTTTTGTGTAGGGTCTTGGTTCTTCAGGGAATATTGATTCATTTTGTTGATTACTTTGGTCTCCCCACTTAACCAATGAACAAAAATGGTCTCCTTTATAACTTTCTCGGTTGAAAACATCATAAGATTCAGTGATATCGCAATGTTTCAAGTTGGGAAGAGTAGTGGCGTTCGCAAAATTAAGATTTTCAGAGTATGTTTTTTCATCTTTGGTGTTTCTCTACTTCAAGAAGGCCTAGACAGTACCTCGATGGAGTCACTACATGATAACAAAAAATTCTCTTCTTCTAGTGAGCCTGGATAAAACCCCAGTGGAGTTTCTTGTTTCACCTCTCTGTGCAGGAAGCGAGACTCATTGGACATAGAGTTGATAGTGTAGGTCAAGCTAGTAATAGTTAAATAAGGGACACTAGTATATTCACCTAACCACTTAGGGATAGAGATAACTGTAATCTATAAAGATATTATATTTGTATTCATAATAAAAATGCCAATGTCATTATTGTTATCAATGTTATGTTTGTGTCAACTGTTGTTGGCCGGATGTGCCAGCGATCGATGAAAGATGTTCATGGTTCAAGTTGGCAGTAATTAAAAACCAACAGTCTTTCTCACTCGCAAGTAGTGGTACACATCATCCGTTACTTTGGTCAAGGTAGTTGTCAAAACGGAATCAGACTCTTTAACGGATGCACGACATGATGATACATTGTTCCTTGATTTTTATAACATTGTTTTCCAAGGGTTATCCACAAGGCTAATGGAGCACGAAGCTGAGGAGATGCAGAGAGCACCAGGAGTTCTCATCATTTTTTCTGATCATGTACTCCAATTGCACATGATTCAATCCCCATACTTCCTCAGTCTCGAGATACCCAAGGCAAAACACTTATGGGTTGAATTCGACTACAACTCTGATGTAGTGATTGGTATGATTGATTCCGGCATTTGGCCAAAATGACGGAGCTTCATCGATCAGGACATATGCCCTATTGCCAAGCACTGGAAAGGTGAATGCGAGAGGGGTCATAGTTTCCAAGTCCAACTGCAACTAAAATTATTATATTATATGATTTTATTTTTATAATATTTTATTCTAAAGAATAATATTTTTTGAAAAATATTTAATTTATTTCTTTCTCTTTTCCATATATAATTATTTTAAAAAATATCTAATCAATATATAATTATTGATTTTTTTATTTGTAAGCTTAGAAATACCTTTCATTCATTCATTTATAGTTAGGAAAGTTACAAATATATAAGTTGACCGACAAAGGCCTTGTAAGGAGCTTTTGCCTCCACAAGTTGAATTCCTAACAGTCCATGAACCAAATAAGAAACTCAAACCTGAGTCCCAGATTACCACTTGTGCATCAATAAACAACTGCACATTACCATACTCAGTCCCTTGAAGAATAGGTAAAGACACACACTGACCAATGAACCAGATCTACTCTCTGAGAAGGCCACCTACACAAATGGTGCCAATACTTTCCTCTACAACTACAAATTTCATTTCCCAATTGTTACAACTGATTGTCCAAACCAAAGTCATTGAAATTATACCCTTGGCATTCTCGAGAATGTTCCTCCACTAGCCTCCTGACGCTTCTTTCTCAACGCACTTCAACATCATGGTTTTCACTTGAGGGATGTTCATTTCCACCATATTGTGTTCAATCCACAATTGATCTGTTTTTGTATGATTAGTTTTGTTGTGCTAATTACAATTACATATTTATAAACAGGTGCATGCTTATTGCTTCTTGCGATGAGGTTTCATTAGTTGTTTGTGCATACAATTAGCTATTACCAAGTATATATCAAATTAAATATATAATATATCTAATTAATAAATTTATTATACGATATATATATATATATATATATATATATATATATATATATATATATATATATATATATATATATATATATATATATATATATATATATATTAATATTAATTAAGATATTAATATATTCCCTTACTATTCCATTATTTCCTTACTAGCTTCTATGGTGCCAAAATACTTTGCTTCTGCTGAAGAAAGAGAAATGGAACTTTATTTCTTGCAATCCCATGTAATAGGTCCAAAACCAAGAGTGAAGACATAACCTGCAGTAGAATTTTGATCATCAGGGTCACCAACCCAATCAGAATCAGTGAAACTAACTAATAGAGGAGATGCTTCTGAACTATAATGAATCCCAAACCGAACTGTACCTCGAACATAATGAGGTATTCTTTTAGTTTCTTTCCAATGAATTTCATGTGGGTTTTGCATAAACCGAGCAATAAGGCCAACAACAAAGGAAAGGTCGGGACGGGTATGGGTCAGATACAAAAGTTTTTCTACAAGCCGAGTTTCTAAACATGCATAGTATTTTTAGCTTGATATTGATCCTTATCTATCATGTAATATTAAAATCGTTGTGTATAAATCAATTGCAACTATCCCTACCTTATTTTCATGTCTACTATGAAGATTGAATTTCTCCAATTAGTATTTTTTTCAAAATGTAAATTTCTTAAAAGAAAAAATACAAATTTTATTGATATTGGATGGAATTGGCCAATGGATTTAAAAATATGTTTCAAACCAATTTTTTGTATCATTTTTGTAAAAAATATAAAAAAGGAAAAAAGAAGAAGATCAAGCTAAAAAATTAATCATAGATGTGAAAGTTGGTGTCTAGACAAGGACTGGAAGGTGGTTGTTATAGACCATTTTGTTGCATCTGGTCAATAGGCCTTCAAATGGGATGAATTCACCTCCTTCAACATATTGTTATCATCCCTACACAAAGCCCTAGGCATGACTCTGCTACCCTGAGGTTTTGCTCACGACTGCTGAATTTCTAAGCTTTTAAGGGCCAGCGCACCCTAGCCCTTTAGGGACCAGCATTGACCAGCAGGTTGAACCTCTCTGCACCTGCACTGATCACTAGTAGGTTTCTTAGTCTTAGGGGTGCGATGATTCTAGAAATTTAGGAAAAATAAAAAGAATCCTCAAGCTTCCTGAGGTTGTTTCAACCATTTACCTTGGATAAGAGTCTCAAATCATATCCTATCCTACTTTGAATTTTTCATCTCTTATCCCTTGAGCTATTCCTCCCATATCAAGTGAATCTCAAGCCTAT
This sequence comes from Pinus tabuliformis, assembly GCA_031772625.1. Taxonomy (NCBI): domain Eukaryota; kingdom Viridiplantae; phylum Streptophyta; class Pinopsida; order Pinales; family Pinaceae; genus Pinus; species Pinus tabuliformis. The sequence goes on along the minus strand of CM062817.1, from coordinate 1,914,296,342 downwards.
ATTGGTAAATTGATAATAATTCATGAACTACCTCCCTCTTCTATACATTTACAACCATCCATGGGTAAGGAATAGGCTTTTGGAGATTGATTGTACCCTAATGTTGTTGCTTTGAGATTAATTATTCCATGCATTAGGGTGATATAGAGGCATACTTTGTGGGAAGGAAAGGACAAGTAAACTTGGGGATATCTTTTATAAGATCAACTCCAATTTTTGATTGTAACTCTCTCCATTTCTATTAATACAAAGAGTATACTATTTTCCTATATATGATGTTATGATTTCATGTATTTCAATACCATGTTGATCTATTGAATGAAGTGATTGGATTATGCTACATAGATGTCGTAGACCTTTTGATTGTCTTGTTTGATTGTGCAGGTTCCAATTATAGCAATCAGAGCTAGGATTAGAGCGTACAAGCCAAGGAATGATTGAAGCTTGCAACAGATTCTAGGTAGTCCTCATCCCATCATTCAATTAGTTTAAGGAAGACATTGTGTTGGGATGGGGTCCCCTGGGTCAATTTTGGGGTTAAAATAACCCAAGTTTTGATGCATATTTTGTAACTAATGTAAAGTCTCTGCGATTTTGGATGAGGAGCACGCAGATGGTTAGGAGTCAAAGCAGTTTTAGCCTCTTGTTTATGTAAAGTTTGAGTCGGCTTTGAAACCCACCCATGGTCCACGGACCATGGGATTGTATGTAAAAGGCTATAAATAGGTGTGCCTTAATGAATCTAAGGCATGTTTGGGTAGATAATGAATGGAGTCTTAGAAGTGATAGCATAGAGAAGTAAGTCAAATAGGAGAGAAAGGCTCTACAGCAGAGTGCGCAAAGGCCTAGGTAGAGTCAGCAGCTGACTGTGCAGACATCTGCAGCTGACTGCGCAGAGTAGTTTTGAGTCTGTAAACCTGAACTGAAGATCAATAAAGAATATTATTGAATAATTCATGTGTATATCTGTTTATTTCTATTTACCTTAATTAATTAAGATATTAATATCTTAATATTAATCTCCTTGAAATTTAGTAAATGCCAGTACACTAGTATGGCTACTAGTACAACCTTATCAAGGGTTAATATGTCCCTTTTGAGAGCCACCCATTACACCAGAAATGAACCATTTTGTCTATTTTATTTGGAAACCATCCTCAGTCACTTCCTTTGTATCCATTTGGCTTGATATTGGAACCTAGGTATTTGAAACCTTCTCATATATCAAAGTTTTTAAAAGAAAACAATACATTCAGGAGTGCTTCAGTCTCTATATTGAAACTGATAACTGACCTTTGAACATTCACCTCCCTACCTATAGCTACACAGTAGAGATTGAGGAGTTCCTGTTTTTTCAGGCTTCCCTCTCTAAACCATTGGAGAACAACAATATATCATTCACAGATAATTAATGTGTCAGAAACACAGAATTACCAATCTTTACCCCTCTTAAGTATCCCAATCATTTTGCTTCCGATATTCCTTAATTGAGCCCTACTAAAACCAGTAAAAATAGAATGGGTGAAAGTGGACAGCCTTGTCTCATACTCCTTGTAGGTTTGAAGAATAAAAAGGCCACTCCATTGATGGGAACAACATAAAATATAGATGTGACACATCTTGTAATGCACATGACCACAGGATAAATGAACCCTATGTGTATTGGTTTTTCTAAATTTTGGGTGAAGGGAGGGGTCCAACCGGGTTTTGCTACCGGTTTGACCCAGTTGGCTAGTGAACCGACTATTTTTACCAGTTACCAGTTCAAACTAGCCGGTTATAAAACACAGGTTCTAGCAAGAGGCACATAAGGAGGAATATTACCACAAGGGTGACAAAGGATATTGGGTGTTCATTATAAGCGCAATGATCCTAAGAAAAGTGACAACAATAGGTAAGAGGTACAAAGCTAGAAACTTGAAAAAAATGCACCAATGTTGAAAGCGAACACAACGAGTACCATCATGAAGAAGTCTAAGAACTAGATCAGAGCCCACGTTAAAGAACGATTGGAGCATAAAAATCACAAAACAAGGCCTCTTGAGACAAAAAACCACTATGGAACAATGATAATATAGTAAAATACAATGCTGAAATCCAGGAAAAAAAGGACATCGAAAATACAAAGAACTTAGTGAGAAAACTAAGAACTTGGCCAAAAAAACCAAAATTCTTTGCTCCTTTTAAAACAACAACGACAACAAACTAGGAGAAAGTCCTCAAATATTGGTCATATGGAGGCTTTTTGAGCAAAATGAAAGGCAAACTCCATTAAAAATTGCATTCCATCAATGTTGCAAAATTCAGCCCAGGGAATAAATCGACAAAGGTCCAAAAATTGAAATTCATCAAAGTTAGGAGAAAACAAAAATAATTGGCAAAAGCTCAACAAAATTAAAAGAGACCGGTTGAGAAAATTGTCTGCTTAAAAACTTGCTTGATTGAAAAACTTGCAATTAGGGGATTTTATCGAGATTTTGGTAAATTGCATTCCATACACGATGAGATAGTCAAATTTTATCCATAACACAATTTTTTCCAAAATAAAGCAACATATCCAAAATCTCAAGAGCTATGAACAAGATATCTATAACTTCATCTTGAGAATCGAACACGGGAATATGAATCTTTTATGATACTCAACTCAAATACCTTATCTTTACCAATACTATGATACCACATTGAGAAATCACATGTAAGAAACTAAATCATAAACAAATAAATAACTCACAAATATCAAACATATGAACATAGAGATTTATTGATATATAAGTGGTAGAATCTCAAAGAGGGGAAAACCCATAGAGCAATGAAAAGCATTGTATCACTACTCTAAAAAGAAAATGTCGCATCCAATATAATATAATTTACTCTACCATGTTGGACAAGTGGCCTCCATGATTTCCAAATAAACATCGTGGACCAATCAAGTGAGCAAATTTCATATTTAAAATATAAATGTGGATATTATAATAATATAGTAATATTCTTTAAATTAACTAAATATATTCGCCTATATAATAATATTAATATTAATATAAATATCTTATTTTACCATATTAATATATTCAAGCCCCACAGTTGAAAAGGTTCTTCCACTTCAATGGGCTGTAGTGGGGCGACTGACTTATTTTTTTGTCGGGACACCTTTGAAAAACTAGACACTATCGGGCGTGATCATGAGTATCTATGAATAATTTAGGCCAGTAAAAGTTGGCCCGCATAACCTTATGTGTTGTGGTGTTTCCTGCGAAGTGTCCCCTAGCTGGTCCATCATGGAGATCACATAATACCTTTTTTTAATCATGTGCTTCCAAACACCTAAGAAATACTCTGTTGTGGTGCTTTCTGAACAACACCCCATGCACCAACTGATAAGATAATTCTTTAAGTTTGAGTAACATCTTCTGCCATGCGGAAAAGTGGGAGGGAATTGTTTCATGCTCAAGGCATTGGTGCACATCCGTATATCAAGAGTTTGTGCTTGTAGTGGGGGAGTCTCATTCAACATTATACATCTAAATTTAATGCTCCCTTCCTGAAATCTCTTCTTCTTCCTCCTTCACATTTACTGCTTTTGTTGCTAGTTGGAAATTTCCATGGCCCTTAACTTGTGTGAACTAGCTTGATTTCTAGATCATACTCTTGCAACCCGATCACCGAGTTCACTCTCCTCTCACCCAGCTCTTATTGAAAAAGCAAGGATAAACCCCAATCATTAACCATCGATTAGAACATAACCATCATTCCCTTGAAAGGATCTAAAAATACCATGGGAAAAAACCAATGCGCCCAAAAACCAAGTGTAAAAACCATGCACAAAACCATGGGTAGGTCCGCCCACCATTTTTTGATCTTCCCCGCATCCTTGGGTCCACCCAACTATTATTGGGTCCACATAAAATAATTTTTATTCCAAGGCACTGCCTTGAACCCCATGACGTGTGGAAAGAATATAACACACACCCAACATGACAGGGGTAGGTGTTCCTAACCCCAATGTTCCCATAAATCCAATAGCCAAACTCCTTAATGAGATATCTCGTCAGAAATCCCCCCTTCTCCATCTAAGGCATAAAGGAGCCAAAAATGAAATAAACCCCCACCTCTCAAATGGATGAAGGAAAACATTAAGCCCCTTCAAGGAGAAAAACAAGGAATGGAAGCTCGCCCATCGAGACCTCTTACACCATGCATATAATACCCAGTCTAGTAGGCTTAATAGAAACAATTCCACGTAGATAGAGAAGACTAGACATACCACCCAAGATGGGAAAATGGGAGATGAATTACTTGATCTGATCCTCTAAATACCAGACCAACCTCCCTCCCACTGCACATCCCAACAAACCAAAAAAGGCTTTGCAAGGAGCTTCTGCCTCCACAAAATGAATTCCCAACGGTGCATGAACCAAAGAAGCAACACGAACCTGACTCCCAGATTACCACTTGTGCATCAATAAACAACTGCACATCGCCATACTCAGTCCCTTGAAGCATAGGTAAACACACACACGAACCAATGAACCAGATCTACTCACTGAGAAGACCACCTGCACAAATGGTTCCAATACTTCCATCTACAACTACAAATTTCATTTCCCAATTGTTACAACTAATTTTCCAAACAAAAGTAATTGAAATTATACCCTTGGCATTCTCGAGAATGTTCCTCCGCCAACCTCCTGGCGCTTCTTGCTCAACACACTTCAACATCATTGTTGTCACATGGGGGATGTTCACTTCCACCATCTTGTGTTCAATCCACATTTGATATGTTTTTGTATGATTATTTTTTATGTTCTAATAACAATTAGAAATTTATAAACATTTGCATGCTTAATGTTTCTTGTTTCTATATATTTATAACGACTTATTTAGCTTTCATAGCAAATTTAAAGTGTCATTAGTGATAAAATCAGGTGGTTGTTGCATATAAATTTCTTCACAAATATCACCATTCAAAAACAAAATCTTAAGATCTATTTGGTTTAGTTCCCATTGATAAGATGCAACAAAAGAGATAATAGTTCTTATAGTGTTCCTTTTGGTAACTAGAGAAATAATTTCATTGTAATCAATGCCTTCTTTTTTATTAAAACATTTTTCCATTCAATAGGCTTTATGTTTTTGAAGCCATCCTTATGTATTGAACTTTATCTTACATACCTATTTACAACAACTTAAATTATGCCTGAGAGGTAGAGGAACATGAGTCCAAGTCTTGTACTTCATTAAGAAGTCATACTCTCTAGTAATTTCTTTTACCCATTTAGGTTTGTACTTAGCCTAAGCATATGTGGAAGTATCATCTATATCCAAAATTTTAAACTATTTCTACAATTGTTGCGTGGAATACCAATCTCAAAACCTACAAATTCAAGAGTTTTTAGGGACCAAACCTTCAGTTAATTTCCAGTGTAGATATTGTTTCAAATTTATCAATTTCAGTTTTGGAGAAAGTTTTTCTATTATTAGAAATGTTCTTTTGTTATTTTTAGCATGCATGTTCTATTATTACTAAAAGGGTGAAAATTCCTAGTCAATCAGAATACCTATGCATGCAAAATTACCATCTTTGGTAGAGGACACAAATCTCAAGGAAGGGATGCATGCTTGCATGCTCCAATTCATATTTTGATGGGACACAATTACTTGGCACTCTTACCATCCAAATATGGTGCACTATGTGATTAGGTTAGGGGTATGACTTGACAAAGTCCAACTAGATAAGATTTTTGATGGGTCCATATTCATTGTACTTTCTCTCCTCTTCCTATTCTATAAGCGCTATGAAAGGTGCACCATTGTGTTGGTTATCAAGGTTTTGTTTTGAACTATTGTAGTGTATCTTTTTCGGTATTCAATAGAAGATATTAATATTAAATAATAGTGTTTATATATTGGATAGCTTAATTCGAATTGGTCCCCCTCCTATGATATAGTTCATGAATACAAGACAATGGTCTTTATCGTGCCCCTCACTCTTATACTTCAGACACCAAAATTATGCGCGCACCTCTGGTTTAGTCTCCTTGTCCTTCTTTAAGCTCTGTAATTCCAAGCAAAGGCTCTGTAACTAAGAGTGAATCTTATGTGCCCCCAAGGTCACATCCTGAATGGGTGTTGCATGTACCCTCATCACGATTTCCAAGGCCTCCTCCTAAGTTCCTATCTTCTGTTGTGACAGAGCAATCCTTAGGTGAGGAAGAATTGAAGCTATAAACCACTCATGAAGTTGACCATATGTGAGTTTCATGTTAGCTTATCGAATCACACATTTCAAACTTTGATCTAATTCCCAAGGAATCTCTGTTAGGCCCCTATACTACTAGTGTAACCCCTTATTGTTATTAGTATAACCCACTTATTATATTGATGTACCCATGTAGTGCCCATATTGTTACTATTATGTCACATAGAAGCCCACCATTGTTACTGTTGTGCCCTACAATATTATTGTTATGTAGGCTTTGATTGTATTGGGACCACTTAGACTCCTATATATAGAAAGGAGGTATTTTCATTTGTATCATCCAAGAATTGTTCATTTATGTAATGTAAAGGAGCTTGCCCCCTCGAAGAGGCTGAATTATAAGGCGTGGATCTCTCTTTTCTATCTTTCTGTGAGCTGGTTTCATAACATTTGGTATCAGAGCTTTGGATTCTAGGGTTTCGCTGCTCCAAATAGGTCATCATGGCATTTTCGCTACAACTTTTTTTCTGTGACGTTTCAGAAGTCACAAAGAAAACCCATTTGAGAATAATTGGCGTTGAACCTTGGGTCTGAATGTCATAGCTTTTCGCATGATATTTTCGGATATATGATTTGCGGAAGTTGGTCTTTTTGCAGACTCCTCAATTACACTCAAAACAGGTGACCTGGGGAAAATCGTCATAACTTTCTTTCTGAGCATCGGATTGAAATTTCGTAAGAAGGTACAGAAAGAGGACAGACTGTAGTTTCTGTTTATATATTTTTCAGAGTGAAAGGTTGAAACAGTGACACGTGGCACTTCATACAAGTTCGCTCTACTGAACTAGTATATAATCAGGTCACTGCGGGAGATTGTGCATAACTTTTTCTTGGAGAATCCAATTTGGATCAGACTTGTGGCATTGGAAAGAGGACACAGAGGGCTACTACAGAACACAAGTTCAGAACTTAGATATCCGAAAGTATAGAGTTACAGTCGTTTCAAGGTAGAGCTCCTAAAATCAAGAAAAAACAAGATGAGGAAGTTTGATGGCAAGGATCCGGTAAATTGGATACTTCAGATGGAGCAATATTTTGATATACATGGTGTACAACTGTTAAAAAAGGTATGTATTGCATCTTCATATTTAGAACCAGATCAATTTTTATGGTACAAAGGGCTTTGTTCTCGTAAAAAACTTGTTACGTGGTCAATTTTCACGGAGGAAATGATAGCACATTATGAGGATATAAAGAGCAACATCTTCTTTAGAGCAACACCACAACAATTGGAAAGAGTAAAAGGGCTTTGTGACATAATGGAAAGAAAAATTATGGAAACCAGGAAGCATACCCCTCACAACTATAAACATGGAAGTGTTGTTTCTCCTAGCCTTCCACAACCTACAAGGGTTACACCACAACAATTGGAAGAAAAAAGAGAAAAAGGGCGTTTTTACAATTGTGATAGCAAATGCACTAAAGGTCATAGGTGTGTTGAGAAGAAATTATTTTACATAGAATATGAAGAGGAGGAAGAAAAGGATCAAGAAATATCAAAAGAAGAGGATATACGTCAGGACACCACCCCAGAGAAAGAAGAAATGAATCAGACCATATCTTGTAAAGCATTGGCAAGAATTACCACTCCTCAAACTCTCAAGATAGAAGGACATATCAAGAAGAAAAAGGTGCAAGAAGTGAAAGATCACATCGAGAAAGAAGAAATGAATCCAACCATATCTTGTAATTCAATGAATGAAATTACCACTCCTCAAACTATCAAGATAGAAGGACACATCAAGAAGAAAAATGTTCAAGAAGTGAAAGATCACATCGAGCATCAAGAAATGAATCCAACCATATCTTGTAAAGGACTGGAAGAAATTACCACTCCTCAAAAGATAGAAGGACATATCAAGAAGAAAAAGGTTCAAGTAGAGAAAGATCATATCGAGCATCAACAGCAAGTTCTCCAACTTTTAAAGGATAACGCCACTTCGGTGCAAAATCAAATGAAACAACAGGTAGATCAACATTGTAGTGAAAAATGTTTTGATGTGAGTGATTGGGTATTTTTACTGCTACATCTCAAGCAAGCTATTTATGAGAAGGAAATGTTGGCAATACTACATGCACTTAAAAAATGGCGACCATACCGAATGGGAAGACGCTTCAAGGATGAGGATGTGGAAGCATTGTTTTGTGCTATTTGTATTATCCAACCAAATTGGATAAACAAAGCAACGGATGAATGGAAGAAGAACGAAGAAGTATGGCCACTTATTCAAAAGTTGCAAAAGATCCCAATTCAAGCAATATTGCCAGAAATTGAAGAGGAAGGAAAAATCATATTGGAACCTGGAGCAGTCACAGAAACAAGAACCCGACAGCTACGAAATCGATCAATTTCAGAGTATCTCATCAAGTGGAAGAACTTACCCGCTGAATATTCCACATGGGAGGACAAGAATTTTATATAGAAGCATCAAGAACTACTCAAGCGTTGAGGACAACGCTTTTTGAAGGAGAGGGGCATGTTAGGCCCCTATACTACTAGTGTAACCCCTTATTGTTATTAGTATAACCCACTTATTATATTGATGTACCCATGTAGTGCCCATATTGTTACTATTATGCCACATAGAAGCCCACCATTGTTACTGTTGTGCCCTACAATATTATTGTTATGTAGGCTTTGATTATATTGGGACCACTTAGACTCCTATATATAGAAAGGAGGTATTTTCATTTGTATCATCCAAGAATTGTTCATTTATGTAATGTAAAGGAGGTTGCCCCCTCGAAGAGGCTGAATTCTAAGGCGTGGATCTCTCTTTTCTATCTTTTTGTGAGCTGGTTTCATAACAATCTCATCGATCCTCATCATGATTTCCTTAAACCCAACTACTGACTGCGACTTAGACTTAGGCTTACTAAACTCTTTGTTTAAAGCAGCCTTAGTCTCTGCTAGCATTTCCAGAGGATTATCATAACAATACTTAATATCCCAAGTCAGTGCGCAATCAACCCAACTACTGACTGCGAGTCAGACTTAGACTTACTAAACTCTTTGTTTAAAGCAACCTTAGTCTCTGCTAGCATTTCTAGAGGATTATCATGATGATGATGATGGTTAACGTCCACTGAGACCTACAATTTTCTTAATTTTTACTTATCTGGCTCCTCGTCTTTCTTGGCGAGATTGGTGTTGTAGATTTCTTTTTTTTCTCTACGGTCTTCCAACTTCCTTTATCTTGCATCTCCTTCATCTCTTCTAGTTCTTGGAACATTGGTGTCTTAGCTTCGCGATCTATTGTGTTCGTTCTTTTGAAGATAGTCGGAGAAGAAGTTTGGTTTGGGAGATCTGCTTTGCTGTTAAATGAAGATTTATTTTCTGCGTTATTCGAATCCTCATAACTGTTGATTTGCTGGGGCGGGATTTCTCCTTGCTTGTCTTGAGAGTTGTTTATTTCTTCCCTGCTTTCTTGTGACTCAGAGTTTTCTCTAGAATATTCTTCTTTGATGACAGTGTAGTGTTCTTTTTGTGCTCCTTCCCACCATGTAGATCTGTGGTGGTTTTTTCTAGCAAAATTTTTCTCAGAGGCTTTTGGGCAATTTTTGGCTAGATGCCCTGTCTCAAAGCAGGATCGACATCTGAAGAGGACACTTTCATAATCAAGTTTCTGGTTCCACACATAGTCTTTACTTGTTAGGTTTATTTCAGCTGGGAATCCGGCGCTGAAGTCCATTTCCACACAGATGCGTGCATAGGTGGTTTTGGCATATTCCTCTGTTTCTGGGCACCTGCAGTAAAATTTCCCAATTGCATTTCCGATGGCTTTTAGTGAGGAGAGATTCCAGAGATGCAAGGGTAGGCTTGGCAATCTCACCCACACAGGTGCTGAGGTTATCACTGCTGTAGAGGGATCGAATTATGGGTCCCATGGATTCATGAATAGGCCTGATTTTTCCCAAAACCAAGGGCCGGAATCTAGAATACATTGTCTGCTTTCAGGATTTTCAAAATCTACTATAAAGAAACCCCTAGCACAGGGGTAGATATTAATTTCATCAGAAATGACAGGCTTCCATACCTCTGAAATCCAATTGTGGAGTTCTATTAGCCGCGGCCAAAAACCATTGAACCGGCAAATTAGGGCACTTTCGGAAAACTTCAAAGCTTCATCGAGTGAGGCCTGGACCACTTGGATAGTGGGAGCTGGGGCTTCACTGACGATATGGGCAGGAGATTGCCCTCCAGAGGCAGATGAGCCACCAGTTATTTTTGCGAAGCTCGGAGCCATATTTTACTTGCCCGTAGAACCCAGCCTTAGAAAAATAAGGCAGAAGATAAGATTAGATCTAGATCTGGCCGCAGAAAATTTAGCAGCCTAGATCTAGATCTAACCGTAAAAAATTAGATCTAAAACCTAGCCGTGGAGGGAAATGCAATTACCTTCAAAAATACTACTGGACCAAGCCTGACAAATCAGAAACTCTGAACAGAGCCGCTTTCCATATTTCAATTTCTTTTGCTTTGTGAATTCCGCTACTGCGATAATGTTGGAACGTCTGCGCAAATGGGCTGCTAGATCGCCGCAGCCGCAGAAAGACGCGGAGACCTGGAGATCTGGAGACCTTTATGTTTTATTTTTTATACTTTCCAGAAGGGGAAGAACTGATATTTCCTTGCAGCGAGGGTTTAAGTATATTGACCGTGGCTGGAAATCCGAAGAGACAACTTACTTTGCGTGGGCAAAATATATACATATACAACTTTAGATGAGAACCGAGATCCAGATCTAACCGTAAAAATAAATATATATATATATCTAACAGCGATTACAGTGAGAATTCCTGTAGATGCCGCAGCCGCAGAAAGACGCGGAGACCTGGAGAAATAATGAACAGTACTTAATACACCAAGTCAGTGCGCGATCCTGCAGAGCAGTAACCAATTGTCCCTTCTTTATATTGTTAGCAGTAATCTGCTATGATATCCACACAACATTTGCAACAAACCAAAACTGCTTTGTATATTCACATCCTATGCCCTTGAAAATCAGCAACTTCATTGTGTTTGACATGTTGAATGGACGTGGTGGTGGTGGAGGTGGAGGTGGAGTGGATGGATGATGTGCCTGTGGAAAACCCTATGCTATCAGCTGGACAATACTCCGTAGTGACGCTTGTACCACTCCCTCGTCGTCGCTAGGAGGTCCAATCAATAGGCTATATTTAGGACTTGATCTCTCTTGATCTCTGAAGAGTTTCCCACTTCGCATTGCTCCGAACATCAAGGGAATGGCATAACTCGTTATTCACATAACAACATTTTAATCCAGTTATTCGTTGTACCTGACTGAGGTATCAACTACAAATTATGTAACAAATCCTCCTATCACTTGATCGATCTAGTGATCATCAAGTCACGTGATCTTGTCTTTAGAGACTTCTAATCCTCATACTAGTTTTAGAGTCCACACTATTGGACTGTAAAGCTTCCACCTCCCTTGACCCTCTGCCAACTTAGCTAACCACTCGTATAATTCAATCATGAAGGTGCATAAGAAAAATTTTTGTATCTCCCTGTACAAATGCCTATCCAACCACTACTATTTTGACAGGTGCGAATTCCTGTTTTCCAGTGCCACGAACTCGTGAATCTTTCAATCAACCACTTTTCAATTTCTTTCTCATGATATAATTCATAGGCATTATAACCCAGATCTGGAAAATTTCACAGTCTTTGTGAGATACATATCAAGAGGGGTCCCTTTGTGTGCAATTCAAAGCCTCAAATATTGTCTCCTCACTCACAACTAGGATTTAGGATTAGGTCGAAATCCCATATCACAATTTTGTAGCTCCTACATAGAGGAAGACCACTTCACAATCATAAATCACTTAGCAAGTATAGCATAACCAAAAATGCCTCAATTTATCTTGTATTAGGAATAAGAGGAGGAGCTAAAGGTTGGGGTGCATCCTCCTCATCCCAACCCAAATCCTTTAAATATGTCATAAAGTCAAGACCTACACCTTCAAACCCTAAATATCTCTCAAGGTTGGCATTTGTGGTGGAACAAGCGGTTGAATCACTATCTCTTCAAGTGGATAAAGTTATATCTGGACTCTTGGCTACATATTATGCACAAAAAGAAATTATTTTCCATTTTAATGGCTTTTGGCCCTCAACATCTACACTTCAAGAATGGGTAGGTCTAAATTGGTCTTAGAATATGGTTATGCATTTTTTTTCAAAAGGATCTTTGGTTGTGTTCTTTAAAATTTTATAGGAACAACATAAGGTTTCTTATCAGGGACCCTAGTTTTGAGGTTGATACCATCTCTCTTTCCAACCATGGTTTCTTGACTTTAATCCTCTTATCATGACGACTTTGGTGATCCCATTTTGAGTAAGCTTTACAAACTTGCCCATTCAATTTTTACATCTAGATATATTAGATAATGAAAGGCTTTCAAAAGGCATTATCACATTTGTTTGCATGTGTCGAAGTGCACTTCAGTAAGGGGTTGCCTGATAAAATCCTTCTCAAATGGAGGGGTAGGATTTATTCGCAACTAGTGGATTGCCAAAACACTACTTTCTGTTGCAGGAATTGTCAACATCTGAGACATCTTTAGAATGCCTACCCCCTTTTGCAAATGGATCTATATCCACCCGGATGCTAAGAAAAATAATCGTGGATGGTAAAATCCAAAGGCAAGTTAAGGATACAAGACCATTGCAACTTGCAAGCAAGACAACACACAACAACAAAAGGTCTATGTTGCCCACCTAGTGCCATCAAACTTAGCTCAACCTCATGTTGAGCCTTCTCAGCCAACAATAAAGGAAGCTCAACTTTCTATCTAAAAGGAAAGAGGCTTAGCCATAATTCTAGCCCCAACAATGAGTGGGTACATACACACCCATGAATTAGATTAGTCAAATAACAATAAAGAAACAATAAATATACCAAAACCTTTGACAATGGAAATATATTCATTATGTAATCTATATTTGTTATTGATGATTCCTTGGAAAGGATAAACAACCGTACAAGAAAAAAAAATATAAAAGAACCAAAAACAATCCCAAGAGTTGAGATTAGGAAAGTTGTAAATGTATTACTTTATTGTATTTATTAAAAATAAAATGATATCAAAATAATTGTAAAAATATAACTATATATTATACTTATGAGAGATGGAAAAAATAATGTACTTTGATACTTTTGAATTATCAAAGAATATTAATGTGGTAATATAAGATTAAATATTACCCTAGTGTAATAATAGCTAAGATTAACAAACTTAATAAAATATTAATATTATTTAATATTAATATCTTATTATAAGGTTTGTATTAATATCTTAAAATGTTTCCTATTATGTGTGCAGATCCCCTTCAAGGTTTTTCTTCCCTCCCTATGGCATGTCCTTCTTCCACATTCCCATAGGCCCCTTCATAAATAGTTGCATTGCCTTCGATATCATAGGTATTATGACCATTTTTGCTTTGTTATTTTTGGATTAGTCTCTGATCTAGAATACTCTTTTATGAAACAAAATTATTATTTGTTAAGAAACCTACATGGATTTTCCCTTGCCCTTTCCCTTTCAGCAACCACGAGAAAATTTCTTTATTGGGATTAATTTTTCTTCTGGAGGTAGCACACTGCTCGATTCCACAACATAAGTATTGGTGAGTTCCCCTTATTGTATTCAATATCACATTTGCCAAATATATAATTTTTAACTTTAAAAATGGAAGTATTCTAATTGTTAAACATTAATATATGTCATTCTCTTTTATAGTTTACCAAGAAATGCTTCTGATCTAGACTTTTATCCATCTCCCACTCCCGAAAAGCCGCAAAATATTATTTCATTTAGTCATAAAATATGGAAACTCACACACTGTAATTCAACTTTAGTGAAGAAGAATGGTGGTATTGCAATTGAGTCTTAGGTATCCAAGTCCTTGGTATATTACATTTATGTTAGAGCTAACGACATTCTTAGATACATGGTTTTCTTTGAAAACCAAAATCTCATTATCCTACCAAACCATGGTATTTTCGTTTACTCTATTCCACTCCAATGTACTTTATAAAAATAATCGACCATTAATTTTTTTTTAGAAAGAAGAAAGCGGGATAATATATTATCTGATAAACTATCTGACAATTACATACAATCAACATTCAACATAATGTATATGATCTTCCAATCACAATATTAGGAGGATGAGGTGTGATCTAAATCACCACCAAATACCCAGGAAAGATGATCATTTCAGCTGAGAGACATTATATTCAAAATTTCTGAAACACCTGTAAGAAACCATATTATCAAAACATACAGTCCTGTCTATATGCCTCATTCCCTCAATGGGTAGCAAAAAAACTAGATAATAGACATATACACAAAATTTACAAAAAGAGTGAGAACAGAAAAACTAGAGATTTAACTAAGAAATGGGAAATCGCCCATATCAAAGATGTATTGTTCCCAAGTGATCTCCAAGTACCATTTGTTGATCGACCCCAGTAAGCCTTTCTTGGATAGTTTGTCAGCTTCTTTGTTCAGATTCCTTCCAATATGTTGGATTGTGGAGCTACCATGGAGCCGCCATAGAATTTGAATCCTTTCCAGCCATCCTTGTAGCATGGGATTATTGGAGGCCTTCCCCATGACCTGATCAATGATAATATTTGAATCTCCATAGATATGCAAAATGTGGTTCCCAAGGAATTTGTTGAACCATAGGAGTCTCTAGAGAGCTAACATTTCTGCTTTGGTTTTGGTACTGCAACCACCATTCCAATAGACCATGTATGACAAATTAGCAGTCATAGCTATCCAAAAGCCACATGCACAGGAATTCCTTTGAGCTGCCCCATCAAAAAACCCCATCGGGTACATGAACTGTATATTGATTTTCTTTTGTGGATTGATATTAGTGCATGGGGATTGAGTAGAATATATTGAAAGATTAGTGGTGATTCTTTCAACAACCAAAAAGAAATCTTCTAGAGAGTTCTGGAAAATGTGCCTATTTCTCCAGTTCCAGATGGCCCAGAAAAGGAAAAGTGGGATGGCTCTCCAGGAAGATTTTTGTGCACTCCACCATTTTAGTGAGTCCCTGATGCAGTTATGGTGGATGTACGGGAAGCCAATGAGGGAAGCTATATTTTTCCATACCTGAACAGTGTATTGGCAGTGAAGAAAGATGTGGTTGTTGTTCTCAGCATCACTTTTGCAAATAGTGCATATCCCAGGACCATGCCATTTCCTTTTCTGCAGATTCTCCCATACAAGATTTCTGTTATGATAGACTAACCATGTGAAGAGTATAACTTTAATTGGAACTTTTGTTTTCCAAAAAGCATATAAAATTTGGTGCTCCCCCTGTCTAGCGACCAAGTTAGAAAGAGTAGAGTATGTGTCAGCAACAATGATGTTATCAGATGCCATCTTTCTCGACCATATAATTTTGTCCTGTGATCCTGTGCAGCAAATACCGAGATGCTTCATTGTAGATATAGTCTAATTCCACTCTCGTGCCATTTTTCCAAAGAATCACAACTCTTGGGATTTTTTCCATATAGGGAGCAGTCCTTGCCAACCATTTATGACTTGTCCCCAGAAGAATATGCCTCATCCATTAATATGGTGGGTAATTCTCTCAGAGATGGTGAATTCCATTCCAACACCCAAGATAGGGTCAATGCCAATGAGAATACGGTTGCCCGATTGAAACTTCCATGCAAGATTCTAGATAAATATTTTTCAATTCTTAGGAAGCTAAGCCAGATAGTCGATCCCTGTTTGATGCCAATGGTGCCATTCCTATACCAAAAACTGAAATCTTTATCCTTAAGATACTTGTGTTGAATGATCTTGCTCCATGTGCCAGATCCAAATAAGCCCCTCCAAAGGGATTTTATCAGCAGTGATCCACCAAAACGACGGAGGTCCATGATTCCCCATCCCCCCATACCCTTAGGGAAAGTGATGTTGGACAATTTGGTCAAGTGGTATTTTTTCCCATTGTGGCTTCCCCCCAGATGAAGTTAGCCATTAGACGGTTAAGAATGTTTATGATGGATGCAGGGATATGGAATAGATGAGCCCAATAGACCCCCATCTATGACAAAATAGCTTGGGTGAGAATAACCTGCCCCCCCAAAGACAAGCATCTAAACTCCCATCCAGAGATCTTTTTGAAGAAGCGAGCAGCAAGCCATTGCCAGTCAGCAATTCTATAGTAGGAGGGTTTGATATGATAATAAAGATATTTCAAACCATTTTGTATTGACATTGCCTCAATACCAAATAAACCTTTGATATATGAAACAATATCAAAGTCAGATTATCCATGATATAAAACAGATTTATTAACATTCATGTGTAAACTAGAATCATTTGCAAATCTACTAAAAATGTGAAAGAAACATAGCCAAGAAAAGAAACAGAGCATAACCATGATGAGAATGTTGTAAACAAAGAGGTTATGAGAAATTTTGATGTTATTTCCCATCTTCAGTGGCTGAAATTGGTCCTCCAAGACCGTTTTTTTAATATGCAAGCTTAGACTATCCATAACTAGAATGAATAAAAGAGGGGATAGTGAACATCCCTATCGGAGACCCCTGCCAGCACGGAAAAACTTTGATGGATACCCATTAATGATAACAACGTATTTGACATTATCCACACAAGCCATAATCCAATTAACACATATGGGTTGCAATCCAATCTTGATAAGGACAAGTCAAAGAAAGCCCCAATCCAGGCAGTCATATGCCTTCTGAAGATAAATCTGTAGAATAGTAGCATCAAGATGCCTGGTGTGAATCAAATGCATTCCTTCCTGTGCATTTTCCACAACATCATGAATGAGTCTATCTAGGAGAAAATCATGTTTTTCAAGGGTGATATAGTGAGAGAGTGTTCTGTGCATGCGGCCAACAATGGTCTTTGATATTAAATTGTATATGACGTTGCAGAAAGAAATAGGCCTGTAGTCAGAGAAGCCCTTTGTAGTGTTGTTTTTAGGAATGAGTGTGATATATGTAGAAGTCATATCATGATGGATGAAGCCCGAGGTCTTGGATTCCTCAACCATGCCCAGAAGATCTCCTTTGAGGATATTAAAGAAGTGGGTGAAAAGTTCAATCATCCATCCATCAGGACCAGGGTTTTTGTCACCCTTAAATGACTTGAGAATGCCCAATAGTTCTTCTTCAGTGACTTCCTTAAAGAAATCATCATTTTTCTTAGCATCATACATAATCGGATAAGGATCAGTCCCCCATACTAGGTCCTCAGCAGAAATATTATCATTATTGCCATATGCCATTTGGAAGTATTGAACAACAACATTGTTGATACCTTCTTGAGACTGGTGAATGTGTCCATCAACATCCATAATCTCCCATATGGTGTTTATATTGTGACGATGGTTAGCATATCGGTGAAAAAATTTGGTGTTGCGATCACCTTCCTTCAACCATATCACCCTGCTCTTTAATATCCATGAGGATTCCTCAATAGAAAGGAGTTGCTTCTTTCTGAGTTCCAGTGAATGAATATGGGACCGAATGTCAATAGAAAGACAATGGGTGGACATGGTGGGCAGAATGGAATCCAGTTTATTTTGTATATCAATGAGCTCCTTTCTATTATCCCTGATCTTCTGTTTCTACTAGTGTTTGACGTTCCCCCAGAGGGAGTCAAGTTTATCAAGAATGTTGACCATGGGGGAGTTTCCCGTTACACAAAGTCGACCCCAAGTTTCCAGCACAAGTTTGTTAAAATCAGGATCCTCCAATACAGATCTGTTGAATTTGAAAGGGATGCCCATGCGAATATCCATTTTCCTCCATTGTAGAGTGATAGGTCTATGGTCCGATATATAATTGATGATGATTTTTTCCAGGAAATCCCCTAGATGGCCTAGCAACTATTCATGGATCAGAAAGTGATCCAGTCTCTTAGCAACATATGTCGTGCCAGTGCGTCCATTGTCCCAGGTAGGGGCAATTTTAGTAGGGAAAATATCCACAAAGTTATGCATGAGAATATCATCTTTTATCTTCCCGGTCAACTTTCCTGAAACATCCCCAAACTTCATCCACATTGATAGTGCAATTTAGGTCCCCCACGATGATGAGTGACTCCAGATCCATCATGCTAGAAGATAAGAAATGGTCACATAAGTTGCATCTATCTCTGTATAGTGCATATATGTTGAGGATGTGCACACGGACAGGTAGGCCATGAATGTTGCCTTCCAGCAATATACCAGAAAAACACTTATAAGCCTTTATATTGATCCAGTTAGGGTCCCATAGTGCCACCAATCCACCAGAGAGACCGTTAGCAGCAGTAGTAGATATATACCAGTTCGGAAACATTTTCCGAAAGTATTGGACATTGCGACGAACATTATGCATAGTTTCTTAAATGAGGATAATGAAGGGATGTAGAGACATTAAAAGATGTTTGAGGGCCAAGTATTTAGGGGCAACCCCTAGACCTTGGATGTTTAGGGAAATAATGCACGTCATGGGAGATCTTTCTTAGGAAATCATGCTCTAAGGGCCCATGAGGGGGAGATGTTAGCAATGTGAATATTAACCAGAAAGCGATCCAATCGGGACGAAAATGGATTTGTTTTGGGGCATCCCCAAAAATGTCGACTACCTCGGTTTTGTTTCCTTCACACAGTAATGTTGCTCACTGAGTTAGGGCTAATGTGGGGAGATGATTGACTCCCTGGTTTATGGATAGTGAGGGTATGAAGGTCTAAAGTCTTCCTTTGTAATAGGAACTCTAGGTCACTCCTGAAAGAATTTGTAGGCGATGCAATAGGTGAATTTGGGGGTGTAATGTTGAGGCAAGGACCTTTGTCCTTAGACTGACAATGAGGTGGTATCGGGGGAGCTACATATGCAATGTGCGAGGTGGAGGGTATGTCGTGATATGGAAGTGGAGCGGAGAAAGGGGTAGGATTGTCTTGACAGGGGGTTGGTTCAGGTGCAGATGACATATGAAAGGGGTAGGACTGTCAGATAGTGGAAAGTCTGATTTTGGAGAGGCACTCGAGGAAGACGGAATTGAGATGGGTGATGAAACGATGGAACCAAAATCATGTGGATGATTTGAATTTATTTCTAGTGGCATATGGTGAGCTCCAGTATCGTAGCAATAATGTTGCAACTCCTAGGGCTCCCTACTTTACTTTTATCAGCCTGGTAGTTTGTAACAAACTTGGAAGCGACGATGCTCTATGCACAAGTACTAGCTCTTACTACAGGCTGTCACTTGATCAACTGGCAAACGTTCGCTAGGAGCTTAAGCCAACTTCTATGAATTCTCAGAAGAATATTTTAACTGTGATGAAAGGAATCTAACTCTACAAAGGCTATTCTACTTGCAGAAAGACAAGAAAAACTGAAATGTAACGCAAACCCTAGCAAAACCTAGCAAACCCTAATCTACCCACTAACCCTATTGTTGCAAGAAAAGAGATGGAAACTGATGAAATCAGTGCCATTGACTACTGAAAAGGTAAATTGCAATTATTCAAGCTACTTCTGAAAATAAATGAGAAGAAAAAATCTTTTTGTATTTTTGAGTGTTTTTATGTGAAATTATTATGCCTGTGATTTATCTGGCTATGACTGTGTAGAGGTTTGGTGGAAAAGGAAGATGGAGTTTACTTTTGCAAAGGGTGAGGAAGGTGTGGAGAGGTCCTAAGAAGCCCCTAGTATCCTTCTAAAGACTCCCATTGTGATCAGACTTCAAAAAATCACTCACAGGAAATTCTACAGAAGGCTGCAGGGGATCTACAGGAGGAAGCTGAAAGCTGTTTTTGGAGTTTTGAAAAGGGAAAAATGATGGGAAAATGGAACTGAATGCTGGATGAAGGTGTTGAGGTGTCTATAACTTGTCACAGAAGGTCAGGGATGAACATGATGGTTGGATTTGTTCAAAAGGCAAGAAAACAACTTTATGGAAAAATGCAGAAATTGGGGCAGATTGGCGAAATGTTGCGAATGAGCTGGGAAATATATGAGGAGTGAGCTAGTGATGGCTATTGCATGGATGGATGGTGAGATGGAAGGTACTGCAATGGATCTGCACAAAAACTGATCAAAGGAAGAACTACTATACCATGAAAACAAAGCTTTTTCTAGCTTGACCTAATTTCTGACCTACAAACAGAAAAATGTTGAACAGTCACTTATGAGCATAAAATCATGTAGAGAACTTATGGTAAAAGAAAAAAAAATGATCTAAGCAAGTGAATCTAAACTAATATCAACTTTCCAGATCAAGTTATCACACTAGCAGTTGCATGGAAGAGCAAAAACTGTGTTTTTTGGTAGCAACAATAGTTCCTTGACCTCAAATCATAGTCCCAAGAAGGGAGAAAGGAGATCAGGGCCTACTGTGGCCTTTTTGAATCTTATTTTGTCACTGTAGTAACCTACTTAATCAATTGAAACAATAACAACTATACTAACCATCAAAATCAACCTATTCTAACAAAGCAAAGTAAATTTATGCAACAGAAATTAATTGATGAATGGAAGCAAGAAAACATATAAATACACAAAGGAGGTGCTGGGAAACTTGGGTTGGGCCCTAACCCAAGAGCTTCAGCCCTATGAAAGAGATCAGTGCTAGCTCAAAAACTGTTTCATATTCATTTATCAAAAAAATAGCAGTTACATCACATAAAATGTTCTAAAAAAGAACTCGAAAATAAGCTGAACAATATGCTGCACAAAAGTGCGAAAATCTAATAAGAACTAGCTAAAATCCAACTAAGAAACTGAGCACCTAATCCATTCTATTTATACAACTAGAGTCCCCCAACATCCCTCCTAAAATCAAGGAGTTCGGCTTCCCAGAACTGGAGATAAACAACAGTCCTTCTTTACTTGCTCGGTTGCCCCTTGGAACGTGGACCTTTGTGCTCCAAGTTTCTGATGGAGAATTTGAGATAAGGATTCATAAATGAAGGGGACACCCTCTTACAAATCCTCTCTCTTGTTCTTCCTCGAATTTGGCTGCCAAATGCTCATTAAACCTTTGATTTTTTCTCAAAATTGACCAAAAATATGCATAAATCACACATTAGACTTTTTGGCATAATGACTAACCCAATTCACTCTATTAGCATAAATATAATAAAAAACATGCAATAAACTAATGAGAATGGTGGATTAAGTTGAATTAAGAGGCAAAATGAGCCCATATAATTACCCATTTCTAAGGTTCATCATCACCCCCCTACTGAAAGTGTTGCTCATCCTCTGAGCAACTAATCTATCTCTTCATCCTTGATGGCTCTGATAGATTCCCTGACATCCCATGCTTCTGATGTGATATCTTCCTCTTTATCATGGAATCCTGCCTTTCTATCCACCTCCTCCCAATTGTATTTATTCTTCCTCTTTTTCCTCTTCTTTTGTCTTCTCTCCCTCTGTTAGCTTTGCTTCCTCAAGCTCTGTTTTGGTTTTCTTCTCATCTTGTTTAGTTTCTGCCTTCTCTTCTTTAGTCTTTTTCTTCTCTGGTTTAGTCTTTTTTATTTTCTGTTCTGGGTTTCCTCCTTTCTGCTCTGGTCTTTTTCTTCTCTATTTTAGGTTCTTCCTTCTCATCTTCTGTTTTGATTTCCTCGTCTGTTTCAAGTTCTTCTTTCTCTATTTTGGACTTTTTCTCTTTTTCTGTTTCCTCCTCATCTTCTATGTGGGTTTCCTCTTCTTCAAATTGAGTGTTATTTTCTTCTTCATGGATTTCCTTTTCAGCTTCCCCTTTTGGTTCCTCCTCTTCACTTCTAGATGGACTGAGGTCATCAGTGAGAGTTTTTATATCATCCTCTTTAGTCATGTTCCTAAAAATCTCCCAGGCCATGGGGATTGTAAAAGTGTGGAGGGCATCCTCCACAAGCAATTTAATTAGCCATGGCGAGTCAATTGGTCTGGAACTCCTGCCTTCAATTTGGTGCTAGATTCTGTTAAGGATTGGAGGAGAAAATGTGGAAGACTGAGTTTTCTAGATGCAGGCAGGTCCATCCCATACCTTAGTTCATGTAACAGTCTGAAAAGATATCCATAGACTATGTTGTATCTTCCTTCACAGAGATATATTTCATGATCTGATAACTGACTTCACCCCATGGGTAAGGTATACTTGTCCTCCTGATGCCATTCTTATCGTCCACATGATGTTCATTAGGTTGGAAAAAGGTCTTTTTAGCAACCTGTCCCAGTGGTTTTTCTTCTTTGCTCCAGGGGAGCCCAAGTGGAAGACTTGTAATTCTGTTGATGAAATATGGTGTAAGTTCTATGGTTAGACCCCTAAAACTGACTGTAGCATGGGTTTTTTAATGGGGTCTTAAAGTCATTAAAAATTCCTTTGTCACTTCATCATACCCATGAATTATCTCAAAGAAAGACATCCAATTTGCCCTGGTAAAGAGGGCTACCACTTCTGGGTGTTCATGCAATTTGGTGGAATTAAGAGGCTCTTTTCTCATAAAACCCCTGTCATGATGTTTAGTGATTATTGGAAATTCTCAGATGATGAGGAAAGAAAAATATTTTCAAGACTAAAAATAGAGGAATAACTGAGACTTGTGTTTCTGGAACTATAGAGGGAATTTTTTGTGTTCCTTTTCACAACAGCAATTTGCAATTTCCCTCCCTTCAAACCCTATTCTCAACCTGAATTTACTTCTCGGGCTTTTTGGAGGGGAAAATATCTTGACAAAATAGAGAGTATATAAAAGAGTGTTTTTTTCTCACAAAATAAACAGACCACCCAATGCAAATTCACTATTGCATAGGCTTAATTTCCTATGGTTGCATCACTTCTTTTCACAGCAGAATATCATAGAGGAGAAAGAGATAGAATTCCGGTGCAGAGAGTAAAATGGACAGACTTTATATATTTAAAACACATAGGTAGACTTTTGTTTTCACCTTTTCTTTCTTTTCAACTTAATTCTTCACTCCAAATCCCACCAACTTTTGTAGATATATGAAATGCAGAGTGGGTTCTCTGACCCTACCTTTTTCGAGCTCAAATTTGGCATAAAAATCCTGAATTTTCCCTTTGCAAAGCTGGTCACTGGTCTTCTTGTAGAACGGTTCCTGTAGACTGTGTTTCCGCTCCTGTAGAGTGTGATAATGCTCATGTAGAGCCCAATAAGTGGGAGGGTTTTGAAAACTGGCAGAGAGTGACTGTTTCTAGGTTCTGAAGGTGGTAGGTAAGTTGTTGCATCCGAGAACTAGTCGATGCAAATGAAAACAATAGGTGGTGAAGACTTCTACTGCAATGTACTTAAGCTTACGGGAAGCTTACGGGCGTGTTCTGCGGTGACAAGGTGAGGTGGCAGAAATGTACATGGGCATTATTTGGACTATTGGTCCCTACTGTAGAGTCATCATGAAACTTCATGTTTTCTACCTGTAATCACTTCCATCATTCGCATTGGATGCCGCCACCACTACCTGTTTTGAGTTTTTCTTCCCAAGTTGACGGACCACACGTGCTAACTGCACCTTCTGAGCGTTGTTTGAACTGGCCAAAGGTGGCCAGTTAGCTGGCTGCCAATTTCACTTAATCGTAACCATCTCATTTGTCCATGTAGTTTTCAAATCATACGATGCAACAGAGGAATGGGTTTAGACACTTACCTAGAAGTCGAATGCATTTGTCGTGAGGTGTTGTGGCCTTTCCTTTTGCTGCATGCCTTTGTTTCTATGGATGCATGCTTGTCTGGTTGTTGATATGTGGTTGTGCTTTGTGCAGGTTCCTTTCTAGCTGGATTTGATCTTCAAGAGTCTACTTCAACCTTCAGATTTGCACCCTCATGTTGCTGATGCTAGACTTTTGCAAGACAATGACTTGTTTTGTCCATAGCTCCCAAACGGTAGACTGGATTGACCTGAAATTTTTTGAGCATGTTTCCATCATCATTATGCACCTCCCATAGAAAACTTGTGGTCAATGGATGCACGGATTTCGAGAAAAATTGAAAATGGTTGAAGGTGATGGAAGCCGATTTCTTAGAAACCGTGAACTAGAATTGGCTGAAATTGCTTGGGGATCTTACTATCACCCATATGCATCTACCCATGAAACAGATTTTTAAATGGATGTATGGATATGGAGAAAATGCAAAAATGGCTGAAGGTGATGGAGGCTAATTTCTTGGAAACCGTGCACTGGAATTGGCTTAAATTGTTAGGGCATGTTGCCATAATCACTATGCAACTCCCCATGAAACAATTTTTTAAATGGATGCACGATTTTCTAGTTAGGGAAAAAGAAAAAATTCTACTCTATGTATTTTTGTCTCAGAGCATTCTGTAGTTTTCTGGACAGTAAGAAAAAATGAGATGGGCTGTAATGTAGACTTGGAAATGGTGGAAGAGAGGTTTGAAAATTGCTGGGGAGTTTATAAACCCTTTATGAAGCTTCCATGTTCCCTAAACTTCTTTTAAAATCCATTTCTAGCTCTCTATAATTTCTACAGGAGTCTCCTGTAGAAAACACAGTTTTCAGAAAAGAAGCATAGTGAGGTGGAAAGAATGTCAAAAATGATGGAGAAGGGTGAGGGAAGGTAGGATAGGTGTTGTTATTGGTTTCAGAGCTTTCTTGGCACCTGTTGCTGCTTCCTGAAGTTCTCCTGCAAACCTGCAATACAACTGGAAATTCATTTTTTTTCTTTTTCTTTTTCTCTTTTTTTGTTTGAAAACAACTAGGGCGCCTCAAGGAGGTTTTCACCCTAATTGCCTGCCCTGGGCGCCTCCAAGGGAGGTTTTCACCTTAGATTTTTATTTTTCTCTTATTTTTCATTTTTTTCATTTTTTTTTCTCTTTTTTTTTTTCTCTACCCTACTCTACTTGAAAAACAAAATCATTTTCAAGTATAATAATACTTCCAATGGATCCATGTGCACATTAATATGATAGACTGAATGATGTGGAGGCTTGAATTGCATGCTTTGACAGGTATCCGGATTTCAGAGACCAAATGATTTGACTTTGAAGGGATCAAGTATAGTTGAGGAAGAGAGTGATGTTGCACCTTAGTGGCCATATGGAACCATATCTCAATACAGCTGTGATGTCCTTGGCCTTTCTGCTGATCTGGATCATTCTTCATGTCTTCTTCTACCATGACCTTCATATCTTCCTCTTTTTGTTGATTCTTCTCTTGAATACATGGAAGATTTGATGGTAACCATAAGGGAGCTCTCTCGATCTCTGATTTTGTTGTCTTCTCTTTATCGGGTGCAGCCCATGGTTCTTTGATCTTCTCTTTTGTATCTTCTTCTGCTAGATGTGGTCTTTCAATGATATCAATATAATCTCTGTTTTGCAACACTCTTCCTGAGCTATGGTGAATATCATTGAGCTCAAAAGGAGTTGTTTGGAAATGTTGTGCCTCAGCATTGTAATTGCGTTGAGCTACTCCAATGTGCATGTTTGAAAATGGTTGTACGGGTAGTTGAGTGGGAGTGTATATTTGAGATGTATATGGATGAGGTTGTGGTTGGGCAGGTGGTTCCCCACTATATACTTGTTGAGCTTGTCTATTGTTCGGGTTCGGGTTCGGTTGAGCAGGTACTGGGGCCTCCACCCCTAATGAGGTGCATTCC
Source organism: Pinus tabuliformis (assembly GCA_031772625.1). Lineage (NCBI taxonomy): Eukaryota > Viridiplantae > Streptophyta > Pinopsida > Pinales > Pinaceae > Pinus > Pinus tabuliformis. The sequence continues at coordinate 1,914,270,447 of CM062817.1, read as the reverse complement.
ACTGAGGCTGTGGCTGAGCATAGGGGTGAAATGAATGAGCCACTGGTTAGGCATGATATGGAGATGTGAAGGATCAAAAAGGAGGTGTGGAACAGGAAGGATGAGTAGGGGGGCCCCAAGAAGGTATGGATGTGACTTCGTTGGGGTTGTAGTATGCCTGAGATGTCCCTTGCATCCCCTGCTGGTATAGTCTAGGTCCATGCAGCCTCCTTTGGTCTACGTAATAGATCTATTCAGTGACTTTTGCAGCCCCTTGGTATACAACTTTAAGTCTGGGCAATGAAGGGCACTCGTCTGTAGAATGATTTTCTTCACAGATTGAACAAATATCTGTAGAGTTCAATGGGCATTCATTCCTAGGATGCCTCCTGGTGCATCTAGGAAAAAAAATGGATAAATCCATCTCCACTTCCTCTTGTTTTCTTTTGATATGTATGGCAAGAATCTGCCACATCTCACTCTTGAAATCTTCCAGCTGATTCTCAAATTCACTTCTAAGAGATGAGTTGGACGACAACGTACTGCTCCCAACATTTTTGTTTTCAGCCACTAGCTCCAGAGGAATGGGTTTCTTCTTCTTCTTTCCTATAGGTTCTTTAAATACGTCTTGATGTCCACCTAAGGGTTCTTCTTAATCACAACCATCAAAGAAGAGAGAAGGTTGGCTGTGTGAAGCAATGGGGGTGTTGGGCAAAAATTTTCCTGAATTATCTCTATTCCTACGAGGCATGAAAGGAAATATTTTTGGTTGATTTTTGTTTTGTTTTGTTTTGTTTTGTTTTTTTTTTTTTTTTTTTTTTTTTTTTTTTTTTTCTGTTTGTACCTGCAAAACTGAAATTGATTGAACAACAAATTGCAACTAACTGAAATGAACTTGCTGAAATGAAATTCCAAAATTGAAATGAAAGCAAGGAAATGACTAATCTACTTTGCTGGAATAGAAATTGCAGAATTGAAATGAAAGCGGGAAATGACTAATCTACGTTTTTTGAAATGGAAATTTCAGAATTGAAATGAAAGTGGGAAATGACTAATCTACGTTTGCTGAAATGGAAATTGCAGAATTGAAATGAAAGCGGGAAATGACTAATCTACATTCACTGAAATGGAAATTGCAGAATTGAAATGAAAGCAGGAAATGCCTAACCTACGTTTGCTAAAATAGAAATTGCATAATTGAAATGAAAGCATGAAATGTCTAATCTATGCTTTCTGAAGTGAAAATTGCAAAATTTGAAATGAAATAAACTACTTCGCAGAATGTTGCAGTAAAAAATAGAAGAAAGTAGTAATCACAAAGTACTCTGACGCTTCCTCGGCAACGGCGCCAAAAAGATGGTGAGTTCCAGTATTGTCGCAATAATGTTGAAACTTCTGGGACTCCCTACTTTACTTTTATAAACCCGGTAGTTCGTAACAAACTTGGAAGCGACGGTGCTGTATGCACAAGTACTAGCTCTTACTGCAGGCTGTCACTTGATCAGCTGGCGCAAGTTCGCTAGGAGCTTAAGCCAACTTCGATGAATTCTCGGAAGAATATTTTAACTGTGATGAAAGAAAGCTAACTCTACAGAGGCTATTCTACTTGCAGAAAGAGAAGGAAAACTGAAATGTAACACAAACCCTAGCAAAACCTAGCAAACCCTAATCTACCCACTAACCCTATTGTTGCAAGAAAAGAGATGGAAAATGATGAAATCAATGCCATTGACTATTGAAAAGGTAAATTGCATTTATTCAAGCTACTTCTAAAAATAAATAAGAAGAAAACATCTTTTTGTATTTTTGAGTGTTTTTATGTGAAATTATTATGCTTGTGATTTATATGGCTATGACTGTGTAGAGGTTTGGTGGCAAAGGAAGATGGATTTGGCTTTTGTAGAAGGTGAGGAAGGTGTGGAAAGGTCCTAAGAAGACCATATTATCTTTTTGAAGACTCCCATTGTGTTCAGACTTCAAAAAATCACTCACAGGAAATTCTATAGAAGGTTGCAGGGGATCTACAAGAGCTTCTACAGGAAGATCTACAAGAGGAGGCCGAAAGCTATTTTTGGAGTTTTGAAAGGGGGAAAATTATGGGAAAAGGGAACTGAAGGTTGTATGAAGGTGTTGAGGTGTCTAGAACTTGTCACAGAAGGTCAAGGATGAACGTGATGGTTGGATTTGTTCAAATGGCAAGAAAACAACTTTATGGAAAAACGCAGAAATTAGGGCAGATTGGCGAAATGTTGCGAATGAGCTGGGAAATCTATGAGGAGTGAGCTAGTGCTGGCTGTTGCATGGATGGATGGTGAGCTAGAAGGTCCTGCAATGGATCTGCACAAAAACTGATCAAAGGAAGAACTACTATACCATGAAAACAGAGCTTTTTCTATCTTGACCTAATTTCTGACCTACAAACAGAAAAATGTTGAACAATCACTTATGAACAGAAAAGCATGTGGAGAAATTATGGTAAAAGAATAGAAAATTATCTAAGCAAGTGAATCTGAAAAAATATCAACTTTTCCAAATCAAGTTATCACACTAACAGTTGCATGGAAGAGAAAAAACTGTTTTTTTTGGTAGTAGCAGTAGTGCCTTGACCTCAAATCATAGTTCCAAGAAGGGAGAAAGGATATCAGGGCCTACTGTGGCCTTTTTGAATCTTATTTTGTCACTATAGTAACCTACTTAATCAACGGAAACAATAACAACTATACTAACCATCAAAAGCAACCTATTCTAACAAAGCAAAGTGAATATATGCAACAGAAATTAACTGATGAATGGAAGCAAGAAAACATATAAATACACAAAGGAGGTGTTGGGAAACTTGGGTTGGGCCCTAACCCAAGAGCTTCAACCCTCTGAAAAAGATCAGTGCTGGCTCAAAAACTGTTTCATCTTTATTTATAAAAAAATAGCAGTTACATCACATAAATTGTTCTAAAAAAGAACTCAAAAATAAGCTAAACAATGTGTTGCACAAAAGTCTGAAAATCTACTAAGACCTGGATAAAATAAAACTAAAAAACTAAGCATCTAAGACCTGCTATTTATACAACTAGAGTCCCCCAACATCCCTCCTAAAATCAAGGAGCTCAGCTTCGCTGAACTGGAGATAAACAACAATCCTTCTTTACTTGATCGGCTGCCCCTTGGAAAGTGGACCTTTATGCTCCAAGTTTCTGATGGATAATTCAAGGTAAGGGTTCATAAATGAAGGGGACACCCTCCTACAAATCCTCTCCCTTGTTCTTCTTCGAATTTGGCTGCCAAATGCTCATTAAACTGTCTCAAAATTGACCAAAAATCTGCATAAAGCACACATTAGACTTTTGGCATAATGACTAACCCCATTCACTCTATTAGCATAAATATAATCAAAAACATGCAATAAACTAATGAAAATGGTGGATTAAGTCGAATTAATAGAAAAAATGAGCCCATATAATTACCCATTTCTGGGGCTCATCAGCATATCTAGATGTTGCGAATGTTGATTATGTGGCGCATCGTGATGACCATTGTTGCTTGGTCAACCCGTGTCAGAGTGGGACACCATGGCACCATTGAAGCATCTTCTGCCATGAAGTCATCCACCTGGTCGAAGAGGGCACTGTACCCATAGATGACCCGTTCAGTGGCAAAAAGAGCATCGAAAGGGAACCCCCAAATAGTCCAACCTTTGTTGGAGATAGGTGTTAACCCAATGAAGTTCAATGTGATCAAGAAACCCTCCATGATAATATTTCTTGATGAGAATCCAGGCAACTCTCTTGTCCTGTGCCCCCAGACAACGTGGGTCAACATAGATAAATTTTTTGATGGCATTGCCAATATCAGTAAGTGCCTGTTTGGTCCATAATTCGAGTGGCAGGCTTGGAAATTTAACCCAGACTAGTTTGTTTGAGGGCGTATTGTGCAGAGGATTGTACCCTAAGTACCATTTATGAAGGACGAGGAAGATTTTTCCATGAATCCATGGAATGGCTTTGATTTTCTCCAAGTACTCCTGACTGAGAAAATGAAAGTTGTACCAGCCCTTCAATAGTCTCACAACCATTGGCAAGTACCCGAGCATAGTCTTCCACTTCTTGTCAATCCATTTACGCATCTCAGAATCCTCCATCTCCGAGAAATACCACCTGCCAACGAGGGCGCATTTCTGGAGACTGTTAATACGATCCACCAGAGTATCATTGTCCAAAGCCAGAGCCGGAGGTGGTGGAGCAGTTTTAATAGAGTGGTGTTTAGATCGACGTTGGTGAAGTGCATGCCCGCCACCCTGCTATCCATGAGGCGCATGTGTGACATTTGGCACTCTGTCGTCTCCAATAATAGTACGCCATGCATCAAGAGAATGAGGGCTACTTTGACGGACGTGGTCAAAGAAACCAATACGCTGTGATTTAGCTTCCATGGTGGCACGGATAAGTGACAAGCTGGCAGACACGTTAGAGACATAGTCCGCCATGGGATAGAAGTTCGAGGGGAAAGTGATGTAAAATTCTACAAACTCCTGACAAGGTAATAGGTAGGCAGGATGGTAGAGGGAGAAAAAGGTATGCCAGACACAAAATCAGTGCCCTCCCAGCTTTGGGATCACTAATGCACAAAGAATGAGGTGATAGTGAGCGTGTGAGGAATAAAATATAATGAACCGGGAGGTTGGACGTCATCAAGTGGATAGTCCAAAACAGGAATATAATGTGATACTGACAGAAGGAAATTTAGTCCTGATTTGGAATGATGTGAAATAAATGATCACATGGAAAAGCATCCAGATGACGCGTTGATTTTAAAAACATGAGGTGTCAATATGATTTGGATGTTGGGGCCCCCAAGATCTAAAAAATTGAAATGGATTTTGGGGGAGAGGCCCCCAAGATATGAAAAATTGAAATGCAAGAAGAAAAAGAGTAGAATGCCCAATAAACAAAACCACAAAGAATTGTTTTATTAAAACAAATAATAACTATAAGGACTACATTATGGTGGACAATCTGTCCTTTTACAAAATGTTACTTGTTAGTAATAGTATTTTTCAGTTACAATACCACGGGTCAATTCCATGGGTAAATGAATACCATGGGTGGATGTCACAATACCACGGATCAATTCCCTAGGTGAATGAATACCATGGGTGGATGTCACAATAACACTGGTCAATTCCATGGGTGAATGAATACCATGGGTGGATGTCACAATACCATGGGCAAATACCATGGGTGGATGTCACTTACAATACCATGGGTAAATTCCATGGGTGGATGAATAACATGGGTGGATGAATACCATGGGTTGATGCCATTTTCCATTCAGATCATTCCTCCCTCCTTAAGAAGCAATGGTCCCCATTACGTGAAGTTCCCTCCTTTGAATCCTTTGTTAAATATGAATAGCCACTAAAGAGAATGGTTTTATGTGATTAACCCATAACCATGATAAACAAAGATCGGATGATAGAGATACTCTGTAATGCTTGTGACCACTGTGATACTGAGAGTGTGCGACCTAGAAAATGGACCTCGATGACGTGTGGGTTTGTGGATAACCCATAACCATTACAAACGAAGATCTAAGGATAGAGATACCTTGTAATGTTTGTGACCAACTATGATACTAACAATGTGCGACCTAGCAAATGGAATTTGATAATAAGGATTTTGTGCGGTTGGCCCATAACCGTGATGTTGGTTGTTGATGAGGTAGCAAGTGCCTACATGGCGTGGGGTGGGAGGGCACATCTCCAAACAACCCAAGCCAAATGATGCTATGCTGAAACTGATGGATGTGAAGCATGTGCCTACTAAAGTGGGGTGGGAGGGCACGTCTCCAATGAGAACTCGCTCTAAATGCTGCTCCAGAATTAAAATGGACATAACTTGATCAATATAACCCAGAGTACTTATTATAACCTATTTTTCAAAGCAGAAGGACCATTTTGCATCTTCCCGTGTGTTGGAAATCCTTATCTGGACGCTCTAGAAGCTCAGATTCGCGCTGCAATTTTTCCATCGTCACAAAAGTTCTGAAAATATAGTTGATTTTAAATCAGCGATATCTCCCACATCCGAACTCCGATTCGACCCATTGTTTTTTTGAAATTGGATGATTTTTCAAGAGGAGCTAAAATTTACAATTATTTTTCTGAAATTTTGCACAAAAATTTCAAAAACTTATAGGAGAGTTTCCGTCCATGAGTTGTCGTCAAAAAAAATTCTACAACATAGTTGATTTTAAATCAACAATATCTCCCTCGTTCAGACTCTGATTCAGTCGATTTCTTTTTGAATTTTGGTATTTTTCCACAAGGAATCTAGATCTGTTATTTTTTTTGTAAATATTGCACCAAATGTTTCATATCAGATCTGAAAACTTGCCGCCCAAAAAAAAATCCTACAAAAAAATGAAAAAAGAAAAATTCTCCCTGCTTGGCCCAAGAAAGTGTTTTGTGGAGGTCGCATCATGTGCCTGAAGTTTGTTGAATATTTTTGCAAAAAATTGAAACTAAGATATGCATGAAACCCTCATTCCCATGGAATCATAACCTTCTTTGATACCATTGATCCAGATCTTGGGGGAAGGCCCCCAAGGTCTAAAAAATTGAAATGGACTTTGGGGGAGAGGCCCCCAAGATATGAAAAATTGAAATGCAAGAAGAAAAAGAGTAGATTGCTCAATAAACAAAACCACAAAGATTTTGTTTTATTAAAACAAATAATAACTGTAAGGACTACATTGTGGTGGACAATTTGTCCTCTTACAAAATGTGACTTGTTACTTATAGTATTTTTCGGTTACAATACCACGGGTCAATTCCATGAGTGAATGAATACCATGTGTGAATGTCACAATACCACGGGTCAATTCCATAGGTGAATGAATACCATGTATGGATGTCACAATACCATGGGTCAATTCCATGGGTGAATGAATACCATGGGTGGATGTCATAATACCATGGGCAAATTCCATGAGTGAATGAATACCATAGGTGGATGTCACTCACAATACCATGGGTAAATTCCATGGGTGGATGAATAACATGGATGGATGAATACCATGGGTTGATAACATTTTCCATTTGGATCTTGGGGGGAGGCCCCCAAGATCTAAAAAATTGAAATGGATTTTGGAGGAGAGGCCCCCAAGATTTGAAAAATGGAAATGCAAGAAGAAGAATAGTAGAATGCCCAATAAACAAAACCACAAAGTTTTTTTTTATTAAAACAAATAATAAGTGTAAGAACTACAATGTGGTGAAAAATCTATACTTTTACAAAATGTGACTTGTTACATATAGTATTTTTTAGTTACAATACCACGAGTCAATTCCATTGGTGAATAAATACCATGGGTGGATGTCACAATACCATGGGTCAATTCCATGGGTGAATGAATACCATGGGTGAATGTCACTATACCATGGGTGAATGAATACCATTGGTGGATGTCACTTACAATACCATGGGTAAATTCCATGGGTGGATGAATACCATGGGTTGATGTCATTTTTCATTCGGATCACAGTATATGCAAGTGCCACCCAACCAGCCGGGAATTGTAAATAATCTCCCAGAAAGATAAACCGGCCGACAGAAAATTGAAAGCCGAAGAAACATGCGGAAATGCTGAAGGTGACGAGCTTTGAAGAGAATTAACCAGAAAATGTGGGAGGTTCATCCAAGCATCCAACGAAAATTCTTGGAGACAAAGGAATCAGGAACCAATGAGATGAGGTGGGGAGGTGTTCAAATAGGAAAGTGGCCAAAGTCCCCGGAAAATATGGAAGTTAAAAACCAGAGTGAGCAATAGAATGTGATGAGACCCGAGAATGGTTTTAGAACCCAAAGTCACAGCAGCAACAATAGCACCCTTTGCAATTTACCCGAAGATTACAAATTCAACATCCACACTACTTGCAGGTCTACTAATGACTATGTGATTTGTTAATTGGAGCCATGATGGGATTCGTGTATTAAAATGGATGGTAGTAAGCCTGAGAAACGAAAAAGATGAGTAAAAGTCCCTAATGGCTTTAAACCCCCACGACATAAGAAAGTGTGTGAGGACTTTCAAATGGAGGAAAAAACCAGTCTATGACTTAATTCAGGGATATAAAATTAAGTAGCGCTATGAGCATTAACCCAGAAAAATAGTGAACATTTACCCAATAATCAAATATGGCGACTAGATGTTTTCACATTATCGTGTGATTATAGAGCAATTTAGGCATACTTGGCGATAATAGACGAGAGCTCTTGCAGACGCAACGCCCCTTGAGGATGACAATGCTATACATCTACCGAAGAAAAACTGCGAAGTAACTAAATCATCCAGTCAAAGAAACCATTACCGCTGATACGGCGAAAACACAAAAATAGCCACCAAGAAAGCACCATCTAACAAAGAAACATAGTTAAAACCAGTTAAAAGATTAACCAGTTAATTATAGGGACATAACTAGTCAATCCTTGTAGAGGACACTATAAGCCCAGTGGCCAAGCTTATTTTAATTCAGAAGAGGCTCGTCATTCTGATACTTATCATCTTATTTTAATCTCTCATATACAACACTAATCTCCTTCCTCTTCCATTTTATAAATTTTATTTATCTTATCTCAATCACCGAGATGAGGGGATTGCTAGCATAGTCAATGAGAAGATGATGAGTTTAAATCATCAAGAAGCTAAATGAAAATTATCAAAGAAAATTAGTGTGTGTTGTCAGGTATTCTCGCTAAAGATAACCAAAGATTTTCCCAATACGAGGGCCCTAAACTTGCCAACTCGATATTTTCCACTAATATTTCAAATGGTAGGGAAATCGCACAATGAACCCCATGTGTTTGACAAAATGACACATGGAGAAATTCCTAGAATATTGAAGATATTCCATGCCGTCAAAGGTATACAACTGGGTTAACAAAATTGTGGGTGAGAAATTGATGGATTCTGGTTTGATTGAACCAATTTCTATGCAGAATTAAGAAAATATAGTTTTTCTGTCAAGTGTTTGACAAAAGTTTGGTAATCTGAACGGTGTAATTTCACACCATAATTGGATTGTAGGTACACGGAAAAAAAAAAAGTAAAGGTTAATTGATTTCATTGTAGGGTTATTTTGTGGAAGATTTAGCCTCGGAAAGCTAAAATCAGTGTACATATATGGCTTCCATGATAAAAAGTTGTTTAATTTAATATATCTCGAAGTCTCGGTAAGCATGGATTAGAGAAGGGGGAGGGTTTGTTATTATTGGTTTAAACTTTCAATGTTTAATATAAATATTAATGTTAACTCATGGTGTTCTATATTGTAAGGCTTTAAACCCCTGCCCTACTACCCCAACGAATGTGTACATACATTTATGTGTCATCAAAAACACAACATGGAGATTTAGTTGGTTCCATTTAAAAATCTGATTGATAAAATAAAGAGGAGGTCAACATTTTATCGTTTAAAATATGTAGGGTCCTAAAGAGTTTATGCATGGTGAGAACAATTATATATACTACATATGTCCTAAAGGGGGATTGGTATCTTGTGTACCCTCCTCTCGTAGAAGGTGCGATACAAAGGCAGCATTATATGACATTGAAGTCGTACTAAGCCAAAATATAGAAACTAAATGTTTTGTAACATATGCAATGTATTATATAGATTTTACAAGTCTTATGAAGATGGTATATGAAATGTAGTTTGGTCAAAGGTCAATGATACAAATGGGAGGTTAATTGAGTGCTTTATAAAGTCTATATATATGAACCCTTGTTAGTGGCATAATGCGCATATGTGGCATTACAAGGTATGTAATGGTATAATTGGTCATATTTAAGGTTTAATATTAATATTCAGATATATTAAATAATATTGTATTATCCAAAATATCTTACCTATATCGTAAGATATTAGTATTATAATGTCTAATACTAAGATATATATAGTAGATATAAGGAATCTAAATATTTTTATTTTTGCATCTTTATTTAACTAAGATATATATAGTAGATATAAGGAATCTAAATATTTTTATTTTTGCATCTTTATTTAACTGTCTAAACAGAAATGGGATAAGATGATCTCAAGCCTCCCATCCCAGGTTTTTATCTGCTCTGTTGCAATGGTTTTTTCATATGATCCCAAGTTGAACATAGCATCAATTTTTGTCTTCTTGACCTATATTTTATATGAAAGAGTTAAGTCATCTCTTTCTCTTCCTATTGTTGAAGGCTACTCATATTCACTCCCTTCTATATTTATGTATACAAAATATTCTTATCCAAATCCAATATACTTTCTACCCGATTGCTCAAATTTGTGGTCGTGATATTTTTCTTCTTCCTGTGCTTCTTCTAGTTCTTCAGGTTGAGTTTTAGATGTAGTTTCATTCTTATCCAAATCCAAGATACTTTCTACCTGATTGCTCGAATTTGGGGTCATGATATTTTTCTTCTTCTCGTCCTTCTTCTAGTTCTTCGGGTTGAGTTCTGGATGTAGTTTCCAATGCTTCAACTCTGTGTAACCATCAATGTTACCATAGTTGCAGTGGTTGTTGGGATCTTTACAGTGGTGGATTTTGGTTGTTAATTTTTCGTCACACCCCCCCGCCCCCCCATTTCTTCTTCCCTTCTTTGGAAGCTTTGTGGTGTTCCTTCTATTTTGAAACTTGACTTCCCTTTCTTCCAACTTATGCTTTCGACGTATTATTCCTATACACATGCCATCCACTATTCTAGGTTTGAAAAGCATCACTTTCTTGTACATATGGATATGTCAAACCCTAGATACTTAAGGAGTACATGTGGGTCTTCAGGATAGATAGCAAGAATTATTCCATCTTCTTGAATTATGTGGTGTACTCTTGTACACTTTTCCCTTTTCTCTTCCTAATGTAATGCCACTAGATAAATCGCTCCTATACATACTCTATAGCATAGAATTGGGACTTTATGATGATTTTGAAATGCTTCCAATTAGTTATTGAAGGACCCCCCTACAACCTCAAGGTTTTTGTGTGGCTCTTGCACTAGATCAGGGCATGTCCCTCTAGTTTCAAGTGGGAAAATGAAATTTTTTGTTCCTCCTCTATGTGATGGACATTAAAATAAACCTATAACTACTACAACCAATGACGTAATTTCAAAGCGTCAATCTCACAATGATATGGCTTGATTCCTACCTTCACTTCCATCATAAAATGGATTGTGAATGGTTCATACCACTTGAACTGGGTTGTTCTTTTTTAGGTTCTTTCTTTGAGTCCTTCTTTGGCTCTTCTTGATTCCTCGATTCTCCCTCTAATACAAAATCTAAGTTGGAGGCTTTGTATTCTTCGATTCCAAGCTTATTTTTCTAGTGCCACCATGGGGAGGTTCATATTACAACTGATATCTATGACCTCCTCTTCCAAATCTTATGAATATCCCCTCTACCATATCTCGAGGTTTATTAATAGATTCATCAACCATGGGTAGGGTTTTATGGCTTTCTAATTAAACCAATCTAGATCTCCTACAACTCCCCACAATATACCCAAAGCTGGGAGGTCATTTCCATGGATTTCGTTACAGGTTTTTCGAGGACATCTAAACAACATGATTCCATCATTGTTGTAATTGACAGGTTTACTAAGGTAGTTCATTTCATAGCAGTTAAGTCTACTTACTCAACTAGTGAGGTAGCAGAGGTCTTCATTAGGGTGATGGTGAGGTTGCATGGTATTCCAAAGAATATCATGTCAGATATAGATGTCAATTTCAGTTCTAGGTTTTGGAAGGATTTGTTTGCAATTTTGGGTAAAGAGTTGGCCTTCAATACAACTTATCATCCACATACAGATGGACAGACAGAGACAATCAATAAGATGTTGGAGGATATGCTGAGCATGTATGTCATGCATCAACAGGGGAGTATCTTCCACAGGTTAAATTTGCTTACAATAATGGGTAATACTGAGGATGATTCGATTTGAGGCACTTTATGGGTGGATTTGTAATACTCCCATCAATTGGAGTGATCTAGTGAACATGGTGTTGATAGCACTAGACATGTTGGCAGAAACAGAACAAGAAATGCAGGTTATCAAGAAGAATCTAAAGGTAGCATAGGACATACAAAATATTTATACAGATCAACACAAAGCATTTAAGGAGTTTCAGGTTGCGGAACATGTGTACTTGCGCATCAAGCCCAAGAAGAGCTCCTTAAGGATTGGATCATGAGCCAAGTTGGCACCTCAGTATTGCAAGCCTTTCGAGATCCTTGAGAGGATTGGAAAAGTGGCCTACATTCTTGCACTACCTCCGACAGTGAAAGTCCATGATTCTTTACATGTTTCATTGCTTAAAAGATATGTAAAGGATGTTGATCATGTGCTTGATTGGTTTTTATTGTAGGTGGAGCCAAAAGGAGAATTCCAACTAGAACCTCAGTGCATATTGCAGCAAAAATAACTCATGCTCTAGAACCGAGAAATCGAGCAAGTTAAAGTGGAGTGGAAGCACTTTGGGCTCGACGAAGCTACAGGGGATATGGATGATTAGATGCGGTCTATGTATCCTTCATTATTCGTCGGTGGAGACAAATGAAGGATATATCTAAGACATTGATTTTACTAATATACACTATAGTAAATAATATTAATCTCGTATAATAAATATTAATATGTAATAATTAATATAAGATATAATCTAATTTATTTTTAGATTTTGTCCTTTAAAAACAAAACAAAATAAATCAATTTTATTTTTTTAATTTAAAAAAAAAAAAAAACAATATAAATAAATCAATTTAAAAATAAAAATAAAAAAAATAAATTTTAAGTTTTTAATACAAAATAATTATAATAACGATAATAAAATTGTTTGTTCAAACTTTGGTCGATATTCCCAGCGTGGGTGAAATCTGATGTGGATAGGCGAGTGGAAACGATATCATTTCAAGCCCACAAGTGACGTGTAACACCCCGAGCTAGAATTGACAACGAAGAAACTATTCATGATGATAACGGAATTCACGATGACGACCATAGCAGTGAGAGATGAGGTTCCAAAAAACATTCTTCTATCCATTGTTTGGCCTCTGGAAAGAAGATTATTCTTTTTGGCATCCCGAGGGGATTTCACTCCAATTTAAATCGAGTAATTGCTTGTCATGGAGGATAGTACCATTTGGAAGACACCGTGTTTGTGGACCTACCAAAAGTCGGAGTATCAATTTCAAAAGGTAGCAATTTCGAATATAAAAGAAATTAAGTGACATTATTTCTCCAGTTTCTGGAGAAGTAGTTGAAACCAACAACAAAACTAATTGAGACTCTGCCTTAATTAGTGGAAGCAGTGGATCATAAAATTGTGCATTCAATAATCTCAGCAACCATTAGATAGTTATTTTGTTCTTAGGGAGCTAAAATCACTCTACTATTGGAAGATAGAGGTTGATTTGTGGTGAGGCTAAGGTTTTTTCTTAAAGATGGAATGAACAACTTACATTCCACTATTGTGCCTTAATGGGTTTGTTGGACATGTACATGAGTTTACAACATGATTGATGAGAAGTTCTTCAATTTTGGCATTGATTCTTGTTTATATTTATGGTGGTTGTATTGGTTAGCTATTATTTCCATTATGTGTACATGAGTGTTTCATCTTGGTTATACATTATTGAGCTAATTGATAATTATTTCTTGTATGCTTGATTTTGAATCTTTTCTTTTAATTCCATGCTAATGCTAATAAACTATTGTGAACTAATTTGCAATTAACTTCTAGTATATTCTCACTCATTTCTGTCTTATATTGTTTCATCTCACTGACTTCGCTTAAGACATACTCCTTTTCATTATTTTGTTGTTATACTCTTTCGCTTTGTACTCCAAGTTATCAATCGTGGGATTATTTGGTCCCCATTTTCTAGGAATTTCATCCTTTCCCTCACTCTAACATCTCCACATTTGATAGCCAAGAGAAAACATACATGGTGGTTTCCGAGTGGTGTAATTGGGGCTTCACATCAGGGAGACCCCCTAACTGTTGTTGGGAAATTTTTCATGTCAACACTAGGATATCCCATCATCTCCAAATCATGTTGCGGCTAAAGCCCTTGTCATTCTTAGTCATTTTCCTTAGGAGAAAGGTTATGATCCTATTAGAGTTATTAGAGAAGAATATCCTAATCGATCCCAACCATGGGATTATTTTGATGGACCTTCATGCAATCAAGGTCAAAGGAGCAAAGGTAGTTTTATCCTTTTATTATCAAATTCTCATTCTTTCTATGTCAAAATGGGGTTTGGTCTAAGGAAAAATAACCATGCGGAACTTCTTTCATGCAAATATCTTTTAATTTTTTCAAAAGAAAAATAATGCTCTAATTTACAAGTTTATGGGGATTCTATGTTGATCATAAATTGGATTAACAAATTTCAAGCATGAAGAAATATTCTCCTTGCATCATTTGTTGAAGACACTCTAAGGATTAAATACAGTTTCACTCACACTTATTTTTCGTACATATACAAGCAACACAACCTCTTCTCATGATAATATTGTTGTGCATATGTTATATATGTTGTACATGTTTCATTTGTGATGTTGTGAACATGCGGTGTTGTGTATATATAGTGTGTCTACATGTTGTTTATGCAATGTTATGTACATGGTGGTAGTGATAGCGTTCTATGAATATTGCATGTGCAGTGTTGGGTATAGATGGTTCTATGTACATTTTGGATATGCGGGGTTGTGTACATATTGTATTGTGCACATGATGGATATGTGGCATTGTGTGCATATGGTGTTGTGCGCATGTTGGCTATGCAATGATGTGTACAGATGATGCTATGTACATGTTGGATATGAAGTGTTATGTACATGTGGTGTTGCATTCATGTTGTACATGTTGTGCTATATACATATGGTGTTGTGTGCATGATTCTACAAGTGGTGTTGTGTGCATGTGGTGTTATGTACATGTTGTACAAGTGGCAATATGTGCAGGTGTTGTTGTGTACATGTTGTGCATGTGGTGTTGTGTACATGTAGTTTTGAGTACACGTCGTGTATGTGGTATTGTGTACACATTGTACAAGTGGTGCAATGTACATGTGGCGTTGTGTACACATTGTGCAGGTGGTTCCATGTACATGTGATGTTATGCACATGTTGTGCAGGTGGTGTTGTGTATAGGTGTTATTGTGTACATGTTGTATATATGGTACTAGTGCATGTGTAGTATTGTGTGCATGTCATACATGCTGTGTTGAAGGCATGCAGTGCTATGTATGTGCATTATGTAGTTGTAGTATCATGACATGTGTACTCGTTGTGTTGTACCCCTGTGTTGTACATGTATTGTAGTGTGTTGTACGGAAAGTGTAGGTACATGTATTATGTGGTGTTGTACATTGGGTATAGATGTACTGTGTTGTGTTGTACACCAAGTGTAGGCGCATATATTATGTTGTGTTGTACATTAGGTGTGGGTGTATGGGTAGTGTGTCAGGAGTAGATGCATGCATTGCATGGTGTTGTATTTCGTGTGTGATTGTATATGTGTGATGCACACTATGTGTATGTGCACATGGTTGAGGAGAAGGCACTAAATGTTTGTCGAGTGTGGAAACCAATCCAGTGTGCATACAGAATAAGGACAAAGGTAGAAACTAAGGATTGATTAAAGGATAAGTATCAACATTTTATTTCAATTTTACTACGCATGTGATTTATGATTATGGTCTATGATGATTTCATGTGATCTATAATTCTGGTTTATGATGGTTACATGTGATTTAGATTTTGATCCATGATGGCTGTGTTTTGAGCACACCTGAGATGATATGTTTATACATGATGATTTGGTAAAAGAGACCTTAATTAATATTCCATTTATCTAGTGATTGTAAAATAATTTATTTATAATCTCATTTACTTCAATTCTAAATATTGTATTTGATGGTGAACAACGAATCCACCATAGATCTAGATTCATATCAATCTTAAATTTAATTTATCTACCAAATTTACTTTATATCTCATCCTTAATTTTCTTTTGACATGGGAAAACATTTTTGGTATTGTTTTCGAGCCAAGAGGAACTCTACTCTACTACAACATATTTTCATTTATGTTCTTAGTAATATGGTTATAGAACTAGTCATTTCCCTCCATCATTCCATTTTGTGTGGGAATGTAGAGTTGGAACTCAATTTCAATACCATACACCCACGCCATCCTTGCATTATAGAATTAGATGACTACTACATTTTGAAAGGAACTCGACATCCTTACAAATGTATCAGGAGTAAGCCCAACTGAAGTTGCAGAGAATTTCAAGGGCAATTCATATTAGGGAATCTATTTTTCATTTGATTCAACAATAATTTATAATAATTTCCATGCACAATTCATTTAATACTTCTTTCACATGACTGCCTTGTTTGAAAGGTTTCCATGAAGGAATTCCTAGAAGTTGAAGTGTCTGACACTTCTTGTTTTCATCTTTCCAACTGAAACTTTGGTTGAATACTTCCATTGCTATCCCCTGCTGCTTATATATATATATATATATATATCAGTCAATGCTTTCTCAACACATCCATTACGACCTATCTATGTTGATATTGAACACACTTAGCCCCTCCCTTGTGTATATATCTATATATATATATATATATATATATATATATATATATATATATATATATATATATATATATATATATATATATATATATATATATATATATATATATATATATGTCCATTCCTCTTGAGCTTAAAAAATGCTCGACTAGCTTCCATATACATTCATAAATAAGCCTATCCCTCCTGACCTTTACATAGACACACAGATATATAACAGGAACACCCTCGAAAATTAGTCGAATATGGGTTGTTCCCCCTAAACTCTATGACTATTAATGGAGTACCTGACCTAGCTCATAGGCACTAAGACTTAAAACTCCACATCCTCCTAGTTCAGTGCCTCTGCATAATGGTATAGCCACACTTGGGAATTGGTCCTAAATGAACCATAACCACACATATATACATGTATATAAGTATATAAATATATAAGGTCATGATTTCTTGGTATTTAGCTCAACAACACATGCCATTCACTACACAAGCCACTCATAGAACACAAATCATTCTTTACATATTTAACTAATGACAACAAATTACACATCTCTCTCATAGCACAACAATGAACAAACATCAATTTATTAGCACAAAATAGGCATACATTCCTCATGATAATGCATGCATTTTGTTTAAAATAACAAACATTTATGTTGCATCCATTTACACGGGAACATGAATAATCAACTTATATTGTATTGTAGATGACTAGCAACTGAGATTGGGACTTTGAATCTTCCCCCAACCTTAAATGAAATGCATTGCAATCTTTTATATAGCCAATCATCCGTGAGATAGGTTCAGAACTCTAGGAGTACTTAAAGGGATAAATCAACACTTTACAAGCGCAAGTCGTATTCCATTAAGTATTTATGTTTCATCCACATTGTTACTACGTTCACCCAAAACCTAGCCTCAGTTTGTGAACTCCTCTTCCTTCACCCATGCTATGCCAGCATGCTATCTTTCCCCAGGTTTCCATTGCACACTAAAGAGGACTAATTTTATTATCTGAATGTCGAACGTTGTCTCTTTGTTTCTATACAATTTTTTTCTCCTCTCCCCTCTAGTATGCTCTATCTCTCCTATAGATCCTATATGCTTCCCAAATGCTCGCTCCCTTTTTCCCAGGTTGTTCCAGCACTCTTACCCATGCTTCCTATGTGTGCCCCTTTTTTCCTTGTCCAATGCCATTAGTTTGTCTTGTTGACTTTCCCAACGCAGTCCACAAGATAGGTAGAGGGGTATGGGCTTGTCCTCCACTAAGGAAACCCATATTCTTCCTCGAATAAGCCTTTAATTTCAGTCAGTCCTCATTAAATCAAGCCATCCAAGTCATGGTTGTCACTGAATGAGAATTTTCCCCAATTTCCCAAGCAATCTCTTCCTCAAGGAAGTTGAACCTATGTCCCTTTTCTCAACCAATCCATTTTTGTTTACATTTCCAAAAATATAACTACAACATTATTTGTAAATATTTACAAGAGGACGTTTACCAAAAGGGTTGTCACATTAATATTATTTCTTGAAATTCCACAAAAAGTTTCACATCTTTCTCTTTTTATTATCATATATTTTTAATCAAATTAAAAATACTAATAACTTTTTAACCATGATAAAAATTTATAGTACATTTTTTCTCGGACCACGGACCCTGAACCCAAGGGTGTAGAGAGAATTGAACCGGTGACCTCTCAATAGTAAAGATGATTTAACAATGAGGACTCCAACAATTTAGCTAACCCTCAGGGTCTCAATAACAAATGTGCTTTAATGACAGGGACTCTACCAATTGAACTAAACCTCGGGGAAACATATAACAAATATATGTATGTATTATTACATTTAATTTCTAGGAGAAATTGTGATGTGATAAATAGTTTAGAGAAAAAGGAAATTAATATTGTATGAATAAGTGACCAACCATAATATCAAAAATAAAAAAATATCTCTTTTTTTTTTAATAGGGTAAAGAAGTAAATAAATCTACATGGTTAAAATTAAAACAAAATCTGATGAATTCCAAAGAGAAAAAAGTGCTAGCCAATTTCTAAAACACCATGGGATCATTTTGATAATAAGAAAGTTGAAAATGAAAAAAAAATTCTCTTAATTGTATAGCATATAACTAAATTAAATCCTTTTATTTCTATTTAGGTGTTTGACTTTTAATAATACTTTTTGAAATCTTACAAACAATTTCATATCTTTCTCTTTTAAGTTCAACCATATTTGCAAAAAAGGATATTATTCCATAATATCATCGCTTAGATTTTCCATTAAAATCATGTCTGGTTAAGTAACATTTAACTTTAATCTCAAGTCAACACTTTATTATCATATCCTTTTAATCAAATAAAAAATAGGAATAACTTTTTAACCAACATAACAATTTATAATTCATATGTAGGTGTCTATTCTTACTTCAAAATTTAAGGAGAAAATGTCATGTGATAAATACTTTAGGGAAAGCATCTCTTTATGTTTAATAGTGTAAATAAGAAAATATATATACATGGTTAAAATTAAAACAAATTCTCATTAGCTCCAAAATGAAAAAAGTGATAGTCGTTTTCCAAAATATCACGGGATGAAAGAGACTATCCCTTAACCATTTTTATCCCAAGAAGGTTGAAAATGAAAAGCACTCTCTTAAATTGTGTACCATATACCTAAACTAAATATTTTTATAAATAAGTGATAGACCAAAATTTAGAAAATCAGAAGTATTTGTTTCTCCTTAATAGTGTAAAGAAGAAAATCAATATACATTATTGAAATTAAAACAAATTATCATGAACACCATGGGTTGAAAGAGACTCTCACCTTACCTTTGTGATGGTGAGAAGGTTGAAATTGAAAAGCACTTTCTCTTAAATTGTCTAGCATATACCTAAACTAAATATTTTTATTCTATTTAAGTGTGTGATGATTAATTTTATTTCTTGAAATTTTAAAAACAATTTCAAATATTTCACTTTTTTAAGTATATTTGAGGTTTTTACAATTTTTACCTTCAACCATATTCCCAAAGAAATAAAAATTACATAGTATCATCCCTTAAAAATTCACACTAGAATCATATGTTGTTAAGTAACATTTAACCTTAATTTCAAACCAAATTTTTATTATCATAATTTTTTTAATCAAATTAAAAACAATAATAACTTTTTAACACATACATATATATACTTTTTAACACACATATATAAAGAAATGTTGATGTGATAAAGAGTTTAGAGAAAAATAAATTAGGATTCTGTAAATATGTAATGAACCATAATTTAGAAAATCAAAAGTGTCTTTCTCTTTAATAATGTAAAGAAGAAAATAAATGTACAATGTTAAAATTAAAACAAATTTTCATAAACTCTAAAGTGAAAAATGCACTAGTAAATTTTCAAAACACCACGGGATGAAATAAACTATCACCTCTAAAAATGTGCTATTAAACTTTCAAAACACCACACCACGGGATGAAATAAACTATCACCTCTCCCTTAGATATTGATATTGAAAAGGTTGAAAATGAAAAAAACTCTCTTAAAATATCTAGTATATACCTAAATTAATTTATTTCATGAAAATTTACAATTATTTTCAAATTGTGAAATTTTATAATTAGTTTCACATCGTTCACTTTTGCAAAATATATTTGAATTTTTTATAATTAATTTTATTTCTATTTGATTGTTTTTTTATTAATACTATTTTTTGAAATTTTACAATAAATTTCATATTAGAATGCTTTTGTCGATGCATTTCGAACCAAAAATTATGGTTCATCGTTAGGACAAATTGAAGAATCAGATCCTGGCTGCATGGTAAATAGATAGAGCAGAACCTCCAACGGCTAAATCTGACCAGGCAACAACTATATTGACCTGGGCAATCAAACTGGCTAACGGCCATATTTGATTGGAAAATAGCTAACTGCCACGGGGAATTGAACCAGTGACCTATCGCAAGGAGTGCCTTAACAGTGCACCCATTCACCGTCAATCCAAAGCCCCGTGGGCTAACAACTAACCAATGTTAAACCTATTATTAGATCTCATTAATAAAACTATCAAATTCATCCTAAACTATAAACCTAAAACTATCTAGAGATTCTAATAGGAATAATCCATTGAATTGATAACTTATTAAGATAGTTGAATAATGGACCTAGGATTTGTGGCACAATTTCCCACACTTAACTAACCAAAGAGGAGAAAGAAAGGAAGAATATTATTTTAAATTTGTTAGTTAATCTTAAGCAACTTCATTAATATTTATAAAATGTTTTTAATATCAAAATCTAAAACATAAAAATATAGGACGATATAAAGGAAACCTTGATGATTAAAGAAGGTGGAAGATAGGAAGGCTCCATAGAGAAGATTTCCCTAAGGATAGGTGAAGGGGGGGGGGGATGGCTAGGAAGACAAGGCAGGGATCCAACAACTACTAATTTTCCAGCCATCATCTCTATTGAGATTGCTTGGCCTTTTTTCAATCTCAATTGCTTCCCTAAATTTCCGGTGGTGAAACTGAGAAACCCTAGCGATAAAACTTGCCTCCTCAATACAAACGTGATGCTTCATCATCTCGACATGTTTTTCTAAGGCAGAGGATTGAGTCCTTCCATGTTTTAGGTTGGCTGAGTGCTCATTAATCATTTGATTGATAAAACGACCAGTCTCACCAATATAGGGGGTCCCACAAGAACATGGAATAACATAAACACCTTTCATGTCCTTAGGGTCGATAGGGTCCTTTATTGACCTGAGGGAGCTATGGATTGTGTTAAAGGGTCTATGGTTTGAGGGAACATTATGCTTGCTAAGAATCCTGGCAATCTTATTAGTGGTCCCTTGGATGTAAGGGAGATGAACCCTAGAGACTCGATCTTTAGGGTTTTTCTTGACCAATGAATTCCTACTAGCTTTCAGGAATGCCTTTTGACCTAGGTGTCTACTGTAACCGTTATTGACAAAGACATTAAGGAGGTGTGCCTTCTCTTTATCAAGTCTCTTTTCATCAGAGATTCTCAGAGCACGAGTGGCAAGAGTATTAAGAACGCAAACTTTTGAGCCAGGAAATGATGGGAACTAGCATGAAGATATTTTTCATTGTGTGTTTTCTTCCAAAAATCCTGGTGGGAAAAGGAGACATCATTATTATTTGAAATCAAAACATCGAGGAAAGGAAGGCATCCATCGACTTCTTGTTCCATAGTGAACTTAATGGCGGGGGATTGATTGTTGAGATGCTTGAAGAATAGATCCAATTCTTCTTGGCCATGAGACCAGATGACATCAGTGTCATCCACAAATCTTTTCCAGAGCTTTGGCAAGAGACAAGCTAAGGCCAAAGCCTTGGATTCAAAATCTTCCATAAAAATGTTAGCAACCACAGGAGACAGGGGGGAGCCCATGGCAACACCACATGTCTGCTCATAGAACTCACCTTTGAAGCTGAAAAAAGTGGACGTGAGACAAATCTCAACTAACCGAGCGGTATCAGGGTCTATGAACTAGTTAATAACCTTAATGGCCTCATTTATAGGAATGCATGTGTAAAGGGAGACCACATCTTGTCCAAGGAAAATTTTAAAGAGGAAAATTTATCTTAAAGTTTAGAAACCTTGGCGAATCCCACTAGTCCATAATATGAAATCTAAAAAACGTTTGGAGATATTTTTGTAAAAATATTCAAATTTATAATATTTTTATATAGTTTGTATATACTTTTTTGGTGATTTTTAGGGTAAATAATTTTATTCTATAAAATTTGGGCGAATCATTTTTACAAAAAAATGGAAATTAGCGAATCTTTTTTATGGAAAAAGTATAGAAAATTAGCCCATGGGCAAATATTAGCCCCTAAAATTTTCCCTGAACTGGTCTCATGGCCAGGAGAATTGGATCTATTCTTCAAGCATCTCAACAATCAATCCCCCGCCATTAAGTTCACTATGGAACAAGAAATTGATGGATGCCTTCCTTTCCTCGACGTTCTGATTTCAAAGAATAATGATGGCTCCTTTTCCGACTAGTTTTTTCAGAAGAAAAAACACACTCAGAAATATCTTCATGCCAGTTTCCATCGTTTGCCGGCTCAAAAGTTGGGCATTCTTAATAATCTTCCCACTTGTGCTATGAGAATCTCTAATTAAAAGAGCCTTGATAAAGAGAAGGCCCACCTCCTTAATGTCTTTGTAAATAACAGTTACAGTAGACACCTAGGTCAAAAGGCATTTCTTAAAGCTAGTAGGAATTCATTGGTCAAGAAAAACTATAAAGATCGAGTCTCTGGGGTTCATCTCCCTTAGATCCAAGGGACCACTGATAAGATTACCAGGATTCTTAGAAAGCATAATGTTCCCTCTACCTTTAGACCCCTTAACACAATCCATAGCTCCCTCAGGTCAGTAAAGGACCCTATCGACCCTAAGGACATGAAAGGTGTCTATGTTATTCCATGTTCTTGTGGGACCCCCTCTATTGGTGAGACTAGTCATTTTATCAATCAAAGGATTAATGAGCACTCACCCAACCTAAAACATGGAAGGACCCAATCCTCCGCCTTAGCAGAATATGCCGAGAAGATGAAGCATCACGTTTGTATTGAGGAGGCAAGTGTTATCGTTAGGGTTTCTTAGTTTCACCACCGGAAATCTAGGGAAGCAATTAAAATTGAAAAAAGACCAAGCAATCTCAATAAAGATGACAGTTTGAAATTAGCATTTGCTAGATCCTTGCCTTCTCTTCCTAGCCATTCCCCCCTCCCCCCCCACCCCCCTTCCTTCACTAGACCTTAGGTTATTCTTCTCTATGGAGCCTTCATATCTTCCCCCTTCTTTGATCATCATGGTTTCCCTTTTATCATCCTATATTTTTATGTTTTATATTTTGATATTTAAAACATTTTATAAATATTAATGATAGTTGCTTAAGATTAACTAACAAATTTAAAACAATCTTCTTCCTTTCTTTCTCCTCTTTTTTTTTCTAAATAAGACTAAATCTATTAAAGAAACAAAAAATAGTAATACATGGAGGCACTGGCCTCTGCAGATCCTGTCTCAGAATTTACCATGTTTTAACAAACAAAAACTGAACAAAGACGGCCCTCAAGGTGAAACTAGTCCAAAATTCATGGTGTGAGCTGCCCACGCAGGGGAACCAGCCTGTAATAACCTTGTAGAGGAGTTTTTTTTTGAACAAAACATACAAAAATGACCCCAAATGACAACAATTCCAACAAAAAACTTCAAAACGGACACCTAAGATGGTGACTAGGTGACTAAAAAACCTGAAAATGACCATGGCCTGCCAGGTGTCAGTAGGTGGCAGAGGTTCCTCCACAAAGAGACACCTATAGGCACCCATAACATCTTCGTTTTTCTATTGTCCACTCATCGTGGCCTCCATCTTCGCATTACCACCTGGAGTGCTCGTCATGGCTTCTATCTTCACATTGTCGTCTGGAGTGTTGTGAACCTGCGTAGCTTCCATCTGGGTCAGAGCTTCACCATGCATTCTACAAGTCCCCGAGCTGCTACCCTAAGTATTCCGTTTATTGTTGCCTGTCCTATCCTGTATGATGCATGTCAGGACGACAGTGCTCTGTGGTTCCTCTTTGAAGGCAACAAAAATGGTGGAAATGATACACAGGCGCTCCAAAGTGCACCTAAACTGGAACTGGGTAGAATGGCATCGCTGCATCGTCGGGACTGAATCACTAGGAGTTTATTGGGCTTTCGCATCACGCCTATAGCTGGCCATCTGGGCACGCCCCCTGCCACTACAGGTGTTGGGAAACTGACCTGTGCAGTGAGCAACAGTCGAGGGCGAGGAGGAATCCATAGGAGTAGAGTCAGACAGGGACAGCGAGGGAGGGAAAATTGCTCTGCCTCTGTTGTTGCCCCTTCTACATCTCATCCTGTGCCGCAAACAAGGCATGATTTCCTGGCAGGTGTTGGTTCGATGGGTGCTTGGAGGAGCAGGAGGAGGGATGGAATGGCCTGTGGAGGCAGGAGAGTGGGGAATTCGATTACCAGAGGTAGACTTCAAGGCCGAAGCAGCAGCTCTGAAACAACAAAATAGGTTGTGCGAGAAGTGGGCACCTTCGACCACTTCAATACAACAGAGGATCTTGCACCTTCTCCCTGTAGTCATGCAAGAGCTTGGCTCTACAATAGCGGGGAGGCAGTTACAGGCCATAGGAGGCAGAACGGGGGGGAATGCGATCCAAATTATCCATCTTATGGATCAGAGTGAGGTATCCTCAGCCTTCACCCAGCATTAATTTTTTTCAGCTTTCCGACATCATTAAAATGCCATTAATTGTGGTGGTGGGCATCTTGGTTGCAGCGTGGGTGGCCACGTGGCCACGCCACTTGCCAACCCAGATGAGTTGTGCTATACTAGTGCTATTAATCACCTACATCCAAGATTTTTTCCTCCTCTTTAGTTAGTTAAGTGTGGGAAATTGTGTCGCAAATCCTAGGTCCTTTATTCAACTATCTTAATAAGTTATCAATTTAATGGATTATTCCTATTAGAATCTCTAGATAGTTTTAGGTTTATAGTTTAGGATGACTTTGATAGTTTTATTAATAAGATCTAATAATAGGTTTAACATTGGTTAGTTGTTTTATGTTTATTTAACATTAACCCATTTTAAATTAAATAGAATTAAAACTAACTTAATATTAATAAACTAGATACTTAATTATATAATTCTAAAATAACATCAAATATCTAATTATATTAATTGTTTATAAATTTGGATTCATATTAATTAAATTCGTTACCTATATTAAACTAAAGTTTAATAAACTATTAATTACATATGGGTTTATTATTAACCCTTTTAAATTAAATCTATCTTACATTTCAACTACGTAACATTTAAATAAATATTCAATTTGAATTATAGATAATAAACTAATTTCTTAAAACAACTTAGTATTTATTTATATAACCGTTATATAAGTCTAATTAATTCCTATATTAACATTACCTTATTTAAATAGGCATATAACCATCTCTCTTATTATTTAACCAATTTTGTTTTCCTATACCTATCCCTTGATCCAGTCCAGCTAGTTATTTTCCAGTCAAATATTGCCGTTAGCCAGTCTGATTGCCCAAGTCAATATAGCCGTTTCCTGGTCAAATTTAGACATTGGAGGTTCTGCTCTATCTATTTATCACGCAGCCAGGATCTGATTCTTCAACTTGTCCTGACGATGAACCACACTTCTTGGTTCGAAACGCGTCGACAAAAGCATTCTAATGTGATTTACGCTGAAAAATCTTCTTAGAACTTGTTATGAATCACAGAAGCCTCAATTCCATAAGTTTCACATTTTTCTCTTTTCACTGAAACGACATTTGCAAAAAAAATATTATTCCATATTATCATCCCTTACATTTTCAAACGAAAATCATGTTTTCTTAAATAAGATTTATTTATTTTTTGTAATAACCCCATAAACAGCTGGCATGTACAATTTTATTGGAAATATTCTTATATAATTACCACGCTTAACGTCTGACGAAATGGTTGACCATCAAGAACTGTTGTGATTAGTTGGTAAGTAATCATAATCAAACCAAGAAAAGGTTTCATGTATGGTAAGGGTTTGATATCCACCTTTTGCACCACTACCTTAGGAAAATATCATGTGTTCGACTCTGTACATGGATCTTGAACTAAGAAAGGGCACATCATGGTTTGGATGCTAGGGTCAATATTTCTGTATCAAGAGCTAGAAACATATTTTTTTGTTTCTACGTTTACATCACATAATGCTTGCATAAACCAACGTTGCAGAGAAATGTGTTATGAGTATATTACAAGAGGAGAAGGACGTCAACCCAATCTCGTGTTTCTAAATCAAATAGAAGACATATGTGGTGTGAATAGACAAAATTGTAAGCATGAAAGCACCGCAATTGGTGGTGTAGCCATTGCAAAATCAAGAGGATTGTAATAGAAAACTGCCATGAGTTTGCAAGGCAACGCAATGAAGAGGTTAGTAGAAGCATACGTCTAAGATATGTGTCCTAACCATGCATATGTAAAGATAAACAAACATGTTTGGTAGTTATCTGTTTTTAATTAATGCATGTGTGATGTGAGACATGTCTCTATATTTTGTATATATTTTAGTTATCCATATGAAAAGATGTTTGAAGCATCAGTAGTAAAGATTTATTATCGATTTGATGAATATTTTACATAATCATGGTTTGTTGAAGGTAACAATTACAGAAAAAAATTGCGATTCATGTGAAGGATAGATTATATTTAATATTATAACAAACATTGAACTAATGGACCATGTAAATTGAAGAAATATTAACTACAGGATAATCTACTCTAGGGAACATCCAAGCCATAAAGACATAGTGTTCGAGGAATTTTGGGGTAAATGATATCACAATTAATGTAATAGCTTCTAGCTAGATATATTTTATTTAAGATGATATTTCTTCGTACGATTTTATGAAAATGGTCAAGGGATGAACTCTCTTACAACCATTGAGTGAGGGGTGAAAACCCTCACGAGATGTTTAATAAAATTAATTGTTTGCCAGTGTTTCCACATGGGATTTCTAAGGCATATCATTGGCCAATGATGCGTTTGAATTTTTTGTCATTCTAATGATGTTGCTTCCTTGCATGACATTGACACTTAAATCATCAAATAGTGACTAAGTCGCCTAATTAAATGAACGAGGATAATGAAGTAAGATTATAAAAGGGAGATTTATGTTAAAATGTGCTACAAGAGTAGTTGTTATGTTTATGTAACTTACTATTACACTCATAAAATTGATTTTGTCTTATGGTGAGATAAGGAATATGAATAAGTGATTGGAAATATTACATTCTAGTAATTCCATAAAAAAATATAATCTTATGTATTTTTTTCATGAGTTTTACTGGGGATGTTACAATTTCCTATAAACTCTTTGTTATCATAGCTTTTTAATCAAATTAAAAATAATAATAATTTTTTAACCATGATAAAAAAACTATAATATATATAGGTATGTATTTTTACATCAAAGTTTAACGAGAAATTGTGATGTGATACAAAGTTTAGGGAAAAATGAAATTATAATTTTATAAATATGTGATTAATCACAATATAATTAGGAATGGTTTTCTATATTTAATAGTGTAAATAAGAAAATAAACATACATTTTTAAAATTAAAACAAATCTCATGAGCTCCATAGTAAAAAAAAGATCATTCAATTTCCAAAACACTATGAGATAAAAAATACTATAACCTTACACTTATGTTTCGAAGAAGGTTGAAAATTAAAAGCACTTTCTTTTAATTTTTATTTAATTTTTATTTAGATGTTTGACAATTCATTTTATTTCTTGAAATTCTACAAAAAATTTTGATATATTTCACTTTTGTTAAATGTATTTGAATTTTTTACAATTTCATGAAATCTTAAAAGAAATTTCAAACCTTCCTCTTTTATCTTAAAAATTATTTGCAAACAAATTTTATTCCATAATGTCATCCCTTAAGTTTTCCCATTAAAATCATGTGGTTTGAATTATGATGTCATACCAAGTGTTTATTATCCTATATTTTTAATCAAATTAAAAGTAGTAATATTTTTTTAATCAAGATAAAATTTTATAGTATATATGTAGATGTGTATTATTAGATGAAAATTTATGGAGAAATTGTAATGTGAAAAAGGGTTTAGGTAAAAGTAAATTAGGATTTTATAAATAAATGATTAACCTTTATAAAAAATTAAAGTCATCGCTTTATTTTAATATTATAAAGAAGAAAATTCTTCATTAGGGTGATGAACGAGCACAATACGAGGGAAGGAGGGAGTATTAATCTCCCATGTGACAACAATTATGCATACATGTGGTCGGCTGTGGGAAATGGGAAGCTTCTCGATGAACGTTCTTGAGGCTCCTTTTAGTTTAATATTGATGGCACTGGTTTGGATTTGTTATTGTAACTGTAGGGAAATGAGATTTGGTACAATGGAGGGTGGTGTTAGTTATGATTATACAAGTCTCCTCTGAGTCATGGGTCATAACGTAGGTGGGTGAGAGGCTCATTCTGCAACCAGAAAGCCAGGGAATGGCATAGCATAATTGAGTGATGATGCATTTTCAATCTGGGTCCCGGGTTCGAATCCTTTTTGGTGCCACTAGGTGAATGGGCTCCATTTTCAATCTTTCTTATACCCCCTACCTAGTTTTTTTTTAGTTGAATGCAGATGGAATTTCTAGGAGGCAGTTTGGATTTTTACTACTTGTTCTTAGGTAAAACTTACCCCATTTTCATTCCTCAGAAGGGTAATCTGGTTATTGTATGACGCGTGGGTTGCATTTCCCTCAAGGGAAATTGGATTATTTTACTTTGGTTGTGGTTAAAATCAGCAAGAGGTTTTCTATTATCTTGTTTTGTTTCTTTGGGAGAATTTTGTTATCTGGTGGTTGGAAGATAATGAGAAAAGAGTGGTCTCGGTTGCTTGTATTGGTTTCTAAGAGAGCCTTCCCCCGACCCTTTCTATGCTCAAGGAGGGAGTCCCTGGCCAACTTCTTTCATGGAGTCATTGTTAGCCAAGCCTTTGGAATCTCGACTCTTCAAGCTAGCCAAGTGCCTCAATTTTCTCTTGTTTGGTGGGGCTAATCTAAGCATTCCAAAGTTGTGTTAGCCTTGAGATATCAATGTTGAGACAATATGGTCATCCACGTCGGGGATTGGGGGGGGGACATTAGGGTAGGAAAGAGAGAAAACAAGGGGCTCAATCAAAGTATGAAGGCAAGCTCGAGTTTCTGCAAAGAGGATCTCCTTGGGATGTTTATTTTCGACCTCCTTTTGATTCCATTGAATCCAAAGTTCGCTTGGTCCAAGGCTTAGTGGACCAGCTATCTCAAGACCGCTAAACACATCACAATGATATGATTACTTTCTTTTCTGATATCCTTTACAACCAAGGACACATTCTAGACCGTGAAGCATTGCTTCGGCATAGCCAACAAAGCCTGCATCACAGGATGGATGGTCTTGAAGGGTAGATGGCACATATGGAATCTCACATCCATGATGTCTTTCATCACTTGGCTGACGGAGGAAATGCAGCTCAATCCCCAAATGATGATAATTTGCAACAAAGCAAGTGGGTTTCTTCTTCTTCTGGTTTTTGCTCAGTTTTGTGCCTGGTTAGTGGTTGATATGAAGTTATCTATTTTTCTGCGTATCCTCTCGGTTCTTTTTTGTATGTATCTAATGGCTAACAAATCTGGTAGGAGTGAGGCCTTGTTTTCATGCTTTCTGTTTGTCCCACGATGTATCATTCTCTTGAATTAATAGAAAAATGTTGACTTACAAAAAACAAATAGTGTAGAGAAGAAAACAAATATACACTGTTAAAATTAAAACAAATACTAGTGAGTTTCAAAGTGAAAACACTATTAATCTAGTCCCAAAACACTATGTGATGGAAGAGACTATCACCTTAACCTTCTAATCTTGATAAGATTATAAATCAAAAGCACTTTCTCTTAAATTTTCTCACATATACTATTTTTTTTTATTTATATATCTAACAATTAATTTTATTTCTTAAATATTTAGAAACAATTTCAAAACTTTCATTTTTCATTTTTTTCAAATATATTTGACCTTTTAGGATTAATTTTATTTTTATTTAATTGTTTCTTGATGAATATTGTTACTTGAAATCTTACCAAAAGATCCAAATCTCTCTTTTAACTTAAATCACATTTGCAACTATTATTCTATAAAATTATTATTTATTTTTTCTCATTAAAATTATGTTTAAATAACCTTTAATATTAATCTTTTACCAACTCTGCATTATCATATTTTTTAATTAAATTAAAAATAATTGTCAAAGCAAATCCAAACACCAAATTGGTGTATGAGACCCCTTTGTTTGTGGGACGGTTTTTTCTCATTAAAATTATGTTTAAATACCATTTAATATTAATCTCTTACCAAATATGCATTATCATATTTTTTAATTAAACTAAAAATGTGTTAAAATAACTCTTAATATTAATCTCTTACCAACTCTGCATTATCATATTTTTAAATTAAACTAAAAAGAAATAGTGACAGCTAAGTGAGACACCAAATTGGTGTATGAGACCCCCTTGTTTGTGGGACAAGGGAATTTCTCATTAAAATTATGTTTATATAACCTTTAATATTAATCTCTAAGCCAAACACCAAATTGGTGTATGAGATCCCCTTGTTTGTGGGACAAGGGAACCCCTCCGGGTAGGGATATGACTCCTAAGTCTACGAAGGAATACATACTCTACTCCTCTCTGGTTTTGAATGTGTGATATTTTAGGAGGAAACATGTGATCTTAACCATTAAGCCCACTCAAGTTATATGATTTTAACGAACTTGTGACCTCTCAAGAGGAAACACATGATCTTAACCATTAGACTAACTTAAATTATATTACCGAAATTTAATTTTATTTATTAAGATATTTGATAATTAATTTTATTTCTTAAATATTTAAAAACCATTTCACATATTTTATTTTTGTCAAATATATTTTCCATTTTACGATTGATTTTATTTCTATTTGATTGTTTAGTAATGAATATTGTTGCCTGGAATCTTACCAAAAGATCCAAATCTCTCTTTTAACTTAAATCACATTTGCAAGAAAAAACTATTATTCTATATATATATATATATATATATATATATATAATTTTTCTCATTAAAATTAAATTTAAATAACTTGTAATTTTTTTTAAGGACATACTCCCACTTGGAAATAACTTTTAACCTTAATCTCATGCCAACTCTTTATTACCATATCAGTTTAATTAAACTAAAAATAATAAAAACTTATTAACTTTTTAATGTTTGTATTGAGGATTCCATGTTCATTGCCAGAGATGATCATTTCCACCATAGGAAGTTTTGGGAGGCTATCTAAATTGAGAGGCATGTGAGAAATCTCAACAGAAATGATGGTTGGAAGCTAAGTAGGAGCTAGATTCCAACCCTCTCCCTATGATTCTCTTGTCTCTTCCGCCTTTCTTTCTTTTTATTTTTTCTTTCCTCTTCCCTCTTTTTTGGTTATATTCATTTTAATTAATTCCCTTGCTTCTTAGTACTTTTTATTTTTCTATCTTATATTATCCCCCCTTTTTCTTTGGTTTTAACTCATATTTTTTTTTACCCCCACCCTTTTAATAAATTATGTGCTCCTTTTGTTTTCCTTATATATATATACATATATATATATAGTATTTAAAAACTCCTTACATAGGTTTTTATAACTTAAACCCTCTTATTAATTTATGGAGTATTTTTAATAATAGTTTATAATAGCAATCTCCCTTATAGAATATTTTGACATTTATACTTAACCTCTTCATACCCTTTTCGTTTTAATTTTAATTATATAACTATAATTTATTATGATTTAATATCATATCCCAACAACTCTTTTTATTTAAATCTTATTCTTATTCCCCTTATTAATTTTTCTAACTATATCATTATTATTTTTTTCCACAGAAAAATCCCTCCTTTTATTAATAAAAAGGATTACATACAATATGTAAAAAAAAAGCCAAGCCTGAAGCCGCCAGCAAAGGGCGAGACTCAGCTAGCAAAAGTTCGCAGACAGAAATCCCGTCGCAGGAGGGAAGAAACCTCCCAAACCGCTCAAAGCATTTGAGCACAGCCCTAAGGCCCGCAGCTAATCAATGAAGAGCCGCCGTAAGAGGAAACAAAGTCCCAATAACACCAGCGACAATGGAAGAAAGGACCACGCGGATCCACAACATCCACAGATCAGGATTTGAAGCCGCTGCGAGAAAACAGGAACCACTGCCCGGACATCCACACATAGGGAAAACAACCCAAGAAAAACGGCAGGGTAGCAGAAATTTGAAAAGGAGACATGGAACAAAAACAAATACACACATATATTTACAGGAACAGAGGAAGTATGAAGAAAGATTAGGCGAAGATGGGTTGATCAACAGGCCGAACAAACCCATTATCAACCTCCGAGACAGCCCACGACCCCATCTCTCGGTCTACTCCTTCTTTAGAAAGACGATCCGCTTCAGAATTCCTTTCCCGGTATATATGACTAAGAGAAACCTCCATGAAACAGTTCCTAAGCCGAGAAACTTCTCTAAACAGAGGAAGCAGAGTAAGATTGTAGCAGCGATGAGCCCCGTTGAACCATTGCACCACATTCATGGAATCCCCGAAAAGCTGAACTTCTTGCACATTACGGAGAATAAGCCAGCTGAGGAGGAGATGAAGGGCTTTCAATTCGGCAAAATTATTTGAACCCTGTCCCAGACCTACTGAAGCTTTAACTATCTTCTCTTCTGAGAAATGTATGACCAAGCCAGCCCCACACCGCCCATTAATATCCGAAGCCCCATCAAAATAAGCCCACGGCATAGAGTGTCTAATGACTTCTTGACAAACAACCCTGGAAGAAATTGGAGCTGGAGGGATAGGAATACTATCATAGATAGCCGCTCCCTCAGCAGCAAGTCTTCCAATAGGGAAAACAGAGTCCTTGAAAATAGCTTGATTTCTGGCCAGCCAGGTCCCCCATGTAATGAGTAAAGGAATGGATCGTTCCCTTTCGTTTAAAGAAATGTTCCACCAACTCTGCCAGGCCTCTAAGAGCCCCTGCCCTTCCCATTTATGAGGAACATTTATTAAGCTTAGCATTGCTGCCCAGAGACTAGAATTGAAAGGGCAAAAGAGAAATAAATGTTGCACAGATTCGGCACTGTCTTTACACAGAGGGCATCTACCAGGACCAATCCTGCCTCTTCTTTGAAGGAAATCCCACGTTGGGACTTTCTGGCAAAGGACACACCAGAAGAACAGTTTCGTTTTAGCTGGTCCTTTTAACTTCCATAAAGGTTTAGCCCACCAGCCCGGATTTTCCATACCCTTTTGAGACATCACCCATTTGTAACCTTCCTTTGGGGAATAAAAGCCATTCTGAGCAAAAACCCATTTTAACTCATCCGGAGAGTCAGAAAGCCGCACCGAAGAGTTAACAAGATCCCTTGTGTACCTGTCCCATTCCTCCAACCTGTCTTCGGTCAAATCTAAGTCTCGTCCTTTAAGCCACCCTTGATTCCAGATGGAAGAGGCCCGGGGATCAGCGACCTGGTTTAAAGTGAATAAACCTCTGTCTTTTAAAACTTCAACCAAACCTTGAGATAGATTAAACCCCTCAGAATAGCCAATCCAAGGATCGCGCCCCAAGCGGATCTGAGTTCCATCTCCTACATACCATGCCAACCCCTTCTCAATGATGTGAACGGAGGCGACCACTGCTTTCCAAACCACCGAGGAATTTTTGGACGACTTTTGCGGCAGTCTGATCCAATCAAGCGTTGTTAATGGATCTATATATTTCCTTTTAGTCACTGTAGTCCATAGATTTTCCGCTGTGATGATCCTCCAAGCCAACTTTGCTGCAAGGGATTGGGAGAAATCTGCAAGGTTTTTTATGCCCCAACCCCCCCACTCTTTAGGGCGAGTAATTTTGTCCCATGCGATCCACGGGGTAACTCTCTCAGACTTAGACCCCGCCCACAGAAAGCTGCTGCAAAGTTTCTCAATTGAGTTTATAATACCTTTGGGCACCCAAGTCAAGCTCGCCCAATAGACTGGAATTGCCATTAAAACAGATTTTATTAAAACAAGTCTACCTGCCCGGGAGAGCCACTTGTGGCTCCAATGTTTCAATTTCGATTCCAATTTTACAAGAATCCACTGCCAATCTTTTATCCTGTAATTGTCTGGTTTCAGATAGAACCCCAGATATTTGAAAGAGTCCTCCAGCGATTTAACTTCAAAGTTCAGAACCAAGGCCACCCTACGCATCTCCTCTCTAGCCAGACCAGAGCAGGTAATAGTAGATTTTCTCTCATTTATACAGAGGCCAGTCGCTTTCAGAAAGAGGTCCAAGATCTTCTTAAGCATCCTGCAATCCTCAAGGCTGCCATTGCTGAAGAGTATAATATCATCCACGAAGAGAAGGTGAGTGACCCAGAAATTTTGAGCAACTTCTATTCCTTTCAACAAACCTTGACTTTTCGCTTCATGGATCAAACGACTGATTCCATCTGCTGCCAGCAAAAACAGGAGGGGAGATAGAGGGCAGCCTTGCCGCAGGCCACGTTCAGGACTGAAAAAACTAGAAGCTGCTCCATTGATCAGAACAACTATGGAAGAAGACGAGACACAGCTCATAATCCATCTTACAAGTTCAAAACTAAAGCCCAGATGGGTTAGTAAAAGTCTCAGGTACAGCCAGCTGATTCTATCATAAGCCTTCGATAAATCTATTTTTACAACAACTCCTTTTTTTTTCCCAACTTTGAGACTGTGGAGCGTTTCTTGAGCAACTCCCACAGCTTCATGTATTTGCCTGCCATCTAAAAAACCAAACTGCTCCGGAGAAACATTTTTAGAAAGGAAGGGTTTTAGCCTGACAACAATGATTTTAGCAATAAGTTTATAAACACAGGTGCACAAAGAAATGGGCCTAAAATCGGCAAAAGAACCTGGGAGGTCAGACTTGGGAATGAGAGTTAAAAATGTAGCATTAAAGGGTTGATAAATAGAACCTGAAAGTCTGGATTCTTCCACCACCTCCACTAGCTCATCACCTATGAATTCAAAGAAATGCTGGAAGAATTCAACAGTCCAGCCATCCGGGCCGGGGCTTTTTTCCTTTTGCATTGATTTGAGTACGCTTGCAACCTCCTCTTTAGAAATAGGTGCCATGAGAAATTCATTGTCTTCCTCCTCTATGAAACGCGGAAAAATCTGGGCAACCCTTATAACTTCTGCAATTGTGGCTTCAGCTGGGGCTTTAAAGAGGTGTTTAAAATAGTTTACCCCTTCAGTAGCCAAATCTTCGAAAGAGAGCGCTAAGTCACCATTTGCTTTCTTCATTTCCCAAATTGTATTTGTGATTTTTCTCCCTTTGGCATAATTCTGGAAAAATTTTGAATTTTCGTCCCCTGCCTGTAACCAGATCGCTCTGCTTTTAAGACGCCAACTTTGCTCCCTGAGCTGCAAAATTCTCCTTCTTTCCATTTCCAACTCATGTATCCTCGATCGAGATGCACCTGATCCATAGCCCTGACTGTCTGGATCTTCGAGAAGATCGAGTTCTGAGGTCACCGCTTGCATTATTTCTTCCTCCTTTAGCTTCTTATGAAGAGCCCAGCATTTTGAAGCGGCCTTCATCCTTAATAGGTTTTCCATAAACAGCTGACTTCGGTTCTCATTCTCATTTGCCACGACTTTCCTCCAAGTATTGTGAAATAAACTGATGTAAGATTCATCCAAGAGCCAAGAGGAATTAAACTTGAAGGGGATACCTGGCTTAGTTAAGTCACCTTTCACCTCCAGAAGAACCGGGAAATGATCAGAGAGACCACCATCTCCAACCCAATGCCTGAACGTTTGTAGTTTCTCCGCCAACATATCGTTTATTAAGAAGCGATCTAATTTCTTCCCGATCCAGTCATCGCCAATCCTGCGATTGCTCCAAGAGGGGCGCATCTTTAATGGGCTAACATCAACAAGAGGCGACATGGCCAATTTCTGCTGAATGAAAGCAGAGAGGGGATCCGCTCTAGCATTAACCCCCCAGGATTCATCCAGGCCCAGCGAAAAGTTGAAGTCTCCTCCAATAATAAGATTTGGATGCGCCAAAAAGGACTTCGCGAAGAAGGAGTTCCAGAACTTCTCCCGCTCCGAATTAGGACCATAGATATTCAGAAAGAGAAAAGGAATACAGAGTTCGTTGGAATAGAGTTCCACCGCCAAAACGTTTTCTGCTCCCCAAGATGAGATTTCACGCGCAACCTTCACATTAAACCCCAAAGCCGCACCTCCAGAATGCCCAATAGCATCCACTGCGTGAAATCTCCATCCCGGCAGAAGTTTATGCAGACAGCCTAAAATATCATCTCCTTTCCCAAGCGTTTCCTGAAGAAAGAGGATATCAGGTTTTTTAGCCCTGACCAGCTCCTTCAAAGCTAGTTTTTTGGGGGTACTAGCAAGACCCCTGCAATTGAAAGATAAAATGATCATTTAAAACCTTCGGGAGGTGATTGCTTTGCTCTAAGCACCCCTGGCAATGACAACTGCTTTCCTCCAGCAATATCAATGATAGCCTTCAGCTTGGCTTTCGATAAGTCCGACTTCCTCCCTCTTAACTTCTTTGGACCTATGGACAACTCATCCATTGCCAAACCGCCTGCTACCGACTCTTTTCCTTTTCATTATTATTTATACTCCTATAACCAATTTTATAGCTATATTTATAATATTTTATTAAATTTACAACTAATAAGTACTAAATGATTCCTTTCTAGGATTTCTAGCTACCTAATCCCCAACGGTTAGTTTTTACCCTGGACAATGATGCATCCTTACTATTTATTCATGAATATTGTATGATTTTTTCCACCTTGTCCTTAGGATGAACCACATTAGTTGGTTCAAAATGTCGACTAAATCCTCAAAATGTGATTAATCCGATAGACAGGTATCTACATTATGTTTTAGAAAAGTCTCACATCTAACATTATGTTGTGGCCACCAACAACCCCCCTCTTTGTTTGGTATTAGCAATAACACCAAGCAAATGGGGACCCTTAATAAAAATCCAAAAAAAAAAAAATTATCAAAATTTTTGTATTTTAACTCCCTAAAGTTGTATCGCATTGTGAGAAGAGAGTGAAACGTTTTCCTATGCACACAATAAGCTGCAAAGAAGCGACGCAAAATTCATCGCATCGCATATATTATGAAGCACTCTTAAATGAAAAACTTAAGGAATCTCCGACGGCCGATATGTGACGTCGCATATCGCAACATCGCATAAGAAGCACACAATGATTGGATGACTAAGCACAATTTGCGATTCGCGATCTGCGATATTGCGATCTGCGATGAATGCGATCATCAATTCCTGCAATGACACATCTTGACAACACAATCCTCGATACTGCGATGCGAGTCACAGATATCACCCATCGCAAAATTTCCTCGGCACAGTATTCAAGGAAAGTTGTCTGTAGACCAAATTGGGCGCGCGCCTTAAAAGAAATTAATAATTGTACGCCAAAGTATCCAAGAAGGATTGTGTTGTGTTTTTCGAAGAGTCAGTTCATTATGGGTGTCATGATTATGCATTCATTAGAGCTTAAAGCTTTCATGTCAATCTTTTCATCATTACTCTTTTCCTTCGCGTAAACTGTAAGACAGCAATTAACATAAAGCAATGTGCAGGAAACATCTAAGGAAAAGGGGAAAGCATCAATGCTCGGAGAACAGAGAAGAGATGCCTTCACGAACGGATGCCGCATACAACAGGACCACAGATTCCAAAGTATCACTCAACAGATACTGATGTCAATAGGCCATCCAAAACTCAGAGTCAAAGGCGCACAAAAGCAGCATGTTTACAAAAGATCCTAAAGCTTAGACTGGGTAAAGCAAAAAGAAAAGGGCGCTAAAGAAGGAAGACGCACCAGAAAAGCCTGGAACAAAGAACGGAGGCAATTTTCAATACAGAAAATTGTTCAGAGAGCAAAGTCCCTAACTTATTCAGTCATTCACAAGGCCGGAAGCCGAAATAGCAAAAGCAGAATCAGTTGAGAAGAATTTGGGTTATTACCAAGTATACACACAGTGAATACACCAAGCCAGAGGAAGATTTTCGAAAATATCTTCTAGTTTGCCAGAAAGCGGTGCCAACGCTTGTTATTTCTATTTTCGTAGCTCAAACGAAAGGAGAAGACGACCAGCCGACTCTTCCCAGGCGAATGTTGCATGCTTACAGCACTAAGGAGCAAATACAAAACCGGTTAGGAATTAGATTCAATTTTTAGAAATAATTTTGCTTTAGTAGAAGGGCGGTCATTTAAAACCGTGTCCTAAATTTATGTAATTAAGATTAATTAGTTAGCAGTATCTAAACCCTTCTCAGGCATTTGGAGAAGGGTCCAGAAATTTTTCAAAAAACTTGTCCTCACAACATGCACTTTTGCACCCTCGGAGGGGGTTTTTGATGAATGGATGGATCGAGATTTATCAATGTTTGCATTTCATGTCTGCTACTGATGTTGCACATTTGTACTCTTAGTAGATGTTAGAACAAGTAGAGATAAATCGTTGTTGCTTGAAGCTTATGAGTGGAACCAATCATAAATGGTACTTTTATCTCTTGACCAATTTCTGCTTATATTCTTAAAGTGATATATAGTTTTCAGTTGTTTATATGTTAATGCATGAATGTGTGGGTTACCATTTGGCACTTTTGTACGGTGGAGTCATTTATTTGAGTTTAATATATGAATAACTTATTATGCGATATTTTGTTCACAACTTTTTTTCTTAACGTTTTATGCAGAGTGGTTTATCTTAATTGATTTCTATTCTTATGATAGCTGAATGATCTTTATTACCAGTTATTGTTCGAAATCTCTTTAGATCGCATAATAGAAGAAATACAACCCGGTTTAGCGTAGATTAGATGTGTTGTTTCTTATTAGATTACAATAGCATAGAGTTAGTTTAGAAGTTTGAATTAAATTAGCTTTAAGTACTCTTAGATCAGCATCATCCAACTCTACACACACACACACCCCTAGATTGGGAAACTGGTCCCATTATCCCCAGTTGGACCCGCTATACCAAACGGATAAGGAGCTGCCAACCAAGGTCCGGACCGGGTAGGTATCCCCCTTGTTGTCGACCCGATTTTCGGGGCTTCAACATATTTGGCACTAGAAGGAGGGCCCAAACTATGAATGGCACCTAAATCAAAATCTAAATACCATTCTGAGAGTAAATCGCCCTCATCAACTCCCCCGACTTCCCCAGTACGTTTAAATCCAGAGTCAGAAGTCGCTCGAGTATCAACTGCTGCTACATACCCTAATATTTCAGACCAATTTACCATTGAACCCCCTGAAGTTCAAACTCTGATTCGCAAACTCCAGGGATTTTCTATTTTTACACAGAGGTCTGATAAATCTCAAAGCAGCGTGACTTCGCAGTACAATCCTGCTCATCCCCTGACCAGATTAAAGAGTGAAAATTTTGGCATCCAACCAACTGAATTCCCTCTCCCTACCAGGAAAAGAGCGAGGAAAACACCTCCAGAGTCTGACAGTGAGACTCTTTCATCTACGTCGTCCATTTCAACTCCCTCACCACGAAGTCAGCCACCCACATCTTCATTCCAAACCACTCATCCATCTTCCACAACCCCTCCTCTTCAATCATCAAAGATCATAATATCTTCATCTTCCCAGCATCAGGGATCATCCTCTGCACTTTCATTTACTAGAAGCTCAACGATGGCCCAGTCTCCATGGAACAATCGTGGGGCAGTTTTAATGCCTCCACCCCTGAGCCAAATACCGGCCCATCCTGAGAAATGGCTACCCAAATTCAATCCAGAAGTAGGCATGCTAGCTGAAGAGCATATTAATAATTTCATGCTTTCTGTCAATCTCAACGGAGTTACCAACAAGGATGTTGTTGTCCGGCTTTTTCCCTATACAATGCAAGGAACAGCCGGGTCATGGTACTTTTCATTACCTTCTAGGTCTATCACAAGTTGGGACATTTTTCAAAGTCAATTCCTTACCAAGTTTGGTGATAACAGATCAACGGCGACGTTAATCAATGACCTATCCATTCTTAAAGCCAAGGCTAGAGAACTCATCAAAGATTTCAATTTATGGTTCAATAAAATCCTCAACAAAATCCCTGCTGCTTCCAACCCAGTGAAGAAGTAAGATGTGAATGGTATATTACGGCCTTACCATCAAACTTGGAAATCTTCGGGGATAGGGCAAATAAGACAACCTTAGTTGAAAACTTGACAGAGGCGATAGCAGTAGAGAAACGCGTAGTAGCCCTGGAAAAAAGATCTGCGATAGAGGAACGCAAGTCTAAGAAAGTCTCCTTCAAGGAAGACCCCAAGAAGAGACAAACGAAAGAGCCTTTCGATTTGGAAGGATTACAAAAAGTGTTAAAAACCATGTCCAATGAGATGATTGACATAAAAAAACAAGTAGCAGAAACTTCCTCAAAAAATCCCTACAGAGATTTTAAAAGAAGTCCTTAAATGGATGTGAAACCACCCAACGCTATCTCAAACGTCGAATCCGAAGAAGAGGAAGAAGAAGAGAATACCACTGAAGGGCAGACCGATGACGAAGAAGTTGTGGAACTACAAGGAATGTGGGATTTCATCCTCCCGCAAGAAGAAGATCAAGAAGCATTTCCGGTTAGCACACGAAGCAAAAATAAACTTGATCCTCCCCAAACTACCCCTAAGCAGAAGGGCGCAAACCCTGCAGCAAAAGATAAAGTCGCAACAAAGAAAATGACCACTAAAGCGACTCAATCTAGCCCAGTCCAATCAGATCAAACACCTCCATCAAGAACACTGATTGTGTCGGATGAAACGGAGTACAATATTATTGGTGACATGAAAAAGACTAGGGCTAATATCACTCTTTATGAATTGAGCAAATTGAAACATCAACAGAAGATAATGATGAAAGAATTACATGTCGTGCCTACTACATCTTTGCCTACAGTTGTAGCTTCCCACAACATGGGAAGGCCTCCAACCAACACGATCAATAAGGTTGACCCAAATGACATCACCTTGATTGGAGGAAGATCAAGGTCTTACACTCCCCCTTTTCTTCTCACTTATGAAATTTTCAATAAAAATGTGCACAATTGTTTGGTAGATTCTGGTGCTTCAACGAATATTTTACCCAGATCAATATGTGCCAAGTTGAATGTTCAACCACAAAAATCCACAGTGCGCATAGTTCAGCTTGATCGATCTCAAGTCGAAGTGATTGGTGAACTTAATCAAGTGACCATAAGATTGTCGTCTAACCCGAAGGTATGTCAGGTTATTGACATTCTAGTAGCTGATATCCCAAAATTCTATGGCTTGATTCTTAGCAGGGATTGGTCCGAAAAACTCCATGGATACTTCTCAACCGACTGGTCGCACATGTGGTTACCCTACAAGGGTAAACCGAACCAAATAAAGGTTGAACGAGAGTTACACCAGAAGTACATAGTAACGGAATTGGAGGGAGAAAATGAAGCAATAGCATACAACAGCAGTATCATAGGCAATTACTCGGTAGATCATGTCCTCGGTAATTTCAATGCTCATACCTCACCTTACTTAGAAAATTCAGTTTTGTCCCAAGTCAAAAAAATTTCCCAAACTGATAATTCAAAGTGTGTTAATTTTTTAGATAAACCTGTAAATACATCTTTGTTTTGGAAATTATATTTTGATGGCCCTAAATCTAACGAGGGAGCAAGAGCATGATGCGTTCTGATTAGCCCATAGGGAAATAAGACCATGCTTACATGCAGACTTGAATTCGATTGCACAAACAATACAGCGGAATATGAGGCCTTGGTGCAAGGCCTATACAAAGCAATCGGGTTGAATGTTAAGTACCTTCAAGTCTTTGGAGACTCTGAGATTATCGTCAAACATGTATGTAACACCATACATTGCCTATCAGGTCATTTGAAACACTATCAATCTTTAGTACAAGATCTGACTGCACATTCATAGCATTCAATATTTCGTCAATCCCAAGACTCCAAAATGCGAGCGCAGACATGTTAGCTAATGTAGCCTCTAGACTTATCCCCTCCGAAGATTTTAGTCCAGATAGATTCTCAATAGAATTAATCTTTAAACCGTCCATCCTTGACAACATTACAAACTGGAGAGTATTCAATGACGATCCTTACATTGTAAATTTCCTCACTTCTGAAGGATCCTACTCCAATCAAATAATTGACGAAGACCATCATGATCGACAAATACAACAAAATAGCACTGTTAATGCTATACCTAAATCGGTGGTTAAGTTAGAAGACTTATATGATTTGAAAAGTCGGTTTAAAAGGTCTACCAATTCTAAACTCTACAGTTCAACTCTGAACTACGAATTAGTAAACCTAGGAACCGATGATAAACCACAAAACGTTAATCTAGGCCACGGCCTAGCCCCTGAACAAAAATTAGGGTATATCCGTCTTTTGAGACAATACAAAAATGTTTTTTCCTGGAATTACGATGAGCTGAAGACATACGACACTTCTATCATTCAACATACTATCCCTATGATTGACAATGAAAAACCTGTCCAACAGAAGCTCAGAAAAATCCACCCCAATTTAGAAATCCAGATAAAAACTGAGCTAAATAAGTTATTAAGAGCCAGAATAATTTTCCCCGTCAGACATTCCAAATGGGTCTCCAATATGGTACCTGTTAGAAAGAAAAACAGAGATATTAGAATCTGTATCGATTTCTAGAATCTCAACAAAGCCTGTCAAAAAGACAATTTTCCCCTCCCACCTATGGAGCAGAAATTACAGGCAGTAGCAGGCTCAGAATTAATGTCTTTTTTGGATGGATTTTCAGGATACAATCAAGTGCTGGTACATGCCGATGATCAGTTAAAAACCAAATTCTGAACTAAATGGGGCACATACGCATATCGGAAGATGCCATTTGGTTTGATCAATGCCGGTGCTACATTTCAGAGAGCCATGGACATCACATTCAAAGGTTTAGTCAATAAATCTGTAGTGATTTACTTGGATGATATAACAGTGTACTCCAAGAAGCGAAGCAACCATCTCAAAGACTTGAAACAAATCTTTCAACGATGTTTAAGGTATGGGATTTCACTTAACCCAAAGAAATATTTTTTCGCATTAAGTGAAGGAAAACTTCTAGGATTCATAGTGTCAAAATCTGGTATTCACA
Source organism: Pinus tabuliformis (assembly GCA_031772625.1). Classification (NCBI taxonomy): domain Eukaryota; kingdom Viridiplantae; phylum Streptophyta; class Pinopsida; order Pinales; family Pinaceae; genus Pinus; species Pinus tabuliformis. The sequence goes on along the minus strand of CM062817.1, from coordinate 1,914,226,902 downwards.
TTGAAACTGACAGAATCAAAGAAATTTCTGAAATATCCATGCCTCATAACAAAAAAGCCATGCAATCTTTCCTTGGTCAAATCAATTTTGTGAAGAGATTTGTCCCAAATTTTTCACGTATTGTTTCTCCTTTGCAAAACATGATTAAAAAGAATTCAAATTTTAAATGGGGTCAAGATGAGCATGAAGCATTCAACCTGATCAAACAAGCTATCATTAAGGCTCCATCTTTAGCAACCCCAAATTTTTCAGAATATTTTATCTTATACACATTTGCCTCAGAGAAATCATATGCCACGATTCTAACTCAAGCAAATCAAGGGAAAGCGGAAGCTCCAATCGCATTTTTTAGCTTGAATTTACAAGGTGCTGAACTCAACTATTCAGACGTGGAGAAACAGGCATATGTTGTTTTCAAAGCGATCAAATATTTCAGACCTTTCTTACTTAAATCCCATACTAAGGTCATAGTACTGTTTCCAGCGGTAAGAAACCTTCTAATACAGAAGGATGTGGGTGAAAAAAGAGCAAATTGGATCACCGCTTTACAAGAATACGATCTTGAGATCAAACCAGCAAACATTGTAAGGGGTCAAGGCTTCTGCAAAATGTTGGCTGGAGCATCGCAAATTCCTGAGAATTCATCTGAAGAGGTACATACGTATGAGGTAAGCCTAAACGATGCAGAATCATTATATGCTGACACCATTTATTTTCTTAAGAACGGGTATGCTCCATCACACCTGGATCACACCAAGAAAAGAGCTCTGAGATTGAAAGCTAAACAATACCAGCTCATAAATGATGTTTTGTTTAAAAGGAATTATGATTTTGTGCTTCTTAGGTGTCTTGATAAAACTGAAGCCGAAAAGGTTTTGCAGGAACTCCACGATGGACCAGCGGGCGGACACTATGCTGGAGATGCTACCGCACATAAAATCTTACGTGCAGGATATTATTGGCCCATGTTGTTCAAAGACTCACACAGTTACGTGAGGAAATTCCAAGTATGCCAGACTGCTGCAGGGAAACAAAAGAAACCGTCCATGCCACTACAGTCGGTAAACATCGAGCAACCATTCAGTCAGTGGGGCTTGGACATAATAGGTGAGATCGTTCCTCACTCTTCTAAGCAGCATAGGTACATCCTCACAGAAACAGATTATTTTACTAAATGGGTAGAAGCAGTTCCTCTCAAGACAGCTAATTCTGAAAACATTATTGAATTCATAGATCAATTTATAATCACTAGGTTTGGATTGCCAACGGCCTTAATGTTTGATAATGCCTCATACTTTTCTGGAAATAAAATGAATGAGTTTGCACTTAAAAGAGGGTTCAAACTGAAATATTCGGCCAACTACTATCCGCAAGGTAATGGATTGGCTGAATCGACAAATAAAAACCTGATCAGGATTATTAAAAGAATAGTTGACCAGAACCAAAAGAATTGGCACAAAGCGTTGGTAAATGCTTTATGGGAAGATAGAATAACGGAGAAAGCTTCAACCGACACTTCTCCCTTTAATTTAGTTTATGGGAAAGAAGTGGTTCTTCCAACTCACTTAGTCATTCCCTCTTTGTCTTTAGTACAACACATTAATGAGGTATCTACTTCCTCCATACAACTAAGACAAATGGAAATAATTAAATTAGAAGAACAACGAAACAAGCTAAGAAAACCCATGCTCATCACCAAGCGCTGATAAAATCCTCTTTTGACTCAATCATAATGACCAGAAAGAATTTTCAGATGGGAGATTTAGTTTTGAAATGGGATAAGGCTCATGAAGAAAAGGGCAAACATACAAAATTTCAGAAAATGTGGCTTGGACCTTTTCAGATTGTAGAAGTCATAGCCCCATCAACGTTTGTGTTGCAGGATTTAGCAGGTAGAAGGGATTCTTTGCCTGTTAACGGACATATCCTTAAAATATATTTTCCATAGAAGATCACTCTTCTATTTTGTAGGATAGTTTTAGTTTTTATTTGTTTTTCTCTTTCTTATAAATAAAACCAGTTGTAGATGGTTACTAAAGGGGTTCATGAAAAAGACACCAATTCTCTATCAGATTTTGAGCTTTTTCGCTTGTACAAGTAGCAAAATTTTTCGAAAAATCTGATATTTATTATTGACAGGTAGAGTTAACTTTAGCCTAGACATGATACTGGTTTCAACTTCAAAAATTTGATGAAAGCAACCTTTGGTAAAAAATTGTTTTATATCAGCACAATGAAAGGTATCAATAATAAAATAAATATTCTCTATAAAACTGCTGTTTTCAAACTCTATTATTGTCGTCCAGAGCTTTCTTAAGGAAAAACAATGACTTCCTCCCTGCTAAAGGAAATCCCAGCATTCAGAGGAACAATCCGAGAAAAAACTGTATCTCAAAGAATAAGAGGTCTCATCACGAGCCGGCTTATCATGATCACAGATATTATAACTTGCTGACTTTGCCAATACTGTCCACCAAAACAGGGCAGCGACTCAAGATTGTTGCAATCAAAAGACAAGGGGTCTCATCACGAGCCAGCTTGTTCAGCAAAAGTGTAAATCAAGTGAATGACTGTGTCATAATTTGGCCACCAAACCAAGACATTGTTCTTTAGAGAATAAAAAAGGAAAAAGTGTCAAAAGGGGTTTTTCTCTGAAAAGTTGTAAATAGACTTAAGCAGGATAAAGGATCATTGTTGGGTAACAGGTAACCCTGTCGAGGCTATGGACGATTGGGGGCAGCAGAGGCTCTACCTACGACAAATGAGCATATTTTAAAAAGCCGGCACGCAGAGAGGACCTTATTTTATCTTTAAAAGACCAAGTAATGTCTGGTGTGAATACAAGAACTAAGCCTGAGGAAACAAGCAATTGGAATATGAAAAGGTTGAGACAAAATTTCATTGATAGGATAAGGCTTAATGTACTCTATCTGTCCATAACAAAATTTAGACGTATGAAATTTTTTCTGCTTCGGAAGTTAAAATTCAATAGAAAAGCAGAGATAACTAGTTCTTCACAATGAATCGCCATTGTTGTGGCCACCAACAACCCCCCACTTTGTTTGGTATTAGCAATAACACCAAGCAAATGGGGACCCTTAATAAAAATCCAAAAAAAACATTTTATCAAAATTTTTGTATTTTAACTCCCTAAAGTTGTATCGCATCGTGAGAAGAGAGTGAAACGTTTTCCTATGCGCACAATAAACTGCGAAGAAGCGATGCGAAATTCATCGCATCACATATATTATGAAGCACTCTTAAATGAAAAACTTAACGAATATTTGACGGCCAATATGTGACGTCGCATATCGCAACATCGCATAAGCAGCACGCAATGATTGGATGACTAAGCGCGATTTGTGATTCGCGATCTGCGATATTGCGATCTGCGATGTTGCGATCTGCGATGAATGCGATCATCAATTCCTGCGATGACACATCTTGACAACGCAATCCTCGATACTGCGATGCGAGTCGCAAATATCACCCATCGCAAAATTTCCTCGGCACAGTATTCAAGGAAAGCTGTCTGTAGACCAAATTGGGTGTGCGCCTTAAAAGAAATTAATAATTGTATGCCAAAGTATCCAAGAAGGATTGTGTTGTGTTTTTCGAAGAGTCAGTTCATTATGGGTGTCATGATTATGCATTCATTAGAGCTTAAAGCTTTCATGTCAATCTTTTCATCATTACTCTTTTCCTTTGCGTAAACTGTAAGACAGAAATTAACATAAAGCAATGTGCAGGAAACATCTAAGGAAAAGGGGAAAGCGTCAATGCTCGGAGAACCGAGAAGAGATGCCTTCACGAACGGATGCTGCATACAACATGACCACAGATTCCAGAGTATCACTCAACAGATACTGATGTCAATAGACCATCCAAAACTCAGAGTCAAAGGCACACAAAAGCAGCATGTTTACAAAAGATCCTGAAGCTTAGACTGGGTAAAGCAAAAAGAAAAGGGCGATAAAGAAGGAAAACGCACCAGAAAAGCCTGGAACAAAGAACGGGGGCAGTTTTCAATACAGAAAATTGTTCAGCGAGCAAAGTCCCTAATTTATTCAGTCATTCGCAAGGCCGGAAGCTGAAATAGCAAAATTAGAATCAGTTGAGAAGAATTTGGGTTATTACCAAGTATACACACAGTGAATACACCAAGCCAGAGGAATATTTTCGAAAATATCTTCTAGTTTGCCAGAAAGCGGTGCCAGCGCTTGTTATTTCTATTTTCGTAGCTCAAACAAAAGGAGAAGACGACCAACCAACTCTTCCCAGGCGAATGTTGCATGCTTACAGCACTAAGGAGCAAATACAGAAACGATTAGGAATTAGATTCAATTTTTAGAAATAATTTTGCTTTAGTAGAAGGGCGGTCATTTAAAACCGTGTCCTAAATTTATGTAATTAAGATTAATTAGTTAGCAGTATTTAAACCCTTCTTAGGCATTTGGAGAAGGGTCCAGAAATTTGTCAAGAAACTTGTCCTCAGAACATGCACTTTTGCACCCTCGGAGGGGGTTTTTGATGAATGGATGGATCAAGATTTATCAATGTTTGCATTTGATGTCTGCTACTGATGTTGCACTTTTGTACTCTTAGTAGATGTTAGAACAAGTAGAGATAAATCGTTGTTGCTTGAAGCTTATGAGCGGAACCAGTCATGAATGGTACTTTTATCTCTTGACCAATTTCTGCTTATATTCTTAAAGTGATATACAGTTTTCAGTTGTTTATATGTTAATGCATGAATTTGTGGGTTACCATTTGGCACTTCTGTACAGTGGAGTCATTTATTTGTGTTTAATATATGAATAACTTATTATGCGATATTTTGTTCACAACTGTTTTGCTTAACTTTTTATGCAGAGTGGTTTATCTTAATTGATTTCTATTCTTATGATAGCTGAATGATCCAGTTATTGTTCGAAATCTCTTTATATCACATAATAGAAGAAATACACCCCGGGTTAGCGTAGATTAGATGTGTTGTTTCTTATTAGATTACAATAGCATAGAGTTAGTTTAGAAGTTTGAATTAAATTAGCTTTAAGTACTCTTAGATCAACATCATCCAACTCTACACACACACACACCCCTAGATTGGGAAATTGGTCCCATTATCCCCAGTCGGACCCGCTATACCAAACGGATAAGGAGCTGCCAACCAAGGTCCGGACCGGGTGGGTATCCCCCTTGTTGTCGACCCGATTTTCGGGGCTTCAACACATTAGTACCCTACACGGAAGGGAAATAGTTGCTAAGGCTCGTTAATTTGGACGAGCTCGACTGCAAGTGGCTAAGATGAAATATGATCTTATGTTTAGCGAAATATGTAGGGATGCATCATTATTTCCAATATTTGCATGTATTTCTCATCCTTTGAACCATTCTAAAAACTGATCCATTTTTATTAGAAATCGTCTCCCTCTAATTAGGTCAGAGATTTGTAAATTAAGGAGGGATCTGGACTTTCTTTCACATAAGCTTCTCTTTCTCCATCTGGATCTGGTGAATAATATCTCCAATTTTCTTTGGGGAGTCATTGAAGGTGGATTGGAAACAAAGGCGCAACATAGGGAAGATATCTCGAAGAAAAAGGATTCTACCAAGTTCAATAAAATGACGAAGTCATCCCTTATCCATTTGGTGATCAGGTTTCCTCATCTCTAGCAACCAGAAGGATCAGTGATCAACATATTTCGGCCCTAAAAGCGTGGGTATCTAGAAACCAGGCTCAATCTCATAAACATTTAGTGCTATCCAATTTTGATTTTGTTTTGATTTTTTATCCCTTCGACCTCTCTGAGCCTTCAAATCTCCCTTCGGTTCTCTCTTTATTCTATGCCTCCTCATCTCATATTCAACTCCATGGCATTCTCTCCTCTTGATTTGATCGTGAATCTCGCCCATTGCATAGTCCATCCCTCCTTGAAGTTGATCTCTCTTTGAACATTATTAATCCCTCCTCACCTCTTCATCTTGCTACTCAGCAAGACCACATTTAATAGTCTTAAATTTCTCCACCTAATGGCATCTCCCAGCCCTCGTCTTCTCAACCTGGCTGTGTATCCTCGTTGTCTTAGACCGAATGCACCTCAGGCTGCGTCTCGCCTTCTCTTTCAAGTTTCTTCACCCTATCCTCTGTTCAAATGGCCGAGGAATCCCCCTGTGCAGCCTCTGTGTTCTCCCCCATACCTAAGTCCTCATCTAATTTCCGTGCCAATGTCCAACCCCCTCCCATCAATCCCAGCTCCGTCTTCTCCTTCTTCTCTTCACTCTAGAGGTTACCACCCTCGATTCATTGTCCGACTGCCTCCTCAACGCTTTCCTCCAATCCTGCTTTGACCTGTGCCTGATCCATTTCTTGTTTGACCCATTCCTATTCAAATAAAAAATTTCTTAACAAATTTACGTTTGATAATAATAATTATACCATTAATGTAGATACAAATATAACACCAAATAATAATAATAATAATCACCTTTTTAATAATACTGAAAAAACAACATCATTGTCTTTAATAATAATAATAATATTATTATTATTATTTAATAATAACAATAATAATAATATAAATATCTTTAATAATAATAATAATAGTGTTTTCTCCTCTCTTCCTTGTTATAAGAATGTCATTAACCTCTTGAGTTCTAATTTTGATCCCTCTGTTTTTAGTCTCCTTAATAAAGGGCTTAATTTTTCCCTTGCCCCTAAGAAGATCCTCATCGATGATATTATTTGTAACATCGAGTATGGTATTAGGGATCTTCCTTATATTACCAAGGAGGCAATAAGACAAGATTGTGCTATCGTTCTTAGGAAGGCTAAGCCTCCTAAAAGAAACCTTAGCATAGGTGAGTTTCTCACCCTTAAATCCCTGAGGGAGAACCCTAACATTGTCATTCTAAGAGCGGACAAAGGTGAGGCATTTTGGATAGATCTGACTATACCAACAAAATGATTGACCACCTATCTAATAGTGGTTGTTACATAAAGCTTAAAAATAATCCCTTGAATTTTGTTTCTAGGGATATAGCGGCAGCCATTAAGTCGGATCCATCTCTCAATCCTCTTTCCAAAAAGCTCCTTGAAAGCAATCTCGTCCCTCCTAGGATTTATGGCCTTCCTAAGATCCATAAATCTAGGGCCCCCCTAAGACCTATTGTTAACACAATAGGTGGGCCTACTTATCTTCTGGCTAAATTCTTAGCTCTTAAGCTTAAACCCCTAGTGGGTCGCAATGATTCCTTTGTTAAGGACTCTGCATCCTTCGTTAAAGAATGGAGTGATGTAAGGTTAGACCCTAGGGATCTGCTTGTTAGTTTTGATGTCGTCTCCTTATATACCAAAATTCCCATCCAAGAGGCCATTGATGTCATAAGTCAGATCACTGACCAAGACACTGCAAAATTGGTTGGCCTCTGCCTCACCTTGACTTTTTTCAGTTTCCAAGGTGAATTCTATGAGAAAACCTGCGGGGTTGCGATGGGTTCACCTCTTTCCCCTATTGTCTCTAACTTATTTATGGAAGATTTTGAGACCAGGGCCTTAGCCTCAGCTCAATTTCGCCCAAAGAAATGGAAGAGGTTTGTTGATGACACTTGCGTCGTCTGGCCCCATGGCCGTGAGAAATTAGACCTATTTCTGAACCACCTTAATTCCCAATCTGAATCTATCAAGTTCACGATGGAAGTTGAGGTGGATGGGTGCCTTCCTTTCCTTGACATTCTCCTCTCTAGAATGGATGATGGTTTCGTTTCTCACCAAGTTTTTCGCAAAAAAACTCACACGGAACAATATCTTCATGCTAGTTCTCATCATTTTCTTGCTTAGAAATTTGGTGTTCTCAACACCCTTGCTACCCATGCTCTGAGAATCTCTAATGAAAACCACCTGGAGTAGGAGAAATCTCATCTCCTTGAAGTTTTCAAAAATAATGGATATAGCAGAACTCAGAGCCTCAAGGCCTTTCAAAAATCTTGTAAAGGTCCAAGAGTTAAAACTGCTCATTTTGATTCTATCCCCAAGGTTCATCTCTCGTTTATTCAAGGGACCACTGATAGGATTGCCCATATCCTTCGGAGGAATAATGTTTCATCTTCGTTCAAACCTCTTAGAACCATTAGAAATTCTCTTGGTTCGGTTAAGGACCCTATAGACCCAAAGGACATGAAAGGTGTTTACTTGGTTCCATGTTCTTGCGGTATTCCATATATTGGAGAAACAGGTCGATCAATTAACTAGAGGATCCATGAGCACACTGCAGACATAAGGCACAATCGTTCCCGCTCATCGGCCTTCACTGAGCATGCAGAGAAATCCAAGCTCCATGTTTGTATTGAGGATTCCAACGTCATTGCTAGAGTTGATCATTTCCACCATAGGAAGCTTCGAGAGGCTATCAAAATTGAGAGGCATGATAGAAATATCAATAGAGATGATGCCTGGAAGTTGAGCAAGAGATGGATTCCAACCCTCGTTTCCTATGATTCTCTTGTCTCTTCCCCCTTTCTTTCTTTTTATTTTTTCTTTCTTCTCCCCTATTTTTGGGTTATCTTCGTTTTAATTATTTCTCTTGCTTCTTAGTACTTTTTATTTTTCTATCTTATATTATCCCCTTTTTTCTTTGGTTTTAAGTCATATTTATTGACCCCCCTTTTGATAAATTATGTGCTCCTTTTATTTTTTTTTATCTAAAATTTATTTATTTATTTATTTTTATTTTATTTTTATAGTATTTAACAACTCCTAACATAGGTTTTTATAACTTAACCCTCTTATTAATTTATGGAGTATTCTTAATTTTAGTTTATAATATCAATCTCCCTTATAGAATATTTTGACACTTACGCTTAACCTCTTTATACCCTTTTCATTTTAATTTTAATTATATAACTATAATTTATTATGATTTAATATTATATCCTAACAATTATTTTTATTTAAATCTTATTCTTATTCCCCTTATTAATTTTCCTAACTATATTATTATTATTTATACTCCTATAACCAATTTTATAGCTATATTTATAATATTTTATTAAATTTACAACTAATAAACGTTAAATAATTCCTTTCTAGTATTTTTAGTTACCTAATCTCCAACGCCTAGTTCTCAATGACTAGTTTTTACCTTGGAAAATGATGCATCCTTACTATTTGTTCATGAAGATTGTATGATTTTTTCCACCTTGTCCTTAGGATGAACCACATTAGTTGGTTCGAAATGTCAATCAAATCTGAAAATATGATTAATCTAAAGGAAAGATTTAACGAATAAAAAATTATATGACATAAATTTTATTTTATTTATTTTTTATATTTTCAATTTTAACTAAAATTTGACATCCCTGTAAGTGTAAATTAATAACATATATTTTTATCTTTTAATTTAACATATATTTTTATCTTTTAAATTGGCAAAAAATATATATAGTTTCAAAACATCTTAATCATCTCATTGCGAGCAAAACACTTTTGAGTGGGACAATAATAAGTTACGGGGTTAAAATTTGATGTTGTTTTCATTGAAAAAAATATGCGATATTTTAATTATTTAATTTAATTTGTGTTTATGCTTATTAATATTTTAGTAATTGAATTTAGATTTTTATGATATAAAGTAAGAATTTTAAATTAAAAAATGTTTAAACCCACCATATTATTAATATAGAAGAGTAGTTTAGATTATTTAGAAACAAAACCATCCATATATCTATTAATGAAATTATAAATCATATATTTTATTATGATATATTAAAATTTATTAAAATTCGTTAATATTAACTATTATTAATAAAACTATATTAATAATATTTAAAATCATTGAATTTATATTTACATTAAATATAATAATTTCATGAAATTTAAAATCACAAATTTTGTTAACCCCAAAAATTCAAAATAACATGATATAATATAAAATAATATTTCACATTGTAATCTAAATAAAACAAGAAGGGTTGTAGGTAGCAAGTCCCTACCACCAGATCTATTGCGTAGATGTAGTGATTGCATTGCTAGCATAAAGTGACTTAAGAAGCTAAACTAAAATTTGTCGAATCACTTATATGTGTTGAGAAAAGTAGAGTCCACTCAATCTCTTGTAAGAGGGTGCCCAACTGCATCTTAGTGCAAACTAATTAGAAGTATAGATTAGAATTTGGGTTCAACTCAATGCGACAGTGAAATAAATAGATTAGGTTAAGCAAGTCGGGCACTAAGTAGCAGGAAGAACATAAATTTCAAAGTTTCGGGCACCAAGTGGTGGGCAGAACATAAATTACAAGTTGAACCTCAGAACTAAAGCATTGTTTCCTTACATTATAAATGTTAGATTCAACAACGTAGATATGATATAAATTATCAATAGTGGGACTCGTTTTAGATTTGGTGGATTGAGAAAAATAGCCCCTAATTTCAGCAAAGGTATTTTATTAGCGGGCTCAATTTTCTTAACTCGAAGCATCTCGCCCTTTCAATGTGAGAGAATTTATTGCATTTAGTACACTTGGTTGTTGGAAAAGCTCTAGTTAAACATAGACATCACATGCCTCAAGTGGGTTGTTGCTAGCATCATTGGCTTGATTTTTTCTTGAATACATGATTAGAACAAAACTCTACACTAACTTTCAGGAATACCAGGCAATATGGGTAATTGTGACCTTCCAGGGTGCTAGCTTTCTTTACTTGAGGTATAATTGTCTTCCTTTCATGGATTAAGTTATCCAACCTTTTGATAGTGAGTTTGTTGGTAGAGTTATGTATATATTCTATAAGTTGTGTCTTTAAGTGAAACACAACTTTCTCTCTTTTTTTCTTTCTTCTTCTTTAGAACCGGTGCTAGGTGCCTTTTCTTTATGCCTCAATTAGTATGGGCGAGGTCTTGATGATGAGCGGTGTATGGTTTGGTGGATTAGTTGGGTTTACAATGCACATTTGTGACTTGGTTCTTACCTTGTTGACGTCCATTTTTCTCTTTCAATTGATTCCTCTGTCAAGATGTAATGAAAATTTTGCCTATATGCACATCACATAACTCTGATCTATAATGAGTAGATAATATTTTTTAATTCAATTGAAGGGTCGGCATGGGCAATCACCCATTCTTAAGATCTATTTTCCACAGAGCCGGCAACAATGTCCCCGAATGAGGCATGATGCATTACTAGAAGGGCCACTGTAGTGTCATTCAGTGCAAGGATGCTCTGGTCCTCCTCAACTAAAATAACTTGTACTACCCTGTACGTAATTTCTAAGGGGGAAAGTACTTTTTTTTATGGTCATTATGAGGTATTGGATCTTGGAAACATTTTTCTTCTTGTCTCTCCACAGATTTTGTAATTTATCAACTCGAAGCACCATTTCAGGTAGAATCACTAGAAACACCAGTATAAATATGCTTTACCCATTAAACATGCCACCTAATGCATGTTTCTACTTTAATAGTAATGTTGATATTTTCATTTTGGCGTGGCATTGTGAATTTTAAAGTTGTTAATAAGAATGTTTTTTTTCACAACTTGAAGTAGAACTTGAAAACTTAAAATCATTTGTTTGCATGTCTTGGTTACTTATTTTTATACAATGAGTACATAAGAAATGTGTGAATTCCTTCAAGTAGAGGATACAATTAAGAACTATGAACATGGTAGCTCTACAGAATGGTTAGTCTCTCACTCCCTCTCTTTTATTTTTTCCTTTCCACAGTACCTATGTGCATTTAATTTAGGCACCTCATACATGATAATTATTGCATGCCATAACTATAAGTGGTTTTTAGAAATTTATACTCTCTCTAGAGAACACGAGAAAGGAATTTTATTATATATTAAATTAATGCCACAACTCCTTGGCCATACCCATAAGGCTACTCGACTGGCTACAGGCATGGTAGCTTGTGTAGTTATCCTGACTAGACTTAATTTTAAGTATTGTTGCCACTAGCGTATGTTAGTGATGAGTTTCTACTGTTCATGCAGCTTTTGAAAATTCCAAGATGATACACTAAAAAAATATTTGAGGCCGCATATAGGTCTTCACCCAAAGATGAAGTACATATTTTCCATAGTTATGGAACTCAAGAAAATATTAAAAATATAACTGATGTCAAAAAAATGGAAAATTTAGTACTGTTTTTTTGAACTTGCATGAGAGTGTCTCTTGTTCCTTGTAGTTGTTGCTTACTTATCATTTTCTCAGCCACTCTTCCTACCATTGTTCTTTTCTCTATCATCTTGTTCCTACTGCGAATTGTTGTCCGTAGATAGCATGGAGTTCCCACATCTACAAGTAGAAGGAAATTTAGCTACAGAAACAACAGTACTTCGATCTTCTCTTGAAAAATTGTCAGTTGACAAATCCTTTTGTATGATTAACCAAGTAAAAAAAGCAATCTTATGTTTATCTTTGACGAAATTTCAAATTTCATGTGCCACTCACAAAATATATAAGACCCTTGAGCTTCCCAGTTTTTGCTTATTGTGGCATACTTACCATTTCGCTCTTTTCATTGTGTTTTTAAATGACAGGTTAGAAAATTTGGACCAACAATATGAGAGCTTTTGAGTTTTTGCGACTGTAACTTATAACCACAGGCACAATTTTGAGATTTTGAGCATCGTAGCAAACATTTTCTTGCGAAATCTGCCAATATCAAAATCTTCAAAAATTGAATGAAGTTGAGCTCCTGACAAGCTGCAATATAGCATTTGGCCTACGATATAGGTTTTGGTGGTAATGACAAGTGGAGTATGGCCATGCAACATGTTTATGAAGTGTTTAAACATGTGTGACCCATGTGTAAACCCTTGGCAACCTTGTAAACATAAAAGTTGTGCTCTTAATTGGTAAACATAAAATATTTGTAAGCTAATATCAACGTTAGTTAATTGAAACCAAAATTATATGTATCAATTTACATTTATCTTAAGTTTTTGTATATCTTGGTTTGAATAAGACATCCAAGTTGAGTATTGGTTAAAATAATGATTAGAGATGAAAAATGGTTTTATAAAATATAAATAGAAAGTATTAAGTTAAATTAAATTGATTAAATTTAATTTGTGTGTAAAAGAAATAAAAAACCAAAAACCAATTACAATAATCCCTGCAACCCCAAAGTATCAAAGACTAATAACAATAGTTACTATCAACAACAATTTAAGATATATATTGATGAGCTCAAAAATATTACTTCAAAAAGCTTACAATTCGTTTCAATATTATCTCTGACATCTCGATTATTTTCTTCTTACCCTTATCTCAGAATCTGCCTATTCCATTCAACATCTTTATTGAGAAACAATCCACAAATAATAAAATTATCCAAAAAAAAATATTAAAATAAAAATATCTATGACTTGGTTTTCACTTTAGAAAATTCAAAGGAAAATTGATAGGGATGTTCTTCATGTTATAAAGTTAATTTAGGTAAAATTTAATTTTATCCACTTACAAATGTAAATTTTATGGTAAGGAATTGACAACAAGAACTTGGAAATTAGAACTACACCACTGCATTCTTGCAGAGTGTTAAGATGACCATCATACAAATGGATAATTCTTTCCTATTAACATTGAAATTGGCCCCGATAGATTTAACTTCAAAATTCTACCAAGATATTAAACTCAATAAGATAAATTATTCTTGAATATTTGGTATATTCCATGGATGGACTGTGGCTTTCAATCGCCTAAGTAGCCTGATCGCATCAAACTTTCAAACGAATGGTCCGACAGGTCACCAGCAATTGGATTTATCACTCGGTTAGTTAACTTTGAAACGAATTCATTGAGACAGATGACGTTGTCTGGTTAGTTGTTTGGTATGTGAATTTTGGCGTGATGATAATATAAAACAACGCTTCGGGTGCTTCCAGTATGAATATTAATGCTTGATATGTGCATCTTTGACCTCTTTATTACATACGTCCATGAAAATGTTTATCACTGGCAGGCTGGCAGAAGATGCCTCTGTGATCCTTCTGAACTTATGATTCTCTAAAATAAACTAAGTAGAGATTTTGGTAATATTCCAATAGAGGTAAGAGGATTTTGGAATATTCTCTAAATTAATTAGGAAAAAGATAATGTCACAAAGTGACATTAGAGTATGCTTATAACAAAGGAATGTAATAAGATGATGAAAATAATAGTTTTTTTTAAATAATAGTTTTGATTATTTAATTATAATTTTATTTAATTTTATAATATTTAATATCTATATTTAAATTATATAGAAAAAGTATATAGTGGTAGGTATCACTTTTAATTTTCTTTCTACCTTTGTTCAAAGGATAATAACTATAGTGGTAGTTAGAGCGTTTAATTCTTTTATTCGGGTTCTATTCTCAAAAGACATATTTGCTTATGTGACAAAAATTTGAACAAGTTGAAATTTGTGATGAGCAATTCTTATAAGCTTTGAGCAGCATAAAAATTTGAATAACTTGGTATTGAGGTGAATAGTGGTAGTTGTTGTAATTCATTGTTTCCAAAAATAGTGATTTGACATTACTGATTCACCAAATATAGTGAAATATATATATTCAAATTATAAATTTGATAAATATTTATAAAATATAGACATTATTTTTAAAATATAAAACTTGAAAAAGATTTCACGCTTTTAGAGATTTGATTCTTTTATAGATATGAGGTTTCATGAGTTTAAAATAATTAAAAAAGATGTAATACAATAAGATAAACTTTACTTTTTGTTTGTTTGTCAAGTTGATTGTGTCCTCTAGACATGACTATGGGCTTAACCTTTGGTTTGAGAAACCGCGACCCATGGGTATTTAGGCATCTAAGTTGTCAAATCACTCAGGGATTGCACCCAACCTGGTGTTATGGCAAACAAATCACTCTTGTGGACAAGAACGACTAAAAGACAACTCTAGAAACAAACAGAGAAATAGCTGCTACTTTTCCTTAATCTATAATTGAAACATGATATATGAAATGTCCAAGATTCTCTTACCTCTATACAAAATGCTTGTGGATGTCCTTTCGATGCCTTCAAAAGAATATTTGCATAAACATAAACAAACACAGAATAAAAGTATAATGCAAATAAAGAGTCAAACACGAAGTGAATGGAAATTGCAACATATCATATATCATAATGTTGATCCAGTATTTAGATATAAACTATGCAAAAGATCAAGGAGTTTTGCAAAAAGCATCATAACAAGTGCAAATAGCAAAGAAACATTTTCTTGTATTAATCTTGAACAAGAAGGAGTGGACAATGTTAGCCTCGATGATGTAAGCCTCCTCCCAATGGTCTCCAATCCTCCCCTTAGGTGACAAGATTCCATCCCTAATCTGACAACATAAGTCTACATTCAGAAGTCCTCATTTACCCTTTGGTGTGTGTTGAATTTATAGGCCAAAAGGAAGAGGTTGAGATCCTCTTTTCAAGGGATGAGATCCATAAAGAGAGGGATTAAGGTTCCACAAACATATGGATTTTTCTCTATGAATAGAGGGATGAGGCCCAAGTATGTAGGGGCTCGAGGCCTTCGGTGGGGAAATATTCCTCCAACAAAATTTCTAGAAATCACTTTTTATTTTTACCCACGTCAAGTGATTTGCGCAATTTTTAGTGGAAGATAGAGTGCAGCATTGCGCAAGCTACAATGGTAAAAATTGTGCTTGCACAAGTAATTTCTAGGGAAACTGTGCAAGTGCTTAAAAATAGGCTTTTCAGCAATGTAATCCAGGATTCTTGCTGCCTTTGGGATTGTTTTGATTCCAACATTATAGGGGAATATTTGGAACACTTCATCGGATAGCGAGAAATCTGAATTAATAGTCATTTACCTAATGGTAACAAAATGATGTGTAAAAGCCACACTAGCACTTAACATAGCTAAAAAGTTTCCATAAATTTTAAACTCATCACCTTCACATCATAAATGACTTAACAATACAATCTATTTTACACCATATAAATGAAGTATAAACTTTATATATGAAAAATTATATATAATAAAATCCAACATTACTATCAATTATATTATCGTTATTAAATATAATTATAATTAATTTTCAATTCAATTATATTTATTTATCAACCTAATGTAGTTTTTAAATTTTATAATATTAAATGTTAACACGGTTTTTTAATTAAATTTTATATTGCCTTGTGAAATGAGACCAACTTAAAGATTCAAATTACTTATAGGTATTTTTTATATACATGCCTTTGAACATTAAAGGATAAAAGGATTTAAATTATTCAATCCTGCATCAAAGTATAGACTTTGAAAACAATGTTACCATTTAGCTTATGAACATTTACCTAATAAAGGATAAGAGGATTTAAAGCATTCAATCCTGCATCGAAGTATAGACTTTGAAAACAATGTTACCATTTAGATTATGAACATTTACCTATGTGATAGTAAGTTATAATGAGAAAATACACCATTCAAACATTTTGGATAAGATTTAGTCATTGATTTAACCCTGGTTTTGGAGAAGTCAATATATATAATTTTTTATATGAATATTTTTTATTTACTATGTATGATTAAAGTAATTATTATAATTTTATTTATAAGAAATTAAATTTGGAGAGAAAATAACAATTATTTTATTTGATTACATGAGATAATTTTAATTATTATTAAATATTTTTATTTACATAAAAAAATATATTTAAATTTAAATAATTTGTAAATGTTAATAGAAATTATAATACTTATTTCATAATACATTTTACATTGCGATTATGACATATTACATGTTTATATGACATTTATATAATTAATTAATTTAATTAAAAACAATTTAAAAACTCATAACAATTTTTAAAATAATTTTCAATCTTTAATTTACAAATATTATTAAAAATATTTTAAAATATTTTATAAATATGAAATTTGTACAAAGATCTAATAATTATTACTAATTAATTAAAATCCTAAAATCATATTCCAAAATAAACACACTTATTAACATAATTATTATTTATAATTTATATATAAATATATTTATTTAATTTCATTATTCAATAAATTTTAGATTATCAAAGTGCAATAATAATTTATAAAATCATCATTTATTAAAAAAATCTACACGATTATTGATAATTAAGAATTAATCATAACAAATAATGACCCACGACCTAAAAACATCTGGCATGAGCAAAAAACTACCTTTAGCATGAGCCAAAAACTACCTCTTACTGACCACCAACTGCCTAATTTCAAGTGATATGATTTCCCATAAATAAAAATGACGATTCAACTTATATTTCCCCTACATTTACTCATAACAATCCATGATCGCTGTTCACATTACTCGTATAAAAACTAAACAAAACTAAATATGATTTCCCACTGTAGCAAATTCACAACTTCACAATATCCAATCCCACCACTCATCTCATTTTTGAGCATTCAGTACTTTTAAAATTCAAGTAGAAAAACTTAAAAAAGCATAATAAAAATCTGTCTCCACAGCTCAAATTCACGTGGAAATGTAACGACAACCGTAGCTTTTCATCGTTTAAGTGCCCTCGACGTGCTTACAGACAAACGGAGTCAAAGTCGGCCAGACGAGTACTGTTCTGGCTTTTCGTCTCTCGAAGCGATTTGGCCTTTGGTCGACAAAATTCCAGGTGGCCGTGTCAGAATGGACATGTTCTTCACGAGAATTTCTGTTGTCATCATGACAATGGACGCACAGTGATAAGACAATTATACAAGGTTGATGGATCTCATTTCTGTGGACAATAGGTGCTGTGCAGAAAGTAGACGGCTGGTGTTCACATTTTCATGGCAGCATGCCTGGTTCCTTAATTGGCCCCACTGCAAAACCCATTCCGGAGGGTCAGCTTAAACCTTTCTGGGATTTTTTTCTCCTGTCCTATAAATTGCATTGAGTCCTTCACGAGAAATTGCAACTTGTGAACTATTGAAAATACAATTTTGCAATTATAGGATTGGGTTGATCAATCATGGCCGCCTCCATGTTTTCTCTCCTACTGATTGCACTCCTCTGCAATTTTCCGCTTGAGCCAACCCTTGCTCAAGACTTCTGCGTAGCAGACTTGTTGTCGGAGGTAACTCCCAGTGGTTACCCTTGCAAGGCGCCTTCGTCTGTAAATTCAGATAGTTTTTTCTACACCGGATTGGAAAAGGCCGGGAACGTGAGCAACAACATCGGTGCTGCTGTAACTCCCGCCTTCACTACGCAGTTTCCTGCAGTGAACGGCCTTGGTGTGTCAATCGCGAGACTCGACCTTGGGCCCGGCGGTGTTATTCCACTGCACATCCATCCAGCAGGCTCTGAGGTTCTGCTGGTTGTTGACGGCGTGATAGATGCGGGATTCATATCCTCAAGCAATACTGTATACAGAAAAACGTTGAATGTAGGAGACATCATGGTGTTCCCCAGAGGTTTACTTCATTACCAGATCAATTCGGGGAAATACAAAGCCATTGCATTTGCTTCCTTCAGCAGCCCTCTTCCTGGATTGCAAATTGTTCCCCTTTCTCTCTTTGCCAGCAATCTTCCATCTGCTGTCATTGAGAAGACTACGTTTCTTTCAGATTCTGAGGTCAAGCGCCTTAAGGCTTTCCTGGGAGGCAGCGGTTAGGTAACTAAATGCTACGTAGTGTCTCCAGTTATCTGGTGTTGTGGTTAGATTTAGGAGTGTTTTCGTCTTTTGATTCCATTTCACCTGTAATAGTGTAATAATGTATTGTATTCTATACAGTACATTTGTAATAATGTAATGTATTCCAGTAAGTTGTCTGCCGAATCAAGTCAAAAACTATTGTTGAAACCCTAATCTGTACTGAGAGTTTAATATTGATTTTATATATAATAATGCTGTAGTTTCTCTCTACATTTCGACAGGTGATTGGCACTATCTTCCTCTGACATAATTGATGATATTAACTGCTCAGAGATATATATAGCGATGCATGAGCTAGTAATTTACTTGTATAATCATGGTTTCACGGTTCTGGTTGATCTGAATGCTAAAACGAAATACTGGGGATTTCAATTCTCCGCTTTGTGGGTAAAAACAATCCCCGTTGTGTGTTTTCTAGTTATGAATTTCAGATTAAAGTGGCTGTTATTGTTATGAATTTCAGATTAGAGTGACTGTTAATATAGTGAATCACTTCGTATTGTGGGATTTTTCTTTCTCCGGTTGAAGATGACGACCACTGCCAAGAGATATGAACTGTCCGGCACTCATTATGAAACATAAAATATTAAAATCTCCAGTACTCATCCGAAAACAGTACCTTATTTCATAGAAATGGGCGCTGTCTGACGGAGAATCTCCCTTCTTTAACCGTGTACAGGCACTAAAGAACGCCTTACACTGGTTCCTCTTTTTATTGGCTTTATGTTCTGTTCGATCGATATATTATCATTCGTCAGGTTTGCATTTGACTGTGATCAGCAATGGTGGTGTGGTTTCCTAGGTTACCCATGGTATGATATTTTCTTCTGTGATGTAATAATTTTGTTAAGAAACCTGAAAGAAATGGAGTACGTATAAGTGGATTTTTTAGAAAATATTTTATCAGATTTTTGAAGAATGTTATAATTTTGTTGGGAATGGAAAACTAGATTATATATATACATATGGTTGGAATGAAAGTATGAAATTTTATAGATGTTTTTATATTCTGTGGATGGTATATTAGATTTGGAATGAGAAAAGAGGATAATAATTATTTCACTTAACTATTTAAATTAAATTATATTAAATTAATATATGTTAAATTATTATTTTAATAATTATATGAATTTAACTAAAAACTAATTTTAATATTTAAAATTATTAATATTAAAATTATTAATTATTTTTGATTGAGATGGTTTTAAAGTTTGTATATATAATATAAATAATGTAGAAATAAAATTTATTCTCTTAAAATAATATGGTGATAGTTTGTTTTGTTAATATTTTTATGATGATGATGATGATGGTGGTTAATGTCTGCTCAGACCAAATAATGGTCTATCGGATCTAAAGAAACAAATTATCTATTTTGATTTAAGATTTTATTCCTATGCTCAAAAAGCTTGGAGAGAAGCCTCCCGACCATCCATGGCGTTTTAGGAACTGCCCAACTACCTGTTTCACTATGGAGCTCATGAGAATTCGTTCTAATATTTGCTATATTAATTTTCTTCTTTGAGCTAGTTAAAATAGAGAGATACTTTTGATCTTCTAGGGTGGGGTTGATGACCTTCTTATAATAACTTAATTTTCTTTTAGCCGCTAAGTCTTTCTCACACCACATTTTTTCTTGGAACTTAGAAGTAACAATATCTTTAATGTTATTTATGTTTTGCAATGCATCATTTTCGTTGATCTCCCAATAGTTTAACCAGGCCCTTGTGTCTTTATGCCACCCTCGATTGAGCCTTAGGTGGTTTTGGCTAGAATTTAAAGCTAGCTTAGGAAGTCTATGGTCATTTATGTTACTGATTTTGTGCTTGTACAACAGAAACCTAAGCATAGCTAGGCTCTCAATAGGGGAAAGACTTGCTTCTATAAGGAGAATAGGATAGGGTGTATTACTTTTAATTTTCAAGTTATAAGTTATAAAATGCTTCTGGATTTGCTCAATCTTTCTCCATGATTCTCTGGAGATGGTGCAACCCCAAACCTCACAGCCATATAAGATAACAGGAGTGACTAAAGTTTCAAAGAGGAACTTCTTTTTATCCCACATTACAAGGTTTGCAATTTTACAATTATTTTCAAGACCATAGTAAGCTTTCCACTCCCCATTAATCCTTTTCTCAATGCTATGGTTCCAGTTGAGCTTGTGATGAATATCAATTCCTAGGTACTTGTAAGAATACACTTCCTCCAAGTTATTATTAGCGTAAGTGTCCTTCTTGGATTTATATTTTATTTTTAGAATTTAAAATATATTTGATTTAAATAGTATTTAAAAAAACCATTATCACATATTTGTTTTGTATTTTAACTTAAAGTGAAGAGGATTTTTTGATTTTTGTTTTATATTTTTAATTGATGGCTTATATTGATTTTGAAGGGAATATGCTCAGCATATGCTTAGGCTTAATGCTTATTAATGACTGTAGTGTGTTACAAAGTTTGTTAGGTTGTACTGACTTTTCATAAATTTAAAAAAATAGATTTGTGTCATGTGCTCCATGCCCACCAATTTCTTCGGGATTTGAGATTATTCCAATTCTAATAAGTTCATATTCTAATTAGATGAGGAAATTAATATATAAACAAATTTTATTTAGCAAAATGGTCAATTTTACAATAAAACGTGTACTTTTTTTTTCTCAAGTTAAAAACTTTTTTATACATGGATACATTGATAAGGCATTCTTTATGTTGCAATAATTAATTTTGTTACAGTATTTTTTTAGTATATTTATAAAGCTTTTAGCTATATCAACAACATTAATATTTTTAATACAATTTTACTAATTTTAATAATGCCTTATATTAATATAAAGATTGCAATTTATTTTTTTTTCTAAAATATTATGTTATATTACTTATTAAATTATCTCTCTATAAATATTTATAATTATTTTCATATTTTTAAAATCTATCTTAAACCCTCGTAGCACTATTTTTAACTAAAAGTCATTCTGTTCTCTAAACAAAAATTGAAATATATATTTTTCATAACTTTCTCCTTACTCTTTTTATTTATACCACACATAATAATTCCAACATATTTAGACTTACACTCTTGACATCCACATCAATTGAACTTTTAGTCAAACCTGCTGGATTGACTATGAAAAGCGACGACGAATTACTTAAAAATAATTATTTGATTACTATAGAATCATTAATGATCTAGGAATTGATGTGTTGACTAGAAAAGAATTTTTCTATTAGGTAACCGGAATCCGGCTTCGTAGAATGTGATGAAATGGTTCGTTAAACCAAAACATATAGCTTGTGTAACAAAGTTAACAGTTGTTGTATTTACTATGGAATGAGTGTTGACTAGAAAAGCAGAGTCTAATGAGTTGGAGAAGTTGCGTTGGAAGTTATGGAAATTTTAGTATATTTAAAAAAAATTGGTTGGAAGTTATGGAAATTTTGGTTATATTTAAAAAAAAATTAGTCAGGATTTTGTAAATTCAATTTATAGTTCTTAAACTTTAAAATTTTAGGTGTCTTCGATTTTTTTGATGGTGTTGAATCTATTTCCACCATCAAAAACACTATTCAAACACTGAGAAATTTTTTGACCCAGATTTCAACCACTTTAAACCATCCAAACAATTCCTCTCCTTGTTAGAGGACTCCTTTGTCTAACCTGAATCCGGCTTCGTCGAATGTGATGAAATGGTTCGTTAAACCAAAACATATAGCTTGTGTAACAAAGTTAACGGTTGTTGTATTTACTATGGAATCATTAATGATCTAGGAATAGATGTGTTCGCAACAAAAGCATTTTTCTATTAAACAACTAGAATCCTGCGTCGTGCAATGTGATGAAATGGTTCGTTAAGCCAAAACATATAACGTGCATGTATGTAAGTTGAAAATTAAACCTTTAAACTCCTTCCTTAGTAAACCCTATTTATATCGTGATTAAAAGGTATAAGCATAAGGTTCACCTTGGCCATGCCCAACGTCCTCTTTATAATAAAAGAACTTAACCAAAAGTTGAGCAATGCACAAACCCAAGATGTATATGTTACTCGAGGGCTAGGAAGTGTTTACTTAAACCATCTTAATTATTTATAAGGAAATTAATTCTTCAAGGTCAAGCATAAAAGAAATAAGTTTAAACTAGTATAAAAGAACATTAAGGACCAACTTTAACAAGATTGGGCATTGAATACCTCCACCACGAGGGCATTGATCATGTATGATTAGGCTTTCTCATCATTATAATAATGAGTATTTTTATTATTCAATAGGAGAAAAGTTAATTATTGGTTTTGCTCCATATTTGTTGGATATTTAAATTTATGATGGGAAGAAGTTTGGTTGATTATAATGCAAATAATGGTAAGTTTAAAAAATTAAACAAATTTTACTAATTGTTTTGTTGAAAAATTAAGTATAAAATTTTAATTGCAAGTATATAAAAAGGGAGAAAAGATATTAAGCCAATGCTACCATAATCATAAAAAGGGATGAACACTCAACTAGCACTAGGTAGAATAAGAACATAATAGTAATCTTAAAAATTACATAAACAAACAACGCACTACACGAGTTTGGGATAGTACAATATCCCAGAACAAAGAAGAGACAAAGGACTCTAATGAGGCATAATAATAAAATGAGAAAGAAAAGGTTGAGGGAACATACTTAGGAAATTGAATGCAGAAACATATCAAGTTTAAAAATATAAGTAAATTGATAATGTTCATTTAATTTATGATTAGTCTTTTTAAGGTCAATGTAGATTCATTTTAACTCCTAACTTATCACAAGTCGAGAGGGGTCAAATTTTTGTAGGTGCAAACTCGTTTCAATTTTTACCTTCAAAATGGTTTTCATCTAGTTGGATTCATAACTATGATAATCTACCCTATTGATAACTATATAATATATTGTTGTTATTTCCATTATGCAATAAAGATTTTGAATTCATAAAAGGAATTGCATCTTTTGTCTTTATGCATACTCAATTAGCCATTTAGTTAAACCTATGGTCTTAATTTATTTCCAATATATTTGGATATAACAAAACTTGTGTAGGAAGAAGCAAGGTTACATCTTGGAAGCCCTCATGATGAGAAATACAAAAGCAGGTTTCTATTAAGGAAATGGTGTTTTCTCAGTGAGAAACAAGGAATTTGTAAGTTGATCCCATAAGTGCTTGTGCAAAAATTTGCAAAACTTACACATGAATTTTGAGCATCGCCAATCATGCTAATTTTGTGTGTCAATGACTAAGAGACAATCACATAAAATTTGCAACCAATCCTCATTTTTGTAATTCAAATCACCTCACAAATGATCAATGGACTTCTCATCTAATATTTATCACTACATATCTAAATAATCCTCATATGTAATACATGTTCAATAGTCTTCATATATCTACAAAAGTTGAACACCTTAACACAATCACTCACACAAGTATATCAAATTTTTTTGCATTAATGTATTATATGGTTAAAACCCTCTAAGAGGGAATAGTCAATGGCCATTCAACGTGGTCATTTGAGGCAATATAATAATGCCAAAGATAAAATATTTTTGTTAGGTCCCTACACTAGTAGTATTCAAATCTTTCATGGCTTTCTTCCAATATGCTTTCATACCATTGATATTAGCTTCCATGGCATAGATAAAACTATTTATCTTTTGCTTCTCTAGAATATCATTTACCCTTATATTCAATTTTTGAAAGCCCTCAATGTGCTCTTCCATTGAACCCTTTTGTTTGAGATTTATCAATTGGCTAAAGAAGGTGTTGCTCTTGGTATCCTCATAATGTGCTATCATTTCCTCTATGAAAATTGACCACGTGACAAGTGGTTTACGAGAACAAAGCCCTTTATACCATAAAAATTGATTCAGTTCCAAATAATTAGGTGCAATACCTACCTTTTGTAACAGTGGCACACCATGTAGATCACAATATTTCTCCATCTATAGTATCCAATTTATCGGATCCTTGCCATCAAACTTCCTCATCTCATTTTTTCTTGATTTTAGGAGCTCGATCTTGAAACGACTGTAACTCTATAATTTTGGATCTTTTTGAAATTTCGGCCTGTAATAGACCTCTTAGTCCTCTTTCTAACTCCACAAGTTTGATCGTAATTGGATTACGAAAGAAAGATTTATTCTCAATCTCCCGCAATGACCTAATTATAGACTAGTTCAGTAGAGTGTGTTATCACTCCAAAATTTCTTTAGAGTTGTTGTGAAAGAAATGATAGAGGTAACCACAAACCTACTTTGGAGATTAGGATCTAGCCTTCCTAATGCTCAGAGAGGGCTCTCTCTTTATGATTTAACTTTGTTTGGTTAATTGATTTTAGGCTAGTTATGATTGTACTTGGGTTTTGATTTTGATTTGGTGGTGGGATCACTGACTTAGATGGATAGAGGGATGTCTTTTACCATTGGGCTATGGGGTCAAATGTCAAGCAAACAGGACTGGATCAAGTTCTAAAGATAGTGTTTACAGGGCAAGGTAGCTGAGTAAATTTAGATCTTAAGGCTGGATGGTGAAGTTCTTTTCAATCGGATCCAAGGAGAAAAATAAGGGTTCCTGAAACCAGATAATGAAGGAAGTGGTAGGGGTCAATCGAAACTAGGGAGAAATGAAGGATTCCCTAATTTGGAAATCAAAAGAAAACATTAAAATGATTACATTCTCAAGACAGAGTGTACTTAAACAAATTCTGTAATATAATTCTAGTTAATTCATTCAATTTAGATAACATGCAAGTTTGTGAAATACCTAAGAAGATAACAATTTGACAAAAGGAAATACTTCACTGAAGTAGCTCAACACATGAATCCTATAATGCAATCTCTTTATTACTCAGTCCAGTCTGCTGACTTGAAAAATTGGTACAATGAACCCTCAGGTTATAGATCAATACAACTATAGAAATGTCTAGCAATCCACACTCTATAATTCGAATTATGAAGTATTTATACAAAAATAGTTTACAAAATATCCCAAACTATGTTATATATCTAGGGGGGATAATATGGGGTACCAAGGGAGGTACCCAAGGTAATAATGTAATAAGGGGATGGGCCATAGTAATAAATAAGGTGGTTAACCCATGTCATGTAAGGGACCACAAGTACTTAATAATAATGTAATGGGCCCATGGTATTATTTGATGGTATGAGGGAACCATGGTAATGACCCATGGTATTGTATGTATGAGGCGTATATAGAGGCTAGAGACTCCACATGGGAGAGAGTCAAGGATTATTGTATGAACAGACATATGGCTTGTGGAGTATTCTCCTTCCTTAAGGAGTGAATGTATGGTGTTGCCCTACCTTAAGGGTTTTGATCAGTAAAGAATCATTTCATATTATTTTTTGGTTTATTTGCATTATCTTATATTTTCGTATCTGATCTATAATATTCTTGGGTTAGATCTACAACAAGTGGTATCAGAGCACTTTCTTGGGCACAAAAGTGGAGAATTATTATTTTTTATTTTTATTTTTTGCAGGATTTCGGTGGCGGCGAGTTTGCAGATCAGATCTGTATGTTTTGGTGAAAAATCTGCAAAATATAATTGCAGATCTGTATTCTTTGTGAAAAAATAGCCAATTTCAAAAGAATAATCGGTTGAATCGGAGTCCGGATGAAGGAGATATCGCTGATCTAAAAATCAGTGGGGTTGTAGACAACTTTTCAGGGCAGCGCGTTTGCGGCACAGATCTGGACGTCTTGGTGCAAGATCTGCAATATCTAACTGTAGATATGGAATCTTTGTGAAAAAAACCTAATTTCAAAAAACAAATCAGTCGAATCGGAGTCCGAATGAGGGAGATATCGCTGATTTAAAATCAAGTCTTTTTTCAGAAATTTTGGGTGACGGCGGGAGAGTAGCAGCGCAAATCTAGAATTCTAGTGCCTGGATCAGGATTTCTATCACATGGACAGATGCAGAATGATTGTTCCATTTCTGAAAACAGGTCATAATAAGGATTCTGAGCAATATTGACGAAACTGTGACAATTTCAAATTTTTGCCAAGTCAGCAAATTTTTTCTCAAAGCCCTCTTCATGACGACTCTATGTTTTACAGGAAAAGATGATGGTCCTACTATTGAAGAATTCATACAAAGATACAAGTCCACATATGGGACATATTGGAAGCTTCCAATATTGTTTAATATGAGAGATGAGGCTCAAAAATGGAATTCATCACTTGAATACCAGCAGTTGATCAAACTTTCAGATGCAGAATTTGAAAAAAAAAATTTGGACAAATGGTCTCGGGCTAGAAAAAATGAGAATGAGACACATAAGGGGTTAATTGCTACAGGTGTCTCCTTACTGCAAGTTCATGGATTGATTCAGAAGGAGAAAATCATTGTGTCTATAAATCCGAGTTGCAAGAAAAATCTCATAAATGTCAACTTGGAAAAAAAATTGCAAGTCCCAGCAAAACAAATTGAAAATACACAGGTTGATGATAAGGATGTTCAAATTTATAAGGATTTCAAGCTTTCTATGGATAAGTATGTGTTTCATGGTGATTTTTATGCTTCAGGTATGGATAACATGGATGTTGTTTTGGGATATCCTTGGATGGAATCCGTGGGTACTATCAATATTAATGTACAGAAGAAATCCTTGAAGCTCTAGTATAAAAAGAAGAAAATTATGTTACAGGATATTTACATCAATAAACAGATAGATCACATGGAGGCTGAAGCAGAAGATGTTACAGGGACTGACATATCAGATGATGAGCCTTTGATGATCAACAATCAAACACAAAAAGAGTTCGAAGAAGAAAAGGTTACAAGTGATGATACATCAGAGGAGGGCTCAGTGGTTGAAGTCATATTGGAAAAGAAGATACCACAACAAGCACCACAACAGGAAGAATTAAAGAAAAAGACACTGTGGGTTAAAACTCCAAAATATCATCACCCACATCACCCCGCAAGAAAACAACCACCAAGATGGCAACCAATTAGCCACAAGGACAACAACCCCTATATGATGCATAGCAAGGAGCGAAGATCCACCTACTACACATCAACACAGAAGAGCTGCCACAGTAAACTTCCATCTCAAGTGAGTGAGGCACCAACGAGATCGAGGGTTCACCTTTCTCTTAGATGGCTAGATGCACGTGCATGGTACCAGTGGACTACTCTTTTGAGTAGATCTTATTATTTGTGTTCTTCCCATGTTTCGAGGACGAAACATGCTTAGGGGGGTGGAATGTTATGTATCTAGGGGGATAATATGGTGTACCAAGGGAGGTACCCAAGGTAATAATGTAATAAGGGGATGGGCCATAATAATAAATAAGGTGGTTAACCCATGTCATGTAAGGGACCACAAGTAGTTAATAATAATGTAATGGGCCCATGGTATTAGTTGATGGTATGAGGGAACCATGGTAATGACCCATGGTATTGTATGCATGAGGCCTATATAGAGGCTAGAGACTCCACATGGGAGAGAGTCAAGGACTATTGTATGAACAGGCATATGGCTTGTGGGGTGTTCTCCTTCCTTAAGGAGTGAATGTATGGTGTTGCCCTACCTTAAGGGTTTGATATCAATAAAGAAGAATTTCTATCTATTTCTATCTTGTTATTCTTGGGTTATTTCCATTATCATATATTTCTGGGTTAGATCTATACCAAACTATCTTTGGAATTAATCTAAAAAAAATAAATATCTTCATGCAAGAAGATAGAGACAGATACTCAATTGTTGCAATACGTCCATGTTTATTACGCTGTGTTTTCTTTATTCTTTGATCTTCTTATTTTTATTCTCCTTTGTCGTTTGTCTTCATGTTGACTATTCTTTTTACTTTGTCTTTTAGCTAATACACTTTCACCCAATACTCTTTCATCTGGTTGATCTGTCACTTTTCTTTCACTGTACTTTTTTCACTGTTACTGTGCATTTTTACAGCAAGCCATTTAACTTTTCCCATGTGTCTATATCTGGTAATTTGATATTTACCATATTTCTGTAAATTTCATTTTCTTCTGTATAATTAGCAAAGGTTGGCCTGTTCACAAAAAGGTGTTTTACCTCATGCTGGAGGTAAAATAGGTTCTCAAATGTTTGGTACAGAACCTTTCCTGTGGGCATTCCCTTCATAAAGGAATGATTGGCTTGATCTCTTTCCACCTTTCTGATTTCGTGTTGTAGTCTTCCTATGGCATCAATCCGTCATTTATCACCAAAGGATTTGGCAGACCTTTCTGCCTTAAAGCATCAAACTTAACCATGAACCTGTCTATAGCTAGCTGCATGGTTTGGCATTTGTCCTCAAGGTTCATCATTAAATTCCTCTTGGTGAGCACTTTTTTAACTTCTTGTATGGTGCCAGTCCTTTCAACTATGTCCAGCTCTTGCAATTCATATTTATTTTTAGAGTTAAGGAAGTGGATTATTCTGGTGGCTTCTTCTGGCATGCCTCCAAGTTCAGCCTTAACTCTCTAAATTGCTTCTGTAGCCTCTTTGACTAAATCATTTTGTTCAAAGATGACTTGTATAGATGGTAGATGTCCTTTAGCTTGGCCAAGTGGCTCCTTCAATGTTAACTCTTTCTCCAAATTCTTCATTCTTTCATTCAACCTAGTTGACTTTTGTACTTCATTCTTGTGCATTATTTGGGCAAGTTTCTTCTCATCCTTCAGACTTGTTATTTGTTCTTTGAGTTTATTTATCTACGTGGTTTGAATGGACATGTCCTCCATTGCTTTGACTAATTTTCTTGCCTCATCACTTGGCTGAGTTGCTGTTGTTGTTGAATCTATTGCTGATGTAGATGTTGTTGCAGCTGGAAGTGTTGTAGCTATTGGAGCTGTGGGGGCCTGTTATAGACATTTTTGTGCCTTAAAGCATTGAGCATGAAATGTCCATAATCTAAGGGATCCAAAGTCCCTAAACATGTTGTTCCTACCCCTAGAGGAACAAGGCTAACAAACCACAGCAATTCACAGAAGTTCTCCACCAGAAACTGCTCAAAAACAAGCCAATTCAGGATCAATTCAGTGGCTCCACTAGCTGTCTGCGCTAAATGTCAAAGTCAACACTGGCTACTTGCACTGCAACGCAGGTAGAAGCACTACCAGGGTGCGCTGAGCGAGAGTTGACAAATGGCAAGTTCATTCCAAGAGGTGTCAAGACCCAAGAAGCTTCCATAATCTTCCTCAATGACACTTGCCTCAGTGAATTCGACTAGTGATGAGTAAGAGGTTCCCAATCTCCAAGTGGAAGCAAGAACTGACAGAGGGAGAGGACACTAGTCAAATCTCAAGCTGACTCATCCTCTCTCCAAACATCTATATATGGATCTCTCCCCATGAGATCTAGAGGCTGGAATTTTGTTATTGCAAAGAATTGTTGTTGGTTTGAGATTGGAATCATTGGGTGCTTAATGCTTTGAAGGGGGTGAAGATAGGAATTCCATTTGTTGGGAAGGAGATGCTGGATTGGAGCCCTCTGGGTTGTATCTCTTCCTGAACCTTGTTATTTATCAATAAAGCTATCTTGGTTTCTCCTATATACTGGTGTATCTTTGATGTATGATTGCATTAGTATGTTTAGTTTATTTCTAATCCTGAACTAGTTATGAATATGAATCTATGTCTTTGTGTAGTGTTCTCTTCTTGTGATCTTGCAGAAACCTCTTGAAGCTGGGCGAGCGAGAAGGCAAGTAGCTGGGAACTCCCAAAGAGAAGAGGAACCGGATCGAGGGAAAACGGAAGACACCGGTTAGTCCATCCATCTCTCTTCATTCTTAATTCATAAAGGAAGAATACTAGAATAGTTGTCTCTGTTTGTTGCTAAGGCACTGTTACACCTTAGGTGGATAGGATTGTCCTACATAGGCATTTTTCCCCACAACAAATTGGCGACTCCGCTGGGGAGATCTGTTTAGTCATTTTATTTGTGTTTCTATCATTGTTTGTTTCATAGACTCAACAACAACAATCGAACTCCATCTGATATTCTCAGATGCAAAGTAGACAGTTGCTGCTTTGATCCAATCACTGGATTTGTCTATGATCTGAACAATGGGCTCACAAATGATTTGATGATCCTTTGTGATAGATCTTAGTACTCCCTCAAAGCATCCCTTTGATTGTACCTTGCTTGTTGCTTTGATTTGGCCTGAAACAGTAGATTAATCAGCAATCTGTGACCCAGAACCCAGTGAGAAACTCTCATTTCTCCTTCAGCGCAGACCCTGTGAAGAGGTTTTTCATTTCAACGCAGGTCCCGTGAAGGCTACCTGCACTGAATGTCAAAACCCCTGTGTTGAGGTTGCGCTGATCGAGTTAGGCCTTGTGCAGCTGGGGTTCTCTGCTCTGTTTTTCCTTTTTTTGATCTCTGATTTTTGCAGCCTGTAACCAGCATAGGTACCAGTCTGATAACTCCTTTTCTCTGCTCAAATTCCACCTCCTTTTGTACAAAAAGACTATGAATGTTTTTAAGTGTTTGTGGAGTCATTCGCAGTTTTCCTTTGCAAGAGTGAAATAGTCATCCTGTAGCCCTTGATTCAGATCTGTTGATTGTGATCTTAGGAGAGAGTTCATTGGCTTATTACAGTTGATTATATATTTACTTTTGCTTCTGGTTTGATTTTGTCTCTTTTAAGTGTCGAAACAAGTATTCATTTCGGAAATCGTTAAGTGTTGTAATCTCTTCTACCCTCTCTGATTTCGAAAAAGTAAACTTGTTTGTATTTGTCATTTAAAAGCAAATTCAAAGTTGTACAAAAAGTTTTCTTTGTAGGCATCAATACCAAGAAAGCGGAAAACAAACACCTGCATTGTGCATTTCCATCTTGATAGTTTGCATGTTTGATTTAGGAAAAGTGCATTAGAGTGTGCTGATTGCTCTTTGAGAAAAGATGGTGTCTTTCTTTTCCCTTTGTAGCTAGGATTTTCATAAGTTGAAAAGATATAAAGCTTGCTTATCATCTTTAGACTGCATTTAGGAATTGTATCATACATCTCGTGGTGAACCTCAAAAGGAAAACTTCTAAAAAGATCAACCTAAAATAAATTGAATGAACTTAACAACGCTTTGCAACATAACACACAACACAGAGGTCTATGCTAGAGACGCGTTCCGGCGTCGTAAAGCCTGGTGACTGTCGATCTCGTTGATGGTGGGTGATTCCTCCTGAGGGACGATAGCGCCAGTACGGATTGTGCTCCCACGTATCGTCGTGTATATATTGGGAGACCCCTATAGGCATAAAACCTTTATCCTTAGGAAGCCGTGTCGGTCGCCCTACTGATCGCAATGCACTGAATACAACATTCAGGAAGATCGACTGCCCGTACCCTAAAAAGTATTCTGCGATTTTGCGAAAAGTTTGGCACACCCTCTGCCTAGAACTCCAGAGCAGATTCTTTTGACCTTTTTCAGACTCTATAACAGAAAAAGTCCATCCGAGCATTTGTCACTTCGGGCTCGTTAAAACATCGAAGGAGACTAGAGTCATCTTTAGCTTTTTCTCGACTCTTTAAAATTGAAAAAGCAAGTTGTGTCTAAAGCGTCGTTAAAAATTTATTTTAAACGGAACAATCACCCTTTATTCCTACATTGATATTTAGGTTGAAAAAATGGAGCACACCAACCAAGGAATTCCCCTTGGTGGAAATCCTAGTCCCTTCTCCTCTTGGGGAGATGTTGGTGCGCCCCATATGGCCACATTGTCGCTTCCAGGATTGACAATTGGTCTGCCGGTCTGGCTCTTTTCAACCAATGTCGTTCAGAACACCACCATTCCTGAACAGTCGAATCAACAGTTAGACCAGACCAGAGTTACCCACCAGCCTTCTACTTCATCTAATTCTTCCTCTCCTCCTTCCTCTTCGCTTGACGGAACTGGTAAAACAAAGAACCAAGTTCCTAAGGAGAAGAAGGAAAAGAAAAAGAAAGAGAAGAAGAAGAAGGAGCCAAAAGCGACTGGGGGCAAACAAGTGGCGTCTGACAGAAATCCACACATAGTATTGACTAGGCCTAAATCTCCATGTGTCATATGCAAGGGAGACCACTTCCACAGAGATTTTCCCTGCATCCCTCGGATACTAAGGGACTGGTCTCCCCGTTTGCACAATTCGGTGGCGTCAACCTCTGATAGCCATGTTGACAGCTCACCGTCAACTAGTGAAAGTGAAGTCACAGGACAGAGAGGGAAAGCTAGATTTCCCTGCAAACTGTGTGAAGGTGACCATGCCATCCACCGTTGTCCCTTCTTAGACGAGGCTAAAAGAGTTTTGGAAGATCGCCCGATTTTACGAGCGCAACTTCCTCCTGGATATCAAAAACTCCTGCCAAGTCCTTCACCAGTTGAGAACCCGGCTGGCCCACTCAGGTGGTCAGCCGAAGCACCTATCATTGAGGATGAACTGTCTGAATCCATACCTGACGAAAGTCAAAAGGTTGAGGCAGCAGTTGACCCGGTTTTGCCTTCAAAGGCTCTATCTTCAAATGATACCATCACGGAGGAGAATAAAGACGACACCGTCCAAATTCTCTTCATCAACACAGACTCCGACGAACAAGGGGGTAATTTTCCCATTCCTTTATTGCAGGAAGGAACTTCGTCAGAGTCATACCCGGCCGTCTACTCGGTCCCACCACCAAGCAACTAGTTGTCTCGTTCGACTGGAACCAACTAGGCAGACCCCGTTTGCCAGCAAGCATACCATTCAGAATTATCGTTCAAATATACAGAATGGTAATGGCTAGCACTATCATTGATGAGGGGGCATCTGTGAGTATCCTTTCCTCTATTGCTTGGAAAGCGCTTGGTTCGCCAGCGCTTTTGCCTGAAATGAGAAATCTATCAGGCTTTGATAAAGGAACCAGTCGACCTTTAGGGATCCTCCCCAATGTGCCCATAACATTGAAAGGGAAGACCGTTCAAATGAACGTGATGGTCATTCAAGGACCCTTGGATTATAACCTACTCCTTGGACGAGACTATATATATTGCATGGGAGCCATCGTCTCCTCACTCTGTAGAGTAATGTGTTTTCCGCATGAAGGAAGAGTGGACAAGCTCGTGGACCAGCTTTCGTTTCCCGGATCACGCATCGCAAATAGTCATATACCATCCCTAAATGGTCTCTTCACACAAGAAATGTCTCAACCCACGGTCCATCCTCCTGATGAGCGCGATTAATCCAGGAGGATATGACTGGAACCCAGGGGGCATGCGTCCTGGTCTGCTTCGGCAGGAAAACTTTGGGTATATGGTAGGTTTCCGCGGCAGAATATGACTAGTCCGTACCCCGTCCGTGAGTGGAAGAGGGGTTGTTCTAGAATAAGATTCTTTTGTCAAAGTTATGTGAGTTGGTGGGCATCGTCGCTCACCTTTTTCTATTTCGATAGACATCGCTGAGGAAGTGTTTTATTCATGGCCGCGAATGGAGCAATCTTTGGGTAACCTGAAAGAGGTAGGCCTCTCTCGGTGAAACAAATGTTTTGATGGAAATGAAGTAGAGGTAACTTTGAAATCATACTTTATGCCTGGGGGCATGCAAACCTTTTGGAGTGCAAGCAAGGGGCGGCTATTTATTTTTTTAAATTTTTAGGTCCTCCCTTTAAACCTGTAGGTCTAACCCTTTAAACTCGTAGGATTAGTTGTTTCCGAACATGCATAACGAAGGGATCCGGGGCAAAGCTTTGTAAGATCTAAGCTCCATAAAAAATAGCATCTTCCATGAGAAATTCTTATCATATGACTGGGTAATCGAGCAGTTTTAGCACACAGTTCATGCTCGTTAAAAAATAAACGCAAGATTCGAGCAGTTTTAGCACACAGTTCATGCTCGTTAAAAAATAAACGCAAGATCCGAGCAGTTTTAGCACATAGTTCATGCTCGTTAAAAAATAAACATAAGATTGAGCAAATGTTTCCACCCGCGTTTAAGCTCGTTAAAAAATGAATTATCCCGATAAATAACCACAGTGAATGTAATATCATCAGCCATTAAAGCCTTGGTCGTGTTTGCACCGTCACCTCCACTTTTCCATTGGCCAATCGTTCACCTCCATATGTTTGTTTACCCATTTTGAGGGGAAGCTGCGAAGAGTGATTTCACTAGCCATCCTTGTGACACTGTCGTGATTGGAAAATTCCAACTTGTACCTGGAATCAGCTGCTAACCTGTTTTATCACTCGTTCCTCAAAAGACGAGTCTTCTTTAAGCTCTTTTCATCTGACTCGTAAAATATGAAAAGATTGTCGAGTCCTTGGCCTTCCAGCTCGTTAAAGGGACAGGAAGTGTTATCCCTCCTCTAGATTTTAATATTTTTGGACCTGATGGATTATTGCACAAAAAGATCGAGCGCTTGTTTTATTCGGCTCGTTAAAACTATCGAAAACTCATCCCTTCTATATTGTTTTATACTTTTTCGGACCTAAGAGATTAGATGACGAAAAAGGACTTTTGGAGTTAACTTTATGTACCTTTTCAGACTCTCTAAAAATGAAAACGACCGAGTTATCTTTGTCGTTAGACTCATTAAAATCATTAAATAGCGACAAACTTGTCTTTAGACGAGAACGAGTTTCACTATCGCTTGGCTCGTTAAAACATAGCGATGGGCTTGCCCAAAGGGAAGGTTATAGAAAAATCATATGTTATCCTCCTCAAGCTTGACAAAAATAAAGAGGTACTGGTCACCAATGACTGGGGAAAATTGGGAGAAACTCAAGAAAACTTTGATGGTAGCAAGTCGCTCTTGAACATGACACTTTTCCTCCGTACCACAATCGGGTTGGGTTGTTTCATTCACCGGACACATCACCATGGTCTCGCCATACCATCCATATTCGGGGTAATGCTACCGATCCATCGAATCAGTGTCACCATATGTTCAAGAGAAGTCGTTCAGAAAAGTCAACCGTGTCCCATCCACTGCCGTACAATATCCTTCATCCTTTCATGACCGCCACCCTGAATCATATGTCACAGATCGTTTTCACCTCCATCAAAATCATTAGCTCCGTTCCGTGTCATTGATGTGGGATTCATTAAGGCCCTTCTTTGACGGATTGCTTCTTGTCGACATCAGCTCATTATCTAAGAAGTTGATCTAGGAACAACCCCTTCAGTACTTTGAAGCTTGCATGCCTCAATGGCAAGTTTCTCACTTCCGGCGACAGGTATACATCAATGACATTCGACCGAAAGATTTTGCGTGGTGTTCGACGCCAAGTCCTTTATTCACACCACGTAAATTGTACTGCAGTACCTTGAGGGTCATTATCATTATCGGTGATTCCTCTCGCGCTTGTTAACGGTTCACCTCATTGACCGGTAATCAAGCGATGTCCGTCCATGTTCGACTTCAGAACATTTCTCACATGGATCAACTTGTACTTAGAGTGAATATCGAACGAGTTTGAAGACCCCGGATCTAGTTTCATCCATCCGGGTTGTGATATATATTCAGGAAAGATAAAGACATTGACATGTACATCATTGGAGTAGATAATCATCCTACCCAAAGGATGATAATTTCATCAAAATTATAAGTCTACCATCAGACGATTGTTTGTTCTATGTACAGGAAAATGAATTTATAAAGTTGAGCATGGGAATGCCCACCTCAGCTAGATCATGAAAGCAGTATGAAAAATAATGTATTGTATCTTATCTTATTACAGGTCTCCTCCCAGCATTGGATGAACTTCGGATCCTCCTGATAAAGCATTTCACCCGATAAATGACCTCATACTTTAGGGGGCAACTGTTATAGGCATTTTTGTGCCTTACAACATTGAGCATGAAATGTCCATAATCTAAGGGATCCAAAGTCCCTAAAGATGTTGTTCCTACCCCTAGAGGAACAAGGCTAACAAACCACAGCAATTCACAGAAGTTCTCCACCAGAAACTGCTCAAAAACAAGCCAATTCAGGATCAATTCAGTGGCTCCACTAGCTGCCTGCGCTGAATGTCAAAGTCAACACTGGCTACCTGCACTACAACACAGGTAGAAGCACTACCAGGGTGCACTGAGCGAGAGTTGACAAATGGCAAGTTCATTCCAAGAGGTGTCAAGACCCAGGAAGCTTCCAGAATCTTCCTCAATGACACTTGCCTCAGTGAATTCGACTAGTGATGAGTAAGAGGTTCCCAATCTCCAAGTGGAAGCAAGAACCTCCAAGTGGAAGCAAGAACTGACAGAGGGAGAGGACACTAGTCAGATCTCAAGCTGACTCATCCTCTCTCCAAACATCTATATATGGATCTCTCCTCCATGAGATCTAGAGGCTGGAATTTTGTTATTGCAAAGAATTGATGTTGGTTTGAGATTGGAATCATTGGGTGCTTAATGCTTTGAAGGGGGTGAAGATAGGAATTCCATTTGCTGGGAAGGAGATGCTGGATTGGAGCCCTCTGGGTTGTATCTCTTCCTGAACCTTGTTATTCATTAATAAAGCTATCTTGGTTTCTCCTATATAATGGTGTATCTTTGATGTATGATTGCATTAGTATGTTTGTTGTGGGGAAAAGTATCCGATGCGGATGACCCTAACCCTTTCTAGATGTGACAGTATCTAGCAACAACTGAATGATAAAGTTTTCATGTTCTTCTTTATGAGTATACAGATAGAATGGAAAGAGGGTCAACCAACCTGGTGTCTTGCGCTTGATTGATCCTTATCCTTCTTCCTTTGTATCTAGCTCCCAGCTCTTTGCTCTCCAAGCCGATCCAGCTACACACAAGACCTGCACAACAAGAGAGAGCAAACTAACAGATACAAGCACTCATAATCAAAGCATGGATTAGATTGCATCAAATACACATGTAAACACAAAGCATCTATGTAAAACAAGTGAATAGGAGAACATGCAAACTTTATTGATAGAAAGTAACAGGGTTCCAGAGGAAGTTACAACCAATGATGTTGGCTCCAATCCAGCAGCACCTCCTCGGCAGCAAGAACTCTCTTCTTGACCTCTAGTAAAACAATCACCCAATAATCCTGGCGGTATACCAACAGCACCTCCTTGCTTATACAAAATTTCAGCCTCCCTAGCTCTCATAGAAGAGCTCTATATATAGGGTAGAAGAGGAACAGATGAGTCAGCTTGAGACTGACATGAAGCTGCCTTGTGTCCTCTCCATCTTCAGTTAATCTTCAGTTCCTGTGTCCACTTGGAGATCCTTGGTTACACATGGTGATCAAGTACCTCTTACTCATCACAGGGCGAATCTTATGACCCAAGTGTCAGTTTGGAAGCTTCCTGGGCAATTGACACCTTGCAGGATGACTGTGCCACTTGGCCAATCTCGCCCAGCGCAGGTAGCCTTCATGGTTTTTGACTTCCAGCGCAGGTACAGAGTGGGACAGTTGCAATACAGCGCAGAAGCTCAGTTTAGCAGCTGACATGATCCAAAATAAGCCTGTTCTGAAGTGTTTTCAGGTGGAGAACTGATTGGAAGTGCTGTTGATTGATGACCTTGTTCTTTTAGGGGTAAGAACAACATGTTTAGGGACTGAGGATCCCTGTAATTATCGACATTCCTTGCTCCTTGACGCGAGGCACAAAAATGTCTATAACAGTTGCCCCCTAAAGTATGAGGCCGTTAATCGGGTGAAATGCTTTAGCTAGAGGGTCCGAAGTTCGTTCCAGTACCGGAGGAGAGTGCCCTGTAATACAATACAATACAATACATTATCTTTCATTCAATTTCATGGTCTGGCTGAGGCGGGCATTCCCATGCTCAGCTTTTATAAATACATTTTGATACATATGACAGACGATCGTCTGTGGACAGACTGATAATCTTCTGCTGAAATTATCATCCTTTGATAGGATGATCATCTGCTGCAATGATGTACATGGCAAATGTTTTTATATTTCCTGAATATATATCACAGCCCGGATGGATGAAACTAGATCCGGGGTCTTCAAACTCGTTCGATCTTCACTCTAAGTACAAGTCGATCCATGTGAGAATTGCGTCGAAGTCGAACATGGAAAGACATCGCTTGATTACCGGCCAATAATGAAAACCGTTAACAAGCGCGAGAGGAATCACCAATAATGACAATGACCCTCAAGGTACTGCAGTACAATTCACGTGGCGTGAATAAAGGACTTGGCATCGAACGCCACGCAAAATCTTCTGGTCGAAGGTCATTGAGGTATACCTGTCGCCGGAAGTGAGAAACTTGCCATTGAGGCATGCAAGCTTCAAAGTACTGATGGGGGTGTTCCTAGATC
This sequence comes from Pinus tabuliformis, assembly GCA_031772625.1. NCBI lineage: Eukaryota > Viridiplantae > Streptophyta > Pinopsida > Pinales > Pinaceae > Pinus > Pinus tabuliformis. The sequence goes on along the minus strand of CM062817.1, from coordinate 1,914,187,977 downwards.
AACTTCTTGGATAATGAGCTGATGTCGACAAGAAGCGATCCGTCAAAGGAGGGCCTTAATGAATCCCACATCAATGACACGGAACGGAGCTAATGATTTAGTGGAGGTGGAAACAAACTGTGACGTATGATTCAGGGTGGCGATCATGAAAATGGATGAAGGATGATGTATGGTAGTGGATGGGACACGGTTGACACTTTCTGAATGACCCCTCTTGAACATATAACGACACTGATGCGATGGATTGGTAGCATTACCCCAAATGGATGGTGTGGCGAGGACCATGGTGATGAGACCGGTGAATGAGACAACCCAACCCGATATGGTACGGAGGAAAAGTGTCATGTTCAAGAGTGACTTGCTACCTCTAAACTTTGATGTTCTCCCAATTTTTCCCCAGTCATTTCTGACCAGTACCTCTTTATTTTTGTCAAGCTTGAGGAGGATAACATATGCTTGTTCTATAACCTGCCCTTCGGGCAAGCCCATCGCTAAGATTTAACGAGCCTAGCAATGGGGAAACTCGTTCTCGTCTAAAGACAAGTTTGTCGCTATTTAATCATTTTAACGAGTCTAACGACAAGGAAAACTCGGTCCTTTTCATTTTTAGAGAGTCTGAAAAGGTACAGAAAGTTAACTCCATAGTTCCTTTTTCGTCATCTAATCCCTTAAGTCCGAAAAAGTATAAAACAATATAGAAGGGATGGTTGTTCGATACTTTCACGAGCTGAACAAGACAAGCGCTCGATCTTTTTGTGTAATAATCCCTCAGGTCCAAAAAGATTAAAATCTAGAGGAGGGATAGCGTTCCGGTCTTTTAACGAGATGGAAGGCCAAATCTCGGCAAACTTTTCATATTTTACGAGTCGATGAAAAGAGCTCAAAGTAGACTCGTCTTTCGAGGAACGAGTGATAAACAGGGATAGCTACAGATTCCAGGTACAAATCGGAATTTTCCAATCACGGTAATGTCACGAGGGTGGCTAAGTGAAATCACTCTTTGCAGATGTTCCTCAAAAAGGGGTAAACACACATGTGGGGGTGAACGATCGGTCAAATGATAATGGAGGTGATGGATGAAAAACACGACCAAGGCTTTTAAAGGCTACAGTTTCACGATCGCAATGGTTGTTCACCAGTTCATTTTTAATGAGCTTGGACCCTGCCGGAAACTTTGCTCACACTTTTCTATTTTTTAACAAGCATAAATTCCGTGGTAAAACTGCTCGATTCATGGTCAAATTTACTTTTTTACTTTTTTCTCTTTTCAAATTTAGTACTTCATTATCAATTGCTGCAACAAATTTTGTTAGAAATGGATAATAATTGCATGAAAATGAGTGTATAACCCTAATTTTTAACTTCAAACGATGTAAAAAGTCATAAAAAGGGATTTTTACCTCTCATTTACCATTTCATTTGCATTTTTCTTGTTGGAGCTCTGGAGGTGCCTCTTCTTCCTTGATTTTCACCAGCTGATTCCGGGAGATTCTGTGGACGATATTCGGCGCCGTTTGGACCAGGTAGGAGCTAAACCTTAGCCCTTCACTTTCATGGTTTACTTTTCCTGTTTTATGCTTGTTTTCCAGTGCTTCTGGGCCCCAGGGGTTCCATTAGGGCGCCCTGGCATCAGCGCAGGTTCCCCTTTCGAAACCTGCGCTGTATCCCAGTCAGCTATGAAGCAGACTGCGTTACAGAGCAGGGGGGAACTCTCTCTGCCTGCGCTGGGCCTTTAATGACTGAGTTTGCATGCATTTTTTGATGTTTTTTCGCCAGATTTTCATCAAATTCAGGAACTTACTCATCCTCTTGTTTGTTTGCAGGGAAATTCTACCAAAATGTCCCTCACATGGCGAGAACGAGAACATGAAGGAGAGGACATGGTTGCTCTCCATGATCCAGTCACGGTGAACGCACTTCGGAACTGTGGACTGCTGAAGTTTTTCCGCATCTCTAGCATGAGAGCACAAATATCATTACTGCAGTACATGCTTGATGCTTGGGATCCTGTTAACCAAGTATTCCAGATTAGGGGGAAGGCCATCCCCTTGACCATAGAGGACATGTACTTCTTGACTGGATTGTCAAGGCGGGGTGCTCCCATTTCCTTGTCAGGTACGGCCCGAGGGACCACTTCCACCAGGGATTACATTCGCCAGCATTGCAGGGAGGGTTCACAGCCGAGTAAAGACGGCAAGATCAACATCCGAGACATCACTGACAGGTCTCTCAGGTCCATTCTGTTCACCATTGGTAGGATGGCAGGCAGTGCAGCTTTGCATGTTGCCAACAGGTCTTACATGCAGTACGCTTTGGAGTGTCTCCAACCGAAAGTGTTTAACTGGTGTGATGCAGTACTAGTACAGATGAAAAGTCAATTGACCAAGGTAAAGGACGGAGGGCTGAAGAACTTTGGATTTGGTTCTATCTTGACTGCCTTTATCTTGGAGAAAATCCCATTGATGCAACCTCAGTATATCATGCTTGATTTGCCTTCTCCGACCGAGCCACGTATGCAGAGGTGGGTTGATCATATGTCCCGGCATGCTGGTCAACCACATATTACTTTTACTGAGTCCTTCTTCAGGTGGTTCGACCGTCAGGAGATGGCATTCTCTGAGTATCCATATGTGGGTATGGACTACCGAGGTGATCCGGACTTGGTGCTTCCGGATGGTGAGCAATGGGGCGCTATTGGTAAAATCTCTGACCATGTCACTGTTTATTGTTTTTAACCATGATGTTACTGTTCAAAACTGATCAAACTCTTGGGTGCATGCAGATGTTGGTCCTGTTCGTCCGGTAGCTTGTCCACGGTCGCCAGTTGCTGCCCCAGCAGCAGAGCCTGCTAGGAGAGTGGTCATCCGCGACCTTGGTGATTCCGAGATACTTGCAGCTGTGCAGGAGCAGGTGGAGAGCCTTACTCGTGGTCTTCCGGATGTACAGATTGACGAGTTACCCTTACAGTTGCAGCGACACACCATTGGTGTGCCTAGACGATGGACTCGTCTCTTGCGCATGATTGCACAGACCGTGACGTACTTTCATGAGCACCACTAGGCTAGGGTGCCCCCTAGCATCTTTTTGAGTTCTAGGTCACATGACCAATTTTGTTTTGACTTCAGCACATTATGTATGAACTATAAACAGTTTTATATATATTTTGATTTTCGGAGTTTATTCTGGTTTATTTGTGATCCACTTGCATAGCACCGATGCATCTCTTTTTATATATGTTGTAGATGTCTATCTAATACATAGTTTGCTAATGAATCTGTTAATGTGTTCAAGTTTCTGGAAATATGTTGGTATTGGATTGAATCAAACTCTCTTTCCAAAATCTTAACCCTTAGAAACATTCGATAAATAGCTAGATTGCGGACTGAGTATATCCCACTGAGTTGTAGTACCACAAGCTGTGAATCTAGCCTAACAATAAGTTGGCGTATACCATGGGCAATGGTATCAGAGAGGAGTTCAATCAACGCACTATACTCAGCGATATTGTTTGTTGATCGACCAATACACACACCTCTGAAACTCACTAACTCGCCGCTTGGATCAAAAATGGCCCAGGCTGCGGAGGACAAACCCCGCGTACTACGACTCGCACCGTCGGCATATCCCACATATGTTTCAGAATAATTCGACATCTGCAACAAACGAGAAGGGTGGATTACTTAACCGAAACAAACATTTCAGCGAAAACAAAATACAACAAAAGCACTCAGGTTACTATTAAGCATAGTAACGCTTGAGGTACAACCCGTTACGGGGTTGCGCCAGTGGTATTCCGTCATAATCCATTAACTCGTAGGCTCCTTTTGCTAACACCCTTTTAACAATATAAGGACCCATCCATAAGGACTGAAATTTCCCTGCTCCTAATTTATCGGATTCTTGGTCGTAAAGCAAAACCAAGTCACCTTCAGAGAAGATGCGCGGTTTGACATTCTTGTCGAACTGTGCTTTGACTCGTTTCTTATGAGCCTCGTTCGCCAAAGCGGCGTCACGACGGTTTTCATCCAACTGGATCAATTCCAGGAAACGAGCCTCTTCTTCTGAGGTTCCGGGGAGGAGGTCAATTGCGAGTTTAAGAGACGAAATTTCGCACTGGATCGGTAAAACTGCCTCCAGACCATACACCAATTGGAATGGTGTGAATCCAGTGGCGTTTTTTACCGAGGTTCGGTAAGCCCATAGTGCTGAATACAGGATTAGATGCCATCTTCTTTTGTGAACCCCGATCATCCTCTGCAACATACGCTTCAGGACCTTGTTGATTGCTTCAACTTGTCCGTTGGCTTGTGGATAATATGGGGTAGAGCTGTCGTGAGATAGCCCTAGTTTGGCAGTTAATTCAACCATCATGTGATTGCGAAAATGCAATCCATGATCTGTCACTATAGCTTGCGGAACACCGAACCTGGCGACTACATGATTGAAAAAGAAAAGGGCAGCTGTTTCACCAGTGTTATCCAATGTAGGCATCGCCTCGGCCCATTTGGTAAAATAGTCAACAACGACTATAATATACCCATGCCCCTCGGTCGAGGTGGGGTTACATTGCATGAAATCGATGCCCCACTTGGCGAAGGGCCCTACAGCAACTACTGGCTGCAAAGGTGCGGGTGGTCTTCTGGTTTTGCTATCAAAGATCTGACATGCATGGCAACTTCTGACAGCTATTATGCAATCTTTAAACATAGTTGGCCAGAAATATCCTGCTCGTAAGATTCTTTGTGCTGTTGCATATCCAGATTGATGCCCCCCGCACGCGCCCGAATGACAATCATTCAAGGCTTTTTCGGCCTCCTCATGGGTAAGGCACCTCCTCAGAACTGTATCGACACCACGACGGTAAAGAGTATCACCGACGATCATGTAGCCTTTCGATTGGTATCGTATACGTTTCCGTTCTGAGTGTGAGGTATTAGACCTAAACTTTTGGGTTTGGAGATAAACTATGATATCTCCATACCACTCATCGCTTACTGATATCAGAAACAAATTTTCATCCACGATTGACTCTTCTGATGTATCATCGTTGAACGACGATGGGAGATCGCATAATAATTCCACGAAAACTAGGGCTTTCTTTGATTTTGATTTTACAAAATCTAAATCAAACTCTTGAAGGATTGCTATCCATTTTGAATATTTGCCCCCAAGCAACTGTCGCGACAGTATATATGTCATGGGGTTGCAATCTGACAAAACAGTAGTCTTCCTAAAGAGGACATAATGTCGAAACCTTTGAATCGCTTGAACAGCAGCAAGCGCTAGTTTTTCAACATAGGAATATTTACTTTCCGTATCATTTAAGTTCTTACTTAAATAATAAATAGGATGTTCAATTCCATCGACTTCTTGCACTAAGACCATCGCAATGGTCGTATCTGCTGCAGCAAGATACAGGTTAAAATCTCTTTGATAGTCCGGGGCGTACATTAATGATGCTCTTACTAGACTTTCTTTCAGAGCGTCAAAGGAAGCTTGCGCAACTTGGTCCCAGACAAAAGGTATATCCTTTTTCAAAAGACGAGTATAACCCTTGGCAAGTTCTGCGTAATTAGGAATGAACCTCCTCAGAAAGTTTGCTTTCCCTTGGAGTTTCTGAATCTGAAGCAAATTTGAAGGTGGAGGCAAATTAATGATTGCCTGAACCTTACAGGGGTCGAGACGAATCCCGTCCTTAGAAACCACAAATCCAAGTAAGCGACCAGAGCCGACACAAAACACACACTTATGTGGATTGAGTCTTATTTTATAATGTCGGCAACGTAGAAATATTGCTCTCAAATGCCGCGGATGATCAGTCCGCTTCCGCGAATGAGCCGGAAGATCGTCGAGGTAAGGTTGAACGATGTTCTTGATGTCATGGAAGGCATAATTCATTGCCCTCTGAAACGTCGCCCTTGCGTTCTTTAAACCAAAGGGTAATTTTCGATAAGCGAATGTGCCCCACGGACAGATGAATGCAGTCTTAGACTGGTCCTGTGGGCGGATATTTATTTGATTATACCCGGAAAATCCATCCATAAAGGAAAAGATTTCACATCCGGCGCATTCATCAATTATCTGGTCGATGAAGGGTGTAGGGTAGTTGTCCTTTGGACAAGCTTTGTTTACATCCCTATAGTCGACGCACACTCTTATCGTCCCTTGTTTTTTCATAACAGGGACAATATTCGATACCCAATCGGTTAGAGGAACCGGGTAGATGAATCCAGCATGGAGAAGTTTTTCAACTTCCGCCTTAATGGCAGCGGCTTTCTTCGGATGTACCTGCCGAAGCCGTTGTCTTACTGGTTTGACATCAGGATACATTTTAATTTCATGTTCAACTATACTCGAGTCAATGCCTGGCATTTCATCATATGACCATGCAAAGACATCTCTAAATTCGCGAAAGAGAGCACTATATATTTCCAGTTCTGAAGGGGAACAACTTTTGCCGACATGAATATTCTCAACAACATCAGATTTTGTCGAGATATTTATGGCTATGGTTTCTTCAATATTGGATAGGTTTCTTTCTGAATCCACCGTATTTACAGTATTTGTTAGGAATTCAAACACTGAAGGGTGGTATAGGTCGTGATGAGTTTCTTCTTCACATTCTGGAAGAAGGGAACGATGGTGGTTATCATTCCATGGTGCCTCCTCAATCATCATTGATTGTAAGATCCCTTCGTCAGTCCCATGAACTCTTGACCATGGATCTAATGGGGTACCATATTCTTCGGACCTATCTACCCAAATGCTTGACGAGCGTTCATTTGGGCTCGCCTCCCATGCCTGAAACATTGATTGCTACAATACTTCAATAGGGCTAGGTGGCAACACCACTTGATAATCCATGACGACCTTCGATGAAGATACCATGTTGCATGTTGCTACAAACGGGATATTCCCTTCATGGAACGGAGGTGGCAACGCGAAAGTTCCCATCATTGTGGGATCTTTTAGCAAGCCTACTCCTATATCTTGTATTGAATGGTCGTTCCCATGGATCAGGGGAATGCTTCCAGTAACTTGTGAACCATTAGGGAGGAAACTCTGTTGGTCGACGATCGTAATCCCTCCTTCAAACGGGAATGCGATCTTCCTAAAATATGTCGACACTACAGCTGCCATGGCATATATCCATGGTCTTCCCAGTAGAATGTTATAGTCAAGATTGCCATCAATGACTTCAACATCAATTTCCACTGATTTTCCTCCTAGTTCAACCTTAAAGTTATTTAGGATACCGTACGGAGTGTACGACCTACCGTCAAATGCTTTCAATGTCGTCGAAGATCGTGACAATGTAGGAGATCCAAGAGTTTTCCAGCAAGACATCGACATGATACATGTCGATGCTCCCTCATCAATAATTGTTCTGTGAACAGTTTTGTTGAGGGCTTTCACTTGTATAAGAAAAGCTAATTGCGCTGGTAACTGAGGATCATATCCTTTGTGATCAAAGGATACAAGATTGGAATCTTTAGGATCCACTCCACCAATTGCTGATAACAATGCCTGCCTTTGGGATGGGCAATTTTGTAGTACCTCAAGAGTTGACATAGCAGATGGCGATTGGGCCAAATCCTCCACTATATTATAGTGTTGCGCCGCTCTGGCGCGAGGGTTGAATGTCGACTTGTGGACTACTCCCTTAGGCGGCTTTATTGTTAATTCATGCATGAGGGGGGGTACAACATCTGCCGAAGTTGTTGTCGAAGTACTGGGTTGATCTTTCCCTTTGTCATTCGACACCGGCGGATTCCCATAATCTTTATTCCTAGTCAATATCAAAGCATCACTTTGCTTAGAAACCGACAGCATAAGCACTTGAGACGGGGAAGCATTTCCACTATCAACCATATTTTGACCTGGGTTAGGAAACGGATCAGTCAACACAGCTGAAGTTTGGGAACTTTTAAAGAACCTTTTTAACTCAGCTTTGAGGGGACAATTCCTTGTTGAGTGATTTTCATCGCATATTTGACATGGAGGAAATTGTTTCCTTTGCCCAGGAGGGTTTGGAGAAGTTTTTCGAGGGGATGAACCACCTTGTTTCTTCTTCTTCCCTTTGTTTTGTTTCTTCTTGCTTCCTGGTTGATTGGAGTTTTTGTCTTTATCCGTAGATACAGCATTAACTTCCGAAGCAAGAATCTCTTGATTTGCTTTTTGATTCGAAGTCTTACGGGCTTTCTTATTTGAATCCCTTGTCGACTTAGCGTTTGCAGTTCCAATCACGCCGTCACCGGCATGAGAGTCACTATTCGATCCAGGAGGAGGAGGGATTGAAAATTCCGGTCTGGGGGCATCAGGTATTTTATCATAGAGCGTGCCCGACTGAGTATATACTAAGTCCAAATACTGAGCACGAGCAATAACTTGCTCCTCTGTTACGACACCTCCCTTGGCCACATCTTCTGTAATTGCTGGCAGAAGCGACTTTATAAACCACTCAGCTAATAGCTGATCTGGGACATAGGTCTTTACCATTCTGCGACGATGACACCACTCATGTATATGATCAGATATATGTGTGGCCTTTGTCTGCTTGAAATTGGTTAAGATTTCTGTCCCAGTTTCGTACCTTATAGGTAACTGAAAGTGTGTTAAGAAAGTCGTGGCTAGGGAGCTAAAATTGTCGAAAGAGGCTCTAGGTAATTCAATATACCATTTAGCCGCCGGACCAGTCAATGTCCTCTGGAAAAGGCGAAGCCTTATCGAATCATCATTCAAGGTATTCGACGAACACCACAGATGGAATGTCATCACATGATTCGACGGGTCTTCACCCGGATTTCCATTGAATTTAGGAATGTCCGAAGGAAGTTTGTGAGGAATCGCTGGCCACCAATGGGCATAGGCGATTGGATCGTTCGTTAACCGATGTAAATCTGGTAATTCTAACGTCGCCACGAATGGCAACTGCTGATTCAAGTTTGGCGAGGCGTACCCAGGATACGATGGAATCGCTTGAGCAGTAGGTCTTTGCACACCAGTATAATGCAACTGATGTTGATATGACTGATATGGTTGGTGGGCTTGGCCACTGTAAAGTGGTTGGTTTAACCCATTCTGAATATAGGGTTGCCCACTATTTGCAAAAATCTGTTGCTCAGATCCCTGGTACACCTGCTGAAACTGAGGTTGTTGGTATTGCACCATCCATGGTTGTGAAGCCATGTTCTGCTGTGCGACACTAACCGACGGACCAAGATGCGGGGTTATGGTCCCCGTTTGTATCTGTGTCGTCCCGGCAGTTGGCGATTGAGGTTGTGTTGCAGGGTCAATTGGCTGTTGCATTACAACTTGTGGTTGACATACAACAGGCATCGATTGAACTTGCGACACGGTTACAATTGCTGGCGTCGTCGGGATGCTAGACATAGGCATACATTGTTGCATAGAATATACAACTCTTGGTTGCTGGGGTAACATAGGTACCCAACTATTCGTCGTTACTTCAGCTAAACTTGAATTTGGTTGAAAACTGCCGTATGGGTATCCTCCCGGAAGAGGAAGTGAAAGGGCATATTGCCCCCCATACGGTAACAATCCGGAACTCATGGGCATAGACTGCCTTTGAGGACTAGATGGTCTAAACTGATTCCCAAAGGGATCAATTTGTCTAGTTTCAACATAAGAATTACCGGGTATTATACCGGCAGAACAAACTGGAACAGACCAAGTTGTCATAATAGTCCCTGGGTGGACTCCTTCTAGTTGATGAGAACTAGATGGGACGGATGGTATGCCGGCAAACATCGTTGGAATGGCAGCAGGAGCTTCTTCTATCGCTGTGTCATTTGGCACAGTCCTAGATGTCGACGGTTGTTCAGACATTTTGAGTCTATCCAATAAACTTCCTAACGATTCTTCAGGAACTTCCGGTGGCAATAGACAAACTTCTGATGCAGAAGGAAAAAGAGGGGTACCAACTCCAAAATGAATTGGAGTATTTGCTTGCTGGTCCTCTACGATCTCTTCTATTGCAATCAGACCAGGAGGAAGAGGTAGACCGTCAGGTCCGTAAAAGATTTCTGGTGCCGAAGAAGGGGTTGTTTCGACAGCGACGGTTGTTTGAACAACAAGACTCTGTGGACCGGTTTCAGATGGAACTGGTTCAGTTAAACAAGTACTTGTTTTCAGACTAGGATCAATACAATTGTCCTTCTGTTGCCGTTGAACTTCTTCAATAGAGGCAGGGTTTCCAGAAATATCGGGAGTGACCAGAATCTCAGATGTTGTTGGAACTTCTGTTCTAACTTTAAAAGGAGATTTTGATCTGGTCCAGCGAGATCGCTTTGCTCGTACTACTTTCGGTTCCGGAGACAAAGATGGTCGACCCGCAAGTCTCCCTGAACGACAGGGTTTTAATTGACTTTCCTCCACGGTTGCGGATTACTTGATCAACTAAAATACAAAAAGGGGAATTATGTTTCCGTATTGAATGAATTTTATTAGACGCTTTTAGACACAACTTTGCTTTTTCATGTTTTAAGAGTCGAGAAAAAGCTAAAGATGACTCTAGTCGCCTTCGATGTATTAACGAGCCCGAAGTGACAAATGCTCGGTTGGACCTTTTCAGTTATAGAGTTTGAAAAGGGCCAAAAGAAACTGCTCTGGAGATCTAGGCAGAGGGTGTGCCAAACCTTTCGCGAAACCACAGAATACGTTTTACGGTACGGGTGGTCGATCTTCGTGAATGCTATGTTCACTGCATCGCGATCAGTAGGGCGGTCGACACGGCTTCCTAAGGATAAAGGATAATTGCCTATAGGGGTCTCCCAATATACGCGACGGTACGCGGGAGCTCAAATCCGTATTAGTGCTATCGTCCCTCAGGAGGAATCACCCACCTTCGTAGAGATCGACAGTCACTACGTTTAACGACGCCGGAACACGTCTCTACCTAGACCTCTATTGTGAGCGTTATGTTACAATGCGTTGTTAGATTCATTCAATATATTTTAAGTTGATCTTGTTTATCAGTTTGTCTTTCAGGATCACCACGAGATGTATTGGTACAAATTCCTAAATGCAGCTAAAATGATAAGCAAGCTTTCACTATCTTTTTAACTTTGAAAATCCTAGCTACTGAAGGGAGAGAAAAACAATATCTTTCCAAACAGAGCACAAAGCACAAACTAATGCACTTTCTCCTAGATCAGACACCCAAACTTATCAAAAATGCAAATGCAAGATGCATGTATTTCTTTTTGTTATCCTTAATGTTGATGCTTAACAAAAGGAAACTGTTGTATGACTTTCGAATTCAATCTAAAGCATAAACAAACAAGTATTGTCTAAATGAAAAGACGCTTTACAGGTACTTGTTTTATACTTAAAAACATATGAACTCAAACCATAAAGTGAAAAACAAACCAATCCAAAACAGCTATGAACAGCAATAACACTAACTCATAAGATCGCAATCTAAGAGGTCAAGGCTGTAGGTTTGCTTTTCACTATGGGAAATTGTAACTGAAACAAGAAATACTGAAAGAACGCTTACAATTTCATCACACAACTGAGGCGAAATGAAGTCAAGGAGATGAGGTATACAGCAAATACATTAACCAGCAATCAATCAGCCAAAAACAAGGGCAAACAGGGCCAAGACACAGAGGAAGAGTTAAGCTAGCCTAAGGCCAACTGGACCAGCACAGGTACTGCTCTGCCAGTTTCACTCTCAGCGCAGTTCCCGAAGGGGCTACCTGCGCTGTAATGCAGACTGCCTGTGGACAACCTGCACTGACTTACGAGAGTTACGTCTGCTAACAATTCCGGGTCATAAAATGCTCAAAAATGTACTGTTTTGACTGAAACAAAATGCTATGGGTTAAGTACAGGTAGAGGGATGATCAAGAGGACTAAGATCTATCACAAAGAGTAAAGATCTACCTGTAGATTAGCTCTTTAAATCTTGAAGTTTCTCAGCAAAGGAGCAAGAGTAGCAAACCCTCTACTTCGCTTTTGATATAGTCAAAAGCTTTTCGATTCGGTACTCGGTTCTTCAAGATAGAAATAGCAAAATACTACAAATAACAACAACAAGATACTAGGATCTCCCCAGCGGAGTCGCCAGTTTGTTGTGGGGAAAAGTATCCGATGCGGATGACCCTAACCCTTTCTAGATGTGACAGTATCTAGCAACAACTGAATGATAAAGTTTTCATGTTCTTCTTTATGAGTATACAGATAGAATGGAAAGAGGGTCAACCAACCTGGTGTCTTGCGCTTGATTGATCCTTATCCTTCTTCCTTTGTATCCAGCTCCCAGCTCTTTGCTCTCCAAGCCGATCCAGCTACACACAAGACCTGCACAACAAGAGAGAGCAAACTAACAGATACAAGCACTCATAATCAAAGCATGGATTAGATTGCATCAAATACACATGTAAACACAAAGCATCTATGTAAAACAAGTGAATAGGAGAACATGCAAACTTTATTGATAGAAAGTAACAGGGTTCCAGAGGAAGTTACAACCAATGATGTTGGCTCCAATCCAGCAGCACCTCCTCGGCAGCAAGAACTCTCTTCTTGACCTCTAGTAAAACAATCACCCAATAATCCTGGCGGTATACCAACAGCACCTCCTTTCTTATACAAAATTTCAGCCTCCCTAGCTCTCATAGAAGAGCTCTATATATAGGGTAGAAGAGGAACAGATGAGTCAGCTTGAGACTGACATGAAGCTGCCTTGTGTCCTCTCCATCTTCAGTTAATCTTCAGTTCCTGTGTCCACTTGGAGATCCTTGGTTACACATGGTGATCAAGTACCTCTTACTCATCACAGGGCGAATCTTATGACCCAAGTGTCAGTTTGGAAGCTTCCTGGGCAATTGACACCTTGCAGGATGACTGTGCCACTTGGCCAATCTCGCCCAGCGCAGGTAGCCTTCATGGTTTTTGACTTCCAGCGCAGGTACAGAGTGGGACAGTTGCAATACAGCGCAGAAGCTCAGTTTAGCAGCTGACATGATCCAAAATAAGCCTGTTCTGAAGTGTTTTCAGGTGGAGAACTGATTGGAAGTGCTGTTGATTGATGACCTTGTTCTTTTAGGGGTAAGAACAACATGTTTAGGGACTGAGGATCCCTGTAATTATCGACATTCCTTGCTCCTTGACGCGAGGCACAAAAATGTCTATAACAATGTTTAGTTTATTTCTAATCCTGAACTAGTTATGAATATGAATCTATGTCTTTGTGTAGTGTTCTCTTCTTGTGATCTTGCAGAAACCTCTTGAAGCTGGGCGAGCGAGAAGGCAAGTAGCTGGCAACTCCCAAAGAGAAGAGGAACCGGATCGAGGGACAAACGGAAGACACCGATTAGTCCATCCATCTCTCTTCATTCTTAATTCATAAAGGAAGAATGCTAGAATAGCTATCTCTGTTTGTTGCTAAGGCACTGTCACACCTTAGGTGGATAGGATCATCCTGCATAGGAATTTTTCCCCACAATAGGGCCAATGAAGCTGCCAAGGTTGATGGTATTGTTGTAGTGACTATTGGAATGGTAGTGGTAGTGACTGTCTCAAGGATGGCCTATTTCAACTGTATTAAGTTGTCCAATTCCTTCTCCATTTCTTTCAATTAATGATTCAATTGAAGAATGAGGTCCATCATCTCCTCCTATTGAGTTTGACTTTGAAGGACCTTCTTGGCCTATGGATGCCCTGAGTGAGGCAGATTCAATTGTTTCTTTAAGGCAACAATATCCTCATTTTTCTTTTTTATTAATTTCTCTGCAGCCTTGACGTCATTTGGATTATACCTAAGATCAATCACCAAGTCTTCCAGTGACTTGATTCTATTGTCCTTGGCCTGTGAGGATGCCTTTTCCAGTTTATACTATGTTATGATATTATCTAGTGAACTTTAGAGTTTGTGCACAATCATAGCTTTATTTGTCATGGTGGAATAGATCATCTCACCTTCCTGCTTATAGAATTCGGTTTGGTCAATAAGGTGAACATCCCTAGCCAAAACTTCAAAACCTATTTTCTTGTAGTTAGCTGATGAATTGGGTTGTTGGACTATAGGTTGCATGAATGTCATTTGCATCTTCCCAGTCTTAATGTCAAAGGCTGACATTAGCCTATTTTGATTAGTAGGTGTTTGCTTGAAGTACTGGGCATAAGTCTCAGCCTTCAATGCCTCATTCCTCAACTTAATTTATCTGTATTTCTCTTTAATATCTCTTTTTTATCCACAGGCTTGTTGGATGAAGAGACCTCAATGCTAAGTTGTTTCTCAATAAGTTGAGTGTTTGAGGTAGAAGGCTGGTGTGTTTCTTTTGAAGCTATTGGGCCTTTATTCCTTCCAACCATTGTTTCAGTGTCAGTGATTTCCACTATGTCAATGGTGTCTTCTTGTTCAGTTACAGGATTAAGCTTGGGCATTTTCCTATAACTGATTTCAAATTGGTCATATGTAGTGTCCATTATTGAGCTAGAACCTTGTTCCCTGGTTCTTTTTTCATTTTTGTCTTCATTGGCTGGAGTCTGCAAAATAGGAGGAATCTTCATCTGTTCTTCTAGGGCTGGAACCTACAAAAAGGAACTAGTATCAATCTGGTTTTCCATATCTTTCAAAGTATTCTCCACATCTACTACAGTTTTTACCACATCTATCAAAGTGTTTTCCAACCATTCTAACTGGTTGGAAAATCTCTCAATTTCTGGCCTAGGATCATGTATGAAAGGACCCAATTTGACTTTGAGCCTTATTTTATTTATGACTCCATGAGGGTCATATTTCCACATAAAACTGTTCTTGAAATTCATCTGCTGCAAAATTTTATCTGCCTCTGGTCTAGCTTCCCTATTATTACAAATAAATGGGCCCAATTGGTTTTTCATTTTAAATTGGGTCTTCTTCCTAGCTGACAAGAAATTAACTTCATCAGAGTTTATGATTTTCCTAAAGTACTCTAATGAAAATATCCTCATGGGGAGGTATTTGGGCAACTTGTAGGGAGCTAGTCAGCATCCATATATTCTGATTTATGTGTGGTCCTGGTATAGATACCAGTCTCCCACTCTACTATTCTTTGCCAATTGTAAAAATATCTTAATCTCCTAATTGATCCTGGGCTGATAGCTACTGGTTAGCCTATTTATAACTGGATGGACAAATGAATCAATGATGTCTTTATAGGAAAAAATAGTGGAGTATTTTTGGATCAATGGTGTTCAATAGATGACAAATATTGGATTGCCTTTGGTGTCTAACTTCTAAATGCTAACTAGAAATTTGTCTGACCGAAAGTACAAGAACATATGAAATAACACTAATGAATACTTGAAGATTCTCTCATTTGGTAGTCTGATGAACTGTTCATGGATTCTGTTTGCTATGAACTGAGCATAGTTGTAAATTGTAGCAGGAGGCTTGCCTAGGCAAAAGATAGAAAGAAAATCAATGACAACCTCATCCACATGTTCATCTGTGGTGTACCCTAGAATGTAAGAGAGCATGGTTATAATTTGTCTACCTCTCTCATAAAAATGGTGGCAGCATATGCAGGACTATCTGTTGGAGTATGAGACTCCTCTATGATCAAGGTTTGAAAAATCTGAGCCTTCTTGGGAAGGTCTAGGTTTATGTAGAGTTCAAGTAAACCTTCAATGGAGAGTAGGGTCTCATTGGGACCTAGCTGGATTTATAGCATTTGATTAATTGATTCTACAATGATGTTGAATAAAACTTGCTGGTCAGGGGTGACTATGGCTCTTTGACTGGGAATATAGCAAGCTTGGAAGAAGTAGATGATTTCTAGGAATGGCTGTACTTCTGGGAACAAGTACTTGGGAAAAGTGGACTCCCATAGGTGAATGTCATCATTCTAGTTCAAAAACTTTTCTTTACTCCTACAATGGAGTTTTAGTAGGTAGGCAGTGGAAGCAATGTCCTTGATTTGAAATTCTCTGTCGGCTAATGGAAGGTGGTCAATGTCCAGGTGAGGGGTTTGCAGAGGTCTTACATCAAGAGAGGTTTGGGAAGCCATAATTTAGTTTATTCAACTGAATTACTCTTTCTGTGGCTTTTAGGGGTAAGGTCTGAAGGTCTGGAACTGTGGGGAGAGTAATAATAGTCTATCAAAAGGGGTTTGGGTGCACAGTAAGCTTTCTTTGAATATAGGAAGGTTTTTAAATTAATTTAATTAATTAACCTTGGATAATTACTGTGTATAACTTCAAATTACAGGGTCATTCTGGTTATATCAAGAATACCTAGAATTTAGCGGTTTCGTGTGCACACAGGTTTCTGTGGTAGTTGTAGAAAGTACTGAGGATTCAAATGGCTATTTTCTCCTTCAATTTGGTGTCCACAATGTCTTCAGGTGGCAAAGGGTGACTAAATTGGTCACTTAGAGGCTCAGGGTGTCAGAATTCGTTTAGCAGAGGTTTATAGTGAAAACAAGCGAAAAGAACAAATTGGGTCTTTTTCGGTGTTTTAACCCATAACCGTTAGATTTTGGCGTGAGTATTATTAAATGAACAGTGGGCAGTTTTGGTTTTAGGTGGGGAAGTGGTTTTTTACGATATCACACCACTTTTGGATGGCAGGTAATATTTTTCACGAGCACGCGATATAACCTAGTGCCGCCACGTAGCAAAATAGTGCCCAACCAAAACTGTGAATCTTGCGTTCTCTCAAGTTGATAACTATCGAACGATGAATCCGGGCGATATGGTTGTGCACTGTTGGATATGGGGGTGGGAGATCGGAGGGATATTGTGCAGTGAAGTTGCACGGGCGGAGTCGGGAAAGTGATTGGCGGGGTCCGGGGTTTAATTACAAAGAATTGTAACTAATTAATGAATAATGTTGGGATTTCTAATATAATAAAATGGTTAATCAAGGTGGGACCATGGGTTATATGGTGGGGGTTTTAACTATACACCAAGGTTTGGTGAGTTAAAAGGGTGTCGGGGAATATTAATGTGGGGGAGATGAATTATATAATGCGGGGGTATAATAAATAACTTAGGATAAAAGGGGTTTTGTGGGTTTTTTAAAGGGAAAGGGGGAACTTAATAAGGGGGGGATGTAGTGCTTGTAATGGGAATGGGTTTCACACTTAGGGAAAGGGGTTTTGGGAAGGTGAGATGATTTTTGAAGGGTAATGTCTAGGGAAATGTGTGAAACCAAGTGGTAAGGTCAAAATGAGGGGAAAGGGTATTTATAAGTAATGAAGGGATAATGAGGGGAAATTAGTAAATAAGACTTGGTGAATATCCTTTCTCTTTCACAATTCTTACTGCACATGAAACATAGGATTAAGCATTATGAATGTGCCTTTTGACTTAGCAATCTTGTGCACTTGCAAAACTTCTTCTACCTACCCTTTATTTACCCTAACAATTTCTCTTCATTCATTGGGTGCATTTGAGCTTGTTGTCCCTTTATTTCTTTTTTCTTTTGATAAGAAAACTATCTAATTCTAACCTTATTACTTCCAATGGCTCAGATTAAATTGATGAGCTCATTATTATTCTCTACCTAACTATTAATCTGCCAATATTAAACAGTTTGGCTAGATCTTTATTCTCTATCTATCACCATGAAATTTAAAGCATGAATGAGTCAAGATTAAACTATTTGACCAGCATGGATTGTGGCATTTTTTACAAGCTGCACACAATCTTATTTTGCAAAGTAAAATAAAAAGTAGTGGCATTTGAATTTGCACACTTTCATGATCTATTTTTATCTCTTTTTGTGGTTCATATTTTTCATATTTTTTATTTTTTTCTTTCTTTTTGTCCTTTGATTATTCTTTTAGGACATACTCTCTTTACCTTTTTTAATTTTTAATATGGAAAACATTTTGTATAAAGAAAAAGTATGTACAATATTACAAGACTAACCATAGCCAATTCAAAATTATGAATCCTATTATTATAGGACCCTAACAGTGGCTCCACATGGGGATGGCATTTCCTCATGAAATGTCAAGAACTTTAAGATCAGTAGCCTTTAAATATTTGATTGTAGTTGCCTTATAACTGCTCCTTTGTGATCTGATTTATTCATACATATGATGGTATTCCTTTCAAAGCTCAGGGCCTTCTCTTCGGGCTTCAATCTCAAAAGATTACTATCCAATCCAATCTAAACTTTGCAATGTTATATATAATGAGCAAAGTAAAATGAACTACTGTTAATCTATGGATAAGTAATGCTTAAACATTCTACCATTGACTGGTCCTCCTTGTAGATCTGTTCCATCTAAGTCTCTCAAGATAAATGCATTGTTACCTCTGTAACCATAAATGACATAAGGGCCTTGCCACTGGAAATCAAATTTACCATGTTTTCCCTTTTCTTCTCTTCTAGAATCCCATTTGAGTACTTTATCACCTATGTAAAAATCATCAGCTTTGGTCTTCTTCTCAGAAATCTTTCTGATTTTATCTTGGATCACTTGTGATTTGACATAGACTTCTTCTTTGGTTTACTGCAAGTGTATAGTCTAATTTATCCTCCTTTAGATATAATTTGGTTATAATTGCAACTCTTGAATCATTTTCATCACTGGTACTCCTAAAGAGGATGGAAAAATGACATCCATTCCATATACTAGCTGGTAAGGAGATGTACCAATGGACTTTTTGGTAGTTAATATGTCTGTGAATAAGGCATTAACTAACTTTTTGTTCCATGTCTTCTTGTTGTCTTCTAGAAATTTCTTGATGATATTAACAAGGCTTTTGTTTGAGGATTTTGCAAGTCCATTACTTTGAGGATAATAGGCAGTGGAATGGCCAAGGGTAATCTGATATCTGTTACAAAAGTCTACCATTTTCTTAGATTTGAAAGCAGCTGCATTATCAGTAGTGAGATTTTGGGGGCATCCAAATCTAGAAAGGATTTTTTTCTCAAGGAATGAAATGATGACAGAGTCTGTGGCTTGTCTAGAATGGGTGTCTTTTATCCATTTAGTAAAGTAATCAGTGGCTGTCAAAATCCATTTATGTTGGGCTGAGGAGGATGGGTGAATTTCCCCAATGAAGTCTAAACCCCATTGTTGAAAATGCATTTTTGTGGAGATGGGTTTGAGAGGTAATGGTAAGAGCTTCCTTTTTCCCTCAAATATTTGGCACTTGTGATAAGGGGTCACATATTTATTGACATCTACAAAAAGGGTGGGCCAGTAAAAACCCACCCTTAAAATCTTATCAGCAATAGTTTTCCAATATAGGTGTCCTCCACAATATCCTGCATGAAATTCTTGCATAACTTTGTTAGCTTCATCTTTTAATAAACAATTCAATAAAATGCCACCATTATCTTTCCAAAATAAAGCATTGTTTATGAAACAATATCTCATTGATTTCATTTTCAAAAATCTACTTTTAGTTCTAGATAAATCAGGAGTACCATGTAAATTTAGTAAAAAAAATATGATATCTGCATACCAAGGTGAATCTATGAAAGGTTCACTGATCTGTGGAGTCGCCATCTCTTCCTGATCATCTAGGGCACCAATGAAATTTATATCTAAGGCCTAACAGTTCGATTCAGCCATGAGTTTAGCTAAACCTTGGCCTTTGATAAGTTTTGTAGCTTTATTTCTACGTCATATTCCAAAATAGTGGTAAACCATTTGCCTCTCATTCCTTCGGGCCCATTCTATGTCAGAATGTCCTTTACTACTAATTTGGAACATAGTCAATGATGTGTGAATTCAAGATATACACTTTGAAATATTTAATAGCTTTCACTAAAGCAAGTGCTTGTTTTTCCATTATGTTGTACTTTAGTGTATCATCTCTCAAAGGTTTGCTGGAAAATGCAATAGGTTGCTCATAACCTTGATCATTTTTTTGCAACAAGATTGCTGCAATAGTATGTTCTGAAGCAAAAGAAAAAAGTATAAAATATTTTTTGAAATCGGGACTTATGAGGACTAGTGTTTTAGTAAGGGCTTCTTTGATTGCCTCAAAAGACTGTTTAACCTCTACATTCCACTTAAGTTTTGGGTCTTTCTTTAACATGTTAGTTAGTTCTCGGATTAGTTCTGCTAAGTTAGAAATGAATCTCCTAAGAAAAATTATTTTGCCTAAAAATGATTGTAACTCCTTGATGTTTCTAGGATGAGTGATGTTCAAGATTAACTCTATTCTAGCTGGATCTATTCTAATTCCATCTGTTGATATTATGTGACCCAAGAGTTTACCTTCTTCTATACCAAAGAGTGTCTTTTTTGGATTTAAGGAAATACCAAATTTTCTACATTTAATGAAAATTCTTCTTAGGTGATCTAGATGTTCATTATCTGATTTGTAAAAAACTGTGATGTCATCTTGGTAAACAACTAGAAAGTCACGGATTGTTTTTGCAAAAGCTATGTCCATTTCTCTTTGGAATGTTGCTCAAACATTCATCAATCCAAAAGGCATTTTCAAATACATGAAAGTACCCCAGGGAGTGGTAAATGCAGTATTTTCTTGATCCTCTAGTTGACTAATATTTGATTGTATCTAAAGAATCCATCAAGCAATGAAATTCTAGATGAGCCTACCACCCTCTGGAGAATGTGGTCCATTTTTTGGAGAGAGTAGTTATCTTTTAATGACACTTTATTCAAATTCCTGGAATCAACACAAAGTCTAATTTCTCCTATTTTCTTTCTAGTAGTGACCAAATTGGAGACCCAATCTGAATATCTAATTGGTGCTATGATTTGTGCATCATACATCCTTTTTACTTCTTTTTCAATTAATGGCATAAGAACTGGATTAATTCTCCTAAGATTTTTTTTAAAGGGTTTCTGATCATCTTTGATGGGTATCTTATGTTGAATAATGTTGGTATCATATGACTTAAGGTCTTCATAACTCTAGGCAAAGACATCTTTAAACTCTTTAAACATATTTTTGTATTTCAGTGTTTCATCTGGGGGTAATGCTTTGGATATTTTGATAAGCTTGGGTTTTTCTTCTGTTACTATGTTACATTCTTCGATGTCTGATATTAAAGGCTCCATTTTTGGTTTCCTAGATACATCATTTGAATCAAATAAATCTTCTAATGGGACTAATCCCTTAGGCAAAAGGTTATTCTTAAGGTTTAAAATCTCAAAATCATCATTGATTATTTCTTCTATTTCTACTTTTTCTAAGTTATCTATTTCTAGTTTAGTGAATTTAGTGGGTTTATCTATTGTCAAAATCATTTATATATATTTCGATGTGTATGATGTTATCTACTATATAGTTAGTATCTATCTTACAGTTTTGAAACTCTCCATGAGCATTCATGAAATCATAGATTTGAGAATCTTGTGAAAAAATCTGCCAATATTTCAAATTGTCAGGTATAACAGGTTTTTGTCTTACTTCTGTTGTGTACTTGTGATTGGGCTGAAATGGTAATTTGCAAGTGCTAGAAAAAGTAGCCAAACTTTGAGCTTGCTTGTTCTGTTTTTTAGGAATAGCAACAAAATTAGTTTCAAGAAGGTCCTTAATCAAATCCAAAATAGTTTCCCTGTATTGGCTAAGTCTAGGATTATTCACAGAATATTCTCCTTCAATTTGTTTTATGATCAATTCTGAATCTCCCATGATAGAAACTCTCTTAGCTCCAAGTTTTCTTACAATTTGCAGTCCTAAGATTAAAGCTTCATACTCTGCCATGTTGTTTGTGCATTTAAAGTTTAATCTAAAGGCATGACCTTCAAAATGATTGTTTTCCATGTTGTGAATCCAAACTCTTGCACCTACTCCTAATCTATTCACAGAGCCATCAAAATATAAATGCCATAGAGACTCAAGAAATATGTTTCCCTTATCAGGTGCTTTGTATTTCTCTTCTACAATTGTGATTTCATTTTTGTCATTGTCTGAATTATACAAGATAAATGATTCCATATCAGAATGCATGGAGTATATGGGGTAATTCTATGGTTTTTCTCCACTACTTACCATGTATTTCATCAAGGTTTCTCTGTAAAGTTTCCTTTGTTGTCCAAAAACAGAGATGGTGGCATATGACATGTCTAACTATAGAGATCCCTGCAATTTTTCTCCCCATGAGTGAGATAATAGCATTCCATACTTGGGTGGGATATCAAAAACTACTATGTCCATAACAATACTCTTTGTTGGGCACTGGACTAGAGTCACACACAAATCTTTAATCAGGCCAAGGCATTTGACTTGGCTAGAATCAAAGGAAAATAGGTCCTTGTATGGTCTGGTGATATCTAAGTTTAATCTCTCCATGATTGCTTTAGGCATTAAGTTATGGGATGCCCCTGAGTCTAGCATAGCATTATGTAAGATTTTATCATGAACATTTAAGCTAATGTAGAATGGAGGGGTACCCCCTTGTTGATGTTTGTTGTTTACTTTTGGACCAAATAATAACTTAGGTTGATCATCATTAAGGTTTACAGCATATTCTCCTTCACCTATGTTTAAGGTTTCAGTGATTTGTGTTCTTCATGATTCATTTTTCACTAGCTCAGTCAAAGGAACTGATATTTTCAACTTGGCTATCTCAGTCTTAATGTTGAATGGCAATTGAGTTTTTCCTGATTGTATGAGGTCTTCCTTAGCAAATGTGGTCTGTGTACCTTTATCTTCTTTTTCAACATTTGGAAATTTAGTTTGTGTTTTAGCATTTTTGCTTTGAATTTTCTTATTTGGTATAGTTTGAGTAACAATTTCAGTTTGAGTTTCAGTTGAAGTTATATCTACAATTTTTGGGCTGGAAGTCTCTTGAGTTCCTCTAGAGAGAATTTGTAGAACTTTGGTCACAGGAGCTTTTGTTATTTTTTTAGTTTGGGTTTGGACTGATTTCTTAGTGGGAATTTTAGTATTCTTTTTGCTTCTAAGGCTATATTGTTTGTGAACTTCATAGATAGCAGACTCATAACCTTGTTTGTAGTCAAAGGACTCCCCAGATTCTAATTTCAATTGTTGTAACATGTATATTTCATGTTCTTCCTGACTAAGAAAAACAACATCTTTGTTTTTAATTCCTAATAGATTTATCTAGGTATCCTTCTCTTCTGGTATAGCATTTTTTCTAGTGTTAGGATTTTTCCTAAAGTTGGGGTTTCTTATTAGGGGTGCTTGTTGATTCTCCAACTGAGTTTTTCTTTCCTTGTTTTCTAATCTATCCATTATCCTTTGTACACTTTTGGCTAGACTATCTATTTGACCATCTGAAGTGGAGGTTTCCTCTTTAATGACAGCTCTTTTCTCATTTCTCATCCTAGCTGTCTTAGCTAATAAATTTGCTTCTACACTAACAACATTACTTTGCATCTATTCCAATGTTTCAGGGTTTCTTTCCCTCAATTGGTAAGACATATCAGTGTCAAAACCATCAGGAAATTTGATTAGTTCTAAGTCTAGTGGAGGTTTAATATTAGAAGGGATTGCATTAAATATATACTATTGAACCTAGTAAAATAATCTTGAACAGGTTCATTAGGAGCTCTTCTAATGTTATCATATTCAAACAATATTTGTAAGGGGTTTTTCTTTCTTTCCCATCTATTAATAAACAATCTATGGAAAGTAGCTAAATCTGCAATATGATTAGCAGGTAAACCTTTGAACAATTTTTTAACATCCCCTGTTAATGTTTGGGAAAATAGCCTCATTTGGACATCAGCTTCATCAATCTCATGCAATTCAAAGTAATCGATCATTTTATTCACATGATGTTGGGTAGTATACTGAATAGTAACATCAAAAAAAAAAGATTTTACTTTGATATTCTTGGGGCATGGCATGTAGTTGGGCTAGTAAAACCAAAGGTGCATATCTGTCTACCATAGATGAGATTTTGGTTTGACTGGGAGGAAAAGTAGTGGTGCTTGAAGAAGGACTTGAGATAGTTGTAGATGAACTAGATGAACTTGAGATGTTTAGTTAGAGAGGAAGCTGAGGTATGAATGGTTTAGGGGAATGAACTGTGGTGGATATTATAGGTGAGGTGGTAGTAAATGAAACTGTATTTACAATTTTTGAAGACTCTCTAGAAAGTTCAGAGGCAGCAGTAGTGAGGGCAGCTAATTCAACTGATTGTTGAAGATAGGCATTGTCTATATGTCTTATCAAGTTTCAGGTTAAAGCTTCTAGTTTATCAAAAGTATCCAAAACAAGTTGATCTAAATCAGGATGTATGGACACCTTTTCTGACTCAATAAATTGAATAAAATTGGGGTCTATTATAGTATCATGAATTGAATTTTCTGATTTGGTTCTAAACAAAGAAAGCTCAAATGATAAATCAAATTGAATATCCTCTAAACTTTAAAACTCCTTAGGGAGTGGATTTTCTTTAATTCACTGACTACTACTTCCTTGAGTTTCTACCTTTTTTATTTTCTTAAAATTCTGTGAGGGTCATCAACTATTGTAGCATAGTTTGGATCTGGATTTGCCCTGGTATAGTATGTTCTTTTGGAACCCAGAATTTTAATTTTTTAATCGTTTTATGAAATCTTTTAACAACTCTAAAATAACCTCAAGGTGCAAAAGATGAGATTTAAGATTTCCTCAAAGCTTTATTACACTGAGGATCGAGTCCCCTGTATGGTCGCCAATATGTTATCACTCCAAAATTTCTCTAGAGTTGTTGCGAAAGAAATGATAGAGGTAACCAAAAACCTACTTTGGAGATTAGGATCTAGCCTTCCTAATGCTTAGAGCGGGCTCTCTCTTTATGAATTAACTTTGTTTGGTTAATTGATTTTAGGCTAGTTATGATTGTACTTGGGTTTTTATTTTGATTTGGTGCTGGGATCATTGACTTAGAAGGATAGAGGGATGTCTTCTACCATTGGGCTATGGGGTCAAATGTTAAGCAAACAGGACTAGATCAAGTTCTAAAGATAGTGTTTACAGGGCAAGGTAGCTGATTAAATTCATATCTTAAGACTGGATGGTGAAGTGGTTTTCAATTGGATCCAATGAGCAATTAAGAGTTCCTTAGACTAGATAATGAAGGAAGTGGTGGGGGTCAATCGAAACTAGTGAGAAATGAAGGATTTCCTTATTTGGATATCAAAAGAAAACATTAAAATGATTACCTGTTCAAGACAAAGTATACTTAAACAAATTCTGTAATATAATTCCATTTAATTCATTCAATTTAGATAACATGCAAGGTTGTGAAATACATAAGAAAATAACAATTTGGCAAAAGAAAATACTTCACTCAATTAACTCAACACATGAATCCTGTAATGAAATCTCTTTATTACTTAGTCTAGTCCGCTAACTTGAAAAATTGGTACAATGAACCCTCAAGTTACAGATCAATGCAACTATAGAAATTTCTAGCATTCCACACTATATACTTCAAATTATGAAGTATTTATACAAAAATAGTTTACAAAATATCCCAAACTGTCTTGGGAATTAATCTACGAAAAAAGAAATATCTCCATGCAAGAAGATAGAGACAGGCATTCAATTGTTGCAATTTGTCCATGTTTATTAGGTTGTGTTGTCTTTATTCTTTGATCTTCTGCTTTTTATTCTCCTTTGTTGTTTATCTTCACCCTGACTTTTCTTTTTACTTTATCTTTTAACTGATACACTTTCACCTGATACTCTTTCATTTAGCTAATATGTCACTTTTCTTTCAATGTTCCTTTTTCACTTTTACTATGCATTTTTACAGTAAGTCATTTAACCTTTCCCATGTGTCTGCATCTGGTAATTTTATATTTACCATATTTCTGTAAATTTCATCTCCTTTTTTGTACTTAGCAAAGGTTGGCATGTTCACAAAAGGTGTTTTACCTCATGCTGGAGGTAAAATAGGTTCTCAAATGTTTGGTACAGAACCTTTCTTGTAGGCATTCCCTTCATAGAGGAATTATTGGCCTGATCTCTTGCCACCTCTCTAATTTTCCTGTTGTAGTCTTCCTGTGGCATCAATCTGTCATTTATCACCAAAGGATTTGGAAGACCTTTCTACCTTAAAGCGTCAAACTTAAACATGAACCTGTCTATAGCCAGCTGCATGGTTTGGCATTTCTCCTCAAGGTTCATCATTAAATTCCTCTTGGTGAGCACCTTTTTCACTTCTAGTATGGTGCCATTATTGTCATCTATGTCCAACTCCTGCAATTCATATGTATTTTTAGAGTTAAGGAAGTGGATTATTCTCATGGCTTCTTTTGGCATGCCCCCAAGTTCAGCCTTAACTCTCTAAATTGCTTTTGTAGCCTCTTTGACTAAATCATTTTGTTCAAATATGACTTGTACAGATGGCCAAATATCATTGACAGAGTCAATGACATTGGCCCATACTTGTTCTTTAGCTTGGCCAAGTGGCTCCTTCAATGTTAGCTCTTTCTCCAAACTCTTCATTATTTAAGTAAACCTGGTTGACTTCTGTACTTCATTCTTGTGCATTATTTGGGCAAATTTCTTATCATCCTCTAGACTTGTTATTTTTTCTTTAAGTTTATTTATCTATATGGTCTGAATGGACATGTCCTCCATTGCTTTGACCAATTTTCTTGCCTTATCACTTGGCTAAGCTGCTGTTGTTGTTGAACTTGTTGCTGATGTAGATGTTGTTGCAGCTGGAAGTGTTGTAGCCAGTGGAGATGTGGGGACCAATGAAGTTTCCAAGGTTGATGGTACTACTGAATTTACTGTTGGAATGGCAATGGCAGTGGTTGTCTTAAGGATGGCATGTTTCAGCTGTATTAAGTTGTCCAATTCCTTCTCCATTTCTTTCAATTGATTATTCAATTGAAGAATGAGGTCCATCATCTCCTCGTGCTGAGTTTGACTTTCAAGGACCTCCTTGGTCTGTGGATGCTCTGAATGAGGTAGCTTCAATTGTTTCTTTAAGGCAGCAATATCCTCATTTTTCTTTTTTATTAATTTCTCTGTAGCATTGAAATCATTGGGATTATACCCAAGATCAATCACCAAGTCTTCCAGTGACTTGATTCTATTGTCCTTGGCCTGTGAAGATGCCTTTTCCAGTTTATACAATGTTGTGATATTATCCAGTGAACTTTGGAGTTTGTGCACAGTTATAGCTTTATTTGTCATGGTGGAATAGATCATCTCAGCTGCCTTCTTATGAAATTCGATTTGGTCAATAGGGTGAACATCCTTAGCCAAAACTTCAAAATATGTTTTCTTGTAGTCAGCTAATGATTTGGGTTGTTGGATTCTAGGTTGCATGAATGTCATTTGCATCTTTCCATTCTTAATGTCAAAGGCTGACATTAGCCTATTTTGATTGGTAGGTGTTTGCTTGAAGTACTGGGCATAGGTCTCAGCCTTCAATGCCTCATTCCTCAACTTAATTTCTTTTTATTTGTCTTTAATATCTTTCTCTTTATCCACAGGCTTGCTAGATGAAGAGACCTAAATGCTAAGCTATTTTTCAATAAGTTGGGTGTTTGAGGTAGAAGGCTAGTGTGTTTCTTCTAAAGCTATTGGGCCTTTATTCCTTCCAACCATTGTTTCAGTGTTAGTGATTTCCACTGTGCAATGGTGACTTCTTGTTCAGTTACAAGATTAAGCTTGGGCCTTTTCCTGTAACTAATTTCAAATTGGTCATCTATAGTGTCCATTGTTGAGCTAGAACCTTCTTCCCTAGTTATTTTTTCATTTCTATCTTCATTGGTTGGTGTCTGCAAAATAGGAGGAATATTCATCTGTTCTTCTAGGGATGGAACCTGCAGAAAGGAACTAGTATCAATCTGGTTTTCCATATCTTTCAAAGTATTCTCCACATCTACTACAGTTTTTTCCACATCTATCAAAGTTTTTTCCAACCATTCTAACTGGTTGGAAAATCTCTCAATGTCTGGCCTAATATCATGTATGAAAGGACCCAATTTGATTTTGAGCCTTAGTTTATTTATGACTCCATGAGGGTCATACTACCACATAGAACTGTTCTTGAAATTCATCTACTGCAAAATTTTATCTACCTCTGGTCCAATTTCCCTATTATTACATATAAATGGGCCTAATTGGTTTTTCATTTTAAATTGGGTCTTCTTCCTAGCTGACGGGAAATTAACTTCATCAGAGTTTATAATTTGCCTAAAGTACTCTAATACAAATATCCTCGTGGGGAGGTATTTGGGCAACTTGTAGGGAGCTAGTTGGCATCCATATATTTTGATTTCTGTGTGGTACTAGTATAGATACCAATATCCCACTCTACTATTCTTTGCCAATTGTAAAACTGTCTTAGTTTCCTGACTGATCCTGGGCTGATAGCTACTAGTTGGCATATTAATCATTGGATGGACAAATGAATCAATGAATTCTTTATAAGAAAAAATAGTGGAGTATTTTTTTATCAATGGTGTCCAATATATGACAGCTCTCGGCGAAAATACCATGATATGGCATCAAAGGCTTTGACATATTAGAGAGAAGGGCCTTTGATTACTTCATGGTAAAGGTATGGTAGAAGGTATGAGTAATAGCTCTATGGATTTGATTTCTGTGAAAATTGTGTATATGGGAAGCAGAATCGGGTGAGTTTCCCCTCTAGTGGTAAGAGGGCGAAACAGATATTAGAGCTTGTGCACAGTGATGTGTTTGGACCTGTGAAGGTTTCATCATTGGGTAATTTTGTGTACTATGTATCATTTATAGATGACTTCTTAAGGAATACATGGATATATTTCCTTAAGAAGAAATCTGAAGTCTTCGACAGGTTTAAAGAATTTAAGGCTCTAGTGGAAAACCAAACAGAGAAGAAGATAAAGGCGTTGAGGTCAGATAACAGTGGAGAGTTTTACAGAAAGGAACTTGAAGAATTCTGTAAGAAGTGCAGTGTAGCATGGCAGAAGACTACTCCATACACACTTGAGCAAAATGTAGTTGCAGAAAGAATGAACAAGATGTTGATGGAAAGGGCGAGAAGCATGCTCAATGGTGTTGAGTTAAAACAAGAATTTTGGGCAGAGGCAGTGGAGATAGCATGTTACCTGGTCAACGGATCACCTTCATTAGCGTTGGAGGATAAGACTCCACAAGAGGTATGGACTGGTAAGAAACCATCTCTTTCACATCTTAGGGTATTTGGATGTGATGCATATGTACATGTTCCAAAGGAGAAAAGAACCAAGTTAGATAGTAAATCTGAAAAGTGCATCTTTATTGGGTATAAGGATGGTTTAAAGGGTTATAAGCTTTGGAACCTAGTAACAAGGAAGGTTGTGTACAACTGAGATGTGGTGTTCAGAGAGGCGAAAGATGTTATTAAACATGAAATCCAACCAAAGGAACATGAGAAGATAGAGTTTGAATTTAAGGAGGAAGAATCAGACTCTACAGCAGAGGAGGAATCAGAAGATGAAGAGCCACAAACTTCAGGTGTGAGAAGATCAGTTCGAGAAAGAAGGTAGCCAGAAAGGTATAGTCCATTTGATTTCTGTTCAAATTTTGCTTTATCTATTACTGATGATGACCCCAGAACTATGAAGGAAGCAATAGATTAAGAGGATGGAAAACTCTAGAAAGAAGCCATGGTTGATGAAATGGCATCTTTGCACAAAAATGAGGCATGGGATATTGTGGAGTTTCCGGTTGGAAGGAAACCTATTGGCAACAAATGGGTGATAAAGAAGAAGACAAATGCAAAAGGAAAGGTGGAGAAATACAAAACTCAGTTGGTAGCAAAAGGTTATTCCCACGTCTCAGGCATTGATTTTGGTGATATTTTTTCTCCTGTTGCCAAGGTAGCTTATATTAGATTACTTTGATATGTTGCTACTGCTTCTAATTTTGAGGTAGAACAGATGGATGTGAAGGCGCCATTTCTTCATGGGGATCTTGAAGAGGAGATCTACATGAAGCAGCCTGAAGGCTTTGTGGTGAAGGGTAAGAAAGAATTGGTATGCAAGTTAAAGAAGTCTCTGTATGGGTTAAAACAGTCACCAAGGATGTGGTATCAGAAATTTGATACATTTATACGGGGACTTGGCTACACTAGAAGAAAATCAGATCATTGTGTGTATTTTAAATTAATTGGTGACCGTGTTATTTATCTGGTCTTGTATGTGGATGATATGTTGCTGGTCGGAAATGAAAAAGAAATTATCCAAGATTTGAAGACCCAATTGTCCTCCAAATTCGACATGAAAGATCTTGGTGTTGCAAACTATATTTTGGGCATGGAAATTAAAAGAGATCAGGCAAAGAGGAAGCTCTGGTTAAACCAGAGGAAGTATGTCGAGACAATATTGCAGAGGTAAAACATACAGGATAGTAAACTGGTGAAGGTTCCTACTCTTGTAGGTGTAAATTTATCTTCCAAACAGTGTCCCAAGACATAAGAAAAAGAAGAGGACATGTCCCGTGTTCCATATGCAAGTGCAGTTAGTGGTCTGATGTATGCAATGGTCTGTACTAGACCAAACATTGCAAATGAAATGGGAGTATTGAGCAGGTTTATGTCAAAACCAGGGAAGGAGCACTGGACAACAGTGAAGCGGGTTTTCAGGTATTTGCATGGCACTGATGATTATGTTTTGTGCTACCAAGGAAGACCAGGATTAGACAGAGTGTTGGATATTCGTCCCTTTGTTGATGCAGACTAGGCTGGAGATTTGGATCAGAGATGATCTAAAAGTGGGTATGTGTTTAACATATTTGGAGGTGCAATTAGTTGGATGAGTAAGAAACAATTTGTAGTGGCACTATCAACTACAGAGGCAGAATACATGGTAGCCACTCATGCAATCAAGGAAATTGTCTGGTTGTAGAGGTTGTGTTCAAGTATGGGGTTGGTACAGGGAGCTATAAGGATAGACTAGGACAACCAAAGTGCAATTTTGTTGGCAAAGAACCCTGCTTACCATTCAAAGACAAAGCATATCGATGTTCAGTATCACTTTGTGAGGGATATGATAGAAGACAAAAAGGTGTTGCTAGTAAAGGTGGACGCTTTGAAGAATATTGCAGATGCATTGACAAAATCTGTGAGGTTTGATAAGTTCTATTGGTGTATAGAAACAATGGGTGTTGTAGGGCTGGATAAATGACTAAGCTATCCTGTGGCCCCCTATGGAAAGAAAACAACAAGTGGGAGAATATTGGGTTGTGTTATATTATTTCTACAACTAGTCCAGGTAGTTTACCGCGGGATTAGAGGAGGGGCAGAGCCCCCCCTTCGTTGTGCCAATTGCACAACGGGGGGTATGAGGGGGCCGGGTAGCCCCCCTCTACGAGGTCTGGGGAAACGCCCCAAGAACATTTTTTCTGGACCCTATATTAGGTTGGGCAGACCGAACTATGGTTTTTTGCATGGTTTTCGCACATGGTTTAGGACATGATGGTTTTCGGTCCATGGTTTTGGACGTGATGGTTTTCGGTCCATGGTATTGGATGCTTCGGCATGTATAAATATGTATTGTAACATTGAAAGGAATATAATTAAAGATCACGCTGGTAGTCTCGGTTTTGGGATCCAGGGGAAAATCTCTGTGTATATGTGTTTTATGTGTTATGCTCTCGCATTGTTTATTTTTTATTTTTAGAATTCGTATGCAGGTAATTTATGTACAAGGTTAAAACCTACATAGGTGGAAAAAGGTGGCTGAATTGGTCACTCAGAAGCCCAGGGTGTCAGAATTGGTTTAGTAGAGGTTTACAGTGAAAACGAGTGAAAAAAACAAATTGGGGCTTTTTCGGCGTTTTAACCCATAACAATTAGATTTTGGCACGAGTATTATTGAATGAATAGTGGGCAGTCTTGGTTTAGGCGGGGAGGTGGTTTTATGCGTTATCGCACCACTTTTGGATGGTGGAAAGTATTTTTCACAAGAACACGATATAACCTCATGCCGCCACGTAGCAGAATAGTGCCCGACCAAAACTGCGAATCTCGCATTCTCTCGACCTATTAACTATCAAACGATGAATCCGTTTGATATTGTTGTTTGTAGTTGGATCTGGGGGTGGGAGATCAGAGGGATATCGAGTAGTGATGTTTCACCGATGGAGTCTGGAAAGTGGTTGACGGGGTCCGGGGTTTAATTACAAAGAAATGTAATTAATTAATGAATAACATTGGGATTTTTAATATAAGCAAATGGTTAATAAAGGTGGGACCATGGGTTATATGGCGGGGGTTTTAACTACACACAAAGGTTTGGTGAACTAAAAGGGTGTCAGGGAATATTAACGTGGGGGAGCTGAATTATATAATGCGGGGTTATAGTAAATAACTTAGGATAAAAGGGGTTTTGTGGTTTTTTAAAGGGAAAAGGGGAAATTAACAAGGGGGGGATGTAGTTTTTGTAATGGGAATGGGTTTCACACTTAGGGAAATGGGTTTTGGGAAGGGGGGATGATTTTTGAAGGGTAATGTGCAGGTAAATGTCTGAAACCAAGGGGTAAAAGGTCAAAAGGAGGGGAAAGGGTATTTATAAGTAATGAAGGGATAATGAGGGGGAATTAGTAAATAAACCTTAGTGAATATCCTTTCTCTTTCACAATACTTCCTGCACATGACACATAAGATTAAGCATTATGAATGTGCCTTTTGACTTAGAAACCTTGTGCACTTGCAAAACTTCTTCTACCTACCCTTTATTTACCCTAACATTTTCTCTTCATTCATTGGATGCATTTGAGCTTGTTGACCCTTTATTTCTTTTTCTTTTGATAAGCAAATTATCTAATTCTAACCTTATAACGTCCAATGGCTCAGACTAAAATGATGAGCTCATTATTATTCTCTACCTGACTATTAATCTGCCAAGATTAAACAGTTTGGCTAGATCTTTCTTCTCTCATGAAATTTAAAGAATGAATGAGTCAAGATTAAACTATTTGACCATCATGTATTGTGGCATATTTGACAAGCTGCACACAATCTTATTTTGCAAAGTAAAGTAAAAAGTAGTGGCATTTGAATTTTCACACTTTCATGATCTATTTTTATCTCTTTTTGGGGTTCATATTTTTCACCTTTTTTTTTTATCTTTTTTCTTTCTTTTTGTCCTTTGATTATTCTTTTAGGACATACCCTCTTTAAATTTTTTAATTTTTAATATGGAAAACATTTTTCAGAAAGAAAAAGTATGTACAATATTACAAGACTAACCATATCCAATTCAAAATTATGAATACTATTATTATAGGACCCTAATAGAGTGAACTTGTATGACGTGCCACGTGTCACTGTTTCAACCTTGGGTTCTGAAAATTATACCCAAACAAAATAAAGTTAGTCTTGTTTCTATAACTTCTTACAAACTTTCAATCTGATGCACAGAGAGAAAGTTATGACGATTTTTCCAAAATCACCTATTTAGGATGTAATTCGGGAGTCTACAAAAACCGTAACTTCCTCATATCATATATCCGAAAATATAGTGATACAAGATCTAAAATTCGGAATCAATGTTAAAAATTATTTCTTCTCAAATGGGTTTTCTTTTTAGCTTCTGAAACTTCGTAGTGAAAATGTTATAGCGCAAATTCCACGATGAACTATTTTAGACGAAATTCTGGAGCTTGCAAAAACCCTAACTTTCTCAGATCATATCTCTAAAAATATAGTGAGACAAGATCTAAAATTCATACCCGAGGTTCAACGTGATTTCGTCTCAAATGGGTTTTGTTTTTCACTTCTGGAACATCGCAGAAAAAAAAAAGTTATAGCGAAAATTACACGATGACCTGTTTGGAGCATCAAAACCCTAGAATCTAAAGTTGTGATACCAAATGTTATGAAACCAGCTCACAAAAAGATAGAAAAGAAATATAAACGCCTTATAATTCAGACTCTTCGAGGGCGCAACCTCCTTTACATTACACAAATGAACAATTATTGGATGATACAAATGACAAGGCCTCCTTTCTATATATAGGAGTATAAGGGGTTATAATATAATCAGAGCCGACATAACAATAATAATGTAGGGGCACAATAATAACAATAGTGGGCTTCTATGGTGGAATTTCATGACGAAAGTTGGATCATTTTCTAGGAGGGATGTTGGCCATGAGGGTTAGGGTTTGAGGCTAAACTGCCACAAGCAGATCGAATCGAAGACAAGGTGCAGGGGAGGTTGCTCCTCTAGTGCTTGACCAAATCAGAGATTGCAGATATGGGCGAAGGATAGGAGGCAGAAAACTGAGGGATCTGATGGAGAAATGGCAGCTGAAGCGGGGAGGGGAGAGATCCCCTCCTACAAAAACATAGCAGCAGGGGAATCAAGAAAAAATAGAGCACAAAGCGGTTTAGAGGAAAACATCAGAGACAATCCGGTCATGGGAGCCCGATGGCAAGCGGGATTAAGCGGCAGGTGTCTCCCAAGGGCATCGAAAAAACCCAGGTTTGTAATTCTGAACAATAAACTTGAAGAATACAGAAGTTATATGAGAGATCATGCTTTAATTTGTAAGTTTGTAGGTTTTTGGCCATCTGAGAAGGATTTGTCAAAGTGGATACAACAGAGGTGGAAACCTAAGGGGCATATAGATTTAAAACTGGGGGCAAAGGGTTTTTTCACAGTTATATTTTCTAATCTGGAAGATAAGGAAAGGATTTTTGAGGGAGGACCCTACTTTATGAACAATGTTGGTTTATTCATGCGGCACTGGGAGGACTGCTATAACCCAGACAAGGAAAAAATGCTAGCAGCACCTATTTGGATCAGATTATTCGGACTACCAATGGAGTTTTGGGACCCAGAGATCCTAGAAGGAATAGGTAACACAATCGGGACATTTGTTAAAGTAGCAGAGACTACCAAGAGAGGGAGATACACATCCTATGCAAGGATCTGTGTATACATGAACATAACAGAGCCGCTTCCGGAGTTTATCGAGTTAGAATACCATGATGAGGTCTGGCAGCAACCAGTGGATTACGAACACATCCCATTTCGTTGTAGAAGATGCCATGAATACAGCCACCTCTTCAAACAATGCCCTTTAAATATTGCAGAGGAATCAACCGAAAAGAAAGAAGAAGAGAAGAAGGCAACAGAGGCAAACAGAGGGACTGACGAGGGATTTAAAGAAGTGCCTACCAGAAGGAAATCTGCAAAAGGATTGCCCTCGCTGCAACCACCCGTTAAAACAATGCCATTGGAAAATCAAAACAAGTTTAAGGCCCTTCAGGAAGAGGAAATGGAGATGGAAAAGGAAGATAGTGATGAAGAACCTATGGAACTATCAAAAGAAACAAAAGAACAGGGCACAACTCAGATAAATAGGGAACAAGGAGGGATAGAAGATAACATGGACTTGCTAAAAGACCAAACCCAAATGGAGGTAGATCCTCAAAAAGACAGAGGAAGCGAAGAGGAACGAATAATGAGAAGACTGTTACAGGAATGGAGGTATCTAGATGAGAGATTTATACCAGAAGAACAAAAGAAATTATATAAAGAGATGTTCCAAAAATACAAGGAAAAGGTAGGAGTACTTTCAGCAAGTCAACCAGAACAACTAGGAACGCAAGGGACTCAGAGTATCGGAATGGGCAGTACTGGAAAAGGAGGAAGGAAACGTGGTAGACGTCCAATGAGTGAGACCATCCAAGTGGTAGGGGAGATGCTGGTGAATTCAGGAAGAGTTATACCTCTCTCAGAGGTATTTCAACAACCATCAAAAATATTAAAATGATAATCACAAGCTGGAATATCAGAGGTCTCAACAGTAGGGGAAAGCAGAGATATCTGAGAGACAGGTTGAAAAAAGATAAACCCAGTATAATGATAATTCAAGAAACCAATATTAGTACTCAGAAAATGGAAGAAATAATGAGAAGATTTAATACTCACTATGAGATAATGGGTCAGGATGCGGTAGGCAGTGCAGGAGGTCTAGCAGTCCTATGGAATCCTGAGGAAGTTCAATTCGAAAACTAGGTTAGCTTCCCTCAAATTCTTTCAGGAACTTTTAGAATGATAGGTTTGTTGGAATGGATAATCCTTACAGGGGTATATGGGCCACACTTATCAAGTGAGTGCAGAAGCTTTCTTCAAAACATAAGAACAATTCGAAGGTTGTTCCCGGATATGCCATGGATTGCAGGCGGGGACTTTAACATGATTACAACCCTAGCGGAAAAACGAGGAGGATTGAGAAGAGCTGACCAAGACATGGAAGCTTTTGGTGACATGATATCGGAGCTAAGATTGGTTGATATTCCCACAATAAATGGGATCCACACATGGAACAACAGAAGAGGGGGAAAAAATCAAATTGCATCGAGATTGGACAGATTTTTAATATTGGAGCAAATTATAAATAGAGATATATTCATAGAAACAATTATCCTCCCAACAATGGGCTCAGACCACTGGCCAATCAGGCTAGAAATTGACATTAAAACGAGCCCAAAGAAACGCCCTTTTAGGTTTGAAGCGTTCTGGCTTAGGAATCAGCAGTTCATGCCAAAGGTGGAGGAGTGGTGGACCCAGAGCCAACAAAGAGGACGAAGCAAGATGCAGACTTTCCAACTAAAACTAAAAGAACTCAGAGAAAAAAAAAAATGGAACAAAGATGAATTTGGGAATATATTCAAGGAGCAGCAACGATTAGAACAAAAAATGAGAGAACTACAACAAGAAATTATATCAGAAGGTAGAAGTGAGGAGAGAACCAGAGAAGAGGGCATAGTGATAAGCCAAATTGAAGAACGAAGAAAACAGGAAGAGATACTATGGAAGCAAAAGTCTCGAATAAACTGGCTCCATGAAGGAGAAAGAAACACGAAGTTCTTCCACCAAGCCATGATCCAACACTGACAAAGGAATAGAATATTCTCCATCAAAAATGAGGAAGGGCAACGTATAACCTAGCATGAAGAAATGGAACAAGCTCTAGTCGGGCACTTTAAGGATATCCTCACAGAACCTCAAGTGAATAGAGAAGAGGCTATAGGAAGGATATGCAACGAAATCCCAAGAATGATCTCTAGGGACCAGAATTTAGCTCTTATGAGGGCAGCAACCCTGGAGGAAGTGGAGGAAATAGTGAAAGGGATGAAAAGAAATAAAGCTCCAGGGCCAGACGGATTTACAGTGGAATTTTACCAAGCAGGCTGGCATTTCCTAGGGCAAGACATCCTGGAGGTGGTAGAGGAATCACGCAGACACCAGAAGGTATGGCCTGGCCTAAACTCAACCCTTTTATCTCTTATTCCTAAATCTGCTCATTCGGAAACCGCTCAAGGTTTTCGTCCTATTGCTCTTTGTAATGTAATATATAAGATTATTGCCACTCTAATGGCTAAGAGATTGAAACCAATCCTTTCTAGTATTATCTCCCTGGAACAGACTGGGTTTGTGGAAGGGAGATAGATTCTAGACGGCTTGGTGGTATCTCAGGAAGTGGTTCATTCTCTGAAACAAAAAAAGGAAAAGGGAATGATGATAAAATTGGATCTCTCAAAGGCGTATGACCGTCTAAATTGGGATTACCTTAAAACAATTTTAATGGCATTTGGCTTTTGCAATAGATGGGTAAACTAGATCTATGATATGATATCTACTCCCAATTTTTCCATTCTCTTGAACGGATCACCCACCTCGACTTTCAATGCCACAAGAGGATTACGACAGGGGGATCCTTTATCCCCATTCTTGTTCATCATAGCAGCGGAAGGACTGGGACGATACCTCAAAAAAGAACTGAGGGAGAGAAAAATCACAGGATTGAGGCCATGGGGAAACAACTTACCAATTACTCATCAACAGTTCGTTGATGACATTATGCTTTTTTGTGTTGTTTCTCTAAGAGAAGTAAAAAGGGTTAAACGGATTCTGGATCTCTTTATGGAAGCATCAGGCACATAAATAAACAAGGATAAATCGTGCACATTCCTCTTCAATACACCAGATGGGGTCAAAGCCCACCTGACCAGAATTCTGGGTTTCCGCTCTGGAGAATTACCTACAAAATACTTGGGAAATCAATTAGCTTTAAATCCTCTAAGGATAGAAAATTGGCAGCAATCCATTGAGAAACTCAAGAACAGACTAGCTAATTGGTCTTTCCGATCTCTGAATATAGCGGGAAGACTAGTGCTTCTTAAATCAATCCTTCAACCAATTCCTATCTACCCTCTCTCAGCAATGGCGGTCCCTAAAGGAGTATGCAAAAAAATGATGGATATATTCAGAAAATTCATCTAGGGGGGACCAAAGCAACAAAATAAATGGGTTTTAATATCATGGAAGGGCCTAATAAAAAATAAAGAAGAAGGAGGATTGGGTCTCAGAGACCTGTATATCTTGAACCAAGTTCTAGGAGCGAAGCTGTGGTGGAGATGGATGAGGGATGGAGATGATTTATGGAGAAAGATATGGAAACAAAAATACAATATGCCCACAACCACGGAAGGTATTCTTCGAATGGAAGAAGTTCCAAGAGGATCCAAAATATGGGACCTGGCTAGTCAAAACAGAGATATTATAGGCAATAATGCATTCTGGGAAATACGGAATGGAAATGCAGCTAAATTTTGGGAGGAAGCCTGGCAGCAAAGAGAGAGAATGATAGAGATACAAGGCCTGCAAAATACATATCAGAAGGCCACAGCTGAGGGGCTGAATTATGTTAGTGAATATTGGAAGGAAGAAAGGCAAGATGAGACCTGGAGAACTTGGAAGAAGCCAGAAGAATGGGATAGCCACATTAATCCTGAACAGAAAGCTCTATTTGTAAAGGAAATGGAATCAAGAAGAATTAAAATCAGAACATGCCCGGATATACTGCGATGGGGTAAATCCACAAAGGGAATTTTTACGGTAAGAGAAGCTTATCATCTAACCACTCGATATGAGAAAGATGAGGATACACTCATGTGGAAACAAATATGGCAGAATAATTGGTGGCCGAAGGTAACCTTGTTCATATGGTTAGTAGGAAGAGGACGAATTTTGACTTGGGATCAGATACAGAAGCGAGGATTCCATGGACCTCCTAGATGTAGCCTCTGCAAACAGGACAAAGAAACGCAAGAACATCTTTTGAACTCTTGCCCTGTTGCCCAGCAACAATGGGAAGAAATCAGGAACCTTTTTGGGAGAACAAACAGAGATCCTCATGACATTAAACAAACCATTTATCAATGGGGGAAAGGTCAATTCTCAAGCCTGATAGTTAAGAGAGCCTGGAGTCTAGCGATGGGGTTTAACATATGGCTAATATGGAAAGAAAGAAACCAAAGAATATTTCAAGACAAAGACAACCCTCCAGAGATGATTTGGAAGCGAACCCAAAAACTGATAAGGGAAACTATCCTAGCGGAAGCCTGGGTGCAAGAAGACTGGAAAACAAATCCAGAAGAAGGTCGGATCCTAACAAGTCTAAACCTGGAACAAGGCATGGTTTATCCTCAAAAGAAAAAAAACTAGAACACTCATAACCAGAGCTCAACCAAGTTCAAATGTCCTCGTGAAGGCTTCATCAAACTAAATTTTGATGGGGCCTCTAAAGGAAACTTGGGGCCGGCAGAGTTTCGAGGTATTTTTAGAGATAATCAAGGACGGACCATATGGGTTTATGCTGATCGAGGTGGTATAATTGTTGTGGGTAAAAATGCCTATGCAGGACGATCCTATCCACCTAAGGTGTGACAGTGCCTTAGCAACAAACGAGTACAGCTATACTGGTTTCTTCCTTTATGAAATGTGAAAGAAGAGAGATCAATAGACTTACCGGTGTCTTTTGTTTGTCCCTCGATCCAATCTCCCTTCTCTTTGGGTGTTCACAGCTACTTGCCTTCTTGCTTATCCAGCTACAACTTCCTGCAAGATCACAAGAGAACAGCTACTTGCGACAAGAGAAGAACACTACACAGAGACAGATATTCACATTCATAACTAGTTTAGGATCAGAAATAAACTAAATACACTAATACATTCATACATCAAAATACATCAGCATATAGGAGAAACCAAGATAGCTTTATTGATGAATAACAAGGTTCAGGATGAGATACAACCCAGAGGGCTCCAATCCAGCATCTCCTTCCCAGCAAATGGAATTCCTATCTTCAGCCCCTTCAAAGCATTAAGCACCCAATGATTCCAGTCTCAAACCAACAACAATTCTTTGCAATAACAAAATTCCAGCCTCTAGATCTCATGGAGGAGAGATCCATATATAGATGTTTGGAGAGAGGATGAGTCAGCTTGAGATCTGACTAGTGTCCTCTCCCTCTATCAGTTCTTGAGTCCACTTGGAGGTTCTTGCTTCCACTTGGAGATTTGGAACCTCTTACTCATCACCAGTCGAATTCCCTGAGGCAAGTGCCATTTTGGAAGCTTCCTGGGTCTTGACACCTTGAGAAATGAGCCTGCCACTTGTCCATTCTCACTCAGCGCAGGTAGCCTTTGTTCCAGTTGACATTCAACGCAGGTAGTCAGTGGAGCCATTGACATTCAGCGCAGATGGTCAGTGGAGCAGTTGACATGATCCTGAATTGACTTGTTTTTGAGCAGTTTCAGGTGGAGAACTTTTGTGAATTGCTGTGGTTTGTTAGCCTTGTTCCCCTAGGGGTAGGAACAACATGTTTCGGGACTTTGGATCCCTTAGATTATGGACACTTCATGCTCAATGCTGTAAGGCACAAAAATGTCTATAACAGTTGCCCCCTAAAGTATGAGGTTGTTTATCGGGTGAAATGATTTATCAGGGGGATCCGAAGTTCATCCAATGCTGGGAGGAGACCTGTAATACAATACAATACAATACAATATTTTTCATACTGCTTTCATGATCTAGCTGAGGCGGGCATTCCCATGCTCCGCTTTATAAATACATTTTTTTGTGCATAGAACACACAATCGTCTGATGGTAGACTGATAATTTTGATGAAATTATCATCCTTTGAGTAGGATGATTATCTGCTGCAATGATGTACATGTCAATGTCTTTATCTTTCCTGAATATATATCACAGCCCGGATGGATGAAACTAGATCTGGGGTCTTCAAACTCGTTCGATCTTCACTCTAAGTACAAGTCGATCCATGTGAGAATTGTTCTGAAGTTGAACACGGAAAGACATCGCTTGATTACCGGTCAATGATGTAAACCGTTAACAAGCGCGAGAGGAATCATCGATAATGATAATGACCCTCAAGGTACTGCAGTACAATTCATGTGGTGTGAATAAAGGACTTGGCGTTGAACACCACGCAAAATCTTTCGGTCGAAGGTCATTGATGTATACATGTCGCCGGAAGTGAGAAACTTGCCATTGTGGCATGCAAGCTTCAAAGTACTGAAGGGGTTGTTCCTAGATCAACTTCTTGGATAATGAGTTGATGTCGACAAGAAGCGATCCGTCACAGGAGGGCCTTAATGAATCTCACATCAGTGACACGGAACGGAGCTAATGATTTTAATGGAGGTGAAAACGATCCGTGACATATGATTCAGGGTGGCGGTCATGAATGGATGAAGGATAATGTATGGCAGTGGATGGGACACGGTTGACTCTTTCTGAACGACTTTTCTTGAACATATGGCGACACTCATACGAAGGATTGGTAGCATTACCCCAAATATGGATGGTATGGCAAGACCATGGTGATGTGGCCGGTGAATGAAACAACCCAACCCGATTGTGGTACGGAGGAAAAGTGTCATGTTCAAGAGCAACCTGCTACCATCAAAGTTTTCTTTAGTTTCTCCCAATTTTTCCCCAGTCATCGCTGACCAGTACCTCTTTATTTTTTTCAAGCTTGAGGAGGATAACATATGTTTGTTCTATAACCTTCCCTTCGGGCAAGCCCATCGCTATGTTTTAACGAGCCTAGCGATAGTGAAACTCGTTCTCGTCTAAAGACAAGTTTGTCACTATTTAATGCTTTTAACGAGTCTAACGACACGGATAACTCAGCCCTTTTCATTTTTAGAGAGTCTGAAAAGGTACATAAAGTCAACTCCAAAATTCCTTTTTCGTAATCTAACCCCTTAAGTCCGAAAAAGTATAAAACAATACAGAAGGGATGAGTTTTCGATAGTTTTAATGAGCCGAACAAAACAAGCGCTCGATCTTTTTGTGCAATAATCTCTCAGGTCCAAAAAGATTAAAATCTAGAGGAGGGATAGCTCTTCCGGTCGCTTTAACGAGCTGGAAGGCCAAAACTCGACAATCTTTTCATATTTTACGAGTCAGTTGAAAAGAGCTTAAAGAAGACTCGTCTTTTGAGGAACGAGTGATAAATAGGGATAGCAGCTGATTCTAGGTACAGGTTGGAATTTTCCAATCACAGCAGTGTCACAAGGATGGCTAGGTGAAATCACTCTTCGCAGCTGTTCCTCAAAATGGGTAAACAATCATATGGAGGTGAATGATCGGCCAATGGAAAAGTGGAGGTGACGGTGCAAACACGACCAAGGCTTTAATGGCTGATAAGGTTACATTCACGGTGGTTATTTACCGGGTAGGTTCATTTTTTATTTTAAAATGAGCTTAAACACTGGTGGAAACACTTGCTCATTGCTTATCTTTATTTTTTAACGAGCATGAAGTCCACGTTAAAACTACTCGGATCTTGCGTTTATTTTTTAACGAGCATGAACTTTATGCTAAAACTGCTCGATCTTATGTTTATTTTTTAACGAGCATGAACTATGTGCTAAAACTGCTCGGATCTTGCGTTTATTTTTTAACGAGCATGAACTTTGTGCTAAAACTGCTCGATTACCCAGTCATATGATAAGAATGTCTCATGAAAGATTCCATTTTTTATGGAGCTTGCACCTTACCAAAGCTATGCTCTGTATCCTTTCTTTATGCAAGTTAGGAAACGGCTAACCCCAAAAACAGATAAATAACCGCTCTTTGCTTGCACTCCAAAAGGTTTGCATGCCCCCAGGTATAAAGTACGATTTCAAGGTTACCTCTACTTCAATTCCGTCAAAACTTTCGTTTCACTGGGAGAGGCCTACCTCTTTCAGGTTACCCAAAGATTGTCTCGTTAATCTTTCAAACAAAACACTTCTTCAGCAATATCTACCGAAATAGACAAAGGTGAGTGACAACGAGCGCCAAACACATAACTTTGACAAAAGAATATTATTCTAGAACAACCCCTCTTCCAACCATGGACGGGGTACGGACTAGTCATATTCTCCCGCGGAAACCTACCCTATACCCAAAGTTTTCCTACCGAAGCAGGCCAGGACGCATGCCCCCTGGGTTCCAGTCATATCCTCCCGGATTACTCGCGCTCATCAGGAGGACGGACCGTGGGTTGAGACACTTCTTGCGTGTATAGACCATTTAGGGATGGTACATGACTATTTGCGATGCGTGATCTGGGAAACGAAAGTTGGTCCACGAGCTTGACCATTCTTCCTTCATGCGGAAAAGACATTACTCTAAAGAGTGAGGAGACAATAGCTCCCATGCAATATATATAGTCTCGTCCAAGGAGTAGGTTATAATCCAAGGGTCCTTGAACAACCATCACGTTCATTTGAACGGTCTTCCCTTTCAATGTTATAGGCACATTGGGGAGGATCCCTAAAGGTCGACTGGTTCCTTTATCAAAACCTGATAGATTTCTCATTTCAGGTAAAAGCGCTGGTGAACCAAGCTCTTTCCAAGCAATAGAGGAAAGGATACTCACAGATGCCCCCTCATCAATGATAGTGCCAGCCATTACCATTCTGTATATTTGAACGATAATTCTGAATGATATGCTTGCTGGCACTCGGGGTCTGCCTAGTTGGTTCCAGTCAAAGGACACAACCAGGTTGCTTGGTGGTGGGACCAAATAGACGGCCAAGTATCGCTCTGACAAACTTCCTTCCTGCGATAAAGGAATGGGGGCATTGCCCCCTTGTTCATCAGAGTCAGTGTTGATGAAGAGAATTTGGACGGTGTCGTCTTTATTCTCCTCTGTGATGGTATCATTCGAAGATAGAGCCTCTGAAGGGAAAACCGAGTCAACTGTCGTATCAACCTTTTGACTTTCGTCAGGCATGGATCTAGATGGTTCATCTTCAATGATCGGTGCTTCGGCTGACCACCTGGGCGGGCCAGCCGGGTACTCAACTAGTGAAGGACTTTGGCAGGAGTTTTTGATATCCAGGAGGAAGTTGCGCTCGTAAAATCGGGCGATCTTCCAAAACACTTTTAGCCTCATCTAAGAAGGGACAACGGTGGATGGTGTGATCACCTTCACACAGTTTACAGGGAAATCTAACTTTCCCTCTCTGTCCTGGGACTTCGCTTTCGCTAGTCGACGGTGAGCAATCAACATGGCTATCAGAGGTTGATGCTACCGAATTGTGCAAACGGGGAGACCAGTCCCTTAATATTCGAGGGATACAGGGACAATCTCTATGGA
Source organism: Pinus tabuliformis (assembly GCA_031772625.1). Classification (NCBI taxonomy): domain Eukaryota; kingdom Viridiplantae; phylum Streptophyta; class Pinopsida; order Pinales; family Pinaceae; genus Pinus; species Pinus tabuliformis. Next base: position 1,914,143,654 of record CM062817.1, on the reverse strand, counting down.
AATGATCTCCCTTTCATATGACACATGGCGATTTAGGCCTGGTCAGTGCTGTGTGTGGATTTTTGTCAGATGACACTCGTTTGCCCCCAGTCGCCTTTGGCTCCTTCTTCTTCTTTTCTTTCCTCTTCTTTTCCTTCTTCTCCTTAGGAGCTTGGTTTTTTGTTTTACCAGTTCCATCAAGCGGAGAGGAAGGAGGGGAGGAAGATGAAGTAGAAGGCTAGTGGGAAATCCTGGTCTGGTCTAACTATTGACTCGACTGTTCAGGAATGGTGGTGTTCTGAATGACATTGGTTGAAAAGAGCCAGACTGGCAGGCCAATTTTCAGTCCTTGAAGTGACAATGTGGCCATGTGGGGCGCACCAACATCTCCCCAAGAGGAGAAGGGACTAGGATTTCCACCAAGGGGAATTCCTTGGTTGGTGTGCTCCATTTTTCGACCTAAAGATCAACGCAGGAATTAAAGGGTGATTGTTCCGTTTAAAATAAATTTTAACGACGCTTTAGACACAACTTGCTTTTTCAGTTTTAAAGAGTCGAGAAAAAGCTAAAGATGACTCTAGTCTCCTTCGATGTTTTAACGAGCCCGAAGTGACAAATGCTCGGATGGACTTTTTCTGTTATAGAGTCTGAAAAAGGCCAAAAGAAACTGCTCTGGAGTTCTAGGCAGAGGGTGTGCCAAACTTTTCGCAAAACCGCAGAATACTTTTTAAGGTACGGGCGGTCGATCTTCGTGAATGCTGTGTTCACTGCATTGCGATCAGTAGGGCGGCCGACACGGCTTCCTAAGGATAAAGGATATATGCCTATAGGGGTCTCCCAATATATACGCGACGGTACGTGGGAGCACAATCCGTACTAGCGCTATCGTCCCTCAGGAGGAATCACCCACCTTCCACGAGATCGACAGTCACTAGGCTTAACGACGCCGGAACACGTCTCTAGCCTAGACCTCTATGTTGTGCGTTATGTTACAAAGCGTTGTTAGGTTCATTCAGTTTATTTTAGGTTGATATTTTTAAAGTTTGCCTTTCAAGGTTCACCACGAGATGTATGATACAAATTCCTAAATGCAGTCTAAAGATGATAAGCAAGCTTTATATCTTTTCAACTTTGAAAATCCTAGCTACTAAGGGAAAAGAAAGACACCATATTTTCTCAAAGAGCAATCAGCACACTCTAATGCACTTTTCCTAAATCCAACATGCAAACTATCAAATGCAAAATGCACAATGAAGGTGTTTGTTTTCCGCTTCTTAGTATTGATGCCTACAAAGAAAGCTTTTTGTACAACTTTGAATTTGCTTTTAAATGATCAATACAAACAAGTTCACTTTTTCGAAATCAGAGAAGATAGAAGAGATTACAACACTTAACGATTTTCGAAATAAAGACTTGTTTTGACACTTAAAAGAGACAAATTAAAACCAATAAGCAAAAGTAAATGTATAATCAATCTGCAAACAGCCAATGAACTCTCTTCTAAGATCACAATCAATCAGATCTGAATCAAGGGCTACAGGATGACTATTTTACTCATGCAAAGGAAAACTGTAAATGATGCCACAAACACATAAAAACACTCACAGTCTTTTTGTACAAAAGGAGGCGGAATCTAAGCAAAGAAAAGGAGTTATCTGACTGGTACCTATGCTGGTTAAAGGCTGCAAAAAACAGAGATCAAAACAGGGCAACAGAGAGCAGAGAACCCCAGCTGCACAAGGCCAAACTGGTTCAACGCAACCTCAACACTGAGGATTTGACATTCAACGCAGGTAGCCTTCACGGGACCTGCGTTGAAATGCAGACTGCCTTCACAGCAGTTGCGTTGAAGGAGAAACTCTCGTTTCTCCTGGGTTCTGGGTCACAAATTGCTCAAAAATCAACAGTTTCAGGCCAAATCAGAAACACAAGAAAGGTATAATCAAAGGGATGCTTTGAAAGCTACTAAGATCTATCACAAGGATCATCAAATCATTTGTGAACCCATTGTTCAGATCATAGACAAGTCCAGCAACTGGATCAAAGCAGCAACTTTCTACTTTGCATCCGGGAAAGATGCAGTTCGATTGTTGTTGTCAAGTCTATGAAGTAAACAAATGATAGAAACACAAATGAAATGAATAAACAAATCTTCCCCAGTGGAGTAGCCAATTTGTTGTGGGGAAAAATGCCTATGCAAGACGATCCTATCCACCTAAGGTGTGACAGTGCCTTAGCAACAAACGAGTACAACTATACTGGTTTCTTCCTTTATGAAATGTGAAAGAAGAGAGATCAATAGACTTACCGGTGTCTTCCGTTTGTCCCTCGATCCAATCTCCCTTCTCTTTGGGTGTTCACAGCTACTTGCCTTCTTGCTTATCCAGCTACAACTTCCTGCAAGATCACAAGAGAACAGCTACTTGCGGCAAGAGAAGAACACTACACAGAGACAGATATCCACATTCATAACTAGTTTAGGATCAGAAATAAACTAAATACACTAATACATTCATACATCAAAATACATCAGCATATAGGAGAAACCAAGATAGCTTTATTGATGAATAACAAGGTTCAGGAAGAGATACAACCCAGAGGGCTCCAATCCAGCATCTCCTTCCCAGCAAATGGAATTCCTATCTTCAGCCCCTTCAAAGCATTAAGCACCCAATGATTCCAGTCTCAAACCAACAACAATTCTTTGCAATAACAAAATTCCAGCCTCTAGATCTCATGGAGGAGAGATCCATATATAGATGTTTGGAGAGACGATGAGTCAGCTTGAGATCTGACTAGTGTCCTCTCCCTCTATCAGTTCTTGAGTCCACTTGGAGGTTCTTGCTTCCACTTGGAGATTTGGAACCTCTTACTCATCACCAGTCGAATTCCCTGAGGCAAGTGTCATTTTGGAAGCTTCCTGGGTCTTGACACCTTGAGAAATGAGCCTGACACTTGTCCATTCTCGCTCAGCGCAGGTAGCCTTTGTTCCATTTGACATTCAACGCAGGTAGTCAGTGGAGCCATTGACATTCAGCGCAGATGGTCAGTGGAGCAGTTGACATGATCCTGAATTGACTTGTTTTTGAGCAGTTTCAGGTGGAGAACTTTTGTGAATTGCTGTGGTTTGTTAGCCTTGTTCCTCTAGGGGTAGGAAAAACATGTTTAGGGACTTTGGATCCCTTAGATTATGGACACTTCATGCTCAATGCTTTAAGGCACAAAAATGTCTATAACAATAATGAGCAAAAACGAAGTTGAATTAATAGTTGTCTACCAAGGCATCAGAATAGCAATCTGAAATGGGTATACTAAGTTGGAAATTGAAGGAGACTCGAACCTAGTAATAGAGATGCTCAGGAAATTGAACAATGGTAAGGAGTGGGAAAAAGGAGCAAAGAGTTGGAGAACGACCGGACTAATTCAGGACCTGGCAGAAATAATGAAATGCATTGTTTACAAGGTCATCAACCATGTTATAAGGGATGGTAATAAGGCCACGAATTTCCTAGCTAACTGGGGCTGCAATGCACAAGATGGAAGGGTAGATAGTATATGGCCAATTCATTTGGAAAAGACACGATGGGAGACCCTCAATTCAATCATTATCCAGGATAATAATGAGATTACAGCTTCAAGATAAAGGTTACAGATGGCCCCCGATCGGGGTGGAAGAGGTGGCGACGTGTGAAAATATGATGAAGGAGAGAAGGTGGCAATGCAGGCCACCATCAAACATAATAATTCCACAGGACGTTGGGACGGCCTGCAGGCAAGGTAGAATCTCGGGATGCAGAGGCGACAGGGAAGTGGAGGAAGAAGCAGGAAGGAATAGCGGCGAACGGATGATGGGACATCGGGTAGGTGGCAGAAGATTAATAAGGGTAGTAAAGGGCAGAACCAAAGTTAGCATGCTGCAAAGGAAGGAGACGAAGGGAGTTCGAGGCGGTCTGGTGTCCTCTGCAACTCGACACAGGACGGGGTATGTATCTGTAAAACCATTCCTTGCTCTCTTTGCAATCTCCAGCAATATTGGGGAAGAGGGAAGAGGTTTAACCGTTGACGAAGAAAAACGAAGGGAGAGGGACGTGGAATCCTTCCCTGTTTCTACTAGTCAGAAGACAGAGGGCAGAAGAATGAGAAAGGCAGGGGTAGAATCTAGCAAGGCAGGGCGCTGGGCAGGCCAGGACAAATGCAGGCAAGGAGTAAGGTTAGATACTGATCAGGGGCAGTTGGAGATGGAAAAACAGATGGTTTGGGAGGCAGAGAAGACCCCCGAGAAAAGTTGTCAACTTCTTTCCAGGGGAGGAGGGCCAAGGAAGGTTAAGACTACCGAAAAAGAGCAGCAAGGGGAGGGCATGAATTTGGAAACGAAGGCCAAGGAGCCTGGTAGCGAGGAACTCACAATGAACACATATTTCGTTGTGGGGCAGGGGAGTCAGGCGGCAGCCAAGAACAAACCAGCTCGCCCAGGTCGCGGAAGAGGGCGGAGGGGCAGAGGACGACCGCGCCAATCAGGCAGACAGGAATTAAGGCCTCCCTCTCCAGTATGTCAGAGAAGAGGCCGGAAAACCATGAGACATGTGGTGCAGGAGGCTGAAAAAGCCTACAACGAAGGAACTGACGAAGATATCCGCAGACTCATTCAAGAATTAGAAGCAAATGTAATGCAGGAAGACTCAGAACCGGAGATGGAAGACTGGGGTAACCTTATTCCTGACCCAGGCAACACAAGGGGATGCCTGACCTTATACAAGTAGGCTTTACATGTATATTGGGTGCTAAAGCGATTACTTGCAAAGGCAATGGAGCAGGTTGCAGCGGAAATGGCAGAGATGGCTCAAGGCATACCCAATTTAAGGCGAGAAATGAAAAATCTCCAAATCACTATGCTCATGCAGGATAGCAAGTTGGAGGAAATTCAACAACAGCTGAAGAAGCTTGTTCCAGTGACGAGAGACACAGACACTCCCCCTGAAATCATGGTAGATTAATTCTTCTATTTGTTCCAATGGTTTTCCTTGTTAGTTCTTTGAGAACACTTTCTCCTTTTCTTGTTAATAGTTTTAATGATGGTAGGAAACCAGATTAGTAATTTTGGTAGCGAAGTTTATTTGGCATGGATTTGCAGACTTATTCTTTTTTGTTACTGGTCGGCTTATAAAGACTTAAGGTGGCCAATAGACCCGGTTTCCCTTCTGGGCAGGTTGAGGCTACCTGGTTCTGATATAAATAGGAAAAGAAAGGTCCTACTTTATCTCACAAAAAAAAAAAAACAATAGTGGGCTTCTATGGGGCACAATAATAACAATATGGGGACTACATGGGCACAACAATATAATAAGGGGGTTGTACTGATAACAATAAGGGGTTACACTATTAGTTCAAGGACCTAATAGTTTTACATATAAATCTCTCATAAATGATCATTAGAAAAGACTCTCCATGCTCGTTAAATAGATATCGTGGACCAATCAAGTTGTAAGTCATGGATCAACTCTTGCTAGTATTGAGGAGAAGATGAAACTCCATATCACTTTATGTCTAAAGCATAATCATGACTATTATATCAGTTGGTTACAAAATCACACTAAGGAAATACATTCAAGAAACTTATTGTACTTGAAGACACATTAGATTATGTTGAGCCTAGATAACTTTTAAATATCAAAACATCCTAACAGTCCCCTTAATAAAAACTTAGAATAGGATTGAAGGATTCAAAAATGTGAAACAATAAGAAAATGAAGGAAGCATTAGAGCCCATATTTTCTCAATGACAACTTCCTAAACTAATAATATAGGTCAAATCGTGGAAAAAATTTATTTTGTGGATAGTAGGATGTTGATTGTCACTATCATCATTTGAAGAAGAGGGAGCAAGAATAGGAGCACCAACATAGAAAATTGGAATATAAGATTGCGCATTCACCAAATATGACTTGCATGCCAAAGACGTCATAATGTCAAAGTAAGCACACATGTTGAAATAGGAAAATATATTGAGATACCTTCATCAAAATTGACACCTCTCCTAATAATAATTTTGATTGGATGATGTTGAAGAATTTTTTAACCTTTTTCATCTTCATAGTATCGAACAAAAATATCTTGTAATTATTTATTTTTATCAATAAGAATGTGAAGCCATATATCACCACCAAACACGCAAAAATGGCTTACATCTAGTTTAATGTTACTCCATACTTCTTTTGGTGTTGTATATTTTAAGCCTTTTGAGGGAGATAATTTAACTATGTAATTGACAATGTGAAGCCATATTTCACCACCAAACACACAAAAATGGCTTACATCTAGTTTAATGTTACTCCATACTTCTTTTGCAGTTTTATATTTTAAAACTTTTGAGGGAGATAAATTAAGTATGTAATTGACATAATTGATTGCTTCGACTTGCAAATGATATATTAATCCCTTAGTTTGCATCATATAACATACCATTTTTAGTAATGGGTGATTCTTTCTCTTAGGAACATTGTTTTGTTGTGAGATGTATGCAATAATATGTCTCATGTGATAGTGAGGAGATTTTTCAATGTGGTGTTAATGTTTCTCGATTATATATTCTTACTTTTGAATTTTATATACATATTTTTTTTCTACAAGGTCCTTGTAAGCCAATAACATATTAAAAAATATAATCTTATTTTATATGAAATAAACTTAAACGCATCTAGAGAAGTCATGAATGAAAGTTAAGAAGTATTTGAACCTACACACATAAATAGTAGGAAGTGGACCATATGAATTGCTATGAACAAGGTGGAAGTGGGAAAACGCATGGCAAGAGTCACGCTTCTCAAGACTAAAAGGTGTTGTTTCTCAAGAATGAAACCAAAACAAACAACATATGGGGAGGATTAGTAAAAATACTTTTTTTGCATACATACTATAGTGATAGACAGTTTAGACGATCCAACCAATCATGCCAAATTTTACTCATGTCATCATTATAAAAATAAAAAAAACAATCAAAACATAAAACACAAAAACAAAGAGAGAGAGATATGATGAGCAAAAGTTGTTTAATCTATACAACCTAGTAATATTGTCAATAATTCAAATTGCTAGGACATGTGTAAGATCATGTGAATCCTTAATTACAATTTAATGAGATTAAAATTCAACTAGATTTCCTTCACTTGAATGAGAAATTTGATATGGTTATAAAAGGTTTCAATAAATACATGAAACATGTAATGCACCTTGAAAATGATGTCTAGTCTAACTATTCTAGACTATACAACACTAAGAAATATACAACCACCCACAAATATTTGTTTGGAAATAAATCCATTAATAGAGAAAAATGAATTTATCCTTATTCATATAATAAGATCCTCTTGAATCAATAATATACTCATTACAATAAAAAGTAAATGTTTCATTGAAAAAAAAAACACCAGAGGTACAAATTGCGTGTCCATGAAAATAAGAATCAGAAATAAGACCAAAATTGATGTTTTTCTTCATTATACTTCAATGGCTTCCATATTCTTGAAACATTTAGATTCCAATGACCATCGTTCCAAGAAAATTTACATTTCCTCTCATTATTCATATATTTTAATTTAGTTCATTTATCACCATTGAGAATAGCAGTTGGCTAATAGGGTTCGGGACCCTTGTTTTGTTGTCATGCGCATGGTGTTTTTTCATATGCTTCTGGAATTATGTATGTTGTGCAACTAAGGTTTTGCTAAATGTACATATAACCTAGCAATATGTGCGTGAGTATCTTGCTTTATTATGAGAGAACCAAAAAATTCTTAAACGAAGGCATTTCATAAGTAGACCTTTGTCCTAATAAGTTTTAGGACAAGTGAAAAAATAAAAATGGTTTTTTGATATTAGAAAAAATAACACATATAAGTTAATAATATTTCTTATTTAGGTTCATGTCATGGGTAAAATTTTAATTGTTTTAAGTTTTGATAATAATCTTCAATACAATATAAATAATTGGATTCTAAAACAGTCAATTGATTCTCAATCTAGTGTTATTGGATTCCATTTTGTTTTCCCAACATGGTTTCCATCTTTTGCCAAGTCGCATCTAAAGCCTTAATTTCCCAATGTTAAATTTTAAATTATTAAAGATACAAATTCCAATTAATTCACATTCTTCATCATTTTTATGGTCCCGTTTAGATTTTTATAATAATTGAAAAGGGAAAATTTATATGTCTAGAGTAACTTGGTGAAGTCTACTATTTTGTAATAAATCATCCACATAAATTTTCCATGATAATTAGTTTGAACTCATACAAAAGATATTACTTAAACTAGTCATATTACAATATAAGGAGGATATAAGGAGGTAGGATCGAGACACAAAAATAGAAATATGGAATATGGTTTACAGGGAATAAATTGAAAAAATAAATAACTCAAAGAAAAAAAAAAAACTGAAAATGAGTTTTCAATGATAAAGTTATATCTACTTATTAAATTGAGATTTCTGTGATTCATATTAACTGTTTGAGGAATCTTCGCCGAAAATCACATAGAAAAACTTTTGTCGATGCGTTTCAAACCAGCTAGTGTGGTTTATTGTCGGAACAAATTGAATGAGCAGATTTCACTAAGCACATTAAATAAATAGGACAAAAAATCCCATAAAACGTAACCCAAATGCCATCTGGCCAGTGGATGTTTAGGTGTGCATGACGAGACTGCTAAGTTGTAAAATCCAAAATCTTTCCTTGTCTAGCATTTTCTATAAACTCACTTCTAAAATTCAAGTTGCACGTCAAGGATAACTTTAGAAAAACACTAAATTACTTTTTGAATGATTCACTTTATTTATATATAAGTGAGATTCATTTTATAATAAAGTTATTGTATAACTTAAAGTTACATGCACTTAAAAAAAACGAATTTATATAAAAAGGAAATGCAATGTCTCAATTTTAGTGAAAGTAACCTTTTTCATCAAAGCGAGATATTGCAAAAGATATAATACCTGTAAGAACGGAGAATTTGTTTTTATGCAATGCCTCAATTTTAGGGAAGTTGTGAAAGATATAACATAAGTTAGAAAGGAGTTTTTTTTAATATCAACTTTCCCAAGTTGTGTTCTTATCCTAAAGTTCTTATTTTTTCCATGGAAAGTTCTAAAATCTACTACACACCCGGACAAGAAACTAAAGAAATATTCATAAAACATTATTAGCTCTAGATCTCATAAGTTGCTAGGCAAAGAATATAAGAAGGTCATAGAAATTTCCACTATGTTTTTTATTTTCCAATATTAAACAAAGTGCATTATAAAGAGCATACATAGAACCCGAAAACAAAAAACAAAGAAATTGAAATGATAGATTATAATGGTGGGAAATAGATTTACAAAATAAATTTACAAATGAAATTATATTTTTTTATATGATATATATCATTATTTATAGAGAAAACAAAAATCTTTTGGCTGAAATGAAAAGGATTTCCAACTGAAAAATATGCCATTTTTGTAACATCTGATTATTGATTTCTATTAATATCCAAAGGACGAAATTCTATTGGGAATTCTTCGGAGCCCAGTGTTGACCTGGTCAAATGACCAATAACTTGTTGAAATAGAATAAAAGAGCAACCACTCAATTGTGAACAGTGGACGTGGTGGATTTCCAACCATACCAAAAATCATAGATGATGACATAAGAGTGTTTTACCCACTAGCAGCAAATACCATACAAGGATGTAGATGACAGAAAAAGGAACATAAAAAACAACCATAAACTATAAAACCATAAGACATAAATGAAGTCACAGATGGACTCATTCGTCCAAGATGATCACTGGGTAATCTGGAGAGGAGTTTGCATTGACCATATTGATTGGTGGAAAATTTATAACTGCTTCCCCATTCTGAGGGGTATTTGAATCGATAACTGAATCATAGATTATATAGCGCTCCACTTTATTTAGTCTAACCATAATGTCATCCATATCTTAACGAATATCCCTCAGTATCCTCTTCAATTACTCCAGGCATGTAAAGGTTTTATAATTATCTACATGTTTATTGCGGAACACCATGTGAAGAAGAGTCTCCATCTATGTGTGTGTTGATATAAAGTGCAGAAAATACAATCTTTCTCTTCCTCAATTTGCCTGCTCTCACACCCATTTGGTATTACCACCACAGACTTCAGTTTTTGAGTGATACATCAGATATCCAAACCACTTAGCTTCCATAGTGCATATTTCCTTTCTCACTTCCATAGGAACAACATCAAAGAACTTTGCAACCGACTCCCACCCAAATATTCGGTTACATCTCAAAGAAGACGCCTCTGGAGCACCTCCCCTGCAACTAAACAATCTTTGGTGAGGGGGCATAAGAACCCAATGTCTGCAAATAAACTAGAAACAGAAACTTTGGAGTGACCAACTGAACTAACTATGACAAAGGACTAGATAGGGTAGCCCATCTAAGACCCGGGATATTGAATGTAGGATGACAGAAAAATTGAAATTTCCAACTAGCAATTCTATGCATATGTCATCAAGGAGCATGCGAAAGAATGGTTCCTGACCCAAATAGACACTAAAACCTTTGTGAACCAAAGTCGAGGATTGATTGAATCCATTTGACTTTATAAATACCCCATGAAAAACTCGAAGGTGAACGAAATTAGAACCAATTAGAAAAATAACCACTATACCAGACTCCACAGACCAATTCAAGGAAATTAAACGAAATTCCTAAGGGACCATGGGATTGAAGGTCTGTAGTGGGAAGTACAACAACAAATTCAAATGAATTCCCATATGTTTTATTATGTAAGAAACACACAAAAAATATTGGCCCCTATACGTAACCACCTAGCACTCACAATTATATTCTTGTTGTAGGAATACAATAAAAGAGATAAATCAATGAATAGAAATGAAGCTTGAATTGCCTTGATCCTTGGGAATTTTAGCATGAAAACACCAGTGTGGGAAATATTCTCTTGAGACTAAGACTAGCAGGTGAGTAAATGATATGTAACAGATAAGATAAATTGAGAAAATACCATATGTGAAGGACAACTAGTGTTAGCCACCCTGAACACACAATTGATGTTCGCCACCCTAAAACAGTAATCTAACTCGTATATAAAGCTATGAACGGGATATAATGTTTCCTATATGAGAACCAAGGTCGATGCAGTATGCAAGCGAAACTCCAAGTGTAATTCTTCCCCTCAGACTCTGCCATCCCAAGAACTTGTATGATGGTGAGGTCATAAATGAGCCTTCATCGATTGTTAGAAAAATTCATAGTTGCATCCAATCCACCATATGGCAGCAACTCCATATCTTCACCCACTGAACAATTGGAACGTCGAATATCCTTGACAAGCTCAAATTCCTCTCCCACCCTCGTGCAATTAATATGAAGATACCTCCACCATATGGAGCCATTATGTAAACTGACATAAAATCACACATATCGTATGTTAAGCCAAGTGGAGGCCATGGCTCTCTCTCCATAGGTCACCTCCATCTTGGCCATACAAACCATTTGCATGCCACTCATTACCAGAAGGAGAGCCTCACTACGGGAGAGCTAAAATGTGAGTTTTCCCAGTGATGTAAGTCTGGTAAATCACCCCCAATCAGGAAATATTCTTCAAAAATGTTACAACAATTCCCTTAGTTCAAAAATGATTAAAAATAATAAATTCTAGAAGTATTTTATTTCATGTAATTATATAGGTTCAATATTTCAATTGACAATGAAATTGAGTCATCGTAGGAGCCTAACACCATGTTTGATAAATAAAGTCTGTCGATATAGGTCAAACACCTTAAGGAAACCATTTATAGAAATAGATAAAAAAATCATTATACTATTGAATACATGGTTAAAACATCTTAAAAGGGAAATAGCTCATGGCCCCAACCAATGTAGCCATTTGATGTAGTACATTAATATGGAAAAGAAAATATTTTATATATATATATATATATATATATATATATATATATATATATATATATATATATATATATATAATATCTCACAATCAATCATTAGAAAATAAACCTCCATGCTCTTTAAATATAGATCATCGAGAAATCACATGTTAATCCATGAAGTAAGTATTGTTAGGATCGATGAGAAGATGACCCATCATATTACCTTATTGTCTAGAACATAATTTTTATTGTCAAATTAGCTAGTTACAAAAATACACTAAAGAAACACACTTTACCTAAAAACACATTAGACCAAGTTGAAATTTAATAACTACTAGGTATATAAATATCATAGCGCTCTGATAATAAATGAAGACACTATCATGGTAATTGATTATGTATTCAAATAATCAAAATTAACGAAGAGATAATATAACATCGACATCTAACTACCATGTATGCAGACTTAAAATCAATTCATCTGCATCAAATCAGTATCATAAATATAATCAGTATCGATATGTCAATGTCATTGAATCAACATCCCTAATATTGTCAATATTGATAAATTACTATCATTGAATCAACATCCATAATATTATCAACATTGACAAATTATCAAGTTTTTATATCATCATCATTATCAAGTCATCAATGAAGTTATTATTATCAAAACCATCTTTTTCAAAATGAAAATTAAATTAATATAATCATCATTAATATCACCCATGTCATAGATATCATCAAACAAAAATTGTCATTAGATGCAATAATAACATCAAATCATCGTATATCAATTAACGTCATCAACATTAAAGCTCACAGCATAAAATACTATCAAATCACTAAACATAATCAATATCACCATCATCAAAATTATCACTAAATATCATTAATCAAACCATCAATCTTAGAACATCAATGAGTAACACTAATGCTCTCCTTCAAACAAATGTGTCATTGTATAGTGCATACTAATACATTCAAGTTGGATCCGTTAAAGTTAGAAATGGTATATCAAAGAATATCATAACACCAAGCAAGGAAAAAGAATGTGAATAGCCCCGAGGGTTAGCTCATTTGATCGAGTACCTATCATTAAAGCACCTCTGCTATTAATATGTCACGTGTTTAATTCTATTGACACTCTCATCATCAGGCTCTGTGGTTGAGACGACAAAAATTGATCCTTTTTAGGTGGATTTTCCTAGTACAATTATTTTGTGAATGTAGCTATAACCAATTTTTGAGGAGTGTCAACCAAATAGAAAAACAAACAGAAATAAATAAATAAAGAATGTGAACAAGAATTTGTAATTTACCATAAGAAATTGTACCTTGTATATACTACTAGTCATTCATATTCATATGAGAGGCTCATATTTTGTGGTAATTAAGGTAGAAATGATACTGGTCATGATCTAACATGAAATTGGAGGGTTAATATTGATTTATCATAGAAGTTATCTATAGGAAAAGTTGATAGCTAGTTCTTTTAATTATTTCACTCTATAGAAATATGAGGAGGGGAGATAAGCATTTAGTAATCTATCATCCATTATGATACATATAGCTTAACCTTTCTACAACATGGTAAAAAATAGCATCATCTATCACACATTACATATTGAAATTTAACAAGGATACTTAGATTGAGCCAATGCCTAGGTATTTATATATGCATATTTATTTGGTAAAAGCCTAAGAAAATTTAGTTAGATGACACTAGTGATGAAATAATAATTAAAAACATTAAAGGCTTTCATTTATTTCACTGACCTAAGAAAACCAATGCTTCTACCTAGTACCTATGTATCATGAGTGTAAATGCACATTTATTTTAGAGAACTTTTGTTATTCACTACTTCACAGTCATTAGTAGATTTAAATTTATAATTTTAGCATAGTTGTCTAAGTAATGGCATTAATAAAGCTACATGCATGAATTTTAAGGACATTATTATCCCATAAAATTTATCATAAAAATTAATAACAATTATTATCTTAAATAATCTAATTTATTGTTGACATAACTACATATTTTTCATCCAACCATCAAAGTTGATTGCAATTAACGATTTTCACTTTGAGCAGTTTCATCTTCCCCATGAATGGGTGAAACAATGGCATCAATACACTGCAAATCTTAACTCAACTCATGTTCGAATAAGGGATAGAGAGGACTCTTTGGTCGAGGTGCATGCCCCAGTTGGAGACTACACTCCAAAATCGATTTATGATTTTCTCATTGACATTAGAAAGCTAGAAAATATCGCATGGTGGTGGAAAAAGTTATCGAAAATGGGATGTCTCGCAAAAGCCCATTTTCTCCAATGGTGTATTCTAGAAAATAGAGTTACAATAGGATACAATATGAACAAGTGAGGTATTATTAGGGTGAGTTAGTTCAATTTATGTAAGAATTCTGATGAATATGTAAGACTCATCATTTTCCTTCTATTCCCTTTTGCACAAGTTGTCTAGTCATCTATTAAAACTTCTTCACGTATAACAATTTTATGGTTGGGTGACTCATACCTGTAAGAATAGGAGGTTTGGTGGAACTTTGTAGGTTCAAAGAAAAATCAAAATTTTCCCTTACTTATTTCTTGGGGCATATGGCTTACTTGGAACACATATGTTTTTCAACACCAGACAAATATTCTTGACAAGGTGGATGCCCAATCTTTAACTATTTTTTTAACTGAATCACGGATTTTGATCGTCTTCCTCGTACATGCAACATCAATGTTGAATCCATTTATTACTCTTTTCCCTGGGCTTATTTTAATGTCACCTCCCTTGCTCGAGGTGCATGTAGGGGAGGAGTTGCTTTGTTCTTATCACATAACCATTCTTTCAAGTTGAGGAGTGGATTGGGGAAGGGAAAAATAATTTCTCTGAGCTTATGAGTGTGAGAATGCTTATGTTGTTTGTTGTTGAAAAGGATGTTCGAAGATTTCATAACTCAAAAAAATGTTATCAATCGGTTCAACAACACTGCTAGATGTCACATGCACACACTTTGTCCCATCTTGGAGGAGATAAATTTGTTAAAACAATCATTTGATTCTATTATGAGTTTGCATATTTACAAGGAAAGAAACCTGGAGGCTAACACCTCATCTAAGGAAGGTGTTGCACAGGATCAAGGATCATGGAAAATCACGGAGCGCATAAAGGAACATGGCCATGTCTTTTACCATATGCCCTTCATAGAGAACATGCACTCTAATGTTTGACTTTTGATATCTATAGTTTTAGTTTTATGCATGGTTATACAACTTTGTTACAAATTTGGAACAATATTCATGAGTCTATTAATAATCATTATGTAATTTTCACCTTTTATAACCTAACATATATTTTTGGATCTATGTAATGATGTATATATAAAACATAATATTCTTGGATCTATGTAATGATGCATATATAAAACATAATAGTATAAACTCCAGAAAGGCAAAATTAATCATAATTGGTTGTTTTTAAGTGCAACGTATACACATAGAAAATATAATTTTCAATATTAATAAGAAAATGTCTTTTATTTCAAAAAAAATAAATACCAATACAAATAATAGTTATACATTCATACAAATATCATTTATGCATTAATAAATTTTTAATATAATCATTTAATTACTCTGGTAAAAAAATATTAAATTATATAATTAAAATCGCACAAATTACAAAACACACTTTTTACACATATACCACAAAACACACACTCATTCATATATATATATATATTCATTTTAAATCTATGTAGTCATAAATTAGTAACAGCCAAATTGGTTACTTGCATTATGCGACTCTCAATGCATAAGCTCATGACACGAATTACTTATAATGTCATCTACACTCTTTTACTTTTTCTTGGTGTTATAGCATTTACTACCATATATATATATATAATTGGTGGTCTCAGTGGACTTTAACCATCATCATCATCATCATCATTTATATATATATATATATATATATATATATATAATTGAAATAAAACCACATAACAAACCACCTTGAATGGGAGTGAATGAAGACTTGCAATAGAGAGAATCCATTTGCAATAGATTAACAATTCTATCATTGTAAGCATGTTATGCATAAGGTTACGTAATTGTCCACTTGAAAATAGGAGGGGATATATACATATATATATATATATATATATATATATATATATATATATATATATATTCTCTGAGGGTGTGTTCGTTAACATTTTTATATATAGAGGGTTGCATTCTATCATGTAGACATACATGTGATATGGACATTCACGTATTTGTGTGTTTATATACAGGTATTCACATTTATAAAATTGCATATTAATAGTTACATATTAACAAATAATATGTGATATTGTTAAAATATAAAATATTCATATTTACAAAATTGTATATTAATAATTATATATTAACCAATAATATGTGATATTGTTAAAATATAAAATATTCAAATTTATAAAATTGTATATTAACTTATAATATGTGATATTGATAAAATATAAAATAACAAAGGAAAAAATAAATTTAAAATTTAACAAAGTAAATAATAAAAGTTTTACATGATTTTTAGCTTAATTAAAAGTGACTTTTTATGAGTCATTATTATGGATTATGGATACCATGTGCATAGATAACCATAATTCAGTGGACTCCTTGGTAACATTCTAAAAATATGAAGAAGTCAAAATACTATATAATTTTTATTTTATTTTGATTTGATGTTATAATAATCTCTCCCTTTATACCAAACAGAAGCTTGAGTGAATTTTTTTTATTGCTTTCATCTTCTTGTAACTTATCCTTCCCCAAGATATCTTTCATCATGTTTGCATCAACCCAACCAAGGTTCAACAAAGCTTTTACTGATCCCTTGGTAAAATGTTGGTTAATATATAGTTGGATTATCTTTAGCGTGTATTTTCTCCAACTATAGCAGCCCACCATCTAGTACTTTACAAATCAAATGATATATGTCTCCAACTATAGCAGCCCATCATCTAGTACTTTACAAATCAAATGATATATGACATCACTATGTTTCTTCTTAGAATGATATGTTGAGTTTTTCTCTAAATGAATTGTGCTCTAATTGCCACAATGTAGCACATATTTTTCTTGTTTTATTCGTAGGTCTCCTAAAAATTCTTGTATCCACAACATCTCTTTGTAGGATTTCATTGCAGCTATATATTTTGCCTTTGTTGTGGAGAGTGCCACTACTTTTTGTAGTCTAGACACACAAGACAATGTTGCACTCGCAAAGGTATATAAACAACTAGTGGTGGAATTTCTAGTGTCCACATCTCAAACCATATTTTAATTTGTATAACCTTCAAGCATAACATTATTATTACAAAAACATAAATAATAATGAACAATACCCTTGATATATCTTAACATCTACTTTACCACTTCCCAATTTCGTTAGTCTAGATTTTTGAGGAATCAACTCACCGCTCCCATTACATGTCCAATATCTAGTTAGGTACATACCATGGTATATGTCAAGTTGACAATTGTTGAAACATAAGGGATTTTACTCATTTCATCCTTATCATCACAAGAAAACAAATCAACATTGAGTTTGAAGTGGGATGCTAAGGGTATACCAATTGCTTTGGGATTCTTCATGTTGAATTTGTTGAACACCTTCTCAACATATTTTCCCTGTGACGACAACAATTTTTTGTTCTTTCTATCATGTATAGTCCTCATGCTTAATATTTGTTGTGTTGGGCACAAATCCTTCTTCAACCTACGTGTTGTCGATTCTAGAGACAACCTCTGATTGGTAAGAGACCAGTGCCTGGAATATCTATATCTGATGTGTCTCTGATAGTTCTTCAAAGAATAGAGACATCTCTTATAAATTTTCTTACAAAGAGAATTTAGTTGGTTGAATCATCGAAGAAAGACGTAATCCATGATTTCTTTCTACATTCATATATACATGTTACTCAGCAAGATAAATGAGAAATCAACGAGTCCAAACAGCTCAAGGAATTATAGATCAATTACTTTAATATGAATACGAAAGTAGAAAGAGAGAGAGGAAGTAACCCATCAAGTAGAGCTCGAAATATCGAGAATTACACACTTCTCTGGATTCAAAAATACATGATGAATATGAAAAGGAATGGATGCAAAGATTCACAGAGCACAATTAAAGATTTAGTTTCCAAAGACTCATACTCTTAGTGCTAAAATGTTAACTCAAATGAATCTGTAAGAAAGAAAGAAGCATATCTGGCAACTACATAATGTGGAACCTGAGAGGAACATGAACATTGTGAAATTTAAATAGAGAAGACATATTTTAATCCTGGAACGAAGGAATCACCATTGATTTTTCATTACTAATCTGAGTAATACATCCTTCAAAGAAGCATAAACATTCCCAAAAACAATATAGAGTTTTCCTTCCAAAATTATGAACCTATCATCATTTGTCAAGATCATATATATACAAAGACCTTTAAACATAGGCCATTAAAGAAATATTCTTTCTTGATTTTTTCCATCATTACAAAAATCACATATCAAAATTATAGCATGCGCCAGAGTACAACCATTCTAATCATAATAAAATGTCTTGCCAAAAGACATAGTAAAGGATAGAGTAATAATAATTGGAAAGTGAGATAAAAAGGCCATACCTAGCGCAATAAGAGTAACCTTTCACGAACGACGAGATGATTTTGATGCTTGGTGAGAAGCAGTTGGAACTCATGGATGAACCATCTGAAATAGTGGGGGGTTGGAAAATTGTTCACATTGCTGCCACATGGTTGGAGGAGGTGGAGGGATATATATGAACTATCTATAATGGAGCCTGAGATGGATCTCCCCTGCATAATCCAATTTGCGTTGAAAGTTACTTTTAACCATCTCAAGAAGGTGAAATTCTTTCTTAAGGAAATTCATTATGGTTGTTCCTTTGAGGACTGACGTTTTATCGGGAGCTACTCCAGTCCTGCTTTTGATCTCGGTCATTCTTTGGTTATATAGTTATTGTGTGAACAACTCTCCATTTGGCCCCCACAAGTTACGTAACCCAACTTCGAGGATCTTGTTGAACTTGTCATCAAAAGTTGCCACCTCCTTTTGTAGCCTTGTTAGGCTCTGTTCCGCTTTAGCTCTGACTTCTTCCTTTGAAATAACCTTTGAAATTTCTACCACCACATCCATTTTGTCAGCTATATCTAGTGGCCTCAGCTCCTCAATTGACCTCTCAATTAGGAAATGAATGTATTTCTTAGCATACTAAGAATTGGTGATGCTTGCATGTTTTCCATTTAGGAGAGAAGGGGAACATTTGGCACTGAGTTTCTTTTGATCCTGTAGCAAGGCTATTTGTTCCCATCTTAGGTTGATCTCGTAAATGATCTTGTCCCAGACCAACTGCCTAGTCTCAATGAGAGCTAGGTTTCCTTTGAATCAGGTCCTTAGTTCCTTGTTTTCTTGAGTGGCACTCTATAGATCCCTAGTGAGCTTGTTTGTATTTGCAATCAAAGCTTGGAGAAACCTCTCTTTCTAAGATACTTGAGCTCTGGTGGCATCTAAGTCACTCTAAGCCTTCAATAAATCCCCTTCAAGTAGTCGCAGCTCAGTTAATTCCGGAGTGAGGCGATCAGTGGGTTTTTTAGGGTATTCAGGCACTAGTATTATGAAAACATGAGAAGCGATTCTATTTTGTAAATCATCCATTGTCAACTCTAAGGAAGTAACTCTATTCTTTCTCTCGGTGAGCTCCTTCATTAAGGCCACTTTCTCCTTTCCGCTCTAGATCAACTCAGGAGTTTGAATGTGCTCACCCCCAGACATCTTTGATTGTCATCTTAACTCAATATTCTTTTTCTGAGTGTCCTGTAAGACACCTACCACCACTACCTTATCCTCGGGATCCACCCCCATCTTCATGGTAAACTCTTTATATGATTCCTTCTATTGAAAAATTGCATGGGACTTGATCTTCTTCATCTTTACTTTTTCAAAGATTTTCTCTATATAGGTTTGAGTCTGGTAGATGGTCATCTGGTGCTTGTTGATGTCATTATACATCTCTCCCACCTTCCTGTGTAAATTGACTTTGTCTCCCAAAGGGACAATAGTTAAATCCAAAGACACATCAAAATCCTGGAATTGAGAGCAAGAAGGCAGGATTTGGATTGAAGGATGTTTTGAACTTATTTTTATCTCCTCTTTCTATAGGTCCATCGCATATAGTACCCTATATATAGATTATGAGTACATATGAGTACTATATATATATTAGGTTTCCATCCAAAGTGTTTTGATGCTTTTGATTGTAACCCCTCAAAATTTAAACCAAACGCTTGTTAACTACTTATGTTTTCCCATATACCTATGGATGGAATGTTATAGAGCTCTTCAACTTCATGTCCATCTTCTTCTAAAACATAGTCTAAAATGCATTGAGAAATGGAGTGTCCATATCTGAAATGATGCTTCTTGGTATCCCAAAGTGAATGTATACCTATTAAACAAGCAATTTTGGTCCTTCATGCCTTTTAATGGCATTTTTACAAGGCATGAGAATGCACATCTTATTGAACTTGTCAACCACCAAAAACAAGTTTTCATTTCCCATCCTATTTGTTGATAAATCTCCCACAAAACCCATGGTAATTCTTTCCTAAGGAAAAATGGGTACAATTGATGGTATAGACCATATTTCCTATTATTGGGATTTTTGGCACAAAAAAGTATATTGCCTATAATGTATCTTGATACATATTATTACATTATGGGCTAGTACACATACCTTTATAAGATGGAAACAATCTTGTCAACACCAAAATTCCCTACAACCTAAGAGGTGTGAACCTTTGTAATAAGTTGTAGTCACTCACAATTAGGAACACAAAGCTTGTATAGCCTAAAGTAACCCATTTTGGAGATGATAGTTATATTTTTCGTCACGATCATGTACATAAATATATCCCTACAACTATTGAAGCACCTCCTTGAAGTCCCCATCTTTTGTGCATACTTCTCTATATGCATCATGGGTCAAATGATTCATGTGCTTCATAGTTCCCAAAGCTCTAATTTTTTATGTGAGTGGTCTTGAAAACATGTTTGATAACTTGTTTTTGTTTTTCTTGTTGTACATGATAAATAAATGAAACTACTATAAGAACCCCATCCACTTTCAGTGTTTAGTTTATTTTAGCTCACATTATTCTTATAGATAATATAGCATTTGGCTCGATTTGTGTGGATGATGGTTTCTATTCCCATTAGATAATGTTTCCACATTTTGATAACATGTACTAGGGAATAGAACTCATTACCATATGTATATTATTTTAGAAATGGCTCATGAAACACTTTAGAATGATAGAATACAAGCCTCCTCCTTGTGTCAAGATTGGTCCCATGACATACCCACTTGCATCCATCTATGCTTTAAAGGGATTATGCAAGTTTGTTAATTTGAGAACTAGTGCTTGACTAATTTTATTTCTCAATTATTCAAAATCCTTTTGTGGACTCTTCCCTCACTGCAAATACTTACCATTCCTTGTAATGGCATAGAGTTATGCATCTACTACTAAAAATAAAGATATTAACTTTTGTAGGTATTATGTTTCCCCAATGAAACTCCTAACTTCAAAGACATTTGGAGGAACCAACCACTTCATGATGGCCTCCATCTTTAGAGAATATATTTGAAGCTCACCTCCATTAATTACATGCCCCAAATACACCAAACATTACTCGAAAAAATCACATTTCTTGAAATTTTCTAGTAATTGGTACTTATTCAAGTCTCTAGCACCTACATCAAGTGTGAGATGTGCTCATCCTAGGTAGAATTCTAAACTCATATATCAACCAAATAGAAAATAATAAATAAATCTAGATAAGTCCATAGTACATAATTCATTAGTCTCATAGACATAGTTGGTGCATGGCATAAACCAAATGGTATGATAAACCATTCATAAAAACCTTTTTTGGTTTTGAAGGTAGTGTTCCAAGTGTCTTCTGCCTTAGATCAAACCTAGTGATACCTTGATTTTAAATCTAGCTTAGTGAAGTAGTTTGTACAACTAATCTAATAGATCATCAATCCTAGATAGGGGATTCTTTTTCTTAATCATAATAAAATCTTTGTAATTTATGCACATTTATCAAGTCCCATCCTTCTTTAGTATAATTATGATGTCTAACCCACACGGTGAGGTACTTGGTTGAATCACACCCTGCTTGAATAACTACTGCAACTACATATTTTCTTCATTTTCTTCCAAACTAGACTACCTATACAACCCAATATTTGGTAATGGAGAACCTATAAATAATTCTATTTTGTGCTCCACTTTCCTATTGGGTGGTATCCCTTTAGGCTCCTAGAACACTCACTTATATGCCTATAACAAACCGTCCACCTGATGTTTTTGTGATTTAGTACACCCCTCCATTGATAGGCTTTTCCCATATTGACTCATCACTAGAGTAATTTTATTTAAGTAAGAGTAAACCATATTTCTTTCTAGAACTAAATGTCTTATTGGTTTGGTTTGAAATTACCAGTGAAATTTTGGAATTTCCTTTGTGTGTTGATGATGAAGGATTTCCCATCCTTTATCATGTGAAGCTAGCAATCTCTCCACATGAAGATTGCATCCCTCAAATACACGTACGGATTCCCAAACATGACTCTACATCACAAGCTATCCACTTTTTCAATATATGTCTTAGCAACTACATTCATTGGATATTAAAGAATACCTCTAATTTAATTATATATTGATAAATATATCTTAAAAATCCTTTTGTAGAAGTCCCCTCCCAATACATCTTTCTAATAAAATAGCCCCTATTTTTAATATATATACCCTATTTTGACCAAATACACAATTTTATACCCATAATACCTATAAACCCCATCTATCCCATATCCCCCCTCCCCCATCCCCGCAATACTTAAAATATATTAAATCTATTTTTCACAATTTTAAACCCACCTTTATGAATGAATATGATAATATATTGGTCAACGAGATGAGGTCCTTTTTCTCCACATGCATCAATTGGTACTAGATCCAATTATATTTCAGCAATAGAAAATTTTATCTTGAAGTATTTTGTTACCATAATCTTTGGATCCTTGTTTACCCATCCTAGTGGATATGGAATGGGATTATCAAGAACCTCAAATCCAAGTTTTTGACTAGATCTACAACTATAAGATTAACTTATCAATATGAGTTTAATAGAGCATATGTTTTGGTCTTCTTCACTAGAATATTAACGTGAAATATTTTGGTCATATCCTTCACTTATTGGTGTTGAAGGCTAGTTAGATTCAAGTTTTTTTCCACTAATGTGCATAAAATATTCCCATCCGCATCAAAGCTGCTTTCCACCTAATTTTTTGAAGATATTTCTAAAAGAATATTTCCCTTTGAATTTTATCTAAGTTGTACAAGGAATAAATTGAAAGGTAATAAATGAAATGAAACACACATGGAGTAATATAACAGAAAACCCAACATCTATAAAAAATGAAATAGCATGATACTCTAGAACATAAACTAGTAAGAATGGTGGTAGTTATCTCTAAATAGATAGAGACTGCAGCTATGCTCATTCACAAAAGCTATTACAAGTGGTTGAAAGAATGGAATTTTAACATAAATATTGAACCCTATAGGTCCAAAACGCCAAAAGGTTTCTGATCTGCAAGGTGGTTAATTAGTACATCAAATTCTCAAGGGCTCAACTATTGCATAAAATATCTATTTGTGGTGCATGATAGCTCATTGAAGATAACTATTCGAGGACTACAAGTTTTACTTAAGGCTAGGGGATTTCATGGCAACCCCTTGCCCCCTAAATTTCCAAAAGACATCATTAAGGTTTCAAAAATAGCCCTGGAAGTTAGGGACCGAAAATTCATAGAAAAACTACCAAGAAGATTGAGATCCATTGAAATAGTGAAATAGGTGGGTAGCCACCAATATCCACCTAGATTAGTTTTCTTCTTATGGTTCTTTGAGTTCAACTATAGATTTAGTTTTTTTCACTTCTCCTTAATGTGAGCATCAATATAGCAATGTTTAAAATGGTCACTAGGATCATCGTATTGATGTATAGTGGTTGTTGTCTTTCTATCCTTTCCCCCTTTCTACTTCTTCTTTCACTCCTTAGAATCTTCTTGGTGCTCTTTCTACTTTTAACCACTTGGATACCCTTTATTTTAGCCTATGCTTGCTCTACATTATTCTTATATACATGCCCCTTCAACTATTCTTGGAATGAAAATCATAACTTGCTCTTGTAGGTGCTTGTATACACCCTATAGAGACTTTGAGAGTACATATAGGCTCTTGGGAGCGATAACCAACATGATGACCATCTTCCTAAACTCTACCTAAAGTAGTATCATGATCCAGGTTGATATTGGTGAATCAAATTGGTCGATAATTGTTTTACCACTAGAGGTTTACGAGGTCAAGGTTTTGGTAAACCAGGGTACCCCCGCATGATATTTTTAAGGTGGAAGAAAAAAAAATAAAATAAATCCTAACAAAGTGGTGAAAATTCAATTGTACAATCATAATTATTTTTTACCATGTACAATCATTTGTTAGTGTTTATTTCAAAATAAAACAAATAATAAAAGTGCATGACCCCTAGGTGAAAATGGACTCATATGTATTGTATATACAATCCTTTCATTTATAAAGGGACACAGTTTCCTTTCATGTTGTATACGTAAAATATTTTTCCATTCAATAAAGAGTTGGATTTTACCATATTATCATTCTCTTTATTTTATTTTCTATTTTCTAAATATTTAGTAAACAATGGAATTCTTGCCATATTAGTATTCCTTCATTACTTTATTTATATGTATTATGATGACATCTAATCTCATTCCTCTTATGATACAAATCATTGGTATCAAAATCGCTTACCACTCCATGGGAACCATAGCATATTTTGATTTCAATGTTTTGCAGCGACCTCGAACCTCATTTTGGCACACTCAATGTCCATTTTTTGGGTCATACATTGCAAGTATCAAAGTTGGTCCATAAGCATTATATGGTTTTTCTACATGTGTACCTTGATTAGACACTATAAGAGAATCCTTATTTGGATTCACCACATCCATTGGTATGCAGAATTAAAAAATAAAAAATAAACAAATAAAAATAAATAAATAAATAAAATTTAAAAAAATTTATGAAAAAAAAATCAGGTTTACATGTCATCCCTAGAGATTCCATGACATCTACAACAATCCATGTTTCTCTACAAAACCCTTCTCCAAGGTTTCCATTGCCAACTCAGTTATAGTTCATCCACAAACCCATGATTATGGGTTAAACATACAAAAACCTTCTCTTCATTGGCACTTGGCATGTTTTAATCATGATGGTTATGGGTCATCCACAAATCCACCATTATGGTTAACCACACAAAACCCTTCCATCCATTAGCTCGTGGAAGACTGTAATCATGATGGTACATAATGGGGTACCTATTTTTTTTAGCATGGGTAAATGACAAGCACCATCCCCATCATAAAGTTTGTTTCCTACATTGGATAAAATCATGGACACAAATATGAAGGATACCTTCCAATAAAACATACAACTCTATCTAGTTGCCAAATCAAGACAACTTCTTCACCAAGGCAAATGGCTCACCAGGAGCCATATTTAGTAGAAGCTTCTAATGAGGGAACGTGATGCCATGAGGACCCACTTCTCTCAAATGGGGAGTATTGTTCTAGGAGGATATCGATGAATCCCCATGGTCAATAATTGTTTTACCATTAGAGGTTTAGCGAAGCCATGGAGGTTTACAAGCCCATGGCTATGGTAAACCATGGTATCCCCCCATAATATTCGCAATGTGGAAGAAAATAAAATAAATAATAATAAAGTGGTGAAAATATAATTGTGCGATTGTTAGGTCCCTATAATTCTAGTTATTCCCCCATTATTATTGTAATAATAGCCCTTATTGTTATTGGTGTTCCCTTATATTATTATTGTTATGTCAGATTTAATTATATTGTGACCCCTTAGACTCCTATATATAGAAAAGAGGTTTTGTCATTTGTATCATCCAAGAATTGTTCTTTTTTGTAATGTAAAGGAGGTTCCCCCCTCGAAGACGCTGATTTTGAAGTCGTTGCTCTATCTTTTCTTCTATTTTGTGAGTTGGTTGCATAAAAACGATCATAATAATTTTTATCATATAAAATCATTCATTACTTTATACTATTATTAGTTTATAGTACTCACTCATAGTTTTTTGTAACCCATGGTATTTACCTATGGTATTTGAAAATAAAAAAAAATAATGAAAGTTCATGTCTCCTAGGTTAAAATTCATATGAACTAAGAAAAGCACTTTATTTGTAAAGGGACACATTTTCCCTTCATGATGTAGACGTAAAAGAGTATTCCATTTAATAAAGAATTAGATTTTACCATATTATCATCTTCCTTATTTTATTTTCCATTTTCTATATACTTAATAAAGAGTGGATTTATTGCCATACCATTGTCCTTATTTACTTTATTTCTATGTATTATGATGATATTTAATCTCATTTGTCTTATGATCCAGATCATGTCATTAGATCCATTGTTCCTATACATACTTTATAGGTTATAATTGCGACATAATGAGGGTTTTAACATCCTCCCACCTAGTCAATAGTGGATCATCCTCAATCCTAACTATTTTTTAATGGTTTCCCCATAAGGTTAGAACATGTCCCTCTAAGTTTAGTATATAAAAATAGATTTTTTACTCCTCAAAATAGTGAATACTAAAATAAAATTCTATTTTCAACAACCTATGATAAATTTTAATGCATTTATCTAACCTTGGTGTTCATTTATATCCACCTTTGCTTCCATCCTGAATAGGTACTATGAATAGTTAAGGACAATTGAACTCAACTTCTCTTTCTTTGGTTCCTTCCTTGACTCCTTTTATGGGTCTTCATGATCCCCCAAATTTCCCTCCAAATTGACCTCTAAGTTAGAGCCTCCATCTTCTACAATTCCAACCTTTATTTCTAGGGCCTCCATGAGGAGGTTCATAGCACAACTAATGTCAGTGACTTGTACTTCCAACCAACTTGTGATTCTTCACACCCCAATTCTTCAAAGTGGAACCCACTATTAAAATGACCATGAAAGTTGACTCGAATTTTTGTTCACTTCCACTTCAAAAACATCAAGATAAATAATAAAAATATATAATCCAATACAAATAATATTTAACTAAAATATCAACAAAATTATAAATTATATTACATTGTTATGTCTTTATACGATCTCAATACCAAGTACATGTTTGATAAGCCTCACATTAACCTAAAAAATCCTTATTAAGCTCTAGATATTGAGTGATTACATTTCTATTGTTATATTGTTATGTAGGCTAGAACCCCTCATGGTCCCATTTTATTATAATTACACCCTTTGTCTCTTATATATAAACTAAACATACATATTCTTCATATTAGAAACATTTTATTGTACATTATACTCATTGTAAAAAGAGGTTTACTCCTAAAAGAATATTGTAATTATTATTTTATTAGCATTTTTAAGGTGCAATGATCATACCATTTGGAATCATAAATCACAATATTAGGGTTTTGTTGCTTCAAATAGGCCATCATGGAAATTTTTTCTATAATTTTTTCTGATAGATTTCAGATGATGAAACTTAGAAAATAATGCATAGACATCTCAAGAAATATCAGGTTCAAATTTTAAATTGTGGTTTTCTATATTTTCATCGATATGTTCTAAGGAATTTAGGGTTTCTGAATGCTCCTAAAATCTCTCTCAATCAAGCCAATTTGGAATTTTCGCTATAACGCTTTTAAAGTGAGGCTTCAGACCATGAAAATTGGACCACATTGAGATGAAATCATGGTGAACATATGGTTGAAAATTCAGATATTGGTTCGCTAAAATTTTCCATATATGCTCTAAGGAATTCCAACTTCTTGAATTCTCCTAAAATTAGTTTCAAACCTTTTAGTTTGGAATTTTCAAAATAACATTTTTCTATGATGTTCTAAACAGTGAAACTTGGACCATGTTAAGGAGAAATATCGAGAAATGCATGATTTAATTTTCAAAATTCTATTTAGTATAATTTCAAAGTTATACCCTATGGAAGCTAGGGTTTCCGAACAGTTCTGAAATATATTTTAAATAGGTAAGCTTGGTTTTTTGCTATATTTTCCTATCACTAATATCTATAGAGAAAATCACGCCCCTTTCCTAAATTGACAAGTTTGAATCCTCAACAAATGGATGAAAGAAGAGAAAAGGTACTATGTTTCAACTATGACATCAAGTATATTAAAGGGCATAAATGCAATAAGAATAAATTATTCTATATAGAATATGAGGATGAAGAAGATCAAAATGTTGAAACTTCAAAAGATCTAGAGCTATAAGAGACTACTCCAACAATTTATTGGTTAGTCAACCTGAAAGTGTATCACCTAATTTAGGCCTTACAATATCTACATGCACAAAAGAGTGGTATTGAGTGTATGGTTCAAGAAATGTTAGAGGAGTGCATCATTCAACATAAATAGAGTGATTTCTCCTCACCAGTGGTGATGGTTATTGAAAAGGATGTTTCATGGAATTTGTGTCCAGATTATAGACAACTCAACAAAATGAAAATAAAATATTAGTTTCTTATTTCTGTTATAGATGAGTTATTAGATGAATCACACGGAGAAATTTTCTTTATTAAGTTGGATTTTCATTTTCGATATCATCAAATTAGAATGAGGAAAGAAGACATTCCCAAAAATATCCTTTAGAACACATGAACGTCATTATAAGCTTTTGATTATGTGATTAGACTTACAAATTCACCTTCAACATTTCAAATCTTGATAAATTCTATTTTCAAACCCTTAGAAAATTTGTGCTAGTACTTTTTGTTGACATACTAATCTACAAAAAATCGTGTGAAGAGCATGTACAATAAGTTGACAGGGTCTTGACACTATTGGAAGAGAAAAAACTATATACAAATCCTTCCAAGTATGCCATTGAGGTTCAAGAAGTGGAATATTTGAAATATATTATATCACATGATGGTTTCATGGTGGATCCTAACAAAATCAAAGCTATGAGGGAATGGCCAATCCTTAATACCTTGAAGAAACTCAGAGGATTCTTAGGATTGACAAGATTTCTTGCAAGTTTGTCAACAATTATGGTTAAAAAGCAACAACTCTAATGAAATTATTGAATAAGGAATAATTTTATTGTACTAAAGAAGCAACCAAATATTTTGAAGAACTTAAAATAGATTATGTGTACAACTCCCATCTTGGTGACACTTGCCTTCAAAAAAAAATTTATTGTGGAATGTGATGCCTTAGACCATCGCATTGGTGTATTTTTGATGCAATAAGGAAGGACCCTTGCCTTTGAAAGTGGTGAAATTAAAGGAAATAAATTATTCAAACCCATCTATGAAAAGGAAATGTTGGCAATACTACAAGAATTAAGAAATGGCATCCATACTTAATAGGAAGACTGTTAAAGTAAAAATACATCATGATAGTATGAACTACTTCTTGGAGGAAAAATTGTCTTCCAAAGAGAAGAAAAAATGGATCACAAATATTTTGGGTTATTACTTTGAAATTATCTCCAAAAGGGAAAATGAAAAATTGTCATAGATGTTCTCTCAAGGAAAGAGGAAGACACAAATGGTTTACTATTTGTTATTTCAAATACACTATTTGACTGGGTAGAAGAATCAAGGATATAATGGAAACACAATGAGAATATATGGAAGATCAATCAACAGCTATAGGAGGACCCCAATGTAGTAGAAAATGTTAAGTAGAAAAATGAGTTCTTATGGTATCAAGATCACTTATGCAAGAATCCTCAGCTCAAACATAAGATGCTTTTATAATTACACACTTCTCTTGTAGGAGGACATATAAGGTTCTTAAAGACATACCATGGGATCAAGATATATTTTTTTGGGAAGGTCTTAAAGCATATGTGAACAGGTGTGTGATGAAATGTGTGGTATGACAACAAAATAAAGGAGATAATATCATGACCCCAGGGCTCCTTTGGCCATTAACCATACTAATCCTATGTTGAGAAGACGTTTCAATGGATTTTACTATAGGTTTACCCAAATATGAAGGAGAGAGTGCCATTATCCTAGTGGTAGAAAATGTATGCCCACTTTTTCTCTTTCTTTAAAGCAAGTATTGTGGCAGAAGCATTAATGGAAACAATATAAAAGCTACATGGAATACCAAAGATTATTATCAACGAGAGAGATCTAAATTTCACTTGAAAAGTTTGGATTAAATTATTTTCTTGTTTGACTACTCAATTGGATCACAACTCATCTTAACATGCTCAATCTAATTGGGAAAATGAGATTGTGGATAAATGTTTAGAAGGATGTATACATTGTTTTTCATTTGATAAATGAACACAAAGGGTCAAAAAATTTCCCTTGGCATCATGGTGGTACAACACATCCTTCCATACCTCATAAAAAATGTCACCATTTATGGCACTTTATGGATATCACCCTCCATCCATCACATCACCCTTAGAAGGGACTATAAAGGCTTAAGCAATATAAGACCACATAGATCATCTGTTAGCTCTGCTATATAAAGAGGATTTTCAAAGGTCAGAGATGAGCTTGATTTGCTTGGTTCTACTTAAAAAGGAAGCTCATAATGGTCATCTTCCCCTTTTCCTTCTACTCCGCCACCCCCATTCCTCTATTTTCCCTTCCAAACTCAGCAAAATAGCCCCTTTTCCTTTAAGCCTTGAGTGAAAAGTCCAAACCCTCATAAAACCCTCCCATATTCCCTTGCGGGCTTGCTAAAACTTTAATCGTTTCCCTGCCATTAATTTCCTCCCGCAGATCTAATGGCTCCTATCACGCCCGACAAAGCAACCTGCGCGATCAAATCCCCATGGTCAGATCCGTACCCGCCTGATCCGACATCATTCGCTCTCCCTGTGCCTGTAACCCGATCAAATGTTAGCGTGCGATGAGAGTGGTTTTTCTCTCTCATCCACCACTACGTGTCGATCGCTGAGTGGGATTGCACGCCCCTGCCCTTTTACCGCTCAATGCCCAAAGGCGGTGCGATCAATACCATTTACCGCCTGACCTATCCGCCCTACCCGATAACTACCACACAACCCCACCACCCGATCACCATTTTATCTATCCGCTGCAGATCCAATGGCCCAAAATCGACATGCGCCCACCTCGTCTGACAGGCCCTATCGAGCCACCTCTGTCATCTATTCTCCTGATCTAACGGTCATCCTTCCCTATCATCTCGAATGTCTGTTCACCCATGCACTCCACGTCCTTTGATCACTCTGTTTGCCCAAAGGACGAAGGTGACCATCTTACCAGTACCAGTCGCAGTCACTTCCCAACAACCATATTTAACAAACAGCATGGCCAGAGGTGAAAAGGACAGAGTACGACCCTGTAGCTTCATTTATCAGTTATGGAATTGGTACGAGCACTCCAACTGCCTAAGAGGACAGCACAGCACCAGAAAAGATCAAATTCATCCTCTCAAGCAAGCAAACATAGTTAGAGACTCCATCAGGAGGTTAAATGTGGTTGGTGGTCAATTATGACCCCTCCATACCTAAATGGCCAAGTGCCTTTATAATGTAAAATCTATAAATACCTAGAAACAAGATGTAATCAAGGTTGATGGTTGGCATTTTGATATAAGGTTCAACTTCTGGAGACTGTAGATACTTTCTCACTTGCAGCGTCTCGTCTTCATTTTCAGCTTATACAAGCTTCTTTTGTTGTTAACTGCTCACTTTCCATTTTCCTCTGTTCTAAGTTGTGCCTGATGTGTTGTATTCTTGGTCTTCGAAGTTTAGCACTAGAGAGTTGTCATCCTATCTATGTGTTAGATTATTGAATGTATCATTGAATAGGTTACTCAGATTTCTTTCTATCTAATGCAAGAGAGCTGTCATCCTATCTGTGCATTAGTAGAATAGATTTACAGGCTTCTTACTGGTTGCAGCCGACCATCACATGATCTTGTGCATCTGCTGGTGTGGTCAGTATTCTCCGTATTCACCCAATCTCTAAACTGTGAGTATTTGGTGGTCTAAAGCCTTGTATTCTGGGGGTGTTCTCGCATGTCTAGAGTGAAACAAAGTAGAAGTGGTTATTTGGCTTGGACAAGCATCATTCCTTCCATTCATCCATTGCAACAATAAGTTGAATTTATATGTTAACATGCATCTCCGAGCTACAACCTACGAGAGTTTCTTAGAATCCTAACATAATTGGCGCCGTTGTCGGGGAGAGGCGATTGAAGCTCAGCTTCCCTGGGAGAATGACACAGATCTAGCTTTGATGATAGACAAAGTTTAGACACATTTTTCGGTTGTGTTCGTCTATCTGGCGACTCTACTGGAGGACCAACCCTTGGCAACTCCACATCACAATTCTGGCTCAGTTTGTGAGGCATACTTGAAGAGATCCTCATAAATCACCCACTGACCCAGTGCCTGACCCTGAGAAGATTGTCAAGCAGAGAAAACATCACTGAAAGGAGCATCAGGATCAGGTAAGCCTAAACAGTCTTATGTATCTCTACAAGAAAGGCTCGTAGTTGAGCATGTACCTGTTGAAAATATATAGCCTA
The DNA here is from genome assembly GCA_031772625.1 of Pinus tabuliformis. NCBI lineage: Eukaryota > Viridiplantae > Streptophyta > Pinopsida > Pinales > Pinaceae > Pinus > Pinus tabuliformis. The sequence continues at coordinate 1,914,110,990 of CM062817.1, read as the reverse complement.
GCATTATCAGTGAAGAAATTCTCCCAGAGATTCATAAAGTTCCTTGTTTAATAAGTCCCGCTTTGGATCTCAGTCTAAAGAAAACCTCCCCTATAGTCCATTAGTTTCATTCTACCCTGTCATTCATTTCTCATCCTTCTGTCATCCAAACAACCAGTACCCTTCCATCCATCCCAGTCATGGCAGGCCCATCAGCACCTACCAAAATGGAAGAATCATAGATGCTAGGTATGGACCCCTGGTCTTACCTGTTCCTTTGAATGCCATGCCTGCAGGAGAATATCAAAAATACATGCCTAAGTTCATTGGTACAGAGGGAGGAATAGCTGAAGAACACCTTGAGTCTTTTTATAGTTATGATGATAACCTAGATACCAGTGAAGATGTTGTGTGGATGAGGGTATTTGTCCAAAGCCTTGATGGAGAGGCTAGAAAATGGTTCAGAGAGCTAACCCCTAGGTCTATAGCAGACATTGAAGCATTAGATGATGTGTTTTTAAAGCATTGGGGAGATAAGAAAGACCTGCTATATTACCATACTGAGTTTGGCAACCTCAAGAGGGAAAATGGGGAATCATTGTCTGATTTTAATAAAAGATTCAATCGTATGTATAGTAAGATACCAGCTGAAGTAAAGCCTACCCCCACCTCTGCCAAACTCACTTATGCTAATGCTTTTGATTCTGATTTCTGCCTGCTACTAAGAGAAAGAAGATGTGCCACTCTAGCTGAAATGCAAGATGCAACCCTAGAGGTGGAATCCAATATCATGGCTGCAGAGAAACTCAAAGGTCATGCTGATAGAAGGAGGTAGAGAGGTGAGGCTTCTTCTTCCTCTGCTTCATCTTCAGAGCCCAAAATAGACAAAATGACTAAAATGATAGAGTCATTGGCTGCTGAAATATCCAAACTGAAGGTTGAGTAGAACTCTGGGAAAGCACGGATTCCAAACACATTTTCTCCTAGAAATCCAAATCCATTTAGAAGAGAAAATGAACAATTGCAGGTCATTCAGAGGGGCAAAGAGGTCGGTGAAGAGCAGAGGGTTAAGGCTATTTTCTAGAACGTAGTCATGAAGGAGGAGCAGTTTGATGAAGAGGATGAGATTCACTGCATGGAAGACCAGGGCAGTGCTACCTTCTTGACATTGGCTGCATATGAAGAATCATTACTCAGGGACCAAAGCAGTCAAGAGTGGGATAGAGAAGCTATTCTACAGATTGAAGACCAGCAAAGATATAAATTGAGGTCAAGGACAAGTAATGTCAAAGAAAATCCTGCCCAAAGAGCTGTTATCCCCACAGAACAGTAGAGCAGCAAACAGAAAAAGACCAGCAGCTAATCCAATTATCCTCAAAGCACCAGCTCAAGAGGTAAGAGGTGCTGACAAGTTCCCTTTCCCTTTCAGTTTTGAATCAGAAGTCCGGAGGTTGAAAATATCCGTACCTTTGATAGAACTTGTAAAGAGTGAGGTCTTTAGAAAGCCTATCCTTGATGCCCTTGAGCTGAAAGCCACACAAGCCTCCACTGACTATGTCAATTTACAAGATGATAAACCTGCAGTTGTGCTCAGCCCAATGACTGAACCTGCTGATGATAATTCTCCATCATTTTATGTCTCCTTGACCATTCATGACAAAATCCTCCATAACTGTCTGTTGGACACAGGGGCCAGTCATAATCTGATGCCCAAAGCTGTCATGGAAGAGTTAGGCCTTGATATCACCAGACCATATCATGATTTATTCTCCTTTGATTCAAGAAAGGTGAAATGTCTGGGGTTAATCAAAGATTTGGCTATCACCCTAACTCAGCTGCCCATGAAAAGCATGATGATGGATATTGTGGTAGCAGATGTCCCCCCTAAGTTTGGTATGCTGCTGTCTAGAGGGTGGATTAAAAGGCTGGGTGGGACATTACAAAATGATTTATCTTATGCCACTATCCCAGTTTTTGGAGGAGAAAGCAGAAGACTATACAGAGAGGCCCAGCTAGCCTATATCATCAGTGATGAGAAGAAACCCTCTAATCATCCCATTTATGCTGTGGACACTGACTTTGGGGCATGTATTCTCCAAATTGAAGAATCCCATAAGGCCCCGGTGCAGCTTAAGAAAACAATAGGTCAGGCCATGGAAGAAGAGGGAACACAAGCTTGGGACATGTTCTTTGATGGAGCCTGTTCAAGAGAAACTGCAGGAGCAGGAGTGGTGTTGGTGTCTCCAAAACAAGAAAGCACACATCTGTCTTTTAAGTTGAATTTTCAGGTCACCAACAATATAGTAGAGTATGAGGCTCTAATATTGGGCCTAAACGCTACCAAAGACAGAGGAATTAGAAATATAAAGGTGTTTGGAGATGCTGATCTCATCATTCAGCAAGTGAACAAATCATTCCAAGCAAGGCACCCAAGGCTGAAAGCATACAGAGATGAGGTATGGAGACTCAAAGATTCTTTTGATAGTTTTTGTATCTCATACATCCCTAGAATAAAAAATCAGCTTGCTGATTCCCTTGCTATGTCTTCTAGCATGTTCATCCCTCCCATGCCCCCTAAGTTGGTTTATGAAGTCCAGATAAAATATAGACCATCCTTGCCTAATAATGTCCAGTATTGGAAATTCTTTGAGGATGATGATGAAGTAAATAGGTTTCTGCAAGTCATTGGTGAATTTTCTAAAATGAAAATTGACCAAGAAAATTAATTCTTGGAGGAAATCCCCCAGCCCCAGCTAAATAACAGAATTGGCCGAGACAACATCGTTCAGTTGCCTAGCAATTATATACCTAAAGGCCTGGTTCCCCTAGAGAAGTTGTTTGACCAGAATGATGTGCCTTATAAGGATGCCCAAAAATAAGATCAATATGTAGTCCATAAGCACAACATAGGGAGTCCAGATCATCCCAAATATATAAATCTGTCCACTCATCTGTCTGCTACTCAAAGTTTTGAATATTGCAACTTGATGAAACAATTTTCGGATGTCTTTGCCTAGTAATATAGTGACCTCAAAACTTATGATAAAAATATCATCAAGCATAAGATCCCTTTGGAGAAAGACACCATTCCTTTCAAACAGAAGCTGACCCATAAATGCTTTGCTCCTCCCTCTAATTGAAAAGGAAATTAAGAAATTTTTGGCTGCCAAAATTATAGTTCCTTTGAGATATTAAAAGTGGGTAGCCAACTTGGTAGTAGTGAGGAAGAAAAGTGGAGAAATCAAGCTCTGCGTTGATTTCAGAAAACTGAACAAGTGTTCCAAAAAAGATAATTATCCTCTACCCAAGATGGAGCATTTTCTGCAGAAAGTCTCAGGAGCCAAAGTGATGTCTTTCCTGGATGGATTTTCAGGCTATAATCAAGTCGCTGTACATCCCGAGGACCAAGAAAATACCGCATTCACCACTGCTTGGGGCACATTTATGTATTCCAAGATGCCTTTTGGGCTGATGAATGCTGGAGCCACCTTTCAGAGAGCTATGGATATAACATTTGTAGGAGAGAAGGATAAGTTTGTCCTTGCATACCTAGATGATATAACAATATACTCCAGCAGCCATCAAGACCATTTGCAGCGTTTGAAGAAAGTGTTTCTAAAGTGCAGGAGGTTTGGGATATCAGTCAATCCTAAAAAATCACAGTTTTCTTTAGAAGAGGGAAAGCTATTAGGACACATTGTTTCTGCTGCAAGTGTCAAAATTGATCTAGAAAGAGTGAAAGCAATACAGACCTTGTTTGTCCCAAGATCAAAAAAGGACATCCAATCCTTTTTGGGAAAAATAAATTTTGTAAGGAGGTTCATTCCTAATTTTGCAGAACTGGTGAAACATATCACCTCCATGCTAAAAAAGGGATCAGAGATCAAATGGACTGATGCAGCAAGAAGATCTTTTGAAGCTATCAAGAGAGCCATTATGGAAGCTCCCACTTTAATCAACCCAAGCTATTGCAAGGAGTTCCATATCTTCTCCTTTGCATCCAATGACACCCTTGCAGCAGTATTACTGCAAAAAGATCATGAGGGCTCAGAACATCCAGTGGCATTTTTCAGCAAAACCTTAAGGAATTTTGAACTGAGGTATGATATCATTGAAAAATAGGCATATGCTCTTATCAAATCCTTGAAAGCTTTCAGGATATACATTCTACATTCCAAGGTAATTGTGTATGTGCCCTCTTCTTCAGTAAAAGATATCCTAACGCAGCCGAATGTTGATGGAAGAAGGGCTAAATGGATTGCAAATCTCATTGAATTTAACATAGAATTAAAGCCCACCAAGCTTGTCAGAGGTCAGAGTCTTGCTAAATTTATGACTGAAGAAAATTGCAGGATGCTGGACATGAATTTGATAAGCACAATTTCAAAGGATGGATAGGCAGAAGAGCCAAGAGACGAACAGAACCAGTCATTGGCAAAACAACTAGCTGCTTGTGAATGGTATTCTACCATAGCCCATTTTTTGTTGAAGCTAGAAGTCCCTCTTAGCTTAAGTTCAAGCCAAGCCAGAACTATGAAGCTCAGGGCAGCCAAGTATTGTATTCATGAAAATTTGTTGTATTGGAGGGATCCCTCTGGAATTCTTTTAAGATGTCTGGACAAAGAACAATCCATGGAGTTCATGCATCAGTTTCATTCCAGCATATGTGGAGGACATCACTACTGGAGAACCACAGTCCACAAGATCCTTAGAGCTGGGTATTATTGGCCCACTTTGTTTTCTAATATCTTCTCATTTGTGAAATCTTGTGACAGGTGCCAAAGATTCGAAGGAAAACAACAGTTGAAGTCTTTTCCCTTAAAGCCAATACATTCCAGTGACCCTTTTCAGCAGTGGGGTTTAGATTTCATTGGGGAAATTAATCCACATTCCAGTGGCCAACACAGATGGGTCTTAGTAGTCACTGACTACTTCACTAAATGGATTGAGGCCATCCCTACTAGGAAATTTGATCATCAAGTGGTAATGAAGTTTTTGACAGAAAATATTTTCACCAGGTTTGGCTGTCCACATAAATTAGTTACAGACAATGCAGCAGCCTTCAGGGCAAAAGAGTTGGTGGAAATGTGTGACTCAATGGGAATTAAACTGGTACATTCCACCTCATATTACCCTCAAGGTAATGGTCTAGCAGAATCATCCAACAAGAGCCTGATAAGGATAATCAAGAAGTTGTTGGAAGACAACAAGAAGAACTGGGATTCCAAGCTGAAGTATGCATTGTGGGCTGACAGAGTGACTACCAAGAAATCCATAGGGAACTCTCCATTCAAGCTGGTATATGGCACTGAGGCTGTATTCCCAATTCAGTTGACCCTCCCTGTGGAAAAATTCCTGCAGGAGGAGTAGAATGAGGAAGATGACATGGCAAAGAGGATTAGTGACCTGCCTGAAGTGCATCAAATCAGAGATCAATTGGTTGAAAATTTTGCGGTGCATCAAGAGAGAATCAAGGAAGCCTTTGATAGAAAGGAAAAGATAAACATTTTTTAGGTTGGAGACTTGGTTCTTAAGTGGGATGCACTGAAGGAGAAGAAAGGAAACCATGGGAAGTTCGATGCTCTATGGACTAGACCTTTCATCATTGCTCAAATCTAGGGGAACAACACTTTCATGTTGCAAAGTATGGAAGGAGAGACAATTTTTAATGGCACAGTTAATGGGAATTTTTTTTAAAATTATGTTGTGTAAGGCCTTCAGGCCTTATGGTTGTAAATATGTTATTTTTACCAAGTTTTAGTGTAGGCTTAATTAGACTCCATGCCCAATGGAATACTAGGAAAAATGTTTTTAATCTTGTTTTTGTAGGAAAGGCAGTGGTCTACAGTTCTTGAGACCTCACAGGGAGGATCTCATCCCCAAAAGGAGCTAGTGTTAGCTCTGCTATATAACGAGGATTTTCAAAGGTCAGAGATGAGCTTGATCTGCTTGGTTCTGCTTAAAAAGGAAGCTCATAATGGTCATCTTCCCCTTTTCCTTCTACTCCGTTTTCACTCTGCCACCTCCATTCCTCTATTTTCCCTTCTAAACTCAGCAAAATAGCCCCTTTTCCTTTAAGCCCTGAGTGCAAAGTCCAAACCCTCATAAAACCCTCCCATATGTCCTCGCACGCTTGCAAAAACCTTAATCGTTTCCCCGCTGTTGATTTCCTCCCGCAGATCTAATAGCTCTCGTCACACCCGACAAAGCAACCTGCGCGATCAAATACCCATCGTCAGATCCGTCCCTGCCCGATCCGACGGCATTCGCTCTCCTCGCACCTATAACCCGATTGAACATTAGCACACGATGGGAGCGGTTTTTCTCTCTCATCCGCCACTACGTGTCGATCGCTGAGTGGGATCGCACGCCCCCGCCCTTTTATCGCTCAATGCCCAAAGGCAGTGTGATCAATATCATTTACCGCCTAACCTATCTGCCCTGCCCAATAACTACCGCGCAACCCCACCGCCCAATCAGCATTTGATCTATCCACTGCAGATCCAACGGCCCAAAATTGACCTGCTCCCACCTCGTCCGACAAACCCCGTCGAGGCACCTCTGTCGTCTATTCTCCCGATCCGATGGTCATCCTTCCCTATCATCTCGACCGTCCATTCACCCATGCACTCTGTTATGAAACCAACTCAAGAAAAGATAGATCAATGCCTTAGAATTCAGCCTCTTCAAGGGGGCAACATCCTTTACATTACATAAATGAACAATTCTTCGATGATACAAATGAAAATACCTCCTTTCTATATATAGGAGTCTAAGGGGTCATAACATAATCAAAGCTGACATAACAATAATAATGTAAGGGCACAATAATAATAATAGTGGGCTTCTATGGGGCACAATAGTAACAATATGGGCACTACATGGGTACATCAATATAACAAGTGGGTTGTACTAATAACAATAAGGGGTTACACTAGTAGTATAGGGGCCTAACATGCCCCTCTCCTTCAAAAAGCGTTGTCCTCAACGCTTGAGTAGTTCTTGATGCTTCTGTATAAAATTCTTGTCCTCCCATGTGGAATCTTTAGTGAGTAAGTTCTTCCACTTGATGAGATACTTTGAAATTGATTGATTTCATAGCTGTCGGGTTCTTGTTTTAGTGACTGCTCCAGGTTCCAATATGATTTTTCCTTCCTCTTCAATTTCTAGCAATATTGTTTGAATTGGGATCTTTTGAAACTTTTGGATATGTGGCCATACTTCTTTGTCCTTCTTCCATTCATCCCTTGCTTCGTTTATCCAATCTGGTTGGATAATAGAAATAGCACAAAACAATGCTTCCACATCCTCATCCTTGAGTAGTCTTCCCATTCGGTAAGGTCGCCATTTTTTAAGTGCATGTAGTATTGCCAACATTTCCTTCTCATAAATAGCTTGCCTGAGATGTAGCAATAACAATACCCAATCACCTACAGCAAAACATTTTTCACTACGATGTTTATCTACCTGTTGTTTCGTTTGATTTTTCACCAAAGTGGCGTTATCCTTTAAAAGTTGGAGAACTTGTTGTTGATGCTCGATGTGATCTTTCATTGCTTGAACCTTTTTCTTCTTGATATGTCCTTCTATATCTAGAGTTTGAGGAGTGGTAATTTCTTCCAATCCTTTACAAGATATGGTCGGATTCATTTCTTGACGCTCGATGTGATCTTTCACTTCTTGAACATTTTTCTTCATGATATGTCCTTCTATCTTGATAGTGTGAGGAGTGGTAATTTTGACCAATGAATTACAAGATATGGCCTGATTCATTTCTTCTTTCTCTAGGGTGGGGTCCTGGCGTATATCTTCTTCTTTTGATTTTTCTTGATCCTTTTCTTCCTCCTCTTCATATTCTATGTAAAATAATTTCTTCTTAGCGCACTCATGACCTTTAGTGCATTTTCTATCACAATTGTAACAAAGCCCTTTTTCTCTTTTTTCTTCCAATTATTGTGGTGTAACCCTTGTAGGCGAAAGAACATTCCATCTTTATAGTTGTGAGCGGTATGCTTCCTAGTTTTCATAATTATGCTTTCCACTATGTCACAAAGCCCTTTTACTCTTTCCAATTGTTGTGGTGTTGCTCTAAAGAAGGTGTTTCTCTTTGTATCCTCATAATGTGCTATCATTTCCTCCATGAAAGTTGACCACGTAACAAGTTGTTTACGAGAACAAAGCCCTTCATACCATAAAAATTGATCTGGTTCTAAATATGAAGATGCAATACATACCTTTTGTAATAGTGTATACCATGTAGATCAAAATATGACTGTAACGTTATACTTTTGGATCTTTAATTTCTAAAATTGTGACCTGTAGTATCCCTCTGGGTCCTCTTTCCAATGCCACTAGTCTTATCCAAATTGGATTCTCCAAGAAAGAGTTATGCACAATCTCCCAAGATGACTTGATTATAGACCTTTCCAGAAGAGAGAACTTGTATGAAGTGACACGTGTCACTGTTTCGACCTTTGGATCTGAAAAATGCATACAAGAAACTACAGTCCATCCTCTTTCTGTAACTTTTTGCAAAATTTCAATCCGATCCTCAGAGAGAAAGTTATGACGATTTTCCCCAGGTCACCTGTTTTGATTGTAATTCAGGAGTCTGTAAAAAGACCAACTTCCTCAGATCATATCTCCGAAAATATTGCATGACAAGCTCTGAAATTCGGACCCAAGGTTCAACGCAATTTCTTCTCAAATGGGTTTTTTTTGTGACTTTTGAAATGTCACAGAAAAAAGTTATAGTGAAAATTCCACGATGACCTGTTTGGAGCAGCGAAACCCTAGAATCCAAAGCTCTGATACCAAATGTTATGAAACCAACTCAAGAAAAGATATATCAACGCCTTAGAATTCAGCCTCTTCGAGGAGGAAACCTCCTTTACATTACATAAATGAACAATTCTTTGATGATACAAATGAAAATACCCCCTTTATATATATAGGAGTCTAAGGGGTTATAACATAATCAGAGCCGACATAACAATAATAATGTAAGGGCACAATAATAATAATAGTGGGCTTCTATGGGGCACAATAGTAACAATATGGGCACTACATGGGTACATCAATATAACAAGTGGGTTGTACTAATAACAATAAGGGGTTACACTAGTAATATAGGGGCCTAACACACTCCATGTCCTTTGATCACTCCGTTTTCTCGAAGGAGGAAGGTGACCAACTTACCAGTACCAGTGGCAGTCACTCCCCAACAACCATATTTAACAAATAGCATGGCCAAAGGTGAAAAGGACAGAGCACGACCCTGTAGCTTCATTTATCAGTTATGGAATTTCACTGGTACGAGCACTCCAACTGCCTAAGAGGACAGCACAGCACCAGAAAAGATCAGATTCATCCTCTCAAGTAAGCAAACATAGTCAAAGACTCCATCAGGTGGTTAAATGTGGTTGGTGGTCAATTATGACCCCTCCATACCTAAATGGCCAAGTGCCTTTGTAATGTAAAATATATAAATACCTAGAAACAAGATGTAATCAAGGTTGATGGTTGGCATTTTGATGTAAGGTTCAACTTCTGGAGACTCTAGATACTTTGTCACTTACAGCGTCTCATCTTCATTTTCAGCTTATACAAGCTTCTTTTGTTGTTAACTGCTCACTTTCCATTTTCCTTTATTCTAAGTTGTGCCTGATGTGTTGTATTCTTGGTCTTTGAAGTTTAGCACTAGAGAGCTATCATCCTATCTATGTGTTAGATTATTGAATGTATCATTGAATAGGTTACTCATATTTCTTTCTATCTAGTGCAAGAGAGTTTTCATCCTGTCTGTGCATTAGTAGAATAGATTTACAGGCTTCTTACTGGTTGTAGCCAGCCATCACATGGTCTTGTGCATCTGCTGGTGTGGTCAGTATTCTCCGTATTCACCCAATCTCTAAACTGTGAGTATTTGGTGGTCTAAATCCTTGTAGTCTGGGGGTGTTCACGCATGTCTGGAGTGAAACAAAGTAGAAGTGGTTATCTAGCTTGGACAAGCATCATTCCTTCCATTCATCCATTGCAACAATAAGTTGAATTTATATGTTACCATGCATCTCCGAGCTACAACCTAGGAGAGTTTCTTGGAATCCTAACAGTAGCAACAAGAGGTTCTCAAACTATTGAAGGACAACTTAGTTATGGAACAAAAAAGAATGAAACAAGCAGATCAACGTCATAGTGAAAGTGAATTTGAAGTAGGGGATTAGGTATTTGTGAGACTAAACTTGTATAAACATATGTCCCTCAAGCAATAAAAGAACAACAAATTATCTCCACAGTATTATGACCTCTATAAGGTGTTGCAAAGAATTAGAAGTATGGTTTTCAAATTGGATTTTCCTCCATCTTCACGCGTACATTTCTTCTTCCATGTTTCTTTCTTAAAGAGGGTAATAAGTGACAATATTGTAGTACAAACTATTTTACCAGAGATTAATGAAGAAGGTAAAATAATAATAGAACTGGGAATAATTTTGGAAACAAGAACTAAGAAGCTGAGAAATTGAACAATTAATGAGTACCTCATCAAATAAAAGAACCTACCAGTGGAAGACGTGACATGGGAAGATGAGTCGTTCATGCATAAATACTGACAAATAGTCAATTGTTGAGGCCAACTCTTATTTTAATGGTAGGGGAATATTAAGCCCCGCGTTAACCCAAAAAACCCTTATTAAACCTAGATATTGAGTTATTACATTTCTATGTAGGTTAGAACCCCTCATTGTCCCATTTTATTATAATTGTACCCTTTGTCTCCTATATGTGCACTAAGGGGACTTAGTCGTAGGATCAAAAAAATTATCTTCTGCATTGTATTCATCATAAAAGGAAGCCCCCCCCGCCTTGAAGAAAACTATAATTATTAGTTTCTTATTATTTTTAAGGCGCAAGGATCATAACATTGTCTTATATATATATATATATATATATATATATATATATATATATATATATATATATATATATATATATATATATATATATATATATATATATATATAGATATAGATATAGATATATAACCCTTTTTTAAGCTATCTTTGCATTGAAATACCAAATATTTACATCATATATTGAAAAATGACTACCTTTGGCTTGCCACCTTGGAAACAAAACCAAAGGTAGTAAAGCATAGTATAAAACTAACACAATTAACTAATTTTCTAAGATTGGAAAAGACCCAAAATAGATGTTTCCCTACTATGGGGAAAACTAGAAGCAAGAGACAAAATGAGTAGCCCTACTGGACTACAAAGTTGAAACAATAAGAAAATTAAATTAAAAAAATACTCAAAGAGAAACATATTATTTATAACTAAAACAAAAAAATAAATGTAAGGAACATGAGCATCAAGATGAAAATGAAGTATCTAGGTTGATAGGTTATCCCTCAACCTTGAAAGGTGAAGGAATTGGAGAGCTAGGTGGAGAAAACATCTCAAGACTTGCCATCTGGCCTTCCACATCAAGCATAAGATCTTTGAGCTCATGTAGCTTGTGTAGGAGATTGACCTAGAACTATTTCCAACGAACCAAAACTTTTCCTAGCAGTAGCTTGACATGCTAATATAAATCAACCATATGTAGACAATGATTTTAGAAACCCCATGAATTACTTGTATTTGGAACCCAATATGCAATAGAATCTTTGATGTTTGATTCAAGAGTTACCTTCCATTCATGATGAATTTTTTCCTCCATGAGGAAAATTTCCTCCTAAATTTGTTAGGAAAAAATATTGGGGGGGGGGTGTGAATCAATATTTTTAAAACCATTTTAGACTTTTATTTTCATATTCTGATTTCCTTTCACTATTTTCATTCATGCAACCAGTGTATGTACGTGACTTTCGTAAAGGAAAACATTGTATATCCAGATAACTAACTTTTCATACATTTCATTAATTGTTCATCTTAACCAGTGCATCATTAATCCATTATTCATTCATTAAGGAATAAGTAAAGAGCACATAGATAATCAACACACATGAATACTAGTATTTTAGGTGGAAACCCAATGTTGGAGAAAACCATCGTTTCTGTTGATTCCATCATATATGTCTTCTTTTATTATAGAGAAAAAATACTTACAATATTGTATTGGCACAAATTCATTCCAGTACACAGGAACCCACCTGTAGAAGACTACAACCTTCTCTCGTTCTCCAACACCCACTAAAAAGGGAGCTCCAACCCCTTGATCTCATTTACTAGCTCCTACCCCCTGCAAAAATTCACTAGCTACTACTATAAGGAAGCTTCAACTCCCTCACTAAAGGCTCCAACCCCTAACACCTCTTATGGACCACGTTTCATAATGCTTCATACTGGATCCATTTGACTCAAAACATTAAACCTATAGGCCACCTTACATCATGTTTTCATACTAGGCCCACTTCCATCACTAAGCCCAAACCAAGTAATAATTCTGAAACCAAATATTGAACCAACACTATAACATCATCAAACCAATCATTGAATCTCAACCATCTATTGCAACCAAATCAAACTAATCATAATCATATAATACCAATACAAAACCATTCATAAATATATCAAGTCATACTCTGTTCATCACAAAAACAAATTGATGTCACTGCAAATCTTGATCAGATATATTTCAAAAGCCATACGCTACTTTTCCGTAGCACATCCACGTATGATTGCACTTCCTCTGTAGAAGACCTACGTACATATCTCAAATCACTAACTACTGAGATTTCTATCAAACTAAATCACTGGAACAGTCATTGAATACTGAATCACAACATATAATACTAAGTTATTGAAAACCCAATCATAATGCAACACCATCACTGATCAAAATACCAAGTCATATTCAACCTAATCAACACTTTCAAACATATATTATCATGATAGAGACATCATCGATAAACAACAACGAACAGAATAGAACTGATCAACTAGTCGTACTAAAAACCCCTAGCATATGTAAGTGACTTTCAATAAGCATATCAATGTATGTACTCACTTTCCATTCACAACACCTGTGTACAGATCTGCACAAGCTGAAAACACTTTACAGAATATATACATGACTACCCAGAAGCAGATCCGCGCATGTACATGACTAACCTGAGTAAAACTTGCATACATATGTGAAATCACTGAATTATACTTTCATTGTACAACACAACATCTCTCAAACCCAAATTCTCAGCATACACATTGTTACAGTCACACATCAGTATACCATCATCATAGATCTATCAAACCATAAACATATTAACCAATATGTATTAATTTTATATCTATCATATTTAATCCATCTCCATCTTCCCTGGTGCACACCTATTTTAGATAAAATCATTCATAAACAATTAATCACGTGCACTACTAACACCTTGATATTCATCTCTTTATATGGCATTAGCCTTAAGCAATACCTTAGGTCCTTTGGTAATGTCGTTAGTCTTCTTTTATGGGATCAAATAATTGTTCTCTTTTTTTTTGCTAAAGCAAGAGTCGTACCTTCTATTTCATTAAATTGGAAAATAAATTACAACAGTCCACGAGGAATTGTAGACCAAGGAGAAACCATTCTCTTATTGCCAAGGGCATCGAGCTGAAGGCAAAACTCCGACCCCTACAAACAAAACCTCAAAACCCTCAAAAGACAGACAATGCTGAGGCTGTATGGTCTATCCACAAAAATATGGCTAACAATAATCGAATCGGGTCGTCAACAAGCCCACACTTTAAAAAAAGAATCATACCCGAAGATGAAAAAAGGTACCAATCTAAAATATTTTGGGTCCGAATAACCCACAAACCCACGAACTTGTAGAACGTGCGATAATTAACTATTCTTGCCAAGAACATTTTTCATCCTGCCATGAATATATTGCATCAACAATTCCCACCCTCATCCAAACTAGTATCCTTAATCTCAACCGTTAAATCTCCTCGCTCGATCCAACGGCAATGGAATCTTTCGCAGTACTTAGAAGCACGGCACTTACCCACCTTGACCCACCTACATACTCAATCGTTCCTGACCGTAGATCCACCTTTCTTAATCTGACAGCTGAGGATCATATCGCACGGGTCTAAAGCACCGAACAATAGTATGCGATGAGGGCGGTATTCAATCCCTCCCCTTGCCCACGTGTAGCATGGTGAGTGGAATCGCTCCCATTTCGTAAAAACTGCTTCCCGCTTGAAAGGCCTGCAATAACCGATATACCATCCCAAGAGCAGTATTGCATCCATAGAAGGAAAACTAGGGATAATGAGGCCATCGAGAAATCCTGGATTCCAGCCCCTCGCAGCATCTCCTCTACGCCTGTACCTGAACCAATGTAAGATGTTACTCCAACCATCCAGCCAACCATCCGATAAACAGAGTCTGTCGAGCTGCTTCCACCTGGAGCCTCTGTGATTGTGCATACCAGGGTTGCGAAGGCCGACAGTGGCCTGCATCCCACAAAAGACTAGACTGTGAAAAAAAATAGCAATTCATAAAGAATCCAAGTCATCTAGACCCCACCTCCATGGCTCTGTTCTGAAACACCATCTTGTCTTCATCCGCCTAGTCGTGACAATTCGCCTTTAATCTGTTCTGAGGCAACTCTTGCCAACCCATCGCGACCTTGTTTTCTATACAGATCACTCCTTGATTGGCCAGAATATCTACCAATTTATTGGCCATTCTTCACACATGGTTAAAACTTACTGTTCGAAGGCACTGGAGGTGAAGCTGAATCCGTTGAAAGACCTGGATCAGCCTCCAGTTTTTTGAGACTTTTTCCGGCGTAGTGCCCCAGCTGATTCTCTTGATCGAGTTAATGATTAACTCCGAATCAGCTTCGACAATCACATTTTGGCGGTTATCCTACTCCAGGAAATCTAAACATTGCTCCAGAGCCATTAATTCTGCCATATTGTTAGTGGCTCTTCCTAAATGGCAATGGAAGATGAAAAGAATACTTTCGTTTTCATCCCTTAACGCCCCTCCATAGCCAGTCGTACCCGAGTTTCCTTTTGAAGCCCCATGAATGTTGTATTTCAAAAAACCCTTAGGGGGAGGATGCCAGAAATCTTGCTCAGAATCCATTGTCATTTCCTTCCTATCCAGGCCCTGAGGAATAAGTTCCTGCAAACCCAGCTAACGGAGAATCCTCAATTCAGCTTCTGAAGGAGGGTTCTTAAGGGGATTTCGCACTATACTTCCTACCGTCTCCTTAAGCTGTTTTAAGATCTGCTCAAAAATGCGTTGGGAGGGCTTCTTTTCATTTTTGAAGATTCTATTGTTCCTTTCTTTCCATACAATCCATATAATGAAGCTTGTCGTAAGAGCCCAATCTGAGCCAAGAAATTCATAATCAGAAAAATTTCTTCTCCAGTTGTTTAGGGTATTGATAACACTCCCTTTGTCCCTATCGGTATGTTGGAAAAATGGTGGAAAAAGTATCCCACAACCTGGAGGTGAAAATGCAATTGTTGAGAAGGTGCTCCATTGTTTCCTCTTGCGCTTCACAAAGCTGGCATCTGGAAGGCCCCAGAACACCCCTCTTTCGAATGTTATCCCAAGTCAAAATTTTCTTATGCTGAACCAGCCACATGAAGAGTTTAATCTTAATCCAACCTTGATGCCTCCATAGGTTCTGCCAAATCCTAAACGGAACATGGGAATCCATTTCAAGGATTATGCTTTTTGCTTCCTTACGATTAAAGGTACCCTCATTATTGTTGCCCCATCTCAGTTGGTCATGCCCCCCTGACACTAAAATCTTCCTTTGTTCTAACATTTTCATAAGTGCCTCTGCTTTAGCTTTCAATGGGTTGTCATCCCTATAATCAATGTTCCTCCAGGTTCTCCATATTCCTATATGTTGAAAAATGTGCAACAAGAAATGTTAAATTTAGAATGTGTTAAAAATAGACCTACTAAAAATAGCATGTCTAAAAATAGTAGTTTGGCCAGTGAGGTCATTGGCCACATTGGGTGAGAGGTGAAACTATTAAAAATAGAAAGTTCTAAAAATAGCATTTCTGGGTCCCTTCCTATTTATAACAGTCCCTAGTCTATGCATAGGAAGTAAAATTAATCTTGGTCTTAACAGCAGTTGGAAATATTAATTAATTAATTCAGTTGAGTTAATTAGTTAAGGAAATTCGAATTTGAAGTCTTTGTGAGCATGCACATGAGTTGTCCCACTGATTGAGGAATTTATCCTTAATTTCCTCCACTGTTTGAGGGAATAAGTATGATTTCTATAATGAGAGAATTAGTTGACTTAGTTCTAACTAGTCAAGTCCAGTTAGATTATTTTAACAAGTTGTTAAAATAATAAAATATAGTTTGTTAATGCTTGCATGCATGTGACAACTATTATTTTAGATAACTGAGAATTCACTCATGGATAACTGTTGCATGTCAGTTCATACAGAGAACCAGTTGAGATCAGATGTGGGACAATGTACTATCAGATGCTTGGATATTTCTAGTAAGTATTCCTTACATGAAGAAGGATCTATTATAGGAGATTGGAGGATTTGTGGCATATATATTGAGGTCTAGGTAGTCCATGATTTTCATCTTCTGATTGAAGATCATCAAAGTACAGAGAGAGCAGGATAGCTATTGAGCTGATTCTTTTTGTATGTTGAAGAGGATTTCCACTTGATTGATAATAAACTGTTGGGGTTTTATGCTGGTGCTTTCCCTAGTGATATATTCTGTGTTATGTGTGATTATTTCTCTTGATCAGTTATGCATGTTTCTACTTGATGTTTCCCATGAATTCGATTATGCTTCCGCTTAATGTTTTGTAGAAGTAGAACAAGTATTATGCTTTAGGACATTGCATATATCGGTTTGCTCTACAGGTGAAATTTCTACATGGTATTGGAGTGAGGTTATCAAGCAAGAACAGTATACTAGCAGGAGAAATTCGAAGATTATTATTCGGGATATAGATCTCAAGTTCTTATCACATCTATTTCATCGATAGCGTTCTATGGTTTGAAGCTTGAGTATGCCCTTGATGGCAGCTCAAACTATATAGCTTGGAAGGATCACATGGAGGCAGTTTTGGAAGATAATGGCCTTAAGGATTTCATTGATCAAGAAATTCCTATGCCTACTGAAAAGACTGAGTGGGTGGAATGGAGGAAGTGTGTGGATAGAGCTAGGAGAATTATCTTGGGGCGAATGCGAGATCACATTGTCTCAAGCCTCCATGGGAAGGAGACTCCGCATGCAATGTGGAAAACGTTGAAAGATTTATATCAGGATAGAAGTGATCAGAGGAAGCTGGCACTGAAGGACAAACTTCAAAAGATCAAGTGTGAAAGGGATGAGATGATCTCTATGTATCTGACCAAGCTCATCACATGCAGGGATGAGCTTGCAAGTGTAGGAATCGTGACATCGGATGAGGATATGGTGAGTCTAGCACTCCTTGGCCTTCCTAAGAGCTGGCATAGCTACCAGGACTCAGTGAATGGAAGGGAGAAACTGCCGGATTGGGAACAACTATGGTTGGATTTGATGCAGGAGGAGATCAGACGGAGCACCAGAGACAGTTCTTCATCCATGCAAGATGAGGAGAATTGTTCCTTAGCGAGTAAGGAAAAGAAGCGGAAGGAGAAGGTTTCTCTTTCGGAATCCAGTTCTTCCAATGATGGGAAGAAGGTTGACAAATCAAAAGTGCGATGATTTCGTTGTCATGAGGTGGGCCATTATGCTGCAAATTGTCCACGGAGGAAATCCAAGAAGGGATCCGGGGAAGGATCTGAAGGTGAGGCATTTGCTTCACAGTTTGAGTTGGATTTCACACTCTTCACATGCATGGTTTCATCCATGGTGGGAAGTGGTTGGTTTCTTGATAGTGGAGCTTCTTTCCACATGATTGGCAATAAGAGTTTGTTCAATACTTTGGAGGAGAAAGATCTCCAGATACTCATAGCAATGGGTAATGATGATAAGTATAGTGTCTTAGGTTTAGGCACGGTTATTTTTCAGAGGGAGCATGGAGCTCGCCTTACCTTGACCAATGTCAAGTATGTACTAGGACTGAAGAGAAACTTGGTGTCGATCGCGATGCTAGAAGAAAGAGCCTATGATGAAGCAAATTGGTTCATGGGTCAAGAAACTGTATGCTCTTGAGGTTCAAGATGCATGCAAAGCCTTGAGCAGCAAGGCAACTGATGGAGACTTGGTGGTTGAGAGGGAGGGCATATTACCTCTCAACATGCAAAGCCAGAAGAAGTCTCAGATGATTGTGGAGGAGCCACGATTGGTGCAGCAGCTTCAGGAGGTTGTGGAGCAGCCACAGTAGGGGAAGCTAAGTGGAGATAAAGTAGAGACGTATACTCATGCAGAGACCTCCAGTAGGGGGAAACTTCGAGCCAGGTGGGCTGAGGGATCACATGCATCCATACCTCTAGGTAGGAGGTGGGGCGATATAGAGTGATCATCCCAAGGAGGAGGGGCAGGATCCTTGAGGTACCCAATCTCTTCGATGAGAGCTTGCTATAGGATCCTCAATGTGGAGTAGCAGGAATTGACTGATTAGGTAGAGACAGTTGCGGATGGAGCGACAGACAGAGTGGAAGTGCAGGGAATCCCAGGACAGTGCATAGCTAGTAGGCTACAACAATGCGAGAGGCACAAGTGTTTTGCACAGTGCTAGGTGGCACAGAGAGGTGTGCAATGGTGCGAGATGCATGGAGATGTTGCAGTAGCGCAGATGTCAGAGAGGGAGCACTTGTAAGCTGTAGGTAGAGCTTTAGCATCAGAGTATGTTCCTAGCCCAACAAAGTGGTCAGTTGGGAGTGTTTTTGTTCCAAGTGTTGTTGGAGCAAGTGGACCAGGTAGATGTGTTGCATGCAGAACATTCCAAAATTACAGGATCAGGTTCGAGAGAGAGCCTTTCTTGTTGAGAAGGAGTGTTGAAAAATATGCAACAAGAAATGTTAAATTTAGAATGTGTTAAAAATAGACCTGCTAAAAATAGCATGTCTAAAAATAGTAGTTTGGCCAATGAGATCATTGGCCACATTGGGTGAGATGTGAAACTGATAAAAATAGAAAGTTCTAAAAATAGCATTTCTGGGTCCCTTCCTATTTATAGCAGTCCCTAGTCTATCTATAGGAAGTAAAATTAATCTTGGTCTTAAGAGCAGTTGGAAATATTAATTAATTAATTCAGTTGAGTTAATTAGTTAAGGAAATTCAAATTTGAAGTATGTGTGAGCATGCACATGAGTTGTCTCACTGATTGAGGAATTTATCCTTAATTTCCTCCACTGATTGAGGGAATAAGTATGAGTTCTATAATGAGAGAATTAGTTGACTTAGTTCTAACTAGTCAAGTCCTATTAGATTATTTTAACAAGTTGTTAAAATAATAAAATATAGTTTTTTAATGCTTGCATGCATGGGACAACTATTATTTTAGATAATTGAGAATTCACTCATGGATAACTGTTGCATGTCAGTTCAGACAGAGACCCGGTTGAGATCAGATGTGGGACAGTGTACTATCAGATGCTTGGATATTTCTAGTAAGTATTCCTTGCATGAAGAAGGATCTATTATAGGATATTGGAGGACTTGTGGCCTGTATATTGAAGCCTAGGTGGTCCATGATTTTCATCTTCTGATTGAAGATCATCAAAGTACAGAGAGAGCAGGATAGCTATTGAGCTGATTCTTTTTGTATGTTGAAGAGGATTTCCACTTGATTGATAATAAAGTGTTGGGGTTTTATGTTGGTGCTTTCCCCAGTGATATATTCTATGTTATGTGTGATTATTTCTCTTGATCAGTTATGCATGTTTCTACTTGATGTTGCTCATGAATTCGATTATGATTCCGCTTAATGTTTTGTATAAGTAGAACAAGTATTATGCTTTAGGACATTGCATATATCAGTTTGTTCTACAGTTGAAATTTCTACACTATATTGTTGGTTTGATCCCAGAAATCTTTTACCTTAGATAACCCTTTGGTGTCTGTCTATTTCTTGAGGTCCAAAAAGTCGTATTTTAATAGTATAGGTTCTTGTTGCCATTTATCCTCCCAAAATAAAGATAAATCTCCCTCTCTGATTTCCCAGAAGCTGTTTTTTTGTACTAAGCCCCTGTTCTCCCACGCCTTATTCCAAATGTGTGAGCCCTTTATATTTCCAGACATCCTTATGTGATCATTATTTTGCCAAGTGCTGGCATATTTTTCTTTCCAAATACTAGCCCACTGAGCCTTTGGGTCTTTTACCCAACGCCACCATAATTTTGCCCCTAAAACCTTGCTTAGAATCTCTGGATCATCCAATCCAAGACCCCCATGGTTTTTAGGTTTGCAGATTTTTTTCCCAGGCTACCAAGGCCCATTTCTTTCTTTCTTCCCCCTTACCCCAAAGAAAGTCTCTTTGGATGGTTATGAATTGTTGCAAGACTCCTTTTGGTGCTGGGAGAGCTGATAGCATGAAGACTGGGATTGATTGAAGAACAGCCTTTGTAAGCACCAACCTACCAGCCAGGTTTAAAGATCTAATAGTCCATTTCCTGATTTTATCTTGCATCTTATTAATCATCGGCTCCCAAATGCTCTTGTGCAAAGGTTTAGCAGTTAGAGGAACTCCCAAATATTTTGAAGGGAGGACATCCCTTTGAAAGCCCAAAATTCTGGAGATATTCCTCTGAATAGTAATATTGGTATTAAAGAAAAAAAATCTTAGATTTGGAAAGATTAACTTCCATACCTGTAGCCATGGCAAAGTCATTTAGGATTTGTTTGTGCGCAAGAGCTTCTTTGACCGTGGGGATTCCCTGCAGCATGGTATCATCAACAAATTGTTGATGAGTCAAGGCCTGCCCGTTCTCAGAAAGTTGGAGACCGTTAATCTTACTATCTTCCTTTGCATGCTTGATAGACCGACCAAGTCCTTCCATCATGAGGATGAAAAGAAAGGGAGAGAGCGGGTCTCCCTGACTGAGGCCTCTTGAAGGAATAAAAGTCTCAAAGGGAGAACCATTAACCAATATTGAAAAGTTGGAAGAGGTTACCAGGGCCATGACCCATCTAACCAAATTATGATCAAAACGAAAAGCAATAAGAAACTTCCTAATATAGGTCCAATTCAACTTATCATAAGCTTTGGCAAGGTCCAATTGCATGATCATTCCAGCCTTCCTATTGCTAGTCAATGAGTGCACCACCTCATGTGCTTGAATGATGTTATTAAGAATTTGTCTGCCTTCCACATAACTAGATTGTTCTACAGAAACTAGTGTAGGAAGAAGAGGTTTGAGTCTATTGGCCACAACCTTGGATATTATCTTGTATACCACATTGCACAAAGCTATGGGTCTAAACTTGTCTGGAGTTTGAGCATTGTCCTATTGAGGGATTAGGGAGATGAAGGAGGTATTGAGCGCCTTCAAAATAGTTCTATTCATTCTGGAATCTTCCACTACATTCAGAATATCATGTTTAACAATATTCCAGCAGGCTTTAAAGAAATCCACATTGAAACCATCAGGGCTAGGTTCTTTGCCATTCTGAATTTCTTTGAGGACCTCACTGACCTCCTCTCCAGTGATTGGCCTATTAAGGTTGAAATTATCCTCTCTAGACACCAGCCTAGGTATATGTCTTGTTAAGTCCCTAATGAAGTGATCTCTATCTGAAATGGTTTCCTTTGCTATTCCTCGAAAGTGTTGAACTAACACAGCTTCTATATCTTCATGGGTATTAAGAAGATTCCCTCCCTCATCCTTGATCAAAGAGATCCTATTGTAAGCTTTGTTCGCCATGGTGGATCTATGGAAAAATCTAGTGTTTCGTTCTCCTTCTTTTAGCCATTGAACTCTAGATTTTTGTCTCCAAAATATTTCCTCTTGTTTACATAAATTCTCCCAATCTTGGTGATATTTGGTGACTTGATTGCTTTTGACTTTATCAAAGCCATCCGTGATAAGGGCTTGGTTGAATTCCTGCACTTTATCTTCAACAGATTTTTTTGCTTCAAAAATATTACCAAATTCATTCTTGTTCCATTCTTTGAGCCTGAGCTTGATGTGCTTTAGTCTTTTGTGTAGAAGGAACATTCTTGTACCCTGAATATGCAAATATTCTGACCACCAATTTGCAATGTTTCTGATGAAATCTAGGTGGGTAAGCCAAATATTCCCAAATCTAAAAGGTCTATTCCTGGGGTAACCAATACCCCAAACCTCCAGTTGAACCGTCCAGTGATTTGATCCTCCAAAGGGGAGAACTCTCGCTATCATTTCCTTGTCAATGAGCATAAGGTCCTCTGAGATTATGAATATGTCTAACTTTAAGGCTACTTGAGACTCTCCTCCTCTTTTATTGTTCCAAGTAAAGAGACCATTACTCGTATCAGTGTCAACTAGCTTCATATTATCTATGAAATTTTGAAATCCTAAAGAGTCTTTGCTTAGAGTTCTAGTTCCTCCTTTTTTCTCCGAAAGTGATTTGATCATGTTGAAGTCCCCCCCCATGATCCATGGTATTCTTGCATGTCTATCTTTGAGATCCACAAGAGAATCTAGAAACCTGAGTTTATCATCCATTCTTTGAGGGCCATAAACATTTGTGACTAGATAGTTCTCCCTATCTCCCACAGGCTGAATAACCACAGATTAATAATTCATCAATGCTTCAGCATCTATTATGTCAATCTTTTGGGGGTTCCAAAGAGTGATTATGCCTCCTACTATGTTCTCTTCTTTGACTTCTAGAAACTAAAATCGATTGAGCCATTTGCTATGTATTTCTTTTATTTTTTGAATGGAACATTTAGTTTCCTGGATAAAGAAAATATTTGGAGCTGCTTGTTTCATTCTGTTACTAAGTAATCTTTGTTTTCTTTTACTACCTAAACCCATGATATTCCAAGATGTGAACTTCATCATTAAAGATTTGTAAAGGAGTAGTTGGTTAGGACTTTCATCTTACCTGAATCAATCATTAGCTTTCCACATTCCATCAATAGATCGTTCCGCTTTTTCCTGGCTCTTTTCTTTCCTGGGTTTCTATGTGCTAATCCTGGTGTGGATTTCATAGTTTTCACACCTTCGTTACCTTGCCTTTCATTGCTTCTTTGCCTCTCCAGCCCTTTAGCCTGAGTTTTCCATATGAACAGTTGTTGAACTCTATTGAACTCTTCTTGAGGTAACGAGTCTACCCCTCCCATGGTTCCCTGTTTCAAGAACCCTTCCAGATCTAGGTGTTCTCTATCAAGAATCTCATGTAGTTCATGGTCCTCCATTTCCATCTCACTCTCGGTCATTTCTTGGTCCATTTCCAATTCTGCCTCGCTCAGCATGGTCTCTTTCTGTTTGTTAATATCTTGTGTTTGTTTATGTTCTTTTTCTTTCTCCTTCTCCACTAAACTTCTTCCCATTGCCTGATCTACTTTTGTTATCTCTTCTTCTTCTTCGAGTACTTGGAACTTGTTCTGATTTCCCTGTTTCCCTTCTATTTTATGTTGCTTTGGCCCCCTTTTGTACCCTTTTCCTTTACGTACCACTTTGTGAAATCTTTCAGTATCTTTCATAGTGTTAGCTTTACTCTTGTTCTCTATTTTACTTAGAGGGAAATCTCTGAATATGTGCCCATGCTCATGGCATCTACGGCATCTAAAAGGAATATGTTCATAATCTACTGTTTTCACCCATTCTTCATCAAAAACTTCCAAGATTACCTCATCCGATAGAGCTCCAGAGAGATCAATCTCCACACATATTCTTGTAATGGAAGTGCACTTTCCCCTTCTAGTGGCCTCAGAATATTTAACAAAATGTCCTAATTTATTTCCTATGACAGATAACGATTCCGTTTGCCAATAATCAAGAGGTAGAGAGTAGAGTCTTACCCAGACTGGGACCGAAGTAAACATCTCATGCTCCGGGACAAAATTCATAATCCATGGCCGCATATAGAGACATGTTGCTGCATAGAAGTAGAGCCCTCCTTCAAACACTCTATCTTTATCTTCAATATTTGTAAAGACCACAGTGAAGAATCCCTTTGACCCAAGATGTAGGTCTATTCTTCCTTTTGGTTTCCAGTGGTATTTAATCCATGTCTGTAAAGCTTTTTCAGTGGGCCATAATCCCATGAATTTACAAATGATTACATATGTCCGCATGTGGTCCCTGTGCGCCTGCAGATCAGGATCATTTAAAACCACTCTAGGTGTGATCTCAGCTTTGGGTTTACTTGGTCCCTTTTGTGCTTTGTCTTTTGTTCCCTTTTCCTTGTCTGCTTCCTCCTTATCTTCTGTGCTATTATTCTCCCTGGATTTGGTACTATCATGCTCCTCTTCAATGTTCCTTTTCCCTTCTTCTGGAGGACCTCTATCATTTTCTAATGTTTTCTTACCTCTCTTGGCCACAGCCTGCTTATAGGAGGGAGTGGAGCTCATTCCTTTGCGCCCTTCCATGGAGATAAACGCCTGATGAAGTCTGTAACCCTAGCTGTTCGCCCGCTCTCACCTCCTCATAAGGGTTGTTTATTCTTGATTTGGGCTCTCTTCGGATCAAATAATTGTTCTCACTCTCATTACTATGGGACAATACCATGGTAAAGTCCCTTGGTGCGGATTTGTACGTAACTTTTCTTCACCATACTTGTGTATGTACACGACCCTTCCAAATAAGATCTGTGTATACTTTCCCAAACATCACCTTTATTATTCATATGTCTCTCAATTGACATTCCTTTGACCATCTCACCTTTCACATATGTACCAGGCTGCATAATCATCGTGTTACCATAATGTTGACATATTTAAGTAGGTTGTCATCAAGGACAACACATTATATTTTGGGGGGCTTACTGGCATGGAAGTTGCAGGTTGAATACTCTACTTGTAAGCATCCTCAAGATCCACTAAAAGCACCGCTACCACTATTGTCATATTGACAACAAGATATTTAATGCTTCATGATTATTAGAGGCAGTAATATGTTGCATGGACCAAGATTGAGATGGGAGGGAAATTGCATGAGTCAACCATGAAAGATGAAGGCCATGATAATTTCGAAGCAAGCTACATCAACAATGCACTTGATACCAAGCCACCTCTATTAGAAAAATCTCATGGTAGAGTGGAGGAACTCAGCGATGTGGACAAAAGGAAACCTGCCCAAGCAGCTAGTTGAGAATCTAGGTGTATGGTGAGTAAGGAAAAATGTAGGAGGAGGCGATGGAGGATGAAAAGATCAAGTTAATAGTCAAGGATGAAAGCATACTAGAGCATTGTTTGTTTTCAGGATGCATATACAATCAGCTTGCTAAGGGACCTCATGATCTAGGTGGATATTGGTGGCCACCCACCTGTTCCACTTGGACTGCCCAACGTTGTTTCCTTTTAATTTCCTATTTTCTAGCATGTTTTATATTTTTAGTGTTTTTTCGGGTCCTAAATGTTTGGAGCTATTTTGAGGCCCTAAATATTTTTTTGGGGGAAATAGACAAACAAATGGCCAAACACGGTCATTTGTGGTTGAAATGGTTGTCCACAAATAGAAATTTCTAATGAGGTATTATGTGTTCCAAGCAAAGGTTGTATGTCAAAGTTACAACCTTGGGAAGTAAATGTTCCAACTAACCCCATTAGGGCCCACAAAATTTTAGCGCTTCATCTCCTAGCGTTAGGGTTTTTGGATGTTCATGGTTTCTCATTGTTTTTCATGGTAAAAAGAGCTCATAGCCTCATTTTTACTCGGTTCGGAAGGCATGTAGTTATGTAATGTTCCAAAATAGGAGAAACTGTGATATGTAAGAAAATAACAATTTTTACCACAAAAATTTCAAAACAATTAGAAAACGCACATAATTATCAAAAATATTGAAGCAACTGAGCAATTTTATTATAAACTGGTGAAAGAGTACAAAATATCGAAGGAATGCACCTGGGATTGCCTCAAAGGAAAGTTGAGCAAAGCCCAAGTGAAGAAATGACAACTTGAAGCTACAATCAACTGACCAACTGCTACACTGTGTAGTCCCCAGTAATTTCGCATTGTCTGCTGTAAAGAAATGGTTGAAAACCCCACCTCTGGTGCTCATAAATTTTGCAAATTAATATCTAGGCTCCTCAAGCAAAACCCACGAAAACCCAAAAATAGTTTGACCTGATTTTGACCTCCAAAAATCAACCCCCAAAGGCACTATGCAGTCCCCAACAATTATGCGCTCTCTACCGCAAATATATGCACCAAAACCCCACCTACGATACTCACACAATTCTACAAATTTATATCTAGGCTCCTTAGTGAAAACCCACAAAAACCCATACATGGTTTGGCCTTATTAGGACCTTCCAAAATCGACCTCCAAAAGCCCTATCTTTTCAAATAGTTGTTGAAGCACATTTTTTGTCAAACCACTAGCAAAATCCTCCCCAAACACTCCTGAAATGTAGCAATCAACTCCACCAATACTTCTCTTATTTCTCCTGGAAATCAATAGCCCTAATGGCTGAAACTCTATCTCCCACATATGCCTAGTTTCTCTGTTCTGCACTGGCCACAAAGTTTGCAAAATCACTCCTGAATATTGTTGCCACTTCCAGTGCTCAAACTCACCCAATATCCAGCAAATATATTGAGCCTTATTCTCTTAATTTCTCCCGTCAATAACCCTCCGGAAGAATATTGTGATGGCCACACTAGATCCACTATTGTGTGCTCCAGAAATACGCACTGTTTGGGCGAACTTAATAAAAATGCTGGAAATATCTCTACAAATCTCCTCTCGATGATAATGGATGAACCTATCTAGAGTGGCACTAGAAGTCCCCCAAGGAAAGGGTGATTTCTCTGCTTGGAAAACTCTTTCTAAATAGTAAGTGACCTGGCTAAACAACTCGAGCAACAGAATCAAATTCGATAAGCCAAGTATGTCAAATGAAGACCGCGACCTCCTTTTCGTAGATTTCGTGGAACCCTTTTCCCTCCTTCGTGGGTTGCTCACTAAGCCTTTGATTTTCCCTCTCCACCATTTCAACCCATTGGCTTAGAGAGTGCTTATTTCCTTGTGTGGGTGGCCCCACATGCTACTAACAGAATCCCAAAGTAGCTTACTTCTAACTCTAAGTCTTCTAATAAAAATGAAATGGGCCCCATCACCTCCAAAATTGGCCCCAAAATGTAGAAATTAATCTTGTTCCAAAATAATTTAGGAAGGGACATTATAGTCCTCCCCTCCAAAATGTTTCTTTCCCCAAAGAAAATTCAGTGCTAGATTCTCAAGTATGCTCTCGTACTCCCAAGTAGCATCCTCATCCAGCAAGCTTCTCTAATGCACCAAAAATTGCTTGTCCTCAAGCAGTGCCTGAGAAAGCGCCCTCTCTAACTGTGGATCCCCATTATCTCTGCAAACTTCACCAGGGTCCCAAATATGTCATTGGATCATCTCTTATCAATGTACTATTCTATAGTGGAGGAGTCCCTCGATGCCAAGATCCCAAGCCAACTTGATCAATGTGAAGCACCCCTTGCTCCACTTACTATCCTGCCGGATAGAGGCATTATAACCCCTTTGTCTACTTCCAATAAGTAAAGCATCCTAACGATGTAAAACTCCGTCCAAATCCTCATGAAGCTTCCCTACCAAATAGTTCCTTGCATGCACTTTGATTGTGGGCCCTGAATATACAACTCAATCCCCATGTGAATGAAGCCTCTCTTGCATGAGCTCCTCCTAAAATCCTCTTGTTGGCCATATTTCCATGTTGATGAAGTCTCCCACACCATCAATGAATCATGAAAACTCGGTGGAAAATATGGATGACCCTCTCCTGTAGAGACCAGCTCACCCCTATTGGTAGCTGAACCGCTAAGTACTGTGATGCTAGGGCCCCATGCCCAGCGTAGAAAGAAATTATCATGTTGACCCCACGACACTGTGGTCATCACTAATTGTCTAGCACACTCATACCATAACCTCCTCTCGCATAATTCTTGGCCACAATCTATGTGATTATCGGGGTCAGGCCCAACCTACCAAAGTGCCTAAATAGTTCTAGCGCCTATTGCCCCATGGTTCACCCAAATCATGATCAATAATTTACCTCACCCTATGGTGAGGGATTTGGTGACTCCCAATGTGTATGCCTGTGAATGAATCAGTTTTCCTATTATTCTGACCAGTCTCATTGAGGAGTGGAGTATCCCACCAATCCACTGGATCCCTGGATCCCATAACCATACTGGAGGTCCACAATCCCAAATCCTCTTTGCCTAATGTTGTGTTATGCTTCTAGCTATTGGGACCCCTATGTGCCTTGTCTCTGTCTCCTATAGGTATCTAATAGGTAGACATTGAGCATCAAAAACCTGTATCACAAATAACCAATTGCTCTACGCTTGCCAAACCACACAGCAAGATCTAATATTCCAGCTCCTAATGATGTGCTCGTGTACTTCTAGAAGCCTCGACATCATCTTGCCGACAAGGACTACCATCCCCAACACCTCATGCTCCCCTAACACCATGAGTTGTCCAGATGAAAAAGAAACACGCAACTCCCTCTCAGTCGCCTCCCCAAGTGTGAGTCGAGGGGTGGAACATATGCTACCTCGACAATCAACCATGCCATCCCTAAGCATGTATTCATCAACTCATGCACCTACCAAGTGTCTCAACTCAAGAGTCTTCTCCTAGCTCATGACACGAGGTATCTCATCCAACTACCTAGGGTGAGCCTCCCAAGCCTTATTGCCTGAATGGAGAGTGTCAAGGGGCAGGAAACAAACACTCTACAATTGTAAACAACACCAGAGGAGGATGGGTATGATCAAGAGTTCGTCAGAATTCTCAAGAGTAATCCTACGAATGACCCACTCTCTATCTTGGATCTGCTGATAACCACCTCGAAGCCCTGTCTCCACTAAACATGGTGTCCCTAGATGCTCAATAGTGTCCTCATCTATCCTAGATGGGTTGCATCCAATGGTACATGTAGTGCCCTTGTCCATAAGTCTTCTAGGAGGAAACGTTCCAAGCGCCCACTTCATCACACCATCTACCACTACATACCACCCAATATTGCCGCACTCCTCGACATGCCACTGTATGCCGCAACCTGTCCCGATACACCACTATATACTCCCGGCTACGACTATACCATCCTCTAATGTCTTATGTACCACCTGTGTCACTACACATGTCAACCCCTGCATGTACTCAATATGATGTGAGGCACTCCCACTCCACAATGTAGTCCAACATAATACGACACACTACCATACTTCTCCATGACCATTTGCAAACCACTGCTCCACGCTAGATACTCCTACCCATCCCTAGATGTGATAGCCTAAATTTGTGTCCATATACGTCAGCCCACACCCGACGTGTATCATCACCTACACCATCACATCACCATGCTCTCTGATGAGGGGATCTCCCCTCCAAATTCTCCTTAAGGGGCCGAAGAAGTGACTCTCTCTAGGCACTAGTAGTGATTCCACTACTGCTTTGTTCCTCGATGTCCTCCGTGCCCTACACAAGTGTGAGGAATCGCCAACTTGATACAAGGCACTATCTGGTGGCCTGCCAGTGCCACCTCCTCTAACAAACTCCTGCCAAGGTACATTGATCATCCTATGCTCCCACATACAGCCAACATACCAAGACAACTCATGGAGTCTGCCCACAAGCCACCTAACCACTAGCGCCAACTGGAACTCCCTTAAGGAATGCATGTGCTCAGGCACTAGGTTGACTACCTCATCAATGTCATAGCCATCCCACATGTCTGATATCGGATAGGAAGCCTCGCCTAGATCCTAATGCAAACATGGGCCTCTAGTACCCTCGATATCTGAGAGCTCCCACTGAGCTTCACTCCAGACTACGATCATCTCCTTGAGTCTATCCCACTCCACAGGGTACAAACTCATAATCTATCACCATCCAATCCCAAGAAAGGGATCGAATAGACAAACTCCAAGACATAGAACAAGCCCTCCATGCTGGGATTGTTGCACCCTGCATAGCTCAGGTCGCCCCAACTCACCATCCTGGTCAACGCATAAAATTTGTCAGGGGGGTCTCTACATCTCTCTCTTTGTGGTGCAAAGGTAGTCTAGCAATGTTGCAAGCCCCATCTATATAAGCCTAGAAAGAGCTACTATCTGGAAGTCCTACAACTTTGTTTATAGTCTGTGCATCTATCTGCTCTAAGTCAGCAGTTGGCCCCAAAGTAGACTGCTCATCCTCCTCCACCATGGGCTCAACATGAGTCACAAACTACCCCTACATGACAATCTCACTCCCCTCTATTGGCTCTCCATGTTTTTGTGGGTGACTATCATCCCACAAATTTGTCGTAGATCTGGGTTCCTTTGTACCTATCGTCTCCTCATCAAGGGTAGTGATGTCTATTAGCGCCTCATCATCTTGTCGTGTGCTGCTATCACCTGAAAACTCAGTCAAGACTCAGATACCTCATCAATGGATACCTCAAAAACATATTTTACCTCCTCAACTATGGACATGTTTGTGTCTCCTCGCATCTCGTCAATGGATGGCCCTATGGGTTTATGCTCTACTCTCTCCCCTAAGGTGTCAATTGGTGCTATCAAAGAGGCCTCCAACAATGCTGACTCCTGTGCCACACTATGTATACTAATGTGCTCCTCAAATTCCTGCGCGTCGTCTTCCTCACGCTCAATCTCCTCCTTAGGCCCCTCATATCTAAAGCCAGGTCTCCACTAGCAGAAGTGCCTCCTAGTCTCACCCTCTAACTGTTCCTATCCTATCTGCTCCTTTCGAGGAGATTTGGTGTCCTGAGTTTTTTGATTTACCCCACACGGTTTAGATGGATGTAACCCCATGGTCTATGTACCTCTATGTCTCTGTTGTAAGGATGAGGATGGGTTTGGTCTGTTACCATCCTTGACTGGGCCAACCTCTCATTGTCCCAACGGATTCCACCCCTGAATTTCTGCACACCAAATTTCTCTTGAGCCATGGGTTTGTCTATGGTGTTAGTGTCAGTCTTTGTAGCCTTCCTCCAGTGATCAAATATTCTCTTGCAAAGTGGTCTCAGAATTTCAAAGTCAAATTTTGTCATTTCAGTGAGTTTTCAAGTAAAATCTGGTCACTAGGTATTAGGTCTAGGGTTTGTCTTCACTCCTTCCAAAGTTTTCCAAATGTCGGTCCATGTCACCATTCAGCTGAGTGTACCATCATTCAGAGAGTTTCATCATCATTTCAGGTTCCAATGGGTCATTTTACAGCTTGTTCGTGTTTCAATTGTGCTTGGGTAAGACTCATTTCCCTCTCCTAGGGTTTTGAAGGTAATTTCTCTTGTATGGTAAAATCATTAATAGAGCTTGCATCCTGATGCTCATACACCTTCCCTTATCCTTAATGTACCTTACTAAACACTTCCCATCACTGAGATCCCCCAAATTCCTCATTTTCCCACAAACCCTAGTTTCTTGCTACAATTTGGCAATTTTCTAGGCTAGGCCTGTGTTTTACCCTTTTGGACCCCTTCTTGTTATAGACATTTTTGTGCCTTGCAGCATTGAGCATGAAATTTCCATAATCTAAGGGTTCCAAAGTCCCTAAACATGTTGTTCCTACCCCTAGAGGAACAAGGCTAACAAACCACAGCAATTCACAAAAGTTCTCCACCTAAAACTGCTCAAAAACAAGTCAATTCAGGATCATGTCAACTGCTCCACTGACCATCTGCGCTAAATGTCAATGTCTCCACTGGCTACCTGTGCTGAATGTCAACTCCAACACTAGCTACCTGCGTTGAGCGAGATTGGACAAGTGGCAGACTCATTCCTTAAGGTGTCAGAACCCAGGAAGCTTCCAAAATGACACTTGCCTCAGGGAATTCGACTGGTGATGAGTAAGAGGTTCCAAATCTCCAAGTGGAAGAAAGAACCTCCAAGTGGACTCAAGAACTGACAGAGGGAGAGGACACTAGTCAGATCTCAAGCTGACTCATCCTCTCTCCAAACATCTATATATGGATCTCTCCTCCATGAGATCTAGAGGCTGGAATTTTGTTATTGCAAAGAATTGTTGTTGGTTTGAGACTGGAATCATTGGGTGCTTAATGCTTTGAAGGGCTGAAGATAGGAATTCCATTTGCTGGGAAGGAGATGCTGGATTGGAGCCCTCTGGGTTGTATCTCTTCCTGAACCTTGTTATTCATCAATAAAGCTATCTTGGTTTCTCCTATATGCTGATGTATTTTGATGTATAAATGTATTAGTGTATTTGGTTTATTTCTAATCCTAAATCAGTCATGAATGTGAACATCTGTCTTTGTGTAGTGTTCTTCTCTTGTCTCAAGTAGCTGTTCTCTTGTCGCAAGTAGTTGTTCTCTTGTGATCTTGCAGGAAATTGTAGCTGGATAAGCAAGAAGGCAAGTAGCTGTGAACACCCAAAGAGAAGGGAGATTGGATCGAGGGACAAACGGAAGACACCGGTAAGTCTATTGATCTCTCTTCTTTCACATTTCATAAAGGAAGAAACCAGTATAGATGTACTCGTTTGTTGCTAAGGCACTGTCACACCTTAGGTGGATAGGATCGTCCTGCATAGGCATTTTTCCCCACAAAAAATTGGCGACTCTGCTGGGGAGATTTGTTTTAGTCATTTTATTTGTGTTTCTATCATTTGTTTACTTCATAGACTTGACAGCAACAATCGAACTGCATCTTTCCCGGATGAAAAGTAGAAAGTTGTTGCTTTGATCTAGTTGCTGGACTTGTCTATGATCTAAACAATGGGTTCACAAATGATTTGATGATCCTTGTGATAGATCTTAGTAGCTTTCAAAGCATCCCTTTGATTATACCTTGCTTGTGTTTCTGATTTGGCCTAGAACTGTTGATTTTTGAGCAATTTGTGACCCAGAACCTAGGAGAAACGAGAGTTTCTCCTTCGGCGCAACTGCTGTGAAGGCAGTCTGCATTTCAACGCAGGTCTCGTGAAGGCTACCTGCGTTGAATGTCAAATCCTCAGTGTTGAGGTTGCGCTGAACCAGTTTGGCCTTGTGCAGTTGGGGTTCTCTGCTCTCTGTTTCCCTGTTTTGATCTCTGTTTTTGCAGCCTTTAACCAGCATAGGTACCAGTCTGATAACTCCTTTTCTTTGCTTGAATTCCGCCTCCTTTTGTACAAAAAGACAATGAGTGTTTTTATGTGTTTGTGGCGTCATTTACAGTTTTCCTTTGCATGAGTAAAATAGTCATCCTGTAGCCTTTGATTCAGATCTGATTGATTGTGATCTTAGAAGAGAGTTCATTGGCTGTTTGCAGATTGATTATAGATTTACTTTTGCTTATTGGTTTGAATTTGTCTCTTTTAAGTGTCAAAACAAGTCTTTATTTCGAAAATCGTTAAGTAGTGTAATCTCTTCTACCCTCTCTGATTTCGAAAAAGTGAACTTGTTTGTATTGATCATTTAAAAGCAAATTCAAAGTTGTACAAAAAGCTTTCTTTGTAGGCATCAATACTAAGAAAGTGGAAAACAAACACCTGCATTGTGCATTTTGCATTTGATAGTTTGCATGTTGGATTTAGGAAAAGTGCATTAGAGTGTGTTGATTGCTCTTTGAGAAAAGATGGTGTCTTTCTTTTCCCTTAGTAGCTAGGATTTTCAAAGTTGAAAAGATATAAAGCTTGCTTATCATCTTTAGACTGCATTTAGGAATTTGTATCATACATCTCGTGGTGAACCTTGAAAGGCAAACTTTAAAAAGATCAACCTAAAATAAATTGAATGAACTTAACAATGCTTTGTAAGATAACACACAACATAGAGGTCTAGGCTAGAGACGTGTTCCAGCGTTGTTAAGCCTAATGACTTTCGATCTCGTGGAAGGTGGGTGATTCCTCCTGAGGGACCATAGCGCTAGTACGGATTGTGCTCCCACGTACCATCGCGTATATATTGGGAGACCCCTATAGGAATATATCCTTTATCCTTAGGAAGCCATGTCGGCCGCCCTACTGATCGCAATGCAGTGAACACAGCATTCACGAAGATCGACCGCCCGTACCTTAAAAATTATTCTGCGGTTTTGCGAAAATTTTGGCACACCCTCTGCCTAGAACTCCAAAGCAGTTTCTTTTGGCCTTTTTCAGACTCTATAACAGAAAAAGTCCATCCGATCATTTGTCACTTCGGGCTCGTTAAAACATCGAAGGAGACTAGAGTCATCTTTAGCTTTTTCTCGACTCTTTAAAACTGAAAAAGCAAGTTGTGTCTAAAGCGTCGTTAAAATTTATTTTAAACGGAACAATCACCCTTTAATTCATGCGTTGATCTTTAGGTTGAAAAAATGGAGCACACCAACCAAGGAATTCCCCTTGGTGGAAATCCTAGTCCCTTCTCCTCTTGGGGAGATGTTGGTGCGCCCCACATGGCCACATTGTCGCTTCCAGGACTGACAATTGGCCTGCCAGTTTGGCTCTTTTCAACCAATGTCGTTTAGAACACCACCATTCCTGAACCGTCGAGTCAACAGTTGGACCAGACCAGAGTTGCCAACCAGCCTTCTACCTCATCTAACTCTTCCTCTTCGCTTGACGGAACTGGTAAAACAAAAAACCAAGTTCCTAAGGAGAAGAAGGAAAAGAAGAAGAAAGAGAAGAAGAAGAAGGAGCCAAAAGCGACTGGGGGCAAACGAGAGTCGTCTAACAAAAATCCACACACAGCACTGACAAGGCCTAAATCACCATGTGTCATATGCAAGGGAGACCATTTCCACAGAGATTGTCCCTGTATCCCTCGAATACTAAGGGACTGGTCTCCCCGTTTGCACAATTCGGTAGCATCAACCTCTGATAACCATGTTGACTGCTCACCGTCAACTAATGAAAGTGAAGTCACAGGGCAGAGAGGGAAATCTAGATTTCCCTGCAAACTGTGTGAAGGTGATCACGGCATCCACCGTTGTCCCTTCTTAGACGAGGCTAAAAGAGTTCTGGAATATCGCCCAATTTTACGAGCACAACTTCCTCCTGGATATCAAAAACTCCTGCCAAGTCCTTCACTAGTTGAGAACCCGGCTGGCCTGACCAGGTGGTCAGCCGAAGCACCTATCATTGAAGATGAACCGTCTAGATCCATGTCTGACGAAAGTCAACAGGTTCATACGGCAGTTGACCCGGTTTTGCCTTCAGAGGCTCTATCCTCGAATGATACCATCACAGAGGAGAATAAAGACGACACCGTCCAAATTCTCTTCATTAACACTGACTCTGATGAACAAGGGGGCAATGCCCCCATTCCTTTATCGCAGGAAGGAAGTTCGTCATAGCGATATCCGGCCGTTTATTCGGTCCCACCACCAAGCAACCTGGTTGTGTCCTTTGATTGGAACCAACTAGGCAGACCCCGGTTGCCAGCAAGCATACCATTTAGAATTATCGTTCAAATATACATAATGGTAATGGTTGGCACTATCATTGATGAGGGGGCATCTGTGAGTATCCTTTCCTCTATTTCTTGGAAAGCGCTTGGTTCGCTAGCGCTTTTACCTGAAATGAGAAATCTATCAGGTTTTGATAAAGGAACCAGTCGACCTTTAGGGATCCTCCCCAATGTGCCTATAACATTGAAAGGGAAGACTTTTCAAATGAACGTGATGGTCGTTCAAGGACCCTTGCATTATAACCTACTCCTTGGACGAGACTATATATATTGCATGAGAGCTATAGTCTCCTCACTCTTTAGAGTAATGTGTTTTCCGCATGAAGGAAGAATGGTCAAGCTCGTGGACCAACTTTCATTTCCTGTATCACGCATCGCAAATAGTCACATACCATCCCTAAATGGTCTATTCATGCAAGAAGTGTCTCAACCCACGGTCCGTCCTCCTGATGAGCGCGAGTAATCCGCGAGGATATGACTGAAACCTAGGGGGCATGCGTCCTAGCCTGCTTCGGCAAGGAAACTTTGGGTATAGAGTAGGTTTCCGCGGGAGAATATGACTAGTCTATACCCCGTCCATAGAGGAAGAGGGGTTATTCTAGAATAAGATTCTTTTGTCAAAGTTATGTAAGTTCACAAGAGTCGTCACTCACCTTTGTCTATTTCGATAGACACTGCCGAGGAAGTGTTTTGTTTGGAAGATTAACGAGACAATCTTTGGGTAACCTGAAAGAGGTAGGCCTCTCCCAGTGAAACGAAAGTTTTGACAGAAATGAAGTAGAGGTAACTTTGAAATCGTGCTTTATACCTGGGGGCATGCAAACCTTTTGGAGTGCAAGCGAGGGGCTGCTATTTATTTT
Organism: Pinus tabuliformis; assembly: GCA_031772625.1. NCBI lineage: Eukaryota > Viridiplantae > Streptophyta > Pinopsida > Pinales > Pinaceae > Pinus > Pinus tabuliformis. Next base: position 1,914,074,711 of record CM062817.1, on the reverse strand, counting down.
TTAAATTTTTAGGACCTCTAGCCCTTTAAACTTGTAGGATTAGTCGTTTCCAAACTTGCGTAAAGAAAGGATAAGGAGCAAATCTTAGTGAGATGAAGCTCCATAAAAAATAGAATCTTGATGAGACACTCTGATCATATGACTGGGTAATCAAGCAGTTTTAGCACAAAGTTCATGCTCGTTAAAAAATAAACGCAAGATCCAAGCAGTTTTAGCGGATAGTTCATGCTCATTAAAAAATAAACATAAGATCGAGCAAATGTTTCCACCCGCGTTTAAGCTCGTTAAAAAATGAACTATCCCGGTAAATAACCACTGTGAATGTAATATCATCAGCCATTAAAGCCTTGGTCGTGTTTGCACCATCACCTCCACTTTTCATTTGGCCGATCGTTCACCTCCATATGATTGTCTACCCATTTTGAGGAACAGCTGCGAAGAGTGGTTTCACCTAGCCATCCTTGTGACACTGCCGTGATTGGAAAATTCCAACCTGTACCTGGAATCTGCTGCTAACCCTGTTTATCACTCGTTCCTCAAAAGACGAGTCTTCTTTAAGCTCTTTTCAATTGACTCGTAAAATATCAAAAGATTGCCGAGTCCTTGGCCTTCCAGCTCGTTAAAGGACAGGAAGAGCTATCCCTCCTCTAGATTTTAATCTTTTTGGACCTGAGGGATTATTGCACAAAAAGATCGAGCACTTGCTTTGTTCGGCTCGTTAAAACTATCGAAAACTCATCCCTTCTGTATTGTTTTATACTTTTTCGGACTTAAGGGATTAGATGACGAAAAAGGAATTTTGGAGTTGACTTTATGTACCTTTTCAGACTCTCTAAAAATGAAAGGGACCGAGTTATCCTTGTCGTTAGAATCGTTAAAATAATTAAATAGCGACAAACTTGTCTTTAGATGAGAACGAGTTTCACTATCGCTAGGTTCGTTAAAACGTAGCGATGGGCTTGCCCGAAGGGCAGGTTATAGAACAAGCATATGTTATCCTCCTCAAGCTTGACAAAAATAAAGAGGTACTGGTCAGCAATGACTGGGGAAAAATTGGGAGAAACTAAAGAAAACTTTGATGGTAGCAAGTCGCTCTTGAACATGACACTTTTCCTCCGTACCACAATCGGGTTGGGTTATTTCATTCACCGGTCACATCACCATGGTCTCGCCATACCATCCATATTTGGGGTAATGTTACCGATCCATCGCATCAGTGTCGCCATATGTTCAAGAGAAGTCGTTCAGAAAGAGTCAACCGTGTCCCATCCACTGCCATACATTATCCTTCATCCATTCATGACCGCCACCCTGAATCATATGTCACAGATCCTTTTCACCTCCATTAAAATCATTAGCTCCGTTCCGTGTCACTGATGTGGGATTCATTAAGGCCCTCCTGTGACGGATCGCTTCTTGTCGACATCAGCTCATTATCCAAGAAGTTGATCTAGGAACAACCCCTCCAGTACTTTGAAGCTTGCATGCCACAATGGCAAGTTTCTCACTTCCGGCGACAGGTATACATCAATGACCTTCGACCGAAAGATTTTGCATGGTGTTCGACGCCAAGTCCTTTATTCACACCATGCGAATTGTACTGCAGTACCTTGAGGGTCATTATCATTATTGGTGATTCCTCTCGCGCTTGTTAACGGTTGACATCATTGACCGGTAATCAAGCGATGTCTTTCCATGTTCGACTTCAGAACAATTCTCACATGGATTGACTTGTACTTAGAGTGAAGATCGAACGAGTTTGAAGACCCCGGATCTAGTTTCATCCATCCAGGCTGCGATATATATTCAGGAAAGATAAAGACATTGACATGTACATCATTGCAGCAGATAATCATCCTACTCAAAGGATGATAATTTCATCAAAATTATCAGTCTATCATCAGACGATTGTCTGTTCTATGTACAGAAAAATGAATTTATAAAGCTGAGCATGGGAATGCCCGCCTCAGCTAGATCATGAAAGCAGTATGAAAAATAATGTATTGTATTGTATTGTATTACATGTCTCCTCCCAGCAGTGGATGAACTTCGGATCCCCCTGATAAAGCATTTCTCCCGATAAACAACCTCATACTTTAGGGGGCAACTGTAATAGACATTTTTGTGCCTTGCAGCATTGAGCATGAAATGTCCATAATCTAAGGGATCCAAAGTCCCTAAACATGTTGTTCCTACCCCTAGAGGAACAAGGCTAACAAACCACAGCAATTCACAAAAGTTCTCCACCTGAAACTGCTCAAAAACAAGTCAATTCAGGATCATGTCAACTGCTCCACTGACCATCTGCGCTGAATGTCAATGGATCCACTAGCTACCTGCGCTAAATGTCAACTCCAACACTGGCTACCTACGTTGAGCGAGATTGGACAAGTGGCAGACTCATTCCTCAAGGTGTCAGAACCCAGGAAGCTTCCAAAATGACACTTGCCTCAGGGAATTCGACTGGTGATGAGTAAGAGGTTCCAAATCTCCAAGTGGAAGCAAGAACCTCCAAGTGGACTCAAGAACTGACAGAGGGAGAGGACACTAGTCAGATCTCAAGCTGACTCATCCTCTCTCCAAACATCTATATATGGATCTCTCCTCCATGAGATCTAGAGGCTGGAATTTTGTTATTGCAAATAATTGCTGTTGGTTTGAGACTAGAATCATTGGGTGCTTAATGCTTTGAAGGGGCTGAAGATAGGAATTCCATTTGCTGGGAAGGAGATGCTGGATTGGAGCCCTCTGGGTTGTATCTCTTCCTCAACCTTGTTATTCATCAATAAAGTTATCTTGGTTTCTCCTATATGCTGATGTATTTTGATGTATAAATGTATTAGTGTATTTGGTTTATTTCTAATCCTAAATCAGTCATGAATGTGAACATCTGTCTTTGTGTAGTGTTCTTCTCTTGTCTCAAGTAGCTGTTCTCTTGTCGCAAGTAGCTGTTCTCTTGTGATCTTGCAGGAAGTTGTAGCTGGATAAGCAAGAAGGCAAGTAGTTGTGAACACCCAAAGAGAAGGGAGATTGGATCGAGGGACAAACGGAAGACAACGGTAAGTCTATTGATCTCTCTTCTTTCACATTTCATAAAGGAAGAAACCAGTATAGCTGTACTCGTTTGTTACTAAGGCACTGTCACACCTTAGGTGGATAGGATCGTCCTGCATAGGCATTTTTCCCCACAATACTTCTCCTCACTCAATCTTTGAAATTCCACTTTTCTCTATTTCCTAACATCCCTCCCTACTTCCCAAAATTTCCTCAGGAATTTAGAAGCCCATTATCCCTTTCATTTCCCTTCATTTCGGCAAATCCCCTGTTCCACACATTAGGGTAGGTTTTACTCAAATGATGTTTTGGAGAAATAGAAGATGAATTTGACAATAGTGAGAGCGGTTTTTTTCTACAATAATCCAAGGAAGAAAAACGTCCTTCACGTTTTACACAGGTATCATGGTTTTAGAGAAATGTCAAAGTTGCCTCGGGAGGGTTGTTGCACCTTTGAAGTGACCTTGGGAAAATCAATATTGATCCTAGACTTATTGACCAAATGACTTTCTTGATGATTTAAATGATATCTAGACAGAGATATATTTCCAATGAGCTATCATGAGCTCAATTTGGAGTTGAGGAAGACCAGGGAAAATTTTAAGAACCCCCCCTAAATTTATAAATATAATAAATGGGCGAATCTCCATGGTATATAGGAAAAATGGAAGGCGATTTTATCAATAATATAATATGTATATATAATTTTTTTGGCGAATCTCTCACCAGGCATGGCGAATATTTTACTCAATTATAAAATCTTTAAGATCTTGGCAAGTCTTTCACTAAATAATAAAACTTTGTAAAGTCCTAGTGAATCTTAGCATAGGCTACATGCTGGTTTAATTCCCCCATTTAAATAGGCTACATTCGAGGTGAATACCATGTCATTTTGGTGAATACCATGGGTCAATACCATGTGCCATTTTTATTTTTATTAATTCTAATATTAGGGTTAATAATGGTTTTTTGCATGGTATTAATAACAATCTAGTCCATGGTATTTGTCCCATAGTATTTTGGCTATTGGTTTCACCTAAATATAACCCATTTTTTGAGTGTTTGTAAATATAAGGTGACTTATGGAGTAAATACAAAAAAATGTTTTATTTGTTTATCATACCTCTGGTTTATTTATATTTTTATTAATTTACCATACCTCTTTTACAAATATGGTATTTGGCCCATAGGATTCACTTAAATAAAACCTCTTTCTTGAGCCTTCATAAATACAACGAGGGTTATGGACTAAATATAAAAAGAGGTTTTATTTATTTACGATACGTCTGGTTTATTTATATTTTTATTTATTTACCATACCTTTTGAGTAAGTATAAAAAGATGTTTTATTTATTTACCATACCTCCACTTTACTTATATTTTTATTGTTTACACCCTTACATGTATATAAGGTGACTTATGGAGTAAATATAAAAAATGTTTTATTTATTTACCATACCTCTCATTTATTTATATTGTTATTAATTTACCATACCTCTTTTATAAATATGGTATTTGGCCCATAGGATTCACTTAAATAAAACCTATTCTTGAAAATGGGCGAATGGAAGGTTGTAAATCCTAATTTCAAGGGCTAAATTTACCTTTTTTACCCTCTCCCTTAAAATAAGGTAGGTTATTTGAGGTGATTTGTAAAACGGTACTATGATACAAAATATTCGCCCACTAAAAATTTAAAACCCCTTGATTTCGTCAAAGGGCGAACATTCGCCCCTAAAATTATCCTTGAGGAAGACCTTCACAAGTTCATTGCAATAGCACTCTGCATTTAGGCAGCCTCATTTTGCACATTTTGACCAGTCTTGGGAGATTTGACTTTTGATAGGGAAAATGACCTCTAAATTGGAAACTTCAAGATGTTCTAGAAATTAGACTCAATATTATTTCTAACGAGCTATCCTGCGCCAAATTTGGACACCGGGAAGGCCTTCAAAACTGATCTTCAAAAAGGTGCTACGCACCTGGCAAGGTTTTCCTTTGTTAATTTGCATTGGCGCTACGCACTTGGCAGCCAAGCCCCAAAACGCTCCAAAATCACTCAATTTGCTTCAAATCTCTCAATTTACCTCTTGGCAAGTAAGTAAATCAATCCTTCTTGTTGAAAACAATTGAAAGAGACAGTGAATATGACTATGAGGAAGAGACACTCAGTGATAGTTCCATGGAGAGACATAAGCAGCAAAGCAAAGGCAAAGAGAATATGCACGAGGACGATATAGATGATTAATAAGAAAGAGAATGAATAGTTGGAGGATAAGCAAAGTCTAATGGAGCTAGAAATGTTGAAACTGAAGAGGCAAAATGACAAAGAGGACCATGTCACTTTGACTTCCATTGAACAAGAGATAGACAATGACAAGGAGTCTTGGTTGGAGAAGATGAACATGCACTTGGAGAGGTTGCTTGAGAAGACAAACAAAGAGAAGAAAATGCTTCGTCACTTAGCCTACCACTACCTAACCCAGAACAAGATTTGTAATGCAAGGATGAAGAGGTTAAAGGCCAAACTAAAGAGAGATTTGAGGAGAAAAACAGGAGCAAGATAAGCTCAAGATCTTGGTTGAAGCTTCATTGGCCGAGAATAGCACTTTACATAGATAATTCATGCCAAATTTCAAGAAATTTGGTGAAATTTTTGGCATTTTTTAATTTTTCAGGGAAAAAATAGGTTTTCCCGGCAGGTGCGTAGCACCACTAGCACTCGCTTTTGATAGGGAACTCCATTTGAAGAAAACTTGGCATTTTTGGATTCCTTATGAAAAGTTATGCATGCTCAGAAATTACTAGGAAATGTTGACAAGTTTTGGACCTCCAAAAGGGCCGAAAACACTCAAAAAATGGCCACTCTGCCACTTTTTGGCCACACAAGAAGCAGTCCTGGGAGATTGCAATTTTGGAGAGGCAACTGCACTCCAAATCAAACAATTCAAGTTGCTCCAGAAAGTAGACTCACCAGGCTTTCCAACACGCTATCCTGCATTTGATTTGGACCTCGGGAATCCCTCCAAAATCAGCTAGGAAAAAGTGCTACGCATAGAAAAATAGCTCTACACACAGGATGAAAAAGTGCTAATTTTGCTCAAAAACTCTGTTTTTTGCCTAGTTTTCTTCTAGTTTGAATTTTTCTATATTATGGTCAAATTCATGATGTGACATGATGTAAATTGATGTACTATGATGTAAAAATGATAAAAATTGACTTGATAAGGTAGATACATCAGTTGTAGGTGGTTTAGAGTTGAATGAATCAGTTTCTTAGGTTTTAGAGGCAAGTTGTTCCACTGGCTATTTTTGTGTTCCTATTTTAGATATGGTTGAAACCATCCCTCTTCTCATGGATTAGACTCCTGATGGATAACACAGGTGGTTTGGAGGTCTATATCATGTGTTTTTTCAGTCATTTGTAAAAGTTGGACTCTTGTGGATGCATTGAGCACTATTGTACATCACTTCTACAGTTTGGCAAGGAAATAAACCAGGGTTTTGTAGAATTTTGTGGGATTGTTGTGGTAATGTGATTTACCATTGTGTTCTTCTTTGTAATTCAGTTGATCTTATGTTTATGTGTGCCATCATCTCTCTCTTTCTGCATAACTAAATGAATCAAGTTTAAAGGTGGAATTCATTGGTGTTTCAGTGCTCTGCCTTGGGGTTTATTTAGTTCTACATGTTTGCTAATGTTTGAAGAGGACTCATGACACTTGCATGACCTCTCCAGATCCTCACCAATCTTTAGACACACCATTACACTCGTTTCAAAGTGCTAAAACACTTGCCTACCTCGCCCCATAGAAACCTCTGCAAATCTGTGTTCATTTCCCAGACCCAAACCTGCGTTCCTCATCTGATCTAGCAACCCAACCATTAAATTCAATCAAATTCCTCTGAGCAAGCATACCTAGCCTAAAATTAGTTTTTATATCAATCATCTCAAGCCTTCCTTGATAAATTTCAATTGAGATTGACAAGGAGAGAGCCCTCCCCCGACCTGGTAGGGCTAGCTACCAGGTTAAGCATGGTTTGATGTTATCCTAGACCTGCCTTTCTCAGCCTGAGGTAGATTTAGGCACTAACATAGTGGCGACCATACTGGGGAACATATTTTTATGTTCCTCAGCAAAATTTAATCAAGTTAAGATCTAATTGTTGATGGTGAACAACGATCAGACACAGAAGGCTGAAATCATTCACCTGGAGATTCCAAATCAGTTTTGAGATCAAATCCAAGGACTCCACTGGAGGATGAACCCGACTAGCAGAAACATGAAAGGACGATATGGAAAGATCAGGTATTCAAGTTTGAATTTCATCCAAGACATTATGTTCTTTGCTATAAATTATTTCTTCTCTTTTCCCGAGAATGTCAAGAAGGCTTTGCAAAGTATACTGTGTTTGAGAAAAGATCCTCAGCCTGCATTTGATTCCTTCCCTTTGAAGATTGTGAATACCAAAGATTTGCATTCCTTTGAGCTTGATCAAGACCCTTTTTCTGAAGCTTGTGATGATCGTCTTCAAACTGATGAGCCTCAAGAGACCAAAACTGATTCTACACCTTATGTACATACCCCTATACCTTGTAAAATTCCAGATCGATACAAGCCTTTGATTTTACCTCCTATATCCCATGCTTTCCCTAAAAATCATGACCTATATCTACCAAGATTTGATGGTGACTGTAACAACATCAATGCTGAGAGACATGTATTGAACTTTGAGTCTTTTCTTGACCTTTTTGAAGTTGATGAAGCAGATGTCAATATTAGGCTTTTTGCTCTTTCTTTGCAAGGCAAAGTCAAGAGTTGGTTCAAAACCCTGCCTAATGCGAGCATCTCAGATTACCAGTAGTTCGTCAAAGTTTTCCTCGACAGGTGGGTGGTCAGACAGAACCCTTTCTTTATCATCGAAGAATATAATCGGCTAAAAAGACTACCAGGGGAGATAGTACAATAGTTTTCAGCCATATTTAATCAAGTTTATTTTTCGATGCCAGTTAATATAAGGCCTCCTCCCAGATCCACTCTCTTGCACTACCTGGAAGCCTGTGATCCCGAAATGGAGTTTCAGCTGAGAGAAAGAAACCTTGCAACACTTGAAGAGATGCAGAACAATGCAGTATATGTAGAGGCTCATCTACTGATCAGAAGGGAAAAGTTGAAAGAAGAAGAGGTGAAGAACATAGATCCAGAGGAATCGACATCCTTAGAGGTAAAGCTCGACATTTTGGTAAGTGTAGTGGAAGAGTTTATGCAAAAGATCACCACAAGGAATGAATATAATGTTCAAGACCATGACTCGTTGATTGAAGAAGAACAAGTGGTCGATCCAAACCATCTTCTTTCTTATCCGAGATGTCAATAGATCTGATAATGATTGTTTTATAGATCATCTTGGAGAAGAGAGATCTGTTGATATGACATGTATTCTTGATGATGTATTTTATACTGATGATTTGCCTCAGTTTGATCAGTATGATGATGATTATGTTCTCCAAACAGAAGCTAGTCTTGCAGAAAAATCAGTAGCTGGTATGTGGAAGGAGGAATTTCATTTTCAGCAGCTCGAACACAATGATCAACCGTTGCATATCAGCCATGGAAGTGAGGAGGAAATTGCAGCAAATTTTGAAGTAAGTGGAGGATCTTTTCCTTTTTGTTTTGCTTCGTTTCAGTTCATTAGAGACAACTTTCATGTAATCAGAAATCAACTGTCAATAAGTTTTGATTTGGAGCATCTTGAGGGCAAAGAAATCCTTGTTCAAGACTCCTCATATCCAGATTTGCAGCCCCCGAATGCCTTTGATTGTCAAGTTGCAAATGAAGACTTGGAAGCTGGCACATATGATCAAATGATGCAAGATGATTCTGTACCATTTTGATTTGAATCATTTTAGTTTTTGAAGGGAAACTTACATAGTATATCTTCAAATGAGCAGCCTGTAGGAAATCACGTAATCTCGTCGGAACCAATAGAAAATAGGTTGCAGCAGTCTTTTCAAGTTTTTCACGATCCAATAGCCAATGTGTTAGATGATGTCTGCAGTCAAAGTCCTTCTCCATTAGCTACCTGTGATCTTGAAACATGTACTGGCACAAACTTGATCCGACAGCCGGTTTCTTTGTCATTTTTAGCAAGAGTTTCGTCACAAAGCTTAGATCAAAGTTTGCATTCATGGTACGAGGAGAAGAAAAGTAATCCATTGGATGAGCTAAGTCCCAGTGCACATTAGTTTCAAGATCCTTATGCAGTGTTTTTGGAGTCAGATAGAGAATCCATGTCATTCAACGGATCTATTTACAAGTTTTCATGTGAGTTGTCTTTCAGTAGTTCTCTCATGTTGTTCATAAGCAAGCACTTGTGAAGAATTCAAACAGCAACTAGAATACTTACATGGTTGCATTGGCTGTTTCATTTCACTTAATTAGGTGATGAATGGAACAGTTAGAGTAGGTTTTATTGAATAAGCTCCACTTCGAGCATCTTTTTCAGTTTTTCAGTGGTGTTTTAGTATTGAGTCAGTTTCAAGTCAGTTTGTGTTTTTGAGTCATCAATATTCAGTTGTGTAATTTCAGCTTGAGTTTTTGATTCCATGCCCAATGGATAAGGCACTGGTCTGCTCTCCCAAAGATCTGTGGTTCTTGGCACCTCCAAGGAGCTACCATCCCCATTGGAGCCAATGTTAGTGTCAGTCTTTGCAGCCTTCCTCCAGTGATCAAATATGCTCTTACAAAGTGGTCTCAGAGTGTCAAAGTCAAATTTTGTCATTTCATTGGGTTTTCAAGTAAAATTTGGTCACTAGGTATTAGGTCTACGGTTTGTGTTCACTCCTTCTAAAGTTTTCCAAATGTCAGTCCATGTCACCATTTAGTTGAGTGTACCATCATTCAGAGAGTTTTCATCATCATTTCAGGTTCCAATGGGTCATTTTACACCTTGTTCGTGTTTCAGTTGTGCTTGGGTAAGACTCATTTCCCTCTCCTAGGGTTTTGAAGGTAATTTCTCTTGTATGGTCAAATCATCAACATAGATTGCATACTGATGCTCATACACCTTCCCCTATCCTTAATGTACCTTATTAAACACTTCCCATCACTGAGATCCCCCAAATTCTTCATTTTCCCACAAACCCTAGTTTCTTGCTACAATTTGACAATTTTCTAGGCTAGGCCTGTGTTTTGCCCTTTTGGACCCCTTCCCCTCACTCAATCTTTGAAATTCAAATTTCCCCTATTTCCTAACATCCCTCCCTACTTCCCAAAATTTCCTCAAAAATTTAGAAGCCCCTTATCCCTTTCATTTACCTTCATTTCAACAAATCCCCTGTTCCACACATCAAGGTAGGTTTTACGCAAATGATGTTTCTGATAAATAGAAGATGAATTTGAAAAAGTGAGAGATTTTTTTGTCTAAAATAAGCCAAGGAATAAAAACCTCCTTCACTTTTTACATAGGTATCATGGTTTTAGAGAAATGTCAAAAATAAAGTTGCCTCAGGAGGGTTGCTGCACCTCTGAATTGACCTTGGGAAAATCATGATTTCTCCTAGCCTGGTTGACCAAATGACTATCTTTATGATTTAAATGATATCTAGACAGAGATATATTTCCAATGAGCTATCATGAGCTCAATTTGGAGTTGAGGAAGACCTTCAAAAGTTGACTGCAATAGCACTCTGCATTTAGGCAGCCTCATTTTGCACATTTTGACCAGTCTTGGGAGATTTGACTTTTGATGGGGCAAATGACCTTCAAATTAGAAAATTCAAGATGTTCTGGAAAGTATATTTGATAAGATTTCCAACGCGCTATCCCACACCCAATTTGGAAACCAGGAAGGCCTTCAAAAATGGTCTGAAAAAAGGCGCTACGCACCTGGGAGGCACTACACACCTGGCAAGGTTCTCCTTTGTTAATTTGCACTGACGCTACGCACCTAGCAGCCAAGCCCCAAAATGATCCAAAATCACTCAATTTGCTTCAAATATTTCAAGTTACCTCTTGGCAAGTAAGTCAACCAATCCTTCTTGTTGAAAAGGGTTTTGCATCAATCTTTGGTGACTCTTTACTCATGAAGTCAAACCCTTGTTTTCACTAAACTGTCTCATAACTTTTAAAGTTCCCTCATATTTTACCATTTCCCTAAACCCCATACTCCTATCCATAATTCCCTAGACAAAAACCCTATTTCCCACATTCTAAATTTTCACTACCCCCACTTCATTACAAACCCTATTCACATCACTAAAAACCCTACCCACTCTCCCAAACCCTACAAGCCCTACTCACATCATCAAACTCTACCCAGTCTCCCTAAAAACCTACTCATCCCTAAACCCTGTTCACACATACATTTCCACACTCCCTCCCCCATAAAATATGTCCATTCCATTCCTCCATCCTATTCCATACTATTATCCACAAACCATTCATATATAATAACATTTTTCAAAACCAAGGGAAAACAATGGAAAGAGACAGTGAATATGACTATGAGGAAGAGACACTCAGTGATAGTTCCATGGAGAGATATAAGCAGCAAAGAAAAGACAAAGAGAAGATGCACGAGGATGATATAGATAACAAACAAGAAAGAGAACGAACAGTTGGAGGATAAGCAAAGCCTAATGGAGCTAGAAATGTCGAAACTGAAGAGGCAAAATGACAAAGAGGACCATGTCATTTTGACTTCCATTGAACAAGAGATAGAGAATGACAAGGAGTCTTGGTTGCAGAAGATGAACATGCACTTGGAGAGGTTACTTGAGAAGGCAAAAAAAGAGAAGAAAATGCTTCGTCACTTAGCCTACCACTACCTAACCCAGAATAAGATTTGTAATGCAAGGATGAAGAGGTTAAACGCCAAACTAAAGAGAGCTTTGAGGAGCAAAAAGGAGCAAGATAAGCTCAAGATCTTAGATAAAGCTTCATTGGCCTAGAATAGAACTTAACATAGATCATTTATGCCAAATTTCAAGAAATTTGGTGAACTTTTTGGCATTTTTGAATTTTTCAGGGAAAAATGGGCTTTTCCGGCAAGTGTGTAGCACCACCGGCTCGCTTCTGATAGGGACCTCCATTTGAAGAAAACTTGGCATTTTTGGATTCCTTATGAAAAGTTATGCATGCTCAGAAATAAATAGGAAATTTGACAAGTTTTGGACCTCCAAAAGGGCCAAAAATACTCAAAAAAATGCCCTCTCTGCCACATTTTGGCCACATAGGAAGTCGTCTTGGGAGATTGCCATTTCGGAGGGGCAAATGGACTCCAAATCACAAAATTCAAGTTGCTCTAGAAAGTAGACTCACCACGCTTTCCAGAAAGTTATCCTGCACCGGATTTGGACCTCGAGAAACCCTCCAAAAGTAGCTTGGAAAACGTGCTACGCACAGGAAAAAAATAGCTCTATGCACAGGATGAAAAAGTGCCAATTTTGCTCAAAAACTCTGTTTTTTGCCTAGTTTTCTTCTAGTTTGACTTTTTCTATCTTATGGTCAAATTCATGATGTGACATGATGTAAATTGATGTACTATGATGTAAAAACGATAAAATTTGACTTTATAAGGTAGATACATCAGTTGTAGGTGGTCTAGAGTTGAATGAATTAGTTTCCTAGGTTTTAGAGGCAAGTTGTTCCACTGCCTATTTTTGTGTTCCTATATTAGATATGGTTGAAACCACCCCTCTTCTCATGGATTCGACCCCTGATGGATAGCACAGGTGGTTTGGAGGTCTATATCATGTGTTTTTCAGTCATTTGTAAAATTTGGACTCTTGTGGATGCATTGAGCACTATTGTACATCACTTCTACAGTTTGGAAAAGAAATAAGCCAGGGTTTTGCAGCATTTTGTGGGATTCTTGTGGTAATGTGATTTAGCATTGTGTTCTTCTTTGTAATTTATTTGATCTTATGTTTATGTGTGCCATCATTTCTCTCTTTCTGCATAACTAAATGAATCAAGTTTAAAGGTGGAATTCGTTGGTGTTTCGGAGCTCTACCTTGGGATTTATTTAGTTCTACATGTTTTCTACTATTTGAAGAGGACTCATGACACTTGCATGACCTCTCCAGCTCCTCACTGGTCTTTAGACAAACCATTACACTCATTTCAAAGTGCTAAAACACTTTCCTACCTCGCCCAACAGAAACCTCTACAAATATGTGTTCATTTCCCGGACCCAAAGCTGCCTTCCTCATCTGTTCCAGCAACCCAACCATTAAATTCAATCAAATTCCTTTGAGAAAGCATACCTAGCCTACAATTAGTTTTTATATCAATCATCTCAAGCCTTCCTTGATAAATTTTCATTGAGATTGACAAGGAGAGAGCCCTCTCCCGACCTGGTAGGGCTAGCTACCAGGTTAAACGTGGTTTGATGTTACCCTAGACCTGCCTTTCTTAGCCTGAGGTAGATTTAGGTACTAACATATGGTTTCACCCGTTACTATGCCTACATACCTAAATATTCCATGATCTTACTGGTTACCCGCAGTTAGGGCAAGATCATGCTATGATATCAGTGTAATGTTCCAAAATAGGAAAAGCAGTGATATGCAAGCAAATAACAATTTTTACCACAAAAATTTCGAAACAATTAGAAAACTCCCATAACTATCATAAATATCGAAGCAGGTGAGCCATTTTATTATAAATTGGTCCAAGAGTACAAAATATGGAAGGAATGCACCTATACTTGCCTCAAAGGCAAGTGGAGCAAAGCCCAAGTGAAGCAATGACAACCCGGAGCTACAATCGACTAACCAACTGCTACAATGCGGAGTCCCTAGCAATTTTGCACTGCTTGCTACAAATATATGGCTGGAAACCCCACCTATGGTATGGTGGGCTCCAGTATTATAGCAATAATGCTACAACTCCTGGAGCTTCCTATCTCTAATTTTATCAACCCGGTAGTTCGTAACAAACTTGGAAGCGACGGTGTTGTATGCACAAGTATTAGCTCTTGTCGCAGCTGTCACTTGGTCAGATGGCACAAGTCTGCTAGGGCTCAAGCCAACTTCTATATGTTCTCAGAAGAAGCTTTCTAAATTATGGACGAAGGCTATCTCAAAGGAAATTGACCTACTTTGCAATAATGAACTGAAAGCCAACAAAACAGGGAAACCCTAGTAAACCCTAATCTGACTAGTCTAATCTCTATGATGCAATGGTGGAAGTGCAAACTTCTAGAAATGATGCCATTACTTCAAGTGATATGAGATGCATGAATTTAAGCTACTTCTACTGAAAAGAACATTGTTTTTGGATTTTTTCTTAAGTAGTTGGAGTTATTACGATTTTGTTTCTTATTAGGGTTTGACTGTGCAGGGGTAGTTCGAAGGAAAGAAAGCTTGGGAAAGGTCAGGAGGACTAGGAGAGGTTCCAGAGGATCCAAAACATCATTCCATAGAAGTCCACAACGTTCAGGTGCTCGGCAACCGAGGTTGCAGGTTTCTACAGGATGTCTGCAGGGGATCCTACAGGAAGCTTGGGATTTCTACAGGAAGTCTGCTAACTTCTACAGGATGTTCTGTGGTTGGATTTTTTGGGTGATGGAGGAGTGGAGGAGTTGTATGGGTGGATAGGTAGAATGGAAAGGGGCTTATGATGGCTCAGGGACAGAGATATGAGATGAGGAAAGAGTGCTTGCAGCTAGTTGGAGAATGGAAGGGTGGAAGCAATGAAAAGTCCAAAAAGATGGAGCTACGTGAACAGTGGAAGTGCTAGAAGGAAAACGATCTGAACAGAGGTTGGGTAGGTGGCTTTAGACACGGTTGAGAAGAAGAAGAAGATAACAGAGTGATGCAACACAATTTAAAGGAAACAAATCTGCACAAAACTGAGAATTCATCAATTTATCCTAACTGTGTTATTAAATCAACGAACAGCAATGTATACTTCAGAGAAAAAACTTGCATGGAGTTGGAATGAGGAAATAATGCTCAAGATCAGAATGCATGGATGGATCTACAACTGAAATGACTGTGTTGCAGCTTGAATGAAAGTGTATGATTGTGTTTTTGGTGGCTGGTACGGTCTACACCTCCAATCTCTAAACAGAGATGGCAGTGAGTGCACTGTCAGCCTTTTCTTGGTGCTCTAATGAATGCTGATCCTCCTACTCTAATCTAAGCAACTAAAAGCACTTGAACCATAAACTAATCCTACTCAATCACATAAAAGAAATCAAATCAGCAGACTGTAATTTCTAAATGCATGTCAAAACAGAGGAATAAAGTGCTGAAAAGAAAGACAAGTAACAATACAAGGAAGAGGAGGTTTATTGCTCTTAGGTTGGGCCCTAACCCGAGAGCTATAGCTCCCTTAAAAACTCAGAATTGAATCAAAAGCTGCCTGTCTTTATTGAATAATCATGAGTCTAATGTCATGCCAAAACTGGCTTACAAAGAGCAAAAACCGAGTTGTAGCTCGTGCTTAGAAATTGCAACAGTAGTTCAAAAGTTCAAAAAGCTCCTATCAAAGGCTACGGCCTTAATATTTATACATGATGAGGATCAAGCTGGCTTCCTCAATTAATGGAGCTCGGCTATCCAACTAAAAGTTAAACTGTTGTAAACTGTTATTCCTGTAGAACCCGTTGGCTGCCTTTAAGCTCAGTGGGGAGAGCTGTTGGAGCTCGGAGTTAGGGTGGAGATCATGAGGGAGGTTATTTAAGGCTGTAGACAACCTCCCTATAAACCTGCAATGCCACCTTTGTTGTCTCCTTGTCTCCTTCTGCGTGGTCTTTGCTCCCTTTAATGTCAAAAAACCTAAAATCATCATGTATTAGCCACATAGATATAATTCCTGCCCTACTTCCTACAAATAACACGAATATACCAAGAAATGAATGCATAAGTGATAAAGGATGAAGGGTTGAGCAAGGTAAGTAGGCCAAATGAGCCCAATTTGTTACCAAAAATTGGGGCTCATCATCACCCCCCCAGCTAAAATATTTGCTCATCCTTGAGCAACTTAGTCCAAATCTTCATCCTTCATTGCTTTTACTGCTTCCCTTACATCCCAAGCCTCTGTGGTAGTGTCCTCCTTGTTGATATGAAACCCAGCTTTCCTGTTCACCTCTTCCCATTGTTCACTGTCATCCTTCTCTGTGTTGCCTTCAGCCAATCCTAGCAGCAGTGGTGGGCTGAGTTTAAGGCCAATCCAGCTGGCTTGGAGGCTTTGCATGGATTTCTTGTAAAGTTCTACCCTTACCAAATATTCCCTCATCCGAGTTGGGGTATGGTACTCTCAGATTTTCAAACTGTGTGCCAATGTATTCCACCTGCTTGGGCAGCATTTTCTCCTAACAGTCTTTCCATGTCTTCAAAATGAGTTATGGCTTGGGCCTGTTGGTCCATATATCTCAAGGAAGCTGTGGGATCAGTAGACAAGTGTTGGTGTGCTGAGATGAGTGCAATTGGATCCTCTAGTTCTGCTCGAATTAACAATGGCTCGTTCAATTCTCGGTTCATGACCGATTTTGCTTTAGCTGCTCTTTGATCCTCATGGTTCAACCATGAAGCGAACACCATCAATTGCATATCACCCAAGGCAATATTGGGATCCCAGGAAACTTCATTTGGCAAGGCCAAATTGTGGAGGTAGAACTCTGCTAATTTGGCTTTATCTTCTGATGAACTAGTACTACACAACTCAGAAAATTGTTGTGGGTCTTGGATCTGAGAAATACCTCTTTGTGCCAAGGTGTTTATTTGGAACTGCAGCCATTGGTCTTTCAAGTACAAACCATAGGATTTTGTAGGTTGTCTGCACTGTATCGCCTCCATGGCCCAACTGGCCATGTAGGCCAATTGTGCTTCCTTTTGCTGCAACTGTTCTTTTAGAGCTTGCACTTCAATTTGTGCTTGATGTTCTGCTTCCTGTAGAAGTGTCATTGGCTCCTCAAGACGGGTGGTCAACTCCTTTTTTCCTTGTTGTTCTTCTGTGGTGTCTTTGGAGGATGTACCTGCCCCTGCCCTCAGCTCCTGTAGCTGCAATCTTAGCTTCTGGTTTTCTTCCTGTAGGTACACTCTTTGGCAATTAGCCACATGTTTAGCCAAGGCCAATTCGCTCCTGAACTCCTTGAGTTGATCTTGTAAGGGACCTATGTCCACCACACCCTTTGACTTGGCGATCTTCATCCACGTGTGTGTACGGACTCTTTCTTCCTCTAATGCAAAAAACAGGGGTACAGTAAATTTCTGCGGTATGATTTTTCCCGCCTCTAGAAAGGTGTAGTATGAACTCAGACTAGGCTAAGGGCTGGGCTCTGGTATATGTTCTGTTTCTGCCTCTTTAGGTGGCTCTACCTCACCCTCCCTTGGTGGTGATGAGGGTCCTTCTCCTTCCCTCTTCTCTGTTTCCTGTAGCTGGGCCAGAGTGTCCTGTAGAACATTTTCAGCCTCCTGTAGCCGAGCTTTTTCAGTCAACAGGTCTAACCTTTCTTGCCACGTATTTTTCTTTGGGATCCCCTTCTCATAGGTGACTGTTATCCTTGAGGGGGACTTTTCCTTGGGAGAAGTAGGGGTATCTTCAATGACAATCGGGCTGCTGGACGAAGGTTGTGGCTTGCCCGTCTTTATCCTAACACTTCTTCGAGCTTTAAAGTATAGAGGGGTCTCCCTCTTTCTCTTTTCTTTTGGCTTAGGTGGCGTGTTGAGGCCAGCCAGTACAGCTGCTGCCTTCCTTGCTAGAATGTCCGCCTTCTTCTCGTTGGGTTTCACCCTTTCAGGGCTTCCTATAGAAGACCCTGTTTTAGCCAATTTCGGGCTTCCTATAGAAGATCCTGTTTTGGTAATTTTCGGGCTTCCTGTAGAAGCCCCTTTTTCAATAATTTTCGGGCTTCCTGTAGAAGACCCTTTTTCTGTTTTTGGGCTTCCTGTAGTAGCATGTTTCTGCTTTCCTGTAGACACAGGTGTTGCCACCTTGGCTTGCTTTGCTGCATGGGTTTTTCTTTTTGGTTTGGTTGCCGGTGCTGACGAGGTACTTGTGCTGATGTGGACCTTCTCAGCCTTGTCCGTTCTGCTCTGCAACCTTCTCTCTCTTGCTGACAAGATGGGTGTGTCACCTTTTTCCTCAGCATCCTTTTTCTCGTGCTTCCTCCTTTGTTCTTTCCTCTGCACTGTGGTCGGGGTCTTCTGGCCTGTTTCTTTCTTTCCCGCGGCCACTGCTTCTTTTTCCTCACTGCTGGAGGAACCACTTTCCTCAGTCAGCATCCTTATGTCTCCATCTCTTGTCAAATTTCTGAATGATTCCCATGAGAGGGGAACCTTATATGAATGAAGCGCATCCTCCACAAGAAGTTTGATCAATCCATGGTGGGCTACCTGATCTGGTATGCCTTCTTTTAACTTTGTGGCACACTCAATTAGAGACTGTAGCAGGAAATAAGGAATGCTCAGTTTGTTTTCTACAGGAAGATCAATCTGGTGTCTCAATTCAGTGAGAAACCTAAAGTGATACCCGTACACGATGCTAAAACGGCCTTCACATGTTATATGCTTCATGATTTGTAGGCTAACTTCATTCCATGGTGGCAGCAAGCTGGTTCTTCGCACCCCATTTTTGTCCTCCGTGAATTCCTCCTCAGGTGGAAAGAACTCTTTCTTTGCCTGATGGCTCAACTTCCTTTCTTCCTTATCCCATGGCAAACCCATCGGAAGTTCAGTAATTCGACTGATATATTGCGGGGTGAGCTTGAGGCTTAGGCCCCTGAAGTTCACGGTGGCCAGTGTTTTGGATTTCGGCCTCAAGGCTTGTAAGAATTCTTCTGCCACTTCATCGTCATAACCCTGAAACTTGTCACAAAAGGATATCCATTGTGCCCATGTGAAGAGCTCCACCACCTCCTGGTTTTCTCTTAATTTTGATGAATCAGTGGGTTCCCGTCTAATAAACCCACCCGGCATGATAAAAACTATTGCTAGAGGTGGTGAATGCGGAAGAAGTTTAGCTTATTGGGACAGAGCGTAGAATTACGCTTCCGTCGTGCAAATAATCCACAAAACTTATCCCTGAGGACCTTAACACAGTTTAATTCACTGACATCCTGTAGAACAACAGTCTATGCACAACAGACAACAATTTCAACCAATTCCTACAACCAGACTGTAGACGACGATCCTGCCACCTTTAAAAACCAATTGCATGGAGAGTTCAGGGTTACCTTTTTATCTGCCACCTTTTTTTACGTGAGGAACCCGCCTTCCTGTAGAAACAGCTTTCCTATAGGAGCAGTTTTCCTGTAGGAGCAGCGCGTGATTCCTGGGGAAGACTGCAGTTGATCTGCGCTCTCGGTGGTGCTTCTCAGCCGTTCTAATAGCCAAAGGCTCGGGGTTTCGAACTGCAGAGAGATATGAATGTTCACTCGAGGTTCAAACGGCGAATGATAAATGCATGCGGCCAATCTAGCCAATTAGATTTGAATAGGCGGAATCCGTGGCGCGGGGGTGAGCTGTCCCCGCCGGACCGTTGGATGACGTCGTTCCATCATTTGAATGCGCGTTCACTTAATACCGCATCATCCCTCCAGCAGATCCGCCGTCGTTTCTTTTGCTAAATCTGTTTTTTCCGACGGGGATTGTTCTCACGTGTGTGCTGATCATTCCCTTTGTCACGGCCGCCACCCAAACATCTGACTGGACCATTAACCGGTCGACGTGGCCAGTCAACTGGCCATACAACCGCTCAACCCATTCACTTTACACTTTGCAAACAATTCAAATTAAAATTCATGCGATCTGACGGAAGAGAGGGTCGAGACACTTACCTACGCAGCTGCAACACGATTTTTCAGGTTTTGGACGATGATGAATGGATCTATCTGCTGCTGGTGAATTTGCACAGGCCCGGAGGTTCACGTTTAGAGGCTGTCGACGATGGAGTTGATGCTTGGCTGCATGCGTCCGCGTTCATTGCATATGGCCAGCGCTGTGAATAGTATACACTCTAGCGGGCTTAACTGTTACAGGAATCTCGCGGGATGTCTTGTAACAGTTCTTCCTCCTTGGGTGCATGCTGCACGACGAAGGATCTGGCCTCCCAATCACACTCCCAGGGATTCTGGATGACTGGGATGGATATGGTATGAGATCTTCAGCGTTTATTCATTTAAAACTTGCTTTTTCTGAGAACTCATCGATCTGCTTTGCTGGTGCAGGTAACTTCGTTGCATGTCGACAAGGATGGAAGGACGAGGTGACAACAATGTGCAAGGGAGATAACAATAGCTTGCATGCGTCCAAACCAATCCTTAGTCGTTAGATCTCCTCATAAAATGGATTCTGGGTCGTCCTGAACTTCTACAGGAAGTTTCCTGTAGAAATACAGAGCTTCCTGTAGAAAGGGTGTGTTTCCTGTAGAGAGTCTGCACCTTCCTGTAGAAAATCTGCGTCTTCCTGTAGAAGACTCAAGCTGTGATAAAATTGCACATACCTTGGAGAAAATGAGTATTCTTGGAGGAGGTGCTGGTGAGGTCTCCTGACAACATGATAAGGATCCTTGGCTTTGAGTTGAGAGGCTTCCTCTCCTCCATAGAACACCTGCAACTTGCATGCAATTTTACATTATGAATTTGCTAACCTTGTTTTTTTCTTATTGTTTTTTTTTCTTTTTCTTTTTTTTTCTCTTTTTTTTTTGAAAGATAACAGGGGTGCCTCAATGAGGTTTTCACCCTTGCCATCTTCCCTGAGCGCCTCAAAGAGGTTTTCACTCAAGGATCTTTTTCCAATCTCTTTTTTTTTTTTTTTTTTGAAAGACAATAGGGGCGCCTCAATGAGGTTTTCACCCCTACCACCTGCCTTGGGCGCCTCAGAAAGGTTTTCACCCAAGGATCTTTATTATTATTATTATTATTATTATTTTTAGATCTTTCAGGGTATGCCCAAGGGAGAGGCAGAACCCTTCTCTATGACCAACACTGATTTCTCCATAGTTTTGATGAACTCTTGTCTTGAGAGAGACTTCCTGTAGATCTTCAATCGATGCCCATTGACAAGCATGGGGATGGCTTCCTCATCAATGGTCTGAATAAGAACAGATCCATTGTCATGACATTTTTCCACTGCATATGGTCCTAGCCATCTGGTTCTCAGCTTTCCCTTGAAATCTTTGTATCTGGAGTCATACAACAAGGCCCAATCTCCCGGCTGAAATTGCTTGTCATGGAGATGTTGGTCATGCCACACCTTTCTCTGAAGTTGAACTACTTCCGAGTGCAGGAGGGCCTGCATTCGGTGCTCATCCAGTCCATTCAGCTGCAATAACCTTTCTTGTTTTGCATGGCTGAGATCTAGATCTAGCTGAGCTGCCATCCTCAAAGTGTTGTACTCGAACTCAATGGACAACAAAGCTTTCTTCCCATAGACCAGCTCATAAGGTGTGAATCCGGTGGTGGTCTTCCAGGTGGTGTTGTAAGCCCATGTGGCCTCAACCAGGCGATCTTCCCAGTCTTTTCTGCTGCTGCTCACCACCTTAGTCAAGATCCCTTCTAATGCTCTATTGGTGACTTCCACCTGCCCATTTGCTTGAGGGTGATAGGGGGTGGAAGTCCTATGCTTGATCTTGTGGTGAGCTAGTAAGTCTTCAACCAGGTTGGATGTGAACTGGCTCCCTTGATCGGTGACCAGCTCTCTTGCGTAGCCAAACTTGTAGAAGATGTTTTCTCTTAAGAACTCGGCCACCTTTTCTTCTGTTGCTGCTTTGATTGCTTTAGTCTCTGCCCACTTTGTCAGGTAGTCAATACACACAAAGATGTAGGACCTTTGCCTCGAAGGAGGGTTGATTGGACCCACAAAGTCCATACCCCACTTCTCAAATGGCTCAAGAGTCACTTGAGGTTGGAGAGGCATCTCATCCCTTTGAGTCGGTTTCCCCATTCGGCATTGGTCACATTGGCTGATATATCTTCTGACATATTGATGAAGTGTGGGCCAATAGTAGCCTGCCTGTAGGATCTTGAAGGCAATTCTCTTTGCTGCAAAATGCCCTCCACAAGGCCCATCATAACAGGTGAGGAGGATATCAAAGACTTCCTCCTCCCTTACACAACGCCTTAAGATCTGATCGGGGCCAAGCTTGAACAGATTGCCCCCGATCCAAGTAAATGAGGCACTTTTTCTGATGATTCTGCTCTTCTCTCTTGAAGATAGGTGCGGAGGGAACTGTGCTGAAACAAGATAGTTTGCTATATCATCAAACCATGGAGAGAGTGCTGAGATAGCAAACAGATGTTCATCGGGCATCTGGTCATCCACTGTTCCATCCTCATCTGCAGACAAATCCAATCTAGATAAAAAGTCAGCAACAACATTTTATTTACCTGGTTTGTCAACAATGGTCAAATCAAACTGCTGTAACAAAAGTAACCATCTAATAATACGAGCATTCACATCTGGTTTATTCATTAAATATCTAATTGCAGCATGGTCAGTATGTACAAATGTTTGATAGCCAGTGATATAATGTCGGAACTTGTTCAGTGCATGGACCACAGCCAAAAACTCTTTCTCAGTTACAGTGTAATTCAGCTCGGCTTTGGACAAGTTTTTGCTAACAAAGTAAATGGCATATGGAAGTTTTTGTTCGACTTTTCCTAAAGCTGCACCTATGGCTTTGTTCGAGACATCAGTGTGGATGTGGAAAGGTAGGGCCCAGTTTGGACCTCTCAAGATTGGGGCTGACACCAACTTGTCCTTTAATTCATTCAAAGCCCTCTGACAATCATCAGTCCACTTAAACTCCACATCTTTTGCCAACAGGCCAAACAATGGCGAGGCTAGCTTGTTGAAGTCCTTAATGAATCTCCTGTAATACCCTGCTAATCCTAAGAAACTCCGAACATCCCTTACCTTTTGAGGAGGTGGAACCTTCTTGATGAGAGCAATTTTGTTAGGATCCACCTGTACCCCTTGGCAAGAAATGGTATGGCCTAACACGGTACCTTCAGTCATCAGGAATTCACATTTTTCAGGACTAAGGGACAGGTTCATCTCAATGCATTTGGTTAGGACTTTTCCCAGATTGGACAATGCTTCCTGGAAGTTGGCCCCATAAGGAGTGAAGTCATCCATATAGATTTCCACTGCATCATGGACCAGCTCCGAGAAGATGCTCAAGACAGCTCTCTGGAAGGTAGCAGGAGCATTGCATAGCCCAAAGGGAAGAACTCGGTAGGCAAAGGTACCCCAAGGACAAGTGAAGGTGGTCTTATCTTGGTCTTCCGGGCTTATTTGGATTTGGTTGTACCCGCTAAACCCATCCAGGAAAGAGAAGAACTTCTTTCCTGCCAGTCCATCCAAAACTTGATCTATGAAAGGTAGAGGGAAGTGGTCTTTCTTGGTAGCTTTGTTCAGTTCTCGGTAGTCCACACAGATTCTCCACTTCCCATTCTCTTGGGAACCAACACCAGAGGGGACACCCATTCACTATCTGAGATGGGGTAAATGAATCCGGCATCCAACAGTTTTTGCAATTCTTCCTTGACAATGTCCTTAAGGGCTGGATTCATTCTCCTCTGAGGTTGCCTAACTGGTTTACTACCCTCTTTGATGTATATGTGATGGGTACAGACCGAGGGATGGACTCCTTTCATCTCCTTATAGCTCCAAGCAAAAGCATCTAGGTGACTGGCCAACAGGCTACACAGCTCCTTTTCCTGGGAAGGAGATAGGGAGGAGTTGATCTTTAAAGTTCTCTCAGGGCCGAACTCCACATTCTTGACCCTGGGAGTGACAGGGTTGGTCGTACAAAGATCCACTAAGGTGCTGGCTTGGGCATCCTCCACCAATTTCTCTAAGGATAGTGCACTGGAAGGTGGATTCTGGATCAAGGTCTCAATCAAGTCATCCTCGGTTGGGGGGTCTCTTCTGGTGGTATCTAGGGTGAACAACGGTGCTGAGTATACTTCATCCTCTTCTCCTTCCTCCAACCAAAGTGGTAAGTCATGCTCTAAGGAAGGTTGGGCAGGAGGATATAGGACTAGCTGCTTGGACATAGGACCATTTTTGATGGTCATATTTCCTGCACGACAACTTATGTAAGCATCTACAGTGGCTAACCAAGGCCTTCCCAAAATAAGAGGATATCCACTAAGCTTTGCCTTGGGTTGCAGGACCAAGAAATCTGCAGGGTATTCCCAAGAGTCGACAGAGACCAAGACATCCTCCACAATCCCTTCGAGAGTCACAGTGGAGCGATCTGCAAGTTGCAGAACTATCGAGGTCTTCCTCAAGGAACCCTGAAGATTGAGTTTGAGCATGGTATCCCTGGTCATCACATTAATGGCAACCCCCAGATCAATCAAGGTGTGAGGTATCATGATGCCATTGATGTGGAGATCTACTACAGGACTCCCAGGATCTAGATACTATGGGCAGATGACTTTTCCTAACATAAGGTCAGACAGTTGTCCTAAGACATTGATGGTTCAAGCATCTCTCTTTCGCCTGCCTGGGTGTTTGAAACACTTTTCCTTAACCAGTTTTTTTGTATATTGGCACATCCTTGATGGCTTGGAGAAGTGGTATTTTCACACACAACTGCTTGAGCTCACCTAGAAGCTCATCCTCCTCTGGGTTGGGTTGTGTGGTGGCTTTTAGTCTCTCAGGAAAGGGTGGAATAGCCTTTGGTTCACTTTCCTGTTTATCTTCCTCATCCTCTTGGGGAGGAGGTTGGAGATCTGGAAGAGTCTTGCCAGATCGAAGATTGATCTCCTGGATCTCCACAGCATAAGTAGGGCATGATGTTTCCCCAGTGTATACCTGTTGGGCCTGTCTATTGTTGGGGTTCAGGTTCAGTTGAGCAGGTATTTGAGGTTGCCTTGGAGGAGCAGGAGGTAATGGTTGAGGTTGAACTGGTGGTGGAGGCAAAATGGCAGGAGGAGTGTTCTACTGGGGTCTCCACCCTGACTGAGGTGCATTCCACTGAGGCTGTGGCTGGGCATGTGAGTGATAGGAATGAGTAGAGGGTTGAGTAGGGTACTGAGGTGGGTAAGACCATGGAGGAGGCATAGACCAAGAAGGATGAGCAGGGGGACCCCAGGAAGGCATAGGAGTCGATTGGTTGGGGTTGTAATAAGCTTGAGGTGCCCCTTGCATTCCCTGCTGGTAAGGTCTAGGTCCTTGTGGCCTCCTTTGGTTGAGGTAATAGAGAGGTTCAGTGGGAGCTTCTGTCCCTTGGTACATAGCTTTAAATCTAGGTAAGGTTGGACATTGGTTTGTGGGATGGTCCTCCTCACAAACGAAACACACTTCAACCGAATGCAATGGACATTCATTCTTAGGGTGTCTCCTGGTACATCTAGGACAGAAGATAGCCAAGGTTCTCTCAGCTTCTTCCTTCTTCTGTTGGATCCTGAATGTGTCCAGCTGCATGGCAATGGTCTGTCTCACCTCACTCTTAAGATCTTCCAATTGATTTGCAAACTCATGTTTGGAGAAAGGGACACCAGTTGAGAGGAGGTTTCCTCTACCTCGTTTCTGAGCTGCCCTGGAGTGGTTTCTAAACACAGTCTTGATGTCCTCATAAAGCAGTTGGTAATTGTCCCCCCCAGCTAACATGTGAAGGGTATCTAAGAGGTCTTCAGGGACTCCCCGGAGCAGGACCAACTTGAGGGATTCAGGGTCAAGTGTGCACCTGGCCCACTTATAGCTAAGTTGGAACCTCTCCTCATAATCCTCTAAGGACTCATCATTTCCCATGGTCATCCGAAATATTTCTCCCTTGGTTTCCTTGGACCTACAGTAATCCCGGTACTTGATATTGAAAGCTTGCTACACCTGAGCCCAAGTGGTGATACTATTCCCAGGTAAGCCCATGAACCAGCGTAATGCTGCATCCTTAAGAGTTGAAGGGAAGAGTTTCAGCTTCTACTCATCTTCAGTATAGTCATAAGTTCTACAAAGGACAGCAAACTCAAACAGGAAGGTATCAGGATCTTCAGTAGTCAGTCCATGGAAGTGAGGTAAAGCGGAGGGGCTAATGTTCTTCATTTTCATCTCTCCATTGGTCTCTCGAATGGGGAAGGCACCTTCTATTCTCTCATATTCTCTTCTATTGTCAGCCATAGCTTCAGATGGGATGGTCTCTAATTCTTCTTCTGCTATAGGATCTTCATATATCTCAGGAGGTTCACCTATAGGTTCTTCTGGATCACTGCCACCGAAGAAGAGAGAAGGGTGACTCAGTGATGTGGTGGGGGTGTTGGGTAAGAATTTGCCTGTTTTATCTCGATTCCTACGAGGCATGAAATGGAAAGATTTTTTTGATTGCTTTTGTTTTTTCTGTGGTACCTGCAAAACTGAAACAGATTGATCTACAACTAACTATAAAGATGCAGAATTAAACTAAAAGCAGGAAAGTACTAATCTACTTTGCTCAAATGAAATTGCAGGAATGGAAATGCTAGTCTACGCTTGCAGAATTGAAACACTAATCTACTCTTGCAGAAATGAAATTTCAGAATTGAAATGCTAATCTATGAAAGCAGGAAATGCTAATCTATGAAAGCAGGAAATGTCTATGCTAATTTTGCAGAATGAATATGAAATAAACTACTTAGCAGAAGGCAAGAGTAAGAAAATAGAAGAAAAGCAACAATTACTAATACTCTGACACTTCCCCGGCAACGGCGCCAAAAAGATGGTGGGCTCCAGTATTGTAGCAATAATGCTACAACTCCTGGAGCTTCCTATCTCTAATTTTATCAACCCGGTAGTTCGTAACAAACTTGGAAGCGACGGTGTTGTATGCACAAGTACTAGCTCTTGTCGCAGCTGTCACTTGGTCATCTGGCACAAGTCCGCTAGGGCTCAAGCCAACTTCTATATGTTCTCAGAAGAAGCTTTCTAAATTATGGACGAAGGCTATCTCAAAGGAAATTGACCTACTTTGCAATAATGAACTGAAAGCCAACAAAACAGGGAAACCCTAGTAAACCCTAATCTGACTAGTCTAATCTCTATGATGCAATGGTGGGAGTGAAAACTTCTAGAAATGATGCCATTACTTCAAGTGATATGAGATGCATGAATTTAAGCTACTTCTACTGAAAAGAACATTGTTTTTGGATTTTTGCTTAAGTGGTTGGAGTTATTACGATTTTGTTTCTTATTAGGGTTTGACTGTGCAGGGGTAGTTCGAAGGAAAGAAAGCTTGGGAAAGGTCAGGAGGACTAGGAGAGGTTCCAGAGGATCCAAAACATCATTCCATAGAAGTCCACAACGTTCAGGTGCTCGGCAACCGAGGTTACAGGTTTCTACAGGATGTCTGCAGGGGATCCTACAGGAAGCTTGGGATTTCTACAGGAAGTCTGCTAACTTCTACAGGATGTTCTGTGGTTGGACTTTTTTGGGTGATGGAGGAGTGCAGGATTTGTATGGGTGGATAGGTAGAATGGAAAGGGGCTTATGATGGCTCAGGGACAGAGATATGAGATGAGGAAAGAGTGTTTGCAGCTAGTTGGAGAATGAAAGGGTGGAAGCAATGAAAAGTCCAAAAAGATGGAGCTACGTGAACAGTGGAAGTGCTGGAAGGCAAACGATCTGAACAGAGGTTGGGTAGGTGGCTTTAGACACGGTTGAGAAGAAGAAGAAGATAACAGAGTGATGCAACGCAGTGTAAAGGAAACAAATCCGCACAAAACCGAGAATTCATCAATTTATCCTAACTGTGTTATTAAATCAACGAAAAACAATGTATACTTCAGAGAAAAATCTTGCATGGAGTTGGAATGAGGAAATACTGCTCAAGATCAGAATGCATGGATGGATCTACAACTGAAATGACTGTGTTGCAGCTTGAATGAAAGTGTATGATTGCATTTTTGGTGGCTGGTACGGTCTACACCTCCAATCTCTAAACAGAGATGGCAGTGAGTGCACTGTCAGCCTTTTCTTGGTGCTCTAATGAATGTTGATCCTCCTACTCTAATCTAAGCAACTAAAAGCACTTGAACAATAAACTAATCCTACTCAATCACATAAAAGAAATCAAATCAGCAGACTGTAATTTCTAAATGCATGTCAAAACAGAGGAATAAAGTGCTGAAAAGAAAGACAAGTAACAATACAAGGAAGAGGAGGTATATTGCTCTCAGGTTGGGCCCTAACCTGAGAGCTATAGCTCCCTTAAAAACTCAGAATTGAATCAAAAGCTGCCTGTCTTTATTGAATAATCATGAGTCTAATGTCATGCCAAAACTGACTTACAAAGAGCAAAAACCGAGTTGTAGCTCGTGCTTAGAAATTGCAACAGTAGTTCAAAAGTTCAAAAAGCTCCTATCAAAGGCTACGGCCTTAATATTTATACATGATGAGGATCAAGCTGGCTTCCTCAATTAATGGAGCTCGGCTATCCAACTAAAAGTTAAACTGTTGTAAACTGTTGTTCATGTAGAACCCGTTGGCTGCCTTTAAGCTCGGTGGGGAGAGCTGTTGGAGCTTGGAGTTAGGGTGGAGATCACGAGGGATGTTATTTAAGGCTGTAGACAACCTCCCTATAAACCTGCAATGCCACCTTTGTTGTCTCCTTGTCTCCTTCTGCGTGGTCTTTGCTCCCTTTAATGCCAAAAAATCTGAAATCATCATGTATTAGCCACATAGATATAATGCCTGCCCTTCTTCCTACAAATAACACGAATATACCAAGAAATGAATGCATAAGTGATAAAAGATGAAGGGTTGAGCAAGGTAAGTAGGCCAAATGAGCCCAATTTGTTACCAAAAATTGGGGCTCATCACGGTACTCAGAAAATTATGAAAATTTATATCTAGGCTCCTCAGGCAAAACCCAGAAAAAACCTAGAAATGGTGTAGCCTGATTTTGACCTCCCAAAATGACCCCCAAAGGCATTGTGCAGTCCCCAGCGATTATGCATTGTCTACTACAAATATATGGATGAAAACCCCACCTATGTTGCTCATAAAGTTCTGCAAATTTATATCTAGGCTCTTTAGACAAAACACACAAAAACCCAGAAATGGTTTGGCTTGATTTTGACCTTCCAAAATTGACCACCAAAAGCCCTACGCTTTCCAATAGTTGTTGAAGCACACTGTCTCTCAAACCACCAGGAAAATTCTCCTCTGACACTCCTGAAATGTAGCAATCAACTCCACCAATACTTCCCTTATTTCTCAGGGCAAGAAATAGCCCCAATGGCTGAACTTTATCTCCCATGTATGTCTAGTTTCTCTCTTTTATGCTCGCCACAGAGTCTGCAAAATCACTCTTGAACATTGTTGCCACTTCCAGCCGTCAAACTC
Organism: Pinus tabuliformis; assembly: GCA_031772625.1. NCBI lineage: Eukaryota > Viridiplantae > Streptophyta > Pinopsida > Pinales > Pinaceae > Pinus > Pinus tabuliformis. The sequence continues at coordinate 1,914,045,373 of CM062817.1, read as the reverse complement.
ACCCAATCGGCTACAAATCTATTGAGTCTTCTTCTCCTAATTTCTCCCAACAATATCCCTCCAGAAGAATTATGTAATGGCGACACTAGATCCGCTATTGTGTCCTCTAGAAATACGCATTATTGGGGCGCACTGAATACAAATGCTGGAAATCTCTCTACAAATCTCCTCTAGTTGATAATGGATGAACCTCTCTAGGGTTATATAAAATTGAAATATAAGAATTTTTTTATAGATTTTTTTTTTTTAATTTAAATATTTATATAAAATTTAAAATGATAATTTAATATATAGATTTGTGTTTTCATATTATTATGACTATATATATTATTCATACATAATGAACTTTTAAAGACGTCATTTTAGAAAATTTTCATAAACATAATTAAATTTTCAAAGTACTCCTAAATTGCTATGAAACAACTCATAAAAATTCTCAAAAAAATTATTAAAATTTACCTTCAAAGTAACATTAAATAAATTATTAGAAGTAATTACACATTTACCAAAATGGCTGACTTAAAACCTTCCATACGAAGGAAAAAAATATGGAGAAACCTCTCCCACAAAAAGGGTCGATGGAAGTGGAGTACAAATGCCCTAATTCTATCCATCTTTTCATGACAATCAACCTAGACTGAATTAGATTCTTAGGATCACAAATAGTCTCTACATAGGTATAATTGAAATAATCTTTTCATAGGAGAAGCAATCATTTTCTTTATCTTATCAATCATATTTTCAAGATGGGTAGTTGCTATAATCTTTTTATATTTTCAATATGGGTAGTTGCTATAATCTTTTTATAGCATAACCAATCATTTTCTATTTCTAAGCAATCATATTCTACATGATAATAATGGGAGTTAGTAATATTTCTGCTTTATAATGGTTTCCATGGTGAAGAAGTTGAAATTGAACCATAGTTGACAAATTCGATGATGAGACAAGATAATGCCTTGTCATTTTGATCAATGCATTGGTTAATCAATCATAAATAAAGATGTTCAACAATTTAAAATGAATTAAAAAATAAAATCCTATGTTTTCTTAATATGAATAATAAATGAATTAAAAAATAAAATCCTATGTTTTCTTAATATGAATAATAATGTTTATTATTATGTGATATTATTTGATTATGTTAACCAATCATAAATAAAGCTATGGACAAGATAGAATGGAAAGAGGAAAAAGTTTTTTGTGTTTTTTTTCCATATGAATATTAATATATTTATCTCTGTGTCTTTGCTTCTTCCAAGATAAGTTTGGGTTAGGTAGCATAGGGAAATTAAAGTCAAAGATAATGACACTGGCATGATGGCAAAAAGTGATTGTTTTTCGTATGAATATTGATTCTTGCTCCGCGTGCCTTGGACATTGTTACCCTCGGATTTGAAAATGGACATCACTGCCGAGGCATGGACACGCTTAAACATAATGTAATAGCTTTTGAAGATGGAATTGAGATAGAATGGCAAGCATATGGATTGTTATATAAATGTATGGTTGGATTTTAAAATAGAAAGTTGTACTTTTCCTATCGATAAATTTAAAAAATCAATAATTATAAAAAAATATTTAAAAGGTTGAAAATTATAATGATTATTATTATTTATATAAAGTATAATTAATTTATTATATTTTAATTTTAAAAGGTAAAAAAAATAAAAATTAAAAATTAAAAATCTTAATTTTGCACTTAAAATGGAACCAGGAAAAATAAAAGATAGTTCCGAAATTATCATAATTTTGATGATTTGAAATTAGTGACAAATATTTTGAAATTAAGTTGTAATTTGCATAAAGTAAAGAATTTTAAGACAAAAGTTAATTATGATATTAAATTTTTTATGTAGTGCAGTTGTGCGATTTTTTGAAAGCTTTTCCGGCCGGCTTTTACGGTCGAAATCCGGCAGGAATTTATTGGAATCACAAGTTTAATAGCTAGTTTCTGCACAATGAAAGCTTCCCATGGGTTTTCGAGGGTGCGGAATCCAAATATGCAGTTAAAAACTGCAAGAAATCAAGATTTAACCTCAATTTCTTCCGCCGGATTCTGTCACCAAAATCTCCAAAAAGTCGCATTATAGACAACTCCTTTTTCTATCCAACATTGGAGCTAGTCTCAACACTGGAGCTAGTCTCCACATATGCGTAATCTGATTAAAAAAATAAAAAATAAAACTAGAATATTAAGAGGTGGTCAACCCTAATCTAAAAAAAATAGTTTTCAATTTTAACTAACACAATAAATAAAATTAACATCAGTGAAATATAAACAAAGGAGTTGCCTTTGTGCTAGTTCAAATTAAAAGTTGCTTTATCTTCTATATTAAGATTGACCACCTCTTTGTAATATCTTAACTTCCTATTAATCTCCAGTTAAATTGAGCTTAAGTTGAAGTCAACCCAAACACTCTACCCGCTCCAACTAATTTAAGACTAAATTGAAATCAACTCTTATGGAAAAACAATCTACCCACCTATCAAATGTTGTTATTAAACTTATACAAAACTAGATGAAAACTAAATACATTATAAAACAACATTTTATCTAAACATATATTTAGAAACTACAACATACATAAATTACAAATACAAAACCATGAATATTTTACCTTCCTCTTATTTTTTAACTCTTTATTATATTATTTTTTTAGTTCAGATATAATAATATTTTAATATTATTTATTACTACACATGCATTAAATTTATCATTTCAAAATATATTATTTTAATATTATTTATTATATTTTGTATTAGACGAGGTTTTTATTTTGGATAAATTTATTATTTTTATATATAAAAATATATTTTAAAATGTAAAATTTTAAGTGAAAAATAATGTAATTCGTTTTAAAATTTATAAAACATTGAAAAAATACTATCACTATTTTATATTTAAAAAATAATTAGTATTAATTTTTAAATTTAATGTAAATAAATTTATTGCCGAAGGTTTTTTATTTCAATTTCCGGTGGATGAAGATCTGTAATTTTTTTAATTGAGGGTCTAGATTGATTCTCAAGGAAATATGCTTAGCATATGTTTAGTATGCTTATGAATGATTGTAGTGCGTTATAGAGTTTGTTATGTTGCATTGATTTGTAATAAAATTAAAAAAATATATTTGTGCCAAGTTCTTATGGATTTGAGATTATTCCAATTCTAATATGTTCATATTCTAATTAGATGGGGAAATTAATATATAAACAAAATGTATTTAGCAAGATGGTCCATTTTACAATAAGATGTGTAATTTGTTTTTTTTTCTCAAGTTAAAGTTGACCCATAACCTTTTTATACATGGTTAATCAAGTAAATGTGTGGATTGGTATGGCATTCTTGGTGTTATAATAGTTTTTTATTATATTTATGAGGTCTTTCTCTATATCAACCACATTAATATTTAAATAATAATGTCTTTCGGATTAATCACATTATTAGGATTTGGTCAACGTCTTAGCCCTTAGTAAATTAGTTATTAAAATAATTAAAATAATATTTAGTTATAAACTACCCACCGAGAATTAATCTTTATTTATTTTAATTATATATTAATTAAATTACTTAATTTATATTATTATAGGAGTTAAGTGAAATTAATGATGATGATGATGATGATGATGGCAGTTAACGTCCACTAAGACCAAATTGGTCTTTCGGACCAATAATTTTCGTAGTTCTTAATTGTTTGGCTTCTCGTTTTTCTTGGCGAGATTGGTGTTGTAGCTTTCTTTTTTTCTACGGTCTTCCAACTTCCTTTATCTCACATCTTCTTCATCTCTTTTGGTTCTTGGGACATTGGTGTCTTAGCTTCGCGATATGTTGTGTTCGTCCTTTTGAAGATAGTCAAAGAAGAAGTTTGGTCTGGGAGATCTGCTTTGTTGTTAAATGAAGATTTATTTTGTGCGGTATTCGAATCCTCATAACTATTGATGCTTGAGGGGTTGTCGAGTTCACTTTTTTGTTGTTGGGCGGGGCTTTCCCCCTGCTTGTCTTGAGAGTTGTTTCTTTCTTTCCTGATTTCTTGCGATTCAGAGTTTTCTGGAGAGTATTCTTCCTTGATGACAGTGTAATGTTCTTTTTGTGCTCCTTCCCACCATGTAGATCTGTGGTGATTCTTTCTAGCAGAATTTTTCTGGGAGGCTTTTGGGCAATTTTTGGCTAGATGGCCTGTCTCAAAGCAGGATCGACATCTGAAGAGGACACTTTCATAATCGAGTTTCTGGTTCCATACGAAGTCTTTACTTGTTAGGTTTATTTCAGCTGGGAATTCGGCGCCGAAGTCTATTTCCACACAGATGCGTGCATAGGTGGTTCTAGCATATTCCTCTGTTTCTTGGCACTTGTAATAAAATTTCCCAATTGCATTTCCAATGGCTTTTAGAGAGGAGAAATTCCATAGATGCAAGGGTAGGTTTGGAAACCTCACCCGAACTGGTACTGAGGTTATGACTGTTGTTGAGGGATCGAATGATGGGTTCCATGGCTTCATGAATAGGTTTGAGTTTTCCTAAAACCAAGGGCCGAAATCTAGAATACATTGTTTGCTTTCAAGGTTTTCAAAATATACTATAAAGAAACCCTAACACAGGGGTAGATATTAATTTCATCAGAAATGACAGGCTTCCATACCTCCGAGATCCAATTGTGGAGAGCTGTCAGCCGCAGCCAGAAACCATTGAACCGACAGATTAGGGCATTAGGGCACTTTCAGAAAACCTCAAAGCCTCATCAAGTGAGTCCTGGATCACTTGGACAGTGGGAGTTGGGGCTTCACTAACAATATGGGCAGGAGCTAGCCCCCCACAGGCGGACAGAACTGAGCCAACAGCTATCTTCGTGAAGTTGGGAGCCATCTGGATCAAGGTCGATCGATGATTCCCAAGCTTATGTATGCCCCTGAGGTATATCTGCTTTCCTTGTGCGATCAGTCTGTTTCAGACTACAGATCCATCACTCGTGTCGTTGCCAGGACTCGATCTCGTTGCTTGCAGGATAACCTTGCGGAAAACCCTAGCCCAGAATATAACGCATATAACAGGTAGACTGTTGCATACAAAAAAGGAGGGAGATCTGCTTCAGCGGCAGCGATTTCAACGTTCTGGAATGCAATTCTCACCATGGACGGGAGCAGCGATGCTCAGATTCTGAGGGAGCAACGCAGGAATCTCCAGAAGCTTGTATACCCACAAGGAAGATAACCCTGTGGAAAACCCTAGCCCAAAATATAACACATATAACGAGTAGACTGTTGCGTACAGAAAAGGAGGGAGATCTGCTTCAGCGGGAGATCTCCTTCGATGGCAACGACAGAGATCTGCTTCAGCGGGAGATCTGTTTCAGCGGGAGATCTGCTAAGACATCAGATATATAAGTTTCTGCTTCAGCAGCAGCGGCAGAGATCTGCTTCACCGTAATGAATAGATGTTTTTACAATGTTTCAAATAAGAAATGGATTTCCTAGCAGATCTTCAGCGGGAGATCTACTTCACCGGCAGCGGCAAAGATCTGCCATTATTAAATTAATTAAAGTTATAAATTAGCTATTTGGAATTAGCCTTTTTTTTAATTATATATATATCTATATTAATTACATTAATTAATAATATTATAAGCATTAAATAAAATTAATAATATTACCAGGGTTAAAAATTGTATAGAAAGAATTACAATATTTATTAGAATAAAATTAAATATTTTATTAATATAAATAAAAAATAATAATTTTATTAATATAAATTAAAAAAGAATTATAATGAGAATTCAAGGGTAAGAAAATAACCCAGTATTCTTATTAAAATTGAATATAATAATTAATAAAATTAAAAAAGAAAATTATGTAATTTATGAAACAAATGATTAATTTAACAAAAAAAAAGAGAAAACAAGGGATGAAATTAAGAAGAGAGGGTCGTAATCTAGCTCTTATTTCATTTCCATTTATCATCTGTGTTGAGATTGATTACATGCTTCTCAATCTCAATAGCCTCTCTAAGCTTCCTACAGTGGAAGTGATCAACCTCAATGCAGACATGGTGCTTGGATTTCTACGCATGTTCAGGTAGAGTTGATGAGCGGGAACGATTGTGCCTAATGTCTGATGCATGCTCTTGGATTTTCTGGGTAATGGAGCAACCAATTTCTCCAATGTAGGGAATCCCACAAGAACAAGGGATCGAGTAGACCTCTTTCATGTCCTTAGGGTCTACAGGGTCCTTAACAGATATAAGAGAATTTATGATGGTATTAAGAGGTTTGAACGAGGCAAAAACACTATTCTTTTTAAGAATATGTGCAATCCTATCAGTGGTCCCTTGGATAAACGAAAGTTGAAACTTAGAGATAGGATCAACACGAGTAATCTTGACCTTTGATTCTTTACAGGCTCTTTGAAAGGCCTTGAGGCCTTGAGTTCTATTGTATCCATTATTTTCAAAAACTTTAAGAAGATGAGATTTCTCCTTCTCTAGGTGGTTCTCATAAGAGATTCTCAGAGCACAAGTTGCAAGAGTGTTAAGGACCCCAAATTTTTGCGTTGGAAAACGATGAGAATTGGCATGAAGATATTGTTCTGTGTGATTTTTTTTGTGAAAAGCTTGGTGAGATACAAAACCATCAATCATTCTAGAGAGGAGGATGTCAAGGAAGGGAAGACACCCGTTCACCTCAACCTCCATCGTGAATTTGATGGAGTCTGATTGGGAATTAAGATGGTTAAGAAACAAATCTAATTTCTCGCATCCATGGGGCCAAATGATGCAAGTATTATCAACAAATCTCTTCCACTTTTTAGGGCGAAATTGAGCTGAGGCTAAAACCTTGGTCTCAAAATCCTTCATGAATAAGTTAGCAACTATACAAGAAAATGAGGAACCCATCGCAACCCCACAAATTTGTTCATAAAACTAACCTTAAAAATTAAAGAAAATCAAAATAAGTAATGCGAAAGACATTATTATTTACATTATAAATCACAAAAATTTATAATCAACACATTAATATTTTATTTTTAATATGGTTATATTAATTTTTAAATTTAATTTATAATAAACACACCACCATAATAATGATGTAATTTTAGGTCATAATTTATGACATTAAGTTGCTCCTTCGTTCCTGCAATCCTTCGTTGTTCCTTACTGGTAGATTTTTGTTTACAAGAAAGGCTCCGTTCACACTAACAAACTAAAAATGCTCTATACACATAAATACCAGTGTACGTATTTTATGACATTTTTGTTTAGACGAAAGGCTCCTTTCACACTAACAACCTAAAAATGCTATATCTAAATTAACAACCTAAAAATGCTATATATAAATAAATAGTAGTGTGCGTATTTTACGAGACAAAAGACTCTTTTCACATTGTGAATTAATTTTCCAAATAGTCAAAATAATGAAAAAGAAAATTAGCTTTCTCTTCCTATCATTTTACGTTTATATTGATAAAATTATATATATTAAATTATGATATATATAATTATAATAAAATGTTTATTTAAAAAGTTGATTTTTTTATATCATAAGATTAATAAAATTATAATTTCAACAAAATTATATATAGATATCAAATTATTAATAAATAAAAACATTTAAAATTAAATTTATTTTCACGTTAAAAATAATAAATTGGTAATTTAAAATTATAGTTTTTTCCAATAACTATTTAATTTAATTTCATTATTATGTTATTGTTTTATAGTGACATATATAATCGGTTTTTTTGTATTAGTTTATGTTTGACATAAAAAAAAAATGGGCCATACACAATTTTGTTGTGGTTTTTACATAGTTGACATTAGTTTTATATGTAATTTTTTTTATTACATCAAACCATCGGCATATTTCGGTATCAATACCTGAGGAATGACATAAGGCTCTCTGATTGCATGGTTTTGATGAGACTAAAAACCCAAGTGTTTCTGTGAATGAGAGATTGTGGGCTGTGTACGAAAGATCTGCTATCACATGCTAATATTCTATACATTCCCCTTTGTATATATCATTTAATCTTCTATATATATATATTCCCCCTACTGAAATCTCTCTGTAATTCCTCGGTGTTTTTTGATGGTTTTTTTGTTTGATCACCCATCCTTCATTTAGTCATAGTTTCTTCAAGTGATTATTCCGTTCATCAGCCTTATAGAAGTAATACTTGTTATGTTTTCAGAGAAGAAAATTTATATACCAATAATGGCTTATTCTCTTGTATTTTCATCCAGTGTTTTCTTATCCAAAGAATGGCCAAGCACTGGTCATATGGGCTTCCAGAGACCGCCTGAAGGATCAATTCCTAGGCTCACAATTGTTAGATTTCGGCGGTGTTTCAAGGTGAGCAGCACAGGTTTCTGCGAGCGTGGAAGCGATTTTGGGGCTCGGTCACATGGAAATGTAGAATTTGTATGAGGTTTTGGGAGTTATCCAAAGCGCCATGACCAAGGACATCAAAAGGACTTACAAAAAACAAGAGAGGGAGTTCCATCCAAATTGTGTGCATTCTCCACAAGGAAAATCCAGAATACCCAGATTTTTCTGCGGATACATAATGTGTATGTGACTTTGTCGGATCCACATGATGGCATGCGATATGACTATCAGATTTCCCCTCAAGTGCGGGACTTCATTGTAAAGACATGGAAAAGTGGGTCCCACCAGCAGGTGCCTAACTACAAATATGGGTGTGGTCACATTGGGGGAGTTGGGAAATGGGTGTGGTTTACTATTGGTTGTTTACCCTTAGCTTAGGTTTTCCCCCATCTTAGGTTTTTATTTTTTAATTCTTTAAAAGGTTATTTAGAAATGGGATTAGTAGTTAGGTTTTGGGTGATGTTAACGTCTAACTCTAAGCCTTTTATTTATGTAATAAGCCCAATGGGTCGAGTTAGAGTCATCGTTAGTTAGAAAGTCAATAAAGCTCGTACTAATAATTGTAAGTGGTTGACCTGCATTACACAAAAGGGGCCACAGTTAGTTGTAAATGGACCGTAGTTAATAAATAAAGTGTTTAACCTGTGTTATGCAATACAAAACTAGTAGTAAGGATGTTGGATGTCATTTAGCTATAAATAGTCTTAGTTAGTAAGGGAAAGATCACTGAGTCTTATAGTAATCGAGCTCTTCTTTGCTGGAGGTTTCCCCCTCGAAGAGGCAAGTGAACATTGAATTTGTTTCTGAATAATCAAATAATTTACATGTTTTATCATTTCATTCTCTATTTTGGATTATATTTCTTCGTATTTCTAGTATTCTATATTTATCGTAGGTCAAGAGGATAACAAGTGGTATCAAAGCACTTTCCAGGGCCAGTTGTACCTCTAATTTTCGCAGAATTTTTTTAGGCTAGAGATAGGTTCCAATGTCTTTAAACCACGGGATCTGTCGTTGAGCACACAAACCTACAGATTTGGGGAAGCATGCACGTTGAAACTATAAGAGGTGGTCACGCTTATTGGACTCCCTTGGAACCCCTGTGGGTACCCCTTCCAGTAGTAGCACATTAGATAGAACCGCACACTGATTGCACTTCTACGTACCCTTGGGTATACCGGAAGCCCCCTATGGTTACTTGAAACCTAACCTTAGGTAAGACGTCGGCCTTCTTGTTGCTATAGTACATTGAGAACAACACTCGGGGAGATTACTCGTACATACAATAGGGTAGTCAGGTAGTACGACTAAGGGTACAATCGATCCTCCTTAGTTAGTGCCCTGAAAGATTGGGTCGAGTACTATTGTTGGACCCCTGCATATATTGTGATCTGTAGCACCTGACACTCCTTTGTGACCATAGTTCCCTCGGCTATCTAAATATCGCCTCTACCTTATCTTCCAACTCGGATTCATCAGTTAGGGTTTTCACAATGTAGATTAGATTATTTTTGTAGTGAGGGTTTTGGCTGCCATAGTCTAGATCATCTTGTAGCAGCACATTCGGTAGGACCAAGACCTTGGGGTTTCTGTTACTACAGTCCAGGCTCGATTTTCACAGGACATTAGGAAGTAACAAGTTTTTTTGAATTCAGCCACTACAGTATTGAAAAGAAGGGAGTAAAACTACTTTCAAAGTAAAAAAAAAGAGTTTGAGACCATCTTGGGATGCTTGCAAGAGACTTAGCCCATAAGCTTCAGGACGACGAGTTGGTCACAGTGGATACATTCACTTGTAAGCCCTGATTTTCAACGATCCCAAACGTTTCCCAACATGACTTCAAGTGACCCCCACCATTAGACTCTCGAGCTCGCCCTTTTTCCAAGAAGGCTACTCTTAAGTAATTGACTGGGGTTGGTGTATGCTCGGTACTGGTTCTCAAGTTATGGCTAATGAGAGGATCCACAACCTTGAAAAAAGGTTTGAAGCGTTCCAGGGAAATCTGGACAATATTAACACACAACTCTCATGACTAACAAAACTTATTAAAAAGTCTCATTGGGAGAATCCTAGTGTTGATGCACACATGAAGGAGAATCTAGCCATCACATTCACTTCCATGGAAATCACCACCATTCCAACTACTGGACACTGAAGCTGGACATGTAAAAAATTTGTGGCTCTAACCCTACAGTATGGCTAGCACAAATGGAACAATATTTCTCCCTTAATGATATGTGTGAAGATCAAACTAAACTACATGTGGAAGCCCTTTACTTGGACCAAGATGGATGGAAATGGTGGAAATGGAACCATAAATGTTATTAAGGGAGAGTAACTTGGCACATGTTCTCAAAAGCGATATGTGATCGCTTTGACAAGGAATCTAATTTTTTGGGTCATCTCACTAAGCTCCAATAAACAGGAATAGTGAAGGACTACATTGTAGCATTTGAGTAATTGGCCATCAGAACTAGCGATCTAGGAGATGACTTCTACTTGGAGTATTTCATCAGTGGCCTAAAAGAAGCCATCCAAGCTCATGTCCAGATGCACCACCCAGCTACTTGGTTGAACGCCTACAAAAAGTCCTTAGAGGTGGAAACCACCTTAAACGCCCTGTCCAATCATCCAATTTTTTTCACCAAGTCACGTCCCACCTAGGCTCAGGGCCCCACCCAAACACTTAAGGTTCAAAAGGTGTCACCAACATAAATGGCCAAAAGAAGAAAACAAGGACTATGCTACTACTGTGATGACAGTACTCCCATAGACATAAATGCAAGGAACCAAAATTCTTTCAAATTGATGCTACTAATAACATCTCATATGAGAAAGCTCCATCCCTTGAGGTGCCTGAGGATGAAATTGGGGAAACCCAAACTGATAATGATCTCATAGCTACGCTAGATGAGCCAATTATCTCACTACATGATTTGGTTGGCATTTCTTCACCTCAAACTCTCAAAATACGAGGCCTTATTAAAAATCAACCATCAGTGGTATTGATTGAGAGTGGTAGCACTCATAACTTTATCCATAAGTGTGTCGCAGAAGTTGTTCATTTCTTTGTGCGGACAATATCTAATTTCCAAGTCCTTATCGCTGATGGGGGAATCATAAAATGTGAAGGCCACTATGAAAATATTAAGCTTTAGATGGGAGACTACCACCTAAAGACCCACATGTTTTCTATTGAAATGGGTGGTTGCGACATTGTCTTGGGTTTTGAATGGCTTCACACAATAGGCCCTATCACAATGGATTTCCAGGAGTTATATATGAGCTTTAATCATAATGACTGCATTAATACATTATGAGGACTCTAGGCAGGTGCTCCTACTATCATCATCTTGTGTCGAATGGAGAAGCTTTTGAAAAGGGGCCATCATGGATTTGCCGCCCAATTTGAGGCCATCCAGGTCATTGAATCCACTACTCAACATATTCATCCTGAGATGCAACAAGTCTTAGATCAGCACCAGCAGGTATTTGACAAACCAAGAGAGCTTCCACCCTCTAGGGGCGACCATGATCATAACATTCCTTTGCTCCTGGGGGTCCAACCACCTAATGTGCGCCCATATCAATATCCTTTTTCCAAAAATAATGAAATTGAAAAAATCATCAAGGAACTCCTTGAAGTCGGTGTTATTCGTCCTAGCATCGGTCCTTATTAATCTCCATTGGTCATCATTCTAAAGAAATATGGATAATGGCACATGTGTCCAAACTTTCGAACCCTCAACAAGCTCACTATCAAGGACAAATTTCCTATTCCGATTGTTGATGATCTTCTTGATGAACTGCATGGTGCTCAATTCTTTACCAAGGTAGATCTCCACTCGGGTTATCACCAAATACACATGAAGGAGGTAGACATTCTCAAGAGAACCTTCTGAGCTCATGAATGCCATTATGAATTCCTAGTCATGCCATTTGGTCTTTGTAATGGTCCATCTACTTTTAAAAGCTTCATGAACCACCTGTTGAAACCATATCTCCAAAAATTTCTACTCGTCTTCTTTGATGACATTCTCATCTACAACAAAACCTGGGACAAACATCTTCAGCATGTAGACCTGATATTGCAACTGCTCCAGGATAAATTATTTGTCAAATTATCCAAGTGCTCTTTTGGAGTGGAAGAAGTTGAGTATTTTGGACACATTGTGGGTCGTGAAGGAGTGAGGATTGATCTAAAAAATATACAAGCAATGAAAGATTGGCCTGAATAAAAAACCATGAAGAGTTTGAGGGGATTCTTGGGTCTCATTGGCTATTATTGTAAATTTTTCTGCAATTATGGTCACATTGCTTGACCCCTCACTAATATTCTCAAGAAAAATTTATTTCTTTGAACTGATGCAGCTCAGCAGGCCTTCTTGTCTCTCAAGTTGACCATGTGCTCCACTCCCGTATTAGCCCTACTAGACTTCACCAAATCTTTTGTGATTTAAAGTGATGCTTTCGATAACGGTATTAGCGCTATATTAATATAGGAAGGTAGACCATTGGTTTTCACTAGCCAACAACTCAATGGAAAACACCTGGGTCAATCTACTTGTGAGAAAGAAATGATGGCCATCTTACATGTAGTAGACATCTGGTGGTCATACTCGTTTGGGTGACATTTCTAAATCTGCACGGACCATCAAAGCCTAAAATATTTTCTGGAGCAACGTTTATCATCGCCACAACAAAAAAATTGGCTTGCCAAAATTCTGGGATGTGATTATGAGATAATTTACAAGAAAGGGCGTGATAATGTAGTAGTTGATGCTTTATCATGCCAATTTGAGGATGAGAGCACCATGCTATCAATATCTCTGCCCATACTAGATTGGATTAAAGAGGCCAACAAGGAATGGTTCTCCCACCCCTCTCTCTACCAACTTATTAATAACTTGAGAGAAGATCATAATTCCTCAGTCGATTACTCTTGGAAGGATGATATTATTTGCCACAAGGATCGAGTAGACATATCACCAATATCCACCCTCAAAACCCACATTTTGGACGAGTTTCACTCATCTCCAATTGTAGGGAATTCAAACCTTCAAAAGACTTATGCTCGTGCACGTCGTTCTTTCTTTTGGACTTGCATGAAAAACAAAATTCTTACTTTTGTAGCTGAATGTGATGTTTGTCAATGCAACAAAGGGGAAACAATCAATTTACTGGGAACCTTACAACCATCACCACTCCCTGCATCTGTCTGGATGGATGTTTCCATGAATTTCATCACCAGTCTCCCAAAGTCAAGAAACAAATCCATCATCATGGTGGTTGTGGGTAGACTTTCTAAATATGCTCATTTTTTTGCTCTACCACACCCATTTACCCCCACTTTGGTGGCTCAAGTTTTCTTGGACCAGATCTTCAAATTGCATGCCATACTGACTTCCATTGTGTCTGATCGTGACCCCACTTTCACCAAAAAACTTTGGCAAGAAATTTTCAAGCTACAAGGCACGCAACTCCAACTAATTACTGCCTATCATCCCCAAACCGATGGTCAAACAAAAGTAGTCAACTAATGTTTGGAGACATATCTAAGGTGCTTCAATTTAGAAAAGCAACATTAATGGGTATAGTGGCTACATTTAGTTGAATGATGGTATAATAATAACTATCATGAAGCCATCATGATGATGCCATTTCCTATATCCCTGGATGTTCTAAAGTACAAGAAGTTGATCAACTCCTACGGAACCGTGCTGCCATGATAGCTCATCTCAAAGATAATCTACATCAAGCTCAGAATTTAATGAAGCAATAGGTAGACAACCATCGTTCTAAGAGAGCATTTCAAGAAGGGGATCAGGTATTCCTATGAATTCAACCATAGAAGCAAACATCTCACAAAGAAAAGGGCTTCCAGAAACTAGCACCAAAATTCTATGAATCTTATCATATACTTTAGCACATAGGAGTAGTCACCTAAAAACTGGCCTTGCCACCTACTACAAAAATCCATCCGGTCTTCCATGTATCATGCCATAAGAAAGTGGTGGGGAACAATTGCAGAGTTCAAACAAGTCTACGCAAATTGGATGATGAAGGCTCGCTTTGGCTCCACCAGAATAGACCCTCGACACTCGTGAAATACATCTCTGCGACCGCACGATCAAGGAAGTTCTCATCAAGTGGAAAGACACCTCTCGAGAAGATGCCACCTGGGAACCAAGCACTATTCTTTAGCAGTTTCTGTAGCTTCAACCTTGAGGACAAGGCTACTTTTGATGGAGGAGGGCATGTTAGGATCCAACCCTAACCACTTTATCTATGTAATAAGCCCAATGGGCCAAGTTAGAGTCATAGTTAGTTAGAGATTCAATGAAGCCCGTATTAATAATTGTAAGCAGTTGACCCGCATTAGAGAAAAGGGACTACAGTTAGTTGTAAACGGGCCATAGTTAATAAATTAAGTGGTTAACCCCTGTTATGCAAGGGACCACTAGTAGTTAGGATGTTGGATGTCATTTATCTATAAATAGTCTTAGTTAGTAAGGGAAATATCATCGAGTCTTATTGTAATCGAGCTCTGCTCTGTTGGAGGTTTCCCCTTCAAAGAGGCAAGTGAACATTGAATTTATTTTTGAATAATAAAATAATTTGCAGTTTTTCTCATTTCATTCTATGTTCTGGGCTATATTCTTCGTATTTCTAGTATTTTGGATTTCTCGTAGGTCAAAAGCATAATAGGTGCTATGACAATATTTGGATATGTTCATCTCGGATTTGGATCAATTTCAAGAGAAAATCTCTAGTTTTTCAACTTTATAATTGGAAATAATTATTAAAATTATAAGAAATTATAACAATTGAAATTTATTTTTCTAAAAATTGTTTCCATAAATTGTAATTAATCAATACATTAATTGAAATAAATAATTCAACCAAATAATCATTATGCCACTGTTTATTATGTCATTTTTTACACCCCCTTTATCATATACATACACAAAAAGGAATGAAATTGGTCTCTCCTAGAGCCATGAGCGATGTGTTGGGCACTCAGATCTACAGATGGGCATGTAAAACATTTAGGGTTTCAACTGTTGCAACAACCAACAAGTGTTGCCACTAGGTAGTGCACAAGGTCATACTCCTCAACAATGTAAATCCAACTAGGATAAGATAATGTGGAACCATAAAAAGTCAAATGTTTTCATAGTCCCATTTGTTCCCTTTGTATTGAACTTGCCAACCTTGGTTTCACATGCCTCCATCGATGCCTAGGAACTCAATTTAGTTGTCCAAATCCCACACTCGTAGTAAATTCTTTCCTAATGGACTTCTTCACTAGGCAAGATTTAATGGGATTGAGGGTTTGTGGACCAAAGTTTGGGCGAGAGGGAGCCCGTGAGGTTTTTGGACATGAGATGTAGAAAAATGATGGCAGTGGTGAAACTTTTGTTAGGATGGCTATGGATAATGTTGGAGAGGTAAGAAGTGAATGAGTCAATGATTTCTAAGATCAAGTCATATTGAGTCATTATGAGGAGAGCATTGAGTTGTGGGTAGATTCGAAGCATGCAACTAGGGCATGCGAATGAAATAGGCATCAATGGAATTAGCAGAGACGACGAATGTCAAGTAGAATTACTAGACTAACAGGGTCAAAATATCATATACATTTCCTAGGGTGGTTAGGGTTTTAAGTTTAAGATAAGATAATTTTATTTATGTCCAATAAATGATTACAAAATTAGGTGAATATGATTAAAGAGTAACATTGTTGGAATTCAAATTCGGAGCATTGTAGCTTCAACCAAATCAAACCTAGCAACAATATGTGAAGATATGATTTATTGAGAAATAAATAGAGTACCATAATGAAAACACAAATAGGTATAGCATGTTCTATTATCTAAAATTAATTATTTTAAAGTTATAGACACTTTTAAAATAAAAATATAATTGAAGTTTTAAATATATAAAATTTCAATCAAGCTTTCTTAATTCAAATAATTTTATGTTCACACATATTATTTCAACCAAATAACTAAATGCACATAATTCATGTATGCAAATAAACAGTGACATGCCACCACATGGCTCTTGTTTAAAAAAAGATTATAAAATTAACCCTCTATTACATACCAAGAACAAGCACCTTATCTCAAACCAATGTTAATGTCAATTTACTCTTTTATATAGCTAACTTCTAAGGACCTTACCTCGAACCAATCTTAAAATCGATCTACTGGCAGAGTTCTAATTTTCATGAATAGAATCTCACAGTCACGACAATTGTGACTTTTGAATGCAACAAGAATGTCAAAAGTGGATAGTAAGGGTCGACTGTTGGCTTTTTGGAATTTCTTCCCTCTCGACTCCACTGGGCTTTGGGTGACAAAAATTCTGAGAGAATTGTCCAATTGCACAAAGAGAAATCACGAGAATTTTTTGTGCCATCCCCAACCCCACAATGATAAGACAATCTTGAAAAGTTTAAAGGCTATCACCTCTATGGAAAATACATGCTGTGCAGAAAATGAAGCACTGTGATCTTCATGGTTCTTGGCAGCTTGCCTAGTCCCATAATAGGGCCCATGTTAAAAATACGTACCCTGAGCGGCCAATATGAACGTTTTGGTGGTTACTCTTTGACCCTATAAGCTTCATTTGGTTCTTCACTAACTGCACATTGAGAAAAAATCCCTTTTGCAATTATAACATTAGATTCATCAATCATGGTGACTTCTAATATTGCCTCTCTACTAGTCATTGTACTAGTCCTATGCAATTTACCTTTTCAGCCTTCGTGTTCGCAAGATTTCTACGTGGTAGAATTGTCCTTGAAGCTTACTCCCATCAGTTATCCTTGCAAGGTGGCTTCGTCCTTAACTGCAGATAATTTTTTTTCAATGGATTAGAAGTGGCTAGGAACGTGAGAAACACCATTGGTGCCGCTGTAACTCCCACTTTCTCTGCACATTTTCTGATAGTGAACGACCTTAGCATGTCGTTAGAGAGACTCGACCTCATGCCCAAAGGTGTCATTCCACTACACATCCATCTAGCAGGAAGTGAGGTCCTTCTGGTGGTTAAAGGAGTAATATGTGCTAGATTCATATCGTCAAGGAATATTGTGTACAACGAAACACTCTACAAAGGATACATCATGGTGTTCCTGAGAGGATTTCTTCATTACTAGATCAATGTTGGGAAACATAAAGCCATTGCATTTGCTTCCTTCCAAAGCCCTCTTCTTGGATTGCAAATTGTTCCCCTTGCTTTCTTTGTCGATAATCTTCCTTCTTCTGTCATCGAGAATACTACGTTCCTTTCAGACGTAGAGGTGAAGCGCCTCAAGGCTTTCTTAGGAGGAAGTGGCTAGGAAATATATATTAGTTTCAAGTTTTGTTCCTTCTAGCTTCAACTGGTTTGATGTTGTACTGCCTCGTTCTGATGAAATTTCATCCGTTAATGTTATGTTGGTTTAGTATGGTTGTTGCATATATGTTGCTTTGCACATTATCATAATTTCTAGTCAATTGTGTTTCTAAATCAAATCAAAAACTTTTGTTGCAATTGAAATCTCTACTAAAATCTATAATGAAATTTGGATGTGCTTTTCATATATATATATATAATAATGCAGTAAATTCTCTCTAAAGTTCCATAATTGATTGGTAAAGTTTTCCTGGGAACTAATTCTAGATAACAAGAGAAATGTATATGTTAAAATGAAATATATATGCCAGGTTGAAATGATATTATGTTGTTATGGTTAAAATTTATAAATTTTGGAGTTTACTCATTGTAGAGTAGATGGTGATAGGGTGTTTTGTTAAGAGGCTTTGTGTTGTAAATTTCACCGCTTCCAAATTTCATGGGAAAAAATCCAACAATGCTAAGGGTTGATGTGGCCCAGACATAGTGCAATCTCCAGATATTTTTGAAGGCTAAAATTCCTCTAGGTGGAAGCTACTTGAGCCACTTTTTAAACATGCCAATTATATCAAGACTCGTATAACCTTGCATGCACAACCTTGAGGAGCAAGGCAGGGATTAGAGATGTTGTGGTTGAAAGGGAGCATGATTTAGCTCTCAAGAGGAAGCCTAACCATTTAACAATTGGGTTGACCACGAGGATGATGACGAAGAGGATCAGTTTGAGACCTCCAGCGGGAGGAGAGTCGAGCCAAGTGGGAAAAAGGAGCACATGAAACCATACCTCCAGGTGTGAGGTGGGGCGATGTGAAGAAATAGACCCAAGAGTTGCAGTAATTTAGGTAGGGTCCATTAAGGTGTTTTTGTCTCATGGATCATTACCCTTGCTACATGGTACCACAATATTCAGTAGTAAGAGGATCAGTGTTAGTAAAATACTAAGGAGTGCAGGGGAGTGTTGATCATAGAGAAGGAGGCTCACTAGTAGAGTAAAAAACAACACAGTTTTCTGAGTAGACAGTTGTAGACACAGTTGATTCAATTTTTTTTTTTTGGATTCATTTCAGTTGTAGATGTTGCAGTAGAAACAAAAACAATGATAAGTGTTGTATCCAATACATTCCAAAGGTGTTGGATTAGGAGAAAAATTGTAATTCCATGTCACAAGAGAATTTGTACGAGTTCAATAAGTTAATTTGACTTAGTTGACTTAGTTAATTTGAGTTGAGGGTATAACTTGAGTCATGTAGAGTGTCTCCTACTTTGTAGAAGCCCCGATTGAGTTTATTTTGATTTGTAATTAATTAATTTGGTTTTCCATGTAGTTTCAAGAAAATGGCAATACGAAAATCATGATTTATTTTTTCCTTGAATTAAATTAGGAGAGAATTGTAACTCCACATCAGAATACAACAAGAATGAGTAAACTAAGTTAATTTCACTTTTTTGGCTCAATTAATTCGAGTTAAGGGCCTAACTTGAGTCATGTAGAGTGGTTCCTAAATATTAGGAGCCTAGAGTGAGTTTAATTTGAGTTGTAATAATCTAATTCAGTTAAACTGAGTTAAAGTTAGTTAAACTAGTTTCAAATGTTGGAGGAACTGGTAGGAGGTCTAGCAGTGGGGTGCATCTTCAATGTTCAACCAGTTAACGGATAAATCAACCATAATTAACCCATGCATGCATGGAATTTGTGTTACCTAGTTGAGATTGGAGTTCAAGGGAAATGTACTATCAGTTGTATAATTTTTCAAGTTGTACAGGTGGTGCATGCATTCAGAGAAGGACCTATACAGATTGGAAAATTCTGGATGAGGAATTTCCTATTTAATCTTCAGTGTTCAACCAACGAACTGATAAATCAGCCATAATTAACTCATGCATGCATGAAATTCGAGTTACCCAGTTGATATTGGAGTTAAATGGCAATGCACTATCAGTTGTATAATTTTATGAGTTGTATAGGTGGTGCATATAGTTAGAGAAGGTCCTATAGGGATTGCACAATTCAGGATGGGGATTTCCTTAATTAATAGGGGGCCAATTCCTTAAGAAATAACACAAGTATATAGGAGCTTGGAAGGCATCGGAATTGGCTTAGTATTGGCCAGAGTCAACTTATGAGGAAAAGAGATAGATTATACTTGTACAAAGATTGTTCAGGTTGAAAAAGCATTGTATTTCTTCTCTATTTTATGACTAATGCAATATAGATAGGAAGGGGTTTTGAGCAGCAAAATTTCCCCTTAGATAAATCTATGAGCATATGTGATTGAATCTTGTCTCATGTTTATGTTGTGATTTCTCGATAGATTAATTATTTCCACTGATGAGTAAAGTAGATTCAAGTCTTTTGTTTTAGCATATTACATAAGCAGTTTGAATCTACAAGGAAATTATACTAGTATTAGAGTAGGAATCACAATACAAGAGAAGAGAATTAAAAAAAATTGTAGGAGGTTCAAATTACAAGATTAATGTTGCAAGTTTCCTCCAGGACTCAGAATATGACTTCCACTGGACTCAAGCTCGAATATACTCTGGAAGGAACCACAAATTTTGTGGCATGGAAGATTCGTATGGAGGTGGTATTAGATGATAAGGGCTAATAGATTACATCAAGACAAATGTAGTTAAACCCCCATTAGTTGATGCCCAGGATCTCACTTAGTGGAAGAAGGATGTAGCTAAACTAAGGAGGATCATATTGGAGGGAGTTAGAGATCATATTGTTTCAAATCTCCACGGGAAAGAAACTCCATTCGCGATGTGGAAAGCATTGACCGACTTATTCGAGAAAAACAATGACCATAGGAAGTTGGCACTGAAGGACAAGCTTTATAGCATTAAGATGCAAAAATAATGACACAATTCCGCAGTACCTGAGCATGTTTACAAAATGTTGTGATGAACTTAGCGGGGTCCGTGTGACTGTCCCTGAAGAAGAATTGATAGCTCTAGCTCTATTGGGTTTTACCAAGAGTTTGCATAGTTATCAGGATTCCGTGAATGGTAGAGACAAACTACTGAGCTTGGAGTGATTATGGTCTGATATAGTGTAGGAAGAAATAAGGGAGGACAACTGAGATGGGACCTCATCCAAAGAAGATGAAGAGGACCTTACATTATTCAGCAAAGGAAATAAATCCAAGGGAAATAAGTCCCAAGGCGAGGAGGGAAAGAAGAAGGACTTTTCCAACATCAAGTGCTTTCACTATCATGAATTCAGGCACTATTCCATGAAATGTCCAGAGAAGAAGGTAAGAAAGAAGGAACATGCAGCAGCAATAGCAGGTGAAGCTTTAGCTTCACAATTCGAGCTTTATTTTACTCTCATTGCATGCATGATGTTATCACATGTACATTTGAGTATCAAGAAATTTGAAAAATAAAAATAAAAAATAAAATAAAATAAATAAAAAAATAAAATAACTCTATAGTAGATTGCACTCCTTAAATATGGTAAAACCCTCATTTTTTCCTATACTATGTTTAAATAATAGTTTGAAAATTATGCATAGTTGAACAGGCTATTAGAAGTGACAAGGAGACACAGAAAATAATAAAAAATAAAAAACGCAGGAATTTCACAGTTTCGTAGCAACTCCCCATAGTTAAGCTGGATATTTGCTATGAAATTATTGTAGCTTTTCATGGAGGAGAATGCAAGTAAAAAATCTTAGCTAAGGGAATTCTAATGGCACGTGTTTAGCTAAAAATATTAGTGAAGACCTCATAACTTTTAGAAAGATCATAATGGTAGAAAAAGGGTGTTTTTTGTAACTTGCTACCAGTATTTGCTACTAAAATTTTGGAAATAATTGTTTTAGTAGTAACCTTCAAGTTGGGGATCAGGGAGAGGAGCGGAGAAGCTAGGGTTGGAGTTGAAGATAGGGTTTTGGATTCAGGGTACCATGGTGGGGAGTGTAGGGGGGAGTGCTGCTCCCTCCTGCAGCCAGGCAGTCACAGGAGGAAGTCAGAACGTGGGAAAGAAACATTTCAAAAAACCAATGGACCAGATCTCAGAAACCAGAATTCAGGGGACATATGGAAGAAGCGGAGATCAGGATAAAGAAGGGGATCAATAGGAAATGAGAAAAGAAAAGAAGATTGGAGGGAGTAGTGAACAACCGGCTTCCAGAAAGACAACGAGAGTTTGCAAGCCCAAGTCAGGCATTATTCCTTGGGTCGTATTAAGCAACCCAACGATACAAGCTCATAGAGATCATATGACGGAGCATGCAATTATATGCAAGTTCATGGGGCTATGGCCGACAGAAAGGGATTTACATGTCTGGATAAGGAGCCATTGGAAGCCAAAGGGGGAAATACATTTACATCTGGGTTCTAAGGGTTTTTTCACAGTAGTGTTCGCAAGCCTAGAAAACAAAGACAGAGTGTTTGAAGGGGGGTCCTATTTCTATGCTGCAGGAGGACTCTACATGCGGCCATGGATGATGAACTTTGTCCCGGAACATGAAACATTCACTTCAGTACTAGTTTGGATCAGACTATATTCCCTTCCTCTAGATTATTGGTTGCCAGAATCTTTGAAAACCATAGGCAACAAGCTGGGACATTTTCTAAAAATCTCAGAGGCAACTCTGAAACGGAGATATACCTCCTTTGCCCGAATATGTGTGGAAATGGATATATTTGGAGCCCTGCCGAAAGCGATAATTTTAGAAGTATATGATGAAGAATGGGTGTAGATAATGGACTATGACCACATACCATTCAAATGCCACAAATGCCATGAACATGGGCATCTATATAGAGACTACCCTACAATAAACAGGGAAGATAATAAAAAAACCATTGTCGAAAGAGACCATGAGGGTTTCACCAAAGTTGGGAGTAAAGAAAAAGGAGGAAAGCATCCACACGAGAAGGAAAATGAGGACAAACACACAAGACAAAGTAGCTTCAAGATCCTGGAGGAAGAAGAGGGGAACAAGGAGACAGTCCAAGACATGGAGAATGTAACAAAAGAACAGGATAGGGTAGCTGACATGGAGGATATCACAGTAGACAACCAGCAAAAGGATGATCTACCAAGCCTGATGGAGATCAGTAGAGACCAGGAGATGGCTCTAAGTGAAGCAGGAACAGAGGACCATGACTTACATGAGATTCTGGATAGGGAAAATCTAGATCTAGAGAAATTTCTGGAACAAGGTAAGAAAATAGGGATGGACTCCCTGCCAAAAGAGGACTATGATAGAGTACAACAACTCTTTCTCTGGAGGTCACAAGCGAAGGGAGCGGGAGTCAAAAGAAATCATGAAAGCTAGGAGCCAAGTGGGGTCAAGATGATGGAGAATCCTTAGGCACAATCTCCAAAGAACTTAGGCGGGAAAAGAGGAAGAACGAGGCAGAATGAATTGTTGAACGAATGTGGAAAACTGTTGATCAAATCAGGTAAGATGAAAGATCTTACCATTTATTCCTTTACTAATATTTCTTAATGAAGTTCACAACCTGGAACATTAGAGGAATAGGTAATAGAAGGAAACAAAGAAATCTTAGTAACAGAATGAAAGAAGAAAAACCAAACATGGTTTTTATTCAGGAGACAAAATGTTCGATGGAAAAGATAAGAAATATTAATAATAAATGGTTATTCAATTATGAGTATTTAGAGGTCAAGGTAGATCATTCGGCGGGGGGGATTCTCACTTTGTGGAACCCATAAAAATTGGGAATTCTGGATGCTGAAGCATCGAGGAACTACCTTTCCCTGATATGTCAACTTGTAGGGGACAAGGAGATATACATGATTACGAATGTTTATGGACCTCAAAAGCTAGAAGATAAGCTTAAGCTTCTCACTTCCCTGGAGGAACTTAGAGAGAGACATCCCACTCTGCCCTAGATCATTGCAGGAGATTTCAATATGATAAGATCTCTTTCGGAAAAAAAGGAGGCACTAGACAACTAGGCAGAGACTCCATGGCCTTCCAGAACTTCATTAGGAACATGAGGCTGGTGGATACTGAAACATTAAATGGAACCTTCACTTGGAACAACAAAAGGGGAGGGGCCCATCAAGTTTCTTCCAAACTTGATAGATTCATGATTTCAGAGGACCTCTTTCTCTCAGGACCTGCCATGACAGCCTCCATTCTGCCCTTTGGAGGATCAGATCATTGGCCTGTACAGCTGGAAGCCACCTTTATGGGCACTCCGAGAAACAGACCTTTCAGGTTTGAAAATTCCTGGCTCTCACATCCTAATTTCACTAATAACATTGAGACATGGTGGAGAGAGGAGTTGAATATTTAGGGTTCAAAAATGTATATGCTCCAGCAGAAACTTAAACATATAAAATCCTGTCTTAAAGTTTGGAACAAAAATGAATTTGGAGATATCTTCAAAGCCAAAAGAGAAACTAAACTGAAGCTCCAGGAGATCAATCAGATCATCATCACAGATGGCTTCACCGAAAAGAGGCAAAAATTAACTAACTCTCTATACGAAGAATGGGAGAACCGATGCTTACAAGAAGAAATTTTCTGGAGGCAGAAATCAAGAATACTATGGATTAAAGAGGGAGAAAGAAACACAAAATTCTTCCACAAAACCACCATAGATCACAGGGCACACAACAAAATTACAAAGATCAAAGATTCTCAAGGCATTTAGCTAGTTTCTCACAGTGATATGGAATCGGTCCTTGTTCAACACTTCTGCAACATTGAAAAGGAGCCTCTGGAGGACAGATCTAGGTTCATTGAACATTTCACTCAATATATCCCTCAGCTGGTTACCAGAGAGGACAACCACAATCTCAACAGGCCAGTTTCAGAAGAGGAGGTTAGTGAAGTAATTAATGAAATGCACAGTGGAAAAGCACCAAGCCCGGATGGATTCAATGTAGATTTCTTCAAGGCCTATTGGGAAACTGTCAAACCTGATATCCTCGAGGTCATGGAAGACTCAAGAAGATTCGAAAAGGTACTAAAGGCTCTGAAGGCATCCTTCATAAGTCTAATCCCAAAGCAGGAAAATTCCAAGACTCCGGATGGTTTTCGACCCATAGCCTTATGTAATGTGGTGTATAAAATTATCTCCAAAGTAATAGCCAATCGACTCAAACCACTTCTACCCTCTCTCATTTCGGAGGAACAAACAGGCTATGTGGAGGGAAGACAAATCCTCAACAATATCATCCAAGCTCATGAGGTGGTACACTCTCTCAAAATCAACAAACAAGTTGGCATGATCATTCAGTTGGACCTCACAAAAGCCTATGAAAAAATGAGTTGGACTTACATAAGAGAAATTATAAAAGCCTACGGTTTTGATTAGAACTGGATAAGATGGGTCATGGCATTAGTTACCTCAACCAGTTTTTCCATACTGCTTAATGGAGCTCCTTCAAGGACCTTCACTCCCTCCAGAGGGCTCAGACAAGGAGATCCACTTTCACCATTCCTCTTCGTCCTCATGATGGAAGGGCTAGGTAGAGCAATTAAGATGTCAAATGCTGAAGGAAGAATTCATGGTATCAAACTTACTGTAGATGGAGAGGCAAACACTCATCAACAATTTGTAGATGATAATATGTTGCAGGCATACCTACTGTCAGGGAGGCCAGAGCAATCAAAAATATCTTAAATGACTTTGCTATGGTAGCAGGCACTGAAGTAAGCCTTGACAAGTCCAAATTTCTTTTCTTTAACACTAATATTGCTATTTAGAGAAATATTACCAGAATTCTTAGATTTCAAGGATAACAACTACCTTCCAAATATCTTGGCCTTCCTCTTACTGACAAACTTCTAAGAAAGAAAGTGTGGGAACCCATTTTAAATAAAATTCAGGACAAGATCAAAAAATGGACATGCAGATCACTAAATCTGGCAGGACGCCTTGTGCTCACACAGGCGGTCCTGCAGGCCATTCCCATTTTTATGTTTTCAGCTCTTCCTGCTCCTCAAGGTATCAAGCAGCTAATAAGAAGCATTCAAAGGGACTTTCTGTGGGGCAGAGGGGAAGAGAAAAATAAGTGGGCTTTAGTAGCCTGGGACAAGCTTTGTAAGCCCAAGAGCCATGGTGGTTTGGGGCTTCATGATCCTGAGACCCTCAACAAAGTCTCGGGAGCCAAGCTTTGGTGGAGATGGATTAAGGAACCGAATGCCCCCTGGGCTAAGCTTTGGAAACAAAAATATTCCAAGCATTGGCAGGAAAAGGATCATATTAGAATGTCAGGGAAAATCAGGGGCTCCCATATTTGGAACCTTGCCCGGGATAATAAAAACATTGTTCAACACCATTGCTTTTGGGAAATTCAGGCAGGGGATCTTGCTCGATTTTGGGAGGATAACTGGCAACAGGAACCCAACCTTTATAGGGATGAATTTTCAGATCTCAAAAATGACATAGACAGAAAAGGTATGGTTCTGGTAAAATACTTCTAGGATCAGGAAAGGAACAATGGAAAATGGAGGGAGTGGAAGGATCTAGGATACAGTGATGAAAACCAACTGAAAACCAAGGCAAAATCCCTCACCTAGGAGCTCAAGCATAGAAGGATTCTTGTCTCTTCCTCAACAGATCAATTAATATGGGGAAAGAACATTGAAGGCAACTTTAACCTCAAAGAGGCCAAACAGGAAGTCATAGGATTTAACTTTGTGAATCCTGATCAGATCTAGAAGAAACTCTAGCAAAGTCTGCATTAGATGAAAATAAAGCTTTTCATTTGGCTAGTGCATCAAAGGAAGATCTTAACTTGGGAGAATCTCCTCAAGAAAGGCTTCATTGGTCCTTCCAGGTGTTACCTTTGTGGTGCGCATGAGGATATGATTGAACACCTTCTCAACCTCTGTCCTTTCACTTCAAAGGTGTGGGACTGGGTGGCTACTATCTTTAGACAAACTGATAGGGACAGTCTCGGCATATCCAACACTCTAAAGAACCGGAGGAAGAACTTCTCAGGGAATGAGATAGTTAATAAAGCCTGGATTTTGGTTCCAGATTTTTTCATCTGGCATGTGTGGAAAGAATGCAACAGTCGAATCTTCAAAAACAAAACTCACAGGCCCCAACACATAATTGAGAAAATTCTAAGGCAGCCCAAAGACATATTTAGAAGCTTGCTGAGGAACCTTCCTAAAGATCCTCCCCTGCCCCATGAGGAGAGAATTTTACTTCACTTGGGGCTCTAGTCTATTAATCCTTTGGGAATAATGAAGACAGTGAACCTTCTAAACACGTGTGCTACCATCTGGAAGCCTCCTCCTTATGGTTTCTTAAAAATCAATATTGATGGAGTAGCTAAGGGCAACCGAGGATTAGCAGGCTTTGGGGGTGCCATAAGAGACGATCAGGGACAAATACAGATGATCTTCCATGGCCACTTGGGGAAGGCTACAAACAACATGGCTAAGCTCATGGCATTAGAGAAATGCTTGGAAATCCTGGTGAATTCAGGTTCACACAATGCTATAATTGAAGCAGATTCAGAATTAATTATTAGAGCGGCTAAGAAGATTAGTAATGGCACCTCTCCAGATAAAGTGTCAAAGCACTGGAATCTCCTGCAGGTTTTTTACCACATCTATTCTCACTTGCGAACCCTCAAAACTGTCAGATTTTCTCATGTGAAAAGGAAGGCTAATATGTTATCGAATCGGTTGGGAATGAAGGTGTCACAAATAGGGACAGGCATTCTAGGTATGCTTGGGATTCGCTTCCCCCAGGTAAATTGTGGGAGGACTATCTATGTAATGCTACCTAGGATATGGAACTATGGACTAATAGGGAGGATCAGAGGAACCCTGAAGACTAGCGAGAGGTTGGAGGACTCAATACACTCCAACCTGTCATGGTTTGGTGATTTTCCAAGGTCCGGATTCCCTTTGATTGAACGAAGAATGGTTTGGCTCGAACTATTCCACAGGGCGGGGTAGCCCTTTTCATTTGGCTTAGGTGGTGGTTGATAGAGAATCTAGGTGAACAAGATTGGCTCAAGTACTACTCGCTGGAAGGAATTAAGGGATAGCACGTGGCGAAAGGTCGAGTGGGTTTTTACACAAGTCAATCGGTCCAATACCACAAGCAGTATATCGGGCGGGGTCTGAATGGTTTCCGATTTTTCTATGTTTGGCTCCGATTCCACTCTTTGAGCGACACATTGCGGAATGAGGAGAGAGAAAACCGCCCTCATCGGGTGGTTAACTCTCACGTTTCTCGGCCTTTCGATATCCATGATGACCGTTGGATCTTAATCAGTGGATCAATGGTGGCGATTTTGTATGCGCGTTGGTCGGACCCGAAAAATATTTAGAGTGTTATGCTTTAACTTCCTTCGGGTCCGTTTGTCTGTTTGTCAATTTGTCAGTTTTCAGTGTGACTTGTGGTGGGACCTCTTGTGGTTCCATGGCGGGTTTTGGACTTTCCCTCCAAGGTTTACTATGCTCCTTGTGCTTTTTTTGGCGGTTCTCCAAGGTTTTCCGGTTTAGGTTCTCTTAGTTTTGGGAGATTGGATTGGTTTGGCCTGCCTGATTGACTGTTGAACTCTCACAAAGCGGGTGTGGCTCCTTGTAAATTATTTATATTTGACTAAGTTTAATAAAAGGTCCTACTCTTACTTGATAAAAAAAAAAAAGTAACCTGAAAGCTCACTTTCTGACAAATGGAAAGGAATTTTGGAAATTTTGGAGTCTTTTGTTCAAAACGATCTCATCTACAAAATCCTCGCTAAGGTTTTACACAACTATTAGGGTTTTAAAGATACGCATTTATCTTTAAGGCCTATTTTACATAATTTTTCTTAGCTAGATTTGTTGCAGAAATTTTGAAATTCGACTTGGTGGAGGTCCAACTCAACAAGGCTGACTCCAAATTGATTTGGATAATGAATATTGATTAAGATTATCTCAAATCCCACAATTTACACTTCAGTTTCCTCATTTTTAGTGAGTCAAAAATCAAATCCTAGATAATAGGACATGGACAAATTTTTCAAATATTTTATTATTGAAGTATTTTAATAGGACTCTATCTTCAAAAAAGGATGGATTTCGACTCCCCATACTAGGATTTGATATTTGGGAAGTCAAGAGGTGGAAACATGAGACAACCAATAATTTGAAGACTTCTTTTTCAAATAGGATTTGTCAAGTATACTCAGCATTCCAAACTTTTATGAATGACAACTCAACTCAGCTAGATTATGTGGAAGCATAGTGTTAAGATATGTGTCAAGTATTGCTTAGTAGTTGATTTGTATTAGGAAGTGGCTTTTAAAACTATCATTGTATATATTCATAGGGAAAGATGAGAAAAAAGGAGATTGATGATTTGAGAAAGCCACTTTATGTAATTTTTTATCTAGTTAATATAGACTTGCAACATTGTTTTTCTACCTAATATTCAGTTTTGGCTTTACGTTTTCTTATCATGTTTTTATGCTGTTATTAGTGTTCATAGCATATTGATTACTTGGAATTCATGTCATGCTTGCTCCAACTTCCTTCATGTGTTGTGTTTTACTGTAAAGTTTAATTCAATCCATTTCAAAGCCAAAAATGTCTTATCTTCCTTTAAACAGTGTTGTTTGTAATTGAATTTTCTCTTAACTGACTCCATGCCCAATGGTGGCAACCATCACATTCTCCTTCACCTATAAAACTACATAAAAATAAATCAGAGTTAGCCATCTATAGTTTTGAGTTGATTAAAGTGAATTTGATAAGTGCTTTGAGAAATCCCTCTCAGATTGGAAGGGCTAATTTCCAGTCAAAGTGGTTTGAAATAGTTATGCTGGGTTGAAGGTTAACACAACCCAACCCTTTTTATCTCAATGATAACATTTTGGTGTGTCTACCTCTAGCTGAAAGTCTCTATTTCCCTGATTTTCTTTGAGTCTCTTCATTCTGATTCCTGAGGGTAACAAGAAATCAGAGTTTTTTGAAGGTTGTGATATTACCCTGGCAATTCCAATCTCAAAAGATACAGAAGATCAAAGCTTCATGGTGACTCCACTGCTTAAAGATCTATAGCTTGAAGAAGTTCCAAGATGAGTTCTACTGTAAGAAGAAATGCCAGATATGCTCCTATGGATCAGTCTCACATCTATGATTTTCCAAATGATATGCCTTGTGTTGATTGGTCAACCCATTTTCCCATGTTCAAAGATGAAACGAAAGATGATGTTGGTCTGCATTTGGTTAAATTCCATATACATGTATGTAGATTAAGGGTTGATTTCCCTGAGGACTGTCTCATGAAGATGTTTATGGCTACCCTAGAAGACAAAGCTAGAGTATGGTATGAAGGGTTGTCATCATGAATCGTTGTGTTCTCTTAAATATTTCCATAGAATATTTTTTAGACATCATGGGAAGTCTCATCCTTCATCGCCAATGTTTCAAGATTGTTGTAATTTTTGGAAATGTTTCATTCAATATCTCAAAACTATTAATGATGATGTAGAATGTATGGATGATGATGAGATATTAGAGGAATTTTCTGAGTTTTATTTACAAGCTAGTTGTCATGATGATTAAGAAGTTTTCCAACAAGTAGATGCCTCTTCTTTAGTTTATGATGAAATGGATCAGCAATTTGATATTCAAGTCATAGTACATGAAATCCATGAGGATTTGCAGCCTTTTTAATCTATATGCAGTCAAAGGTATGAGCCAAATCATTCAAATTGTTTTTCAGCCCATTCCTTTTATGAGATTTTATGTCAAGAAGAAACTCCTCAAGATCAGGCTATTGAAAATACATGCATGAAAATTCTGAATAGTGAGGTAACATGTGATGAAAGTTGTCTACCTAGACAAGAACTTTTTTCCATTGAAAATCATAATGATGTTGTCTTGGTTAAAGTGCATGAAATTTCACTTTTAGGTAAACCCGAGCTACATGAAGAGCTGAATATAGGTTTTACCTATTCTATTTGGAGATCATCAAAATGACATGGATGATATGCATAAATTTGTTTGTATAGGAGCCATTAGTGTTCAGAATCAAGATGAAATTCCTCAAGAGAAACTACCAAATGTTATATCTAATTTGTTTGATAAGCAAAAGATTAGTTTTGATACACACAATATGGATGTCATGTTTAAAGATGTTCAAAGATGCATGGATGGTTTTGTTGACTTACATGAAAGGGAAGACAAATCTATTGTTGTCTTTTTATTTGATGATGTTGTTGGAATTGAAGACATAGGACAAAAGAAGACATTAGTTATGAATAAATTTAGCCCTTATGGTTTTACATATCAAGAAGAGGTGATTTTTCATGATTATCAATATCGTTTGGTAAGCCTATTCCAGTCATCAGTGAAGGTGGAGTTTTTATTTGATGATGTTCTTGGAATTGAAGACATAGGATAAAAGAAGCCATTACTTATGAATAACTTTAACCCTTATGGTTTTACATACCAAGAAGAGGTGATTTTTCATGATTATCAAGATCGTTTGGTAAGTCTATTCCAGCCATCAGTGAAGTAGGAGTTTCTTTCATTTATAAGCTCAGGTGATGGATTCAGGTTTTATTCTAAGTTGTCAATAGATGGTCCACATAAATACAGTCAAGGAGCCCAGGCATTGAATCAACTCTTTGACTGGTTATACTAGAGGTTTCATATTGATTGAATTAAGCATGTGGATTTTTAGATGTTAGAGTAGGGTTATTGGTACATAAATAATTTTGTTGGGCAAGAATTTCCTTAAGCTTTAGGCTACATTTTGCAGTTGTCAGTTTCAGTTTGTACAAAAGTTTGATATCATATTGCAACAGTAGTAGTTTGGTTTCTAGATGGTTTGCAGTTTGATTTTCTATTTGGTGAGTGGGTTTGAATGTAGTCTTCAAATTGGGATTAGTCCAATTGTCGGGCAATGGAGATGCTTGTTCTTTGTTGCCCCACAAGGGGGACAACATCCCCATTTGGAGCCAATGTTATCACAGGTATATTTGAGTATCAAAAAATCTGAAAATTCTTGTTGTAGTAGATGGCACTCCTTAAATATGGTAAAACCCTCATTTTGCCTATATTATGTATAACTAATAGTTTCAGCATAATGAATAGTTGAGCAAGTTATTAAAAGTGATAAGGAGACACAAGAAATCATAAAAATTCAAAAAATCAGAAATTTCATAGTTTCGTAGCAACTCCCCATAGTTACACTAGATATTTGCAACGAAATTGTTGTGGTTTTTCATGGAGGAGAATGCAAGTAAAAATCTCATCTAAGGGAGTTCCAATGGCATGTGTTTAGCTAAAAAACATCAATGAAGACTTCAGAACTTTCAAAAAGATGAGAATGGTAGCAAAAGGGTGTTTTTTGTAACTTGCTACCAATTTTTGCTACGGAAATTCTGGAAATGATTGTTTTAATAGTCAACTGCAAGCTCACTTTATGAAAAAATGGAAAGGAATTTTGGAAATATGAAGGCGATTTTTGTTTAGCACGAGCTCATATACTAAATCCTCTCTCCATATTTACACAACTATCAAGGTTTGAAATATACACATTTATCTTTGAGGCATATTTTACAGAATGTTTCCTAACCAGATTTATTGCAGAAATTTTGAAATTCAACTTTCTGGAGGTCCAACTCAGCAAGGTTGACTCCAAATTGATTTGGATAATGAATATTGTTTAATATTGTCTCAAATCCCATAATTTTCTTTTCAGTTTCCTCATTTTTATTGGGTCAAAAATCAAATCCCAGATAATAGGATCTGGACAGATTTTTCAAATATTTTATTCCTAAAGTATTGTAGTAAGACTCTGTCATCAACAAAGGATGCATTTCGACTCCCCATATGAGAATTTGATATTTGGGAAGTCAATAGGTGTTAGCATGAGACAACCAATAGTTTGAAGACTTAGTTTTCAAATAAGATTTGTCAAGTATACTCAACATTCCAGACTTTTATGAATGACAACTCAACTCAACTAGATTATGTGGAAGCATAGTGTTAATATATGTGTCAAGTATTGGTGAGTAATTTATTTGTATTAGGAATTGGCCTTTAAACCTCTCATTGTATATATTGATAGGGAAAAATGAGAAAAAAGGAGATCAATGATGTTAGAAAGACACTCTATGTAAATTTTTATCCAGTTAATATACATTTGCAGCATACTCTATTTTTCTACGTGAGATTCAATTTTGCCTTTATGTTTTCTTATCATGTTTTTATGTTGTTATCAGTGTTCATAGCATATTCATTACTTGGAATTCATGTCATACTTGTTCCAACTTCCCTCCTGTGCTGTTTTTTACTGTAAAAGTTTAATTCAGTCAATTTCAAAGCCAAAAATGCCTCATCTTCCTTTAAACAGTGTTGTTTGTGATTGAATTTTCTCTTAACTGACTCCATGAACAATGGTGGAAATCATAACATTCTCCTTCAACTATAAAACTATATAAAAAGAAATCATAGTTAGCCATCTATATTTTTGAGTTGATTAAAGAGAATTTGATAAGTATTTTGAGAGAGCCCTCTCAGATTGGAAAGGCTAACTTCAAGGAAAAGTGGTTTGAAATAGTTATGTTGGGTTGAAGGTTGACACAACCCAACCCTTTTTAGCTTAGTGATAACACATCGAAAGCACAATAATGTGAAACATGTGGTATCTCGACAATAGTGCCTCATTCCATATGATAGGAAATAGAGATCTCTTCATCAACTTGGAAGAGAAATACCTCAAGGGGAACATTGATTTTGGAGACGATGGGAGGTATAATACAACCGTGATTGGTACAATTAATTTTCAAATGGAGTCTGAATCCCCTCTCAGACTCAAGGATGTGATGTTTATTCTAAGTCTAAAGAAGAATCTTATTTCTGTCACGGTATTGGAACACCATGGCTACGATGTAATATTTAGCAAAGGGAAGGTTTTCCTTAGACACATCACCATGGGACAGGTGAAGCAAATCAATGTGTGAGTCAAGAAACAGTATGAACTTGAGGTCGAGGATGCATGCAAATCCTTCAGAATAAAGTTAAAGGTTAGAGACTTAATGATTGAGAGGGAGCATAATTTACCTTTCAAAATGGAGCTTGAAAATCAGCCTCAACAAGTTGTGGAGTAACCACAATTGTAGAAGAAAAGAGGAGACAGAGTGGAAGCATCCACTCAAGCAGAGATCTCCAGTATGGGGAAATTTCAAGCTAAGTGGGAAGAGGGAGCATATCTATCCATACCTCCAGGTGTGAGGTGGGGTGATGTAATGCAATAATCCCAAGAGTTGCATAAATTATGGCAGGGTCCATTGAGGTGTCAAGAGTTGCTACTGAATATTGAGGGGCAGGGGCCCACAATATTCAGTAGAAAGAGGATCAATGTCATCTAGATACTGAGGAGTGCAGAGAAGTGTTGACACTAGAGCAGGAGGCTTAGTAGTAGAGTCAACAGTAGCACAATTTTCCAATAAATAGTTGCAGATTGATTCAGTGATTATTTTTATTTAATTTTTACTCTCAGTTGCAGATGTTGCAGTAGCAGCAACAAAAATTAGAGGTGTTGCATGCACTACATTCCAAAGGTGTTGGATCAGGGTAGATGTGAATCTATTTATTTTTTAGAGAGAGTGTTCAAAATGGAAACTAGAAAATCTTGATTTAATTTTCCCTTGAATTAAATTAGGATAAAATTGTAATTCCACATTACAAGGCAACAAGAATGAGTTAACTAAGTTAATTTCACTTAGTTGACTCAGTTAATTCGAGTTAAGGGCCTAACTTGATTCATGTAGAGTGGTTCCTAAATTTAGGAGCCTAGAGTGAGTTTAATTTGAGTTGTAATAATTTAATTTATGTAAACTGAGTTAAATTTAGTTAAACTAGTTCCAACTGTTGGAGGAACTAGTAGGAGGTCCATCAGTGGAATGCAGCTTCAGTGTTCAACTGGTTGACTAATAAATCAACCATAATTAACACATGCATGCATGAAATTCGAGTTACCGAGTTGAGATTGGAGTTCAAGGGTAGTGTACTATCAATGGAATAATTTTCCGAGTTGTACAGGCGGTGCATGTAGTCAGAGAAGGACCTATAGGGATTGTGCAAATTAGGATGGAGATTTTGCTAATTAATAGGCATTTAATTACTTAAGAAACAATGCAAGGAAATAGGAGCTTGGCAGGCAACATAATTGCCTAAGTATTGGACAGAGTCAGCTTGTGAGGTAGAGAGATAGATTATACTTGTGAAGAGATTATTCAAGGTTAAAAAGCATTGTATTTCTTCTCTATTTTATGACTAATGAAATACGGATAGGAAGGGTTTTTGAGAATCAAACTTTCCCATTATATAAATCTCTGAGCACGTGATTGAATCTTATCTCATGTTTATGTTGTGATTTCTTGATCGATTAATTGTTTTCATTGATGAGTAGAGTATATTCAAGTCTTTTGTTTTAGCATATTATATAAGCAGATTGAATCTACAAGGAATTTCAACACCCAGGTTTTGATTATATGTTGTAGTTGTGAGGCAACTATTACAAAGAAGCTTGTACAAAGGTAAGGGACTTATATTAATAATTCTCCTCATGCGCTAATTATATAGAGAAACTCGAGGCTACGGTGGTTCTCTCTATGGTTTGGGCCACACACACACACACACACACACATATATATATATCAAGGCTCTGGTGGTTTTGTATTACTCATGAGACTCCAATTTAAAATTAAACATTGCTTTAAAAATATATTTATCTCCGTAATTTGGGTTTAAGGAAGCACCTTATGAACAAAAATATGGCATTGTGGCTTTAAGGTCGGCATAATTGGCAGAGCCAGTTTTAGCTCGGCATCAGTTGTGATTTTTTTTTATCTCGACGTGTAACTAAGAGACTACATGATACATAAGACAAATAATATAAACCCATGAATATTTTACTTTTCATCCCTCTCAAAACTTGGTAGATCCATAGTTAAGATGGATCTAGCATTCTTTAATTCTCCCCTTTAAATAGGCTATATTCCACATGAAATACCATAGGTTAATACAATCATTTTTATTGCTATTATTATTTAATTTTATAGGGTTATTCTTATTTTTTTATTTTTGTGGAAGGCTTATTATTTCAACTTAAGGTGCATGAGGATTTGTTGACTTTTATTTTTATTTTTTTATTAACAACCTATATTGATTCTCAAGGGAATATGCTTATCATATGCTTAGACTTAATGCTTATCAATGGTTGTAGTATGTTACAAATTTTGTTAGGTTGGATTGACTTTTAATAAATCTAAAAAATTAGATTCATTCCATGTGGTTCCTTGCCCACCAATGTCCTAAAAGTTTGAGATTATTCCAATTCTAATAAGTTCATATTCTAAATAGATGGGGAAATTAATATATAAACAAATTTTAATTAGAAAAATTGTCCATTTTACAATAAGATGTATACTTCCTTTTTTCTCTCAAATTAATTTAGATTCGTGCCACATGGCTCCCTGCCCACCAATTTCCTAGGGATTTGAGATTATTCCAATTCTAAAAAGTTCATATTCTAATTAGATGGGGAAATTAATATATAAGCAAATATTATTTAGGAAAATGGTCCATTTTACGATAAGATGTGTATTTACTTTTTTTTCTCAAGTTAAAGTTGACCCATAACCTTTTTATATATGGTTAATCACGGAAATGTGTACATTGGTAAGGCATTCTTTGTGTTGCAATAGTTTTTTTTTAATATTTATAAAGTCTTCTGCTATATCAACCATCTTAATATTTTTAATATGGTTGTACTAGATATTTTATTTTGAGCAAGTGAAAATGTTTGTCGAAAGTTCCTTATTTCAACATAAGGTGGATGAGGATTTGTTGGCTTTTTTTAATATTTTTAATTAACGATCTAGATTGATTCTCAAGGGAATATGTTGAACATATGCTTAGTCTTAATGCTTATTAATGGTTTTAGTGTGTTACAAAGTTTTTTAGGTTGCATTGACTTTTAATAAATTAAAAAAATTAGGTTGCATTGACTTTAAATAAATTTTAAAAATTAGATTTCACGTGGCTCTCTTCTCACCAATTTCCTAGGGATTTGAGACTATTCCAATTCTAATAAATTCATATTCTAATTAGATAGGGAAATTAATATATAAGAAAATTTTATTTATGAAAATGATCCATTTTACAATAAGATGTGTAGTTACTTTTTGTGGTCAAATTAAATTAGATTCATGCCACATGGCTCTTCACCCACCAGTTTGGTAGGGATTTGAGATTATTCCAATTCTAATAAGTTTATATTCTAACTAGATGAGGAAATTAATATATAATCAAATTTTATTTAGCAAAATGGTCCATTTTACAATAAGATGTGTAATTCCTTTTTTTCCTCAAGTTAAAATTGACCCATAACATTTTTACATGTGGTTAATTTCGTAAATGTGTACATTGTTAAGGCATTGTTCATGTCGCAATGCAAGTTAAAATGTATTGGCTAACCTATATTGATTCTCAAGGGAATATGCTTAGCATATGCTCAGTCTTAATGTTTATCAAATGTTGTAGTGTGTTACAAATTTTGTTAGATTTCATTGACTTTTAATAAATTTTAAAAATTAGATTTGTGCCACGTGGCTTACCCACCAATTTCCTAGGGATT
The DNA here is from genome assembly GCA_031772625.1 of Pinus tabuliformis. NCBI lineage: Eukaryota > Viridiplantae > Streptophyta > Pinopsida > Pinales > Pinaceae > Pinus > Pinus tabuliformis. Next base: position 1,914,007,979 of record CM062817.1, on the reverse strand, counting down.
TGAGATTATTCCAATTCTAATAAGTTCATGTTCTAATTAGATGGGGAAATTAATATATAAGCAAATTTTATTTATAAAAATGGTCCATTTTACAATAATGTGTGTAATTCTTTTTTTGTTCCTCAAATTAAATTATATTTGTGCCACATGGCTACCCCCCTAGGGATTTTAGATTATTCCAATCGTAATAAGTTCACATTCTAATTAGACGAGGAAATTAATATATATGAAAATATTATTTAGAAAAATGGTCCATTTTACAATAAGATGTGTAATTCCTTTTTGTTCTCAAGTTAAAGGTGACCCATCAACTTTTATATATTGTTAATCAAGTAAATGTATACATCGGTAAGACATTATTCTTGTTGCAATAGTTTTTTTTGTTATATTTATAAAGTCTTCGGCTATACCAACCACATTAATATTTTTAATGTGGTTGTACTATTTATTTTATTTTGAGCAAGTTAAAATATTTGCTGAGGATATGTTGACTTTTTATTTTATTTTTTTAATTGATGACCTAGATTGATTCTCAAGGGAATATGCTTAGCATATGCTTAGTCTTAATGATTATCAATGGTTGTAGTGTGTTACAAAGTTTGTTAGGTTGCATTGAATTTTAATAAATTAAAAAAATTAGATTCATGCTTCCAATTCTAATAAGTTTATATTCTAATTAGATGGGGAAATTAATATATAAGAAAATTGTATTGACCAAAATGGTCCATTTTACAATAAGATGTGTAATTCCTTTTTTCTCTCAAATTAAATTATATTTGTGCCACATGGCTCCCCGCCCACCAATTTCATAGGGATTTGAGATTATTCCAATTCTAATAAGTTCATGTTCTAATTAGATGGAGAAATTAATATATAAGCAAATGTAGATAAATGGATTTCAGAATAATCACATCATTAAGATTTGGTAGACGTTTCGAGCCAACTAATGTGGTTCATCCACAATGTGTAAAAATCAATTGCACAATGTGTAAAAATCAATTGATCTTCACGAATAAATAGCAATCGCCCAGAGTTCAGGAATAAATAGCAATGATGCATCATTGCCTAGAGTTAGCGGTTAAGGTTAGTGAATAAGTTAATAAGGTAAAAAATGGTATTTTTAAAATACTTTCTTAGGAGTTATTTATTAAGATATTTTATATTTAGTTATCCTGAGGATGAACCACATTAGTTGGTTTTACAAAATCCTAATGATGAGATCATTCCGAAAGACATTTATCTACATTATGGATCACAAAAGTCTTAGATCTAACATTATTACCCTACACGGAAGGGAATTGGCTGATAAAGCTCGACAATTTGAACGAGCTCGACTACAAGTTCCAAAGAAGAAACCTGGTCTTAGATTTCTCAAACGTTGTAGGGATGCATCATTGGTTCCAATGTTTGGCCGTATTTCTCATCCTCTAAATAATTCTAAAAATCGGCATATTTTTCTTAAATCTAATCTGACTCTAATCAGATCTGAGATTGGTAAAATAAGGAGATATTTAGATTTTCTTTCCCGCAAGCTATTTCTTCTTCATGTGGATCTAGTGAATGTTGTATCCATTTTTCTCAGGGGAATGATAGATGGTGGTTCATTTGCGAAAGCACTTCGTTTAGAGGAGATCTCTAAGAAAAAGCATGCTACAAAGTTTGATAAAATGATGGGTCCTAGCTCTCAGTTCTACGGATGTCAAGCATCCTCTAATCCAACATCTAGCAAGATTAATGAGGAGCAAGTCTCGACTCTAAACTTGTGGTTTGCAGACACGTATCAGAATCATCATCTTCTCTTCAACCCTCATCGTTGCCAGGGTCGGAATATAACTTTGAATCTGAATCCAGACGTGAAGCTACTCTCTCAAACTCCTCGGTCTTTGTCGTTTATAATTTCCCTCCCGGGAAAACATGTACTCAATCTGGAGTGATCGTTGTTCGCACCAGCTCTTCTCCTTGTTTGAGCAAAGGCATCCCCCCCTTAGACCCAGTCCTTGAATCTCGTTCGGTTAATTCCCCTAGTGGAAAACCTTGCATTAATCCCCTCATGGAATCATGCTTAAACATTATTCATTTTCTCGCGTCCCCTGGTGCAGTAAACACAATCACTCCATCCTGTGGTGCTCTGTCTTCATAATGGAACAATGGGTCTTCCTCTCTTGATTGCACTACTTCCCCTGCTTCATCTCACCGCTTTAGATCTTCTAACCCTGTGCCTCCCTCTCGACATCCCTCAAATTCCCATTCAACAGCTAAAACCTTGGCTACAACTTCCTCTCGACATCCCCCAAATTCCCCCTCATCATCTCAACCCTCTGTTGCACCTCCTTTGTCCTCACCTGAACCCATCGCTTTGATCTCCTCATGCGGATCCCCTTCCCCCTTCATATCCCCTTCTATTAAGCCCGATATCCTCATTCTGATCAACCTAACTAGCTCCAGTTCCCCTTCAACATCCAGGCATATCTTCTCTAGATTTGTTTCCTATATTAATAGAAATAAATATAATAAGATTTTAAGTATGGGGGGTTTTACGCAGTGCATTGTATTAGATATCATTTTTGAGATTCAACTGCGTTAAGTAAGTCATTCACGTATGACCATTTCCATGATAGGTAGTCGTAACTGACTAATTTCTCATGATTTTTGAATAGTTCACTTAGCACTCATTGCATCGGGTGATGCTCACAAGGGTGAAGAAGTGGGATTGAAACTAGTGAAATGAATCACATAGCATCAATCATCACTTCCGGGGCTTGCACCTGGTAACCAGGACTTCTCGGGAGGTCACCCATCCCAGAACTCCTTTGGCTCAAGCACGCTTAACTGTGGAGTTTTCCCCACAATCAAGCCCACTTAGCTTGCTACCCCATTTGCAAAACCTTAGCAAGTATTGTGCCTCATGAACCATTCAATTAGAGATCCCTTGACTCTTTCTGAATTTAAGTATGGGGGGTTTTACGCAGTGCATTGTATTAGATATCATTTTTGAGATTCAACTGCGTTAAGTAAGTCATTCACGTATGACCATTTCCATGAGAGGTAGTCGTAACTGACTAATTTCTCATGATTTTTTAATAGTTCACTTAGCACTCATTGCATCGGGTGATGCTCACAAGGGTGAAGAAGTGGGATTGAAACTAGTGAAATGAATCACATAGCATCAATCATCACTTCCGGGGCTTGCACCCGGTAACCAGGACTTCCCGGGAGGTCACCCATCCCAGAACTCCTCTGGCTCAAGTGCGCTTAACTGTGGAGTTTTCCCCACAATCAAGCCCACTTAGCTTGCTACCCCATTTGCAAAACCTTAGCAAGTATTGTGCCTTATGAACCATTCATTTAGAGATCCCTTGACTCTTTCTGAATTTAAGTATGCGGGGTTTTACGCAGTGCATTGTATTAGATATCATTTTTGAGATTCAACTGCATTAAGTAAGTCATTCACGTAAGTCATACGTGAATGACTTACTTAAAGCAGTTGAATCTCAAAAATGGTATCTAATATAATAAGATTAAATATAATAATAATATTAGAAATAAATATAATAAGATTAACTATAATAATAATAATTATTATAATAAAAATCTGCGTAAGAACAATATTAATAACAACTATAACAATATAAATAATAGCAATGATAATAATATGAATAAATATAACCATTATAACAATTATAGTAGTAGTAATAGTTTTAAGAATGTTATTAACTTTTCGAGAGAAAAATTGATTCTTTGGTTTTTTAGTCTCCTTAATAAAGGGCTTAATTTTTCGCTTGCCAATAAAAATATTCCCATCAATGACATTATTTGCAACAACAAGTGTGGTAGTAGGGACCTTCCAGATAATGTCAAGGAAGCTATAAGGCATGATTGTGCTATTGTTCTTAGGAAGGCTAAGCCTCCCAAAAGAAACCTTAGCAAAGTAGAGTTTCTTTCCCTAAAGTCCCTTAGGGACAACCCTGACATTGTCATCCTTAGAGCAAACAAAGGTAGGGCCGTCGTCATTCTTAATAAATCAAACTATGTCTGCAAAATGATTGACCACCTTTCTAATAGTGGGAGTTACATCAAGCTTAAAAAGAATCACATTAAGTTTGTTTTTAAGGAGTTACCTTTCGCCATTAAGTCAATTTCGTCTCTTAATCCTATGTCCTGAACGCTCATTGAAACCAATCTCCTCACCCCTAGAATGTATGGCCTTCCAAAGATTCATAAATCTAGGGCTCATTTAAGACCTATTGTTAACACAATAGGTGGGCCTACTTATATTCTTGCTAAGTTCTTGGCTCAAAAGCTTAAAACTCTTGTACATCACACTATTTCTTTTGTTAAGAACTCAGCCTCCTTTGTTAAAGAATGGAAGGATATAAGATTGGACCCTAGTGATTTGTTGGTTAGTTTTGACGTTGTCTCCTTATTCACCAAAATCCCCATTCAAGAGGCCATTGGTGTCATAAATCAGATCACTGACCAAGACACTTCCAAATTAGTTGGCCTCTTCCTCACCTTGACTTTCTTCAGTTTCCAAGGTGAGTTCTATGAGAAAACTTGCGGTGTTGCAATGGGCTCCCCTCTTTCCCCTATAGTTGCTAACTTGTTTATGGAATATTTTGAGACCAAGGCCCTAGCCTCAGCTCAATTCGCCTAAAGAAGTGGAAGAGTTTTGTTAATGATACTTGTGTCATTTGGCCTCATGGTCATGAGAAGTTGGATATGTTTCTTAACCACCTTAATTCCCTATCAGACTCCATCAAGTTCACGATGGAAGTTGAGGTTGATGGTTGCCTTCCCTTCCTTGAAATTCTCCTTTCTAGAATGGATGATGGTTCCATTTCTCACCAAGTTTTTCAAAAGATAACTCACACGGAACAGTATCTTCATGCTAGCTACCCGTACTCTAAGGATCTCTAGCTCAAGGCCTCAAGGCCTTTTCAAAATCCTGTAAAGGGTTAAAAGTTAAAACTGCCTATGTTGATCCCATCTCCAAGGTCCATCTCCCATTCATTCAAGGGACCATGGACAAGATTTCCCATATCCTTAGAAAGAATAATGTCTCCTCTTCATTTAAGCCTCTCAATACCATTAGAAATTCTCTTGGATATGTTAAAGACCTCGTTGACCCTAAAGACATGAAAGGTGTATACCTTATTCCTTGTTCCTATGGTATTCCCTATATTGGAGAAATAGGTCAGTCCATAAACCAGAGAATCCATGAACATGCAGCAGACATTAGGCACAGTCGCTCCCACTCATCAGCTCTTGCTAAACATGCATAGAAATCCAAACACCATGTCTATATTGAAGATTCAAGGGTCCTTGCTAGAGTTGATCACTTCCATCATAGGAAGCTTAGAGAGGCTATTGAGATTGAAAGACATGCTAGAAATCTTAATCGGAATTTTTGTGACATAAATGGTTTTGATAAGTTAGATATTTATAAAATAGGGTATAAAAAATAAAAATAAAATAAAAAATAGAATAAAAGAATGAAAGTATAATTTTTTTTGAAAAACATAATGAAAAGAATCCCATGAAAAGAAAAACAAGTGTACAAGTGAGCAAGCTCAAATGCAACTAGAAATAATTTCTGTTTGAATCATATAGTATAATCATGATCAAACATATTTTAATTTATGTTTTTAGATTAGGAAATAATTCAACCAAACTATCTAATCTTGGTTGAAATTAGTAGATAGGATAGATTAGAGAAAAAGTGACCAAAGCATTTAAAATTGGTCAATTTCATTTTATGCACTATAATAGGGTTAGATGTAACCTTAGGAAATAAAAAGAGAGTCTTCTAGATCAAATGCACCCTTAGGATATGTTAATCATGATTTAGATAGATTAAGCTTGGTTAAATAATGAACTAACCATGTCATTTAAACATGATTATAAATTTGTAATAAGCATTAAGCATTGGGTTTTATTATAAGGTCGGGAGATGAAAAATTGTTTTTTCGTCTTGTGATATCACAAAGGAACCTTTCAACGACCATGATTTTCCCTGCTTGGATCAACAACGGGGAAACAATTTCGCACCCCCTCGTCCCATTTCTTGTGAAAGACAAGGGGGGTTCCGAAAAGCGGTATTTATTTTCCCGGGCCCCATGCAACGTGGTGCTTCCTCATGAATTCACACCCCCTCGCTAAAAAACACATACCACGATTGCCCCCCCCCAAAAAAAATATGCCTATCTCTTCTCCACTCCCACCAACGGTCACCACATCACCTCCCATATTTACCTATCGCTAATTACTCCACGCCACTTGTCATTCCTCCATTTTCTCACCACATTTTTCCATTACCATCTACCCATTATACATTTATCCATTGCAAATTTCCCGTTTCCCATTAATTCATCTAAATCTCATTCTGTAACAGTTCTAACCGCAACGATAATTGAACAAGTCTTATAAAATTCACCTCATCTCATCCTGCACGACTCTCCTAACTACGTTGTTACTGTTTTTTATTGTAGGTACTAATTTCAACTCTCGCAACCCCTACTATTGCCAACACCTGTCAATCCTAGCAAATTTAGATCCCACTACCATTGACAGATATTCATCACTCATCCAGGTACCTGTTCACGCCGAATCTTTGTTATCTTTTTCCTTCTCAAACTCCTTAGAGATGGCACCAAAGGGAAAGAGAGAATCCTCTAGTATAAAATAAAACAATGAGGATAGCCTTGAAATCTCTGCTACCCTGGACCCCGACCATATGCCATTGGTAGAATAGTATTATAATATTGTCAATATTGAGTGTGAATTCAACCTGTTCGAATTACACCACTAGTTGAAGCAAAACTACCTAGACCAACAGGATGAAATAAACCTTTGGGAATCCATGTTACCCATGTTCATGTTCCCACAGACACACTATTTCCCTGATCTGTTGATGTGGTGTCAAGCCAGATACAATCCACTGCAAAGAACTATTGTGGCCTGGAATGGAGACATTTTGATCTTAATTGCATTTGAAACCATAAACCAGATGTTGCTAATTCCCGAAAATGACTCCCTCAATCATGTTTCAACAATATTCCTTATGGTTTTGTATCATAAGCTCACCTTCCCTCAGAGAGCCCAGATTTTCAAGATTTTCCTTGCAGAAGATTCTCATATTCCCAAGAAAAATTCCCCTTATCTAGCTTCTATGTCCCAGAGAAAGTCAAACAGATCATTGCTTTAGTTTCTTGCCTTTTAGGGTATCAATCAGACCAGTGGGTAGATGAGCCTATTCTAGGATTTCTATCTATTTTCTCTAAAGAACATAAGACAACATTCATGTTTAATTTTAGTCAATTTCTAGCTGATAATATGCATGAACAAATGATGAAGATTACTACAGAAGGCATGTTTAAATATGCATATGTATTAGTCTATATGTTTCTTTTTCAGCAAGAAGATAAGTTTCCAATGACTTTACATAAACAAGATGATCAAGGCATCAACCAATCAGTGATACAATGGACTTCATTAATAAGAAAAAACTCAACAAAGTTTAAATTTGCACACTTCATAGACATTTTTGTTCATACAATTGTAGGGATTCTTAGCAGTCAGAGTGAGCCATGGACCAGTTCATATATTTAAAGGGTTTTGCACCTAAGTGAGCAGACAAAAACTGGAGACTAGTATCTATACCATAATTATATAGAGATAAGGGTATATGGATGTGAGTTGGCTCCCTACAAGCTGCCTAAATATGTTCCAATGAGGATTTTCTTTCTGGAATACATAAGGAATATTATCAATATGGATGAAATCCATTTTGTCTCAGGTAAAAGAAAATCACAATTTAATATCAAGACCCAAGTGGGACCATTCATATGTAATACCAGAACAACAAGAAATGAGGCACACTCAATCCTCAAGCAATTCAATTTCCAACCCAGTTTCACCTGGTCATATGACCCATTCAGCATAATTTATAATTTAAGGGTGGAACTCAAAACCACACCTTATAATCATACCCCCAGACCAGAGATCAAGAAGTTCATGAATCAAGACCAGTGGGAGGAAAATACACTACAAGAAACAAAAGAGCAAATTCTATCTACAACCACCTCCATGTTATAGACATATTTGGGCACATCAACCCAAAACTTATATGTCAATGTATTACGGCTCATCAACCCCTAAAAGATTTGTTTCATACCCTAAAGGAACATAGTCATCTGAATACATCATTCCCCAAAAGTTCCATCTGAGAAACCATCCAGAAATTTCCTAAATTGAACCATACTGACTACTCCATTGGCAAAGTGCAATGCATACTGAGTGGCATACTACCAGGGTGTGATACATACTGTTTAGGCCTTTTATAGGGTGCGATGGGCGAGAATGGACAAATTTCCGGGACATTTTGTTAGTTGGTTGCTCATGGAATCTTCTAGAAACTTCTGCTATGCCACTTGCCTCTCTGAATTCGCCCAATGGATAAGGCTCTGGTCTACAAAACCAGAGATTCTGGGTTCAATCCCCAGTGGAGTCACCAATTTGTTTCTAAGAAACCTTCCATATGATCTCTTCTACATCATCTGAGTTTAAGAAGAGCTTCGACTATTTTGAAAGTGATGATCATCACGAGGCGTTGCCCCCAAGCCCCGTCGAATCTTTGTAGCAGTCAATCTTTTGGGCTTGTGCAGCAAACCCGAATCCACACTCAACAAGTGTTTGGGTAGATAGGTCTTTAGAATATGGTACCTCTTCTGATCCTTGGTCTTGTATGCATTCTACAGACCGAAGAATCATCCAATCAATGATGATAGGAGAGACGTCGTGGGAAGATTATCATCATCGTTCCCACCTTCGAGATGACAATGAAGATTATTCAAACGACCTCAATCACCCTTCAATTGTTGATTTTTTATTAAATTCTGTAAATACAGTAGATTCCGAGCGAAATCTGTCCAACATTGAAGAAACTATCGCCATTAATATTTCGACCAAACCTAATGTTGTAGAGAATATTCATGTTGGCAAATCTTGTTCTGCATCAAAACTAGATAGCTAATGTGCTCTTTTTTCATGAATTCAGAGATGTATTTGCATGGTCATATGAATAAATTCCAGGCATTGACTCGAGAATTGTTGAACATGAGATCAATATGTATCCTGAGGTCAAACCAGTATGATAATGGCTTCGACTTGTTCATCCAAAGAAAGCCGCTGCCATTAAAGTAGAGGTTGAAAAACTTTTACGCGCTGATTTCATTTACCCTGTACCTCTCACTGATTGGGTATCAAATATTGTTCTTGTGATGAAAAAACAAGGAACGATAAGAGTGTGCATCGATTATAGGGATGTAAATCAAGCATGTCCAAAGGACAACTATCCTACACCCTTCATCGACCAGATTATTGATGAATGTGCTAGATGCGAAATCTTTTCATTCATGGATGGATTTTTGGGCTATAATCAAATCAATATCCACCCACAGGACCAGTCAAAAACTGCATTTATATGTCCATGGGGCACATTCGCATATCGTAAATTACCTTTCGATTTGAAGAACGCAGGGGCAAAATTTCAGAGGGCAATGAATTACGCCTTCCATGACATCAAACACATCGTTCAACCATATCTCGACGATCTACCTGCTCATTCGCGAAAATAAACTCATCATCCGCAACATTTGAGAGCCATATTTTTACGTTGCCAACACTACAAGATACGACTCAATCCACACAAATGTGTGTTTTGTGTTGGTTTTGGTCGATTGCTTGGTTTTGTAGTTTCTAAGGATGGAATTCAACTTGACCCATTAAAGGTTTAGGCAATTCTTGACATGCCTCCACCTTCAAATTTGCTTCAGATTCAGAGACTCCAAGGGAAAGCTAACTTTCTGAGGAGGTTCATTCCAAATTATGTTGAGCTCGCTAAAGGTTATACACGTCTTTTGAAGAAAGGGGTACCCTTCCATTGGGATCAGGTTGCACAAGCTTCCTTTGATGCTCTCAAAGATTCCCTGATAAAAGCATCATTAATGTATGCCCCTGACTATCAAAAATACTTTTACCTGTATCTCACCGTTGCAGATACAACCATTGGAATGGTTTTAGTGCAACAAAATGATGGAATTGAACATCCTGTATATTATTTAAGTCGTAATATTAATGATACAATAAGAAAGTATTCTTATGTTAAAAAGCTGGCTTTAGCAGCTGTTCAAGCAGTACAGAGATTTCGACACTATATACTCCTTTGCAAAACTACCATTATGTCAGATTGCAACCCTATGACATACATTTTGTCACGTCAATTGCTGGGGGGCAAATATTCCAAATGGATAGTCATCTTGTAGGAGTTTGATATGGAATTCATCAAATCCAAATCAAAGAAGTCTCTTGTCTTTGCAGAGTTACTTTGCGACCTTCCCTCGTCCTCCAACGATTTAACATCAGAAGCATCAATCATGGATGAGACTCTGTTTCTGATATCGTCAAGTGATCTGTGGTATGGGGATATACTGATCTATCTCCAGACCCAAAATTTTAGGCCTAACACCTCTCGCTCTGAACAACGATGTACTCGATACCAAGCCAAAGATTATCTAATCGTTGGTGATACACTTTATCATCGTGGTGTCGATACGATTTTACGAAGGTGCCTCACGCATGAGGAGGCCGAAAAAGTTTTGAATGATTGTCATTCAGGTGCTTGTGGGGGGCATCTATCTGGTTATGCTATTGCACAAAAGATCTTACAAGTTGGTTACTTCTGGTCCACCATATTCAAAGATTGCATACTTGCAGTCAAAATTTGCCATGCCTGTCATATTTTTGATCGCAAAACCAGATTACCACCTGCACCACTGCATCTAGTCGTTGTTGTTGGCCCATTCGCTAAATAGGGCATTGATTTCATGACATGTAACCCCACCTCGAACGGGGGGCATGGGTATATTATAGTCGTTATTGACTACTTTACAAAATGGGCCGAGGCGATGCCTACATTGAAAAACAACAGTGAAACGGCTGCACTCTTTTTTTTCAATCGTGTAGTTTCTAGATTCGGAATACCACAGGCTATAGTCACAGATCATGGGTTGCATTTTTGCAATCACATGATGATCGAATTAACTACCAAATTAGGACTATCCCATGATAGTTCTACTCCATATTATCCGCAGGCTAACGGACAAGTTGAGGCAATCAACAAATTCCTTAAGCGCATGCCACAAAGAATGATTGGAGTCTATAAACGGAATTGGCATTTAATCATGTACTCAGCTCTGTGGACATATAGGACTTCAGTGAGAAATGCGACCGGATTTACGCTCTTTCAGTTGGTGTATGGTCTGGAAGTAGTCTTACCAATTCAATGCGAAATCTCATCCCTCAAGCTTGCAATCGATCTGCTTCCCGAAACTTCTGAAGAAGAAGCTCGTTTCTTGGAATTAATCCATCCGGATGAAACCCGTCGTGATTCTGCATTGGCTAACGAAGCACATAAGAAATGCATCAAGGCACAATATAACAAAAATTTTAAGCCTCGTGTCTTCTCAGAAGGTGAATTAGTATTGCTTTACGATCAGGACTTTGACAAATTAGGAGCAGGAAAATTTGAACCATTGTGGATGGGCCCTTACATCGTTAAACGTGTATTAACAAAAGGAGCATATGAGCTAGTCGATTATGATGGGATTCCACTGTTGCGGCCCCGAAACAGGTTGTATCTTAAACGTTACTATGCTTGATTAAGTGTAGTAAACTCATTGTACATATGCTTTTATTGAGTGTTTTCTTTTAGAGTTGTCATTTTGGTTAGGTAATCCACTTCAAATTTGTTGCAGATGTCAGAGTTTTTGGAACCATTTGTTGGGTATGCCAACGGAGCTAGTCATAGTACGCAGAACCTATCTTCTGCAGCTTGGGCCATCTTCGCTCCAAGCGACGAGTTAGTGAGTTTCAGGGGGATATGTATCGGTCGATCGACGAAAAACATCGCTGAGTATAGTGCATTGATTGAACTTCCCTCTAATGCCATTTCACATGGCATACGCCGACTCATTGTTAGGCTAGATTCACAACTCTTTATTCTACAGCTTACTAGCATTTATTCCATTTGGAACTCGGCTATTCATCGCATGTTCCTAAGAGTTATGATTTTGGAAAGACATTTTGATCGCATTCAATATCAACACATTTCCAGAAACTTAAACACATTGACTGATTCATTAGAAAACTATGTGTTAAATAGACATTTGCAGCATATGTAAAGAAAGCATTTCACATCAATATTTTCATAGGATTTCATCACTTAGCCAAAATAAAACTCCAAAAATCAAAGTAGATAGCTATTTATAATTTTTCATAAAAAATTTTGTGTCCAAAACAAAATCGGTCATCTGACCAAGAAACTCAAAATGAATGCAGAAAAACATCCTAGACTAGTGATGTTGGTGATAGCATGTCACCGCCTGTGCTATCATGCACAGGAGCCTAGTCCAACGACTCGGTACACCAGTAGTATGGCGTTGTAACCTCAAAGGTAACTCATTGGTCCTGACATCCTGAATGCTGAGAGTGAGGCCCTCGATCTGATCTTACAACACTACCAGGGTCTCCGATATATCCAGATCCCGAAGGACGGACCTCCCTATAGCCTCCCCTGCTGGAGCTACATCTGCTTCTCGTGGGCATGCTACTAGTCGCAATGGTCCCATATCTGCACACACATATGAGTTTGTTTAGTCTTGGTAACATCAAAAACACAAAAACAATATAAAACTGAAAAACAAAAATGTCATCAAATCATTTTACCTATAGCACTCCACTGTTCGCCGACTGGTAATGCCAAATCCAGATTGCCTCAGAAGTCCATCCCGGTATATGGATACTCTGCAAACACCATATCCTAGGGGTCGAACCACTCGAAAACGGTATCTGAGAAGGACGTATGTGACTGGCCAGCATGTCTAGCCATAAGGTCCACCCATCTCTATATCCGTGGTTCCCTCGGTGTAGGCAATCCCAGTGAAATGTTTTGAGGTTGCATCAGTGGAATTATTTCCAAAGAAAAAGCAGTCAATATGGATCCATAACCAAAGTTCTTGGTTCTTCCATTCTTTACTTTGGACAGTTGTTCTTTTATGACAGGAAGTATCACCTCACACCAATTGAACACCTTCAGTTCCAGGCATTCCAAGGCATACTGCATGTAGGATCTATTCGCTAAATGTAAGGCTGTGCTGCCATCCAATCTAGCAAAGGTAAATAGAATGGTCCTCAAAGGTTAATCAATAACATCCTAGATATTAATCTTACCATCTCTACTGGGTTGAGATCCATCCTTGCAGAACTGACGAATGTAATCTTTCACAGATTCGCCCCCACGAGCAAATCCTGATAGTGAAAGAGGGGCACCACGCCTCGACAAACCTGTCAGAAAATAAATATCCTCGACCATGAAAGGAATAGATTTACCTTTGATCTGGAATACCTGGTCAATAGGATCCCAAGCATTGAGAAGATACTGCAACAAATTAATCTATTGTCTCATGCTAGATATGCGGAAAAGTTTTAGTAAACCACAGTTCCTTAGTGCATCCACTGTGCCCTGGTCATGTAAAGCAATCATGTCCTCCTCTTCATGTTCTCGTTCACGCCATGTGACAACCATCTTGATCCAACAAATATCTGAAATGCAAACAATAGATGAGTTAGGATCCAATTTTGAGCAAAAATAGGTAAAAATTTGATGAAAAAACACTGTGTAAAGTTACCTTTCTGCGCCCATCGCACCTTGCCTTTGAGAAAGGTGAGATGCATACCCACTGGCTTGTTGGTAGCTCAGTATGAATCACACCTTTTGATACATGATATGTGCGATGATTGGGGAACAAAATCTTTAAACCCCAGGGGCCCAGAAAAGTGAAAAAACTTGCCCAGAATTGAGAAAAGAGGAAATGAAAATGAAGAGCTTAAGGATAGCTCCTACCTGGTCCTGACGGCATGGAGAATGGTCCACAAGATCTCCCGAAATTGACTAGTGAAATTTGAGGGGGAAAACCGCTTCAGAGCTCCAAAATCCCAAATTTGAAATGAAATGTTAAAACTACTTTTTATGTTTACTTTTCATGTACTTCAAAGTGAAATGTTAGTTTTAGTTCATTTTTCATCCATATATATGTATTTCTAATCAATTTGATGGAGTTTTGAGCAGGTTGAACAACTGATGAAAGAATCTGATGTGCTAAACAGTGAATTGAACATCTTTGACCACCAAGCAAACTTTTTGTCTTCTTTTCGAGCTTTGATTCAAAAATGAAAAGAAACCAATTTAGTCCTCTTTAAACCCTTTTCAGACTCATTAAACATGAAAAGATTGTCGAGCGCTTGTCTTTTCCAGCTCGTTAAAGTATTGGAAATGTCATCCCTCCTGTATTATTTTATCCTTTTTCGGACCTGAGGGATTATTTTACGAAAAAGAACTTATGGAGTTTTCTTTTCATCCCTTTTCAAACTCTCTAAACATGAAAAGGACCGAGTTATCCTTGTTGTTAAACTCGTTAAAACAATAGCGACAAACTTGTCCATCTAGACAAGATAGAGTTTCATTGTCGCTAGACTTGTTAAAACATTAAATAGCAACGGGTAATTATATAACAAGCATATGTTATCCTCCTCAAGCCTGACAAAATTAAAGAGGTACTGGTTAGCAATCACTGGGGAAAAAGGGAAAAATACTTGAATAATTTATGGTAGCAAGTTGCTCTTGATCATGACACTTTCACTTCATCTCCATTATTGAGTTGGGTTGGGTTATTCCGTTCACCGGTCATCATACCATTGGTCTTTCATACCATCCATCTTTTGGGGTTAACACTACCAATTCATCTCAGTGTCGCTAACATGTTCAAGAGAAGTCATTCAGTTGAGAAATCACCATCCAATTAATACACTGCAATATCTCCAACCTTCATTTTTCATGACCGCCATTCCTGAATCTTGTGTCGTCAGTTTGTTTTCACCTCTAGAAATCATTTGCTTCGTTTCATGTCATAGATGTGGGATACATCAAGGCCCTCCTATGACGAGTCGCTTCTTGTCGACATCAGCTCATTATCCAAGAAGTTGACTTAGAAACAACCCTTTCAGTGCTTTGAAGCTTGCATACATCAATGGCAAGTTTCTCACTTCCGGCGACAAGTTGACATCAATGGCCTTCGACCAAAAGATTTTGCGTGGTGTTTGACATTGGATCATGTATTCACACCACGTGAATTGTACTGGAGTACCTTGAGGATCATTATCATTATCGGTGATTCCTCTCGCGTCTGTTAACAGCTCACATCATTCGCTAGTAATCAGGCGATGTCTTTCCATGTTCAACTTCAGAAGATCTCTTCACATGGTTTGACTTGTACATTGAGCGAAAATTGAACGAGTTTGAAGACCCCGGATCTAGTTTCATCCATCCTGGCTGCAATATATTCAGGATATTAAAAACATCAAATGTACAAAGGCTCTACAAAGATGGTCATCCTAATCATGGATGATGACTCTATATCTGAAGAATCACCAGTCTGTATTTGCAGATGACTATCTGATCTATGTACATGAAATGAAAATTATAAAGTTGAGCATGGGAATGCCTCCCTCAGCTAGATCATGAAAATCATATATGATGATGTATTGTATTGTAACTTATGTAGGTCACA
Source organism: Pinus tabuliformis (assembly GCA_031772625.1). Lineage (NCBI taxonomy): Eukaryota > Viridiplantae > Streptophyta > Pinopsida > Pinales > Pinaceae > Pinus > Pinus tabuliformis. Next base: position 1,913,992,296 of record CM062817.1, on the reverse strand, counting down.
TTCTAGTTCGAAACTTCGGATCCTCATGATAAAGCATTTCACCTGACATGAATATTTACGACCTCATGCTTTAGGGGGCAAGTGTTATAGACATATTTGGGCACATCAACCCCAAACTTATATTTTAATGTATTAGGGCTCATCAACCCCTAAAAGATTTGTTTCATACCCTAAAGGAACATAGTCATCTGAATACATCATTCCCCAAAAGTTCCATGTGAGAAACCATCCATAAATTGCCTAAATTGAACCATACTGACTGCTCCATTGGAAAAGTGTGATGCATATTGAGTGGTACACTGTCAGGGTGTGATGCATACTGTTTAGGCCTTCTATAGGGTGCGATGGGCGAGAATGGACAAATTTCAGGGATAGTTTGTTATTTGGTTGCTCATGGAATCTTCTAGAAACTTCTCCTGTGCCACTTGCCTCTCTGAATTCACCCAAGGATGAACAAGGGAACTAGGAAAACATATCCAATCCCTTCTCTTGTGGAACCAATTGTAACAAGTGGAATGACACTAATCAAACCCCATGGATGACTCACACCCTTGCAAATATCTATAAATGGATCCCTCATTCAAGAGATCTAGGGCCTGGAATATTGTGAATTGCAAGGAAGTGCTGATAGTTTGTCATTGAGGAGGGAGCATTGTATTCTTGTTGGTGTGATCTTTCTATTTCATGAGGTGAAGAAGGATTGAAGCTGGGAGGATGGCACTGGATTAGACAACTGGGTTGCAATTCTCCTTTCTATTAATAAATTTCTTCAAGTTTTCTCCCATATGATTGTGCAATTGTGAATGCTATCATTTGTTCATTATATATCTGATTATGTAATGTTTATGTTGTAATAGATCACGATGCTTTGATGGTTTTTTGTTATTGTACTTGTGTAGGTACTCTCCAAGCATGTTAAGTACGGGGAGGAGTTGCAGAATCTGCCAAAGGAGAGAGAGATCAAGCAAGGGATTAAGCGGAAGTTCCAGGTTGGTTCCATTATCTTTCTCTTATCCGTTACACATAGGAGGAATCATTGAATTCCTTTAAACTATTGTTTATAAGGTAGCTGCCAAACCTAGAGGGCTAGCATTCTTTAGGAATACTAGGTTTCCCAAAAACACTCCACACTCCAGTACGTCAAGATAAATAGGGAAAAATGCAAAGGGAAGAGCCTTCATCTTCAGTATGTACAGAAATAAGTGCCTAAGAATTCATCATTCAATAGAAAAAGAAGAGGACACATCTCAAATATGTCACCATTCAGAATGAGGAAGAACAAGAAACTATTGTTATGATTGGTTCATAGGTTCCCATAGAGTCAGAGGAACTCTTCTCTAATACCACATCCTCCACGACCTCACAGAATCCTTCAAAAAAATCATAGTCAACAAAATTGGGTGAACATGATGATCCCAACATCTTTAGTAAGTTTTTGGAAATTAAGCAGAAAAATGAAACACTCAAAGCCAACACCCATGCTCAATTTTGGAAGCACACTTCTACCTACTGTTACACTAAAAAATGTCACCTTGACTACTTACAGTTAGTATGGCTCAAATCAACAGTCATGCTACCCTCTTAGGCAAGTCTTATGCCTCTGTTATCCATCTCAAACTCAAAGAAGAGAGAAAGTCTTGTAAAAACTATGTTTATCTCTGGGGTCGCAGGTTCTCTCTGGCCTTACCTGCGGGGACGCTGACCATGTTCACAAAAGCTGCGTCCATGGACGCTCTGTATGTTAAAGGACAGGTGCGTCCTTCTGTAAAAGGCAAAATGCGCAAGTTTTATCTTGAAAAAGTTACTTGTGGTTACTTCTAGAACATTCTAGAGGTCGGTTTGATGAAATGGATGCGCCTCCAGTTGGTTCATGTATCTCTATTAAGAGGGAACTTATCCCATCAATAAGGGAGCTATCCCACCCAAAGAGGGGGATTATCCCATTGATGGTGGACCTGAATAACCTCTTTACAGCACTATAAATAAAGACATTGAGCCAGAAGGAGAGGAGGTTGGAGCTATACATTTTCTTTGGGTAAATGTTGCAGGATTTAGGTCTTCCATTAGAACCTTTGTGAGGAGAGATTGTATTTACATGATTCTACTTGGAAGTGGGTGAGCTTTGTCAAAGTAGAGGAAAACACTTGATGGACCCTGGGAGGAACTTTCACAACACCAAGGCCAGGTTGTAAGAGTTTCTTTGTTTCGTTATTAATACAAACTGGTTTATTTTTCTCAATAACTTGTGTTAATGAGTTATTTCATGTGTTCCTTGGTCTGCATGTTGAATGTATGTTTTATTATATGAAATACAAGTGCTTGGTAATTGTTTGATTGTTTGTGGTTGCAGGAATTGACTTGAAGGAGGAGCTCATCCGGATCGGCAAGGACGGACTACAACAACAGCGTTTTGGAATAAGGTAAGCCTAAACACTTGTAGTTTTCATGTTGTAAAAGGTATATTTAGAGAAAGATTACTCCATTTTGTCTTGTTTGTCGCTAGAGAGTTTAGACTCCTAGGGAGGTCAGTTGTGTCAGCCCAAATGACTTTTTCCGCCACGACAAATTGGCGACTCCACTGGGGAATCCATTAATGAGAGAGTCTTTTCCTTTATATGAACTTTGCTTTGAGAAAATTGGTTTATTTTTCTGGTTTTGGCTCTGTGAACTTGTCTCTGGGTGGGTTAGCTTAGGATTAGTTTTATTTTGGGTTTTCTTGAGTTTTTCAGTAGGACGCACCCTCTGAGTGCTGCACAGTGCGTCCCTGGACGCACTGTCGCTGTGTGCACAGTGCGGGCCCGCACCTGTCTTAACGGGTTGCCTGCGTCCCCTGCTAAAATTTAAGAAAATTCCATTTTTTGTTTTTTTCTCTTTTAGATTTTGCTTTTACTTTGTTTTTACTGCCCAGATCCACTGGTTACCTGCCATAAATCTTCACCTAGGCTTGTTTCATTGGCATTCATGCTTTAGCTTTCATCAATTGGGTGTTTTGAGTCTCTTTTTTGAGAAATTCTTGATTTGATTTCCTTTGGTCATTACTTGGAGGTTTCTCTCAGTCCTTTCACAATTTTTCATCTTTTTGCTTCTGTTTTTGCAAAAAAAATTCCCCCTCATTCGTCGGGGGGGGGCTAAATTGTGTATGAGTGTTAATCGCCTTTGAGTGTTTTTATGTTTTGATATTTGGAACTCTCACCCAATTTTCTCGACTTGCACTTGATTGGTTCTTAGATTACATTAGAATCATCTTGTGTTTGAGAATTCTCTTGCATAGATCACATTTGCATAATTAGAATTCTCATTTTCAGAATATTAATGAAAAATGTGCATAGATTACATTTGCATACTTTTCAAGTGAATTGTGCATAGATTACAATTGCATAGTTTACATTCTGAAAAAATCAATTGTAGATTTAGATCAGCTTTCTTTGATTTGAATTTACACAGAAATAAAATAAAAAAATGGTTTGGAATTGATTTGCATTAGTTCTTCTTGATGAAATTAGTGCATTAGAGAATTTGTTATATTTTCTCTTAGTGATCAATTTTTTGCATTGTTGGAAGTGAATGGAAACTCTCTCCTTACTTTAGTTAGGATTCATCGAATTGAAACGATTACATTATCATATTCGATTGAATTCAGTTGAGTCGGGTCATAACACCATTGGTTTCATCTCCATTTATCCATTTGAGTAATAACAGCCTTAATAACACAACGCTTAATTAAAATTCATCTAGTAATTTTTACATTTCTAGGGCTCTGAAGCACCAACATAGCTTAGGCTAGTGTCTTGGAGTAGGTGAGTACTTAACTCTCCAAGACAGTAAAACCAAACAAGTAGTCGATCTTGTGATAGAATCAAATCCAATTGTTACATTTACACTCTGGGAAAGCTCCTCTTAAAGGAGAAGCACGAGCTCGTGTCCGAACCAGTGAGGGGATCATTCCCCCCTCGTTGGGAACGACGCCAGACAGTACGTATTACAAACGGTAAACCTCGGATTAACCATTGTCGAGGAGCCAGGGGTCACTTATCGGTAAACCTTGGATTACTGTCAAGGAGCCGGTAAGGGGATTGAGCTTGCTACTCTGCCCTTGCGTGCTGTCGGAGTTTAGACTGTTCCCCCAGGTGTACTTGTGGCCGTTGGTAACCTTAGTGACCATAATCTTTAGGATTCTACCCAAGGTGACGGTGGAGGGAAGGTCCCACTGTACTTGGAGCAGACGTCGGCTATACTCACTTGGATTTTATGGGGGGTTCACTTCACTCGAGATGGTTAAAGTGGAGGAACTTGGTCCAGTCTATTCATTAAGCAGGTTGTCGGCGTAACTGTTCCACCCGCCATTTCTGTACTGAATCCAGCGAGGTTGGGCTTCATCACCAACTAGCGTTTTTGGTCCGGAAGAATACTGTTTGTGTGTGGTTTGACTCCTAGATTTGATAGCGCGTGTTAATTTGTTTGTTTTTACTTTTAGAGACCATAGGTGTGAATTGTGAATTTTAATTGTTAGGTGTAAATTTTGAATTGTTAATTTTAGTTTAAAATTGTTAATAAAATTCACTGAAGTTGAATATAATGGCAAATGTTCCAGAATTTATCAACCTAGGAACCCCTCCTAATGAGAATCCTAGTACTTTTCCTTACTTTGGAAATGTTGGCCCTCCTTATATGGCTACTTTGTCATTACCTGGATTTACAATAGGTTTACCGATATGGTTATTTTCAACTTCGTTGGCCCAAAATACTCCAATTGTTCCATCTCAACCGGATGCTTCACCTCAACAGAGTTCACCATCTCAACATCACCAACCTTCTGTTGACCCTTTACCTTCTTCGCCTAATTTTTCTTCCTCCATTTCTTCCTCTTCGCCTGGTAAAAGCCTTGATGCTAGTAACCAGGAGGCTAAGAAGAAGAAGAAAGGAAAGAAGAAGAAGAATAAGAAGAAGCAAGATAAGAAAGAAGTCAACCAACCAACCATGGCTGTAAGTGTTAGTTGTGTTGAGGAAAATTCCGACATGCATCGTAAACCCAAATACCCTTGCAGGCTTTGTAAGGGTGACCACTTCCTTGTCAATTGTCCTAGTATTCCAAAGGTCTTGGAAGTATGGTCAGAAAACTCTCATCAACTTTCTGTTGATCCATCAACCAGTGATAGTCAGGTTCCTGGGAAAAAGGGTAAAGTTAGGTTTCCTTGTAAGTTATGCAAAGGGAGTCATCAAACTCACATTTTCCCTCACATGGATGAAGCCTCAACATTGTTGGAAAAACTTACTGTTCCACAGAAAGAATTTCCAACTGGTTACCGTAAACTTTCTCCCAACCTTCCGTCAACTGACGGAGTGATTGATCTAAATTCAAGTACAGTCGATCAAACTCTTCCATTGGAGAATGAAACTCATGTCATTCAGGTTGATGATCCGTTAGTTGATCAAGTGGTCGATTCAATTTCACATTCGGTCGATCACACTCTCCCTTTCGAGAGTAAATTTCATACCGCTAATGTTCTTCTTGTTACTTCAGATTCTTCTATGTCGGGGGGCATTTCACCTGTTTCTACAGAACCCCCTCCAAGCACTGAGGTCTTTTCCTTTGATTGGAATAGACTGACAGAACCTCGTCTTCCTTCCTCCATCCCTTTCCAAATCATTGTCAAAGCTAGTGGTAGGGACATACATCGTACTCAGGTAGATGAAGGTGCTTCTGTTAGTATTTTATCCTCAACTGTTTGGAAAGCTTTGGGTTCCCCTCAGCTTGCGCCTATTACGCAGAATCTGAAAGCTTTTAACAGAACCATTAGTGAACCTTTAGGGATCCTTCCTAACTTTTCTATCACCTTGGAAGGTAAAACTATCTGTATTGATCTTATGGTAGTTCGAGGTCCCTTGGATTTCAATTTACTCCTTGGGCGAGACTATGTTTATGCAATGAAAGCTGTCGTATCGACACTCTTTCGCGTGATGTCTTTCCCTCACAATGGCAGTATTGTGACTGTAGACCAGCTTTCATTCCCTAGTCTTGTTTCGACTACCAATAATATGTCACCCCTAAATGTTCCTGATTCTAAAGTGGTATCTACCCTGCCACGGGTTAATTATGTGGCAACCGGTCCCATGTTTTCAGTTACCGATGTAAGTGAGCCTCTCACTGTTGATTTAGATCTGGTAATTGACATGGAAAACTCTACAGGGTTATTTGAACACGATGTTCTTATCCCTTTTGAGTCCTTTGACGTGTGTTCCCTCCAAAAAACTATTCTTCCTTCGGATGAAGACCTTTTGGAAGCCATGATCAAGGTGTGTCCATTGACATGTCTTTCTTCCAGTTGGAAGCCATGATCAATGTTACGAGGATAGTTTGTTCCTCTCTCAACCTCGTTAAAAAATGAAATTGGATGTCGTGAGGATAGTTCCTGTTACTGAGTCAACCTCGTTAAAAAATGAATCAGGTATGAGGATAGTTCTTTTACTGAGTCAACCTCCTTAAAAAATGAATCAGCTAGATTTTAGGATATGTAGTTAGATTGTAGAAAGTAGAGTAATTCTGAGGATAATTTCTTCTAGTCTCAACCTCATTAAAAAATGAAACTAGGAGTCATGAGCATAGTTCCTTGTCTTGTGTCAAGCTCATTAAAAAATGAAACAAGGAGTTGTGAGGAAAGTTACTTTTACTGTGTCAACCTCATTAAAAAATGAATCAGTATGTACGAGGAAAGTTCCTTTTACTGTGTCAACCTCGTTAAAAAATGAATCAGTGTGTACGAGGATAGCTTTTTCCCTGTATCAAGCTCGTTAAAAAATGAAACAGGCTAGCATGAGGATAGTTCTTTTACTGAGTCAACCTCATTAAAAAATGAATCAGGTAGATTTTAGGATATTTAGGTAGATTGTAGAAAATAGGGTTTTTGAGGATAGTTCCTGTTACTGAGTCAACCTCGTTAAAAAATGAATCAGGTATGAGGATAGTTCTTTTCTTGTGTCAACCTCCTTAAAAATGAAACAACTCCCTTTTCAAGTTAAATATTGAAAGTAAACCTTCATTCCTTTCATCCATCTCGTTGAAAGCAATGAAGCCTGGGGGGCATGTACCTCGCTTTGCATCGTTATGCTGGGGGCATGCGAACTTTTTGAGCATAGTTCCTTGTCTTGTGTCGAGCTCGTTAAAAAATGAAACAAGGGTAGGTTAAGTAGGTAGATTGTAGAGAGTAGTCATGAGCATAGTTCCTTATCTTGTGTCGAGCTCGTTAAAAAATGAAACAAGGAGTCATGAGCATAGTTCCTTGTCTTGTGTCAAGCTCGTTAAAAAATGAATCAAGGTTTTTAGAGTAAATTTTTTTTGTTAGGTAGATTGTAGAGTAGTTATGAGCATAGTTCCTTATCTTGTGTCAAGCTTGTTTAAAAAATGAAACAACTCCCACAAGTCTTTCCAAGATCTTGAAAGTAAAGCTTCATTCCATCCACCTTATTGAATGCAATGAAGCTTGGGGGGCATGTACCTCATTTTGCGTCATTATGCTGGGGGCATGTGAATGTATAACAAGCATAATTTTTCGTTTCAAGCTTGCGTAAACATGAAACCGAATCCGAGCATGGTTCTTTTCCTGTGTCAAGCTCGTTAAAAAATGAAACAAATCCTCCTCTACTTGAGTCGAGAGTTTGACTAGACCTCATAGATGTTAGGTTGTATGTTTAGGTTAGTTATTTCATTTTTTCATAATTTTCTTACAATTTTAGGTCGAGTCTTTCAAATGATCTCGTAACTCAACCTTCATTTCATCCAAATGAAGCTGGGGGGCATGCGCTCTAGAGATCGTCGAGCGTTTCTTTTACACTCCTAAAACATGAAAAGATCGCCGAGCGTTTCTTTTACACTCGTTAAAACGAAATTAAAAGACGGTCCCCTTTTAGCTCTTTTCTGACCGCAAAATCAGGAAAAGATTGCCGGGTTTTTGTCGTTTCAAACTCCATAAGGAAATAAAACGACGTGTCCTTGATCGCTTTTTACTTTTCAGGTCAACGACACTATTATGAAAGTACTCCTTGGTCGCAAGATCAAGCGGTTCCCCCAGGTATTATTTTATACTTTTTCGGGCTTGAGGGACACAAATTTACGAAAAAGTTCAACGTGGAGTTTTCTTAAGTTTTTCAGACTCTCTAAAATTGAAAAACGCCGAGTTTCTCCTATACTGGGCTCGTTAAACTTTTACAGTAAAGGACCTGTTCAATTACAAACAGGAACGAACCACTCCTTCCTAGGGTTCGAATTTAAACTAGGTTGGACTCGTCCGAAGGATGAGCTTATAACCAAGCATATGTTATCCTCCTCAAGCTTGTTAAAAAATAAAGAGGTACTTGCCAGAAATGGTGGGGGGAAAGAGAGAAGAATGAGCCTATTTGTTACCTTTTGTCTCAAAAGAAACTTTATTACCACTCTTGAACACGACACTTTTCATTCACCTGGGTTGGGAAATCTTTTACCTCACAGTTGACCAAATCACTTTGAAAGTCTTTAACCAGGTTCCAGGGATTAACTTTGAGTTATTCGTCACCAAACCATCTGTCATGTCGTTATGTGTTCAAGAGGTCTGCAAACAAAACTTTCATCTGCAAAATACTTGTCATCCATTTGACCATCCCTGAGTCAGTCCTTACAGCAACATTGCTTCAACTTGAACAATTATTTCATGTTGCAGGCTTGCCTGCAACGAGTCGCTTTCTATCGACATCGACACATTATCTAGAAAGATGACTTAGGAATCGACAGTACCTTGAAGTCTACATGCATCAATGGCAGGTTTCTCGCCTTTGACGACAGTTTACATCATTGACTTTCGATCAAAGGATTCCGTGAAGTGTTCGACATCAAAACATCTATTCACGTTTCACGGGTTGTGCTTGGTACTTTGAGAACCATTGACATTACTGGTGGTCTCTCTCACGCTTGTTAACAGTTTACATCACTGACTGGTAATCAAGTGGTTTCTAACATGTTCGACATCAAATCATTTAATCACATGCTTAGAATCGTAGCAATTCGGAATTAGAAGTGAAGACCCTGGATCTAGTTTCTACCATCCAGGCTGCGAGGAGTTTTGTATTCATTATCTATGTAGACTAATCATAAACAGATGGCTGCGTCCATACTGCGTCTACAAAAGTCTATAAAAATGGTGTACTGCAAGATCATTCCTGTATTAGAATAGTTAGTCCATTAGTTAAAGTTTTGAATCTGAGTATGGGAATGCCTACCTCAGTGATGATGTAATCTTATACATGTATTTTGTGTTGAAAATTGCAGGTTCCAACCAGGTCATCCACAAGTCAATCCTTGAAATGATAAAGCGCTTCACCCTTCCTAGAATTACAAAACCCTAATCTATTCCAGGCTTCGCACTTTAGGGGGCAATCTGTTACACTAAAAAATGTCACCTTGACTACTTACAGTTAGTATGGCTCAAATCAACAGTCATGCTACCCTCTTAGGTAAGTCTTATGCCTCTGTTATCCATCTCAAACTCAAAGAAGAGAGAAAGTCTTGTAAAAACTATGTTTATCTCTGGGGTCGCAGGTTCTCTCTGGCCTTACCTGCGGGGACGCTGACCATGTTCACAAAAGCTGCGTCCATGGATGCTTTGTATGTTAAAGGATAGGTGCGTCCTTCTGTAAAAGGCAAAATGCGCAAGTTTTATCTTGAAAAAGTTACTTGTGGTTACTTCTAGAACATTCTAGAGGTCGGTTTGATGAAATGGATGCGCCTCCAGTTGGTTCATGTATCTCTATTAAGAGGGAACTTATCCCATCAATAAGGGAGCTATCCCACCCAAAGAGGGGGATTATCCCATTGATGGTGGACCTGAATAACCTCTTTACAGCACTATAAATAAAGACATTGAGCCAGAAGGAGAGGAGGTTGGAGCTATACATTTTCTTTGGGTAAATGCTGCAGGATTTAGGTCTTCCATTAGAACCTTTGTGAGGAGAGATTGTCTTTACATGATTCTACTTGGAAGTGGGTGAGCTTTGTCAAAGTAGAGGAAAACACTTGATGGACCCTGGGAGGAACTTGCACAACACCAAGGCCAGGTTGTAAGAGTTTCTTTGTTTCGTTATTAATACAAACTGGTTTATTTTTCTCAATAGCTTGTGTTAATGAGTTATTTCATGTGTTCCTTGGTCTGCATGTTGAATGTATGTTTTATTATATGAAATACAAGTGCTTGGTAATTGTTTGATTGTTTGTGGTTGCAGGAATTGACTTGAAGGAGGAGCTCATCCGGATCGGCAAGGACGGACTACAACAACAGCGTTTTGGAATAAGGTAAGCCTAAACACTTGTAGTTTTCATGTTGTAAAAGGTATATTTAGAGAAAGATTACTCCATTTTGTCTTGTTTGTCGCTAGAGAGTTTAGACTCCTAGGGAGGTCAGTTGTGTCAGCCCAAATGACTTTTTCCGCCACGACACCTACCAGCATAGTTTGTTAACAAAATTTGACAATGAGAAAGGAAGGATGCAAATGGCATGCTTACAGGCTCAAGTACCATTTCCAAAAACCCCTTCAGACTATAAGAAGATTATCTTCTCATTTGATGCAAAGAAAATACACCGCATTGATCAAATGGATATGCATAGACAGGATGGAGAAATTATTTTATCCACCATGACAAATACTGTTATGGCACTTTCAAAGTTAAGTACATCTCTCATCAATGTTCAGATACAATTAAAATTGGAAAAAATTTCTTCATTAGCAAAGGACACTAAAATCAAAACATTGGAAGATTTTGTGACCAAGTTGGGTTATGATCCCAGTGATGTCAAGGCAATGGAGGAGATCCTCAAGAGAAAGAATGCAGAGATAGCAACACTCAGGACACAACTAAAGTTACCTTCTACAAAGGATCCACAAACAAAAGAGATAGAAGAAAGTGAGCAGCATAAAGAAGACATACTCAAATTGATAATTGAGCAAAATATACAAATAAAGGAAATGGAGGAACAGATAGAGAAGCTACTTAAGGAAAAAGAAGAGGCTGCACAATTGACAATAGCTCTAGTAACAACCATACCAATTATGGATGCAGGGACAACAAGGGATTTAGCACCAGTACCAGATGATTTGAACAAAGTTATGCAAGACCTGTCTCTTCAAAGACAAGAAAATGATAAGCTCCAACAAAAACTTAGGAATCTAGAAGCATAGAAGATAAAAAATGATACCCTCTTGGTGGAAGAGATGCATAAATCTCACCAACTTTCCAAGAAGATTGATCAATTAGAAAACCAGTCACTGATGTCTCACACCTTGGCCCAAGCTAAGGAAAGTATTTGGCTGGATATAAACCATGCCATAGCTGATATTTGGCCATCCATTCAGATTATTTTAGAACAAGCACTGGGACAAAAGCCAGCTGAGGCTACATCCATGATCAAAGTGTTGAATTCAAAGACTAGATCAGAGTTAGAGAAGATCCAAATTGCAGATAGGACAGAGACCATCCTAGAAATAAAGAAGGTATTGCAGAAAAGGAATTTAATGACTCAGTTGGAGACTAAGTGTCAAACTCTGGAAAATGATGTCCAGAGATTTCATACTAAATTTAGTTTGTTGAATCAAATAGGATTGCAAGGGTTAGTAGCGCCCAATGACAAATTAATCAACTTGGAAGATTACTGTAAGAAACTTTACACTATTGCAACAGATAAATCCAAGTTTGCAGGTATCAAAGGACATGTCATAGGTAAAGCTTTCATAGAAGCTTTGGAGTTTGATTTAACTATCAAACATGAAATCAAGCACATTTTCATCAACAAGCCAACTTTCGAGAAATATATTGAAGTAGATGAAGTTTATAGAAAGCTAATAAATATTTCTATACCCAATGATGAAAGGTGGGATCAGTTGTGTGATACCATCGAGTAAATTTTTTTAATCTCCTACAGACAGACAACAAGACAACACATTTTGGGGCCGATTCATCAAACTATTTCCTTGAAGATAGTGTCAGCAACCTCAACAGTTTAAGCATTCCTACATTCTTGTACTATTTTTGTAAATTAGTTAGATGTTTCTAGAATCCAAATATTTTTGAATAAATAAGTAGCAATTCAATGTATTAAGGGTTGAACCCTTGCATGAGCTTTCTAAAGCAGAATTATGATCAAATTGAAATCACTTCATATTAATGAAATGATTATGGATTTTCTTTAAACATCTTAACACTTTATGAGTTTTTCTTATGTTTTCACTTCATTTTGTTGTTCTACATATATTTAATTTTTTATGAAGAAAACTAGGTAAGAGAAAACTGAATATCAGTCTATCTTAAATTCCCTCTGAAGTTATAATCTATTTTAGAGATTGGTTTATTGGACTATTTGTCTTTATAAGCTCCTCTACATTTATAAATTGTCAATCATCTTCATAAGAATAAATATATTTTGTTGGCCTGTAAACATTGTTTACTTGCATTCTTTCTTATGATTAACTAAAAAATCAGTTTGAATATTTAGGAAATTGTAGCCTCTTACATCTCCACCTTTCCACACACTTTTAAATCAAATTACAAAGGTAAATAATCAACCCTTTCTAAATATTTAGTATTATTAAGGTTTAAGGATCTGCCTTAATCTGCTCATAACATTGGTCATTCAAAAAACATCTTAGATGTTGTGGCATAATTACTTAACCTAGAATTATCTCAAAGGACAATAGGGATGATGTTTGGAAGTTGAGTAAGAGTTGGATTCCAACTCTCTCTTAGTGATCCCCTCACCACCAGCCCACCCCCCTTCTAGTCTCCTTCTTTTTATGTTTTCTTATTATTATTTATTTATTATTTACCCTCAGTTTTTCACCTTTGGGCCCCCCCTTTTCTTTATTATTATTAATGATATTTTGTAACCTTTTTCATATTATAAGTGTCTTTTGTTAAAATTAATAAATAAAATCCTAACTATTTTTGAATTATTATATCTTTGATCCAATACTTAACCCTATAATTCTATAATTAATCTATCTAACATAATCAGGATATATATTTATAATTATTCCTAATAACTATTTGATAACTAGATATACAATATCTTAATAAATAACTCCTAACAATCTATTTTAAAAATATAATTTTTTACCTTGTTATCTTATTCACTAACTACGAGTTTTTAACGGCTAGCTCTAGGTAATGATGCATCCTTGCTATTTATTCGATTGATTTTTACACCCTATCATGAGGATGAACCACATTAGTTGGAGATTTTTACACCTTGTCCTCAGGATGAACCACATTAGTTGGTTTGAAATGTCAACCAAAGCCTAATGATGTGATTATTCCGAAAGACATTTATCTACATTATCGATCACAAAAGTCTTAGATCTAACATATAAGAAAATGTTATTTAGCAAAATGGTCCACTTTACAATAAGAGTGTAATTTTTCTTTTTCTCAAGTTAAATTTAACCCATAACCTTTTTATATATGGTTAATCTGGTAAATACGTACATTGGAAAGGCATTCTTAGTGTTACAATAGGCTTAATGTCCCAATAGTTTTTTGTTATATTTATAAAGCTCACATTAATATTTTTAATGTAGTTGTACTAGTTATTTTATTTTGAGCAAGTTAAAATGTTTGCCCAAGGCTTCTTATTTCAACTTAAGGTGGATGAGGATTTGTTGATTTTTTTTTAATTGATTGATTCTCAGGGGAATATGATTAGCATATGCTTAGTCTTAATTCTTATCGACGATTGTAGTGTGTTACAAAGTTTGCTAGATTGCAATGACTTATAATAAATTTAAAAAATTATATTTGTGCCAGGTGGCTCCGTGCCCACGAATTTACTAGGGATTTGAGATTATTTCAATTCTAATAAGTTCATATTCTAATTATATGATGAAATTAATATATAAGCAAATTTTATTTAGCAAAATGGTCCATTTTACAATAACATATGTAATTCCTTTTTTTTTTCTCAAATTAAATTAGGTTTGTGCCACATGGCTCCCCGCCCACCAATTTCATAGGGATTTGAGATTATTCCAATTCTAATAAGTTCATATTCTAATTAGATGGGGCTTATTCTAATTAGATGGGGAAATTAATATATAAACAAGTATTATTTAGGAAAATAGTCCATTTTACAATAAGATGTATAATTCATTTTCGTTCTCAGGTTAAAGTTCACCCATAACCTTTTTATACATGGTTAATCAGGTAAATATTTGTTACAATAGTTTTTTTTTGCAATAATTTTTTTGTTATATTTATAAAGTCTTCTCTTGAAACAATTGCAATTAAAAAAAATGTAATATTATTTTAATATCTATTATTAAGAATATATTAAATATATTATTTAGTTTACAACGTAATTGACAATTTTCCTATTGTATAAAATGTTTTTTCAAAAGAAATCACATTGAAGATTTTGGTCGACCCGTTTTGAACCAACAAGTGTGGTTCATCTTCAGGACACGATGAAGAAGCAGATATAGGAAAAGGGTTAAATAGGGAGGCAGGTCAACATAACAGCTAGAAAAACGAGATATAGGAAAAGGGTTAAATAGGGAGGCAGGTCAACATAATAGCTAGAAAAACGACTATATTTGACGAGGGGAGGTAAAGAGAAAGTATTTTAAATAGTTTTAATAATACGATTAATATTTATAGTAAATACTAGTTTAATAATAACAAGTCGTAGATTTGATGATTCTATTAATATTAATATTAATACCAAATACTAATATTAGTGTTAATAATATTAATAATACTAATTTGAATATTCAATCAAAATCTTTAATGTGATTTCTTCCCAAAAAATATTTTATACATTATAATATAAATCACAAAAACTTAAATTCGAATTGCCCTATTATTAAATATGATGTAAACATGAACATGACAATCAAGATCCAAATCTTTAATCAATAAATATTGTTTATTAAAAATAGTCTTTTTTATAATTTTATTAATAATATATAAATATATTTGAAAATTTAAAAATTAATTAAAAAATAACGTAACTCATTTTAGAATTTAAAAAATATTATCACTTTTTATATTTACAAAACACTTGTACTATAATAAAAAAATATTAAAGTAAATATTCCCATTTTTTATATTAAAAAAACACTTGTACTCTAATAAAAAAAATATTATCATTTTTTATATTAAAAAACACTTGTACTCTACTAAATACACCACCATAATAATAATGATGTAACTTCAAGGTTATAATTTAAGACATTAAATTGACATGGGAGACTTTGGTTCAGAGGAAAGGCTCTTTTCACACGACAATTCAAGAATGCTGTATAAAATTAAATCGCAGTGCACATATTTTATGAGGCAAAAGACTCTTTTCACATTGTAATGATCTGTAGATAGATGAAGTGTGAATTAGTTTTCTGAAAAACAGCTTTTCTCATCTTATCATTCATGTTCATACTTTTAAATTATTTTTATAGTAGAGAATTAATTTTATTAATTTAAAATTATAAATTTAATAAAATTATATATATTAAATTATTATATTTTATAGATTTATTTTACAGTTTAATAGGGGAAGATATTAATAGGTTTATTCTATAATTTAATATGAAAGAGATGTATAGTTTTGCACACATATTATTTTAAAATTAAAATTAAAAATCTTTAAATAAAAGTATGTCAATAATAATAATAGTAGTAATTGGATTTCAGAGATCTGTGGTTTGTGTTATTTGAATTTCTGACCGGAGAACCCACAGTAATGGAGTTTTTACACCAACGTTTCGAATCCCAAATGGGATCCATCATCAGGGAAAAGGGAAAAGAGAAAGATGAAGAGAAAGATGATAAAAGAAGAGCCAGATGGAGGAAATAAATACTCATGAGGGCAGAATAATAGAGGCAAAGCACAGGTCTGCTGGAAATAAATAATGAAACCTAATTTTAATTTTAATTTTAATTTTAATTTTATTTATTGATTTTAATTTTAATAAATTAATCTTATTTAATTAGTAACTTAAAACAAAATCTTTAAACTAAACATTTTAAAATAATCTTAAAATAATATAATTATCTAGATACTAATATATATAATGATAATAATATCAAAAAAAATTTAAAAACCTGAAACCCTAATGGTAATAATATCTAAAAACTAAATATAAATTTTAATATTTTAATATTTAAATCATAAACCTAATAACATTAATATTTATATAACCTAAAGACATAACTAAATATTTATCTAACCTAAGGTCTAAACAAATTCATATATATATATTAGAATTAGTAACAATCAAGCCTACAACTTCATATATATATATTAGAATTAATCACAATCAACCCTAAAGCCTATATCAATCTAAAAACTAAAATAAATATTTTAATATCATAAACCATTATAAGACATAAACTTTAAATAAAATTATTATCTAAAACTAATATAAAATTATTATCTAAAACTAATGTAAATATATTAAATTTAATAAATATGATTCTATAAGTTAATGACTCTATATGACAAAATAATATTAATATATAAGACATATAACTTAATAATAATAATAATATATATGGCTATATAAATTTAATATTAATATAAATATGACTATATAACCTAATGACTATATAACCTAATAATTTTTTTAAACGTGATCACTATATGACTTAAATTTTTTTTATTTATATAACATAAAGACTAAATAGCTTAATATATGAAATATTAATAAAAACCTAACCACTATCTAAATAAATTCAAATTAATAAAACCTAAATTCTATATTAACTCAATATTAAAGACTAGACTATATTTAGAACAAGCATTAAGCCTAAATTTTATTAAAAACAAACATTGAGGTTATATTAATAATTAGGGTTTTAATATAAATAACCTAAAGACAATATTACTATGAAAATCAAAACACTGCTAATGTCTATAATATTATTTATATTTACTATGAAAACTTATATTCATATCTATCTTGATAACTATCTTACCTGTTAGACAACTTACCTGTTTAGACAACTTACCTGTTAGACAACTTACCTGGGGCCGGGCTGACGTTTCTTGATTTCACTGATCAGGGGAAGCCAGCTTCCGCTAATCTCCAAACCGCTGTCTCTGTTCAAATTACAAGGATGCTTCAAGATTTCGAGGGCTTCTCTGATTTTCCGTTTCTGATGCTGCTCCTCTCTTGCGATGATTGAGGCGTTTTCTAAGCAGATGTGGTGTTTAGTCTTCAAGGAGTGTTCTGCCAAGGCTGAGGTACGAGATCTTCCTTTCCTGATGTCAGCGCCATGTTCTTTCAGTCTTGTCTGGAGGGAGCGACCAGTTTCACCTATGTAGCTTTTCCCACACGAACAGTCTATTTTATAGACTCCTTTGAGCTGCAGTTTATCAATATCATCCTTAACAGATTTTAAACTTTGTCTGATGGTACCGGGAGCTGAGAATTGCGTTAGAATGTTTCTCTTTCTTAGGATCTTTGCCATTTTATCTGTGACCCCATGGATATAAGGTAGAAAAACCCTACCACCATGAGGTTGATCCTCCTCTTTAGGTTTGGTTTATTTTATTAAAAAGTAGTAGTTAAAAAAAACCATATATACATTATATAAAGCCATTGAAAGAAAAAAATGTGATTTAAATATAAATTAAGATAATGATTCTGCAACCATATTTAAATTTAATTAGTACAACGAGGTTAAATATAAATATACCAAGCACGCAAATGGCAGCGCGGGAGGATTGGCCATTATCTGGAACCAGGGAAATACGGTTCGAAGACTGGGTTAGTATTCCACGAATCCTCTCTGGGAGATTCAAGGTCATTGGATCCAATGACTGGGTGCTACTCATAGGAGTATACGGTCCCCATATACCAGGGGAAAGGAGGGCCTTTCTACAGAACCTAGTAAAAATGAGAAGCCTGTACCCGGAGGACTTATGGGTGGTGGGAGGGGATTTTAACATGATCACCTCTTTGGTGGAAAAAAGAGGTGGCATGAGGAGAACAAACATGGATATGGAACTCTTTGGGGACACTATAGCAGAACAAAGACTAGTTGACATCCAAACTATAAACGGGGTGCACACCTGGAACAATAGAAGAGGAGGGAATCACCAGATTTCATCCATATTAGATAGATTCCTAATATCGGAACAAGTAATGAGTAGAGATATATTCGTCGAAGCATCGATTCTTCCTGGAATGGGCTCAGACCACTGGTCGATCCGGCTGGAAGTGGACCTGAAAGCCAGCCCGAAAAACTACCCCTTCAGGTTTGAAGCCTTTTGGCTCAGAGACCTTGGCCTCATCAAAAAAATCAAGCTATGGTGGACGTAGAGCGAACAACAGGGGAGGAACTACATGCACATGTTCCAACTAAAACTCAAAGAAATAAAAAAAAAATAAGGAAATGGAACAAAGAAGACTTCGGACACATTATGAAGGATCAACAACAATTAAATCAAAAGATGATGGAAGTGCAACAAAAAATAATATGGGAAGGGAGATCGGATGAGACAGTAGCAGAAGAGGGAAGAATCATCAGTCAGCTGGAGGAAAGGCAAAAGCAAGAGGAGATTCTATGGAAACAGAAGTCGAGAGTGAATTGGTTAAGAGAAGGGGAGAGGAACACCCGGTTCTTCCACAAGGCCATGATCCAACATCGTTAGAGCAACGAAATATTCTCACTTAAAGATGGTGAGGGGAATCGCAGTACACAACATGAGGAGATGTAAGGAATCCTCGTAAACCACTTCAGAGATCTCCTAACACAGCCTCAAGAAGATAGAACAAAAGCAACATAAAGAATCTCCCAGCACATTCCCCAGATGGTCACTCAAGAGCAGAATCTAGCCTTGATGAGAGCAGAAATGCTCGAGGAAGTGGAAGAAATCATTAAAGGAATGAAAAAGAATAAGGCCCCAGGCCCGGACGGGTTCACAGCTAAATTTTTCCAAGCCACTTGGTCGTTCATGGGAAAAGACATCCTAGAGGTTGTGGAGGAACCAAAACGAAACCAAAAGGTATGTCATGGTCTTAACTCCACTTTTATTACTCTCATCCCTAAAACCTCAAAATTGGAAGACCCATAGGGTTTCAGACCCATTGCCTTGTGCAATGTCATCTATAAAATTATAGCCACTCTAATTGTCAAAAGACTAAAGCCGCTTCTCCCTAACATTATCTCCCCAGAACAAACAGGCTTTGTTGAAGGGAGGCAAATCCTAGACGGACTAGTCACCTCCCAGGAGGTGGTTCATTCCCTTAAGGTTAAGAAGGCCGCAGGCATGCTAGTGAAGTTGGATCTCTCCAAGGCCTATGATCGGTTGAGCTGGGAGTACCTAAGGAGTATCCTTAGGGCTTATGGTTTTAACCCTAGATGGATTAACTAGATAAGCGCTATGATATCCACCCCTGTATTTTCTATCCTTCTAAATGGGACCCCTACCAGTACATTCAACCCCACTCGGGGTCTGAGACAAGGGGACCCCTTGTCTCCTTTCCTGTTTATTATTGTTGCTGAGGGATTGGGTAGATACATCAAGAAGGAAGCCCAGGAGTCCAGAATCAAAGGCTTAAGGATCTGGGGGAATGACCTTGCAATAACACACCAGCAATTCGTGGATGATATCATGCTCTTCTGCCAAGTCTCTCTCAGAGAAGCCCAAAGAATGAAAGAAATCCTGAACACCTTTATGCAAGCCTCTGGAACCCAAACCAACAACGAAAAATCCTATACCTTCTTCTTCAATACCCAAGGGAATGTAAAATCCTATCTGGCCGGAATTATGAGGTTGATCACAGGTAACCTCCCCACGAAGTACCTGGGAATTCCCTTTTTGGAAAATTCTCTAAAATTGACAGGATGGCAACATACTATCCAAAAGATTCAGGGAAGGTTGGGAAACTAGGCCTTCCAATCCCTAAATCTAGCAGGCAAGTCAATCCTCCTAAAAGAAGTACTGCAACCAATCCCTATCTACCACTTGTCAGGTATGGCTACCCCCAAGGGGGCCTATACCAAAATGGTGGACATCTTCAAAAAAATCCTATGGGGAGGGGCACAACAAAAGAAAAAGTGGGCTCTTATGTCCTGGAAAGGATTGACAAAGAAAAAGTTGGAAGGAGGGCTCGACCTATGAGACCCCTATACCTTAAATCAAGTAATGGGAGCAAAACTTTGGTGGAGATGGCTAGGGGGAGGAGGGGATCTATGGAAACAAATCTGGACAAGAAAGTATAATATGCCGGAGAGAACGGAGGAAATCCTCTGGTACAGAGATCCACCCAAGGGCTCAGCCATATGGAACTTAGCAAGACAAAACCGGGAGCTCATTTCCCAACATGCTTTCTGGGAAATTCGAAATGGAAGAACAGCTAGATTCTGGCAGGATTCATGGCAACAAAGAGAAAGACTGATAGACAGGCAAGACCTCCGAGATATTTATAGATTCACCAATGATAGGAACATTCAATATGTAGAACAATTCTGGAACGAAGGGCAAGGGACCGAAAACTGGAGAAAATGGAAAAAGGTAGAAGAATGGGGTCAGGGTATAGCGACAGAGCAAGGGATAGAGTTTGACAAAGAAATGAGAACAAGACAAATAACCATCAGAATGGGCCCAGACATCCTGAGATGGGGGCACTCAACAAAAGGAACCTTCTGATCCAGGGTGGATGTTGGTGGCCACCCACTTATCCCACTTGGACCCCCACAACTGTCTCTTTCAGTTTTTCTGTTTCCTTAATTGTAGCACAGTTTTACTATTTTTAGCAGTTTTTCGGGTCCTGAACTTCCAGAGTCATTTTGAGGCCCTAAACGACGTTTTTTGGAAAATATGGGAGCAACATGGGTCCATGGACCGATGTTTCTCTTCCCAGAGTTGTAGTCCTCGGATAGATCTTTCTAACAAGCTATTGTGCGCTTCAAACAGAGACCATATGCCAAAGTTACGACCCCGGGAAGTTGATGTACCAATTTACCCAAACGGGGCCCACAATTTGGTGTTTCATCTCCTAGGGATAGGTTTTTTGGATGTTTAGGGTTTTCCATTGTTTTTCAACAATAAATAGACCTTTGAGCCTCATTGTAACACATTTCAGAGGCATGTAGCCACCACATCTCTTCTCAGAGATAAGCTACCATCGCCCTAACTGGTTTATTTCCATTTCTGTTTGTAAGCATATTTTAGTATTTTACATTAATGAAATGAAGTATTATTTCTGTTGCATCTCTGTATTTATGGTTATATTTGTACTTTATTGTGTTCCTATTTAAATCCGTAGCGGTGGTATCAGAGTGGTCTTCTCTTTATTTCTTTTTCTTTGCATGTCCCCAACGAGGTCAGGGTATAAGGACTTAAGGCTTGAACTAGTCGAACCTTTGCAATACCAGCCTCGCAAACCCTGACGGCCTCCCATGGCGGATGAAAAGAAATATGAGGGGGAAAGAGATCCTATCAAAATCTTGCTCAAAGAAGCCCTTGAGCAACAAAGGAACATGATGATGGAAAACTTTACCTAGATCCTTTAGCGGCTACCCAGGGGCGACGCATCGGCTTTCAACGACTACTCTAGAAACCCCACACCCTTTAAGGTACAAGTTAACTTTGAAATCCCCATATTCAAGGGACAGATAGATGTAGATGATCCAAGTGGATCTTCAGACACAGTGGCATGGAAAAAGCTCAAAATTCAAAGTGGTAGAAAGGCGATTAACTTGACATCAAATCGAAGTGCTCGTTGCCCTGATTCCAACAGTGCAAACGACACTCCAATCCGAGTCGGATGAAGAAGATAGAGGCAGTCAAAGTTGGGTTGACTTTTTGATGACTAGGTAGGATTAATGAAGGCATAATTTGGACTTTTTTAGGCGGACGGAATCCGACCAACTCCGGTCAGATTCCGGGAAAAATCGTGGCCTCGTTAAAAAGACTCCTTCGGTCCAAAACCGAATTTCCAAAAATGCATAGTTTGTTTTTATATAACAAAAAAAAAAAAGGTGGCGGGCCACCAACCCCACCACCCCTTATCCGCACCACATAACAATTGGTGGAGGGGCGGGCCACGACCCCCAGCCCCTCCCACGGAACTGTGTAAACAAACTAGGGTGGGCGGCCATGACCCCGCCACCCCACACCACGAAACCTCATGAACGAACCACCATAAAAGGAGAGAGTTGGGAGTTGGGTGGTGGGCCGGCCCTTGGGGCACAGACCCAACCATGCCCAAACAACAAGTGCCAACCACAAAGAAACAACCACTTAAATCATGAAGGTGGGTACAGTGGGCGGGCCGCCCAAGGCAGGCCCAACCCAACCGAAACTTTTTTTTTTTTTTTTTTTTGCAATGTATAAAAAAAGGAGGGGGAGGGGTTTGACCACCCAACCTCCTCCATATGAACCAGAATAATAACCAAATCCTCTAATGGACAACTTGGGAAAATCCCCCAACAATAATTATTTAAACACAGTTTGTCAGTGCACCCAAGGAGGAGGCAGTGCACGCAGTTCGAGGCAGAATTTTGCAGGAGGGCTGAATTTTCACTTTGTTAGATTTTGACAAATTTTATATGGTTTCAGCACTTCTCAATGCCACGAACGCAATGGAATTTTCCATATCTCCATCAGAGTTCTGCATTTTTCAGCCATTTTTCAATATGGAGGTGGAACCATGATTGTTGTAGAAACAGGGAGCAAAACCATGATCCTTGAAATTTTCCCGAGGAGATAATTTTTCTCCATGTCGAAATATGGTCAAGTTTATAGCCATTTTTTCACGATTTTCCACAGGGATCAATAGCGAGGATCAATAGTTCACCCAATACTCTTGGGCTATGTCTCCCAGTCCAGCCTTCAGTGGTGGCCTCTCTATTATGTTTTCAAAAATAGAGCTTTTACAACAGTGAGCTCAATTTGAGTCTCACACAACAGATATAAATCAACAAGACTGTACTTGGATCCCCCAAGTCTCTGGAGTACACAGACTCTACTTACTGAAACTCGACCTCTATTGGTCACAGTAGTATGAGCCCAATCTGAGACTCATACATGACAGGCATATACAGAGGAGTTCACTTGAACCTCTCAAGCCTTCTCTAGAGTACACAGACTCTCTGACTCTCTCTGGCTCTGTCTGGCTCGATGCTACCTTTTTGCTTCTGTAGGTCAGCTTGGCTTCTTCTCTCTGCTCTTAGCTTTCTGCATCTAACTTACTCACTTCTCTCTTTGTCAGTTCATGGCTTTAAAGCCAATTTTCTTTCTGACTGTTCATTTCCGCTTCCCGGCTTTCCGGTTTCCCTACCTCTATTCGTCTGAATCCCTCTGTTTTGCATAATCATCATTGTATAACACCTCACAGGGAGGTGGCCACCTATTTCATAACGAACTAAGTGTTAGTTCTTTTGGACATTTTCAAAACAACCGTTTATTTCGTTAACTCCAAGAATGCCTCGCGAACACGACCTTCTGCCAACACATCGTCCACCTCGGACTTCAAATCTTATACAACTCTGCATGTTTACCTCGTCAAATCAGGTCACCCATCAGAACACATCTCCGCCATTGATCTGGAGCCTCCAGATCCAATGATCAGTGTCCATATTTGGGGGATAAGTAACATGCCGTTTACCCATCGGATGTGAGCGGTTTTCTCTCTCTTCTGCCGGATGCGTGGCACCCATTGTGTGGCATCGGGCGAGACTCGGTTGAAACCGCTTACCACTCGATGCCCTTTCAATATTCTTCCAGTTTTTGTGGGACCCCACTTCTGATGGAATTGGCGCGATATCCATTGCATTTTATAACTTTTCGGGTCTGGGTGCTCGGGGCTTTTCATTCTTTGAGGGGTTTGCCCGATGATATGCGATTAGTGACTTGTCAGAAACCACCCTCGTTTCTCGAAAAGGCCTCCCGTTTTGCTAATTCGCGACAGTGCGCGTTCCCATGGGCCGACGGTCTGCGTGCTTGACCGAGGGTCCTCGTTGCTCCACGTTGATCACAAATTGAAAATTTTATGAGGATATCTCTGATAAGCTTGATCTTTATAAGACTTTGAAACTTTGGCATAATTTTAAGAGTTCATGAAAACTTAGAGAGTGTTCTAGGATCCAATTCAGATCACGACCTTCCCACTAAAAAAGGATTTTGGACCACCAAAAGTTGGTTTTTAAGCATCAATCAAGTGAGGGTATAAATTCCTCGCTTGCCCAATTTCTATCCATCTTGCACTGCTTGGTTTTGAACCTTTGAGCCCAATCCTGAGGTACTCAACATCCCCTCTGCGTGTAGTTCTCATCTTCCTGTCCAGAACTGTATCTTCCTGCAATTCATTGAAATATTCAGGCGATAGATCATCAATAGAAGGCAATTGACTCTGCTCTTCGGGATCTTCAATCAATGAAGGTTCAAATAGTCTCAAGATTTATGCATTAACAACTGAATAGATGTGCATGTAAAATAGCAAATCAAGGCGAAAATCATTCTCACAAATTTTCTCAAGTATCTTCAAAGGTCCATACCTTATCAGCTTTAGCTTCTTACCTTCACCTTGCATTCTGTCTTTGCTGATATACAAGCAAACTTTATCACCAACTTGGAAACTATGCTCAATTCGATGCTTATCATGCCTTGCCTTGTACTTGGCTTGGCTCTTTTCCAGTTGTTCTTGTACTACCTGGTGAATCTCTTGGATTTGTTCAATGAACTTGATTGCCTTGTCCACATCACTGTGTCCATCAACCGCTATGTCTCGAAAGGAGATCTCTATGTAGAAGAATGTTTAGCTCGGTTGTAAGCATGTTGCACATAACATAGGTGTTCATCCCAAAGCTTAGGATGCTTGCTGCAATAGCCTCTGAGCAACTGGATCACTATCCTATTGACCACTTCTGTTTGGCCATCTATTTGTGGATGAAAAATTGTGCTCTTCTTTAGTCTGGTGTCCATCAATTCCCACAGACTCGACCAAAATTTCCCAACAAATCGGGAGTCTCGATCAGATATAATGGAAGCGGGTAATCCAAAATGAACCCATATATGCTGAAAGAACAATTTTGCAGTTTTTTCAGTTGTAACCTATTTTTTATAGGGTACTAAAATACACATTTTTTTGACCCTATCCACAATAACATATAAATAGTCATGACCTTTTCTAGATTTAGGCAGTCCCCCAACGAAGTCCATGGAAACACTTTCCCAAGGATGAGAAGGGACTGGTGGTGTAGTGTATAAACCTAGTTTTCTATTGCTGGGCTTGCTTTTAGCACACATGGTACACCCTCTTACATATCTAGAATCTGTTTCATTCATTTTTGGCCAATAACAAAATCTTTGTAGTTGTGCAATTTTTTTACTTACACCAAAGTGACCTGATATTAGAGAAGTGTGCGCTTCTCGAATTATCTTTACTCTTTCAGTTTGTGGAATGCATAACTTTCCAAAATGATACAAGAGTTGGTCCTTAACATGATAATCTAATTCTTCTACTTGTTTTCCATAGCTTAAAGTTGCATATACATCTTTAAAATCTATATCTTGAGCATACTGTTCAATGTAGCTTTCATGCAATACTGAATTATGCTTAAGTATAGTAGATGCATTTATGATTGGTTTGGACAACATATCTGCAACTTTATTGTGTATGCCCTTTTTATATCTGATGACAAGATGAAACTGTTGTAGAAAACCCATCTACCTATAGTGTCTTGATTACTGCAACTTAGTTTGTGAGTGCAAATATTGAAGTGGTTGATGAACAGTATGTATAACTGTCTCTTTGCCCATTAGGTAATGTTTCCACTTTTTCATACTCTATACTAATGCATACAATTCTTTATCATATGTGGGATAATTAACTACTGCAGAATTAAATGTCTCAGAATGATAACATATGGGTTTACCGTGCTGCATCAACACTGCTCCCATGGCATAGTCACTGGCATCTGTTTCAATCTCAAATGGTCTTTGAAGATCAGGTAGTGCTAGTACTGGTGTTGTACTAATCTTTTCTTTCAAGGTGTTGAAGGCTTTCTGCTGTTTGCCTCCCCACTGAAACACCTTGTTCAATCCTGTTAAAGCATGTAAGGGAGATGCAATCAAGGAAAAGTTAGAAATAAACTTTCTCCAATACTGTGCTGCTCCTAGGAAGTTTCTAACTTCAGTAGCAGATTTGGGTTTAGGCCAGTTTACAATGACTGCAAACTTAGAGGGATCTATCTTCAATTCACCACCCCCTACAATATGACCCAAATAATTCAAAGATGTTTTGCCAAATTCACATTTTGAGAGCTTAACATAAAGATTTTCTCTTTTCAAAACATCTAGAGTCTGTTTTACATGCTTCAAATGTTCTTCCCATGTTTTACTAAATATAAAAATGTCATCTAAATATACAATGACAAAATCATTAATAAAAGGTCAGAGTACATCATCCATTACTCTCACATGAGCCATCTTTCTTTCTCACCAATACAATTGGAGACCCACATGGTGATGTGCTAGGTCTTATGAACCCTTTCTCCAACAGCTCCTGTACCTGCTTCTTGATTTCTGCATTCTCTAAAGCGGACAACTTGTACATTCCGATGTTAGGTAATGGAGCATCTTGCTACAAATTAATATCATGTACTATTTCCCTTTTGGGTGGCAGACCCTAGGTTCTTCAAATAGTATATCATATTAGGAAACAACTTTTTCTAAATCAGCTTGTTGTTTAGCATTACAACCCTCAAATACATTGGTTTTGTAAGGTTTCTTTTCCTTTACAACCATCAGTAAAAATTGTTTGCATGAATTTACAATTCTTTTCATCTACCCTGAGTTTATGAGAGTATAATTATCCTTGAGTTTATGAGCTCTTACAATATATTCAATTCCATCTTTAACGAGTTGATACTTGTTTTCTGCCCTATAGAAAATAGCTTTTCTATCATACAAGTAAGGACTTCCTAAAAAAATTCCACATATATCCGAGGGAACAATATCTAACTCAACCTCATCTACAAACGCTGACCCAAAAGAAAACCCAATTTTACATTGTCTAGTCACTTGTAGCTTTGCTTTATCACATAACCAACCTAATCGATATGGTTTCTTGTGAGGTGTGGTTAGCAATCCCAACTTATTTACAATTGCTTCAGAAATTAAATTTACTTGTGAGCCACTATCAAACAAAGTATAAATCTTTTGACGCTTGGAAATAACTCTAATATGAAAAAGCTCATGTCTTTTCCTCTCATTTTCTTCATTATCAGTAGATTGTGCATAATTACTTGTAGATGCTTCAGAATTTTTACCTTTTATACCTGTGGTTGTGATTGTTGTTTCATCCCTTGAGTCTGACCCTAAATCTTTTTGAATAGCTGCAACAGTCTTCTTCTTTTTGCCATCGTACTTCTTGGGCCTCAGCTCCGGATGCAGAATCCAGTAGTGTTCACCATCATGCCCACCCTTCTTGCAGTAAGTGCATGAAGATTTGGTCTTATGTACAATATTTGTCTTCCTCTCTTTCCATTTCCGTTTTCTCTTTTCCTTATTCTTGCTTGCAGTGGGTTTTGATGATCCCCCAACTTTTGGGTTCACATTCTTGCCTCTAGCCTCTAGACGTGTAGCCTGAATAGATACCTCATCTCTGCTAGTGGGATTAAACATGAGAATGGTGTGCTTTAAATAGTTATGTAGACCACCTATATACTTCAGCGAAGTTCCAGGTGAGTCTAAAGAAATTCCTAGAATCAAAGCTCTTTTTCTAAATTCTTGGGTGTAGCCTTGTACACTTTGCCCCTTTAACTGTCGAGGAGTTTGCCAACTCATCATACTTGCTGCATATAAGCTAGTGGATAGAACTGTTTTTTAATTGCAGAAACAAATTCACTCCAGACAGAAAGAATTTTACCATGCTTCTTCATGTCAGCTTGTGTCTTGCCTTCCCACCATACCAAGGCAGTGCCTCCAAGGCATAGGCTGGCCAACTGAATCTTACTCTTGTCTGAATCAATGCTCTGCACCCTGCAATATACATCAATCTATCTAATCCAATTATCCAGCTTCTCTGCATTCAACTCTCCATCATATATCGACAAATCAAATTTAATATCTAATTTAATCAAAGATGTTTTATTTTTATTTTCATGGCTATTAGGAGGTGTGGGAAACTTTTCTTCTTTCCCTTTGCCTTTAGAATGGTCATGGAGGAGAGATTCTTCTGCTCCTTTATCTTGTTTGGAGTTTGATGAATCTTCATCTCTATCTTTCTTAAATTCTCTATACATTTCCTCTACCATGGATCTCATGGTCATGAAACTATCCATGAACTAGGAGTCTGATTCCAAGGGACTTTCTTCTGACATTTTCCTCTTAGGGTAGACTCTTCCAATTTCTAGGTTAGCTTCAACCAACTCTCCTTCTCCTAATTTAAGCTTTGATCTAGTTATCATTCAACAAAAAAATCCAGCACAAGCTTGTCTAACCTTAGTAACCTAGAGCTCTGATACCACTTGATCTGATATTGATCTAAGACAAACAATTAAGGTATTACAGACTCATGTGCATGGATGTGCCTATGTTATTTTATGCAACGGATCGATAAGATTGTGAAATACACAGACACTGAAGCAGTTAGAGAAAACATAACAGGCAAACATGTAAACACAACAAGTTTAATAAGGAGTTCACCCAATACTCCTGGGCTATGTCTCCCAGTCCAGCCTTCAGTGGTGGCCTCTCTATTATGTTTTCAAAAGCAGAGTTTTTACAATAGTGAGCTCAATTTGAGTCTCACACAGTAGATATAAATCAACAAGATTGTACTTGGATCCCCCAAGTCTCTGGAGTACACAGACTCTACTTACTGAAACTCGACCTCTATTGGTCACAGTAGTATGAGCCCAATCTAAGACTCATACATGACAGGCATATACAGAGGAGTTCGCTTGAACCTCTCAAGCCTTCTCTGGAGTACACAGACTCTCTGACTCTCTCTGGCTCTGTCTGGCTCGATGCTGCCTTTTTTCTTCTGCAAGTCAGCTCAGCTTCTTCTCTCTGCTCTTAGCTTTCTATGTCTAACTTACTCACTTCTCTCTGTCAATTCGTGGCTTTAAAGCCAATCTGCTTTCTGACTATTTGTTTTCGCTTCCCGGCTTTCCGGTTTCCCTACCTCCATCCACCTGAATCCCTCTGTTCTGCGTAATCATAATGAACTGAGTGGCCACCTATTTCATAATGAACTGAGTGTCAGTTCCCTTGGAGGTTTTTGAAATGACTATTTATTCCGTTAACTCCAAGAATGCCCATGAACACGACCTTCTGCCAACGCATCATCTACCTCAGACTT
This sequence comes from Pinus tabuliformis, assembly GCA_031772625.1. NCBI lineage: Eukaryota > Viridiplantae > Streptophyta > Pinopsida > Pinales > Pinaceae > Pinus > Pinus tabuliformis. The sequence goes on along the minus strand of CM062817.1, from coordinate 1,913,962,971 downwards.
CAAATCTTATACAACTCTACATGTTTACCTCCTCAAATTCAATCACCCATCGGAACACATCTCCGTCGTTGATCTGGAGCCTCCAGATCCAATGGTCATCGTCCATATCAGGCGAATAAGTAACATGCCATTTACCCGTCCGATGTGAGCAGTTTTCTCTCTCTTCTGCCGGATGCGTGGCACCCATTGTGTGGCATCAGGCGGGACTCGGTTGAAACCACTTACCACTCAAAGCCCTTTCGATATTCTATCAGTTTTTATGGGACCCCGCTTCTGACAGAATCGGCGTGATATCTATTGCATTTTATAAATTTTCGGGTCTGGACGCTTGGGTCTTTCCTTATTTGAGGGGTTTTCCAATCGCATATCAGAAACCACCCCCATTTCTCAAAAAGGCCTCCCGTTTTGCTAATTCATGACATCGCGCGTTACCATGGGTTGACAGTCTGTGCGCTTGACCGAGGGTCCTCGTTGCTCCACGCTGATCACAAATTGCAACTGTTATGAGGATATCTCTGATAATATTGATCTTTATAAGACTTTGAAACTTTGGCATAATTTTAAGAGTTCATGAAAACTTAGAGAGTGTTCTAGGATCCAATTTTGATCAGATGTATTATTAGGCCAGCCATAATTGTGGAGGCGACCTGTTGTGTATGAGTCAAGGCCTCAAGTTGTTATTATTTATTTGGGTAATTCATTATACAATATGCTGGAGGTAGCCCCACCTACCGCCACCTCTTTGATCACTGCTATGAAATGCAACAAGCTCATCTCCCAGACTAGGAAATTTATTTTCTATCTGGTTCGCTCTCAAAGAAATGGGAAGATCGCAGCCACATCCATGGCCCCTAGGAAGGGTTCCTCCACACAACAAAAGTAGGTGGATACGGTCATGAAAGAAGACATGAACATCTTCTCTTCACCCACATGGGTACCATTGCACTTCCAGGTCAAGCATTCATTCGATCTGACTCCTAGAGCACCTCTACCCAACGGGTCGACATATCACCACTCCATTCTGAAAAATGACAAGTACAAGTAGTGACATGATCAACATCGGGTGCCACACAAGTTTCAAGTGGGCAACAAATTTTGGTTGCATCTGCAGAAAGAACACCTTACAAGAGCCCATCAGAAGCTCAGACCACTCCAACATGGTCCTTACACCAGTACCAAGGCTATGGGAAACAATGATTTGGAGCACAACATTCCCCCATTCCTTCGCTTGCACCGAGTGTTCAATGTGGACTGCCCTCTACCATGCTTCCCACCATTACTGGACACATCAGAAATTGCAGAACAACTCACTAGGGACCAAGTTCAGGAGATGGAGGAACTCAACGCAATAGGGACCATTGCTTCCTAAGGGGGGAGGAATGATCTAGGTGGATGTTGGTGGCCACCCACCTATCCCACTTGGACCCCCACAATTGTCTCTTTCAATTTTTCAGTTTCCTTAATTGTAGCACAGTTTACTATTTTTAGCAGTTTTTCGGGTCTTGAACTTCCGGAGTCATTTTAAGGCCCTAAATGAAATTTTTTGGGAAATATGGGAGCAACATGGGTCCATGGACTGATTTTTCTCTTCCAAAAGTTATAGTCCTCAGATAGATCTTTCTAATGAGCTATTGTGTGTGTCAAACAGAGATCGTATGTCAAAGTTACGACCCCAATAAGTTGATGTACCAATTTACCCAAACAGGGCCCACAATTTGGCGTTTCATCTCCTAGGGTTAGGTTTTTTGGATGATTAGGGTTTTCCATTGTTTCTCAACAATAAGTAGGCCTTCGAGCCTCATTGTAACACAATTCAGAGGCATGTGGCCACCACATATCTTCTCAGAGGTAAGCTACCATCGCCCTAGCTGGTTTATTTCCATTTCTGTTTGTAAGCATATTTCAGTATTTTACATTAATGAAATGAAGTATTATTTCTGCTGCATCTCTGTATTTATGGTTATATTTGTACTTTATTGTGTTGTTATTTAAATTCAGATCACCTTTACCATCAAAGAAGCTTACGAGCTAAAAGCAGAACAAGAACAAGATGGCCAAGCACTTCTCTGGAAAAAAATTTGGAAGGGAGGATGGTGGCCTAAGGTAGCACACTTCCTCTGGCTAGTTTGTAAAGGGAGAATACTGACCTAGGATAAGCTACAAAAGAAATTAATTCAAGGCTCGTCCTTCTGTTGGATGTTCTGGCAAGACAGAGAGGACATAGAGCACATGATGAACTCATGCCCGTTTGCAAACCAGCAGTGGGGCCAAATACAATGAGTCTTTGGAAGGATGGACAGGAACTGTCAAAGCATAAAGGAAATAATCCTAATATGGTGCAACAACATCTTATCAAGCCCTGTCCTGAATCGCGCATGGGGATTGGCCCTAGGATTCAACCTCTGGACCATCTGGAAAGAACGAAACTGCAAAATTTTAAAAAACAAAAGCTCAACACAAGATCAGGTATGGGAAGGATTAGTAAAAAATATCATGGAAACAATTCTAGAAGAGAAATGGAGACCAAAAGACTGGCAAGTTCCTCCCCATGAAGAAATAATACTTTGTTGTCTTAACTTAACAATGGAAATGATCGTCCCTAATGCTTGGAAAGCGAGAAGGATGAATATCGATTCCCCAATGCATTTCACTTTACTAGGAGAAGGATTCATCAAGTTGAATTTTGACGAGGCCTCAAAAGGGAATGCAAGAGTAGTAGGACTAGGTGGAATATTCAGAGATAACCAAGCAAACATGCGACTCGTATATGTAGACTCACATGGAATTGTAAGTAATAATGAAGCCGAATTCACGGTAGCTAGACAGGGGCTTTGAATAGCTGTAAGATTGGGATACAAAAATGTGGACGTGGAAGAAGACTCCAGCTTGGTCATAAACACCATGAGGAACTTAACAATGGCACGTCATGGGACAAACTGAGCCAAATTTGGAGGAAAACTTGCCTTATCCAAGAGATAGGGGAGCCCATACACAAGTTCAATTACTTAGTAATTAGACATGTAAGAAGGGAAGGGAACAAAGTAGTAGATTTGTTGGCCAACTGGGGTTGCAATCAGAAACACGGATCAATGGAACAATTATGACCAATTCATCCCAGGGATGATAGACATAAAGCTCTGGAGGACATGCTTCAGCAAGATTCCCAAAATGGCCTTGGAAACTGAGAATCCAAACAAAAATACCCCCGATCAAGGTACTTGCCCAAGGCAGGTGAGGACGTTAGTCAGACATGGTAGTTATGTTATGTAAGGGAAGGGTACCACCCACTGCCCCCCACACGCTCATGGTGATGGGTGTGGTGGCCTCCCGCATGCTACCTGACAGAAGACATGGGAGAAGTGGTAGGTAGGGCCAGGGCGGAGAAGGAGGTGAGGCGGTTAAGGTAGGATGGGTGATGTGACAGAGCAAGGTGGAATGGGATTATGAAAGAAGTTGGGACAAAGAGAGGAGTATAGTCGAGATTATGGGAGGAGGGAGGAGCGAGGGCACAAGACTGTGGAGCTACCAACAACGACCTCTGCAAACCGTTTCCAGGTATGTTTCTTGGCCTTACAAGCCCATTACTATGGTTACTATGTTAATTCATGGCAGGGGGTGTGGGAGATGATAGGGGAGGGAAATTGGGGGGAAGGTCGGGGAGACCAGCGTAAGCTGGGGGGGATGGTGATCGCGTTTGGGCCAGAGGTGATAACTAGGAGAGAAAACTGAGGCTGGAACCTTGAGAAACCTCCTGTGAGTGAACGAGATAGTTGGTATACCAAAGAGGGTGGGGAGACTGCGGCTAAGAATGCACGATGGCCACGGGAATTGCAGAGAAGAGATCCAGTTCTTCTCGGGAGAGATGTGAGGGAGCAACACTGGGCAGAGGGGCGAGGGAAGGCAATGCGAGTGGGAGTGACAGTAACCTGGCTCGATGGGCTAGTAGTGAGAGGCGTAAGCATAAATTGGGTCTGGCACCGAGACATCACCCCTATGAGTAGGCGAGAGAATTGGCATAACCATGGGGGTGGTGAGGCCATCACAAGGCAGGTGAGAAAGAAAAATGAGAGGCAGAAGAGTGGCACAGTCACATCAGGAAGTGGAGAGGCATTACATCTTGGGGCAGAGGCAATTGTGATGGGAAGCGTGAGGGGAGGGGAACCTACATCAATCCGGAGAGGCATGAAACCACGCCCCACGAGATAATGCATCTCATGTGTGAACAAGCATAGAAAAGAGAAGAGATGGCCCAACTTGCACGTGGAAGAGGACGTGGCAGAAGGGGGAGGGAGTCGACTTGAGCAACAGACCCAAGCACTTTGAAACCTAGGCATGGGAGGAAGCCTGTAGAATGCCTCATCAGCGAAGCTGAAACAACTTATAGGGAAGGAATGGATGTAGGCATCCGTAAGATTTTGGACGAATGGGAGGAGAATATAAAACATGAGGAGGAGTTCGAAGAGGAAATGGAGAATTGGCAAGCTGCAATCCCGGACCCTGGGGTTACCAGGGGCAGACTCACCCAATTTAAGCAAATGCTATATCTATACTTGCTCATGAAGAGCCTCATGGGGAAGGCAATGGAGAAAATGTCAGTGGGGATGACTATGACCCTCGAGGACATGCCCAATTACAAAAAATACTTGTAGACAATCCAATTTCAGCTGTGTAAGCAAGACATCCACCTTGATCGAATCCAAAGGCACATCCCTTGCATTATTTAGCTTGCTAACATGCCTAGAGACTCATCCAAAGACCCACCTCCTATGGATTCTACCTCAGAAGAACAACAAAATTAGTCGGTTTCTTGGATGTTTTTTTGTTTCTTGCGGATAGCATTTACTTTTACTGAAGCATGCTTATGATAGATAAACACATAGACTCTTATCATGATACTAATACGTATATAGCTTGGTTAGATCGACTAAAACTATATTATTTTTGGTTGCCTTATAACGAGAATAGGTGGCCAGTAGTCTTGGTTTCCCACTGGACAAGTTGAGGCCACCTATCTCACATATGTGGTGTAAACTTGTGTTTTATAAATATAAAAAGAAGGTCCTGCCAAGCTATATATATATATATATATATATATATATATATATATATATATATATATATATATATATATATATATATATATATATATATATATATATATATATATAGAATGTCTTGCTAATGCACACATTTACTCTATTGACATGTATAAAAAGGTTATGGGTCAACTTTAACTTGATAAAAAAAGGGAATTACACATCTTATTGTAAAATGAACCATTTTGCTGAATAAAATTTTCTTATATATAAATCACTAGGAAATTGGTGGGCGGGCGGAGTTAGGCACAAATCTAATTTTTTAAATTTATTAAAAGTAATGGATCATTTTGCTAAATAAATTTTTCTTATATATAAATTACATCATAATAAATAGTGATGAGCTTATCATGGAGGAACTTATTAGAATCAGAATAATCTCAAATCCCTAGGAAATTTGGTGGGTAGGGAGCCACACAATTCTAATTTTTTAAATTTATTAAAAGTCAGTGCAACTTAACAAACTTTGTAACACACTACAACCCTTGATAAGAATTCAGAAAAAACATATGTTGAATCATATTCACACACTACAACCCTTAATAAGCATTCAGAAAAAACATATGCTGAGCATATTCCCTTGAGAATCAATCTAGGTCGTTAATTAAAAAAATAAAAACAAGTCAACAGATCCTCATCGACCTTAAGTTTTGTGTAAGTTTGACAGTACTTCCTTTTTCTATTAATTATATATAAGTAGGTAACAAAAAATATGTCTGGTGGCCTCAACCTACCCGAGGGAAATCAAGTCTGTTGGCCACTGATCAACATCATATGCCGTCCAAAATTTAAATAGTTCGAGAATATCCATCCATGATAAGTATACTATTGTATCTACAATATGTTTAATCCTTCGACTTTCAAAGTAAATGCTATCTGACCAAATCAATATAAAACCAAAAAACATTTATTTTTTCTAATCTACTTCAGTCATCAGATGACTCAATAGGGGCCGGTTCCTTAGCACTCGACCTAGGCACTTCGTTCTGCAGCAAGCTTTGAATTTGTATTTCAACTCGGCCAAAACGGATATTCTGTTGATATTGTTGTACCTGCATTTCTTGAATCTCCCTTTAGATTTCCTTTAGGCTTGGCTCCTCTTGTCGTGCTTGCATTGGTTCTTCCATGTCCCTATTTGTTGTCATGGCCCTGGCCAGCAGGTTCTTCATTACCCAGTAAGGTTGGATTGTCTATCTAAACAACATTTTCCGACCTCTGGTGTGTCCTGGATCTATGAGCAAAGGATCCCATTCCTTCATTGGAAGTGGTTTTGTCACTTCCTTGGCATTTAGCTCTGTCTCCCATGTTGAAATTATGACTTTAACCTGTGTTGGAGTTCCTCCATGGTATGCATGCATTAGGTTCTACATGCTTTCCTCTCCAGTTTTCCTGCCCCTCTTTTGTTGGGTCTTGCTAGTTGAAGCCACCGACGACTTCTTTTTCTTTTCTGTCTGTTTGCAGGCATGATGACCCCCTTTTCTTCCCAACCCCACTTCCACCTTCACCATTTTGTTTTCCTTCTGAAATTCTTCCATCCTCCACCCCTCTCTAATTCTTTCTTGCTCCCAGTATCGGAGCACCGAAGTCAGAGTGGCAGGAAAGTTAGATAAACCTGTAAGAGTAGCATAAGTACAAGCATTATAACCAGACCATATTTCATTCATGGCCTTTAGCCATTCCATGTAAAACACCTTTACAGAATTGCAAATTTGAATTTGTAGGAGATGACCCGAGTACCCCCCAGTCCCTTCCCATCTTTCCTTCATCCTCACTGTGCACAACGGTAAGAGATACTCTTCCCTCCACCACTTAATTCCCCCCTTGGAGAAGTTGGTTGACTGGGTTCCAGGCTGGGGTCCAACGACACCTAGGTTTGCAGACAAGCAAGGTTTGGGACAATCAAAACAAGAAATGTAGGAGTTTGGCTCGGTTCTAGAAAAAATTGCAAGCCCACTGAAATTTGGAGTCCCCGGATCCTCCCTCCTACCCCTGAGGATATTGAAGCTACCCTGCAGTCTGACTTGAACTAGAATGGCTGAGAGAAATGTGAAGAGCATACCTAGACCTCCCCCTCGGTCGATATTATGGGCCTCTACCCAGGCATATTGCCACTTCCACTAGATTGTATTCATAGTGGCAGAATTACCAGCCGCACTGGGGTTCCAGTTCCCCACCTCCCTATTATTTCCCTTCTTCTTCTCTGGATTACCCGGGAGCCAAGTTGTGACCAGTTGGTCGAGCTTACCAAAATTGAGGTACCCCAACTCCCCTTTCCTACCCCCTTGGGTCTCCATGTCTTCCACTAACCAGCCTAAGCCTGACTAGGAAGACAAGTATGCATTGCACTTCCCATACCACCCTCACACCCCTCGCTAGTTCTGGAGACTACAAGACAACCTCAAGCCCTTAGGGAGCATCAGCCCCTTCTATATCCCAATCAGTGTGTTTCCAGAGTGGTCATTGCCAATTTTACAATCTAGGAGCCAAAAACCACTCCTAACCCTCCATGTATCCCCTCATCCCCCACAGCCTTCCATATATTACGGAAAGTAAAAAACCAGACATCAACAGCAGAAGACTGAACCAAATTTCTCTTGAAACATTTGAAACCACCGCCATTCAATGCCAGACTAGCCTCCCTTCTTGCAGCATTGATTCCGTATCAAGACTAAGGTAGGCCTGGATTACATACCATTCTCCTTCTGAGTCGTTGAAGGCAATTCCAGGTGCAGACGACAATCCCTTCTTCCATAGGCCTGGTTCTCCCCTTGGCTTCCAATCTCATCGCCTGTTGCTTGTTTCCTCCTCCAACCTTGCATGCATGAAATGACCACCTTCACCACCTTTCTGCCTTCAAAACTTGCCAACATATCCTTTTTTTTTCCCAAGGCATCCACCACCTGCCTATCTCTCCTGATACCTCCTGCCGCACTCATGTGGGGTCCTTAGATGGGTCGCCCACGTACCCTATCCATTTGTCCTTCTATCATGTCAACGATCCAATTCTCGATCCCCTCTCCCATCACACCCCAATCGGGGACCTTGTCTTCCTTCCCTGTCCTTCTATTTGGTTTGTCTCATTCCCGGGGATGTCCAGGTTGTTTCCCGGATTACTGCAGCACCAATTTTCTAGGAAATCAATTGTCACATTCCCCGAATGATAAACATGTTCTGGGATAAGGTATGCTATCTCTTTAATGAGGATTCCTATTTCCTGGACTAATCTTGTTGTTCTCCAACTCTTACTGATTTTTTCCCAATGGGTACCTTGCTGGAGTTTTTTCACAGTGTCTATCACTAAGGTGGAATCTCCTTCCACCACCAACTTCTGAAATATTTCTCTTCTTGCAATTTACAATTCCTGTTTGAGTGCATTGAATTATGCCTCATTGTTTCTCGCAATTCCACAGTCCATTGCAAACAACCAAATTGCTTGACCATGGTGGTCTTTGAATATTCCTCCAAATTCGACTTCCCGAGGGTTTCCTTTAGCAGCTCCGTCAAAGTTTAGTTTTATGAAGTCCTCAGGAGGGTAAGTGAAGTATGATAAGGATTGAGTGGGGGGAATTTTTAGCTTCCATGAGCTTGGCATCAACATTTGTGGGGTCAGGTTGAGCATTGCCAGGATTCAACTCTCCTCGGGCATTGTTTCCTAGTCCTCTGGATACCATTTCTCTGCCAAAATGGTTTCACAGATATTTTGTTTGATAATCTTCCATACTTTTGCAATCGTCTTTTTTTCGTCTTTGAAAACCCTTTGGTTTATTTCTTTCCACACTGACCATAGGAGAAATCCTAAGGAGATGTTCCAGGCTCGGTTGAGGATGGGACTCTTGTAGATTTTCTTCATCCAATTTTCCATTGTTATTTTTGTGCTTGAGTAATATCGATATGAATGACCAAAGAGAATTTCGTGATTCTACCATAGGAAGTTGCTAGAGGTGCAGGAGTTCAGTAGATGTTCCATCGTTTCCATTTGGGCCTCACACATACAACAAACTAAAGGTCCCTGAATCCCTCTTTTCTATAGTTGGTCCCATGTGAGAGCTCGACCATGGAGGACCACCCAGAGGAAGAAAGCTACCTTCGGCCATAATTGTTCCTTCCATATTCGTCCCCATATCGGTAAACCTTGCTATTGTTGGTGTTATTCTTTTAGGTAGTAGCCCTCACGTATTGTAAACCTACCTTTAATTTTGTATCCCCACCTTATGATATTTGTTCCTTTGGATATTGTTATTCTTCTGGAATTGACCTCTTTTTCATATGGTGTCTGATCCAGGAGGATTCCATCAATTCAATGCACAGGTGTTCAAGTGTCATCATAAGTGTTTAGTGTCATTGTCGCTTTAGTTCAGCTTCAACAGATTGATAGTGTTGGTTATGGATCAGGTTGCTCAGGTAATAGGCTTTCATGGCATTCAGTGGATATGGGTTTAGCGCTTGGTTGTCGACTTGTGTTCATCGATAGTTCCACCAGGATTGGTCGACGACATGTGTTTTGTCGTATGACTTCACAGGTTTTGATGTCGACATGGGTGTCGTTGAGGGCAAAGGATCGATATGGTTTGGTTGTCATCGCAACTATGGTTTGTGTCAACAATATGCATTGGTATGTTACCATGTGACAAATGTCCCTAATGTCACTTAGTGACGGAAGATTGTAAAAAGGGTTAAAAGGTTTCATGAAAAACCTAAACCCTAATCTAAATCCTAAATCTAAGTCAAAAACCTATGCTACACCTAAAACCATACACCAAATACATTAATACTAATGTTAAGACTTTAACTATCTACAATACATTGCAATATGTATTTCAAAACCTAAAGTCCTAAAACCTAAGTTTAAAACTCTTTCGGGCCATGGAAATACATTGAAAAACATATAAAAATACCAACTTCGTCTCTAAACCGCAGCGCTAACTGCCTCGGGAAACCGCGAGCATGAGAATAGAGAGAGATCACCATTGGAGATAAGTGTTAACCTCAGTGGATAAGCAAACTGCGTCGGGACCGTGCCATGTGAGCAGGGAGAGAAGACTGTCAAATTTAATGTTACAGTAGGCTTGGGGTTAACCACCAATTGTAAACTGCGTTGGAGATGGTATGTAATAACCGTTAGTCCTCAAAACCACGTAGAGTAACACCACATGTGAACCATCAGTGAAACTGTAGCCGTAACAGTCGGGATAAGCTGCTAGGTCGCAGGTTTGCAGTTGACCGCCTATAGATCACATGGAAATGGTTAGCCCTCCACCCGGTTAGTTGATCACTTACGGTTATATCCTTATCCTATGGTTATTTTGGGTTTTTGTTGAAGTTTTGTTATAACAAACTAATTCGACCACCTTAGGAACCTACCTATGTGTCCTCTTGCAACTACAACGAGTTTGTAAAATCATCATGAAGCAACCAATTCATCCTGTAATTAGCCCATGGAGGTTATCATGTACCTGCAGGCCTTTTTAAGGCGGATTTGCTTCTTTGGAGACATTAGGAGTGGTTTTTGACTTTTGTATGCAGATTCTGGAGGACATAGGCGATTTTGTTTTCAGAGTTTCAGGAGCATCTCGAGTCCGTTTTGGAAACCATCAGAAGCATTGGAAAGCTAGTTCAGAGGGATATCTGATGACAGAGGTCATAATTGCCTGTGTACAAGTTCATTCAGATGAAATCACTGTGTAATCGACTCCTTTCTTCTCATTCCTAATAAAATCGGTCGCCCATCTTGAAAGCAGACTCGGAGACGTAGTCCATCAGGGACGAACTCTGTCATCAATTTTTTGTCTGGTATCGCTGTGTTTTTACTATTTTCACTTCTGTTATGCATCAATTTTACGTTTAATAAGCTGTCGTAAAGTGTTCTTTTCAAGCATTTTTTCCTCGTTTGCATGCTTCAGCTAACATTCAAATCATTAATGGTTAATCAACTCTACATCAATGTTTAGTTTATGATCATTTCAGATCAGTTTCCGTTGGAGAGAATTTGGTGTTGTTGGCCAATGTTGTCTCCTTTTCCACTCTCTCCATGTTGATCTTTCATCTACTTCCCAAAATTTATTCACAGTCTGGTTTGCTGGTTGATTTGTATAAAGGAGAATCTTCGCTAGGTCCTGTCGACTAAAGAGTTTTTACCTCTGCTGCCAGGAATTTTGCAAAAACCTGGCCTTATCCCCTCCCTTCATCTCCCAGAAGCCATGGTTCCTTATCAAATCTTTGTTTTCGACTGCTAAGTTCCATATGGGCAATCCCCTTGTATTCTCCCGAGTTATCATTTTTCCTTCTATCATCCTCAGCATTATATATTTCCTTTCCCAGATTTCTTTCCAGAAGTCATTACCTCCATGTATCCATCTCCACCAAATATTTTCCCCCATAACCTGGTTCAGAGTATAAGGGTCCTGAAGGCCCAGACCCCCTACTATTCTGGGCTTAGTTAACCAGTTCGAAGAGAGGAGAGCCCTTTTCTTGGTTGTTTGAGGCCCTTGCCATAAGAATTTTTTGAAGATATTTGTCATGTCATTGCATACTGTTTTGGGCGCTGCTAGACCTAAAAGCAGTTAAATAGGGATGGATTGCAGCACCGCCTTTAGAAGGGTGACTCTACTAGCCATGTTAAGGGCTCGAAAGGTCCAGTTTTGAAGATGACCTTGAATCCGATCCAAGAGAGCCTTCCAATTTTCCACTCTGAGAGGATTGATGCTTAAGGGGATACCCAATTATTTAAAGGGTAGGGCTCCTATTCGAAAGCCCATAATTATCTCCAGGAAGGCTTTGGATTGAGCAACAGTGTTGAAGAAAAAGATATCAAACTTGTCTTTATTGATTTGGGTTCTATAGCCATTCATGAAATCTTGAAGGATAGCCAAGAGAGATCTTGCCTCCTTGAGGATGGCTTGGCAGAACATCATAATGTCATCAACAAACTGTTGATGAGTTAAAGGACGGTTATTGCCCCACATGCAGAGGCCTTTGAATTTTCCTTCTTGGACTTTAGCTTTAACATATCTTCCAAGGCCTTTTGCTACTAGTATGAACAAGAAAGGGGAAATCGGATCACCTTGTCTTAGCCCCCTAGTTGCGTTAAAATCCTCAGAGGGTGCTCCATTAAGAAGGATGGAGAACACAAGGGTCGATATAAAAGACGAGATCCAGTGTATCCATCGGGAATCAAAGCCAAATGCTTTCAGGATACTTAGAAGATAGGTCCAACTTAGGCGGTTGTAGGCTTTCGACATGTCTAACTTGATCATCATACCTTTAGATTTGAGACTCTTTAGGGAGTGGATGGCTTCTTGGGTTGTTACTATTCCATCCAAAATTTGGTGGCCTTTGACAAATTCAATTTGTTCTTGGGAGATTAATGCCGGAAGGATCTATTTGAGCCGATTTACCATTATAGTTGAGAGGATTTTATATGACGTTGCACAATGTTATAGGTCTGAACCTCTGAGGCTCTTCTAAGTGATATGATTTAGGAATAAGAGTTATGAAAGTGGAGTTTAGGGCAAGATGTACCTTTTTCATTCTTCTGGATTATTCTACTACCTCCAGGATGTCTTTACCTAGAATGGGCTAGGTTTCTTGAAAGAATTCTACATTAAATCCATTCGGTCCCGACGCTTTGTTTTTCTCTAGTCCTTTGACCACGTCCTCCACCTCTTCCAAAGTGACAGCTCTCATGAGGGCCAGGTTCTGATCCCTACTTACCAGCTGAGGTATGTGCCTAGTTATCTAGTTTATGGCTTCTGATCTGTCAGGATTCGGTTCTGACATGATGTTTTGGAAGTGGTTCACTAGTAAATTTTCCATCTCATAATTTTGTATTAGTTGGTTTCCTCTCGGATCTAGCAATGAGAATATTCAATTATACTCTCTATGTTGTATCATGGATTTGTGGAAGAAGTGGGTGTTTCTTTCTCCCTCCCGGAGCCATTGGACTCTCGACTTTTGTTTCCATAATATCTCTTCTTGTTTCCTTCTTTCCTCGATCCTGGTCAGAAGTTTGCCTTCTTCCTCCACTAAGGAGCTCGAGCGACTACTTTTTATCATTTGTTGTTGGACTTGTTGCATCCTAACCTGAAGTTGTTCCTGATCATGTTGGATGTTTCCAAATTCCTCTTTGTTCCATTTCTTAATATTTCCCTTGAGCTCCTTCAAGCGTAGCTGGAATGTATGCATTATGTTCCTCCCCTGTTTTGTACTCGATGTCCACCAATCCTTTATTTTGACAAGGAAGGCTGGGTCCCATAGCCAAAAGGCTTCGAACCAAGGTCATTTTTTCCGCCCCTGTTTCAGGCCTACTTCCAACCGGATCGACCAGTGGTGAAAGCCCATGCAAGGTAGGATCGAAGCTTCGTAGTAAACATCCCTTCTTATCAAGTCTTTAGTTGCAAGAAAATGATCCAACATGGATGCTATCTGGTGGGTTCCTCCCCTGCGGTTATTCCAGGTATGAGTTCCATTGATGGTTGGAATATCAACTAGTTGCAGCTCCGCTTGAATGTCCTTGAACTGCTCCATTTCTGGTTCTTCTCTTCTTATCCCTCCTTTTTTCTCTTCTAGTGAAGTTATCAGGTTGAAGTCCCCTCCTATCAACCATAGTTTTTCTATATGCATTTGGCGCAGTTTCCTGAAACTATGGAGGAAGATTTCTTTCTCTCCAAGGGTGTGAGGGTCATATACCACCGAGATGAGAATTCAATATCTGGTCCCTATGTTGTGAAATCTACCAGTTAGAATACGTGGAATTCCCATCCAGTAATCTACCATTACCTCTACAAGATTCCATAATATTGCAATTCCTCCTACACTTCCTTTTGCATCAATTGCTATTGCTTTGTATCCGAGCTTCATTTTCTGTTGGAATTATGATACAAGTGTTGTCCTTGATGGCAACTCACTCAGAGGTTGATACAGGTGATGGCAACTTAATCAGAGGACAGATCTTAGTACAACAGGTCAAGAAAGAGATATACGCAGGTTCATTGTGACAAATCAGCGTATACACACGGGTTGGATGTGCCGAAGACGCGTATGCGTATACACGCACTTTCACGCAAAGAAAAGCGCGTACATGTGGGAAAAATTATGTCTTGGTCCGTGGTAGTTAGTCCTCGGTATTTGAACCTATGGTTTTGGACCATGGTGTCTCATCAGAAGTATTGATCCCAAGTATTGGGCCCATGGTATTGATTTATTATGGTTTTGGACCGTGGTATTGAAAGAAGCCTAACCTATATAAGGAGAAGATCATTAGGCAAAGGAGATAAGTAAGGAATGGATGTCTGACGAAGTGGGAAGATCTAGTATTGTTGGTTATCTATTTGTGATGCTTGGCTAGGGTTGGATATGACAACGAAGGTATAAGTAATTATCTTTAGATCTGTACGCAGGTTGTCTCTGGTGAAAGCGCGTATACACGCGGTTTTGATATAGTCAAGTAGCGTATGCATTATGAGATTTGGTGTTTCAGGTTGCTGTTGATTCTAGTGGTTGTTGCAGAGTTCTAGGCTCTGGTTTGTGTTCTGTGTTTTTGATGACAGGGTTTCAGTGATTCATTATTGGGTGATTTAGAGATTTATGATGCAAGTATAAGTTGATGATTGTATTGCAGCAGTGATTGTTTTGTACTCATGGATCCAGTCTGAAAATTTATTAAACGTGGTCCCTGAAGAAAAGAAGGTTGTAGCCTTCTGTAGGCCAGCACCTACGTACTAGTATATTAGCTAGTACAAGAGATGAGGGGGTTGTAGCTCCCTTCCAGAAGTAGCTGGAAAACAAGAGAGGGTTGAAGCCTACGTGCTGGTAAAGGATTGCACCAGTACATTGTAAAAGAAGTTTCATATTAAAGGAAGAAAGAGATGAATTGCAGCAGGTGGTTTTCACCCACATTGGGTTTCCACCTTATATCTTCGTGTTCATGTGTGCTTCTTATGTGTGATGATATGTTTTGTTTTACTGCACCTGATTACTGTTATTATGGTTAATAATGTTCTGATGAATTTACTGAAGACAAGCTAACTGAATCATAAGATTACTGCATGTACGCTAGTTGCATTTAACACAGTCGCATATATACGTTGATATACTGAACTGAAGCCGCGTATATGAATCTGAGTATGAAATTGAAAAGTATCTGATTTGATAATACTGATTCGCCCCCCCCCCCCTCTCAATATTATTTGCAACAATTGGTATCAGAGCAGGTCCTTCAGAGATAGATTGATCGCTTGAAGGAAAAGATCCATCAGAATGACTAATCTAGAAAGAGAGGCACACATCAGGCCACCAATCTTTGACGGGAAAAATTTTACCCACTGGAAGATAAGAACCACTGCATATCTACAATCACTTGGAGCAGAAGTTTGGGGAATCGTAGAAGGAGGATACAAATTCACATCAGCAACTCCTACAGATGCAGGAGAGAGAAAGCAATATGAGCTCAATTCCAAAGCTGTTACTGTCTTATTGGGAAGTTTGACACAATCAGAATTTATGAAGGTCATGCATTTCAAATCAGCTAAGGAAATATGGGACAAAATCATTCTGAGCTACAAAGGAGATGATCAGGTAAAAAGAGCAAAGCTTCAAACTCTCAGAATCCGGTATGAAAATCTTAAGATGCATAGTAATGAAAGCATAGCTAATTACTTCCTGCTTATGGATGAGATTGTAAATTGTATGAGGGATCTGGGTGAAGAATTTAAGGAAGTTGTCTTAGTTGAAAAGGTTTTGAGATATCTGTCTGCTAAATTTGATTCCAAAGTGTCTGCCATAGAAGAAAAGGAGAATCTGCAGAAAATCACCATGTCACAGCTTCACGGACTCTTAGCTGCTTTTGAAATGCGAAAAGAGGGACCATCAGAAGCCGCATTTGAAGCATCAGGATACATGTCATAGGAAGAAGATGAGGTAAATTTTGTCAAGAATCTTGAATGGGGAACTGGACGGTTCAAAGGTAAGCTACCTTTCAAAGGTTTTTCATGTGG
Organism: Pinus tabuliformis; assembly: GCA_031772625.1. Taxonomy (NCBI): domain Eukaryota; kingdom Viridiplantae; phylum Streptophyta; class Pinopsida; order Pinales; family Pinaceae; genus Pinus; species Pinus tabuliformis. Next base: position 1,913,946,884 of record CM062817.1, on the reverse strand, counting down.
TAGAGTTGGTCACTATGCTGCTAGATGCCCTCATAACAAAGGAAAGATGTGTGAAGAAGGTAATAAAAGCTATTATACCCATGTTAAAAGTAATGACTCATTCAATGGTAGTGAAGACATTAGAAGTCTCATGGTATATGAAAAGAAGAATGCAGAAACTGAAGAAGTTACCAAATTAAACGAACAATTGGAGACAGTAACCAGGGTAAGGGAGAAATTGCAGGATATAGTAAATGATCAGAGCATAACAATTCAGAGACTTGAATCAAAGATCCTCTCTCTAAAAGAAGATTTTGAAAAATCAAGAGAGCAGAACAGAGAAGCTCTTGAAGATCAATGACATGAAGTGATCAAATTAAAGCAAAAAGTGGAAGAAGGAAGAAAAGCTGAAGAATACCTAAGGAATCAGTATCTGGAAAAGGAAGAACAACATCAGGTTGAGGTAAATATCTTAAAAGGTAAATTAGAAGAAAAGGATAAATTGTTGCGATTTCAAGATAGTACTAAGATTTTGGATGACATTCTTGGTAGTCAAAGATCCCCTATTATCAAAACTGGTCTTGGTTTTTATGAATCCGTTGAAGGTGAATCTAGCTCACAAGGTGAGGCAAGAAACTCTAATGAGAAATATGAAATGCTCAACAAGGAACAACCAAGGAAAGAAATTCCTCAAGGAAAATCCTTTACTCCTAACTATGGAAGTGATAGACGATTATTTCCTCCACTGAATAATGTTGAATGTTATGTATGTCATAATCTTGGACATGTTGCAGCCAGATGTAGAAGTAGAATGGTTCAAGACCATCACAAAAGATCATCGCATCCCAGGTATTTCAGAGGATATTTCTTTGCCTGCAATGCATATGGACACAAAGCAATTGATTGCAATAGAAGGAACATGAAATATGTAAGATGTTATACATGCAAAAAACTTGGACATAAAGCAAGGGAATGCAGGAGCAAATTTCAAAATTCAAAACAAGAGGACCATACATCATCACAATTCCAGGAATTGAAGAAGACAGAATTAGAGACAGAAAGGTGTGACATAACTCAGTTAGCTGACATAACAGACACATGGGAATCTGAAAGTGAAGAAATTCAGTATTCCATCTTGCATACGCTGATATAATGAAGATAAGTCACGTAGATACGCGAGTTACAGGCTGTTGAGTCGCGTATATGGAGATCAGAAGAAAGGGCAGCAGAACAGACCCAGGAAATGGTTCGGTCATGGTTGGCTCAGGCTTAGGGGGAGCATATACTTCAAATAATGCATTGTTGGCATTATGGTTAGAAGTTGTTGATAAAGCTAAATGATACAATTTGCTGTTTGATCAAAGGAATGGTATTGCAGGTTTGGATGCTAATGCTTATGGTGCAGATCATATATGATGAATGATAGTCATGGTCTTGATGAATTGCTGGTCTTAGAACTTGCATCTGCTCAGGGGGAGCATGGATGGATTGATACAACTTGGCATATACAAAGGGGAGCTCAATCAGAAACTTCAGCATGTACTCAGGGGGAGTATGGACAGCAAAAGGTATACCAAGGAAGAGAATATCTTGGTTTGCCCTTTGCCCTTGATGTCAAAGGGGGAGAGTGACTTGGTGTGGTGGTTGCCATCAAGTCCAAAGGGGGATATTGTTGGCATTATGATACAAGTGTTGTCCTTGATGGCAACTCACTCAGAGGTTGATACAGGTGATGGCAACTTAATCAGAGGACAGATCTTAGTACAACAGGTTAAGAAAGAGATATATGCAGGTTCATTGTGACAAATCAGTGTATACATGCGGGTTGGATGTGCCGAAGACGCGTATGAGTATACACGCACTTTCACGCAAAGAAAAGCACGTACATGTGGGAAAACTTATGTCTTGGTCCGTGGTAGTTAGTCCTCGGTATTTGAACCTATGGTTTTGGACCATGGTGTCTCGTCAGAAGTATTGATCCCAAGTATTGGGCCCATGGTATTGATTTATTATGGTTTTGGACCGTGGTATTGAAAGAAGCCTAACCTATATAAGGAGAAGATCATTAGGCAAAGGAGATAAGCAAGGAATGGATGTCTGACGAAGTGGGAAGATCTAGTATTGCTGGTTATCTGTTTGTGATGCTTGGCTATGGTTGGATATGACAGCGAAGGTATAAGTAATTATCTTTAGATCTGTACGTGGGTTGTCTCTGGTGAAAGCGCGTATACACGCGGTTTTGATATAGTCAAGTAACGTATGCATTATGAGATTTGGTTTTTCAAGTTGTTGTTGATTCTAGTGGTTGTCGCAGAGTTCTGGGCTCTGGTTTGTGTTCTGTATTTTTGATGACAGGGTTTCAGTGATTCAGTATTGGGTGATTTAGAGATTTATGATGCAAGTATAAGTTGATGATTGTATTGCAGCAGTGATTGTTTTGTACTCGTGGATCCAGTTTGAAAATTTATGAAACGTGGTCCCTGAAGAAAAGAAGGTTGTAGCCTTCTGTAGGTCAACACCTACGTACTAGTATATTAGCTAGTACAAGAGCTGAGGGGGTTGTAACTCCCTTCCAGAAGTAGCTGGAAAACGAGAGAGGGTTGAAGCCTGCGTGCTGGTGAAGGACTGCACCAGTACATTGTAAAAGAAGTTTCTTATTAAAGGAAGAAAGAGACGAATTGTAGCAGGTGGTTTTCACCCACATTGGGTTTCCACCTTATATCTTCGTGTTCATGTGTGCTTCTTATGTGTGATGATCTGTTCTGTTTTACTGCACCTGATTACTATTATTATGGTTAATAATGTTCTGATGAATTTACTAAAGATAAGCTAACTGAATCATAAGATTACTGCATGTAGGCTAGTTGCATTTAACACAGTCGTGTATATACGCTAATATGCTGAACTGAAGCCGCGTATATGAATTTGAGTATCAAAATTGAAAAGTATCTGATTTGATAATACTGATTCACCCCCCCCCCCCCCTCTCAGTTTTATTTGCAACATTTTCCTGAGAATTTCCTCTATTTTCTCCCCTTCTACCTTAGTTTCCTGGAGAAGCACAATTTGTGGCTTCTCCCTTTTCAATCTGTCTTGTAGGTATCTTTGTTTACCATAGCTATTAAGGCTCCTCACATTCCATGAGATAACTATCATTGGGTAACTTTGTTGAGTTGTTGGAATACCGCTGAAAGTGGTATTTCCCTTCCCGTGTTTACCAACATCTCTTCGATTATTTGTATTGGCTCTTGCAGATTTCTCTATCCCCTTTTCTTCCCTCCTTTGCTTCAACTGTGTTGTTCCTGTGAGTTGTCTTGTTGCATGCCTAGTTGTTCCAATATATCTCCTTGTCTCTATCCTTGGTTAGCCATGTATTGCTGGAATGTTTCTTTATACAATTTCTTTTGATCCTCTGGAATGAATATTTCATCAAGGTGCCTCCACTCATTCAAGAGTATTTTTAGAACTACTTCCTCTGTGCTCAACTCTTCCCTGGTTGCATCGACTTCCATTGCAGTGAGATCTATTGGTTCCAGATCTTCTTTATTTTTCAAGTCTATTTGGGTTTTTCTCTTCTGGATGGCCGTATATTTAGCGGCACTGCTTCCCCTATCTCTGTCCCGATTCTCCATTGGATCAGTCTTGTTTGAGGTTTCCCCTTCCTCTTGCAGCACCTCATATCTATTCTTATTTTCCCTTTTCTAAAGGTTGTGGGATCCTAAGTTCTGCTGCGTTTTCATGATCTTCCTTTTATGTGTGACCTCTTTGAACCCCTCATTTGCCTCTTGTGGGGGATTCTTATCCTGCTCCTCCTTTAGATCTATCAGTACTTCCTGGTTCATCAGACATGCTTTGTAGAGGTGACCATACTCATGACATCGACGACAACGAAACAGGATGTGCTCATAATCCAGGGTTTGTTGCCATATCTCTTCTTGGTACTCTAGTTCCACCAAGTCAGGGATGGGCTTCAAGATATTCATATAGACGCAGATTCAGACATAGGAGGTGTATCTTCCCTTGTGTGTGGATTCTTCTATTTTCAAAAATCCACCTATCGAGTTTTCAATGCCTTCTAGGATTTCCAAGTCCCAGAAATCCACTGGGAGGCCGAAGAGTCGCACCCAAATAGGGGCTGCCAGAAATTGCTCCTTATCTGGGTTATAGCATTCCTCCTAGTATCTCATGAATAGCCCTGCATTATGGTAAAAATATGGACCACTTTCAAAAACCATTTCCTTATCTTGTAGGTTTGAGAATATTACCATAAAGAATCCTCTAGCTCCTAATTTGAGTTCTATATGACCTTTTGGCTATCATTTCTGTTGTATCCATTTTATCAGATCCTTCTCTATTGACCAAACTCTAATGAATTTTCATATCATCGCATGGTCCTTCATATAACTGCGATATTTTTCCAATTTGTTCAGTGGGTTTACAAAACGAGGTTTCTCCATTGCACAAGGCAAACATTGCCCTCTGCTTCTTTCCTACTATCGAGCTCCAAGGATAGGACCATTGTTAGGGTTGACGACTTCAAGGGGACTAGACTGGTATCAGGTTTTCCCACTTGATTCGTTGGCTATTACATTACGGTAGGAGGGGATCTCTCCCCACGCCTCCCTCTGGGGCTTGCATCGCCTCTGTCGACTACAATTCGTGCGTCACCAGGCAGATCCCTCAGGTTTGTCATTATTCTACAGGCCTCCAAACCCTAGGTCATTTGCATCGAGTTCTCTCTGCTCCAATTCTATTGTTGTGATAGATCCACCTTAAGTTGAAATACGAAGTCTTCGACAATTAATAAGCATATACAAATTTAATATTTACAATATAACAATATTATTAACTTCTAAATAGGCTTTCTTACAATACCATGAGTCAATACCATGACTTATCAATACCACATACCCAAAATCCATAATTCATTTCAAAATCAAAAAATTCTATAAACATTTTATTTCAACTTTATTTTATAACATTTTTTAAACTAAAGCTTAGTGCTTATAATAAACATACAATATAACAAAATTCTTAACCATGGATTTTATTAACTTGTAAATAAACTTTGTCAAAACACCATGGGCCAATATCGTGGCTTATCAATACCATTTCCCCAAAAACCATAACTCATTTCAAAATCAAAATATCTTATAAATAGTTTATTTTATTTTTATTTTATAACGTTTTTTTTACACCAAGAGGTGCTCTCTAGCCTGGTGTGATAGATATGTTATAATGTCTTGCCCTATAAACATTTTTACTGGATAAAATTACATAAAAAATAAAAATAAAATAAAAGATAGAATTAATAATTAAAATTAAATTGAGGTAAAATAGTCAATTTACTTTTGGTGGCTTCTTGGCTTAAGGTTTTGACAACCCATAGTTTCATCATATATATATATATATTCTACCAACCAACCTATATCTATCTTAATTCGAGATTTACCAAATAACTATACAGATCAAATTTAATCTTATTCAAATTTTACATTAAAAAACAAAATACACCCAAAAAAAACTAATCCTCAATACTAATAATGAGAAAATTTAACCTATATTACATTTCCAAAAAGAAACACCTTATCTCAAACCAACGTTAACGCCAATTTACTCTTTTATAGCTAACTTTTTGTTGAATATGTAATTTAAACTGCGTTGACGCCCAAAAAGCGCTCAGCAAAACCATAAACCATTTTATGCATATCGGACCGCTTTTGCGTAAAAGTGGTTTCCGTATTTTTGACTCCGATAAAATTTGGTGCAGACGCGTGGCTCTCCCCATACGTAAGCAAACGTAATTTTTCGAGAGCTATTGTTCAGTTATGTAATGCCTTCTGATATTCTCCTCCACCGTCATTTTTCGAGAGCTATTGTTCAGTTATGTAATGCCTTCTGATATTCTCCTCCACCGTCAGATCTGCTCCCGCGCTCTCTGTCCGCGCTCTCTGTCGTCGATCGCCTGAAGATGCATACGAGCCAGCATTTAATATTTACGTGGATTTGAAGATTGGTTGACCGCGGTAAAATAATTAATGAATTAAATGTGCCCGTAGAAGTATTGGTAGGTGATTTAAATTTTAATGTTTTTATATGTATCGGAGGTATGGTGCATTTAAAGAAAGGCATGGTCTGGTCAATGTGTTAAAAATATTTACGAAACGTAAAATGTAATTGTGTTTTTTATTTTGTTTTCAAAAATGAAAAGGGGTAGTGTGTTGTAATATGTTTTGTAATATGTGAGAGCTCGTGCATATGTTTGAGTGAGGTATGTAGAATATGCACAGCAGTGTGGGAATGTAAGCACATCATTTTGTGTGGAGATGTATGTAAAAATTTATTAGAGCAGTAAATGTAAAAGGGATTTTACAGCAGTAAACCCAGCTCAGTAAATTCTCAGGGTGAAAACAGAGTTTTGGTTGAATGTTTTTTTTGTAAATCCCTCTCAGTAAAAGAGTATGAATATGTATCAGTGATTTTTGTTTTAATCAATAGAAATGTTTTTATGGTTACAGCAGTAAACCCAGGTCAATAAATTCTCAAGGTGAAAAGAGAGTTTTGGTTGAATGTTTTTTTTGTAAATCTCTCTCAGTAAAAGAGGATGAATATGTATCAGTGATTTTTGTTTTAATCAATAGAAATATTTTTATGGCGGTGAAATACTCTGTTCCCTGTGCACAAAAAAATCCTGGAACAAAGAAAACAGAACATTACCTCTGTAGTGTTTTTTTTTTTTGTTTTTGAAATTTTCTTAGAAAAATCTCCACCACTTCTAATAACCTTATCTAGAAGCAATCTTAAAATCAATCTCCTGGCAGAGCTCCGATTGTCATGAATACAAAATCTCACAGTCACGACAACTGTGACTTTTGAACGCAACAAGAAAGTCAAAAGTCGACAGTAAGCGTCGGCCGCTGGCTTTTTGGAATTTCTTCCCTCTCGACTCCACCAGGCTTTAGGCGACAAGAATTCCGAGAGACTTGTCAGACTGCACGAGGAGCAATCACGAGAATTTGTGGTGCCATCCAAAGTCCCAGAGTGATAAGACAATCTTGAAACGTTCAAAGGATATCCCTTCTGTGGACAGTACATGCTGCGCAGAAAACGAAGCACCGTGATCTTCACGTTCATGGCAGCTCGCCTGGTCCCATAACAGGGCCCACGGGAAAAAGAAACAAACTACCCCGGGCGACCAGTTTGGACCTTTCTGTGGTTACTATGCGACCCTATAAACTTCGTTTGGTTCTTCACTAGCTGCACATTGTGAAAAAAAGCCCTTCTGCAATTATAGCATTGGATTCATCAATCATGGCGATTTCCAATATTGCCTCTCTGCTAGCCATTGTACTAGTCCTCTGCAATTTAGCTTTTCAGCCTTCGCGTGCGCAAGATTTCTGCGTAGCAGACTTGTCGTCGGAGATAACTCCCAGTGGTTATCCGTGCAAGGCGGCTTCGTCCTTAACTGCAGATAATTTTTTCTTCACCGGATTGGGAGCGGCCGGGAACGTGAGCAACAACATCGGTGCCGCTGTAACTCCCGCCTTCTCGGCACAGTTTCCGGCGGTGAACGGCCTCGGCGTGTCGATAGCGAGACTCGACCTCGCGCCCAAAGGTGTCATTCCACTGCACATCCATCCAGCAGGAAATGAGGTCCTGCTGGTGATTAAAGGAGTAATCTGTGCTGGATTCATATCCTCAAGCAATACTGTGTACAGCAAAACGCTCCACAAAGGAGACATCATGGTGTTCCCCAGAGGATTGCTTCATTACCAGATCAATGTGGGGAAACATAAAGCCATTGCATTTGCTTCCTTCAGCAGCCCTCTTCCTGGATTGCAAATTGTTCCCCTTGCTCTCTTTGCCAGCAATCTTCCTTCTTCTGTCATCGAGAAGACTACGTTCCTTTCAGATGCTGAGGTGAAGCGCCTCAAGGCTTTCTTAGGAGGAAGTGGCTAGCAAATTTATATTTGCTATTGTTCCTTCTAGCTTCAACTGGTTCGATGTTCATGTTGGACTGCCTCATTCTCATGAAATTTCATCCTTTAACGTTATGTTGGTTTAGTATGATTGCTGCATATCTGTTGCTTTGCACATTATCATAATGTATAGTAAATTGTGTTTCTGAATCAAATAAAAAAATTTGTCGCAACTGAAATCCGTAGTGGAAGTTGGATGTGCTTTTCATTCATATATATATTGCACTGCAGTAAATTCTCTCTAAAGTTTCACAAGTGATTTGGTAAAGTTGTCCTGTGAACTGATTCTGGATATTAAGATTTTAAAATACTATATATATATGAGAGGTTGAAATGCTATATATATATATATATGACAGGTTGAAATGATATTATGTTAAAATTTATAGTGTTTTTGGAGTTTACTAGTTTTTAAAGTAGATGGTCTGTTTTGTTACGATACTTTGTGGTGTAAATGTTATCACTTTTAAATTTTGTGAGCAAAAATTCAAGAATGCTAAAGATTGGTGTGTTCTAGACAAAGTGCAATATCTAAATAATTTTGAAACCTAAAATACTTATAAACAAAAGCTATTCAAGCTATAAAACATGACAATTATTTCAAGGCTCATATAACCTAACACAGAAAAAATAAAAAAATAAAAAATTATAAATTTTGAATAAAAATAAAAATAAAATAAAAATTATAAATTTTGAAATATATCAGATATTTAATAAATAATAACTAATAAAATATTACTTTCTTAAGTGGGCCTTCCTTTGTTTTTTACTTTTGACTTTCAACATTATTGGGTGTGTTTTTATAAATTTTTAAGTTAAAAAAATATATTTTGATCACTAAGTGGTTGAGAGTAAGAAAAGAAGGTTTATTAAACTATTTTGGAAAAAAAAATAATGAATTCGGTATCAGTGGATTAGTGAATTAATTTGAGTGGTTGAATGATGCGAAAGACGAATAAAAGATTATAGGATCAAATAACTCTCTTACGTGCATATTAATGATTGTAATTCACTATACCTATTGAAATAAGTTGCCAAAGATATCAAAGCTATAATCAATCAGTTTAGCCCAAATATCAAAGCTATAATCAATCAGTTTAGCCCAAATATCATCTTTGAAATGCCGGAAAATTCCCTTAAATATATGTTCTATATAAAAAGATAATAACTAGAAATCGATCAATTAACTGCACCATTTTTTATATAATACTTTATTTGGTTACGAAATTTTCAGTTGAGGTTTGATTGGCGAAGTGTAATATTATGTTTCATGAAAATGATGACCCAGAGATGGTTTCAATAATAAATTAACTCAGAAATCTATTTGCAACAATATTGTAAGATTTCATTGTTAAATGTGGTAATTTTTTCATTACAAAACTAAAACACTGAAATCTAATTTGTCTGTTTTTGTTTTTAAAATGTTGTGTTTCTTTTCTTTTAAATTTATTATTTATTTTCAATGGCATGTTTCAAATTAAGATTTTTTTGTTATTTTGTTTTTTAATTAAGAATATGTTTTGTTAAGTTGCATTGATTTTTAATAAATTTAAAAAATTTAATTTGTGTCAAGTGGTTCTTTCCTCACCAATATCCTAGGGATTTGAGATTATTCCAATTCTAATAAGTTCATCGATGATAAGTTCATCATTATTATTTATAACATTCATTAATATTACTAGCTGCTATGACTAGCTGCTCTGGCTAGAGCTTATAGCATAGATATATGATATTGCATTTCTACGTGTCACTTTTCGCATCGATACGTCCTCGCCCTCCTTATGTCAGGCGAGCCCTACGTCCTTGCCATAGAATCTTGGAATCTATATAATAGAGGTAGGTGTAGTATCCCATTTTCACACTTAGATCAGCCTTCCTGGAAAAATACCGCCACTCGGATTTGAACCGAGATGCTCTCGCACTGCTTCCTAAGAGCAGCGTGTCTACCAATTTCACCATGGCGGCTTCGTAGGGACCATACTCTCCAAAGGTGATCTCAACCTTACTCTCAACTCAAAAGAATGCTGGGGCCAATGTCGAAAAAAGGATAGCATGACTGATTTCATGAGACAGGTGCTTCTTAACAAGGATCTGGTCGATATTACTCCTGATAGTCTGATCCCCACCTGGGATAATGGCAGACTAGGCACAGCTTACATTGCCAAGAGAATCGATAGATTCATTCTCAATGCCAGTATTATAGAACAGTGGGGGATCCCGTCGGCATCGACTGGTTCTGTGTCCCCATCTGACCACAGGCCAATTTTATTAAAATGGATGTTTATGGAGCATGCTTCGGGCTATGCTTTTAAGTTTAACAGAGCGCTCCTTCTTGACGACTCGTTCAACGAGTTCATAAAGAAATACTGGGCTAATCTTCTTCTATCCGAGGAGGCTAAGTGGATCACCTTTCGGGAAAAGATCCAGTCTCTCAGAGACGCTACTAAAGAGTGGCAGTTCCGGAAAGTCAAACAGGATAGGCGGGATCTACAAAGCATTAACAAGGAGATTGAATTCCTGTCCTCCTCTACCCATCTCAGCGGTCTCACCATGGACAAAAAAATTCTCCTATGGTCTCTTGGGAAAAGAAAACAAGACCTCTTGTTAAAAGAGGAATTACATTGGCGGCTCAAAAGTCGCGCTACCTGGCTGAAGGAAGGCGACCGCAACACGAGGTTTTTTCACAATGTGGCAAATGGCCGTAGAGCAAAAAACTCAATATGGAAGATCGATGATGGCAATGGTGACTATTTCTACTCTCAACAGGATATCTCGGCAGAAGCTACTAGGTTTTTCAAAGAAAAATATAAAAGACAGCCAAGTGATGTCTCCGACATGATGTGGGCAGTCGAAAACTTGCCGAACATGTTTGATGATCGAAAAAATGAAGAACTCTTCAGGCCGGTTACGGAGAGCGAACTATCGGACACCATCAAGAGCTTTAAAAAGGACAAGAGCCCCGGGCCCGATGGCTGGCCTATTGAATTTTTCACTCACTTCTTTGATCTCTTCAAGGCAGACTTGCTGGGTATGATTGAAGCTTCCCGCATCTCGGGACACATTCATGGCGCCCTCTCTGCCACTTTCATTGCCCTTATTCCAAAGAAGGACAAGTCGACTTCTTTTGGGGACTACAGGCCCATTGCTTTGTGTAATTGTCTCTACAAGATTACATCCAAAATCATCGCTGAGAGATTGAAGAAAGTGCTGAACTCTTTCATTACCAAAGATCAACACGCTTTTCTCAAAGGCAGGCTCATCCTCGATGCGGTGGCAATGGCTCAAGAATGTCTCTTCTCCATCTACTCCAAAAACACAGATGCTGCTGCTCTCAAGATCGATTTAAACAAGGCTTTTGACTGCGTCGATTGGGGCTTTCTCAGACTTCTTCTTGCAAAGATCGGCATTCATTCACAGGGCATATCTTGGATTATGGCTTGCGTTGAGAGCGTCAATTTCTCTGTCATCATTAATGGTAATCCATCAACCTTTTTCAAAGCTGAGAGGGGGCTCCGACAGGGATGCCCCCTCTCCCCTCTCCTCTTCATACTGGTCATGAATTGCCTCAGCACCCACATAAATTGCGCGGTCACAGAGGGTAGATGCAAGCCTGTAAAAATTTGCAAGAATATTACTCTGTCTCATAATCTCTTCGTAGATGATATTTTGATTTTTGCCTCTCTCTGCAAATCCACATGGGCGTGTTTATATGTGATTTTTCAGAAGTTCCACTCAGCTACTGGCTTGGCCATCAATAAATCAAAGACTGTGCTTTATCACAATGATACTAATCTTGAGACTGCTCAATGGGTTGCTGACCGTTTTGGTATCAATCTAGCGTTGCTGGTCGATGGGTTCACTTATCTTGGCTTCCGCCTAAAGCCCAAGGGGTATCGAGTCCGCGACTGGAACTGGATTATAGACCGATTCTACAGCAAAATATCCACCTGGGAACTTCGCTTTCTCTCCCTCGCAGGTAGGTTCATATTGGTGCAAGCGGTGCTCTCTCAACTAGCTGTTTTTTGGAGTCATCTCTTTCTTCTCCCCTCGTCTGTGACAAGAAAATTGAAGTCCATTGCTGCCAATTATATGTGGGGTGGACACTCATTCCAAACAAAGATCCACCTCGCAAACATGGACTCTATCATGAAACCAAGGAAAGCTGGAGGCTGGGGATTGCTTCACATAAGAGCTTTTGGAAAAGCGTTACTCTGCAAGTCACTACACCGAGGCATCTTTGGGAACAATCCTTGGAGCACATTTATCAGACAGAAATACCTCAAGGGGAGGAACTTATCCTACTGGCACAGGCGCTCCTCCATTGGCATCAGAAAAGGCTCCACAATCTGGTTGAACTTCAGGAAGATACAATCTTTCTTCTTACAGAATTTAAGTTGGTCCTTGGTCACTGGCGAGAATGTTCTTATATGCATCGACCCTACTCAGCACAGGCTAGAATCCTTCATCCCTCCTGATCTTCTTGCCTTCTTCCATACAAAGGGCCTTTTCACCTGGAACAAGCTTATTGAATCATGGCCCTCACAACAGCCTACTTGGAAAGATGAACATCAGCTTGCCTTGCCTCCTCCCCTCATTCCCCTTTGGCGCTCTGCTATCAACAGTTTCTCCCGCATTCCTATCACCCAAACAGGCACCAAGGATATGCTTGTTTGGTCCTTTCAGAAACCTTCCCTCCCCCTCACCGTCAAAAATATCTACTCTCTCCTTGTATCCACCCTCCCGCCTCCCCTCTCTATCTTCCCCACAAAACTCTGGAAAGCGCCCTGCCCCCTTAAAGCAATCCTTTTTTCCTGGCTTCTCTTCTATAACAAAAATCTCACTTGGGAGGTTTTACAAAAAAAAGGTTGGTATGGTCCGAGCAGGTGTCTCCTCTGTTCTGCTCAACATGAATCAAACTATCATATGTTCTTTGGATGCGCTGCTGTTTCTTCTATTTGGTATGAGCGCTCACACATTTACGGTTTTCCTCACCAATCCTTTGCATCTGTTATGGACGGGTTCCTCTGGTGGAGCTCACAGCGCCCCACATGGCGTGCTCTCTTCATCCTTACATGCTGGTATATTTGGAATTGGAGGAACCACCGCCTCTTCCAGGATTCACACAAACCTCTGCACTCTATTTTGTCATCTATTACAGGATCTATGCCCTCTACGGCATAGAGCACTTTTTGCTCTTTTCAGCAGATATGCATCGTTTACATATCATCTTATTTCTCTCTGTCTGTTTTCTGCGATCTACATCTTGAGCTTACATGTCCATCTTATGACGCTCATTTTGATTTACAGATATCTTAACTGTTTAGTTGTATCTAGCTATTATTCTGCGGCCTCTGTTGCACATCTATATGTATCTATCCTCTCACCACCATCAGTAACATGCTCATACATTAGCAAAATGTCTCCTCTGAGACAACTGTAATGACGATTATTATATCACCTTAATATAATACATTTCGATTTTTCCACTGAAAAAAAAAAACAAACTTTATTTAGCAAAATGATCATTTTACAATAAAATGTGTAATTTTTTTTCTCAAGTTAAAGTTGATGGATAATTTAATCAGATAAATGTGTGCATTAGTAATGCATTCTTCGTGTTACATTAGTTTTGTTTGTTATATTTATGTTAGATAAATGTATGCATTGGTAAGACATTCTTTATCTCCCAATAATTTTATTTGTTATATTTATGAAGCCTTCGGCCCACATTAATATTTTTAAAGTGATTGTACTAGTTAAATTTAAATATAGTTACTGAATCATTATCTTAATATATATTAAATTTTCTTTTATCTAAAATAAATCATGCATAATTTTACCAATAAAATCAAAATTACAACATAAAAACACTAAATTTAAAAATTATTTATATTTAATATCTAATATACCTACACATTTATACATGTACATCTACATTTTCATACTGCTTTATAAAATAAGCTTCTTAACATCTTTTATACTGGATAGTAAAATAAGCTTCTTGCTTCAATTACTTAAATAATAACATAAAATTAAATAATTTAAAAAATATATATAATTTTAAATTAACAAATTTTAATTAATTTTATTGCAATTATAAAATATAATAATTTGATATATATAATTTTATAAAATTTATAATTTTAAATTAATAAAATTATTTTTTTTAATATAAAAATAATTTAAAATTTAAAATTATATATAGATGAAGATGATAAGATGAGAAAGCTATTTCTCATAAAACTAATTCACACTTCATGTATCTATCATTACAATGTGAAAATAGTCCTTTTCCTCATAAAATATGTCCACTGCTATTTAATTTTACAGAGCATTTTTAAATTGTCGTGTGAATATGAGCTTTCCTCTAAACAAAAAGTCTCCATGTCAATTTAATGTCTTAATTATGGAGATGTATTATTAGAGTATAAGTGGTTTTTAATATAAAAGGTGATATTATTTTTTTTGTATGTTGTTTTTTTATTTTTATTTTATTATCTATTTTTTTAATAATAATAATAATTTAATTTTAAGGTCACAGTCAAGTTAGACACTACATTGGTGTATGAGATTTTTTTATTTGTGGGATAGGGATTTACATTGGTGTATGAGACTCCCTTGTTTGTGGGACAAGGGACCCACCTCCGCGCAGTGATTTTGACTGCTAAGTCTAAGAAGGCATACATACTCTACCCCATCTAGTTTTCTACCTACGACTTCTTAGGAGAAATCACATGCTCTTAACCATTAGGCTCACTCACGCTGTATAGGCTCATTAGGCCCATTTGTGTAAACCCAACAATGTGAAGCTATTAATTCTTTTTTTATTTAGACACAAAATCTGTTCACATGGTTTTTTTTTCTAGTTTATAAACAATAAAAATACATGAATTATTATGAGTGTTGAATCTATCTCTACCATATTGATCCGGATTTAAACATGAATGCAACAAATTACAGAGATAACCATAAACACAAAGATGCAGCGGAAATAATACTTCATTTCATTAATGTAAAATACTGAGATATGCTTACAAACAGAAAATGGAAATAAACAGCTAGGGCGATGGTAGCTTATCTTTGAGAAGAGATGTGGTGGCTACATGCCTCTGAACTGTGTTACAATGAGGCTCGAAGGCCTATTTATTGTTGAGAAACAATGGAAAACCCTAAACATCCAAAAACCTAACCCTAGAAGATGAAACGCCAAACTGTGGGCTTTGTTTGGGTAAATTGGTACATCAACTTCCCGGGGTCGTAACTTTGGCATACGATCTCCATTTGACGCGTACAATATCTCGTTAGAAAGATCTATCCGAGAACTACAAATTTGGGAAGAGCAACATCGGCCCATCAACCCATGTTTCTCCCAGTTTTCCCAAAAAAACGTCGTTTAGGGCCTCAAAACGGCTCCAGAAGTTTAGGACCCGAAAAACTGCTAAAAATAGTAAACTGTGCTACAATTAAGGAAACTGAAAAGCTGAAAGAAACAATGGTGGGGGTCCAAGTGGACTTGGTGGGTGGCCACCAATATCCACCTAGATCATTCCTCCCCCCTTAGGAAGCAATGGTCCCCATTGCGTTGAGTTCCTCCATGAGATGAGGAAACTTCTGCTGAACTTGGTCCTTGGTGAGCCACTTGCCCTGGTGAAGGAGTTGGCTTGCTTTGACAACTCGATATAGTTGGATGTTCTGCTGGCGAGTGTGCTTGATCTATGTGTCCATGATCCGATCAGTTGCAGCTTGTTCCATGCAATCTGGATTTAACTCTGTGGGTGTGAGTTGTTCTGCAATGTCGGATGTGTCTAGTAATGGTGGAAAGTATGGCCGAAGGCGATCCACATTGAACACTGGGTGCATGCCAAGGAATGAGGGAATGTTGAGCTCAAATGAATTGTCTCCCACAGCCTTGGTATTGGTGTAAGGACCATATCGGAGTGGTCTAAGTTTATGATAGGCTCCGGTAAGGCGTTCCTTTTGCAAATGCAACCAGACTTTGTCGCCCACCTGAAACTTGTGTGGGACCTGATGTCGATCATGTCGCTGCTTGTACTTGGCATTTGATTTCTCCAAAATTTCATGGACTTGCTGGCGAATATGTTGGATGTGCTCAATGAAGTTGTTTGCCTTATCTGTTTCGGAATGGACATGAGCCGAATCTGCGTGAGTAGCTGCAAATGGCATGGCCACATCAATGGGAAATAGTGGCTGGAATCCCAAGCCCACCTGAAAAGGGTTGTGGCCAGTCGAGCTGTGGAGAGCCCGGTTGTAGTTGTGTTGAACATAGGGGAGGCTCTCATCCCATGTGCGTGGATGCTTTGAGTTGTACATGCGCAGAATGTGTATAGTCATCTTGTTGACAACCTCTGTCTGGCCATTAGTTTGAGGATGGAAGGCTGTGGACTTAGTGAGTTTGGTGTCCAGCATCGAACAGAGACTGGACCAAAATGTACTGAGGAACCTGCGATCCCGATCTGAGATGATAGACTGTGGGATCCCAAAGTGCACCCACACTCGTTCAAAGAAGAGTTTAGCAGTCGCTTATAATGTGATATTCTTCTTGCAGACCACCATAATGGCCATCTTCGAGAACCTGTCAACGACCACAAAAACACAGTCATTTCCATGCTTAGTGGAAGGAAGGCATGACATGTAATCCATGGAGATGGATTCCCAAGGTCGACTAGGGGTAGGCAGCAGAGTATAGAGGCCTTTCTTCTTGACTATCGGTTTGGCAATGGCACAGACAGTGCATGATCTGATGTACTTCCCAACATCCCGTCGAAGATTCAACCAGTAGAAATACTTCTGTAGTACTGCCACCGTTTTCTCGACCCCGAAATGCCCAGCAACCCGACTGTAGTGTGATTCCCAAATCATCTTGGCATGCTCGCTTGAAGGAACACAAAGGTGACCCAGGTGGCATAACAGGGCATCCTGGAGGTGAAAATCTGGAATATGCCGACCCTCCAAGAGTGTTTGGTATGGGTGGCTAAAGTCTGGGTCGCTTTTGTAGAGAAGTGGCCAATTAGAAGTCTTGTGCCCACAAGAGTTGAGCATGGTGGTTAATGACATGATCGGTGGTCGACTGAGGCAATCTGCAGCATTATTGGTGCTGCCCTTCTTATACTTGATATTCAAATGGAACTGTTGCAGGTATGTGGACCACTTCTGATGGCGATCATTCTATAATTTCCCTTGGGTCTGTATGAACTAGAGCGGTCGGTGGTCTGTGTGGATGATCGTTTCCTTCCCCAAAATGTAATGTTTCCATTGTCGCCAGGGCTGCACAATGGAATACATATCTTTGTCATAAGTGGGCTACTTCCGGACTGTGTCTGAAAGTGTCTCAGTGTGATATGCCACTGGATGCCCGTGTTAAGTAAGGACTGCCCCAATAGTATAGTCAGAGGCATCTGTCTCAACCTCAAATGGTTGTTGCAAGTCCGGCAATGTGAGAACTGGTGCCGAGAAGAGGCGGTATTTCAACTCTGTGAATGCCTTCTGTTGAGATTCAGACCAAAAGAATTTTGCTTTCGCTCCTCCCTTGGTGACTTGACTCAAGGGCCAAGTGATATGAGAAAATCCCAACACGAACTTGCGGTAGAAGTTGGAAAGACCTAGAAAGTCGCGGAGCTCCATTAGAGTGGTTGGAGAGGGCCAATCCCGAATGACTTGGATCTTCGCTGGATCCACATGCACCCCCTGTTCATCGATAATGTATCCTAGATACTGAACTTGGGTCATGCCAAAAGTTCATTTCTCCAAATTGGCACATAACTTGTGTTGCTGCAGTGTTTGGAGAACCTGTCGGATGTGCTAGAGGTGCTATTCCCAACTCTGGCTGAAGATTAGGATGTCATCCAAGTATAGCACTACAAATGAGTTGGTGAATGGCTGCAAGATGTCATCCATTAGCCTCATGAAGGTTGTAGGAGCATTCGTCAATTCGAAAGGCATAACCAACCATTCAAAAAGGCCCTCCTTGGCTTTGAAGGCAGTCTTCCACACATCGGAGGGTTTGATTGGTACCTAGTGATATCATGACTTCAAATCAATCTTGCTGAAATATTTTGCCCCATTCAATTGGTCTAGGAGGTCATTGATCCGTGGGATCAGGTACCTATTACGGACAATGATCTTGTTCAGCACCCGATAGTCAATACAGAGTCTCCAAGTCCCATCCTTCTTCTGTACCAACACGATCGGGCTCCCACAGGGCGATGAACTCGGACGGATGTGACCTTTCTGTAGAAACTCTTGAATCTGCCTCTTGATTTCATCGTTCTCCAGAATGGAGCGCCGATAGATTGGTCCATTAGGCAGCGGCACACCTGGGGTCAGATTGATGGAGTGCTTGACCTGATAGTGCAGAGGAACCCCTACGGGGGAGGTGAAGATGTCCTCATACTCCTCCATGACCTTGTCCATCTGTAGTTGTCGTGCGGAGGGGCCCTGTCTGGAGGTCGTGGCCATCGTCTTCTCTCCTTGAGGGCGTATCATCAGGAAAACAAATTTCCCGGTTTTGGAAATGAGCTTACTGTGTTGTTTTGCAGTAACCAAAGACTGCGATAGGCGGTGCTACCTTCGGTATCCTGTACAACTTATTTCCTAAAGTAATAATAACAGCACAGGGCCTTGATTCATACACAGCAGGTCGCTTACACAAGTATGGTTGTCCTAATAATACATCACAAACTTCAAGGGGATAAATGTCACATAATACCTCATCTGTGAAGGGCTTGATGTTGTATGGAAGGCGACACTACTGGCTCACGCGAAGATCCCGTCCTTGGTGAAGCCACCCGATGGTGTACGGTTGTGGATGTGCTATGGTCGGTAAGCCCAGCCGCTTCACGACCTCTGCCGAAATGAGGTTCTTTTGGCTCCCGCTATCAACAATGAACTGTAGCGGGGATCCCTTTACCCACATCTGGGAGTGGAAGAGACACTCCTCCTCCTCTGGATCTTCAGGTTCCTCCTTCTGGATCTTCGTGGTGGCAATGATGGCGTTGGGCTCCGCATCGATAATATGCTTCCCTTTGTCATTCCCCTTGTCGGGTTCTGATTCAAAGTTGGAACATTCATCTGATTTTGAAACCTTTAGCTCAGCCAACAGTGACTTCTTGGCCCGACACTCACTTGTGTTGTGAGTGGAGCTCTTATGGAACTCACACCATTTTCCCATGTCCTTTTTTGGCTTCGCGGCATTGTTCTTTGCTTGCAGCTTTGGCAGGTTGTCTTGGGCCACCTCGCCTTGGCCTTGTCCTTTGTTCTGTGGTTTGAGGGCACCTTTCCCTTGCTTTGGATTTGCAAATCAAAAGTCTCACTTCTTTTGTTTAAAATTTTGCTCGACCTTAACGGCATATTGGTATGCTGCGTTGAGCGAGGAGATGTTCAGGAATTCTATTTCTTCCTGGATGTACTTGTGCAGGCAACCGTGGTATTTGAGTATAAAATTCTTCTCGGAATCCTTGATACCCAACTTCGTGCGAAGGATATGGAAAATATTGGTAAACTCCGGCACGTCTTGGTCCCTTCCCTGCCACAGCGTGGTCCACTTTATGTATTGATCCTCATAGCTTCCGACAGGGTAGTACTGCTCCTTGATGGCATCCCGGAATGAATTCTAGGTGGGTGCGACTGAAAATAGTGAGCTGGTACTTTCATCCTTCTGCTCGCAGTAGGTTTCCCACCAGTCCTTGATGTGGGGGCTTGCTTTGAGAAGAGCGAAAATAATATTTTCCCGACTGGAAAAATCATGAACATAAAAATAACCCTCTAGCAGATTTAACCATTTATCGACAATATTTGTGTCTATCTGACCCTCAAATATGGGGATTTAAAAATTAACTTGTACCTTAAACGGTGTGGCATTTCCAGAGTAGCTGTGGGAAGCCAATGCATCGCCCTTGGGTAGCCGTTGAAGGATCTGGGCAAAGTTGTCCATCATTGCGTTCCTTTGTCGCTCGAGGGATTCTTCGAGCAAGATTTTGATACGATCTCCTACTCCCTCGTCCTTCTTTTCATCTGCCATGGGAGACCGTCGGGTTTTGTGAGGCTGGTCTTGCAAAGGTCCAACCAGTTCAAGCCCTAACTCCTTATATCCCGACCTTGTTGGGGACATGCAAGAAAAACAGAGAAAAAGCAGACCGCTTTGATACCACTGATCCGGATTTAAACAGGAACGCAATAAATTACAGAGATAACTATAAACACAAAGATGCAGCAAAAATAATAATTAATTTCATTAATGTAAAATACTAAGATATGCGACGAAAAAATACAACGGGAAAAACGATGGCGGGATCCAAGTCGACTGTTGCAGGTTTCGTCCAGGGTTCGAACCTCGTCGCCTCGCATCTGGAGCGAGCGCTGGAATGGAGGCTAAAGAACGGCGGTTTCGTCAATTGCAGATATGCTTTCCTCCGAAAATCGACATTTCTGATTTCTGGTTTACGCTTGTCTGCGGAATTGAAAGGGAAGAGAAAAAGCTCTCCCTCTTTTTCTGCTAGTGTTATTGTGCTCGCGTCTGGCGACGCTGCTGAAGTGAAGGTAGAGACTGGAGAAGGGGATGCAGGGCGGGCAGCCACTGTCCCCCACCGGATCGGCTTCAAGAGCGTGGATCGGAAGCGTTTCGACCCATTGCTTGACGGGCCAAATGAATCAAAGGCGGCGCTGAAGGAGAAGCACGCGAAGACGTACGAGGACAGAGATCCGCACATTCTTGGGTTCAGAATTCAACTTGGAGGCGGAAAACAGTCAGGGACTGGCTGGATCGCTCATTCAAACACGGTTCCTCTATTCTCGTCTTCTGCATGCAAAGATGGGGGACTGCATGTGGCAGATTTGCTCCATCACATATTTGCATGGAAAAATCTCTGCAGCTCTGGGCCGGATCTACTCGATCCAAGCAAGAATCAAGAAAACCCAGAACCCAGGCAGCAGATCGGTGGGAAAGTGCTTCGATTGAGCAGAGGTTTAGCAGACGGCGATATGCAAATGGAAGAACGAATCAATAAGGGGTCAGATCTGAAAGATTGCGCTCAGACCGATCATATGGCAATCAGCAGTGCCATTGGGTCAGGCAGATCACGACCTCAGCCAAAATGCAGACATCAGGTAACAAATCTTAGATTTCAGATTTTTATTAAAACCCCCGAGAGAAAATCCCTTCTTGTTTGGGTACATGTAGAAAGCACCATTTTGCAGCTAAAACAGCAGATTTGGGCTTTGACTGGATATCCTAGTCAGATCCAACACCTAGTCAGCGGCAGATGGTCTCTCCAGGACGACAGAACCTTGGGAAGTTATGAGATTAATCCAGAAGAAACCATTGCTCTGAACCTGAGGCTGAGAGGAGGGGCTATACCTCAGGGACAGCCAAGCAGTTCAGGAGGAGACAAGGGGAAAAAGGCAGCACCTCAGCATCAACCCAAGGGAGGATCCTCCTACAAGAACATTCTTCAAGGCAACAGAGAAGCAGGGCCCTCCCCTGATCAAGGTGGATATACACCCAAGCCATACATAGTAGACCAGTTAGGGCAAACCCCAGCCCTTAACTTTGACTCTACTGGGCTTGATGATTATGTTAAGTCATATGAAACGCAGGCCCTAATATGCCGCTTCAACAGCTTCTGGCCAAAACCAATGGATCTATTTCATTGGATTTTCACCACTTGGACCATGGAATGTGATATACATTTATGCTCCAAAGGGTTTTTCATAATCAGATTTGCATCCAGGGAAGTCAGAGATAAAATCATCAGTGATGGGCCCTGGTTCTGGGGAACATCGGGGCTGTTCATGACCCCATGGTTCCCAGATTTTGATCCAAACAAAATGACCGTATCCAAAGTACCGGTTTGGGTTCGCCTATATAACCTTCCCCTTCACTTTTGGAGTGAACGAGTATTGGAAGGAATTGGGAACAGCATAGGGAAATACATCAAAACAGATCTGGAGAGAATTGACGAAAGGGTCTTCACTTTCGCGCGCATATGTGTAGAAGTGGATCTAAGCAAAGGGCTGCCAGACAACATAAGACTGATCTACAAACAGCAAAATTGGTTGCAAGCACTAGATTATGAAAATACAGCCTTTAGATGCAGGCTCTGCAGACAAACAGGACATCTGCAAAGCACATGTCCAGAAGCCAAAAAAGTAAACAGCAGAAGAAAGCAGAAAGGGAAGCAGAGGAAAGGATGGAAATTCCCCCTCCTAACTCAGAGGACGAAGAATCAGAAGCAGAAGAGGAAGATACTCCCACAGAGAACGCAGAGGTATCTCAAGAAATGGAGACACAGAAGGAATCCACCCCAGACAACAAGGCTTCACAGTTTCCCCCAAATCAGGCAGAGAGGACAAACCAGGATCAGAACATGGGAGGGTTCAAACGGCAACACCAATCAGATACTTCAGATTCAGACAAAGAAATAGGTGCGAAGACAGCAGAAACACAGTTAGTCCTAGCCTCGATCGAGCCCACTCAAGGAGAGTGGCGCAAGGTCGAAAAGAAAAAGGGTAGGAAAACTTGAAGCGTGAGTTTTACTCACAACTGAAATTTTTTCTTTTTTCTCTTTTCCTCCTCCTTTCTTCTCTCTCTCCCTTTCTTCTTCTTTTTGCACGTTAATATTGTAACGTTGCGTGGGGCGCGAAAGCACCCGAGCCCAATGGGCAGCTTATGGAATGCTTCATTGCATCTGCAATTGTAACTTTTCATTTTTTAAATAAAAGGTTACAGCTTTTTCTTCGGAAAAAAAAAATACTAAGATATGCTTACAAACAGAAAATGGAAATAAATAGCTAGGGCGATGGTAGCTTATCTCTGAGAAGAGATGTGGTGGCTACATGCCTCTGAACTGTGTTACAATGAGGCTCGAAGGCCTATTTATTGTTGAGAAACAATGGAAAACCCTAAACATCCAAAAAACTAACCCTAGAATATGAAACGCCAAATTGTGGGCCCCGTTTGGGTAAATTGGTACATCAACTTCCCAGGGTCGTAACTTTGGCATACGATCTCCGTTTGACGCGTACAATATCTTGTTAGAAAGATCTATCTGAGAACTAAAACTTTGGGAAGAGCAACATTAGTCAATTTTCAATCCATGTTGCTCCCAGTTTTCCCAAAAAACGTCGTTTAGGGCCTCAAAACGGCTCCGGAAGTTTAGGACCCGAAAAATTGCTAAAAATAGTAAATTGTGCTACAATTAAGGAAACTGAAAAGCTGAAAGAAACAATGGTGGGGGTCCAAGTGGACTTGGCGGGTGGCCACCAATATCCACCTAGATCACATATTCAAATACTTCACAATCAAATTTATGAAATTCTAAAGAAATTCCTTGTTCGGATAAAATCATCACCTAGTTAGAAAACACCATCTTTAAATGTTAAATGCATCACCTTACACTACAAATAGTTTATTTTATGTAGTTATTTTCCTTTCCTAAATGCTTGGTGGTTAATATACATATACATGTGTTTGTTTGATTGTTATGGTTTTGCTTCATCATCATGGTTGATGTCAATGCTAACCCTTTAATTTAAGAATGACGATTTCTATTTCCTCATTATATTGCGATTTTCCTGGTATGGGTGGCCGTGAAGGATTTGCGCTTAATGTGAGGTATTTAAATTATTTAAATAGATATTTTCTAACTTAAAAGTTAAGTAATGACCTTTAGTAGAATTTGTAACAACTTTCAGTAGAATTTGTATTTTAAGTATCAGTGGTCAAAGAATTAGGGGACGACTAAAGGAATCTTTTTTGCAATTACAAAAAAGTGTCATATTTTTTTGAGTAATATATAATGATGATGATGATGGTTAATCTCCACTCAAACCAAACTGGTCTATCGGACCTAAAGAAACAAATTATTTAGTTCGATTTAAGATTTTATTCCTATGCTCAAAAAGCTTGGAGAGAAGCCTGCCGAGCTCACTATAATTTTGACATCGTAAAAAGCTAGGAAGGTCAATATTGTAGCAAAGATTATGAAACTGAGATATAATGTGGTTGTACGTAGGGCACTCTAAGAGGAAGTGATTTTCATCCTCAATGTTCATATTCTCACAGAGATGGCAGATCCTTTCCATCCATGGTGTTTTAGGAACTGCCCAACGACCCATTTCATTGTGGAGCTCATGAGAGTTTGTCCTAATCTTAGCTATATTAATTTTCTTCTTTGAGCTAGTTAAAACAGAGAGATACTTTTGATCTTCTAGGGTGGGGTTGATGACCTCCTTATAATATCTTAATTTTCTTTTAGCTTCTAAATCTTTCTCACACCACATTTTTTCTTTGAACTTAGAAGTAACAATAATTTTAATGTTATTAATGTTTTGCAATGCAACATTCTCGTCAATCTCCCAATGGTTTAACCATGCCCTGGTGTCTTTATCCCAACCTCGCTTGAGCCTTAGGTGATTTTGGCTGGAATTTAAAGCTAGCTTAGGAAGTCTATGGTCTCCTATGTTATTGAGTTTGTGCTTGTACAGCAAAAGCCTAGTCATAGCTAGGTTCTCGATAGGGGAAAGACCGACTTCTACAAGGAGAATAGGATAGGGTGTATTACTTTTAATTTTGAGGTTATACGTTATAAAACGCTTCTGGTATTTGCTCAATATTTCTCCAGGATTCTCTAGATATGCTACAACCCCAAACCTCACATCCATATAAGATAACAAGAGTGACTAAAGTTTCAAAGAGGAACTTCTTTTTATCCCACATTACAAGGTTTTTCATTTTACAATTATTTTCAAGACCAAAATAAGCTTTCCACCCCCCATTAATCCTTTTCTCAATACTATAGCTCCAGTTGAGCTTGTGACGAATATCAATTTCTAGGTACTTGTAAGAAGACACTTCCTCCAAGTTACTATTGTCATACATAAATTTAGTGTAAGTGTCCTTCTTGGATTTGATAACCATAACTTTTTTTTTGTTAGTGTTAACAGTCATACCCATGGCAGAGCAGAAATCCTTAAGGAGTCTAAGTTTCTTATCAAGATCATATGGGTACCTTGCGAGAATAACAATATCATCAGAATAGAGAAGAAGGATGATGACTATCTTAGCTAAGATCGTGCTAGAACAACCTGCTTCCTCTAAACAGCCTTATAGCTTGTCGATGTAAATGCCAAATAGGGTAGGGGAGAGGGGGCAACCTTGTTTAACTCCGATATTACACTTAATATCTTTCGACCACCCCTTGTTGCTCTTTAACTTGGCAATTACATTCTCGTATAACCTTATAGCGGCATCTCTCAACTCAAAAGGAACCTTTAGCTCTTCTAATCTATTCCATAGGTTGTTTCTAGGAACCGTATCAAAAGCCTTTCTAAAGTCCACAAAGCAACAAAAGAGATTGGATTTATCATTACGGCATCACTCCACAATGATCCTAAGAGTAACAAGGTGGTTCGTTGTTGAGTGCTGCCTTCTAAAACCCGCTTGAGCTTTAGCCCGCTTACCTTCACTTTCAAGCCATATGCTCAACTTATTTTCCAAAATAATACCATATAACTTGGCTAAGAGAGGGCTGATCATAATTTTCCGATAGTTAGAGGGGTTATTTGTATCCCCACTTTTAAAAATAGGGATAATGAGGCTCTGAGTCCATGGTTTAGGGAACCCTTGCTTGACTGCTTGATTGAAAAGTTTGTGGATGTGGGGGATGAGGACAGGACCTCCAATGTTTAAGGTTTCCGCCTGGTAACCTTCAATATCCTTAGCTTTCCCATTTGCTAGGCATTTAACCCCAAAATCAATGTCTTCTAAAGAGAAAACTTCTTTCGTTGTGAGCAGGGTTTCAAAGTTATCCCTCACATTTGGAGATTCATAAAGCTTTTTGAGATAGGAATTCCAGTCGTGTAAAGAAATTTTATTATTATTTTAGTTTTCCTAGTTAGAATTTGCCTCTAGAATTTCTTAGGAGCTACCTTAGAGAGGTGTAAGAGATTCTCTTGTCTTTTACGAATATACTGCATTTTTCTCCTTTTAGTTAGGGCTTTGTATATTTTTATCTTTCCAATTTTAATAGATTCATCAACAACTTCCTTAATTGCTCTCCTCGCACTTTTACAATCTTTGTCATACCATGGGTTGGTCTTACTATTTCCTTTATTACTTGAAACTTCAATTGAGAACTTGTTAATAGAATATGAGAGGGTTGTAGTAAAATTATGATAGAGGTATTCTATGTTGTCTATACTAGATAAAGGAACCAAATTAGTTTTTAATTCATTTAGAAAGAGATCATTTTTATTTCTATCAAATATTAAGTTCTTTTGGCTATAAGGATTATCTTCTATGGGATATATATGCATGAAAAAATTGAGAGTTATAAGTAAAGGCCTATGATCAGAGTCAGGTTCGTTGTTGTTTAAGATGTCAAAATTTATTATTTCACTGTATAAAGGGAGATCAGAAATAACATAATATACCACGCTGCTACCAAGCCCATGGATGCAGGTCATCTGGTTAGAGTTGGGCCACTTCTTTAGACTGTTGCAAATTATGAGATCCTGAGAACTACATAGCTTGACTATCTCTGACCTAAACAAATTCTCCCCGAGGTCTTCGAAGCTCCTTTTGTACCAGCTAGCCAGATTAAGGTCTTCGTCTAACCAAAGAGGATTAGGGTTGGAATAATTGCTTAGAATAATAGCTTGGTTTCTTGAAGTTTGAGCATTAAATTCACCCATTAAAAGGATGTTACCTTCATTCCTTAGGCTAGAAATATCATTCTCTAAACCATTGTAAGGACAATTTCTATCTAGATTCTTTTTCTTATAGAAGTTAGAATTGATGGGGGGGAAATAACAGATTGCTATGTAGGTCTTTTGATCCAGGTTGATATTGGTGGCCACCTGCCAAGTCCACTTGGAACCCCACCATTATTTCTTTTAGCTTTTCATTTTCCTTAATTGTAGCACAGTTTACTATATTTAGCAGTTTTTCGGGTCCTGAACTTTTGGAGTTGTTTTGAGGCCCTAAACGACGTTTTCAGGAAAACTAGGAGAAACATGGGTCCATGGGCCGATTTTTCTCTTCCCAAAGTTGTAGTTCTCAAATAGATCTTTCTAACGAGATATTGTGCGCATCAAACAAAGATTGTATGCCAAACTTACGACCCCGGGAAGTTGATGTACCAATTTACCCAAAAAGGGCCCATAGTTTGGCATTTCATCTTCTAGGGTTAGGTTTTTGGATGTTTAGGGTTTTTCATTGTTTCTAAACAATAAATAGGCCTTCGAGCCTCATTGTAACACAGTTCAGGGGCATGTATCTGCCACATCTCTTCTCATAGATAAGCTACCATCGCCCTAGCTAGTTTATTTCCATTTCTATTTGTAAGCATATTTTAGTATTTTACAGTAATGAAATGAAGTATTATTTCTGTTGCATCTCTATATGTGTGGTTATATCTATAATTTGTTGTGTTCATGTTTAAATCCGAATTAGTTGTATCAGAGCAGTCTGCTCTTTCTCTATCTTTCTTTGTATGTCCCCAACGAGGTCGGGATATAAGGAGTTAGGGCTTGAACTGGTCAAACCTTTGCAAGACCAGCCTCGCAAATCCCGACGGCCTCCCATGGCGGATGAAAAGAAAGATGAGGGAGTAGGAGATCTTATCAAAATCTTGCTCGAAGAGGCCCTCGAGCGACAAAGGAACACGATGATGGACAACTTTTCCCAGATCCTTTAGCAGCTACCCAAGGGCAACACATCTACTTCCAGCAGCTACTCTGGAAGTTCCACACCCTTTAAGGTACAAGTTAACTTTGACATTCCCATATTTGAGGGTTAGATAGATGCAGACGTTGTAGATAAATGGTTAAATTTTCTAGAAGGGTATTTTTCTGTTCATGACTTTTCCGACCGGGAAAAGATTACTTTCGCTCTTCTCAAAGCTGCCCCCCACATCAAGGAGTGGTGGGAACCTATTGCGTGCAGAAGGATGAAAGTACAACCTCACTGTTTTCAGCTGCACCTACTTGGAATTCATTCCGGACTACCATCAAGGAGTAGTACTACCCTGTCGAAAGCTATGAGGATCAATACATAAATTGGTCCACACTGCGGGAGGGAAGGGACCAAGATGTGCTGGAGTTTACCAATATTTTCCATACCCTTCACACAAAGTTGGGTATCAAGGATTCAGAGCAGCATTTGGCACTCAAATACCATGAATACCTGCACAAGTACATCCAGGAAGAAATAGAATTCCTGAACATCTCCTCGCTCGACATGGCATATCGATATGCCGTCAAGGTCGAGCAAAAGTTTAAACAGAAGAAGTGAGACTTTGGATCTGCGAATCTGAAGCAAGGGAAAGTTTCCCCCAAACCATAGAAAAAAGGACAAAACCAAGGCAAGGCAGCCCAAGACAACCCACCAAAGATGCAAGCAAAGAACAACATCGTGAAACCGAAAAAGGACATGGGAAAGTGGTGCGAGTGTCATAAGAGCTCCACTCACAACACAAGTGAGTGTCAAGCCAAGCAATCACTGGTGGCCGAGCTAACGGTTTCAGAATTAGATGCATGTTCTTACTCTGAGTCAGAACCCGACAAGGGGAATGACAAAGGGAAGCAGATTATTGATGCGAAGCCCAATGCCACCGTTGCCAACACGAAGATCCAGAAGGAGGAACCCGAAGATCCAAAGGAGGAGGAGCGCCTCTTCCACTCCCAGATGTGGGTAAAGGGCTCCTCGCTACAGTTCATTGTTGACAACGGGAGCCAAAAGAACCTCATTTCAGCAGAGGTCATGAATTGACTGGGCTTACCAACCACAACACATCCACAACTGTACACCATCGGGTGGCTTCGCTAAGGACGAGATCTTCGCGTAAGCCAGCAGTGTCACCTTCCATACAACATCAAGCCCTTCACGGATGAGGTATTCTGTGACATTGCTCCCCTTGATGTTTGTGATATATTATTAGGACAACCATACTTGTGGAAGCGACATGCTATGTATGAATCAAGGCCCCGTGTTGTTATTGTTACTTTATGAAATAAACTATACAAGATACCAGAGGTAGCACCGCCTACCACCATCTCTTTGGTAACTGCAAAACAATGTAGTAAGCTCAATTCCAAAACTAAGAAAATTGTTTTCTTGATGATACGCCCTCAAGGAAAGAAGAAGACGGTATCCACGACCTCCATATAGGGACCCTCTGCACGAAAACTACAGATGAACAAGGTCGTGGAGGAGTACAAGGACATCTTCACCTCCCCCATAGGGGTTCCTCTGCACTGTCAGGTCAAGCACTCCATCAATATGACCCTAGGTGAGTCGCTACCCAATGGACCAATATATCTGTGCTCCATTCTGGAGAACGATGAAATCAAGAGGCAGATTCAGGAGCTGTTGCAAAAAGGTCACATCCGTCCGAGTTCATCACCTTGTTGGAGCCCGATCATGTTGGTACAGAAGAAGGATGGGACTTGGAGACTCTGTATTGACTATCGGGCGCTGAACAAGATCACTGTCCGTAATAGGTACCCGATCCCACGGATTAATGACCTCCTCAACTAGCTGAAGGGGGAAAAATATTTCAGCAAGATCGATTTGAAGTCAGGATATCACCAAGTACCAATCAAACCCTGCGATGTGTGGAAGACTGCCTTCAAATCCAAGGAGGGCCTGTTCGAATGGTTGGTTATGCCTTTCGGATTGACGAATGCTCCTGTAACCTTCATGAGGTTAATGGATCACATCTTGCGGCCATTCACCAACTCATTTGTAGTGGTATACCTGGATGATATCCTTATCTTCATCCAAAGTTGGGAAGAGCACCTCCACCACATTCGACAGGTTCTCCAAACACTGCGGCAACACAAGTTATGTGCCAATTTGGAGAAATGCACTTTTGGCATGACCTTAGTTTAGTATCTGGGATACATTATTGATTAACGGGAGGTGCATGTGGATCCAATCAAGATCCAATTCATTCAGGATTGACCATCTCCAACCACTCTGACAAAGCTCCACAACTTTATAGGCCTTGCCAACTTCTACCGCAGGTTCGTGCTGGGATTTTCTCACATCACTTGGCCCTCAATTCAAGTCGTCAATGGAGGAGCGAAAGCAAAATTCTTTTGGTACGAATCTCAATAGAATGCATTCACAAATTTGAACGATTGCCTCTGCTCAGCACCAGTGCTCGCATTACCAGACTTGCAACAACCGTTTGAGGTCAAGACAGATGTCTCTAACTATGCTATTGGGGCAGTCCTTTCTCAACACGGGCATCAAGTGGCATATCACAGTGAGACACTTTTAGAC
Organism: Pinus tabuliformis; assembly: GCA_031772625.1. Taxonomy (NCBI): domain Eukaryota; kingdom Viridiplantae; phylum Streptophyta; class Pinopsida; order Pinales; family Pinaceae; genus Pinus; species Pinus tabuliformis. The sequence continues at coordinate 1,913,916,623 of CM062817.1, read as the reverse complement.
ACAATCCAGAAGTATCCCACTTATGACAAAGAGATGTATTTCATTGTGTAGGATTGCCAACAATGGAAGCATTACATTTTGGGGAAGGAAACGGTCATCCACACAGACCACCGACCCCTGCAGTTCATGCAGACCCAAGGGAAATTGCAGAATGATTGCCATTAGAAGTGGTTCACATACCTGCAACAGTTCCATTTGACTATCAAGTATAAGAAGGGCAGCATCAATAATGCTGCAGATTGCCTTAATCGACCATCGATCATGGCATTAACCACCATGCTCAACTCTTGTGGACACGAGACTTCTAATTGGCCACTTCTCTACAAAAGTGACCCAGAATTTTGGCCACACATACCAGACACTCTTGGAGGAACAACATGTTCAAGAATTCCACTTCTATGATGCCCTGTTATGCCACCTAGGTCACCTTTGTGTTCCTTTAAGCGAGTATGCCAAGATGATTTGGGAAGCACACTACAGTTGGGTTGTTGGGCATTTCAGGGTCGAGAAAATGGTGGTAGTAATGCAGAAGTATTTCTATTGGCTGAATATTCGACAGGATGTCAGGAAGTACATCAGATCATGCACTGCCTGCACCATTGCCAAACCGACCATCAAGAAGTAAGGCCTCTATACCCCGCTGCCTACCCCTAGTCGGCCTTGGGAATCCATCTCCATGGATTACATGTCGAGCCTTCCTTCTACTAAGCATGGAAACAACTGTGTTTTTTTTGTCATCGATAGGTTCTCGAAGATGGCCATTATGGTGGCCTGCAAGAAGAATATCACAGCAGAAGCCACTGCTAAACTCTTCTTTGAACAAGTGTGGGTACACTTTGGGATCCCATAGTTTATCATCTCATATTGGGATAGAAGGTTCCTCAATACATCTTGGTCCAGTCTCTGGTCGATGCTGGACACCATACTCACTAAGTCCACAACCTTCTATCCTCAAACTGATGGCCACACAGAGGTTGTGAATAGGATGATTTTACACATTTTGCGCATGTACAACTCAAAGCATCCATGCACATGGGATGAGAGCCTCCCCTATGTTTAGCACAACTACAATCGGGCTCTCCATAGCTCGACTGGACACAACCCTTTTCAAGTGGGCTTAGGATTCCAGCCACTATGTCCCATTGATGTGGCCATGCCATTTGTAGCTACTCACGCAGATTTGGCTCATGTCCAGTCTGAAATAGATAAGGCAAATAGTTTCATTGAGCACATCCAACATATTCACCAGTAGGTCCATGACATTCTGGAGAAATCAAATTCCAAGTACAAGAAGCAACATGATCAACATCGGGTGCCACACACGTTTCGGTTGGGAAACAAAGCCTGGTTGCATTTGAAAAAGGAATGCCTTACCGGAGCCTATCAGAAACTCAAACCACTCTGATATGGTCCTTACACCATTACCAAGGATGTGGGAGACAATGCATTTGAGCTCAGCATTCCCCCATTTCTTGCCCTGCACCTAGTGTTCAACGTGGACCGCCTTCAGCCATACTTCCCACCATTACTAGACACATCCGATATTGCAGAACAACTCACACCCACCGAGTTAAATCCAGATTGCATGGAAAAAGCTGCAAGTGATTGGATCATGGACACACAAATCAAGCACACTTTCCAACAAAATATCCAACTGTATCGAATTGTCAAAGCAGGCCAACTCCTTCACCAGGGACCAAGTTCAGCAGAAGTTTCCTCATCTCATGGAGGAACTCAACGAAATGTGGACCATTGCTTCCTTCGGGGGGGGGGGATGATCCAGGTGGATATTGGTGGCCACCCACCAAGTCCACTTGGACCCCCACCATTGTTTCTTTCAACTTTTTAGTTTCCTTAATTGTAGCACAGTTTAATATTTTTATGAATTTTTCAGGTCCTGAACTTCTGAAGCCGTTTTGAGGCCCTAAACGACGTTTTTGGAAAAACTGGGAGAAACATAGGTCCATGGACCGATGTTGCTCTTCCCAAAGTTGTAGTTCTCATATAGATATTTCTAACGAGATATTATGTGCATCAAACGGAGATCGTATGCCAAACTTACAACCCTGGGAAGTTGATGTACCAATTTACCCAAACTGGGCCCATAGTTTGGCATTTCATCTTCTAGGTTTAGGTTTTTGGATGTTTAGGGTTTTCCATTATTTCTCAACAATAAATAGGCCTTTAAGTCTCATTGTAACACAGTTTAGAGGCATGTAGCCGCCACATCTCTTCTCAGAGATAAGCTACCATCGCCCGAGCTAGTTTATTTCCATTTCTATTTGTAAGCATATTTCAGTATTTTACAGTAATGAAATGAAGTATTATTTTTGCTGCATCTCTATATGTGTGGTTATATCTGTAATTTGTTGCATTCCCATTTAAATCCGGATCATCTTTTTATCATTAATGTCAGTAATTTCTATCCAACTATATTGGTTGTAAGGGTCGTTTTTATAAATCCTAGCATGGGGGGAGATGTTCTTCTTAGTGTAACAAGTTATACCCCCAATGCCTCTACGGGAGGATCACTTGTTCCAGGTAGACCATAGTGCAAAGGCATCTATGTTAGGGACCTTAGATTCTTCGTGCTCCCAAGTTTCAACAAGCAATATAATATCAACATCATTCGAGATCCAACTTAGCTTCGAGCCTTTGTTCCATGGAAAGCCCCGACAGTTCCAAGAAAGAATCTAGAGCATGTTGAATTGCTATTTATTACTATATTTTTGGTCTCTATCTCGAATAACGGCTTTTCTATTTCTGATTATTGCCCATTTTCCTTCCTTCCTAGATTCTTTTACCTTTTGAACCTCCTTTATTAATTCTTCTTGATCTTCTGTAATGAGATCTTCATTTATAAATATTCTCGTTCCTTTTAGACTTGAGGTTTTACTAAGTATGTCATACTTATGGTCAGTAGATCTCAACTTTATTTGGATAAACCTTCCTTTATTCTCAGTTAATTTCCCTAACCTTGTTGCTTTTGTGAGACACGTTGCTCCAATTTGTAATCTATTATGTAATTCTGTTGGCTATGGCTAAATTATCCTCATCTACCTCCTCTTTCAAACCAAAGATTATAAGATTCAAGGCCCTTTTGTTACACTCATGGTCTAATTCTATCAATTTTTTCATTTCATCTTTAATTGGTTTGATATCTAATTTACCTGCCACACTATTTAGGGTGAGGCGCCTATTAACTTTTTCTTCTAGTTCTTTAATCATGTCCTTCATTTTAAGACTCTCTAAAGTATTAGCGTCTCCTTGCTGGGATGTTTGGTTCATATCTTGGTTTTTTTTCTATAACTTGCAACCTAGTCTCCATTGCCTCCATTTTATTCTCCAATAGTTCTAGTTTATTTTCTATTTGTTTTTGGATCTTGTCTTCAAGAGATGTGAATTTATTTTCCAACATGGCTTCTAACTCTATTTGTAGCTTGACTTCTCTTTGTTCTCTACATTTCTCTAAAGACTCTATATACTCATAAAGGCTTTGTAGAGTAACTGTGCTAGGTCTACCTTTGGTAATCTTTGGTAGTTGTGGTGAATTATTCATGCTTGAATATATATATATATATATATATATATATATGAATGAATGTTTGATATTTAATAAGCGTTATGAATAAATGTTAAATAGAAAAATATAATAAAATTTATCTATTTATATAAAATTATTTTAAATTATTAGTTTTTTTTTAAAACATAGTGTTGTACAAAGGATTAGGCTTATCTAAATTATTGAAAGAATAAAATATGATAATTACAATTTGCATAAGCTAATAGAATTTGTTAATAACATTTTTGCATTCATTAAATAATGTAAGTGTAGCATAGTTTATGATTTGCTAGAAGAGGGAAAGAAACACAACATGTCAAAACAAATTTAAAAAAATAGAAAACCATTTCATACAAGATGAAAGGAGTTGGGAAGAGCTAAAGTTTCCAATTATTTAGAATCACGACTCATCAAAACAAGATAACCATTTTAGAATAGTTCTATGTAAGACCATTTTTAATACAATTGGAATCCTCTAAAATGACACAATATAAAATTTTATGCAATAAAGTGGGCTAATATAGGCTTTACCAAAATGTCAATGACAAATTAAAAATTGAAATGCATTTTCTCTTGAGAGCAAGAATGGGGCTCCCATAAACTTGAAATATTTAGAAAGACCTAGAAAAAGACAAGGGGAAACTAATCAATCTAAGGTTCTTAAATGGGATAACATATAGATGGGAACCTAATGGAAAACAAAGCATGGAAGTAAGGTGGAGGAGATCATAGAAGATGGACCTACAATATTTGGAAGACCTAGAATCTGATTTCACTTCATCAAGGAGTGTTGATTTAGATAATATGCTGATGTCACCATGTGCCCTTGAACACTAATGTCCATTATAATTGAACTTTTATGAATTCTCAATGACCTTTCCTAAACCCTTATCAAAAAACACTGATGAAATCTTGAATGAGGCTCACAATGACCTCCTCCTTTACTCTTAAGGTGCATATTTCATCTTATACCTTGATTAATTCTACACATTACTCTTGTAAGACTAAAATATTCCTAGAATTTCTTATCACAACATTGTTTGCCCGTCATTTTATTTTTATCATTGATAAAGTGGTGATCCCATCGAATTGCACAACCAATGTGGTATTGAAGCAAACCTTTGGTAGAAGTTAACAAGGCTCTAGAAGCTATAAATATTTATTAAAGTCATTGGGGCTTGTATTCTTCTTTGGTGAGGATATTCTCTTGTTGAACTTGAGGGTTCATCTACTTCCTTCATTATATTTATTAGACAATATCCAATATAATATCCCAAACAACTTTGATCTATTTAAATATTGTATTAAAGGGGAGAATCTCCTTATTCCTTTTCTTCTCATTCATGTCAATCAATGCCTTTTTGAAGGTGTCAACATAGCTTTTGAAAAATACTAGATCAACTAGAAAGTGTTGATTCAAAGTGTTATTAAAAGAAGTAATTTGAGAGGTAAGTATAAAATATTTACTTACTACCTCCCATAAATCCATTTACGAGTTCACCCTCGCTTCAATTTTAGCATATACTACCTTGCTTACCCCCTGCAATAAACCTTAGGCCTTCTTCATCTAAGAAATTACCTCCACATCATTTTCTAATTGTTCTTAAGAGCTATTATGGTCAATGATGATGTGAACAATGCTATACGCATCAATGTGGATTCCAACTTTGCAATCCTCCTCTTCAACTTGACATTCTAATCTAATTATTATTGAACATAATGCTTGAATACTCCAGTAGTAGTCTCATGAACCCAAGGATCTCCTCCCATTCAAAACTACTAGTGATGTGGAATTGTTCTCTAAGAGATTCTTCCCATTTATGTTTACTCTTGATCCATAAATTTTTGTGGATATTCCATTGGACAATTCGACATGACATATATAATAAAATTATACTTAGAAAACTAAAATACACACTATGAGGCTTTATTTATCTTTAGGTCATTGGATCTATAAATTATCATTTATTGTGTATGCATGAAAATTATAATTATGCAGAAAATAGAGAACAACAAAACTAAAACTCACAAACCACGATTGACATGAGATATAACCTCGAAAACCCTTTTCGGAGAAACCCAGTTGGAATGTGAGGTTTCTCTTCTCTCTTTCTTTGAATAGAAAACGGTTGAAAATACAAAGAAGTAAGGCTTGTGGCTCATGGGCTACTATAGTGCACAAATCCTCCTTATATGATCTCTCCCTATCCCTCCTGGCTACTTTGCTCATCTATGGAAAAAATGCACTAAAAAAGAATGGAACCCCTTTTCCTCTTGGTGGCCCAGTTGTAACAAAGCTTGATAGCCTAATAGTGGTTTGGTTTGACTCCTTCAACCCTTAACTAGAGTTACAATGTTAAATCCTCTACAATATTATTCATAATGATCACATGGCTAGCCCCTTCTCTAGTAATAATAGGGGCTCATGTGGCATCCTCTCAAATTATGCTAGTTAATTTCCATATATCAACTTTTAGGAAGCATAAATTTCTCATACGAGTTGTGGTTGAGGTGATTCTTGTTTTGTTGTAAATGCATCGATGTGTATATTAGGGAATCTAGATCCATAGTAAGGCTGGGACCACAAAAAAATTTCATTTAGGCCCTTAAAATGGATTTTTAAGTTTTGACCCAAAATTTTCCAAACTAGGACTGTAGGTAAAAATGGTCCTCTGCTTTGATTCCTCCACTTTTTCCACTCTAAAAGAATCAAGATGGATGAAAAATAATATAGTGATCCAATCCAGACCACACATCCTCATTTTGGGAGGATTTTGGTCCCCAAAAGCGTTTACTGAATGAAGTGAGGAAAGTTTTCATATACCTTCTCTTAGGTGTACCATTTAGCCTTTCCTAGAAGTTTTCCTTTCAACCTAATAGACCAAAGGTAATTTTGAGCCACTTATGCAAAAAAATTGTGAAAATTATCATCCCATCATTGTGATCCATCCTCCTAAAATGACATAAAAATGATACTTATAAAATAAACTGAATACTTCATTAATGTAGGTGGGGTCCCTGGGAGAAATAAGAAGTATAGATATGATATGGTTGTGCAGTCCATATCTTTATGTTAATACATCGTACTAAAATATTTTTTACATCAAAATACATTAATTCGTGATAAATGCTACCAGGGTGCATTGTAGTGCAGCCCAGTACACTACTAGGGTGCTTGGGCGAATTTGAGCGAAATTTCATTGGGGTTTGGGAATATTCTTATCCATTGGATGCATCTAGAAGCTTCCCAGGTTTATCTACTCCTAGGTCTGTGTGCAGGTACTTTTCAAGCGGATTAAGTACGGAAAGGAGCAATAGAATTGGTCAAGGGAGATAAGGAGTAAGTGAAAGCTTCAGGTAGGCTTCTTTACTGTCTTATTTAATCTATTGGTTATAGAATAAAGTAGATAATGCTTTGCACTGTTGTTCTAGACTTAGCTACTATTCTAGGGGTTTAAGCGTTTATCCGTAGACACTAAAACTTCCCAAAACAAGTTGGCGACTCCACTAGGGATAAATGCTTAAACCCCTAGACTAGTAGCTAAGTATAGAACAACAGTGCAAAGCATTCTCTACTTTTTCTATGACCAACAGATTAAATAAGACAGTAAATAATCCTACCTGAAGCTTTCGCTTATTCCTTATCTCCCTTGACCAATTATGTCGCTCCTTTCCATACTTAATCCACTTGAAAAGTGCCTGCACACAAACAGAAGACAAAAACCGATCAAAGCATATGATAATGATCCATTGATTAAACATAACATGGAATCAAGTACATAATACACATATGAAATCATTAATGAACAATACAAGCATATGGAAAAACATTTGAACACTTTATTAGTAAAAGGAAGAGTTACAACCCAATTTTCTTGATTCGGTATCACTCCTCCAATTCAATCCCATCCTCTCCTAATAACAAGCAAGACATTTTGACATCATTACAATTATAATTGAAACCAACCCAGATATGATGGGTTCCCGCCATATCCATTCCTCCAAACTTGGCGTCGATATATTTAAAATAAAATAAAAAATCCATCATACAATAAGAACTTCCGATGGCCTAGTGGTAAGCTATAGGTTTCGTTGATAGCATGTCAGGAGAGTGAATCTGTCAAACCTCTAATCCAAAATTTTGACCCATAAAACAAGTTTGCATTCCCTTTCCTGATTGGGCAGTGTGGCGCCTTCTGATTGGGTCGTGTGGCACCATGGGATTGGTCTAGTCTCTACTAGCCACGAACCAAAAAGTGTCACCATCTGCATGTGCCAAGTGTCCTCAGGGGAGTGACCCATGTGCCATCCACACTGCCCGGTCAAAATGATGACATCACTGCCCATTCAAATGTGATACTGCTACGTGTCAACTCTTATTAGTTAACCTAGTCGAGTAAAATTGCTGACATCATTGCTTTGTCATCTATCATACTGTAAAATGTACCTACCATGTCAAAGTCACATCATCTTTCATACTTCCAGTCATACCTACAATGTCAGCGCTACATCATTCGTTGTAACACCAACTGTACCTACCACATCAGCACCATGTAATTTGAAAACTTGGCACATGCTGATGTCATCATGCTATGTGTCACCTTCCAACTAGTCCACATCATTTTGTCACATTAGGCAAATGACCATCGGTTTGGATCTTTTTCTATCCATAAATGTGTTCAGAAGCATCCCCTTGCAAGGCTAGAATCCAAACTATCCCAAAGAGAATAAAATTTCGAGATCCCATGGATCAAAAATCTTATTTTTGTCTTCCTTCACAGTTCCCTACTCAATTTATGCGCATATGCAGAAAGGTCCATTAGAAATTGTGCATAAGTGCACTCTGTCTTACACTGTGGTCTACGCAACTGACTTAACGCATGTTAAAATAAAAAGTAAAGTCTAGAAGTGTTTTTAGTCAAATCTTTCCCAAATAACAATCTTCGAATGGATGGTTATTTAGCCATGATCCATCCCATCATGGAGTTACCTCCCTCTTTTTTTGTAACCCATATCCCACCATTAGTGGATCTCATCCCTTGGGAAATGGATCCAAAACTTCCCCCTGTTGGCTTATAAAGCTAACACAAGACTAAGGATTGAGGAGGACTGTTGGAAGTAGGTTTATGAAGTAGAAATAAGGCTAGGAGGCTATTCATCCAAGGAGAGGGTTGGAGATTGTGAGAAGAGACTTGTAACATCAAGGCTTTGAGGTTGTAAGTTTGTTCTCCATTTTATTAATATTAAAGCAATTGTTCTTTCCCAATTATGTCTTCTTTGATATCATTTGTGGGATTCCTTGATCACCCACATAGGTTATGATTTCATATTGATCAATTTATGATATATGATTGATTTAATTAGTTCATTTATCTTTTATGCTATATACTGGATGCTTTGATCTTGTGTGTGTTTTTTAATATGCAGATCTCCTTCAGGACATCATGGAGAAGTTGTGGGAAGCACTACAATGATCTTTAAAGCATCAAGGAGAAGTGAATGGTTGAAATCTTTGAAAGGGACTTCATCAGGCATTTCGATTAAACGGTAAGTGACCTCTCTCATATTGTTTGTTTCATTCAATCATAAGCTAGGGAAAGGTAGTAGTTCTTTGTTGTTTGTTACTAGATTTCTCTGAGGTCTAAGGAGACCCGTCTTGTCTGCAAGATGGATTAGTCCACCTAGAAAATTAGCGAATCCACTGGGGAACGCCTCACTGTTCATTATTTTCTTTGTTTGACCTTTTGATATTTCTGTCGAAGTCCTCTCCAAGTGTTTCGAAATGTTGAAAATCTAGATTTTGTGATTTATTTGATTTATTTTTTTATTTTTCTAGAATTTCTCCTTGTGCACACTTTAGCTTTATACATAGAGCACACTTCTACACATTGTTCTTCCTGCAACAATGTGTATGTGCACTGGTTTGTTCTATGACCTATGCACACACCTGAAATTTTTGAAAATTTCAGTTTTATCCTGATCAAGTCAAGATTTTTTTGTTTTTCCTATTTAGTTACACTTGTCTGTATCCTCATTGAGTCTAGTGCCAGTCTACCTGAGTGTTGTGAAATGATTTGCTTATAATTTTCTTGTTTTCACAAATTAGGGTAAAGCCTCATCTGGTGAGTGGTTGATCTATCAAAAGAGATATCGTTCGGTCTTTCCTTTTTATCTGTCTTTCTTCTTTCGATCAGATCAGGTCTTGAGTTTATTTTTCTATTTTCTGAAAGATTGTTTTGTGAGTGAAAATAAATGATTTACCACAATGAGTATTGTTTGTGAAAAGTATTTCTTATGTTTAATGTGAAACGAAAAGTCATTTTTTCTTCCATTGTTGAAGTGTTTCTGAACTATACTCTTGACTACAAGTGAATTCATAGAATTCAATTAGGAAAAAATCATTTTAGTGTTCATTGGCTTCTTCTTGCATTTTTCAAATTTCTGAGTGATTGTATGTCAAAGAGAAGTTTATGGATTTTTTGTGTTATTGGGAAAAGTGAAATTTTTAAAGTTAAGTTTAGTATTTGAGTAATTCAAAATTGAACATCTGCATTTAGGAAAAGGGATATAGTGGGATTTAAGATATTTTTACATTTCCATTGAAAAATTGAAAGACTCTTTCCTTACTTTAGTTAGAAATTCATTGAACCCAAAAGATTGCAATTTCATTTTCAATTGCATTAGGATTTGTATCAGGTCATAATACCATCAGTTTCATGTCCATTACTTTTGAGTAAATAACAACTCTTAAAATCAATCTAGAGATTTTTATTTTAAGGATCTTTTCCACCTACATTAGATCAGGTTTTAGGACTTTGGAATATGGAAGATGTTGAGTGATAAAAGGTGTCTTTTTAACTCCTAATTATCTTCACATTAATTGTCAATCCAGGTACGATTTTCTATTTCAAGAGTGTACTCAGTCTGAGGCGGCTATTTACTCAAGAGTAATGTTTCTAAATTTGCAGTACAGTGCTTTAAATATAAGAGTAAATGGATGCTTGAAATAAAATCTATTTACAATTAAAAGAAACTTAACACTCTGAAACTTCAATCATTCACTCAGAAAATTACAACAATTATCAGTCAAGGATGCAGTAGCAATAACTCTTTCCTCTGTCAACTGATGTAAATGAAATCAATCATGAACAAGATCCTCAATCTGAGAACTTAGACAGTGATAGTCAATGTCCTTTACAGTTGCTGATCTTACACTTCCACACCAAAGCAATTAACTGGAAATGACAATTCAATCAATAATGTTGCTAGTAGAAATAAAACAAACACACTCACTGCAATAATACTCTAAAGCAAAACCAAATACTTGCAGGAAAGAAATGAGTAGCAAAGCTTATTTAGTAAGAATGAACAATAAAGCTATTTTAATAGAAATGAACAACAAAGTTATTTTAATAGAAATGAACAACAAAGCTATTTTAATAGAAATGAACAACAAAGCTATTTTAAACGAAATGAACAGCAATCTGTAGTGAACAGCAAGGTCTAAAATAAACAACGAAGCTTTATACTTGAAATGAATAGCATAAAAATATAAGTTGTAAAGGATAATAATCTTTGTTATGGTGGAAGAAAATAGCAACACGATCCAATTGCGATTTCATGCACGAAACGATTTTAGGAAAATGTACAAGAACAGGAAGTTAGAAATCAATGCAACTCAAAAGAAATGAAAAGTAAATCAAACCATCACATGACTGGAACTGTAAAATAATGGTACAGGTAGCAAGTGGATCCACCAGGGCCGGGCCCATAGCCACCAATGAAGCACCGCCGAACTTACTCCAGTATCAAATAATTTAACAACAACTCTTTTATTGATTAATCATCAAACTGTGAAATCATTACAACAACAAAAGCCTTGAGAATTACAATGGTAATGCAACAGCCCCCCTTTCCTCCTATCCTATCCTATCCTATCTCTAATAATCCCTAACTTAATTTATCATAATCTATCCCATCATGAATCATGAATCTCCATAATTCCCCTTCATCTCCTTCTCTGATCTCTGTTCTCATTTAAATACACAGAGAGCAGAGAGAAGCTACAATAGATATGATTACAATATGATTTCTATTACAAAATTGGATTGTTCACAAAAAATTGATCAACAAGATCATCTCTGAAATATCTTTCCATCAACATTCAATAGGAACAGGTCGAATTTGGTATTACAACTGAGATAATTTGGAAAACGGCCACAACAACGAATCTAAGAAAAATGTCTTCAGAGAACCTTTCGTTTCTCTTAATACAGACCGAATTTTGGAAAACGGCTCCATAAAAAATTAATTTGGTTCGTTCTGGACAAAACCCATGTTTTGGATTTTCCATATTCTTCTCCATTTTCCCAAACCGTTCAATACAAAATTATCACTTATTTTCCAGCGAATTTTTGAGTTGGCACATTTAATAATGAGCTAGAGATCAAATCTTCACTCTGGAAAATATCTTGAAGGTTAAAATGATGAGTGAAGTTTCAACAAATTTATTAATAAACCATAATTGGTAAAATCATGCATAATAATCAATTTATTAAAAATAAAGGAGAAGAAATGATATTTATCCATAAGAGCATAAATAATTATAAGATGGAATTATATGTTAAACCATGATAAATGACGTGATAAAAAATGGTAGAAATGGATGATATAGGCATTAAAGCGTGGTAATAATAATGATATATTAGCGGCCCAACATACCCCCAAACCGAATATATTGCATGTCCTCATGCAACCCAAAGACTCTGTGTTATCCCAGCAATAAATTCTTCCTCAAATAATGAATATCAATTTTAGCGATGTTGATGAAGGCGTAACAATTTTTCATTGACGTTCAACTTATGTGTATATGAAGTTGCATCCAAATATGATATAAGTAACAACAAAATTCATTAACCATTTTCTCAAAAACTACAAACCAGAGTTTACTTAAATTTTGCAAGTAGATTTAGACTATATTAATGCTTCTATGATCCAAAAATCGGATCGTTTTGATACACGAATCATGAGATATAAACAAAATCGCTGTAGGTGACAATGCATGATCCGGATTTAAACAGGAACGCAACAAATTACAGAGATAACCATATACACAAAGATGCAACGGAAATAATACTTCATTTCATTAATGGAAAATACTGAAATATGCTTACAGACAGAAATGGAAATAAACTAGCTAGGGCGATGGTAGCTTATCTCTGAGAAGAGATGTGATGGCTACATGCCTCTGAACTGTGTTACAATGAGGCTCGAAGGCCTATTTATTGTTGAGAAACAATGTAAAAACCCTTAACATTCCAAAACCTAACCCTAGGAGATGAAACGCCAAACTGTGGGCCCCATTTGGGGGTAAGTTGGTACATCAACTTCCCGGGGTCGTAACTTTGGCATATGATCTCCGTTTGACGCGTACAATATCTCATTAGAAAGATCTATCCGAGCACTGGAATGGACTCGTGTTACCCCCCGGATTCCCCAAAAAACGTCGTTTAGGGCCTCAAAACGGCTCCGGAAGTTCAGGACCCGAAAAACTGCTAAAAATATTAAGTTGTGCTACAATTAAGGAAACTGAAAATGCTGAGAAAGACAATGGTGGGGGTCCAGGTGGACTTGGCAAGTGGCCACCAATATCCACCTGGATCATTCCTCCCCCCTTAGGAAGCAATGGTCCCCATTGCGTTGAGCTCCTCCATGAGATGAGGAAACTTCTGCTGAACTTGTTCCCTGGTGAGCCACTTGCCCTGCTGAAGGAGTTGGCCCGCTTTGACAACTCAATACAGTTGGATATTCTGTTGGCGAGTGTTCTTGATCTGTGTGTCCATGATCCGAACAGTTGCAGCTTATTCCATGCAATCTGGATTTAATTCTGTGGGTTTGAGCTGTTCTGCAATGTCAGATGTGTCTAGCAATGGTGGAAAGTATGGCCGAAGGTGGTCCACATTGAATACTGGGTGCAGGCCAAGGAATGGGGGAATGCTGAGCTCAAATGCATTGTCTCCCATAGCCTTAGTAATGGTGTAAGGACCATATCGGAGTGGTCTCAATTTCTGATAGGCTCCAATAAGGCGTTCCTTTTGCAAATGCAACCAGACTTTGTCACCCACCTGAAACTTGTGTGGCACCCGATGTTGATCATGTCGCTGCTTGTACTTGGCATTTGATTTCTCAAGAATGTCATGGACCTGCTGGCGAATATGTTGGATGCGCTCAATGAATCTGGTGGCCTTATCTGTTTCGGACTGGACATGAGCTGAATTCATGTGAGTAGCTGCAAGTGGCATGGCCACATCAATGGGGCATAGTGGCTGGAATCCCAAACCCACCTAAAAAGGGCTATGGCCAGTGGAGCTGTGAAGAGCTCGGTTGTAGCTGTGCTGAACATAGGGGAGGCTCTCGTCCCATGTGCGTGGATGCTTTGAGTTATACATGCGCAGAATGTGCACAATCATCCTGTTGACAACCTCTGTCTGGCCATCAGTTTGAGGATGGAAGGCTGTGGACTTCGTGAGTTTGGTGTCCAGCATTGACCAGAGACTGGACCAAAAGGTGCTGAGAAACCGACTGTCCCGATCTGAGATGATAGACTGTGGGATCCCAAAGTGCACCCACACTCGTTCAAAGAAGAGTTTAGCAGTGGCTTCTGCTGTGATATTCTTCTTGCAGGCCATCATAATGGCCATCTTTGAGAACCTGTCGACGACCACAAAAACACAGTCATTTCCATGCTTAGTGGAAGGAAGGCCTGACATGTAATCCATGGAGATGGATTCCCAAGGTCGACTAGGGGTAGGCAACGGGGTATAGAGGCCTTGCTTCTTAATGGTCGGTTTGGCAATGGCACAGGCAGTACATGATCGGATGTACTTCCCAACATCCTGTCGAAGATTCGGCCAATAGAAATAGTTTTGAAGTACTGCCACTGTTTTCTCGACCCCGAAATGCACAGCAGCCCGACTGTAGTGTGCTTCCCAAATCATCTTGGCACGCTCGCTTGAAGGAACACAAAGGTGACCGAGGTGGCATAATAGGGCATCTTGGAGGTGAAAATCTGCAACCTGCCGACCCTCCAAGAGTGTCTGGTATGTGTGGCCGAATTATGGGTCGCTTTTGTAGAGAAGTGGCCAATCAGAAGTCTCGTGCCCACAAGAGTTGAGCACGGTGGTTAGCGCCATGATCGGTGGTCGACTGAGGCAATCTGCAACATTATTGGTGCTGCCCTTTTTATACTTGATATTCAAGTGAAACTGTTGCAGGTATGTAGACCACTTATGATGTCGATCATTCTGCAATTTCCCTTGGGTCTGTATGAACTGCAGAGGTCGGTGGTCTGTGTGGATGACCGTTTCCTTCCCCAAAATGTGATGCTTCCATTGTCGGCAGGCCTGTACAATGGAATACATCTCTTTATCATAAGTGGGGTACTTCCAGATTGTGTCTGAAAGTGTTTCACTGTGATATGCCACTGGATGTCCATGTTGAGTAAGGACTGCCCCAATAGCATAGTCAGAGGCATCTGTCTCGACCTCAAATGGTTGTTGTAAATCTGGTAACGCGAGCACTGGTGCCATGCAGAGGCGATCCTTCAACTCCCTGAATGCCTTCTGTTGAGATTCAGACCAAAAGAATTTTGCTTTCGCCCCGCCCTTGGTGACTTGACTCAAGGGCCAAGAAATATGAGAAAATCCCAACACAAACCTGCGGTAGAAGTTGGCAAGACCTAGAAAGCTGCGGAGCTCTGTTAGAGTGGTTGGAGAGGGCCAATCCTGAATGACTTGGACCTTGGTTGGATCGACATGCACCCCCTGTTCATCAATGATGTATCCCAGATACTGAACCTCAGTCATGCCAAAAGTGCATTTCTCCAAATTGGCACATAGCTTGTGTTGCCGCAGTGTTTGGAGAACCTGTCGGATGTGTTGGAGGTGCTCTTCCCAACTCTGGCTGAAGATCAGAATGTCATCCAAGTATACTACTACAAAGGAGTTGGTGAATGGCCGCAAGATGTCATCCATTAGCCTCATAAAGGTTGCAGGAGCATTCGTCAATTCGAAAGGCATGACCAACCATTCGAAGAGGCCCTCCTTGGATTTGAAGGCAGTCTTCCACACATCTGAGGGTTCAATTGGTACCTGGTGATATCCTGACTTCAGATCGATCTTGCTGAAATATTTCGCCCCCTTTAGTTGGTCTAGGAGGTCATCAATCCGCGGGATCGGGTACCTATTATGGACAGTGATCTTGTTCAGCGCCCGATAGTCAATACAGAGTCTCCACGTCCCATCCTTCTTCTGTACCAACACTATCGGGCTCCCACAGGGCGAAGAACTCGGACAGATGTGACCTTTCTGCAGGAGCTCCTGAATCTGCCTCTTGATTTCATTGTTCTCCAGAACGGAGCGCCGATAAATTGGTCCATTGGGTAGCGGCGCACCTGGGGTCAGATCGATGGAGTGCTTGACTTGACAGTGCAGAGGAACCCCTGCCGGGGAGGTGAAGATGTCTTCGTACTCCTCCACAATCTTGTCCATCTGTAGCTGCCGTGCAGAGGGACCCCGTTTGGAGGCCGCGACCACTGTCTTCTTCTTCCCTTGAGGGCGTATCATCAGGAAAACAAATTTCCTGGTTTTGGAAATGATCTTACTGCATTGTTTTGCAGTAATCAAAGAGATGGCGGCAGGTGGTGCTACCTCTGGTATCCTGAACAACTTATTTCCCAATGTAATAATAACAGCACGGGGCCTTGATTCATACACAGCATGTCACTTCCACAAGTATGGTTGTCCTAGTAATACATCACAAACTTCAAGGGGAGCAATGTCACACAATACCTCATCCGTGAAGGGCTTGATGTTGTATGGAAGGCGACACTGCTGGCTCACGCGAAGATCTCGCCCTTGGTGAAGCCACCCAATGGTGTATGGTTGTGGATGTGCTGTGGTCGGTAAGCCCAACCGCTTCACGACCTCTGCCGAAATGAGGTTCTTTTGACTCCCGCTATCAACAATGAACTGTATCGGGGAGCCCTTTACCCACATCTGGGAGTGGAAGAGACGCTCCTCCTCCTCTGGATCTTCGGGTTCATTTTTCTGGATCTTTGCAGTAGCAACAGTGGCGCTGGGATCCGCATCAATGATCTGCTTCCCTTTTTCATACCCCTTATCGGGTTCTGACTCAGAGTCGGAACATGCATCTGATTCTGAAACCTTTAGCTCAGCCACCAGTGACTGCTTGGCCCGACACTCACTTGTGTTGTGAGTGGAGCTCTTATGGAACTTGCACCATTTTCCAGTGTCCTTTCTTGGCTTCGCGGCGTTGCTCTTTGCTTGCAGCTTCGACTGGTTGTCTTGGGCTGTCCCGCCTTGGCTTTGTCCTTTGTTCTGTGGTTTAGGGGCACCTTTCCCCTGCTTTGGATTCGCAGATCTAAAGTCTCGCTTCTTTTGTTTAAACTTCTGCTCGACCTTGACGGCATACCGGTATGCTGTGCCGAGCGAGGGGATGTTTAGGAACTGTATTTCTTCCTGGATGTACTTGTGCAGGCAGCCACGGTATTTGAGTATCAAATGTTGCTCCGAATCCTTGATACCCAACTTTGTGCGAAGGGTATGGAAAAGATTGGTGAACTCCAGCACGTCTTGGTCCCTTCCCTGCCGCAGCGTGGTCCACTTTATGTATTCATCCTCATAGCTTCCGACAGGGTAGTACTGCTCCTTGATGGCATCCCAGAACGAATCCCAGTTGGGTGCGGCTGAAAATAGTGAGCCAGTATTTTCATCCTTCTACTCGCAGTAGGTTTCCCACCAGTCCTTGACGTGGGGGGCTGCTTTGAGAAGAGAAAAAACAATCTTTTCCCGACTCGAAAATTCATGAACAGAAAAATAACCCGCTAGAAGATTTAACCATTTATCTACGGCATCGACGTCTATCTCACCCTCGAATATGGGGATTTCAAAATTAACTTGTACCTTAAAGGGTGTGGCGTTTCCAGAGGAGCTGTTGGAAGCCGATGCGCCGCTTCTGGGTAGCCGCTGAAGGATCTGCGCAAAGTTGTCCATCATCGCGTTCCGTTGTCGCTCGAGCGCTTCTTCGAGCAAGATTTTGATGGGATCTCCTGCCCCCTCATCTTTCTTCTCGTCCGCCATGGGAGGCCGTCGGGATTTGCGAGGCTGGTCTTGCAAAGGTTCAACCAGTTCAAGCCCTAACTCCTTATATCCCGACCTTGTTGGGGACATGCAAATAAAAACAGAGAAAAAGCAGACCGCTCTGATACCACTGATCCGGATTTAAACAGGAACGCAACAAATTACAGAGATAACCATATACACAAAGATGCAGCGGAAATAATACTTCATTTCATTAATGGAAAATACTGAAATATGCTTACAGACAGAAATGGAAATAAACTAGCTAGGGCGATGGTAGCTTATCTCTGAGAAGAGATGTGATGGCTACATGCCTTTGAACTGTGTTACAATGAGGCTCTAAGGCCTATTTATTGTTGAGAAACAATGGAAAAACCCTTAACATTCCAAAACCTAACCCTAGGAGATGAAACGCCAAACTGTGGGCCTCGTTTGGGGGTAAGTTGGTACATCAACTTCCCGGGGTCGTAACTTTGGCATATGATCTCCGTTTGACGCGTACAATAGCTCATTAGAAAGATCTATCCGAGCACTATCATTGTTGGAACGGGCAACACGAGTCCATTCCATGGACTCGTGTTGCCCCCAGATTCCCCAAAAAACGTCGTTTAGGGCCTCAAAACGTCTCCGGAAGTTCAGGACCCGAAAAACTGCTAAAAATAGTAAGTTGTGCTACAATTAAGGAAACTGAAAATGCTGAGAAAGACAATGGTGGGGGTCCAGGTGGACTTGGCAGGTGGCCACCAATATCCACCTGGATCAATGCACGATTTCTAAAATTTTATGAACTAATTTAACTTGAAATTATCTGGGTTTCTGTATTTTAATGATATGTCTGTGTTTTCTAGAAATCACAAGAATTGGGTTCATAGTTCTAAAAATATATGGAAATCAATTTCTGCACTGTATAAAAATGAAATTGTATGCCTTAAATGAGAAAGAAAGTAGAAAACATCCATCATGTGTAGCAATTCCTCCCCCAAACTGAAGAATTAGCATGCCCTCATGCAATGCTAGAAAGCAAATTGAGGTGGTCGCTACCATCTGTTGAATTCTATGCTTGGTGTAAAACAACATGGAATAAGGGAGGTGTTGAGAATGAATAAAAATAGTAATGGATGATAAAGAATATTAATGACATGGTCATAAGAAAAAAATGAATGAAAGCAACATTCCCCCAAACTGAAAGATGATATGTCTCTGAAAAATGGGAAGTGTTAAAAATGTGGAATGAATGATGATAAATAATGTTCAATGGATTGTCATGAAATTCTCCTACATTCGTAATAAATTAGAAAATTATGCTATTTTACCTCAATTTTTACCTCCAAAAAGAAAAATGTGGAATGACATGTATGGATTGGCATTTGTTGAAGTTGATGTAGGTAGAGTTGATGCTACAAGTGATGCAAAAGGTGGAATCCGGCGAGCACATCAGGTCTGAATAATTATGTGTGTTTGAGAGTTGCTCAAGCCTTTTCTATTAGTTGCAATAGTGTGGTCGTGCTGCGAATAGAGTTTGCCCCCCCATACTTGTTATTCTCCTATAAACAAATCACTATTTTGCATACAATGTTCTTGAATCCACAGTGTTAGTTTTGAAAAGAAACAGATAAGATGCATGCAAAAATTTCAATCAGAAAAACATATTTTGTCAAATCAACAAGTTATGGCAGAGTGCAGTAATTATATCGCATGCTATCCTATAATGCATATATTCCCCCCTCTAATTGGAAAAGGGATTTCATGACCATAAAGCATATGAAAGGTGTTGCACTGACGACAAGGCAAGGGAATGAACAATACGGCAGTGAATAGAGAAGAGTACACATATCAATGATAAAACAGCAAGAGGTATTGTTATAATGAGATGAGAGTGTGTAAACATAGTTATGAATAAGAGATAGGATGCTTTGGATTGATGATAAGTTATGCAAAAAAAGAAAAAGGACAGCAATATGCCAAAAAGATGCTTTGCTGATGGTATTCTAACTGAAAATGATGCGATTGATCTGAAAACAATTTCTCATGTGTAAAGGTTCAAAACAGGAAGAAAAAAAATTAAGGAAATAACTTCTCTGATAAAAAGAGAAAATAAGAAAACGGTATTATAGTAATAATTGATGATAAGATATAACTTCAATACCATAAGCAGAGCCTCTGCTGCCAGCAGGCGTCCATAGCCTTGGCAGGGTTGCCTTTTAACCCGTATGAGCCAGGATCCTCAATTTAGAAATGGAGAGCTCTAGTGTTGTTCTACAGAAGAGATCAGTGTGTTGGCGTGGTAACCAAATAACCACACTGCCATTCACTGGGATGTAGCAAAAGTGATCAGACCGACTCATGATGAGACCTCATGTTCCAAGGATAATTTGGCTATCCAATGGATCATAACCTTGGTGTGGTGGCCATAATGGGAACATCACTTCACTACAACCTTATGAACATGGTAGGCTGGCTCATAATGAGACCCCCTATCCTCTATCTGCAAACAAAATTTTGTTGTTATTACACATTTTTATGATAAAAAGAGGGAGGCTCAGTACTCCTTAAGAGTAGGGATGGTGGAAGAAGTTGAACATGTCAATTAAAAAAAAAATATACCCATAATCTCATTTATTACAGTCAGAGAAGATTATAACTAGGAAGGGAGGAACCAGCATGGTATTAAGATGATCAATCAGTATCATGTACAACAAAAAACAATGCCATAAAGTAGTATATAAATAATTGCGTCCCTTTTGAAAATAATCTATCATCAAGGAGTTGTCCCGTTAAAGATCATAACATGAATGATATTAACTTGCTTCAATAGAATCCATAATTCTTGTCCTCATAAAAGTAGTGTACTTCATGCCATGAAAGGGAATCAGTAAAATGTGGTTGAGATGAACTAGGAATAATCCCACAAGAGGAAGGAAGGGTTGTTCTCGAAAATACTCCCAAAGTGTTGCTCCCTTGAAGGAACAACAAAAACACTTGAAAAAGTGTTGTTCCGTGTAGGGAATAGCAAAGGAAATGCACACCAACAACAAAAATACATACGAAAAAATGTTGTTCCCTGTAGGGAACAAAAAAATACACCCAAAAAAAGTGTTGTTCCTTAAAAGGAACAGCAAAAAAATGCATGCGAAAAAGTGTTGTTCCTTAAAAGGAACAACAAAAAATACACCCAAAAAAGAGTTGTTCCTTTGAAAGGAACAACAAAAATGCGAAAATGTTGTTCCTTTGAAAGGAACAACAGAAATGTGAAAGTGTTGTTCTTTCGGAAAGGAACAACAAAAATGCGGAAGTGTTGTTCCTTCGGAAAGGAACAGCAAAAATGCGAAAGTGTTGTTCCTTTATTTCTTTGGAAAGGAACAACAAAAATACGAAAGTGCTATTTCTTCGAAAGGAACAACAAAAATGCGGAAATGTTGTTCTTTCGGAAAGGAACAACAAAAATGTGAAAGTGTTGTTCCTTCGAAAAGGAACAGCAAAAATGCGGAAATGTTGTTCTTTCGGAAAGGAACAGCGAAAATGCGAAAGTTTTGTTCCTTCGGAAATGAACAAAAAAAATGCGAAAGTGTTGTTCCTTCGGAAAGGAACAACAAAAATGCACAATCATAAAATGCAGGCACGCAAAAAACGAATTAGTTGTTCACTACATTGATGCTGAGGATGGGTTACAATTTGAAGGAAGCAACACTTGAAACACAAAAATATAAGAGAAATCAGAAAAGAAACAACATTTTATTTAAAAACAGTATGTAAATAAATAAATTAAGTTACAACAGCTATGATGTTATTTCTTAAGGCAAGGAAAAAATGATCTCTTTGAAAAATGTTTTGGTAGCAGTGACATGACATGAATTTCAAATGGAAATAAATTATTTATTTCTTCTGTTATGAATCCGTTGGGTAATGAATTGGATGAAATTCCCTTATTTCATTAAAATTTCTTTCAAGAATCGCTCATCCATAAATTGACCTTCTTTATTCTCCTAGGACCTATAAAAAACAAGTGTCTACTTGCAATAAAACATTAAATCATGGAGAAAGAGAGGTGATCAGGCCCCCCCAAATCCAAGAATTATGAAAAAATAACAAGTAGTTACTCTGTAAAACAAATCCACGGAGAAAATGACAAAGTAAAATGTATTTGTCACCTACGGGAGAGTAGTGGTCGACTATACTAGCCAGCGGTGTTTTAATCACAACTTCTTTGTTTTTCATCCAAATTGAGTGATTCAAAATCCAAATGAGAGCTAATTCAAAGGTATATCTCTAATAGAAACAGGCTTTAAAAATTCAATGATATGATATGTCAATTTTACTTAGAACAGCCTGCATAACAGAGTCATTTTCGATTACCCCACTTAGAACAACAATGGATATTTTAAGAATAAATTCTTCGTTTGATGTCGGATTCAAATGATTCAAATTGAAAATGAAATTAGATTCATTTATTTATCTCTAATAGAAACAGGTTTTGAAGACAAGAATAATTGATAGGTCAAATACTCTAAGGAACAGCCGGAAAAATAGAGTTTTAAGAGTGCTGATTTACGATAGACAGTTAGTATTTTGATCATAACTTCCTCATACGATATCAAAAATGAGTGATTCAAATTTCCTTGTAAACTAGATTCATAGGGTAATATACCATAGAAACATGTTTTCAAAATATGGTCATTTAGGCCTCCAAAAACCGACTGTCCCAACTCTATTCCTAAGTTGCCCGCTAGACACCCTGTCAATGTTTTGGTTCTAACATTTTCGTTTTAAATCAAAATTGAGTAATTAAAATTGGGTTGGAAAGTAGAAATCACAGGATACCTAGGATAGAAACAGGTTTTAAAAATATAGTCATTTAGGCCTCCAAAAACTGACTGTCCCATCTGTGTTCCTGAGCTGCCTACTAGACAACTTGTCAATGTTTTGGTTCTAACTTTTTCGTTTCAAATCCAAATTGAGTAATTAAAATTGGGTTGGAAAGTATACATCAAGGGATACTTAGGATAGAAACATGTTTTAAAAATATTCCCTTTTGGCCCCTCAAAACATGACTGTCCCGACTGTGTTTTCAGAAATTTCATCAAGCCCACAAGCCAAAAAATATGATATTCAAGCATTTTTTCCAAATTGGTGATAAAAATGAATATGAGTGTTTGTAGAACTATTATTTCCATTATAATTTATCTACATAAACAAATGAATTAAGACATTTATCACCGATTTTGATTTCCACAGCGTGTTGCAACAAGAACAACTATTTTTACATTAAAAAAATGTGTTTATTTTATTTTCTACACTAACCTATTTTGATTTGAAAAATGAATATGATTACGTATAAGAGTACTTCCAGTGGAACCATTTTCGAAATAAGGCTTCAAATATGTACATACCCAAATTTGAAAAATGCATATTAATGAATATTAGAGTATGAGAAGCCAACTTCCCTTGAAAAGATGGTGTCAAAAATTGTTGAAGTATGGAGTGATTCTGCAAACAAGTGATGGAGTGAAACCAATATTCAATATATCCTTTACTTTCTTGATTTCCCATATCCATCATATCATGAAGTTCTTGAGCTTTTAAAATGGCTTGTTGATGCAGACTAGAAGAAACCTCATTTTCTTCCATAACTTCTACAATTTTTGAATCTGAAACATTCTGAATCTCATTGTAAGTTTTTTCAAATGGCGTATGTGAGATAGAATGGGTGGGAAGGGTGGGTAAATTTTGCAGTTCAACACTGTAAGCATGTTGTACTGGTTTATTGTGGTGAGGGTGTGGAATGAGTTGAGCAAGAAATTGTGTACGGAATGGAGCATTTTGATGATGTAGTTGATTGGGTTGAGTGGATGATTTTGATAGGCAGACAAGATGTTGTGGAAGAGCTGGTGAAGAATATGGAGGATGTGTTTGTGCTACAAGATGAGGGAGAGTAGTCATGCAATCATAAGATGAACCATGCCAAACTTGTAGACAAGATTGGTGGTGGTTATATTGAGATTGACATGGCTTCCCTAACACATTAGTATTCCATAATGGATTATGCAAGTAAGAGAATGGAGAAGAAGTGTTTTGAACCATACATGTAGGCCATGCTTTCCATGGTTTTGACCTTGTTGCAGCTTCTTCATCTCTTTGATATGATACTTCCATCCTAGATAAGGAAGAACAACTATCTATGGGATGCTCCTTCCGGTAATGAGGGCAAAACACTTCATCAAATTCTTGATTTTTCTGAACCTGCAAAACATCTAATTGTGAATTTAGAGAGCTAATAAAATCAATTTTAAAATGTTCAAATAAATCATTGATTTCAGCTCTTATGTCTCTTGTTCTTGTAGTAGATTTGGAAAATAAATAACAACAGTCTCTAGAATTCTTACCAACCTTGGAGATTCCTCTTGAGTACCTTATGCACAATTCACAAACATCATCATATGATAACTAAAAAATATCACCTTTTCCTATAAGATTTAAGAGTTCTAAAAATTCATCTTTGATTCCTTTGAGTAGGAGTGTTTTAAGATCTCTTTTTTCAAACACTTATGCTTTGATTTTTGAAGGTTGTAATGAAATCGCTCTACATAGTCCTCCAAGCTTTCATCTTCCCCTTGTATCATATCGAAAATATCTTCATTGGATTTGCAATAGTCTTGGTACTTTTTCAAGAATATGTTCTTCATGTCCTACCATGTTTGGATGCAGTTCCCACCTAGGTTCATGAACCATCAGAGAGCCGCTCCTTTTAGAGTAAGAGGAAACACTTTCAACTTTTGATCATTAGTACAATAATCATATCCTCTACAAAGTATTTCAAACTCAAATAAAAATGTATCTGGGTTTTCATTTGCCATGAAAATTTGGTAGAGAAGATGGGAGAATTATGTGCATTTGTGTCACTCCTCCTAAATCTTTGATAGGAAATTCAAAAGTAGAAATGTGAGCCATTTCTTACCATAATGTAAGATATTCTTCATGTTTTTCTTCGAGGCTCCTTCTTCAAATGTTCATGTCAATCGATTAGTGAAATGGGTGGTGCTTACATCACCAGTTGAGTGAAATCATGAGTTTTGTTTTTTCAAATTTTCTATTTTTTTCTTAATCATTCACATAGAAATTCAAACATTTATTTCTACCCTAAGTTCTTTAACAATCCTGCTGGAAAGCGGGTGGGGGAGCAGGGCTTTTACATGCTCCATAGGAAGGTTCTTACCTTCCATTTTTAATACCCAATTCTCTCCTAATAGGCACTCATCATATGCACACTACTCCTTAAAAATGGCTACACTCTCCCCAGCAACGGCGCCAAAATGTTGAGTGATAAAAGGTGTCCTTTTAACTCCTAATTATCTTCACATTAATTGTTAATCCATGTACGATTTTCTATTTCAAGAGTTTACTCAGTTTGAGGTGGCTATTTACTCAAGAGTAATGTTTCTAAATTTGTAGTACAATGCTTTAAATACAAGAGTAAACGGATGCTTGAAATAAAATCTACTTACAATTAAAAGAAACTTAACACTCTGAAACTTAAATCATTCACTCAGAAAATTACAAAAATTATCAGTTAAGGATGCAGTAGCGATAACTCTTTCCTCTGTCAACTGATGTAAATGAAATCAATCATGAATAAGATTCTCAATCTGAGAACTTAGAGAGTGATAGTCAATGTCCTTTGCAGTTGTTGATCTTACACTTCCACACCAAAACAATTAACTGGAAATGACAATTCAATCAATAATGCTGCTAGTAGAAATGAAACAAACACACTCACTGCAATAATACTCTAAAGCAAAACCAAATACTTGGAGGAAAGAAATGAACAACAAAGCTTATTTAGTAAGAATGAACAACAAATCTATTTTAATAGAAATGAACAACAAAGCTATTTTAATCGAAATGAACAACAATCTGTAGTGAACAGCAAGGTCTAAAATGAACAACGAAGCTTTATACTTGAAATGAATAGCATAACAATATAAGTTGTAAAGGATAATAATCTTTGTTATGGTGGAAGAAAATAACAACACAATCTAATTGTGATTTCATGCACAAACCGATTTCAGGAAAATGTACAAGAACAAGAAGTTAGAAAGCAATGCAACTCAAAAGCAATGAAAAGTAAATCAAACCATCACATGCCTGGAACTGTAAAATAATGGTACAGGTAGCAAGTGGATCCACTAGGGTCGGGCCCTTAGCCGCCAATGAAGCACCGCTAAACTTACTCCAATATCAAATAATGGAACAACAACTATTTTATTGATTAATCATCAAACTGTGAAATCATTACAACCGCAAAAGCCTTGAGAATTACAATGGTAATGCAACAGTCCCCCTTTCTTCCTATCCTATCCTATCCTCTCTCTAATAATCCCTAACTTAATTTCTCATAATATATCCCATCATGAATCATGAATCTCCATAATTCCCCTTCATCTCCTTCTCTGATCTCTGTTCTCATTTAAATACACAGAGAGCAGAGAGAAGTTACAACATATATGATTATAATATGATTTCTATTACAAAATTGGATTTTTCACAATAAATTCATCAACAAGATCATCCCTAAAATATATTTCCATCAACATTCAATAGGAATAGGTCGAATTTGGTATTGCAACTAAGATAATTTGGAAAACGGCCACAACAGTGAATCTGAGAAAAATGTCTTTAGAGAACCTTCTGTTTCTCTTAATTAAAACCGAATTTGGGAAAACGGCTCAGTACAAAACTAATTTGGTCCGTTCTGGACAAAACCCATGTTTCGTATTTCCCAGGTTCTTCTCCATTTCCCCTAACCGTTCAATACAAAACTGTCACTTCTTATTCTAGCGAATTTCTGAGTTGGCACATTTAATGATGAGCTGGAGATCAAATCTTCAATCTGGAAAATATCTTGGAGGCTAAAATGGTGAGTGAAGTTTCAACAAATTTATTAATAAACAATAATGCATAAAATCATGTATAATAATCAATTTACTAAAAATAAAGGAGAAGAAATGATATTTATCCACAAGAGCATAAATAATTATAAGATGGAATTATATGATAAACCATGATAAATGAAGTGATAAAGAATGGTAGAAATGGATGAAATAGGTGTTAAAGAGTGGTAATAATAATGACATATTAGTGGCCCAATAGAAGAGAGTTAATTTTCCAAAGTTACAAACAAACATTAGTATCTCGCAATAGGGAGAAAAATCCATTTACTGCAATTTTGCTCTGTGAAGCTCCCTTTACAAAGGAGTCAACCATGAGATCATGTCGGACCCAGTGGAGTGATTGAACCCACTTCATTGGTTATGGTAGATAGATTTACATGTATTAAAAATGATGTCGAAAAGTACTTGGGAGTCACTTGGAAGTAAACCTCAGATTAACCACGTTGAGGAACTTTCAATGCGATTGAGCTTTATTACTCTTCCCTTGCGTGAACGTCTGATCTATGATTGTCCCCCAAGTTAAATTGTTTTACGTGGCAACCTTAGAGACCATAATCTTAGGGTTTTTACCCGATGTGATGATAGAGAGGAAGTCTATGTTATACCTAGAACAAACGTTGGCTAGACTACTTGGACCTTTTTGGAGGGTATTATTCATTCGAGATGGCATAAATGAATTTTAGTTGCAATAGATCGTGTAAATTAAGAAAGTTATCAACATAATTGGTTCCACCCACTCTATCTATAGCCACTTTTCACTTTGAGCTTTGCGACATTGGGTTTCATCGCCAACTAGTGATTTCGTTGTGAAAAGATTATTTTCATGGTTTGAATCCTTAGATTTTTAGCGTGTGTTAATTGTTTGTTTTTACTTTTTGGAGACCTTAGGATTGGATTGTGAATATTGCTTGGTTTATTAAAAAAATTTCATCCTGGCTAATTCACCAAGGCATTCACATATAATGTAGGGTAAACCCCCTGAATATACACCTAGTCAATTGGAAAAGATAAAAAATGAAAGGTCAAAATCAACAAGATATGGAACCTCAAAACAACCTGAAACATCTATAGTTTTACAATCTAAGACAGTAGAAACTGAAGTGAATCCAACACAAAAAGTAGAATCATTCTTAGTTCATTTCGGCCTAGAAATTACCGAAGTAGTTTAAACTGAGTCTGATATTGGTGAAATTTTAGACATTGAACTAACCGAACCAGAAGTAAAAGAACTTGAGTCTGATATTTCTCAACCTGAATCACCTTCGGTTGTTATAACTCCTACTCCTACTCCACCTTCACCTCGAAGGAAGATGATAATTACGAATGGATTAATCCTTGGATTAATTAGCATTGAAGATATTATTAGGAACGAGGACGAAGAATCACCAAGTACCCCAGCTACCATTGGTGAACATTTTGATCCAAGAGTTTTTACAAGATTTCCTTTCGATCCTTTCCGACCTAATCCTTGGTATTCTACCCCTTTAAACTTTTTAGGTCCTAGTTTTTCACCTCACCGCATTCCTTTTTATTCACCAAGATGAACTATGTCATAAATTCTTCTTGGGAGTCAACCTACTGATTCATCTATGTTTACCAGCTCCCCGGAATCACTATTGTATGGTGGTTCATGAGTTACTCCTAGATACTAGTCACTTACTGGGACTTTTTCAGGAGCTTCTTCTTCTCATCAACCTTCTACTTGGTCAACTGGTTTATCTACATCTATTTTTCAAAGCATGACATCCATTCTTGAATCTCCTACTACATTAGAGCAATATCATGGTATCTGGTAACTTAGGTAACCCTCAAGTAACCCCAAATGGTGTTTATTACCCGCCTGGGGGGGAACCACATTATCCTCCACCTGGAGGACAACCTGTTATCAAATCTTATCCTACAGTTGGAGGTCAACCTTTTACTCGAACTTAGTGTCAGATATATCAGCTCGGTCTGGTTCAACCTGTCATAGCTTGACCTTTGATTGGTACTCGTTACCTTGGGACGAACACTATCTGGAATCTTACTTTTGCTCAACATTTTGCTTCAGTTTCTCCACAATTTCCAGTTTATCAACCTGTTCAACCTACTGGACAATCTATTATTCAAATACCTATTCAAAGTGTCGTTGTACCTGTCCAATAGCCTATTTAAGGAATTCCGCAAACACCTGTCCAACGACATGTCCAAGGAATTCCTCAAGCACCTGTTTAGCTACCAACTCAACAATCTATTCAACAACTTGTTCAGACTGCACCTCAAACATCTATTTAGAAACATGTTTCATATCAAGTTCCAAGTTCACCTCAGACACCTATCCTGGGAATATCACAAACGACCGTTCAAGTTACCCCTCAAATACCTGTTCCACAAACTACGCAGGTTATCCCTCAAGCATCTACATATCAAACTGGTCTTATTGTCCACTCTACACCATAGATTCCTATTGGACAACTTGGTATGGGAACATTGCAAACACATTTTCAAGGCCAAGCTTTCCAAATCCCACCTTTTCAAGGTCAAGCTTATCAGGTTCCTCCTTTTCAAAGTCAATTTTTTCAAATCCCACCTTTCCAAGGTCAAGATTTCCAAAACCAACCTTTTCTAGGTCAATTTATCCAAATTCAACCTGTTCAAAGTCAATTTGTTCAAGGTCAACCTTTAGAAGTTCAACTTGTATAGGGGAAATATTACTTCGGTGAAATGGGTCAAATTCAACCTTTCTAGAGTCAACCATACCCTGGTCATACTTATCAATTCCCTGTTCAACCTCAACCTGGTATGGTTCACCCTAGTTACCCTGGTGGAATTCAAATTCCAACCGCACAGACTATACCAGGATATCCTGGTTATCCTCCTCCAAGGGTTGGACTTAACCCACAAGGTTATCAAACTCTGCAACAAGACCCTAATTGACAAATACCATTCATTGCAACCCTAGATTTACTTAATTTATCATGGCTAACGAATGATCCTATTTATTATTATCCTTTTTGGCTGGCGATTCCCACCAAGTTATCGAGTGACATATCTAAATTTGAAGGAAAATGAATAGACGACCCATCCAATCACATGATGACATATCATCGTTGGTGTGCATCGAATTCTTTAATCGATGATTACATCAGACTTCAACTTTTCCAATGAACTTTAAACAGTTCGCTAGTCAAATGGCACATTGAGCTACCTCGTGCTTCTTTCCATAACCTAGAAACAACATTTTTGACCCATTTCTAGCTACCGATTTGATACGATACTGGTACCGAACTATTGATTTACTTAAAGAAATCAAAATCCACCCACATTTTAGATCATATACATAAATGAAGATGTAGGCATCAATTAGTCAAAGTTTTAATTCCAAATCAGATTTTAACTGAATGATTTACGAAGTCATTGCTTTCCATTATTATGGAGGATCTTGCTAAGGGAGGTGTCGTAATGGAAGAGCATGTAATTTCTTATGCCCAGTAATTAGACTTAGTCTATACACAATCTGACACCTTGTACGAGAAAATATCGAATTTACCACACCCATAAATTTTGAATGATCAAACAGTTTCAACTCCTACAAGATCTAATGTCATTGATGGTATAATAGGTTCTGTTAGCCAACAGTATAGGGTAAAAATAAAAATTCTAAAAGTACTCAAAATTTGGCCATACAAGATTCACCATTTGAATGTTAAGTCCCTATACTACTAGTGTAACCCCTTATTTTTATTAGTAAAACCCCCTTACTATATTGTTGTGCCCATGTAGTCCCCCTATTGTTATTATTGTGCCCCATAGAAGCCCACTATTGTTATTATTTTTCCCTTATATTATTATTGTTATGTCGGCTCTGATTATATTATGACCCCTTAGACTCTTATATATAGAAAGGAGGTATTTTCATTTGTATCATCCAAGAATTGTTCATTTGTGGAATATAAAGGAGGATGCCCCCTCGAAGAGGCTTATTTCTAAGGCGTTGATCTATCTTTTCTATCTTTTTGTGAGATGGTTTCATAACATTTGGTATTGTTAGGTCCCTATAGTACTAGTGTAACCCCTTATTTTCATTAGTAAAACACCCTTATTATATTGTTGTGCCCATGTAGTCCTCATATTGTTATTATTGTGCCCCATAGAAGCCCACTATTGTTATTATTTTGCCCTTACATTATTATTGTTATGTCGACTCTGATTATATTATGACCCCTTAGAATCCTATATATAGAAAGGAGGTCTTGTCATTTGTATCATCCAAGAATTTTTCATTAGTGGAATATAAAGGAGGTTACCCCCTCGAAGAGGCTTATTTCCAAGGCGTTGATTTATCTTTTCTATCTTTTTTTGAACTGGTTTCATAACATTGAAAGCCTTTCCCTGGAAGCTATTTACGAAATTAATGTCGTAGAATCATCTACTGGCAAGAGTTAATCGCATGGACATAAAAAGAAGGGGAAAGATAAATCGAAACAAAATTCTTCTTTGAAAGAGAAACCCACTAAAATTGAACCTACTAACAAGAAAAGGACACCTCGTTATCCTTTCCTTATATGTAATTAGGATTGTTATATGAAAAAATGCCCACATTGGGCAGAGGTTACCAAATTCATTAAAGGTTCTCCAACTCTCGTTGTTTTGAAGGATCCCCTTCCATCTTAAGACAAAAAATGGTTTCTCATAAAACATCGTCCTCTTCCACATCAAAATATATCATGATGATGTCTTCGTAGCAAGTGATGGTAGAAACAATATCAAAATATTACGGATCTAAGGATCTTATGGTCAATGGGAATGAGACTAGTTCATCTAGTCAACCTTCTATTTCAATTCCTCCTCCTCCTTATGAACCATTATAAATCGAGAAACTGAATACTGACATGATGATTCGACCACCTCCCAAGTGTGTGCATCAAAAATAAACTTTCAACCCAGATGCTAGAGTTTCACAAAACTATAACATTGTTGAAGACCTAGCTATGTCTCCTCAACAATGTCAGATCTTGAGGTGTTGCAAACATGCCCAACAAAATGAAAGCTACTATTGTTAGCCATTGGATTTATTGATCCATAGGATTCTAATCTAATTATATTTTTATCTTGAGAGTCATATGCTTAGACTCCCACATCAACTGGTGTTCCAAATTCCAGTTTTTGTCAAAACTAGACGAGTATTTCGCACAATTGTTGACGAAGGAGCTTCTGTGTGTATCATGTTCATTGCTTGTTGGAAAGATTTAGGTTATCCAACTATCAATTAGAGACCTACCACTCTGAAAGCCTTTGATGGACTATTTTCTTTCCCTTATGGAATCCTAAATGATCTGCCCATAGAGTTAGAAGGTAAAATGGTCACGATCGAAATTGAAGTTGTCAATGCTCAACTAGATTACAACCTTTTGCTTGGTCAAAGTTGGACCTGTGCTATGTCAGCAGTGGTCTCATCACTTTTCCGTATGATACAGTTTCCTCACAAAGGGAAGATTGTCAAAGTAGACCAGTTGTCTTACTACAATTATGACCCTAACTTTACAGGTAGCATACATTTTCTCAAAAAAACGAGTACTCTTTATGAGGATATTGGTGTTGATTTTCTCAAAGACTCATCACTAATGGGAACCTTTGCACTACCTCCACCTAATTTTCCTTCTAATTTTGTCGAGGCTAACATGATTACATCAAGCACTATGGAATCTTCTAATCCATGGATAGTGCCTTCAAAGTCTGAATTGACCTCCTATGGCAATGAAATTCCTTTGAGCCCACTTGAATTACCTTACTAGGTACTTCAATTGCTTTCTGGCCCATCATCTTCTGAGATTGATTGAGTGAATTTGATCAATGGTGATTATTCTCCTTTACCTTGGTTAGAACTTCCAATTTCACTTCCTGATCCTTTTGATAATATGTTTCTGACTGGCGAAGCTATTATGGAAGTCAGAATTCGGATGAAATTCCATGGAATAATTATCATCATCGTTCATGTTTTCTCCCTAGCCCTGATAAAATCGAGAATGATTTTTCAAATATGTTTTCGCCTAAGATCGTAGATAGCTCGGAATGGCCCATGTCAATTTTTCAAGATGAATTTGAAAGGAATTTGTGAAAAATATCTACAACGATTTCCATTGACATCTCATTCAAAACAGGAATTATTGAAAATATGCACATAGGTGCTTATTGAAGAGATTTGAATGTATAAATCCCTATTTCAAGAATTTTGCGACATTTTTTCCTGGTCCTATGAGGAAATGCTAGGAACTGACCCAATCATTGTTGTGCATGAGATTAAGACTTACCCAAATGCAAAACCTATCAAACAACGATTATGTCCAGTGAATCCATGAAAGGTTGTTGCAATTAAAGTTTAGATCGAGAAACTACTCAAAGAAAGTTTGATCCACCCGGTTCCCTTGATTGATTGAGTGTCCAATATTGTACCTATTAAGAAGAAGCATGGAATCATTAGAGTATGTGTCGATATAGGGATATCAATAAGTCTTGTCTGGAGGATAACTATCCTACTCCCTATATCGATCAAATCATTGAAGATTGTGGTAGAAATGAAATGTTTTCGTTTATGGGTGGATTTTATGGCTACAACCAAATAAATGTATCCTAGCTCATCAGCATAAAATTGTGTCCATCTATCCAGGGGGGCTTTTCTTATCAAAAACTCCCATTCAGTTTGAATAATTCCGGTGCAACTTCCCAACAGGCTGTGTCTTACACATTTCACAATATCAAGCATATTGTGAAACCTTATTTGGATGACTTGCTAACTCATTTGTTGAGACGAGAAGACCATCCAATGCATTTGAGAGCTATGTTTAATAGATGTAGTCACTAAAATATACGCTTGAACCCTCACAAGTATTTTTTTTGTGTGCAATGTGGTCAATTTCTAGGATTTGTCATTTCAAAGGAGGGAATTCATGTCAATCCGCTCAAGGTGGAGGCTATTCTGAATTTTTCCTCCTCCTTCCAATCTCCGCCAACTCCAAAGTTTGCAAGGGAAATTAAACTTTCTTTGTGGATTCATCCAGAACTACTCCAAGATCACTAAAGGTTCTACTCGACTATCGAAAAAGGGCATCTCATTTACTTAGGATGAAGTGGCTCAAAAGGCCTTTGATGCACTTAAACATGTACTGAACCATACATTGTTGTTGCATCCTCCCGATTATCATCGAGACTACTTTTTATACTTAGTTGCATCTGATGTCATTATTGGTATGGTTTTAGTGTAGGAAGATGATTTGAACAAAGAGCATGTGATATATTACTTGAGAAAAAATATGACCAAAATTGAAGCAAAATATGCACATGTGGAGAAATTGGCCTTGGAAACCGTTCAAGTTGTCCAATGATTTCGTCACTACATTCTATTGTGCAAAACTAATATGATTTCTAAATGCAACCCCATGGTTTACATTCTTACACGACAATTGCTAGGGGGGAAGTATTCCAAATGGATAGTTATCCTGCAAAAATTCGATTTGGAATTCATAAAACTAAATATAAGAAATTGCTAGTATTTGGTGAATTATTGTGTGACTTTTCCCATACTAAGACAAAAACCGTAGCATAGGATTCGTCCATCTCTCTTTATTATCAGTACTTTAGACCCATGGTATGGAGATATCATCATTTATCTTTAGACCCAAATATTTCAGCCAGAACTAAGTCAAACTGATCATCGTCATATCTGGTACCAATACCAACAATACAATATTTTTGGCGGTACACTTTATCATCATGGTGTCAATTCCATCTTCAGAAGATGTTTAACTCACGAAGAAGCATTAAATGCATTAAATAACTGCCATTATGGAGCTTGTGGTAGTCATATGTCAGGGTTTTCCACTGCCCAAAAGATCCCGCACGCAGGGTATTTCTAACCTTCTATGTTAAAATATTGTATAACTCCGGTCCGAAAATGCCACAATTGTCAGATCTATGATCGAAAAATGTGTGCACACCCATTTACCCTTCACCCAATCATTTCTTTAGGTGCTTTTTCTAAATGGGGAATCGATTTCCTTACATGTAACCCTCACTTGGTCGGGGGGCATGGGTACATTATTCTTGCGGTAGATTATTTTACGAAATGGTCTGAGGCGATGCCTGCATATAAGGATGATGGAAGAACATCATCCATTTTCATATTCAATCATGTGATTGCTAGGTTCGGAGTTCCACAAGCCATCGTCATGGACCATGGTAGCGAGTTTTGAAACTTTATGATGATCGATCTTATTGCGAAGCTAGGCCTGCATCATGACAGTTCTACTCCTTATTACCCACAGGAAAATGGGCAAGTAGACGTCGTTAACAAGGTTTTAATCAACATGATTAAATGAATTATCAGGATTCATAAACAATATTGGCATCTAATTCTTTTTCCAACCTTGTGGGCATATCGTACCACAACAAAAACTTCAATTGGTTTTATTCCTTTCCAGCTTGTTTATGGCGTGGAAGTGGTTTTACCTATTGAATGTGACATACCATCTTTGAAACTTGAAATTCAATTATTACCAGCCACTTCTGTCGGGGAGGAACATTTCATGTACTTAGCACGACTTGATGAGGTTCATCATGATGCTGCATTAGCTAGTGAGGCCCAAAAGAAACGAGTTAAGGCACAGTATTATCAAAATGTAAAACCTCATTCATATTCACAAGGGAATTTAATTTTGGCCTATGATCAAGAGCATGATAAGTTAGACACTGGTAAATTCAAGCAAATGTGGCATGGCCCTTATGTTGTAAAACGTGCATTGGCAAAAGGGGCCTATGAGCTATTTGATTATGATGGAATTCCTTTAGGAAATGGTCTTTACATAAAGAAATATTATTCTTAGATTTCTCGATGAAGAATTTGTATATTGTTGTACCATATTTTATGTGTGGAAATTTTTAGCATCTTTTTACAATTTTTTTCTACTTCTCCTACTTATCTTGTGTTACACTTGATTTGCAGATGTCAACCCTCCCTCAAACCTATATTGGCTTTGTTGATGGCACTAGTCATAGTACTCGGAATTTATCTTCCTCATCCTAGGTCATTTAGTCGCATACAAATGAGTTATTTTCTATTCATGGCATATGCCTTGGTTGAACAATGAATAACATTGCAAAGTATAGCGCAATGATTGAGCTATCATCTTATGCCATTTCATTTGGCATTCGTCAATTGATTGTTAGGTTAGATTCTCAACTCATAGTATTACATTTGAACGATGTCTATTTAGTTAGAAGTACTTCAATGTTAAGAATGTTTTTGTGGGTTCATCTCTTGGAAAGAGAATTTGATTATATCGAGTATCAACACATTCCGAGAAGTTTAAACACATTAACTGATGCATTGGCTAATTATGTGTTAAATTGGCATTTGTAAAACATCTGTAAAAAATCAAAAGAAATATTCATCCATATATTGTACAAGATAGACTGAAATAGAAGTAGTATCTTTCATTAGTTAAATGTCTATAAATATTGTGGTTTGTATAAAAATGTCATCCAAAGACATGAGGCCTCATAGCCTTTAATTTTTGAACATGCCGATACATTATCAAAAAGAAAAAATCTAGCCCTAAGACCAACAGCTACCCATGGTGATCATGGTAGTATACAACAGCACGAGCTACTCGTCGTAGAAAGTGACTAATAGGTCTAGGAACCCCCATAGTGTGCCTCTGATAGTGGAGAGTCAAGTCATAGATCCCGACATCTAAGATGTCTAGTGTCAACCTATCAAGGTTGTGCTCCATCTCAGTCAATGCCTTTGTTGCGTCCGAGTTTTGCACTTTGGGAGCTAATGGCTTCTCACCACATTTTTCATATCTGTGTAACCCTATCGATCTCACCAGGCCCACAACTGCATGATCAGTTTAGACAATTACTTTTGGATTCCAAAAAATCAAAAATTCAAAAACAATCAAAGTGCGAATTTTTTACCCATATCGTCCCACTACATCCCAAATGGCAGTGGCATATATGGATTTTCTGTGTAATCCATGTCTGCATATGGAAACTCTTCAATCATGATGATTTAATTTTCTAGCCACCCAAATAAATCAAGAGTATACTGGATTGTTGGCCCTTTGCCATCTTTGTGGCGTGCCATCAGTGTGACCCACTTCAACATGCAAGTGTCTCGAGGTCCTCCTCTCTCTATAGCTACCTATGGAGCAAGAAGTGGGATCCGCTCTAGATAAAATGAGATGAGAAAGGCACCATACCCAAAATTATTGAGTTTCTCATTTTGGCTCTAGTTAGTTTCCCTTTCAGATTGGAAACTACTGCCTCGCACCAGTTGAATATTGTAGGTTGCAAGAACACTACGATGATTTGCATATGAGCCTTTGTAAGCAAGTGAAGAGATACACTTCTGCATAGTCGTGCAACAATGAACCCAATAACTCTCAAAGGGGTCCTCTCTATGGTTTTGATATCAATTCTCCCATCCTTGATAGCAGCTCCTCAGAAGCAATGTTGCACTAGATAAGTGGAAATCATTTCACCACCTCACCTATGTCCATACAAATAAATTACCACCCCATGACATGGGAGCCCAGATAAGAAGTAAATGTCATTGGCATCTGTTATAGACATTTTTGTGCCTTACAGCTCTAAGCATGAAATGTCCATAAACCAAGGGATCCTAAGTCCCTAAAAGTGTTGTTCTGTCCCCTAAAGGAACAAGGTCAACAAATTACAGCTTCTCCCAGAAGTTCTCGACCAGAAACTGCTCAGAATCAGTCAAATCACGATCATTTCAGCTGCTCCACTAGCTAACTGTGTTGTATAGCACCCAAGTACACTAGCTAGGTGCGTTGCAACGCACCTAAATGCACTACCAGGGTGCGTTGAGCGGGAAATGACAAATGGCAGTGTCATTCCGCGAGGTGGACAGACAATGGAAGCTTCCAGAATCTTCCCCAATGACACTTGCCTCACTGAGTTCGACCAAGGATGAGTAAGAGGCTCTCA
The DNA here is from genome assembly GCA_031772625.1 of Pinus tabuliformis. Taxonomy (NCBI): domain Eukaryota; kingdom Viridiplantae; phylum Streptophyta; class Pinopsida; order Pinales; family Pinaceae; genus Pinus; species Pinus tabuliformis. The sequence goes on along the minus strand of CM062817.1, from coordinate 1,913,878,968 downwards.
GTCTCCAAGTGGAAACAAGAACTGACAGAGAGAGGCCACTAGTCAAATCATAAGCTGACTCATACTCTTTGCATACATCTATATATGGATCCCTCATCCCAGAGACCCCTATAGGCTTAAAACCTTTTATCCATAGGAAGCCGTGTCGGCCGCCCTACTTATTGTAATGCACCGAACACAGCATTCAGGAAGATTGACTGTCGTACCGTAAAAATTATTCTGCAGTTTTGCGATTGGTTTGGTACTCCCTCTACCTAGATCTCCATAGCAGTCCCTTTCATTCCTTTTCAGACTCCTTAATGGCAAAGGTCCATCTAAGCACTTGTCACTTCAGGCTCATTAAAAATCGAAGGAGACTAGAGCCATTAAAAACAAGTTGTGTCAAAGCGTCTAAAATTTATTTTAAACGGAATAATTATCACTTTTCCCTTGTTGGTCTTCGAAGTTAGTCTCCCTTCATCGCAAGTTCTTGTAGAATTGCTAGGAAATCTTTTGGATAGACTAGATGTGTCTGAACAACCGTCGACATCTAGGACTGTGTCATCCGACACAGCAGCAGCAGAACCTCCTGCTGCTACTCCAGCGATTTTTCGCCGGTATACCATCTGTCCCAGCAAGTTATCAACAACAAGCCGGAGTCCAATCAGGGACTGCCTCGACGACATGGTTAGTTCCTATTTCTTCATCCGGATTATCATCTGGTATTTCTTATGTTGAAACTCAACAAATTGATCCAATGTGTCTTCAAAGGCCAATCTACCCTTTAAGTACTGGATTGCCACCATATGGAGGGCAGTATGTCTTTTCATTGTTACCTCCCAGAGAACAACCATATGGGAGTTTACAACAAAGTTCAGGTCAAACTGGAATTACATCCAGTGGTTGGGTACCAATACTGCCTCAACAACCAAGGGTTGTATATTCAATGCAACCAGTCCACCTTGTGTCGGATATTCCCACTATACCTGCTATGGTGACTGCATCGCAAGTACAGGCGCTACCTGTTGTATGTCAACCCCAAGTTTCTCAGGTTGCAATACAACAGCCTCTTGTCTCAACGACTCAATCACAACCTCAGGTTAGTGACTCCTTATCTGGAGCGACTCAGGCTCAAACAAGTACTGTGACTCCTCATCTTGGTCAATCATCCAGTATTGGGCAACAGCAAATGGTCCAACAACCATGGCTGGTTCAATCTCAACAACCGCAATTCCAGCAATCATATCAAGGACCCGAGCAACAAGTCTTTGTAAGTAATGGGCAACCGCATTTCCAAAGCGGTTATCAACAATCATATTATAATGGTTATGCCCATCAACCTTGTCAAAGTTGCCAGCATCAAATACATTATGCTGGTATACAAAGACCCACTGCTCAGGCGATTCCATCTTATCCTGGGTATGCTTCGCCTAACCTGAATCAATAGTTGCCCTTTGTAGCAACTCTAGAATTACCAGATCTAAACCGACTGACGAATGATCCAATTGCTTATGCCCCTTGGTGGCCAGCGATTCCGCATAAACTTCCGTCAGATATTCCTAAATTTAATGGAAATCCGGGTGAAGATCCATTGAATCACGTGATGACCTTTCATCTATGGTGTTCATCAAACACCCTAAATGATGATTCGATAAGACTTCGCCTCTTTCAGAGGACGTTAACGGGTCCAGCGGAAAAATGGTACATTGAATTGCCTAGAGCTTCGTTCGACGACTTCAATACCTTAGCCACAACCTTTTTAACCCATTTTCAATTACCAATAAGGTATGAAACGGGAACAGAACTTCTTACCAACTTCAAACATACAACGGCCACTCACATATCTGATCATATACATGAGTGGCGACGTCGTCGTAGGATGGTAAAAACGTACGTTCCCAATCAGCTCTTAGCTGAATGGTTTATCAAGTCATTACTGCCTTCCATCATGGAAGATGTGGCAAAGGGGGGAGTCGTAACAGAAGAGAAAGTTATCGCTCGTGCACAATATTTGGACTTGATTTATACTCAGTCTGGCACGCTCTACGACAAAATACCTGACGCCCCTAGACCGGAATTCTCAGTTCCTCCTCCTCCTAAATCAAACAATGACTCTCATGCCGGCAATGGCGTGATTGGCGCAACAGACACGAAGTTGAAAAAGGCCACATCCAAAAAGGCCTATAATATTTCTAGTCAAAATGCAAATGAGGAACTTCTTGCCTCAGAAGTAAATACCGTGTCGACCAACAAGGGCAAACAACTGAAGCAACCAGGGGGCAAGAAGAAAAAGAAAGGGAGAAAAGGAAGCAGGATGAGTCATCTCTTGGAAAACCTTCTGCAAACCCTTCTGGGCAAAGGAAACCCCCTATGGGGTGTCATATATGCGATGAGGATCATCAGACGAGAGATTGTCCACATAAAGTTGAAGTTAAGAAACTCTTTAAGAGTTCAAAGACCTCAGCAGTATTGACTGATCCGTTTCCAAACCCAGGAACCAAACTGGTTGCTAATCAAAATGCTTCCCGATCCCAAGTGCTTATGTTGTCTATATCAAAGCAGCAAAATGATGCTTTGACGAGGAATAAAAATTACGGGAATCCAAAGTTGTCGAGTAACAAGGCTAATGAACAACCCAGTAGTTCGACAACAACTTTGACCGAAGTTGTACCACCCATCATTCCTGAACAAATGATAAAGTCGCCAAAGGGAGTAGTACACAAATCGACATTTAATCCTCGTGCAAAAATAGCACATAATTATAATATAATAGAGGACCTGGCCCAATCGCCGTCCGCTATGTCAACACTTGAGGTACCGCAAAATTGCCTCTCCCAAGAGCAAGCTTTATTATTAGCAATAGTTGGGATTGACCCAATGGATTCCAATCTTGTGGCCTTTGATCATAAAGGATATGACCCTCAGTTACCAGCTCAACTAGCTTTCCTTATTCAAGTGAAAGCCCTCGACAAAACTGTTCATCGAACAATTATTGATGAGGGGGCATCTACATGTATTATGTCGATAAATTGCTTGAAAAATTTAGGCTCACCACCCTTGTCGCGATCGTCAACAATGTTAAGAGCATTTGATGGACGATCATACACTCCATACGGGATTTTAAGTAACTTGCAAGTTGAACTGGGGGGCAAAATAGTAGAAATTGATGTTGAAGTAATCAACGGAAACCTTGATTCCAACATCCTACTGGGAAGGCCCTGGATATATGCCATGGCCACAGTTGTGTCGACCTACTTCAGAAAGATTCCATTTCCCTTCAAGGAGGAATTACAATCGTCGACCAACAAACATTTCTCCCCAATAGTTCGCAAGTTACGGGAAGCATTCCAATGATCCATGGAAGCAATCATTCGCTCCAAAATATCGGAGTAGGTCTCATAAAAGACCCTGCCTTAATGGGTACTTTTGCCCTACCACCTCCGAGTAATCTGGCGGAAATGGCCACAGTGGAATATGAAATTTTCTATATCTAATGGATTTGGATTCCGAGGACGGTTCTTATCTCGTGTCGACCTCGTTAAAAAATGAAACAAAGAGTCTTGAGGATGGTTCTTTTACTGTGCCAACCTCATTAAAAAATGAAACAAATCCCCTTTCTCAAAGGTAAACCTTCATTTCAACCACCGAGTTGAATGCAATGAAGCTTGGGGGGCATGCATCTCGATTTTCATTATTATGCTAGGGGCATGCAAACTCGCCACAAGCAGTGTTACTACAGGGTTCAAGCTCGTTAAAAAATAAAACCCACATCAAGCAGTTTTAGCACATAGTTCAAGCTCGTTAAAAAATAAACATAAGACATGAGCAAATGTTTCCACCCGCGTTTAAGCTCGTTAAAAAATGAACTATTCCCTCGGTAAATAACCACCGTGAATGTGACATTTCAGCCATTAAAGCCTTGGTCGTGTTTGCACCGTCACCTCCACTTTTCCATTGGCCGATCATTCACCTCCATTTGATTGTTTACCCGTTTTGAGGAACAGCTGCGAAGAGTGATTTCACTAGCCATCCTTGTGACACTTCCGTGATTGGAAAATTCCAAACCTTACCTGGAATCACCTGCTACCCATTTTATCACTCGTTCCTCAAAAGAGGAGTCTTCTTTAAGCTCTTTTCAACTGACTCGTAAAATATGAAAATATTGTCGAGTTTTTGCCTTCCAGCTCGTTAAAGCGACCAGAAGTGCTATCCATCCTCTAGATTTTAATCTTTTTGGACCTGAGGGATTATTGCACAAAAATATCGAGCGCTTGTTTTGTTCGGCTCGTTAAAACTATCGAAAATTCATCCCTTCTGTATTGTTTTATACTTTTTCGCACTTAAGGGATTAGATGACGAAAAAGGAATTTTGGAGTTACCTTTACGTACCTTTTCAATCTCTCTAAAAATGAAAAGAACCGAGTTATCTTTGTCGTTAAACTCGTTAAAAAGATTAATAGCGACAAACTTGTCTTTAGACGAGAACGAGTTTCACTATCGCTAGGCTCGTTAAAACATAGCGATGGGTTTGCCCGAAGGGAAAATTATAGAAAAAGCATATGTTATCCTCCTCAAGCTTGACAAAAATAAATAGGTACTGGTCAGCAATGACTGGGGAAAAATTGGGAAGAAAACTTAAAGAATCTTTATTGGTAGCAAGTCACTCTTGAACATGACACTTCCACTCCGTGCCTGAGTCAGGTTGGGATGTTTCATTCACCGGTCACATCACCATGGTCACGTCATACCATCCACATTTGGGTTAAATTCTACCAATCCATCACATAAGTGTCGCCAACATGTTCAAGAGAAGTCATCCAGAGAAGTCACCTGTGTCCCATCCACTACCATACATTATACTTCATTCTTTCATGACCACCATCCTGAACCGTATATCATCAGATTGTTTTCACCTCCATCAAAATCATTTGCTCCGTTCCATGTCATTGATGTGGGATTCATTAAGGCCCTCCTTTGACGGATCGCTTCTTGTCGACACCAGCTCATTATCCAAGAAGTTGATCTAGGAACACCCCATTCAGTACTTTGAAGCTTGCATGCCTCAATGGCAAGTTTCTCACTTCCGGCAACAGGTATACTTCAATGACCTTCGACCAAAAGATTTTGCGTGGTGTTCGACGCCAAGTCCTTTATTCACACCACGTGAATTGTACTGCAGTACCTTGAGGATCATCATCATTATCGGTGATTCCTCTCGCGCTTGTTAACAGTTTACATCATTGACTGGTAATCAAGCGATATCTTTCCATGTTCGACTTCAAAACATTTCTCACATGGATCGACTTGTACTTCGAGTGAAGATCGAACGAGATTGAAGACCCCGGATCTAGTTTCATCCATCTGGGCTGCGATATATATTCAAGAAAATAAAGACATTGAAATATACAGCATTGCAGCACAGATAATCATCCTACCAAAAGGATGATGGCTCTATCAGAATCATCAATCTACCATCAGACGATTGTCTGTCCTATGTACATGAAAATGAATTTATAAAGCTGAGCATGGGAATGCCCACCTCAGCTAGATCATGAAAACAGTATGAAGATAATGTATTGTATTGTATCTTATTACAGGTCTCCTCCCAGCATTGAAAGAACTTCGGATCCTCCTAATAAAGCATTTCACCCGATAAACGGCCTCATACTTTAGGGGGCAACTGTTATAGACATTTTTGTGCCTTATAGCTCTAAGCATGAAATGTCCATAAACCAAGGGATCCTAAGTCCCTAAAAGTGTTGTTCCGGCCCCTAAAGGAACAAGGTCAACAAATTACAGCTTCTCCCATATATTCTCCACCAGAAACTGCTCAGAATCAGTCAAATCAGGATCATTTTAGCTGCTCCACTAGCTAACTGCGTTGCATAGCACCCAAGTACACTAGCTAGGTGCATTGCAACGCACCTAAATGCACTACCAGGGTGCGTTGAGCGGGAAATGACAAATGGCAGTGTCATTCCGCGAGGTGGACAGACAATGGAAGCTTCCAGAATCTTCCCCAATGACACTTGCCTCACTGCGTTCGACCAAGGATGAGTAAGAGGCTCTCAGTCTCCAAGTGGAAACAAGAACTGACAGAGAGAGGCCACTAGTCAAATCATAAGCTGACTCATCCTCTTTGCATACATCTATATATGGATCCCTCATCCCAGAGATCCAGAGGTTGGAATTTTGTACATTGCAGAGAATTGCTATTGGTTTTGAGATAGATGTCAGAGTATTGGGTGATTTATGCTTTGTTGGAGGTGAAGAGGGGACTCCTTTGCTGGGAGGTTGATGCTGGATCAGGAATCATTGGTTGTAACTCCTCCTGGATCTTCTTGTTATATCAATAAAACTATTTGAGTTTCTCCTACATGCTTGTGTATCATTGATGTTTGTTATATTTGCATGTTTAGCTTAAATCTGATCCTAAGCTATTTATGAATATAAATCCATGTCTTTGTGTAGTTTTATTCTTCTGTGATCTTACAGGAACTTGGTGAAGCTGGGCAAGTAAGGGAGCAGGTAGCTGGAAGCTGTCAAAGAGGAGAGAGATTGGATCAAAAGACTAGCGCAAGACACAGGTTGGTTCATCCTATTCCTCTTCGTTTATAGGTCATAAAGAAGAACACGAAAGTAGTTTTCTCTGTTTGTTTCTAAGGTCACTATCACACCTTAGTGGGATAGGGTCGTTCTGAATAGACACTTTTCCCGTTAACAGCATCGATAGCGAACCTATGGTCTCCAATTATGAAGCATTCTTCTTGTACATTCCACTTGCTCACCATCCACTCCAACAAGCATAGTTGGGCCTTCATGCTCGGAATAGTGAAAAACTTATACGGCCACAGTGTGTCAATGCATATATGGTCTTTGGGTGGTTCAAAGCAACTATATCTTTTTCTTCATTTTCACACTCTCTCTGCTCCATTTTTGTGGATCAAAACCCTGAAAACAAACATGAAAGATCATTAGGAAGGATTGTGGTAAAATTTTGGAAGAAATTTGGGCGTTTTCTATTAAACGTTGTATGCCCTCAGAACTGTACACAACTGCGTGAGCTAAACAGTGCAGATTTTCACAGTTCTAGCTCTATAAACTACACACATCCTGCTTTTTAATGTAAAAACACAGTCGATGTGCACAGGCCCGATAAGGGTGAAGTGTGCACAGTTAGGGCGATTTTCATGATTTGAAAAACATCCCCAAAAAACAAAAATACACAATCAAAATGAAAAATAAAAACATGAAAATGAAGATATCAGAGAGATGATTTACTTGGAGAAGATGAATCGCGATTTGGCCCAACGGTTTGCTTAGAATTTGCCTCTGAAGTTCTTGGTGAAAAATGCACTCTATCACTCTCAAAGGGTAAAAAATACAAATGGTAAATTTTTTTACTTTTTTGGGTTTTTATAAGTTTTTAGCCTATTAAGACATTATTTTTTGCCTATTAGCCTTTAAAATCCAAATTTATAATACTTTTTTTTAATGTTTTTTGAGCAGTGATGATAATTTTGAGTTTAAGTGTGCAGATCACATGTTATTTACAGAAACGAATCATTTTGGCATTGATTAAATTTGTATCACTTTTTCAAACTCGTTAAAACTTACAGAAAAAGTGAAACAAGGAGTTCTCATTGCACCCTTCTCAGACTCCCTAAACACGAAAAGGTTTCCAAGCATTTGATTGTTTGAACTCATAAAAGTAAACGAATAATCATCTATTTATATAGGTTTACCCCTTTTATGGACTGAACTAGACCATTTACGAAAAAGTTATATGTTGACTAATCATGGTTAATAGAGTTATGTCCTGCTTTATTTTACCCTTTTTTGGGCTTGATGGACTCAATTTACGAAAAAGGACATTGTGGATTTTACTTATGTTTTCTCCTGACTCCCTAAAAATGAAAAACATCGAGCTTTACTTTCTTTGGGATCATTAAAATTTACGTTGAAAGAATTGAACGAGTTTACTTTTTGTGTATTTTCAAACTCTATAAACATGAAAACGACATCAAGTTACCCCTTCATTACACTCATAAAAACTAAACAGTGTAGGACTTGTTAACCATAATGAAACTGAACTATTCCTTCCTCAGGTTTGTTAAAAATACTTCAAAGGACTCATCCGAAGGATGAGGTTACAAGACGAGCATATGTTATCCTCTGCAAGCTTGTAAAAAAAAAGAGGTACTTGTCAGTAATGGTGGGGGAAAGTGGAAAAGAACCTTTGTTTTTTATTGTAAACGGAAGTATGTCACTCTTGAACATAACACTTTGTCACTTTTTTTGTCCAGGTTGGGAAATCCATTTACCTCTCAGTTCACCATACGTCATTGAAAGTCTTCAGTTGGTTTGGGTATTATTTTTTAGTCAAATGCTTCCAAGTTAGAATTTTGTGTCTCTGATATGTTCAAGAGAATTCTAACCAAGTCAAATTACTTTTCCATTCATAGCCTTTGATCGCGTCGACCATCCATGAGTCAGTCCTGAATTACTCCAAACTATTGTTCTTCAAAACTTGACATGAGTTTTGTGTTGTGGGAATTCCTGCGACGAGTCGCTTCCTATCGACTTTAGCTCACTATCTAGGAATTTGATCTAGAAACCTTTAGTATCTTAGAGCCTTTATGCCTTAATGGCAGGTTTCTCGCCTTCGATGACAGGTTCTCATCATTGAACTTTGATCAAATGATTCTATGAGTTTTTGGCATCAGCACATATATTCACACTTCGTAGATTGTAATGGAAGTAACTTGAGATCCATTTTCATTGTTGGTGGTTTATCTCGCACTTGTTAACAATTCACATCATTGACTAGTAATCAAGTGGTTTCTACCATGTCTACAGATCGAGAGATGGAGATCAAGACCCTGGTTTCATCCATCTAGGATGCATGGAGTTAATAAATATTCATGAATGTAAACATAGATCCATTGATGGCTACATCCATACTATCTTCTATTGACATGGATCTTCATATGTATTTTTGTACTGGTTCTTTGAGACATTTATACATTGAGTATGGGAATGTCTACCTCAGCAATGATTATATATTGCATTGTAACATTTGATTGATTGTTTCAGGTCTTCGATTGCAGTCTCTAACCCAAACCTTGGCATGATAAAGCGCTTCAATCATCAAACATCTCTTTTGACTTTGCACTTTAGGGGGCAATCTGTTACACATCATTTTGTCACATTAGGAAAATTACCATCGGTTTGAATATTTCACTATCCATAAATTTGTTTCAAAGCATCCCCTTGCAAGGCTAGAATCCAAACTATCCCCAAGAGAATAGAATTCCTGGATCCCACGGCTCAAAAATCCTATTTTTGGCTTCCTGCGTAGATCCCTAATCAATTTCTATGCATACACAGAAAGGCCCATTAGAAATTGCATATAAGTGTGCTCTGTCTTACATTGTGGCATGCACACATGACTTAACACATGTAAAAATAAAAAGTAAAGACTTGAAGAATTATTTGTCAAATATTTCCCAATTAGCAAGATTTGAATGGATGCCTATTCAACCCTAATCTCTCCCATCATGGAGCTACCTCTCTCTCTTTGTGGCACCACTATCCCACCATTAGTGGATCTCATCCCTTGGGAAATGGATCCCAAACTTCCCCCTCTTGGCCTATAAATCTAACACATGCCTGAGGATTGAGGAGGATTGTTGGAAGTAGGCTTATGCTGCAGAAATAAGGCTAGGAGGTTATTCATCTAAGGAGAGTGTTGGATATTGTGAGAAGAGACTTGTAACATCAAGGCTTTGAGGTTGTAAGTTTGTTCTCCATTTTATTAATATTAAAACAACTATTATTTCCCAATTATGTCTTCTTTGATATCATTTGTGGGATTCCTTGATCACCCACATAGGTTATGATTGCATATTGATCAATTTATGATATATGATTGAGTTAATTAGTTCATTTATCTTTTATGCTATATACTGGATGCTTTAATCTTGTGTATGTATATGTCTATGCAGATCTCCTTCAAGACATCGTGAAGAAGTTGTGGGAAGCAATGAAACAATATCTAAAGCATCAAGGAGAAGCAAATGGTCGAAAACTCTAAAAGGGACTTCATCTAGCATTTCGATTAAACTGTAAGTGACCTCTCTCATATTGTTTGTTTCAGTCAATTGTAAGTTAGGGAAAGGTAGTAGTTCTTTGTTGTTTGTTACTATATTTCTCTAAGGTCTAGGGAGATACGTCTTTTCCATAAGATGGATTAGTCCACCTAACAAATTGACTCATAATGACGATCATAAATGTTTTTGTTATAAGTTGACTCTTTCTATCAGATATATCAAATATGACGGAGCCGCAAAATATGGTGGGCTCCCACCACATCCCTTCCTCCAAACCTGGAACCGATACATTTCAAATAAAAAAATTTGCCAGCATACAATAAGAACTTCTGACGGTCTAGTGGTAAGTCATAGGTTCCGTTGTTGGCAAGCCATGAGTTCAAATCTGTTGGACCTCTAATTCAAAATTTTGACCCGTAAAACAAGGTTGTGTGGCCTTTCCCAATTGGGCCACGTGGCACCCTGTGATTAGGCCACGTAGCACCACGAGATTGATATAGTCTCTCCCAACCATGAACCGACAAGTGTCGCCATCTGCACATGCCAAGTGTCCTCACAGGATTGGCCCACGTGCCATCCACACTGCTCGATCATCATGCTGACGTCAATGCCCATTCAAGTATCGTACTTCTACGTGTCCATGTTGGGTCCCTATAATACTAGTGATTACCCCATTACTATTGTAGGTATACCCCTTATTTATATTGTTGTGCCCCTATTACCCCCATATTGTTATTTCTGTGCCCCATAGAATCCCTCTATTGTTATTTTTGTGGCTTTATATTATTATTGTTAGGTCGGCTGGATTATATTGTGACTCCTTAGACTCCTATATATAGAAAGGAGGTTTTGTCATTTGAATCATCCAAGAATTGTTCATTTATGTAATGTAAAGGAGGTTTCCCCCTCAAAGCAGCTGAATTCTAAGGCGTTGATCTATCTTTACTATCTTTTCTTGAGCTGGTTTCATAACATTTGGTATCAGAGCTTTGGATTCTAGGGTTTCGCTGCTCCAAACAGGTCATCGTGGCATTTTCACTATAACTTTTTTTTCTGTGACATTTCAGAAGTCGCCAAACAAACCCATTTTACAATAAATCGCGCTGAACCTTGGGTCCGAATTTCAGAGATTTTCACGCTATATTTGCAGAGTTATGATCTGAGGAAGTTGGTCTTTTTGCAGACTCCTGAATTACATTCCAAACATGTGACCCGGGGAAAATCGTCATAACTTTCTCTCTGGGGATCAGATTGAAATTTCGTAAGAAGGTATAGAAAGAGGATAGACTGTAGTTTCTTATATGCAATTTTTAGATCCAAAGGTTGAAACAATGACTCGTGGCATGTCGTACAAGTTCTATCTATTGAACTAGTCTATAATCAAGTCACTGTGGGAGATTTCGCATAACTCTTCCATGGAGAATCCAATTTGGGTCAAACCTGTGGCATTGGAAAGAGGACATAGAGGGATACTACATGTAGTAATTTCAGAACTAGATGATTGGAAATTACAGAGATACATCAGAGGCAATATCGAGCTCCTACAAAGTGAAAAAAGGTGTGTAGATTTTTTTTAATTTTTGCTTAAGCTTGGTTTGAAAATTTATTTTGAAGGAATTCAAAGGGCATAGTAGAGAATTATTATTGGTAACTGATGCCCCGAGGAAAGAAAATTCAAACACCTAATAAGGAACCTGAAAGCTCTAGCATGACTCATGAAGAAGAGGAAGAAATGCTACATGATATATCAAAATTACAAGAACAAGTGCAACAAATGTCACGCTCACAAAAGTTAACAGAAGCTAAGATAAATGGCGTGGAAGCTAAGACGAATGGCATGGAAGCTAAGATGGACAATTTGAAGATAGATTTGAACACAAATTTGAAGACAGGCATGGCAGATTTGAAGACAGATTTAACAAATTTTCTACAAGAAATACTTACTAATGGTGAAAAGGTAGTAAAGGAAACTCATGATGAGAACAAAAGAAATGTTAATCATGATTCCATAGACACTAATGTTGGATCGAAGACTCACCATATTCCAAAAATCGATATGAGGAAGTTTGATGGCAAGGATCCCGCCACATGGATATTACAGATGGATAAATTCTTCGATCTTAATAATGTGCAAAACGCACAAAAGGTACGTATGACAACTGTATATTTGGAACCAAATCAGTTTTTATGGTATCAATGGCTTTTCTCTCGTAAACAATTTATCACTTGGGCAATTTTTAGGGAAGAATTGATAGCACATTATGAGGATACAAAAAGCAACACTTTTTTTAGCCAATTGATAAGTCTCAAACGAAAGGGTTCAATAATGGAGCACATTAAGGAGTTCCAAAAATTGAACATAAGGGTAAATGATATTCCAGAGGAGCATAGGATTGATGTGTTCATAGGGTCTTTAAAGGATAATATCCAACATGATGTTTGCCTTTGGGAACCTGATTCATTAGAGAAGGCATTCAGGTTAGCAAGAAAAATGGAAAGCAAAATTATGGCAACTAGGAAGCATACCACTCACAACTATAAAGACGGAAGTGTTGTTGCTCCTAGTCTTCCATAACCTATAAGGTTGACACCACAACAATTGGAAGAAAAAATAGCAAAAGGGCTTTGTTACAGTTGTGATAGCAAATACACTAAAGGTCATAAGTGTGCTGAGAAGAAATTATTCTACATAGATTGTGAAGAGGAAGAAGAAAAGGAGCAAGAAGGGTCAAAAGAAGAGGATATACTCCATGAACAAAGCTTAGATGAAAAACAAATAAATCCAACCATATCTTGTAATGCATTGGCGGGAATTACCACTCCTCAAACCATCAAGATAGAAGGACAAATCAAGAAGAAAAAGGTAATAGTGTTGATTGATTCAGGAAGCACCCACAATTTTATTCATTGTAGGGTAGCAAAAGAATTGAATTGCTTCCTATATCCAGCACCAGAGTGTCAAGTGATGATTGCAAATGGAGGAACAATAAATTGCTCTGGAAAGTGCCATAATATCAAGCTATCCATGGGAGAATATGTATTGACTAGCCCAATGCTTTCCATTCCAATGGGAGGTGCTGATGTTGTACTAGGAGTCCAATGGCTACAATCCTTGGGTACAATAGCTTTTAATTTTCAAGAAATTTTCATCAAATTTTCTACAGAAGGAAAGGAAGTTGAATTAAGGGGTATTTCAGGGAAACTAGGAAAGATAATCAGCTCTAATGGTATGACAAAGCTTCTAAAAAAGGAGCAAAGAGGTGTAATTGCACAATTATGTTCGCTAGATGTTTCCACATCAGAATCATCTATTTCTCCAGATCTCCAAAAAGTCCTGGACAATCATTCCAAGGTATTTGAGACTCCCAAAGGTCTCCCACCTATGCTTGATCATGATCATGCTATTCATCTGATTCCAGGAAGTGTTCCTCCAAACATCAGGCTGTACAGATATCCCTATGTCCAAAAAAGTGAAATTGAACGTATGGTTGCAGAAATGCTAGAGGCTAGTATAATTCAACCGAGTCAAAGTTCTTTCTCTGCTCCAGTAGTATTGGTGCACAATGTTATCACTGTAAAACTTCCTTAAAAATTTGGACAACTTACATGGTTTCTCAATTCTTGTATCAGTCATGGTCAAGTCATGGTGAAGTCATTTTTATGTTTTAGAGTCTAAGTCATAGGGTTAGAGTCTCATGTCCATCTTCAAATAATGTTTGACAGCCTCATTCCATGTTTTAGAAGTCTTACCAGGTGTTTATAAGTCATATCTCACATCATTTTGGAGAAATTTTGAAAGTAGATACGAAATCACTGAACTAGGAGTTTTCGTAGCGCGCTACGAAACCCCTGTAGCAGCTTGTTTTAGCAGAAAATCTGTTTTTACTAGTTAACTTCCAAAAGCTTTCCTGAGCAGCCGAGAACTTAATTTTGCAAACTGAAAGAGGCTTTTATTCCTAACATGCTGAAATACAAAAACCTCTTTCAGTTTCTTCAATTCCATTCTGAGGTGGGAGAAATTTATGGTTAAACTTACGCTATGAAACTGCTGAAGTCAAGCTTTGTCTTCTGGTTTTAGCAGCCTTTTTCAAGATCCGTTTCCGGTCACATGAAAGGGTATTTTGGAATTCTGAAGGAGGTTTATCTTCATCAACTCTCCTAATACAATAACCTATATCAATTTCTTCATAAGTGTTTTCAGTTGGGAGATAATAAGCTTTCTTTGAAACCCTAATTTCAGAAAACGGATTTTTCCTGTTTGCCACGTGTTTTTTAAGGACAGTTTCTGGACAGCTGGAGTAATGTTTTCAAAAACCAGGAGAGGTTTTTGTTCTGGACAACATGTTCTAAAAGAACCTCCTTCAGTTTCATAAAATGTGTCATGGATGAAGAGATAAAGGCTCTGTACCACGTGCTAATTTTCAAGGATCTAAACCTAAAAACAGGGAAACATGTTCCCTAATTTCTAGGGTTTGTCTTCAGCAGTCAGATGACCACGTGGGAGGCTTCATCAAATTCGACTTCTTGAGGTTGGAAGTTTTCAAATAATTCTTTAAATACTTAGATAAGGTTGTTGAATCATGATAAGGAGTTACACTCCTAGTTGCATTAGGTCTCTAGGACTACTAGTTAGGTGTCATTTGCATTTAATAATTAGTTTTATGTATCAATAGGTGTCATAGTAGGATGAATTCGAATTCCCCTCATGATGGAGGAGGAACCTCAGTTATGTAAAGAGCTCTATATATAGTAGAAGAGCTGATGTACAAGGGGTTGGAAAATGTTAGAGAAAAAGACGACTTTTGTAAATGATATGCAGGGATTGATATATACAGAAGCAGTTGGACTTTTCTGAAGCTGAGATTCTTAGTGTACTTCAGTGAGCTTCATATTTTATCTTTGAAATGCTTTACTTCCATAGTCTTAATGCTTATTACTCAGGATTCATGAAGGATTTGTTATGTTCAGAATGTGTGATGTTGTCCTTTCCTTAATCCTTACAGTGGTATGGATGTATAATCACTCAGAATTCACTGAATGTGCTCTGACTTCCTGTATACATTTATAAACTGTGTGGTCCCATATGAGTTTATGTTCTGAATGTTTAAATGCTGAATGCCCTGACTTCCTTTAGGTATTAAACTATGATCTATCACTTTAAATTCTTTCCTTTTGAATACCTTGATGTATCATTACTCAGAATTCATGCCCACATGCTCTGACTCCTATGAACTTCAAGTTATTGAGACTTTCTTGAATGTGTCACTCTTTCATTGAAGTATATACAAGCCTCAGTTTTATAAGAAGAGCTATTTGTTGTCCTTATCTCTGTCACTGACTCCATAGCCCAATGGTAGCAAGTCTCCATCTTCCAATCTACAAACATATAAAATCCAAACCATAGAGTTAGCCATCTATCCATATCTTTAATCAATATCATTAACCCTTTGAGAGAGCCCTCTCAGGATAAGGAGGCTAAGCCTTAGCTAAAAGATTGGTTTGAAATAGTTACACTGAGATAGTCTGATCAGCAGCCTATCAGGGTCCTATTTTGGTGATAACACATAAGAAGAATGGATCATGGTGCATGTGTCCGGATTATAGGGAGCTCAACAAGCTCACTATTAAAGATAAGTTCCCCATTCCTGCCATTGATGAATTATTGGATGAATTGCATGGATCAATTTACTTCACCAAGTTGGATCTTCGTTCGGGATATCATCAAATCAGAATGAAGATTGAAGACATTCCGAAAACAACATTTAGAACTCATGAGGGTCATTATGAATTTTTGGTCATGCCTTTTGGCCTTACCAATGCACCTTCAACATTTCAAGGTTTGATGAATTCAATTTTCAAACCATTCCTTAGAAAAATTTTGTTAGTATTTTTTGATGATATACTAATCTACAGCAAGTCTTGGAAGGATCATGTTGAACATGTTGACAAGGTGCTACAACTATTGGAGGAGAAACAATTATATGCAAAAAGATCCAAATGTTTCTTTGGAGTCCAGGAGGTGGAATATTTGGGTCATATTGTATCTCATGAAGGAGTTAAGGTATACCCTAGCAAAATTAAAGTCATTAAGGAATGGAAAATCCCCACATCCATAAAGCATCTGCGAGGATTTCTTGGGTTGACAGGGTATTATCGCAAGTTTGTTAAGAATTATGGGAGAATAGCAGCACCTCTAACAACATTATTGAAGAAAGATGCATTTTCATGGACTTTGGAAGCAACAAAGGCCTTTGAACATCTTAAAGAGGCAATGTGCCAAGCACCGGTCTTAGCTACACCGGACTTCACAAAAACCTTTATTGTGGAATGTGATGCTTCAGAAAATGGAATTGGTGTTGTTCTAATGCAAGATGAAAGACCCATTGCTTTTGAAAGTCGTCCAATCAAGGGAAAGTTTTTAAGCAAAGCTATTTATGAGAAGGAAATGTTGGCAATACTCCATGCACTTAAGAAATGACGACCCTACCTAATGGGAAGACACTTCAAGGTAAAAACGGATCATGATAGCCTTACATACTTTTTAGAACAAATATTATCCTCTAAAGAGCAACAAAAGTGGGTCACAAAGATGTTGGGTTATGACTTTGAAATCATCTACAAAAAAGGGAAGCAAAATTTGGTGGCAGATGCACTCTCAAGAAAGGATGAGGATGTGGAAGAATTGTTGTGTGCCATTTCTATTATCCAACCAAATTGGATAAACGAATCAAGGGAGGAATGGAAGAATGACGAAGAAGTGTGGGCACTTATTCAAAAGCTACAACAAGATTCCAGTACGTCTGATACATTTAGCTAGCAAAATGATTCGTTATGGTACAAAGATCGCTTATACCTCTGTAAGAATTCCTAGCTAAAACAAAAGATTCTTATGGAATTGCACACTTCTCCCTTAGGAGGGCACTCAGGATTTTTAAAAAATTACCACAGGGTTAAGAAGGAATTTTTTTGGGATGGCCTTAAATCAGATATTCAAAAGTTTGTGGCGGAATGTTTGGTTTGCCAACAAAATAAAGTTGAAACAATTAAGACAACAGGTCTATTACAACCTTTATCCATTCCAAGCCAACGTTGGGAGGAGGTTTCAATGGATTTTATCACAGGTTTACCCAAGTCTGAGGGAAAGAGTGTCATCATGGTGGTAGTTGACAGACTTACCAAGTATGCACACTTTTTTGCATTATCACATCCATTTAAAGCCAGTACAATTTCTACTGCATTTATGGAAACAATTCAAAAGCTACATGGAAACCCAAAGATTATTGTAAGTGACAGAGATCCCATTTTCACTAGAAATTTTTGGACAGAATTATTTTCTTGTCTTGGTACTCAGTTAGCTCATAGCTCATCTTATCATCCTCAATCTGATGCGCAAACTGAGATAGTAAACAAATGTTTGGAAGGATATCTTCGTTGCTTTGTATCTAATAAACAGACACAATGGGTCAAATGGTTGCCTCTGGCTGAATGGTGGTATAACACTTCCTTCCATACAACAACAAAAATGACCCCATTTATGGCACTTTATGGGTATCAACCACCATCCATCACATCATATTTAAGAGAAAATTCTAAGGTTCAGGCAGTGGAACATCACATCGAACATCAACAACAAGTCCTCCAACTCTTAAAGGATAACCTCGTGTTGGCACAAAATAGAATGAAACAATAGGCAGATCAACATCGGAGTGAAAGAAGTTTTGATGTAGGTGATTGGGTATTCCTACGGCTACAACCATATAAGCAAATGTCCCTAAAGTAAGCTAAGAAGGATAATAAATTATCACCAAAGTATTATGGTCCGTACAAGGTGTTGCAAAAGATTGGTACTATGGCATACAAATTGGAGCTTCCTGCAGCTTCTTGATTGCACCCAGTTTTCCATGTTTCATGTTTAAAGAAGGTTATAGGCGACAAGCTCCCAATTCAAACAATATTGTCATAACTTGACAAGGAAGGAAAAATTATATTGGAACCGGAAGCAGTCATAGAAACAAGAACTTGACAGCTATGAAATCGATCAATTTCAGAGTATCTTATCAAGTGGAAGAACTTATCCGCTGAAGATTCTACATGGGAGGATGAGAATTTTATGCAGAAGTATCCAGAACTACTCAAGTGTTGAGGACAACACTTTTTTGAAGGAGAGGGGCATGTTGGGTCCCTATAATACTAGTGATTACCCCATTACTATTATAGTTATACCCCTTATTTATATTGTTGTGCCCCTATTACCCCCATATTGTTATTTCTGTGCCCCATAGAATCCCTCTATTGTTATTTTTGTGGCTTTATATTATTATTGTTAGGTCGGATGGATTATATTGTGACTCCTTAGACTCCTATATATAGAAAGGAGGTTTTGTCATTTGAATCATCCAAGAACTATTCATTTATGTAATCTAAAGGAGGTTGGCCCCTCGAAGAGGCTGAATTCTAAGGCGTTGATCTATCTTTACTATCTTTTCTTGAGCTGGTTTCATAACAGTCCAACTCTGATTGGTCAACCCAGTCTAGTCAACTTGTTAACGTCATTTCTCTGTCATATGTCGTACTACCAACTATACCTACCATGTCAACGTCACATCATCCACCATACTTCTAGTTGTACCTGCCAGTGCTACGTCATATGTTTTACCACCAACTGTACTTGCCACATCAGCACCACATCATTGAAAACTCGACATATGTTGATTTCATCCTAACATCATCATGCCATGTGTCACCTTACAACTCGTCCACATTGGCCCCTGCTGACGTCATGCTGAAATCATCATCTAACACATCATTAAATGGATGTCACATGTCTTCACTAAAATCTGTCATGTGTCCCTTCTAAAATGCCACGTCATCTTTGTAGGAACCACTTTGACCTCCTTTGTACTCGGTCCCAAAACTTTTACTGCTCACATCTTCTGCATACGGACTTTGTTTTGCATGTCGTTTGCATCGTTGGATTCATCTCGACGAGCTCTACAACCTGATGTCGTTTCATGTCAATCTGAGATACTTTCTTTTTAGGATTTTGGGATCAACTACTATCCACCTGACATTAGAATTTGCTTAGACATGACCATCTTGGTCTCAAAACCTTATTAGACATAACCATCTTGGTTTATAATATGACTAGACTCAATTGTAGTTCAACTGACAATATCCACCTGGATCATGCCTCCCTACTAAAATATTTTTGGTCCACCAAAGATTTATTACATCAATCACTAGATAATTTAACAATCTGGACCCTATTATAGACTCAACTAGACTTACTGATGTGACTTCCATCTAACAAAACACTTTATTACAGACTCGATGACAATCAAACATAAGGTATGAAATCTTCCCATTTCAAAGCAAGCAAGTTGTATTTGCTTGATGAAGACTTATAATCTTCCTTTCCAGCTTCTTTTGCTTCCTCTCATCGTAATTTTGTTGTTGTCGATTCTCATGGTAACATCGGACATGCAATCTCTAAATCTCCTCTCAGTTTACACTATGAACAAATTTTTTGTCCTGAGTTTGCATTAGTCATAATCTTCTTGCTCGATCTCCCTAAGCTTTGTCTTGATTGTACTGAGTCTTCCTATGAGTGTACTAAAGTCTTACCCAAACTTCTCTTCACTCATAGTGTTGCATCACCCTTTCGCGGAATACTCCTTGTTGCATGGACCTTTTTACTATAGACTTTTTTCTTCCATCATTCATCTACACAATGGGTATTACTTCCATATAAATTGCATGGATACGTGTCTTTATTGACCTCCATGACAAAATTTTGATAAGAAGATGACTCACCTTCTGAGTCACTACTGGAATGACTTGATTTCTTTCCTTTATGATCTTGCATCTTCTTCAACATTTGTTCAAGATGCAATGACCAACAACAATATGTAATGTGACTTTTCTTTCCACAATAGTCACACACTGGTTGATCAAATCCCAATCCTTCATATTGGGGTCTCTCCTAGACTAACATTGGCCGAAATCTACCTTGGCCATGCTTATCAAGGCCTTGACCTTGGTCCTTGATGATAGCCCATTTTTCTCATCAATTTAATACCAATTCCTTTGGTATGTTTTTCGAATGCTCCAATCTCAACATCACTTGAAGCGTCTTCTTTCTCCATTTTTGAATCAATATTCTGGGATAACAATACATAAGAGATATCCTCAGGTGGTGAGGAAGAAGTATCAATTTCTCCTTTCACTGATTGATCTTTTAGAGTAGTAGATGGATATGAAATTTCTTCATCTGACTATTGATGAAATGGGTAAACTTCATTATCTTCAACAATAGTTTAATTTTTGTCTAAGGGACTTCCCCTCTTTCGAATTTTTTTCATGGCTTGGATCCTTTCTTGCAATATTTGTTTATCTTTTTTCAACTCCCGCACCATTTGTCACAATTCAGCATTCTCCTATCGATAATGCTAGTTAAACTCTTCCAACTCTTGCAACCGAATTTTCTTCATGCTTTCGCCCATTGCAAAATCAACCTGCAATACTTAAGCAATGTAGGCTCTAATACAAAAATTTTATCTGAAAATGAATCGCTATATTTTTTGCAAGTATAAAATTTGGGTCTTCAAATATGCATGGTTAAGTTTCAAATGAACTTAAAGATGAAACAAAAACATTTGAAACTCAAAATGACAAAAATGAACAACCATGTGATAATGGAGTTCACCCTTGTGCCCTGCTCCAATGGCTAGTTCACTTTATTGATCTCGGCTGCAAAATGAGTACATAAAATTCTTTGTCTCGTCAAGTAATTCTTATGTTAGAGTGGCATTGTTTCCCTTCAAGAAACGTTCTGCTTTAAAGAACTCTCACTCATAATCTATCTCCTTTGTACAAATAAATTATGGCGCCAAAAAAAAGGACTCTCTCACTAAATGTGGCAACACGTCCTCATACTCATTCCGAGATCAAAAGCATAAATTTGACTACTTCCCAAAAGAAGTGCCATCGTCGTCTTTCTCAAAATCACACTGAAAAGAACTACAAAAGACCTTCATATGGATTCAAAAATCCAAAAACAATCTCTGCTAAAAATATAAAAGGACTTGAGCCTTAACCACTATAAAGAAAGGACCTATCTGGTCCAGTGGTCGCGTGCTTGATTTATATAGTTTCCAGTTGGAGGTTCGATCCACAAATGTTGTGATTTGTTGTGATGTTTCGGCAGTTGGTTTGACAAAATATATGGTAAATATTTTAATTTTAGGTTGGGGTCCGTCGCATGCAACGTGACCACTGCACCCAAACCTTATACATAACCTGTGGCATATATATAAACCAACAGTTAATATAACCATGGCCCCAAACAACCGCTCTGACTGCTAAATCATAATTGTCGCCACTATAAATTGACTTCCGCTATTAGATATATAGGATATGGTGGAGCCGTCAGATATGGCGGCCTCCCACCATATCTATTCCTCCAAACTTGGCACCAATACATTTCAAATTAAAAAAATTACCAGCATACAATAAGAACTTCCCACAGTCTAGTGGTAAGTCATATGTTTCATTGCTAGCAGGTCAGGAGTTCAAATCTGTTGAACCTCTAATCCAAAATTTTGACCCATAAAACAAGGCCACATGGCCTTTCTTGATTAGACCATGTGGCACCCTGTGATTGGGCCACGTGGCACCGCTGGATTGGTCTAGTCTCTATTAACCACGAACCCCTAAGTGTCACCATCTGAACGTGCCAAGTGTACTCACGGCATTGGCCCATGTGCCATCTGTATTGCTTAGTCATCATGCTGACATCACTGCCCAGTGAATCATTGTACTGCTACATGTCCAACTCTGATTCGTAAACCCAATCCAGTCAACTTGCTGACATCACTACTCTATCATACGTCATACTACCAAATGTACCTGCCATGTCAACGCCACGTCATCTACTATATTGCCATCTTTACCTGCCATGTCAACGCCACGTCATCTACTATATTGCCATCTTTACATGCCATGTCAACGCTACGTCATTTGCCGTACCTCCAACTGTACTTACCACATCAATGCCACGTCATCTAACAACTCATAATCTTTTGACATCATGTTGACATCATCATGCCACATGTCTCCTTCCAACTGGTCTACATCAGCCCTTGTTGACATCATGCTAACATCGTCATCTGAAACGTCATTGTATGGATGCCACATGTCTTCATCAGAAGCTACCATGTGTCATGTTTGTATGGTGCCACGTCACCTTTGTAGTACCCACTTTGACCACCTTTGCACTCAGTCCCAAAAACTTTAATTGCTCATATGTCTACATATAGACTATGTTTTGTGTGTTGTTTGCGTCATTGGATTCATCTCGACGAGCTCTACAACCTGATGCCTATTTCAGATCGATCTGAGATACTTCATTTTTAGGATTTTCGGGATCAACTGCTATCCATCTGTCATTAGAGTTTTCCTGGACATGACCATCCTGGTCTGAAAACATGACTAGACATAATCATCTTGGTTTACAACATGACTAGACTCAATTACAGTTCAACTGAAAAGATCCACATGGATCAGTTGTCTCCATATTTGGCAGCTTTGCCAAATTTAACTCTAGTTAAAACCTTCATTATTTTTATAGCAATTCTGCTAAATTTGTCTGTGAATTTGGCTAGACTACCAAATTTAGTGATGATCAAATTTATCTAGAGCTCTGCTAAATCCTATCTTTTTCCAAGTTTGACCAAAACTTTGACTGAGTGTAACTTTGCATACGAGGTTGGATTGAGGCATAGTCTGCCCCAGTAGATTCCTTATGACAAGATCTTTGATCTGGTCCTAATTTCGCAGTGATTAAAGTATTTTGATTTTTGGGCCATTAGGGACCCACCTAGATAATTATGCACATCCCTGAATGTTTTATGCACCCTCGAGTGTTATTCGTACTCCCCAAATGCCTAATGCGCTGGTACCATAGAATGTGCCAATTGTTAGTTATGTTGCTTCACAGAAATGTCTTTGTTACCTGGGCCAAGCACATGTTGTAATGCTTTATAATTGTTTCAAACTCCTAGTTCCTAGTAGCCTGGAATGGGCCCCATGTGATCCATCCTTTGGTTGTGTTGCTAACTATTAGGTTTTGGCCATTTTGGCCAAAATGATATACATGTGAAAGCCTCACTAAAAAACGATGTGGCATAAACATTGAGACCATTGAGTTTGTTAATGTATACTTTTTACCTGAGTGACAATAAAATAATTACTACAAGAAATATTAAACAACCAACAACAAGCACATCAAACACATTAAATAGTATTTATTCACATTGGGAAAACCCTAACTCTAGGGAAAAACTCAGCCTAACAAAATTACCATGGGAAACCAAAAAACCTCATCTTTTTCTACTCCCCCATGGCTTTCGCTATGGTTTTGCAAGATGAGCATGGAAAGAGAGGAAGCATGCCAAGAAATACATGGAGTATTGGAAGCAGTTATTGGAAATTTTGTTTAAGTTATTAATGAGAATGGTTGAAATATCATAAAAAAGGTTGGATATGCTGGACAAGGAGAAGGAAGTTAGGATCCATCTATTGGAGAAATGTTGTGAATGGTTGCAACTAAGAATGGACAAAACATTTACAAGTTTGGAGGTTCAATTGCTAATTCTGAAGTTGCAAGCCAATGGGGATGCTGAGTCATTCGTTGATCTCAAATTAAAGATTAGATAATACAAAGATAAGAGACAACAAGTAGATAACCGAGGTTGGTGGAGTGAAGGAATGTTTCGCAACATTGAAGGGAATATGGTAACTACAACATAACCCGGGCCCTCTGGGTTTTTTTAACTTTCTTATGTTTTTATGTACTACAAATATTCACTTTTTTTGTGACAGTTTTGTAGAATCTATGGAAGATACTAATGTAAAATTGTAGTCCAAAAAGCCCGCAAAGGCAAGAAAACCATGTTGTGGTTATATTGATATAGTGAAGGCTTTGAAATTACATAATTCTGTAAATGGTTTTGGCCATGCAACTAGCTATTATAATGAAAATGTTATTCATTTTGTTTAAAAATGTAAATGAATAACTAACACAACCATATAAATAAAATGGTTGGTAAGCCTGATAAGCTTCAATCCATAATAAGATAAAACCATTTAATTCATAGTACATCTCAAATTTCTAAAATGAAGAAAATCATAAAAACTAACTAAATAATAT
The DNA here is from genome assembly GCA_031772625.1 of Pinus tabuliformis. Lineage (NCBI taxonomy): Eukaryota > Viridiplantae > Streptophyta > Pinopsida > Pinales > Pinaceae > Pinus > Pinus tabuliformis. Next base: position 1,913,854,668 of record CM062817.1, on the reverse strand, counting down.
ATTTGTATTAGATTATTATTACTAATTATAAAAAAGAAATAATACATAAGTTAAACACACACACATGTATACACGAATAAAACACAGAACAAAATTCTTGTTCATGGAGATTTCCCCCACTTTACCTGGGAAATTGTTAATTTGTAAATAGATTTTTTTATAACACCATGGGCCAATAATATAGCTTATCAATACCACATGCCCAAAAACCATAACTCACTTCATATGACACTTGTTCATAATACATATGACAATTTTTTTAATTAATCAATTTAATTAAAGGGAAAAAATGACATAACTAAGTTGAAGATAAATATAAACCTTTATTATGGATATAATACTATAAATATTCTAGAATATTATGTGAAAATTAAAACCCCACCTTCGACCTAATAATTATTTATAATTCTCCCTGATGGGGGTGGATGATTTGGCAGAATGAGGTGAAGGGAGGCAAGCCCGCTACCCCACCGCCTCAAAGCATAATTAAAAGGGTGAAACATGGCATACCTCCTATTGGGTGGATCAATTGTCCTTTTAATTCATAACAACTAATCTAACTCACACACAAATTGTCAAACCAAGTAGGAATTTGTTTCAAGGCTATTGTGAAAAGTATATGCAGGAACAAATGAAAACTAACGCTAACCAAAAAATCATTGTAAACTCTCATCATTCCATCACACTTATTGTTACACTCCAAACCTTTCTCACTCTTCATAAAGGAAAGAAACATGTATTGCATAATCAATCACACTATGTCACACTATTAGTCTTAGTTGAAAAGAAACAACACTCCTAGAAACCCCTCAACACTCAAAAATTGTTGAAGCACACATTCAATTAAATAAACAAACCAAAGAATTGTAATAGAAATCAAATAACCATCACACTTAAGAAGGGACTAGTCCAAGATCTATGTTGTTGCACAATGATACAGGTTACAATCTTGCAACTATTAATGCATGAACAAGATTTGTAATAGTAACAATAAGTCAAACTGCATAAATCATAACTGGGAGAGAATAAATACATTGCTACACTACCTCTCCATCCAGTGATCCTTACTAAGGAGGGCCCTTTCTCCTTAGCAAGGACTGGTAAATTACATAGCACACAAGTTAATGAGGAAAGAGATATTGAGCCATGAATTGTAAATATTTGCATTATTGCAAGTTATAGTATAGGATTACAATGTTGGACTACTCCCTCCTCTAATCTCTATCAATGCATGCATCACGAGCAGAGAGTACATATTTTTATAATTTCATATTATATTACATTCCTATTTTCGAAAAACATGATCATCGTGAGAATCTCTTGATTCTCATATGATCCAAATTAAAATTACACAAAAATTTCCTTATAACAAATTGTCTTAATTGAAACAGATACGTAAAAACTTTTATTTATTACAATGATTTTTCATTTGGAAATCCTAAATGTTTCAACTAAGTCAGTTGCATTGTTCATAAATTCCTCCTTTCAATGGTTAGACTAACTCTGATCGTGTATCTTTTCAAGTCAGTCTTTATTGCTAATCATAGAAGAACAAAGTATCCAAAATAAACTTGGTGTGTATTAATGACATTAGTAGAGTATTTGGTTCCATCTAGTGAGGAAAAACTGTGGAGATATTGTCTTGTAACAACATCTCAATAAGCCACACAACCTGAAATAACCTTTTGTCAATTCATTAATAAAATAGCCTAAAGCAAATAATTATTATGCCAAATTACAAGCAAAACTAGACAATACGGATTTCATAAGGAAACATACTTTAGTCAATAGTGGTTGATGAAGTGACAATATGACTTTTATAGTCAAAAGGGTAAGAAAAGATAGCGAAAATAGGTGCAAAAGAATGTTAATTCTGTGTCTCAACATCTCTCATATGCATATGCATGCAAACCTTTAGGATATTGATGGATCAGTATTTGGATATGAAAGGCTTGGGCTTGCAACTCATATGGTAGAGAAGGAAGGAACTATGGGTTCACACAGAACTTTTTTTGTATATGGGAGGGGGGAGGGAGAGGGGAGGGGAATGTTTCTCTAGAATTATCAAGTCACGATCTCATCCCCGCTACCACAACAAAGCTAATTACCTCCTTTTTGGCTTACGCTCAGGTGAGTGACAACAAAAAATCCATAGCTTAGGATATTTGCATTCGGAAATGAATACAAAATTTACTTAAGAACACTCCCCTTGATGCGGCTCTAGAGGTAGAAAATTATACCTTGGATTCTACTAGGAATTGCGAAGGTGGACATGTTGTTACTAGTGAGACAATTACACTTCATGGAGGTAGTAATTTGGAGCTGAGAAAGTGGAGCATCAGGAGTTGGGAGAGGACGTATAATGTTGGGATAATAGACATGGTGGGTTGGTGGTAAGGAAAGGGTCCTCGGTCTAGTGGAAGGTGGTTGCATGTTTCATTTCTCTAGGCCTTTCTCCAAGCTGTCTTAGTGACCATTCTTAGATGGGTAATTCTAGTACCTATTCTCGTTTCTACTTACCGTCACGACATTAAGTTGTATAGTCTTGGATGTGGTAGTACTTTTGTTCTAGTTTGGTCTAATTGTGGAGGCTTGAAGCTATGGTTTGTTTGTCTGTTATTTCTCCCTATTAATGTTGTCAATGTCCTAATAATGACACCACCCCAGTCTTCTCTTATGTGCTATATTAATCTTAAGGCTAAGAATTCGCTTGACCATGGTGGTTAAGTGTCTTGGATTGTCTCGGTACCTTCTGGGTTGGTTGACATCTAGAACTTTATCTCTACAAGGGGCTTACAATGGGATATATACTCTATTGGTTGGAATTTATCTGGGTTTGGAATTGTGCTTTGGCTTTTCTGTTATTCAACTCTTTTGCTAGCGTTGCTTAGGCTACAATTCTTTTAATTATTTTGCTATTGCCCTATCTTGTAAGGCACTTGGTAAAGAGACCCCTAAGTGTGATATGCCAAGACAGCATATGCACAACCAGAGGGGAGGGGGTGAACGAGGTCCTTAAGGCCGGAACTGAGCCTAACAACAAGCTTAAGAAGTAGGAGATATATTTTACTTAGTTGTTCCCCTTGAAACTCGAAATGAAATTCACAATCTGGAGTCTCAGGCGTATATGGATCATCAAGCTTTTTCAGACACTTAAATCTTTGTAGATGTCTCTCACTAGGTTCCTAATCCTGTTACTACCATGAGAAGAAGGAAATAGTATTTCAATTCCATCCTTCTGCATTGGCAAGTGAAAACTTTGTTTGCTAATGTCTTAAAGGAAAAACAAAAAGAGAGATACAATATATTTGCGTCATTGGAAGATATTAAGCAATCATTGGAAGATATTAAGCAATCCCAGCGAAAGTTAAAACCATCAATATTATTTGGAAAGGCTTAATGCACAATTGGCATATTTGGAAAGCCATTTGCAGTGTGAACCTCATCCTCCTACACCTCTTAGATCTAGATCTAGTGCCTAGGATATGCCATATGTTACATCTTTTTTATTCTTTTTTTATTCTTGATTCACTGCTATGTCTAGTTAAATACAGCCCTCATCCTTAAAAAACAAAGAGCGCGAAAACATAAAAATAAGAGTCATCGTTAAAAAGCAAAGAGCACGAATACACACTGTTATTCAGAAACTTCCATCCAATAAAGTATATTATAGGCCTTTTTGTCGACTCTCCTAATCTTCAATGGTACAATATTGTTTTGTATTTTTGTGATAAAAACAAGTGTCTTGGAAGAGAATAAGAAATCCAAATAGTCGACAAAACCGGCCCACCGTGAGGTTCGAACCCTCGACTTGGTTGTTTCCTCGTTTTGTATTTTGTGGAACAGAAAGAAGTCTGTGAATGCTTAATTTGTGGTTTCCTGAAATGCCTGATGGTGTTTCTATGTTATAAAAAATAGAGGGATCTTGGATGAGAATAACAAATCAACCGTGGAGATCCAACCAACGATTTCCTCGTTTAGATATCAGAAACCCAATAAGCGAAGAAGACGCCCTCTATAGGGATTTTAGATATTAGAAATCCGATAACTGAACACGACGCGACGCCCACAGCAGGGTTCGAACCCACGACCAGAAGGTAAGAGCTTTGCGTTCTCCAAAAATATAGCCAAGATTCATATAAAATTTGGATATTGATAACCTACCGTTAAATTCATCGCGTGGCTGTAGTTTAGTGGTGAGAATTCCACGTTGTGGCCGTGGAGACCTGGGCTCGAATCCCAGCAGCCACATATTGAGATGTTTTTATCTAACAAAGGTGCATATTGAGATGTTTTTATCTAACAAACACAGTGCATATTGAGATGTTTTTATCTAACAAACACAGTGCCTGTATACACTGCCCGTATAATTGAGTTGAGCGGCCTATTTCTTTTCGGAAGATTCCTGAAACTTTTCTGACTCAGAATACAGATGTACTCGAAAAATATACACTGGCCGTATAATTGAGTTGAGCGGCCTATTTCTTTTCGGAAGATTCCTGAAGCTTTTCTGACTCAGAATACAGATGTACTCGAAAAATATGATAGAAAGATAACAGGGTAGAAACAGTTAAATTGCCTCACTTTCGATCTCTTTGGTTCGAATCTCTGTCTAGTTTGATCAAATAGATCATGACCAATACAAATCTGAGCATCAGAGTTGATCCAGGAAAAATAGATCATAACAAATAGCCAAATAAAAATGGTTATGTTGTATTTTATGTTCTGTATTCTGCAAAATAATAAGGCGACCAGACATCCCCACAGCTGGAACGGACGACCAAACCCTTGCCTGGTTTGGTATCTTAGGGAAAACTTGAATCTTACACGTCATTATGCGAAAATACAAAATATCGCACACCGTGGGGCTCGAACCCACGACCACAAGGTTAAGAGCCTTGCGCTCTACCAACTGAGCTAGACGGGCCTATCAATAACCCTTAATATACATGATAAATATTTTGTTGATTATAATTTACATTTAATTAAACATATAAATGCACATGTGGTGAGAATTCCACGTTGTACTAAAATATAAATGTACGCGTGGTGACAATTCCTGGACTCGAATCCCAACAGCCACAAGTCTGATCAGCCCCATAGCCAGTGTTCCTTCTCGAATAAAAGTTTCTGTAGTTTAATCAATTTATGGTTTCAATTGCAATTATGAAATTCCCATAATAAATCCTACTCACCAAGCATCAATGCACACTGTTTTTTAATTTTTTACTGGTCTATAAGCTCTTCTTTATGGTTTACTTTTAGTAATTGATTTTAGTAATTGTGATTTTTAGATCTTTAGTTTAAGAGTCTTTACATGATTAGTGAATTATTGTGAATATTTTAGGAGGACAATTCATCATAAGAAATTTGAATATTTTTGGAGCGCAATTCATATTACAAATTTAATAAAATATTGAAATATTTATTATGAAAATTAATTTTATGTAGATCTTGAATTTTTTAATTATTATGTTTGTGCTTTAGTGTATGGAATAATTGAAATATGAAAAACAGAAAATATTAAAATACACACTATTTACAAATAAATAAATGATTTATTTTAAAAAATTTGTGGAGGAGAAAACCTAGTTGGAAGGTAGTGTTGCTTTGCTCTTTTTTTTTAGTATGCAAATACAAATAAAGAGGTACTCTATTTTGCGCTCTAACTTTGCACTCCTTGATTTGCTGTTCAACTATGGAACAAACACAATGGCATAGAATGAAACTCCTTCTCCTAACAACGTAGCATTTAACATTGCCCAATAGTAGTGGTCAGATTTTGACCTTTTCAACCCTAAATTATGAGTTTTTGGTCATGCCTTTTTGCTTGTGTAACACCCCCTCAACCTTCCAAAGCCTCATGAAGCACATCTTTCAATCCTTGTTACATATTTTTTCTTTGTCTTCGTTGATGACATCCTTATTTACAACAAAATATGGTAGGCCAACTTCATGCATGTGGATAAGATCACACGGTTACTTTCTCATCATCACCATTTCCTTAAGATGTTCAAATGTACCTTTGAGGCCTCATAAGTGTAATACTTAGTGTATATTGTTAGTTCGAATGGCGTATGAGTGGACCCCAAGAAAATAGAAGTTATGAAGGATTGACCAAGACCTAACACTCTTAAAAGCTTATAATGCTTCCCCTGCTTCACAAGCTATTATAGAAAGTTTGTTTATGATAATGGAAGATCTTTTTCCCTGCTTACCATTTTACTTAAGAAAAATGCTTACAGTTCGAATGAGGACACAGATCATGCCTTTCCAGCTTTGAAATATGTTATGTGCACCACTCCAATCTTATCCCTGCCTAAATCCTCCAGGGCTTTTGTTTTAGAGTCTAACACTTTTGGTAAAGCCATTGGTGAGATTCTCATGTAAAAAGGTAGCCCTTCTTGCTTGGACAATGTTTTCAGATTAAAAAACATCATCACAATCTAAAATACTTTTTGGAGCAATGAATTTCATCCATGGAGCAACAAAAATGGGTCACAAAAATTTTTGCCTGTGATTACAAGGTCATATATAAGAAGGGCATGGATAATATGGTCATTGATTCTCTTCCTAGAAAATACGAAGAGGAATGGTCCCTTTTCTCACTCTCTTTCCTTGTATCTAATTAGTTGATAACAATTTTCCATGAATGGTTCCAATATTCCAAGACTTCAAACTAATCAACCAACTTCAATAAGATTCTCAAGCATTTCCTAGATTCACTTGGCAAAATGAGGAGCTCCATTAAAATGGCCAATTGTATTTGCTCCAAAGTCTAGCCTTAAATCCAAAGTGATTTCAAAACAAATGATATCATATAAGAGTAAAAAATTAAAGGCGACTCTTACATGTTTCTTCCTCATTTTATATTGGCCTTGAACCTTAGGGATTCACCTCCCTCACATAATAAATTAAGGTCATGGTCATGGCAAAGAGGTCTATGGGTGGAGGCAAAGTGGAGTGCAAATATAATTCTAGAGGATAATATGGTTAGTTTATGTGTGACAACCTAGGGTTTTGGCTTTCTACATAGTTCCTCTATTATGTGTTTTTGGCTATGTGCATGCAAGGTGTAGTTCTCTTGGCTTTGTTTTGTGCCACATGATAGTGTCTAACCACTGCTTTGTTATGCAATGCATGATGGGTGTTTGTTGTGAATAACAAGGATTCGTGGAGGCATGTTTTAACTTAAGTGTCTACTCATCATAAATACTTGTTTGAGGGTTTGTATCATATATATATATCAAAGTTATGGTTAGTTGTGGATGGTAAGGGTTTTTTTGAGGCATGTTCTAGGTTGTGTCTTCTCGTGTTGTAGTTTTTTTAAGGTTTGTCTCATATATGTATGTTGATGCTATGATATATAGAAAAATTGTTTTTGGACAAATCTTTTTGGATAAATCTAGTTGAGCTAAATTTATTATTAAATTTTAATGTTGGCATGAAAGTTATAAAAACTTATATAAACTTTTTTTAATATATGATTTCCTTCATACTCTTGATTATTTTACATAATATAATAACCAAAATTTTAAATAAAATAAACTTTTAATTATATTTTATTTAATATAACTTCAAAAATATCCTCTTAATACACATTATCCATAACTTAAAAAAAGAAATATACCAAATTTAAATTTTGTTTTTTAAAACAATTTAATATTTACTTGAATATTTATTTTTAAATAAAATTTTATACTTATTATTTATTAATACAAATTAACGAATTCTTTTATTAAAAAATAAAAACAAATTTTCCAGTAATCATGAAATCTGTTGTGCCTTTTTATTTAAAGAACATTTAACACTTATAGATGCTTATAAGTTATTAAATATGTTTTCTCTTAATTTTCCCTGTCAAGCGAAGTACTCTTTCTTGCTAATTATTTTAAGCATTGCTGGGTGGGATTTGAGTGTATCGTTTCCAAAATCGTGGTGTAAAAAAAAAAATGAGTCTTTCATAATTAAATAATTAATTAAATATTTATGTTTTTAAAAGTGTTTATTTTTATAATTTTAATTTAATTATAAATAACTATTAAGTGGATAGTAGAGATTTGTTTTCCATAACATATTTTATAATATTTATGTTAGTATGGCATAAATTAAAGATTAAGATTTATCTATACAATAATAATGTTATTTTTGTCTATTTAATTAAATTGATTAATTAAATAAATGTCATATGAAAAAAGCAAGTTATGGTTTTTTGGGGATGTAATATTGATAAGTCATGGTATTGACCCATGGTATTATATCAGAACCTATTTTTAAATTAAAAATCTATTTCATAAAGTGGAGTAAATCTCTAGGGTTAAAATCTTGTTTCATGTTTTTTCAAATATATGTTTAACTTATATATTAATTAAAACCGTAATTTTATTCATTTGAGAAATCACTGAAAATTACATTTTGTGTATACACACCATGTGTGTATTCATTTGAGTTGAACATTATTGTGTGAACTCATAAAAAGGAAGAACTTTTGTCTGGAATATCCAACCATTGACAAAAAATTTAAAACAAAAACATAAGTAGTGTTAGTTACATCTGAGGTGGGGTGAGAAATCGATCCACCTAACAAGAAAAATAAAACAGAAAATAAAAATTGAGAACAATGATTTGGAGCTTGTGGGTTTTAGAATATTGTTGTCTCAAAGGATTGTCGTTGTATGCCCTGTGAAAAATTCATAGGCCTCCCTTTATGTTGCTCCATTATACCCCACAACCCTTGGTCCATATCAAGCCCCTCTTTTGGGAGGTAATTTTTTGCCTTGTTCCTCTCTTTGTAAATATGAGAACATGTAAAAGAAATGAAAGAGTCAATAAGCCACATGGTTTCCTCCAAAATAGGCATGAATAATATGTTCATGTATACCAGTGTTTTGTTGAACCAATTGATTGTGTAACACCCCGTCCTCCCAGGTCCACCCAATCAACTAACCAGTCGAGTAAACATGCAACGAGAAAGGCTACTATAAGGGATTCAACTTCCTTAGTGACCTTAAGGAAATGGAACCGATGGAACATATCAAACAAACCTTGTTGAGAAATGACAACAAGAAATTCTAGTTTAATTTGTCCTTGAATTAAACTGAGAATTAAAATCAAATTCTATTCTCATAGCAACTTGTAAATAGTTAATTAAGTTTAATTAAATTAATTAGCTTAGAAATTTCGAGTTGGAAGTATTTCTGTAGTCATGTATATGTTCTCCCTAAATTTTAGGGTTCCAGTATGAATTTAAATTGAGTTGTACTTAGATAGCTCAATTTACTGAGTTATGGTCAGTTAAATTAGTTCTAACTGTTTGTGGAACTAATAGAGGACTATCAGTCAGTTGGTGCACTGATGCATCCACAAGTGTTACTCTAGTTAACTGAAGATTCTGTTATGAGAAACTCATGCATGTCAGTTCAGAGAAAGACCCAATTGAGACTAGAGTGTAGGGATTATGTACTATCAGTTGTATGATTTACTGAGTTGTAAATATCATGCATGCAATCAGAGAAGGACCTATGTTTGGATTGTGCAGTTTTAGAAGCATGGATTCCCTTTAAATACATGCTATTCATCCTAGGAATTGCACAAGGAAATAGGGGCTTGGCAGGCAGTGGAAATTGGCTAAGTGTTGACTTGAGATGGCTCGTGAGGTAGAGAGTTAGATTATACTTGTCCAGGAATTGTTTTAATGTGAACAAGCATTGTCTTTTCTTCTCAGATCTTCTGATTAATGCAATATATATAGGCAGGGTTTTGAGTTGTGGCTTTCCCCAAGAAAACTTATTGTGTTATGTGCCATTGATTTGTCTTCTTCTTGTTCATATTATTTCCATTGATCTATTGGCTTCGGCTGGTTGAAAGTAGAAGTAGATTCTTGTCATGTGCTTTAGTAAATTGCATGAGCTTGTGAATCTACAGGAAATTCTACATGGTATCAAAGCTGAATTGAATATACCAGAGGATATTTCAAAGTTTTGAGTTTTGGGTTACAGGTGAAATTCAAATTTGCAATACATACTTCTGATGGTGTTCTACAATTTGCGGCTCGAGTATGCCTCAAAAGGCAGAGCTAGTTATATAGACCGGAGGGACAGAATGGAGGTTGTGTTGGAGGATAATGCCTTGAAGGAATTATTTGAACAAGACATTCTTAAGCCAGCAACATCAAATGCACATAATCTAGTTGAATGGAAGAAGTGTGTGGCAAAGGCGAGGCAGATAATCCTTAAGGGAATTCGAGACCACATTGTCTCGAGTATCCATGGCAAGGAAAATTCGTATGCTATGTTGAAAAGTGTGCAACAAGAAATGCTAAATTTAGGAAGTGCTAAAAATAGAATTGCTAAAAATAGCAGTTTCACCAATGAGCATTTTGGCCATCTTGGGTGAGAGGTGAAACTGCTAAAAATAACATCTTCTAAAAATAGCATTTATAGGTCCCTTCCTATTTATAGCAGTCCTTGGTCTATTTATAAGAAGTAAATTCAAATTTGGTCTTACCAGCAGTTTGGAATATTAATTAATTCTCCATGAGTTAATTAGTTAAGGAAAAGTAAACTTGAAGTCTTTGTGAGAACATGCAATTATTTCTCCACTAATTGGGGAATGTGTCCTTGATTTGCTCCACTGATTGAGGAATTAAGGATGAGTTCTATATTGAGAGGATCAGTTGGCTTAGTTTAACTTAGTCAAGTTTAGTTAGATTAATTTAACCAGTTGTTAAATTAATGAGATATAGTTTGTTGATGCTTGCATGCATGTGACAACTATTATATTCAGATAGTTGTGTATTCACTCATGGAAAACTAATGCATGTCAGTTCTGTCAGAGACCCAGTTGAGATCAGAGAAGGGGTAGTGTACTATCAGTTGGATGAATATTTTTCCTATAAAGGAAGCTCATCCATGATGAGGATTTATCTTCTTTAGGTTTGTGCAGTTAGATCAGAGGTTAGTGAGTGTGTGAAGAGGCCAATTCACATAGGTGGTAGCACTAGACCCCAAGGAAAACTACAGAAGGAAATAGGAGGCTTGGAGGGCAGAGGAGAAGGTTTGTGAGAAGCCTTTGACTGTCTATGAGCAGTAGAGGGATTGTATTGAGAGCTGGATAGCTTTCGAGCTAAGGCTTTATGTAATCCGGACTACATTTCCACTTGTATGATAATACAAAGATGGGGTTTTAGGCAGGTGCTTTCCCCGTGTAAATTCTTTTGTGTTATGTGTGGTTGATTCCTTCCTTCTTATCAGTTATATGTGTTCTTATTGATGTTGCTCATGGTTGATTAATCTTCCGCTAAATTGTTTGTAGAAGTAGATCAAGTGTTTTTCTTTAGTACATTTCATTACCAGATGATCTAGAGGTGGGAAATTTCTACATAGTATTGGAGCTAGCTGATTTGTAGAAAAAGTTCTACATGGTATCAAAGCTAGCTGATTTGTAGAAAAATTCTACAAAATTGTACATGCTATCAAAGCACAGGTGATCAAGGAAGAACAATATACCAGAGGAGATTTCAAAGTTTTGAGTTTTGGGCCGAGAGTTTGCAGAGCAGATCTGAAAATTTTTGTACAAAATTTTCTGAAATAAATAGCAGATTTAGATTCCTTGTGGAAAAATACCCAAAAAAAAAAATCGACTGAATCGGAGTTTGGATGAGGGAGATATCGCTGATTTAAAATCAGCTCTTTTTCTAGAAAATTTCGTGATGGCGAGAAAGTGGAAATAGATTGGTGTGCTAGCCAAGAACTTGTATGCACTTGAAGTACAAGATGCATGCAAAGCCTTGAGGAGCAAAGTAAAGGTTAGATACTTGGTGGTTGAGAGGGAGAGTAAATTACCTCTCAACATGTAGAGCCAGAAGAAGTCTCAGACAATTGTGGAGGAGCTACAATTGGTGCAACAGCTTCAAGAGGTTGTGGAGCAACCACAACAGGGAAAGCTGAGTGGAGATCAAGTAGAGACATCTACTCATGTAGATACCTCCAATAGGGGGAAACTTCGAGCCAGGTGGGCTGAGGGATTACATGTAGCCATACCTCTAGGTAAGAGGTGGGGCGATGTAGAGTGATCGTCCCAAGGAAGAGGGGTAGGATCCTTGAGGTACCCAACCTCTTGGATGAGACCTTGCTACGGGAGCCCCGATGTGGAGTAGCAGGAACTGACTGATTGGGTAGAGACAAATGCGGATGGAGCAGTAGAGAGAGATATAGTGCATGGAATCCCAGGACAGTGCAGAGCATGCAAGCTACAACAATGCGAGAGGCACAAGTGTGTTGTGCAGTGCAGGTTAGCACAGAGAAGGGTGCAACGATGCGAGATGCATGGAGATGTTGCAGTAGTGCAGAGGCCAGAGAGGGAGCACTTGTTAGCAGCAGGTAGAGCTTCAACATCAGAGTATGTTTCTAGCCCAACAGAGAGGTCAATTGGGAGTTTTTTGTTCCAAGTGTTGTTGGAGCAACCACACTTGGTAGATGCGTTGCATGCAGAACATTCCAGAGTTATAGGATTAGGTTCGAGAGGAATCCTTTCTTGTTGAGAGGGAGTGTTGAAAAGTGTGCAACAAGAAATGCTAAATTTAGGAAGTGTTAAAAATAGCACTTCTAAAAATAACAATTTGGCCAATGAGCATTTTGGCCATCTTGGGTGAGAGGTAAAACTGCTAAAAATAACATCTTCTAAAAATAGCATTTCTCAGTCCCTTCCTATTTATAGTAGTCCCTGGTCTATCTATAGGAAGTAAATTCATATTTGATCTTACCAGCAGTTTCGAATATTAATTAATTAATTCTCCATGAGTTAATTAGTTAAGGAAAAGTAAACTTGAAGTCTTTGTGAGAACATGCAATTATTTCTCCACTAATTGGGGAATGTGTCCTTGATTTGATCCACTGATTGAGGAATTAAGGATGAGTTCTATATCGAGAGGATTAGTTGACTTAGTTTAACTTAGTCAAGTTCAGTTAGATTAATTTAACAAGTTGTTAAATTAATGAGATATAGTTTGTTGATGCTTTCATGCATGTGAAAACTATTATTTTCAGATAATTGTGCATTCGCTCATGGATAACTAATGCATGTTAGTTCTGTCAGAGACCCAGTTGAGATCAGAGAAGGGACAGTGTTCTATCAGTTGGATGAATATTTTTCCTATAAAGGAAGCTCATCCATGATGAGGATTTATCTCCTTCAGGTTTTTGCAGTTAGATCAGAGGTTAGTGAGTGTGTGAAGAGGCTAATTCACATAGGTGGTAGCACTGGACCCCAAGGAAAATTTCACAAGGAAATAGGAGGCTTGGAGGGCATAGGAAAAGGTTTGTGAGAAGCCTTTGGCTGTCTATGAGCAGCAGAGGGATTGTACCGAGAGCTAGATAGCTTCAGAGCTAAGGCTTTGTGTAATCTGGACTATATTTCCACTTGTATGATAATACAAAGATGGGGTTTTAGGCAGTTTCTTTCCCTGGGTAAATTCTTCTGTGTTATGTGTGATTGATTCCTTCTTATCAGTTATATGTGTTCTTATTGATGTTGCTCATGGTTGATTAAGATTCCGCTAAATTTTTTGTATAAGTAGATCAAATGTTTTTCTTTAGTACATTGCATTACCAAGTGATCTACAGGTGGGAAATTTCTACATGGTATCGGAGCTAGTTGATTTGTAGAAAAAGTTCTACATGGCATCAGGGCTAGCTGATTTGTAGAAAAATTATACAAAATTGTACGAAGGCAACTTTAGTTATATAGACCGGAGGGACATAATGGAGGTTGTGTTGGAGGATAATGGCTTGAAGGAATTATTTGATCAAGACATTCCTAAGCCAGCAGCATCAGATGCACATAATCTAGTCGAATGGAAGAAGTGTGTGGTGAAGGCGAGGCGGATAATCCTTAAGGGAGTTCAAGACCACATTGTCTCGAGTCTCCATGGCAAGGAAAATTCGTATGCTACAATTGGAACACATCACAGCCCTTCCAAATCCTTCTAGCACATCAGAGAACACATCACAGCCCTTCCGAAGCCTTCTAGCACATCAGAGAAGTGCTCAGGGAAATTTACCAGTCAAAAGAAAATTAAATTTTGATTTTTACAAGCTTTTTTAATTTAAATAATATTATAAAATGCCTTATGAACAATTGTCTGTCTGTAGGACATTTCAGAAAATTCCAGTTCTCGAATTGATGTAACACTCTAAAGTCTGCACGAGGTTCTAACAACACTAAAGAAAGTGCAATGGGACGTAATGGAGGTTGTTCATGCATTCCCAGACCATCAGTCATAATGGCGACACTGATAGAGTTGGCAGTCGTGATCTGAGGTTTATGTTCATGTTCATTGATAATATAGGTTTCTTTTCGCATTCATTAATAGCAGAGGAGAAGTAGCTATCTATTTGTATATGTGAATGAGGGGCATCTTTTGAAGGTATCAGAGATTCATAAGAAACAACTGACAAAAGACAAAGAATTCACAATGACTGAGGTAGATTATTTTGAGCCTGTGAATCTTGCCTGCATTGATCTTTCCAATCCCAACCTTACGACGAGTGCAACACAAGTTTGCAAGGTATTTTTAACTCTCAGTTTTAATTTTCAACTTTCATTTCCCTGGCTTTTCATTTAGTTCATTGATTTAGCAGAACCGATTAAAATTATTATGTATGGAATGCTTGATTGATCTTTATATAGTCATGTGTGGACTCTAGATTTTTTTTTATATCATCCATCATGGCATCAATGAAGATTTTTTGGACTAAGTCTTTGAGCAAAGTCAGTGGCTTTTTTCCCTTCCAGAGGGGGAAACAATGAAATTGTTGCAGAATGAGAACCATTGAGGTTACACTCTGTATCAAGCAGAATCTCTTAACACTTCCATTCAACCCAAAGTTTTGATGTGAATTTGTGTCTCCTTATATTTACTTCTGCTTGTACTTACATCTGGCTCTGCTCAACTCTCAAAAATCAATCCATTGAAGTATTTCGCTTCGTAATTTTTCATATATTCATTTTTCCAAGGGATTGGAAGGGGAGTTATGAAGCTTCTGGAGCTAGTGTCGATAAAGGAAAGTGATTTCACGGTCCCAATCAATGGCCTTCAATAGGTATGTAGTTCATCATTTGAAACGATATTTTTCATACTTGTCCAGCGCTTAAAAGTAGATTAAAGTGACAGTATTAACATTTTTACATCATAACCACATACATTTTCTGTGGTATCTCCATTTTCCTTCCTTAATTTGTAAAATTTTATTCTTTCTTGTCAACCCACCATTAACACAATATTGTTCAATTATGATATTACCCCATTAGATAGTGATAACTACGCTTAGTGATTCACGAACCTTTTTTTTCATCTTGTAAATAACTACTACCATCTACCTGATACATTAGGCATGGCAAGAGGCATCGGGTACTTGCACGAGGAATGCCTGCATTGGGTTCTTCACTATGACATAAAACCTCAAAACATCCTCCTGGACGAAAATATCATTCCTAAAGTACCAAACTTCAGGCTGGACAAGTTGTGGATAGAGAACGTACTTTCTGCTTCTCCACTATCAGAGGCACTAGAGGGTATCTAACGCCAGAGTGGATGATAAATCTTCCCATTAGAAGATGTCTACAACTTCACCATCATTTTGCTAGAGATTGTGAGTGGGATAAATATTGTAATATTAAGGCACCATATGATCATGGAGGGTGTCAGCAAACATGTGGGCTATCAGTTCCAGTGCCTACAATGGAGCAAATGAAGATGGAGATCAGATTGAGAGAAATGTTGGAACTGAGGCTTGAAGAGGATGTGGATTTAACGATAGATTGGGAAGAAGCAGAGAGAGTGGTAAAGACTACATTGTGGCACATATAGTATGATATGGAATTGAGGTCCTCAATGGGGAGAGTTGTTGAGATGCTTCAAGGCACAATTCAATGCACAACTTAAATACCCAACATCTTCGAGGATGTCAAATATCTTCGAGTACTAATCATCCTACCGCTATGAAAACATATTCCATACTACCTTTATGAGGACATATTCATGACATTTGATGTTCGACATAAATATCTTGAGATAGTATAAGAAGGCCGATAGGGTTACCTACATTTTCCATGAGGACATCATTACTTTGAAAGTTTGATGTTCGACATGGAAATCTACATTTTCCATGAGGACATCATTACTTTGAAAGTTTGATGTTCGACATGGAAATCTTGAGATAGTATAATAAGGTCGATAGGGTTCTTTCTTTAGGGTTTCTTTTTAGCGAACAAAGGTATATAGACAAACTAATCTCTTTATTAATTTAAATTCTTATTTTATAGTAATAAATGAATAAATTTTTATTTTATAGTAATAAATGAATAAATTTTTATTTTATAGTAATAAATGAAATAGATTAGTTAAAGATGTAATTTTATTGAGCTTAAAGATAGATTAAAGTGATAGTATTGACATTTTTACATCATAACCATAGACATTTTCTGTTATATCTTCATTTTCTTTCCTAATTTGTAAATTTTTCTTTCTTTCTTGTCAACCAACCATTCAGACAAGATTGTTCAATTATGAAATTACCCCATTAGATGGTGGTAACTATGCTTAGTGATTCACGAATGTTTTTTATACTCTCGTAAATAACTACTACCATCTCTTTTCTATTTTTAGATGATTCCATGACTGACAACCAGAATGCTTACAAAAGCCTAGCATTGTTGCCATTTGAACTTACTATAATCAAGCTTACTATTAAACGTAGCATTTATAAAATCAAGCTTTATTTAAAACCCCGTATTTCTTCTCTTATCTTAAAAGTGTTTTTCTTTATTAACTCTCTAGTTTTTGAAAACATAGAAATTAATACTATAATTTGAGAAATAATAAGTGTGCTTCCCATAAAATTATGTAGAGTTTTGAACTAGGGAGAACTCTCAAGTGTTAAAATGAAACTTCGGGACTCTATTAATAACCATACAACCGAAGATTGGTCTACCTATAGGGTTACAACTTAATTTTCTTTTTCTTTTGTTGGTCTTCCCAAAAGATATAGAATGCCAATAGATATCCATACAACTACTATTGTGTCTCCCGCTTCATTCTCTCCATTCAACATCTAGGAAATAAGGAGTGTGTGTGGTTGTCCATGTGGTTGTTGCTATGAAGGGTCTTTAAGGAGATGTTGAAATCATAGAAAAAATAAACGACATTGATAACAAAAAGAAACCACATTATTAGAAAAAGACATCAACAAAAAGAAACCGCATTAATAGAAAAAGACATCAACCAAGATTGAATTCATTGTAAGGACCAAATTTGAAAACCATTTTCAAAGAAGAAAAAAATGACCAACCAAGCCATACAACAACAACATTGTAGATGTGTATTACATATTACAATATTTCCCTATTAGATATAGAAAACTTTCCTATTAATTACATAAATTTTTGAATCTATAGAGCTTGGAGTTTTTAATGGAGATGAAAGTCTATTGATAGTGTTCTTTGACTGAGCAATGTTAAGAGAAAAGTTCAATTCCCTTGGTTGTTGAAGGTATATATTTGTTTCTTTGGTTTGCTTTAAACTGCTTCAAGCTTAAGAAAACATATAGTATTAATTAGAAACAAATGAAAACTAAAAAAACCTTTTCCATTATGCAAATAGATTTCTATTTTCAATGATGTAAATTCAAATACTTTTGAAGATCATCTAATGAATAGAAGAAACATATGTTTACCTTTTTTTAATAGAATTTGAGAAAAATGTTTGCCTATTTACTAAGTTCTATTGAGATTTTATAGTGTTTTAATGTAGCAACTTTTTAAATTTTAAAGATTTAGGACACCATTTCATTTTGGCATTTTTTTTATAAAGGGTTTATTTTTCAGGACGAAAAAGCTAGATATTATATTATATGAGAGATATAAGAGGAAATATGTTTACAACTGTAGTTGACCCAAAACATTTGGTCAAAAAGGTATCAGCATGGAAGCATATCCAGATACAATAGTAGGTTCTGGGAGATCCCCATTGTATAAAGATCCAGAGATCATAGAGGGTGTAAATCAAAAGCAGAAATCGCCAATCTGAAGCAAAATATATACATAAGCAAAAGACAGAGGAAGAGGATTCTGTTGAGAAGGAAATCATGAAGCAGCATCATAAACCAAAATGATCCAAGGAAAACCTGAGAAACAAAGATATACAACCTAGAAGTCCAGGAGAGAAAACTCTTGGATATAAAAGATTTCCCCTTCAGAAAAAATCTGCAAAAACCATAATCCTGGAGCAGATTGAAGGCCCATTTTAGACAGAGAGTTGGCCTGCAAATTTTTGTCCCTACTGATATGGTGAATAGAGCCTCCAACCAAACAACCCTAGAAGAAATTGATCATATCCATCCAGTCAATCAGGTGAGGCATTAATATATGATTTTTTCTTGAGACAAAGTCTACCATTACTTTCGAATCTCCAAATACCGAGACATGTTGTATATCAAGAAAGAGGAAAATTTTTAATAGTCCAGCGAGAGCCATAGCCTCCGCTTTACTGTTGGATCCTTTCCCCCCATTCCAATGAATGGAGAAATGAGTGCTTTCATTAATCATAATGAGTATACCACAGCCACAAGAGCCTTGCTGCTTAGCTTCGTCGAAGAACGACTTAGGGAAAGATGAGAGCTCCTTTAATTGATCAGAATAGGCAACGTTTTTTTGATTGATAGGCTTCTGTGGAAAGGTTTCAAAAGAAGCGACAATTTTAAAGAAGATTTCCGAGCAAGGAGATTTGATTCCATTGAAGATATTGTTGTTACGCCACTTCCAAATGCTCCACAGAGAAAGGATGAAGATCCTTCTCCATGATTCCTTCTGCTCGCTACACCATAGAAATATTTCAGAAATTGAAGCATGCGTCATATGCTGAATTCCATAACTGATCTCCAAAGCTTGCCATATTTGTTGCGATTTTTTGCATTTTAAAAACAAGTGAACATTACTTTCCCCCTCTGACCTACATAATGAACATAGACCTGGCCCGTGCCATCCTCTTTTCATTAAATTTTCCCAGGTTAAATTCTTGTTGTGAAAGGTTAGCCAAGCAAATAGGATCATTTTCGAAGGGCAGCCATCCTTCCAGAAAATTTGAGGGAAAATAGGATTGCGCGCAAGACGCTTCGAGCCAACTACATGCTGATATACATCTTTAACTCTTACTACGTTCATCTCTTTCGAAAGATTCCATATAAGATAATCAGAATCCACAGTACGAAAAATGCCACAGTTTCTAAGGCCCGCCCTAATGCAATCCCATTGAAGTGCGATCGCCTGAGGCATTTGCAGAACGTCTGCATCTTTCCACAGAGGAATGGGTCCCTGCCAGCCAGCTATCAAACTATCCCAATAGAAATGACCTCTTCTATGAAAGAAATTCAATAAAGACTCTGGTATATTAACCTCCTCAGCACCACTCTTGAACTGATCCTTACCAATAAGAATCTTACTACCAGATTGAAAATGCTAGATTAAACTCTTCAAAAAATAGGTTTCAATCTTGCGAAAGCTAAGCCAAATTGAGGAGCCATATGAGGCACCGATCTTTCCTTTTCTGTACCAGAACGGTAAGCCCTTCCTTCCTAAGTATTTCGACTGAATCATGTTACTCCATGGACCTTCACCATGAACAACTCTCCACAGCGACTTGCATAAAAGGGCCTTTCCGAATGAGCGCATATCGATCAAACCCCAACCTCCCATGCTTTTTGGTAAAGAGATACTAGCTAGCTTTGTGAGATGGTATTTCCTCCTATCCACTTGACCACCCCAAATGAAGTTAGCTGATAATCTATTCATGTTGTTAATAATACTCGCAGGGAGAAAAAATAAATGCGCCCAGTAAACCGCGAGTTGATTTAATACTGATTGCACCAGAATCACTCTTCCCGCCAAAGAGAGGCATCTGAATTCCCAAGCTGAAATCCTCCTGTAGAATCTATCCAGGATCCATTTCCAATCAGTTTTTGAGTAACCATTAGCTTTAATCTGAAAACCCAAGTACTTAATACCACAACTGATAGATTGCGCATTTATTCCAAAAAGCTCAGATAACCATGCAACAACTTCTTGATTTATATCATTGTGATAGATTGTTGACTTCTCATTGTTAACTTGCAAACCCGTAGCCTTTTGGAAGTTTTTTATGATTTCATAGAAGCATATCCAAGTGAACCTACAAAACAAGCCGAATAAGATGATATCATCTACAAATAAATTATGTGAGATTGAGATATTTCTGCAGATTTTTAGGGGGCGGCACATGTTTTCCTTGACAGCCTTATTGATATGCAGGCTAAGAGAGTTCATTGCCAGAATAAATAAAAGCGGGGAGAGGGGGCATCCTTGACGAAGACCCCTTTCCGCACGGAAGAAAGGGGATGGAATCCCATTGATGATGATTGGATAGTCCACTGGTTCAATGCAGGCCATGATCCAATTGATCATGTTGGTTCTCAAACTAATCTTTGCGAGCAAACACCTGATGAAGCCCCAATCCAAGCAGTCATATGCCTTCCAGAGGTCGATCTTGAGAATAATCGCATCACATTTTTTTGAATCAATAGCATATAGACCCTCTTGAGTACTTGCAACTGCATCATGAATGTTTCTTCCTTTTAGAAAATCATGCTGCTCCTTTGATAGGAACTCTAAAAAACTCCTTTGATTCTCTCAGCTATGATCTTTGAAACAATCTTGAAGGAGATGTTACATAGCGAAATTGGCCTAAAACCCTGAAATATTGAGCATCCCCCTTTTTGGGCATGAGCGCTATGTTAGTGGAGGAGATGTTTTGATTGATACTGCCCGCCATTCTGGTGCCCTCTACCATCCGCAACAGGTCAGCTTTGATGATTTCGAAGAAATGAATGAGGAACTCTATCGTCCAACCATCTGGACCAGGACTCTTGTCCCTTTTGAAGGATTTCATAATAGCAAGTAGCTCCTCCTCTGAAACTGGCTGGAAGATTTGATCATTTAAATCACCATCAAACATCCGTGGGAACAGATCAATTCCCCATAGAATATCCTGGATTTTGCATTTATTCGATCTTTTATATTGATTTTTGAAATATGCCACCGCCTCATTTGTAATATCCTGTTGGGAATAAAGGAATCCCCCTTTTCCGTCACTAATTTTCCATATAGAATTTTTTTTCCCTTCTGGAGTTGGCGAAATTATGGAAAATTTTTGAATTCCTGTCTCCTTCTTTCATCCATATCGCTCTGCTTTTTAACCTCCAGAAAGCTTCTTCTTGTTTCAAAATCATCAATTTTTTCTTTTGAAGACCCTTTATTCGAAATGTCATTTCAAAAGATAAGGAATTATAAGCCATGGAATCTGCAGCACTGTCTAGCTCCATTTGAATTTCCCAAAAATCTTTTTTATTCGCTTTCCTTTTTTGAAACTGCCACTCTTTTACAACCTTTCGGATTGATTCCATCTTATCTCTGAAAGTCATTAAAGTAGGAAAATATTTTGAAGACGACATCTCGTTCCACGCTTTTGATATAATGTTATTAAACTCTGGATCCTCTAAACATTGCCTGTTGAATTTAAAAGAGTAGCCTTTTCTGAAGCCCTTATCCCTCCATCCTAGTATGATCGGTCTATGATCAGAAATGAAGATATTCTCGATTGTTGAAAAAGGCATGCCCAGGATGTCAATTAAACTGACGTGAAGGATAAATCTGTCGATTCTCTTAGCAATATATGCCTTCTCGACCCTTCCATTTTCCCAAGTTGGAAGAATTTTGGGAGGGAGAATGTCAATAAAGTTTCTACTTAGAAGCTCATTTTTAATCTTGTCTGCAATAGGATCCTGTTTCTTATTGATGCCCCAGATTTCATCCATATTAAGAGTGATATTTAGGTCACCTGCAATCAATAAAGATTCAACATCAAAAATTTCTGAAGCAAAGAGACTTTCCCAAAATGACGATCTGTTCTTGTATGGAGCATATATATTCAAAATATTAATAGGACATTTATGCCCCCTTATCTGAGCAGAAATGAGAATGCCTGCAATGCAGCTATAAGCTTTAGCATTGATCCAATGTGGATCCCATAACACCGCTAAACTACCAGATAGGCTGGTAGCCTCTACAACAAAAATGTGCCAGAGGGGAAACATTTTCCTAAAGTAAGACACTGTTACAGTTGTTGCATGCATGGTCTCTTGTATTAATATGATTTTGGGACTTGCCGACAAAAAGAAATTCTTTAAGGCCAAAAATTTCAGGTCTGCTCCCAGACCTCTAATATTAACCGATAAAATGAAATTCATTTCGAAAGCGGTCCGGCCTTGCTTGCTCTAAGAGGCCTATCATCAGACATATCAATGATTGGAATGTCGATCAGGGAAAGATTACTGATACCTCTACCAGAACTGTCTCCCCTCCCCCTGAAATGCCTACTGCCCCGATTATTCTTTCTCCTCACTGTGATATTACTTGCAGAATTGGGGCTGATCTTAGGAGAGCTACGATTACCAGGTTTATGAACGGTGAGCGGCCTGAGGTCAAGAGATTTTTTGGACAAAAGGTAGTCTAGATCACTACCGATAGAGTTTGAAGGCGAAGAAATAGGGGAGTTTACAGGAGTGGGAGCAATCAGAGGTTCTTTTCCTTTGCCAACAGGAGTTTCTGTCTGTTTAGGGGGCGACGATGAAGACTGAATATGGAGGACTTCCTTGCTTATTACGGGCCGAGAAAAAGGAAGCGGGTTTGGGACAGCATGATCGGAGGATGGTTCCAAAGGAGGATTTGGAGGACGTGGAATCTCATAATCAGAGGCAGTCTCCAACGATGGCATGGACGGAGAAATTCTATACACGAGATCTGGGACTTTGAGCGGCGGGGGGGATTTCAGATAGTCACCATCAAAATCCTCTTGATGAAAATACCAAGAATGGCTTTTTGGAGATGTCGATTTCTCTGAATCCAAAGAAGAGGCTTTTAATATATGAGGCCTTTCCACGAATTTAGTTAGACCATAATGCTTTCGGCTTTTTGTAGGACGCCGCAGACAATTCTTAATAAGGTGACGAGTGAGATGGCAAGCAGCGCACCTAAAGGGCACACCCCAGAAATCTAACCTCTGTCTAATATTCTACTCATTCCAATTGATATCGATGTGCTCCGGGAAGCCTCCTCTGTAGGCTTTTTCAATCAATATCCAGGCCATTCTTTTGTCTTTCTCCCCTAAACACCATGGATCAACATAAACACACTTGCCTATAGCATTCCTGATTTCTGTTAAAGTCTCTTTCGACCATAATTCCAAAGGCAACCCGGGAAGTTTCACCCAAATGAAGTTGTTAGAAGGCGTGTTTTTTAAAGGGTTATAACCCAAGTACCACCTATGCAAGACCAGAAAACTACGACCATAGACCCATTTATGTTTCAGAATGGATTCCAGGTCCACCACGCTAAGAAAGTGAAAGAAATACCACTCTTTTAATAACCTGGCCACAATCGGGACATATCCTATTAAAGGCTTCCACCGCAATTCAAGCCAGTCTCTCATATGTTGGTCATCCATCTCCGGGAAATGCCACCGGCCTACCAGTGCATTATCTTGAAGGCTTCCAATGCGGTCTGCCAAGTGGACGCTGTCACTTTTTATGGTAGTAGGAGGAGGTTTAGATTTAATAGGCTTTTGACTCTTCCGAGATTGATCTCCAACATAAGCCTTTCCTTTTAGCTCTTTCTCGAATATATTATCCCCTTGAGGGTCCGAAGGACGAATCATCATTTCATCCAAAGTGGACTGCCAATCGTTGGACAACTTGGCCTTTCCTTTGAGGGACTCTGTAACACCTTCGGAGTTGTGCGACGGTTGGGCGCCGGGCAACCGGGCGCGCGCGCACAACGGGCGCATGTTGGAGGTGCGACGGGTCGTTGTGTGACCGAACGGTGGGGCGGCCAACTGGGCATGCGATAGATATGTGACGATAAGTGCGAGCTTGGTGAAACGACTGAGGCACGGAGCATTGCTTATGCCCATATGTGAGGAGCGTTTGCGATGGTGAAAGGGTGTGGCCGACTTTACAAGCGCCCGAACGATGCGAGTATGGGGTGTGTGGGCGGTCGGCTGGGCAGCCCACCCACACACGAAGATGGCTATATATGTTGGAGTGTTGGAGCTCAAAACTCAACCAACGAACTTCGCACTTCTCATACGCACTTCGCTCTTGGAGGAGAGACACTTGTGCGCAGGTTTGAGGAGAGATGAGCGCATAGCTCATGCGCTCTCCTTGGTAAAACGCACTTGGTGGAAACGCTCTTGGTGAGAGGTGAACGCGTTGGGCAAGACGTGCCCGGGTTGATTGTGCGGAGGTGTCGTTGTGCCGAGACTTGGCGAGGGTGTCTTGGTGGCTCGGGTGAGCGCCCGCCCATCGTGCAAGTGTGCACGAAGGTGAACAAAGGTTGGAACCGGATGTCGTAGAGTTGGGTAGGCGGTACTACGTGCTGTTCACACGATTTTGGCATTTGCCATGAGTTGGCAAGTGGGACTGCGTGTGGGCAGGTGTACACGGTTTGGGTGTTTGCGACCAAACGAAGAGCGAATCGGCGAAGACGTGCGACGAGGTGAATAACGGGTTGGTGAGTCGTGCAGCGACCGTGCGGAGGTGCCGACGAGCTAGGCAACCAAGTTTGCCAAAGCTGGAAATTTGGCTAAGTATAATTTGGGGTTTCCCAAGGACTTAGTCTGTACTTTGTAAAAGTGGAAAATTTATATATATTGATATTCGGGCAGATTCATATTGCAGGGAGTTGCCCCTCCCTTTATATTGTTGTGCATTTCTCTTGTTTAATGTTGTTGATAATGAATGTGTATGGATGTTCATTGGTATAAAGGCTAAACATAATAATACTTGGTTGCGAAACACAAACTAAGTAGGAGAAAGTGAATTAGGCATGGTCCGCGAACATAAGTATTGGTGAAAATAAAGTGTTCGGTGGTGCCGCACCTCGCTATAAGCGGTTGAAAGACTACCGTAGGTGTAGGGGCGTGACAGTTGGTATCAGAGCTGGTACGTGACGAAGTGCGGGTGTGGATGCACTTGACAGTTGATGACAGTGGAAGCAGGTACTTGCAGGTGAAGGAAGCTGGTTTCACATACAAGTGGAACAAGGGTCGGTTCAAGGTTGCAGGGAACTTGGTGAAGCTGGTGAATGGTGAAACAAGTTTAGCAAAGCTGAAGCTTAGTGCTTGGGCCAAGCTGAACGATAAGGCATGACAGGTTTGGAAGAATGCGAAGGGAAGCTCTTGCTTACCTTATACAGGTTGAAGCGGATGAAAGAAGAGAATCCCCGGATTCGAAAGGAACTTGAAGTCTTGGAAAAGAATGTTAAGACGAGCTTCTTCAACTTGGTTGGACAATGGGGCAAGGTGAAGTTGCAGGTTGTGCTATCGAGGAAGAGGAAGCCGTGATGATTGAAGATGTTGCAGATGTGACGACAATGGAAGATGAACTTGAGATTGATCAAGTTGAACCAGGATTATGCAGTTTGCGGACATGGATGGATGAGGATACTCATATGGAGGAACCTCATGATGATGATGAAAGTACTATTGATACTTGTGTTTCACTTGAGCATTTGGTAGATGGACCGTAAGTAGGGAAGGGCAAAGCCAGTTTGCCAATGCAAGGGAGCATCTTACCATGGATGACTATGATGAGACCTTGTATGGAGAAGCAAGGATTGTTGATTGTTGCAGGACTTGTTGGGGTTGTTTGTGACCTTATGGTAGAAGGTACAAGGGCCCGTGACAAGGGAGGAACATGATGATCGTTGTGGAGGATTGGGTCATGCTTTAGCCACTTTGGCTAAGTGCCCGGCATGACTCATGGACAGATTGGAGGGCACACACTTGAGGTATGATGATGCTTGGGTGGACTTCTCATGGCCGAGACCAAGAGATAGTCTTGGTGGAACCTTCAGTAGGGGGAGCTATGATGGAAGGGACTCGTGATGATGATGATATGGTTGGGTGACTGAGTTCACTAGACCGAAGATTGCAGACTTGGATGAGGATGACCGATTGTTGTGATGGGTCTACTTGGCTGGACTACATGGGCAGCTTAGTCATGGACATCAGGTTGGAGACATGGAGCATGGCAGTCTTATGCAGGGACATTACGCGGGAGCACTTGTAGAGGTGTCACTTATGGACATCCAATGAGGAGTGCCAAGGCAGGGATGTTGTGCAGATGGATTTGTTGATGTGACATGGAGACTTCTTATTTATGAGCCGGTGGAGAGGTTGTGCACTTATGTAAAACAAGGCCATGGACTTGGATGGGATTGTGAGCAAACTATGGGGCATTCCTACTACATGGAAAGTTGAGGCATCTTGCAGAGACCTTTGGGCCGAGACTTGTATGCTTGCTAGGATGTTGGTTGGGGGTGACTTATGGAGCTCATGATGACATGATATTGTTGTGACTTCATATATGGTGGACTTGGGGACACTTTGAGTAATGGAGTTACAACGCTGAGGATGCCTTGGTGGCAACACTTGGGCATGGGTTGAGCGGAGACTCAACTACCTTTTGACATGGGAGCCGATTGATCTATGATCATGGGCAGCGCATGGATAGATGAGACAGGTGTATGCTTGTTTCTATGGCATACTTGAGGGATGACACATTGCAGATATGATGGAGGTTGCTTCATGGACCTGGATGTGGCACACTAAGAGTTGGAGATTGATGAGATGATCTCTTCACTTGGAGGAGATACACATATGGATGATGTTGGGATAGATGTGGCTAATTTCATGTAGCACATTGACACCAAACATCATGGACAACATGTTGCAGATGAGATGAGGGCTACTTCATGGACCTGAGCATGGCTTACACTTGTATGGAGATGGATTCTTGATCGAGTTGAGGATGTGACAGGATGTTTTGAGAAACGACTGATGGTGGCATGAGGATGTGCATTCTCATGGTTTGAGCGTGATAGTTGGATTAGCTACCCAACTAGTTCAGACATGGGGGCTATAGCATGTACAGAGATGTGTTAGCATTTTTTGGAGTATCATGGCAGCAGTTCACATGATGACACATGATGAGGTCGACACGAGATGTTGTAGTGGACATGTAGCTTGAGATGGAGGGGCCAGCCTTCCGTGATAGAGAGCAACATGTGGAGATTGTGACAAGGTGATCGATGATCATGGATTGAGATGATCTCAGATGGGTGACATACCGATGAGGTGTATACCTTGGTATGGTGATCTTGGTGACATATAGTTGCTAAGGCGAGAAATGGTGGAGACAGTGGTTCTACATATGTTGCAGAGATGTTTGCAGTATGTGGAGGAGTTGACATCATGGTTGATCTTGGTGGGTGGCTACTAGGATGATATGTTGTCGAGGACGACAACGATTTCAGGTGGAGGAGGATGTAACGCCTTCGGAGTTGTGCGACGGTTGGGCGTCGGGCGACCAGGCGCGTGCACACGACGGGCGCGTGTTGGAGGTGCGACGGGCGGTTGTGCGACCGAACAGTGGAGCGACCAACCGGGCGTGCGATAGATATGCGACGATAAGTACGAGCTTAGTGAAACGACTAAGGCACAGAGCGTTGCTTATACCCATATGTGAGGAGCGTTTTGTTAGGTAAACTTGACTCAAGATAGAGTCAAAGTTGACCGGGTTAAACAGTGATGGTTTTGGGGCACATGGTATTGTGCACCCATAGTATTTTGCCCATGGTATTATATGTAATGGAGCTTATAAAAGGTTGGAAGGACTTCATTGTAATGCAAAGACCTGGAGGTGAGCGGTGAAGACTCACTTGGTCAGATTGGCCAGGGGGCCAAGGATAATGAAATTTTATTATGGTTGGGTTTTTCCCCGGATTTGGGGTTTTCTCGGATAAACATGTGTGTTTATGTATTTATGGTTGTTGCTGGTTATTTTTCTTATATATATTCCTCTGAGTGATTATTTATGTTATGTAGTAAATTTTTTAACAACTGGTATCGGAGCCAGATATTGGCTTCAAAGGGATTCTTTGATGCAAGGGGTTTATAGTGCCTGATGAGATCAATGTAGCCTTTTTACAGATCTGGGTCTAAAAATAATGGTGGAACAATCGTACGTGAAAGAACCTCGAGGAGAATGTGTGGAAGATAGTGCCGTAACTACTAGGGATCGCAGTGCATTTGCGATATTTACCGGTTTGGAACATGCTGACAAATTGTTTAGGATTCATGCGGCTATTTAAAGAAGGTTGAGAGATACCTTTGGTCAGCAGAAGAAAATTTTTCATGCGACTTCGAAAATTGTTCATTTTCTGCTACGTGAGGCCAACGGTGCTGGAATCTACGAGGTTCTCGTTGGGCTCGCAGTTGGAGTGGTTTGATAGAAGTTTTTGAGCAAATCAAATTGAGAGAGGATGGATCAGAATCGCAGCAGTAATAAACAAAAAAAATATTAATGAAGTCAAAATTATTGCATGTAAATGGGCATACTACTGTAAGACCTGGTAAGGCATGTGTACCCCTCGGTGATCACCGGTGAAGTCTGGGTTAGACCTAGGTGATAGGGGGGGATGTTGGGTTAACAATACCTCGGGTAAAAACTCTGAGGGGGGTAAGCGCTAGAGTGAGCTGGATTGTCCCACTTAGTACGTTTGGCTGGAGTTAGTCAAGGAACCCCAAGTCAAGTTTAAGGGGGGAATTGTTAGGTAAACTTGACTCAAGATAGAGTCAAAGTTGACCAGGTTAAACAGTGATGGTTTTGGGGCACATGGTATTGTGCACCCATAGTATTCTGCCCGTGGTATATGTAATGGAGCTTATAAAAGGCTGGAAGGACTTCATTGTAATGCAAAGACCTGGAGGTGGGCGGTGAATGCTCACTTGGTCAGATTGGCCAGGGGGCCAAGGATAATGAAATTTTATTATGGTTGGGTTTTTCCATGGATTTGGGGTTTTCCCGGATAAACATGTGTGTTTATGTATTTATGGTTGTTGCTGGTTATTTTTCTTATATATATTCCTCTTAGTAATTATTTATGTTATGCAGTAAATTTCTTAACACATATGCGATGCGGGTTAGCCGACCCATGGTGAAAGGGTGTGGCCGACTTTACAAGTGCCCGAACGATGCGAGTATGGGGTGTGTGGGCGGTCGGCTGGGTAGCCCACCCACACACGAAGATGGCTATATATGTTGGAGCGTTGGAGCTCAAAACAAAACCAACGAACTTCGCACTTCTCATACGCACTTCGCTCTTGGAGGAGAGACACTTGTGCGCAAGTTTGAGGAGAGATGAGCGCATAGCTCATGCGCTCTCCTTGGTAAAACGCACTTGGTGGAAACGCTCTTGGTGAGAGGTGAACGCGTTGGGCAAGACGTGCCCAGGTTGATTGTGCGGAGGTGTCGTTGCGCCGAGACTTGGTGAGGGTGTCTTGGTGGCTCGGGTGAGCACCTGCCCATCGTGCAAGTGTGCACGAAGGTGAACAAAGGTTGGAACCGGATGTCGTAGAGTTGGGCAGGCGGTACTACGTGTTGTTCAAACGATTTGGGCATTTGCCAAGAGTTGGCAAGTGGGACTGCGTGTGGGAAGGTGTACAAGGTTTGGGCGTTTACGACCAAACGAAGAGCGAACCGGCAAAGACGTGCGATGAGGTGAACGACGGGTTGGTGAGTCGTGCGGCGACCGTGCGGAGGTGCCGACGAGCTGGGCAACCGAGTTTGCCAAAGTTGGAAATTTGGCTAAGTATAATTTGGGGTTTCCCAAGGACTTAGTCTGTACTTTGTAAAAGTGGAAAAATTATATATATTGATATTCAGGCAGACTCATATTGCAGGGAGTTGCCCCTCCCTTTATACTGTTGTGCATTTCTCTTGTTTAATGCTGTTGATAATGAATTTGTATGGGTGTTCATTGGTATAAAGGCTAAACATACTAATACTTGGTTGCGAAACACAAACTAAGTAGGAGAAAGTGAATTAGGCGTAGTCCGCGAACATAAGTATTAGTGAAAAGAAAGTGTTCGGTGGTGCTGCACCTCGCTATAAGCGGTTGAAAGACTACCGCAAGTGTAGGGGCGTGACAGACTCTGCCTGGATGGCCGCGTGGACCATTGCCTCCGTGGCAGATGTGTCCGATAGAAACTTCATTCATAAATAGATCACCTAATCTGACACTTGCTAATAGAAGTACAATTTTTTTTAACTTTTCATCTTAGACAGGTTAGATAAATATATGCCCTTCCAAATAAAATTAAGACCAACCCTTCAAATTTGATCACCGCTGGCATGACCATCTATCTATATCCTGAGAGCTTTTACAGGGATTATTGGCATTGTGGAATTGATTCTATTACATGTGTTGAACTCCTCGCTCTTTGGGGGTCCTACACTGTGCTTCTTGGCTTGGCATCGGAACTATTTCCATTTTCAAGGATTCCAAATCAATCATGGATTGGGCAAACAATGGAGACTCCTTAAACTCTCCTAACCATAATCAAAACCCTGCTCAAAGAGTTCCACTCTATCTCCATCACAAACATCTATCAGAGTCAAAATGGCGAAGCAAATCGCCTCTCTAAAGAAGGTTGCAACTCAGATTCTGATAAGGTTATATTCCAAAGTTTTACCTTTGACTCTTTTCAGTGGTCGAGATATGTTTTGATCTAACTCTGTCTTTAGATTGTTTCTGCGTGCAATCTGTTCCTTTTTTGTGAAAACTACCTCCAGGTTTTGATCATTGTAACAGGACTACTCTCTACAGTTTATGAATCTTAGAGATTAAATGTATTAAACACAGTTCTCGGTTGCTGCTTATTCCTTTACATGGGATCAGTGGGATCTCCATCTTGTAAATGTACTTTCTTTTTTTATCAATAGAAAACGTTTTTCCTTATTTGAAAAAAAAATATCAGAAACCCAATAAGCGAAAAAGACGCCGACCGTAGCGAACTCAGATACCAGAGATCCAATAATTGAACAAGATATCCACAGTAGGGTTCGAACCCACGGCCGCAAGGTGAGAGCCTTGCACTGTACGAATCGTTAAAATTATGTTAATTAAGTCGATTTAATCTGTGGATCAAGCGATTTGAACTATTTTCGGTGGCAATAGCTTAGCGATGAGCACTGAGAATTCCAGGTTGTGGCCGTCGAAAGACCTGGGCAAAGAAAAACATATGGAGATAATTACAAATTTTTACAATATGAGCAATTAGGGTAGGAGTTGTCTATACTGTGATTTTTTAGAGATTTTGGTGACGGATCCGGGGAAGAAATTGAGGTTAAATCTTGATTTGTTGCAGTTAAAATGGTTTTTAACTGCATATGTGGATTCAGCACCCTGAAAAACCCCTGAGACGCTTTGATTGTGCAGAAACTAGCTATCAAACTTGTGATTCCAATAAATTGACCAGAAAAACCCACCAGAAAGGCAAAAGTTGCATTATAGACAACTGCATTAGGGTATCGGAGTTGTCTATAATGCGACTTTTTGGAGATTCCAATGACGGAATCCCATGGAAGAAATTGAAGTTAAATCTTGATTTGTTGCAGTTAAAATGGTTTTTTAACTTCATATTTGGATTCGGCACCCTGAAAAACCCCTCAGACGCTTTGATTGCACAGAAACTAGCTATCAAACTTGCGATTCCAATAAATTGCTACCAGATTTTGACCGGAAAAACCCCACCGTAAAAGTTTCCAAAAAATTAATTATAGGCAACTGTATTAGAGACTTTTAAATTATGCTTTAAATAATTATTAAAACCCCAAAACCATAACCGCCATCTTAATATTAGGAAGTGTAGAAGAAGTAACTTTGAGAATAACCAAAGAGCCTAAAAATCATTAATTTAGAGCTTGGTTTGACAAAATCAGGTTTTTTTTTTTTTTTTAAACAAAACCCGCCCAATGGGACTGCTGGAAACCACCAGTTCCTTCACTGGTTTTGTATTTTGTAGAAACAAGGGACCATATACGTCGAAGTATCTGGAAAACGAAAAATATGCCCACCGTTGGGCTCGAACCCACCACTAACAATCATAAATTTAGAGCAAAAGGTTGACACAGCTTGGTTTGACAAAATCCGGTTTTATTTTTTAACAAAACCCGCCTATGGAAACAGCTGGAAACCACGACCAGTTCCTTATACGTCGAAGTATATGGAAACGAAAAATACGCCCACCGTTGGGACCTTATACATCGAAATGCCTGCAAACGAAAAATACGCCCACCGTGGGGCTCGAACCCACGACCACAAGGTTAAGAGCCTTGCGCTCTACCAACTGAGCTAGACGGGCTTTGCGGAATTTCCGTCCAGTAAAACAATAACGAAAAGTTAAATTTTGGTTAGAATAAATTTAAATTCGGATTATGTGTTCAAATGCAGATACAGTGGCTCAAAAAAACAACACGGAAAATGGGACGACCTAATTGCAGGTTAAGCTACGCTGAACATGAATTTTATTATTGAATTACAACTAAATTTATCCGTTAGAGATGTGTTGTCATTTTCGTCTTTAAATAAATCCAAAGCCCCGTGGGCTGGACCAATGTTGAAGATAATGTAGAAATGTAATTTAGTGGAGAGTCTGTTTACTGGAGCTTGGAGTTTTAGATCAGGAATTAGTTCCTATTTCTTAATTATCTGTTTTAACTTTTTTATTTGTGTGTTTTCTATACATTCTCTAAGTCACGGAAGAGAGGCCCCTGGTGACCGGTGTGAAAAAGACCTCGTATGGTGAGAAGGCGGAGCAGCACGGATTTTTTTTTAAAGATTATTCACATTCACCATCATTTTTCCTACAGGAAGAAGAGCGTTGACCATTGCGACCGAAAATCCGCGATCTGGGAATCAAGATCGCAATGATCCGTTGACTGTGGTCTTGCCTTCTTGGAGGGCGTTTCCAGGTGTTGTTGCGTGTCATTGATGTGTGTTGCCGAACTATTGGTAGATCCATGTTGCAAACAATTGTGTGCTGACCGTGGTTGTGACCGTCATGTGTGAGCGAAGGTGACCGTCGTGTTACTGTTGCTGCACCAAGGTGAAGGTTGTTGTGTAGTTTGTCGTGGCAATGTTATGTTGATTGTGGTTTTGTCTTCTCGGAGGGCGTTGCCGGGTGTTGTTGTGTGTCGTTGATGTGTGTTGCCGACCTGTTGGTAGATCCATGTTGCAAACAACTGTGTGTTAACCGTGGTTGTGACCGTCGTGTGTGAGCGAAGGTGACTGTCGTGTTACTGTTGCCGCACCAAGGTGAAGGTTGTTGTGCAGTTTGTCGTGGCTGCTAGAGGTCACGAACTTCCTAGTTAGGGTATTGATTTGTGCAGTAGAGGTCGATGAAGCAGAAGGTGTGTTGCAACGGAGGTGTATTGCAGCGGTGGCCTGCGTGAAGCGATCGTTTATTAAAGGCCAACGCACTGGTGCCAGAAACATGGTCTCGGGGTGCAACAGTCTGGCGTATGCAGCACTGGGGCGACATGATGAGGATCAGTGGTGCCTCCACACAGGGTCGGTGATGCCTTTGTCCGTGAGGCCGAGAGCAATTTCCGATCTATTCTTTTTTGAATCAAGGAAGGCCATAAAAAGTCAAAGGTAGGCCTTGAGTGAATTTCGGAGGCCGGTTTTTTTTGAGAGCTTTGGGGTTGTAACATTTCAGTCAAGTTTCTCTGGCTGTTTTTTTAACAAAAAAAATGGGATTATAAACAATGATGGGCTAGATTCAAAGAAATGGGGTTAAAAGATTTTTTATTTTTATTTTTTTATTTTTTTTAAATTGTTGGGTGCATTTGACTAAGGTTGGAGTCATTTTGTTTTTTAGAGTTTTTTTTTTTAAATTTAAAAAAAAAAAAGAAAGTAAAGGGGATCTTTTTTAAGGAATTGTTTTTTAAGAGAGCACCCATTTTTTTTGAAATTGCTCCTCAGATTTGGAGATAGGTGATTTTTTTTTTTTTTTGAGGGAGACCTGTCAAGATGAACAATTAGATGGCAGAGGCTTATTTGAATGATAGAAATAAGATCGACGGTTCCAATTACTCTAATTGGAAATTTAAGTTGTAGACTCTATTGGAGGGACAAAACGCATGGACAATTGCAACCCGTGATGAGTTGAAGCCGACTCTAGCTATAGGTGGAACAACAACAACAATCTAGGATTGGGAAAAGAGGGAGAATAAAGCAAATGTGCTTCTCAAATTTTCTGTCAAAAATTGCATTATTCCTCATATTCGAGAATGTAAATCTGCATCAAACATCTGGACAACTCTCAAAGACTTGTACAACATCAAGAACACAAATTGCCTATTGTTTCTAAAGAGCAAGATTATATCCATTAAAATGGAGGAAAATGAATCAGTAGCAGCATTCATCTCTCGTATCAAGGAGCTTAAGAATAACTTGGGCGACATTAGTGAAACAGTATCAGACACTGATTGGGTCATAATTACCATGAATGGTATGATTGACGACTATTAGATGTTCATCACTGGGTTGAATGCGAGAGAAAAACCCCCCAAGTTTGAAGAATTGACAGGGATCCTAATGCAGGAGGAGGAAAGGCGGATGACTCTGAAACCCCAGAGCTCAGATCTTGCCCTAATGGAAAAGAAGAAGCCCTTTAGAGGAAAGGAAAATGTAGTACACAAAAGTGAAAGAATCCCACAAAGAAAGCCACCTCCATCTCAAGGTATGTCTTCAAAGAGAAGTGATTTGGGACCAAAATGTTTTTATTGCAGTAAAATTGGTCATATAGCTAAACATTGTCGGAATAATAAGTTTTATGAAGGTCAATAGAGACACAAGAAGCATGCAAGTCATTTTGTTGATGAAGAATAGAATCAGAATCTCAGATTGTTCGTATCTGATTCTACATTTTCTACTGAGGATGATGAAGTAGAAACTTGGTTTGTTGACTCAGGAGCTTCCACCCACATGACAGGAAATAGGCATCAGTTTGAAAATTTCAAAGAGACCAGTAGTGGAGCAAACATCTATCTTGGCGATGATAGAGGGTACCAAACCAAAGAATATGGTAATGTTGTTGTTGTTTTGCCTAATGGAAATATTAGGCATATTCAAAATGTAATGTATGTACCCGAAATAAAAGAGAATCTAATCTTTGTTTCGATGGTAATGGATCAGAATATTAAGGTAGAGTTTTTAAATCTTATTGTGTTATTAAAGATCTACTAGATCGTATGAAGCCAATTGCATCAGGTGTTCGTGTGGGAAGTCTGTATAAGCTGAATGTGAGAAGTGTGCCACACCGAGAATTGGCATCATCAACTATGACTGCAGAAAATTTGTGGCATCAAAGGTTCGGCCATATTAATTTCAATGACCTACAACTACTTCAGAAACAAGGTATGGTCAATGGTCTCCCTATTTTAAAGAATGTTCATGTTGATTGCGAAGCATGGGCTCTTGGGATGATGCATAGAGATGAGTTTCCTATAAATGTATATAGAAAGAAGAGAGATATACTAGAGTTAGTGCACACTGATTTATGTGGGCCAATGCAGATGAGGTCATTGGGAGGTGCCTATTATTTCTTATTGTTTGTTGATCACTGTATAAGATTTACTTGGGTATATTTTCTCAGGAAAAAGAGTCATACCTTTGAATACTTTAAAGACTTCAGAAGCATGATTGAGAAGCAGATAGGAAAATTCATCAAGATTCTCTGCTCAAACCAAGGGCGGGAATGAAAGAAGGCTAGTTTCATCAAATACTGTAAATACCATGGGATACTGCAGCAGTTTACAATACCCCACAATCCTCAACAGAACAGGGTTGCAGAGAGGAAAAACATAACCCTTGTGGAGTGTACTCGCAACATGCTAAAAGGTAAGAATCTATCTAATTCATTTTGGGTTGAAGCAATAAATATTATAGTGTATTTGAAGAATAAGATTCCAACAAAAAGTCTTGATTTTAAAACTCCTTTTGAAGCTTTATTAGGATTTAAGCCTGTACTAAGTCATTCAAAAGTTTTTGGCTCTAAAGCTTTTTCTTATGTTCCAAAGGAGGATACAAAGAAACTGGATTAAAAGGCCATTAAATGCATCTTTGTTGGGTATTATAGAGGGTTTAAGGCTTATAAATTGTTTAATCCCTCTACTCATAAAGTCTTTGCAAGTAGAGATGTAGTATTTCATGAGCAGGTTAATGATGGAAACCATGAGAGTGCCAGTGAAGAGTGGCACATGCCTTTGTTGATGGAAGAAGGGAGTGATGAAACAGGAGATAGTCATGAGTGGCAGCAACAACAGGAGAAAAAGGAAGTGGATGGTATAGATGCAGTTTTCAAGCCAATTCCACCAAGGGATGATTAGAACAAGTTTGAAGCCACTCCACCACTCAGGAGATCAAGTGGGAAAACTTAGTTTCCAGCAAGATATAGGGAGACTGCTTTTATAACTAGTATGTTAAGTGTTGTTGAACCCTATAGTTATAAAGAAGCTAGTCAATATAGTGAATGGAGGGCAGCCATGGAAGAGGAATATGAATCAATACTTAAAATCAAAACCTGGTAATTACGTGAAGGAAAACAACCCATAGGTTCTAAATGGTTATACAAGCCTAAATTTAAAGCAGATGGGACTATAGATAAATATAAAGCTAGGTTGGTTGCAAAGGGGTACTAGCAGAAAGAAGGTATTAATTATGAGGAAACCTTCGCCCTTGTAGCTAAATTAAGCACAATCAGAATGTTAATTTCTTTAGCTACCAAACATCATTGGACGATACACCATCTAGATGTGAAATCTGCATTCTTAAATGAAGAATTAAAATAAGAAGTGTATTTAGTGCAACCTGAGGGGTTTGTTAAACAGGGGGGAGAACATTTAGTCTGTAGAATGAAGAAAGCATTGTATGGAATAAAACAGGCACCCAGGTCATGGTATGACAAAATTGATTCATTTTTCTTACAACATAGTTATAAAAGAAGCAAGAATGACCCTAATCTACATACTGTGTTTGACAAAGTGGGGTGAATTATTTTGATTTCTTTATATGTAGATGATCTTATCATTACATGAAATGCAGATGAACTCATTAAAGAAATCAAAGAGGAGATGTCACATGTTTTTAAGATGAAAGACCTTGGAGAGCTACACTACTCTTTGGGTCTGGAAGTATGGAGGGATTCTGGCTAGACCTTTATGTCACAGAGTAAGTATGTCAGGAGTTTACTGAAAAAGTTCAGAATGGATCAGTGCAAAGTTGTAGCAATGCCTTTACAACAGAATATCAAACTTCATAATGATGATGGTTCTAAGGAGGCAGATGCAACATCGTATAGATAGCTGGTTGGGAGTCTAATCTACTTGACAAGAACTAGGCCAGATTTGGCTTATGCAGTCAGTGTATTGAGCCAATTCATGTCAAAGCCTCTTGACAGTCATTGGGTTGCAGCAAAAGGAGTCTTAAGGTATCTCCAAGGAACCTTAGACTATGGTATTATATATATTGATTCATGCAATGTTAAATTGACAGGTTTTTCAGACTCCGATTGGCTGGAAATGTAGATGACAGGTGATCCATAATAGGCTATGCATTTAGCATTGGGTCTGGGTTCATTGCATGGAGTAGCAAAAAGCAGAACACAATATCCTTGTCTTCAAGAAAAGCTGAGTATCAAGCAATGTGTGCAGCAACTTGTGAAGCAGTTTGGTTGAGGAGACTTCTCCATGATGCTGGAGAAGGACAGAATGTTGCAACAGTTATCAAATGCGACAACTAGAGCTCCATCAAACTTGCAAAATAATCCAGTATTTCATAAAAACACAAAGAACATTGATACACAGTTTCATTTTGTTAAGGAGAAATTTCAGCCAAAGGAAATCCATATTGAATATTGTAATACATGTGACAATGCTGCTGATATTTTCACTAAACCTCTCGGTAGAATCAAGTTTGAATTGTTTATGGAAATGTTAGGAATACTTGTGAACCCCTTTCTCCATTAAGGGGGAGCGTTGAAGATAATGTAGAAATGTAATTTAGGGGAGAGCCGGTTCATTGGAGCCTTAAATTAGGAATTGGTTCCTATTTCTTAGGTATATGTTCTAACTTCCCTATTTGTGTGTTTTCTATATATTCATGATTTGTAATATGATTGTGTTGATGGTGTTGGATCCACCAACATCAGAGGATCACCCCGATATGAAGTCCCCACTTGGTCCCAAAAATCTTTTCCTTGTGATGCATTAAGGAATTACATATTAAGCTTGCACTTAACCATGAAATTACAAGTGCATAAAAGAAGAGGAAGAGAAGTCATGCATAGAAGACACAAGATTGATATCGGAGTTCAATGGGTAGATTTAACAAAAAGTTGGTTTGGCGCATTGGTTATCTTTGGAATTAGTTATGGAGGGGTCGGATGGTCAAAACTTGCCCCTCCCATTTTAATACCTGGTTGGTTTTAAAAATATGGCGGGCCGTTATTTATTATGTACATTCATGGGGCTACCAGCTTGGGGGCAGGGTGGGTTCGACCCCCGCCGACACCCTTAAAAAAATCCTTTTCGTAATCTTTGGGTTCCGTGTTTTGTCTTTTTTTTTGGGCGGTGGTTCCACTGTGGGTGGCAGGTCCACCAGGGGTGGCCCGCCCCCTTAACATGGCACATGGTGGTCATGGGGGCCGACGGGGTCATGGCCATTGGCCTATTAATGTGTTATGGAGGTTGACCGGAGGGTTCGGCGGGGTTATGGCCACCGACCCAAAAATAAAATTCATTTTTTTATTTTAACATGAGCGGTTGGGAAGGGAGGTGGCGGGGGTCATGGCTTGCCACCTCATAATATTTGTTTTTTGTTTTTTATAATAAATCTATGGTCCTTTTTGAAAAAGCAAAAAATGGACCGAATGATACAATTTAAACAAGCCACAAATTCTCCTGGAATCTGACCCAGGTTGGCCAGAATCCGATGGCCAAATTTTGTCCAAATTGCTACCTCCTTAAGTCTGCCTAGTCACCCACATTAACCATGAACTTTGACTGCTCCTATTTTTCACATACATACTCAGTTTGATGAACCGTTCGCACCACCACGATCACGACGATGATATCTTCAACATGAACCTGGTTCGAGCACAATCCAAGTACTTTGATTTTTTACCCTTGTTGAGCCCTCTTGGACTTATACATGTGTTTGGAGCCACTTGGAACAATCCTCCCCACTGAGGAGCTTTTGGACCCCAAAAGCATTTACACTTAGCACACTGTTTGTGTCCTTTTCAATCCACATTTTCAATCATCTACATGCGAAACTAGTACATTCTTTGTAATTATGCACACCACACATGACTTAACAACCCTTCCATTCCAAGAGTTTATAGCACACACTCCTTGGCCAAGGATTACATAAAAAGTAATCAATACCTCAACTAAAGAAAGGTCAAAATATCATCAATGCATTTTGAAGTGATAGGAAACACACCATCACTTTAACATTTACTTACAATGTATGATTTACAATGGTGGCAATAACAAGCTACTACCTTAGAAAAACCAACTTAATAAAGTAGACCACCGTGAATGGGGTGGATTCATTTGTCGAACATGTTCATCTTTCAGATCCTCCAACGATATTTCCAAAGCATGGAGCATCAGACACACGGTTTGTTGGTGTCCCTCTTTGTTGCAATGACTACAACGATTCTTTTTCCTCCAAACTTTCGGGGCTGCCTTGGGGCGCTTTCCCCTGGTGTTCCTCTGGTAAGTGTTTATGGGGCCCTCACTATCATTGGACTATGAGGAGGGAATTTCATCGTCTGTCGTTGGCTGGTTACTAGTTGTATTGGAGCTTTCTCCCATTTCCTTTCTGGCGTATCCGAGTCCTGCACGACGCAACAATTCCTCGACTTCGATGGGGTTTACGATGCCTTGGCCTTTGATGTCGAGGCCCTTTCCCTGATACCCCATCTTCTTCAATAGTTTGGATCCAATCCCTGTAGTATGTTTTTCAAAAGCAGCAAATTCATCATCATGAAAATCATATGAAATTGGGGAATCGCTTTTTACCTCTAGATAGCGATGCTGCAGCTTTTCCAAGGCCTCATCCTTGGCTTGCAACTGGCGTAGTAATCTTTGT
This sequence comes from Pinus tabuliformis, assembly GCA_031772625.1. Taxonomy (NCBI): domain Eukaryota; kingdom Viridiplantae; phylum Streptophyta; class Pinopsida; order Pinales; family Pinaceae; genus Pinus; species Pinus tabuliformis. The sequence goes on along the minus strand of CM062817.1, from coordinate 1,913,814,519 downwards.
TTTTCTTCCCTTGCCTCCTGTAGAAGCCTCCTTAGCTCAGCATTCTCTGCTTGGATGTGGTGGTTGATCTCCTCAAGTTCTTGGAGTCCTACTGCGAGGAGTGCCCTTTTTGTTATGTCTATTGAAATCCTTGATTCATAACTGGAATCAAACCCCAAATCTATGGGTCCTCCTGTCGCAATCCCAAGGGCTGAAAAATTTGTTTCATCACCAGAATCAGACCCCAAGTCAATGGGCCTCCTTCGTGAAAATCCTGCAGATCCGACCTTCTCATCTTCCTCTGACTTGGAATCTTGGTTTTGTTGCACGGTGGTGACGACCTTCTGCTTCCCCTTTCTGTCATTCCTTTCAGGTCTCAGCTCAAGGTGCAACTTCCAACAATTTTTTTCATCATGCCCCTCTTTCTCACAATGTGTACATGGGGGCTTTGCTCCCCTTCTCTTGGCTGTCACGGTTCTCTTTAGGTGGTCATCTCGTCCATGTGTTCCCCTGTTTTCCAGATGAATGGCCTTTACATTGGTCGAGTCAATGGTAGTAGGTTCAAACAATAATAATGAATGCCTAATGTAACTATGTAATGATCCAATATACTTAGTTACTACTTCAGGTGAGTCAAGTGTAATGCCCAAATTAAGTGCTTGTTTTCTAAACTCCTTGGTAAAGCTTTGAACATCCTGACCTTTACCTTGCCTTAAGTATTGCCAATCCATTAAGGATTTTTTCTTATAACCCAAGGGATAAAATTGTTCTTTTAATGCAGAAATTAAACTAGGCCATGAGGAAAGAAGATTACCCACACTCTTATTGCTTTGCAATTTGCTCTCCCACCAGACGAGAGCGGTGCCACTCAGTCAAAGAGAGGTCAACTGAATCTTTGCCTCGTCCTCTTTGATCTACTGAATCCTGTAGTAGATCTCAATCTGCCTAATCCAGTTATTAAGATTTTCTGCATTACTTTCACTGTTATACATGGGAAGATCAAATTTGACATCTAATTTAAAGAAAGGTTTCTTAGATGCATCCCTTGAATTTATATGATGATGGTGATGAGAGGAAGAAGAACTTTCACTCGTGAAAGAAGAAGGAGGTGGATCTCCTCCATCATCTCCGTGCACTGAACCTTGTTCTTCTGGAACTTTTTCCCCTGCACTCTCAAGTTTTTCAAGTCTTGAGAACATATTCTCAACACGATCTACCATCATGTAGAAAGTCTTGTTGAAGTTTACCTCCTCTTCATATCGAACATCATTCTCCTCACCCATGTTTCTCCTTTGACGCGCACATCCTGCTTTGGGATCAAAAGATTTTAATTCGCCTTCACCTCTTCGCAATTTGTTTCTGGTTAGCACGCGAACATGCAATTCGCATCCACAAAGTCCTGCTCTAATACCACTTGATCCCAAAAATCTTTTCCTTGTGATGCATTAAGGAATTACATATTAAGCTTGCATTTAACCATGAAATTACAAGTGCATAAAAGAAGAGGAAGAGAAGAATAGAAAGTCACACATATAAGACATAGGATTGATATGGAGTTTGTCCAGGAGGGACTATGTCTCCGGGCCCTGCTCGAATTAGTGGGGAGGCCCTGTTTTCATTAGATGGAAAAATAATGAAAGTACATCAAAAGTCAAAATGACGACCTTATACCTCAAAAATTGAAGAAGCTCGAAAATTGCAGATCTCTGATGGAGAAACGGATAGCATTGTTGAGTTCATGGCGTCGAGAAATGTTGAAACCATATAAAACTTGTCGAAAAATGACAAAGTGAAAATCTAGTCGCCTGGAGAAATTGCTCAGATCATGGTTTTGACCCCCTCTCTACATCACTCAGGGTTCCACCTGCATAGAAATATGTGCCCGCCCCTTGGCCTCCTCCTGGCACACTGTGCAAAAATCGTAGAAATAAGGTTTGATGGGGGGATTTAACGAAAAGTTGGTTTGACGCATTGGTTATCTTTGGAATTAGTTGAGGAGGGGTCGGGTGGTCAAACCCCGCTCCTTCCATTTTAATACATGGTTGGTTTTAAAAATATGGCAGGCCGTTATTTATTATGTACATTCATGGGGTTGCCTGCTTGGGCGCCGGCCACATGGGCTGGGTGAGTTCAACCCCCACTGACACCTTTAAAAAAATCCTTTTCGCAATCTTTGGGTTCCGTGTTTTGACGTTTTTTTTGGGTGGTGGTTCCATCATGGGTGGCGGGTCCGCGAGGTGGCCCGCACCCCTTAACATGGCACATGGTGGTCGTGGGGGTCGGCAGGGTCATGGTCGTCGACCTATTAATGTGTTATGGAGGTTGACCAGAGGGTTCGGCGGGGTTATGGCCGCCGACCCAAAAATAAAATTTGTTTTTTTATTTTAAAATGAGCGGTTGGAAAGGGAGGTGGCGGGGGTCATGGCCCACCGCCTCATAATATTTTTGTTTTGTTTTTTATAATAAATATATGGCCCTTTTTGAAAAATCGAAAAATGGACTAAAGGAGACAATTTAAACAAGCCACAAATTCGCCTGGAATCTTGCCCAGGTTGGCCGAAATCCGCTGGCCGGATTTTTTCCAAATTGCTGCCTCCTTAAGTCTACCCAATCACCCAGGTCAACCCTGAACTTTGACTTCTCCTATTTTTTGTATACGGACTCGGTTTGACGAACCGTTCACACCACCACGATCATGACGACAAGATATTCAACATGAACCTGGTTTGAGCACAATCCAAACACTTTGATTTTTTACCCTTCCTAAGCCCTCTTGGAATTATGCATGTGTTTGGAGCTACCTGGATCACCATTAGACATCACACCATTTGGTGTGGGAGTCCCATCCGGTATAATGCACTGATTTCCATTATCTTAAGGATTTGCCTCAACTCTTGTTTGTCAGCACATGAGAGTGGTTTGCTTTGTCTTCGAGAAGTGAGGTTCACACGCCTAGTGAATGTAAGTGTCACTCATGTCAATGGTTCTTTCACTGTCAAGGGAGGAGGTGAGAGTGAGTTCCAGGTCGATTGGGAGCAGTCCCAACACTGTTAGGAACACACAACACAACAAGACATACACAGCTTCCAGAGGAGCAGTCCACACGGATGTGGCAGTCACAACACACAAGGTAAGATAACACGTACAACACTCAACGGATGAGTCCGAATGAGTGCAATGGTTGTTACAGCAAGTTTTATGTGAAAGGTCTGTCTGGTGTCCGAGGGATTAGTCTACATGGGTAAGACAACGTTAATAACATATACAACACATTTCCATTAATAGATTATGTATTACAACAAGCGAAATAGTTCAGATGTAGAACATAGGTTAAAGTAACATGCATCACAACTGTTAAAGATTAGTCTTACAACAGTTACAATACATGTGACAAAACGTGATGGCCTATTGGCAGGCTTCTAAATTAAGCGAAAGTTCCAAGACACATCGTTACACCATACATCACTAACCCCGAGTGCAGGGCATTGGAGTCACTACTTACTCATTAAAGAAAAGATTGCAGACTCTCTTGGCTATGTGGGAGGAGTTGAGGTGAAAAGTCCTTTGCATGTACAAATGAGGGAGTATTTATATCCAAGGGTGAAAACTGACCCTTGTGGCTGTTCAGCTACCCTCATGACTGTTTGACTTCCATGACTTTTCGACTTTACATGACTCTTTGTACAACAAGTGGGTCTCTTGGACTTCCACGTTACATTACATTGATTGAAAACATAGCCCATAGTGGAGATTTGGGCGACATGACTCGACATGACTGTGTTGGTAAATTCATGCTATTGCTGGAGTACATGTCGAGCTACAATGTTGTTGGGTGATGGCTATATTCATGGTGTATCACAGCTTCACCTCTGCATGGCAAAGTGCGTGGAGTCTTCGATGGTCTTTGGTTCGCTTGATGATGCTTAGGTATGTTTCTCCTTGCTTGCATGTTGGAAGACTTCACAAGCACATATGTTTGCGAAAGGTGCATGTTCGTCCATTCGTTCGTTCGTGAGCGCATCTTGCATGTTTTCTCATCCATCCGTTGGTGAACATCTCTTTGCATGATCATCCATTCGCGGGCACATCTCTTTGCATGCATCATTTGTTCGTCTGTTGGTGAACCTATCCTTCTACATATGCTCCCTTCATTCATCCCATTCGTCGTCTTGTCATGTTTGTTGGTGTAGCTATACTTGCACTCACTCATGATGAGACGGCATCAAATCCAAAACCTCCTAGTCTACCATGACACATGTTCATTTCAAATGCAGGTGACCGGGAGAGGCAACAAGGTTGCGAAGCGGGATGATGGCTTCGGGCACGGCTGATGAAAAATGCACAAGAGTCACTGAGTGAGGAAGATGAGCAATCCAAGTCGATAGTGACTTTCTGCGAGGTCTCACTGGGTTGGAAGGAAAAAATTGCACAAATTTTGGGATGAACAGTCTAGCTGCAAGAAGGCAACGTAGGCACGATTTGCGCAATTTCTGGAACGAGCAGGTAGTAGGGGCTGGAAGGCAAAATTTGTGCAATTTTCTGGAGGAATAGGTTGGGCTGCAAGGAGGGTCAATAGGCAGAGATTGCGTAGTTTTTGGGAGGAACTACCTGGGAGCCTGGAAGCCAAAACTGCGCAATTCCCAGAGGGAACTGGAAGTTGGCTGCTGGGGTCACTGGTAGCCAAAACTGCGTAATTCCCAGAGGGAACTGACAGTTGGCTGATGGGGTCACTGGAAGCCAAAACTGTGCAATTCCCAGAGGGAACTGAAAGTTGGTTGTTGGGGTCAGTGGCAGCCAAAACTGCGCAATTCCTGGAGGGAACTTGCAGTTGGTTGCTGGGTCACTGGCAGCAGAAACTACACAATTTCTGGAGGGAACTGATAGTCTGCTGGTAGAGAAAACTTCATTGAGGCTGAGAGGTTGGCTTGTTGAACATATCTGTGTAATTTCTGAGCTGAGCGGACTGTTGGGCTATAGAAGGCCTGCTCATGCAAACAATGCAATTTCTTGAATAAGCAGTCGGTCGACTGATGGGATGAATGACTGGGAAACTGCATAATTTTCTGAGGGAGACAAGGATGGGCACTTGGTGTCTATCCAGCCTATCTGCATAATTTACTTAGTCAGATGAGCGAGTAAGGTCACTGGTCTCTGTGAAATTTTTTAGGGGAGTCAGTCCTAGGGTGACTGTCGTGTCCGACTATCCAGGTGGTCAGTATGAAAGTGGAATGAATTGCTTGCAGACAGTGCAGCTTGAAAAGACTTGCTTGATGCTTCTGCGTTGTTCTAGTTGACAGTCGATCGAGTCGATGATGGGGTGATGGTTCAGCTGTCAGAGGGGATTTTGGTCGTCAAAACTTCAGCAAAAATGGCTAAGTGTGTGAACAATAAAAAGATGCATAGGTGATCATGCAAACACACACTCTCGTGACTCGACGAAACGACTCAAACCATCGAGACACACATGTTCAACATGATCGACCGACGGTGCAAGTGACAAGCACGGCACTCACGATTGACTATCCATTGATTGAGATGACACTTACGCAACAGTGAATGTGACTCCGTGTGTGAGTGCGACAGATGCTTTCATAGCAAACACAACAAGCACATATGAAGCGAAGACATTGAGCACAACCAGAACATGGTCGCAAGCATGACTTAGACACCACCATGTAGAAACTTGAATGAAATGAATAAGCAAGGTGGATGTAAGGACTCACACGAGCTCACGGAGTGAACCTGAGTGTGTGCAGTTATCAAGTGAAACACTCAAGGGAGGCTCCAAAATTGGGTGCAGGGCAAAATTTTGGAGGGTGGTTGTAGCCGCTACAACACTTGGCGACACACTGGTAGAACTATAGCTTCTTTGTTTCAGTTCATTGCTAGCATAGGGCCTTGGTATTTCAGGGAGTATTGAATTGCTGTGCGGGTTACTTCAGCTTCCCCACTTACCCCATGGACATACATGGTCCACCCTTTGACAACTCAGTTAAACACAACCAAAAATTCAACTTGATATCAATGTTTCGAATTCGGGAAGGGTATTTTAGGTCGCAAGTTGAAGATTTTCACACTATAAGTTTTCATTTGTGGTGTTGCTCTACTGCCAGTAGGCCTGGACAGTACCACAACCGAGTCACGGAGGAACTGTTAATATTTGGTATGTTCTATGCTAGAGCAATTTATTTAAATTTTCACAGTTAGCAATCACATCAGCATTACGATAAACTACAGATAGAACATAAATATAAAACACAGAAGACAAGCCAAGACAAGAGGACACAAGATATGGCGCGAGCCAGGGACAAACCCCACAATGTGTGGGGAAACCCTTTGATCAAATCTTCTTTTATCTTCAAAGTTCAGCAGAGAAGGAGAGAGAGAGAGAGTACATTTACAACAGAAGTCAATACTTTGACTTATCTAGCTCTAGCATAGAACATTTCGTATCATGATGAGATCAGTTGAAGACATTCTGCTTCAACTGATTCTCAAGGTGACGCCTTCACCTATCATCGTGCTGCATCTCGTCCATTTGTTGCACCTTACTGTGTAGCACCATCATGTTGCCCATGATCATCATGCTGCTCATGCTCTCATACATCACTGTGCTGCCCATGATCTTCATCATGTTGCCCATACATCATGTTGCCCATGATTACTTCGCCCACAGTGTCGCATTTTTCATCATCATTCATCACTGCTTCATTGAGATCTTGACCTTGCTATGAATGTAATTATGCCCAGACTTCCAGCGCTGAGACTGAGGTTGTCCTCATTGCTGCACCATTATTACATCATCATTGAGACCCTCACTATTGCTTCTTTATCATATCCATGAAGTCTACCTGAAGGTTAGATCTCCATGTGTGTCTAAACCATGATTGCAACCGTGGAACTTTATTTCGAATACCCATCGAGAGATATCAAATTACAGTTCACACCGAGGTATGCAGGTTAATATAAATTGTATGTTGAGATCCTTGATCATAGGACAGATCCTTCAGCTTCATCTGTTTGATGAAAAAACTTGCAGGTTGACGAGATGTTGTTCATATATATTCCTAGATTTATACATCCGCAGATATATCCTTTAATCACAGGTATACTGAGTATCACATATATTCGTTGTGATATGTCTAGACAGATCTGAATATAGAGCCGAGATGTAACCCTTGTTCTTTCTGCAATATATATACACAGTCTTCTTTGTCCATCCGGGATACTGTGTTTCAGGTATAATTCAGCTGCAGGCTTCATGTAACTACTGCGGCTTCCATTCATTAATATTGTGCAGCGTATATGTTAGTGATATGACTGTGTATACATACATATTATATCAGTCTCTTTGCGGCTACATAACAGCGTGTATGTAAATGCGATGACTGCGTAAGATATCAGACTTTGCGTATACATAACAACGTATTCATAACATCATTGAGTTTCCATGAGAGCGTTGAACTGCGTTCCGTTACAGCGTATGTATCTCTGATTGAACAGTGTATGACCAGCAAGTATATATATGTGCCATCGCTTGCGGATATATATATGCCTTGCTACGTTTTTGCCTGCATATATAAATATATTGTTGCGGATAGGTCACAGCGTATGACTGTCAGCATACATTGTTCTTTGATCATCATCGACCAGCATATACATACATCGTATCACCCGAGCACATGAACTCACGTATTGCGTATAAGAGTTGCGCTGGCGGATCCACTATAGATTAGGGCCTACGTGCCTCGTATCCGACTCTGTCTACTGCTCATCCTCATATGCCTGCGGCTTCCTGTGGTTAGGGCATCACCCTTGGGCCAACGTATATTTTGGTTCTCTCCTTCCAAAAACCCAGACGTGGAGAGGAGATCACCTTAAGAATACATGTACCAATTGACATAAAAACTCTTCTATTTATACTAAAGCAAGGATGATGAATAGACATGTCAGTGGGCTTCTAGAGCCTACATAATAGTTGGTTGGCTTGATAATAATTTCATAAACAAAATAAATTCGTATCTCCATAAATACTTATTGGAATGGGATGATCTTTGGATCAATCCTACACCTCTCGACAAGAGGGACCCAATAAAAATATCATCTGCCATAAATAAGCTGACCCACATGGAGTTTGGCCCTAGTTTCCAATTTAACACTCCCTCTCAACTAGGGAGAACTCCATCTGCTGATCCATATGTCCGACTATACTATCTCGGCCATCAGTGCCCAGCACTACTCTGCCCATCTCTGCTCAACTCTACTGGCTCTGCTCAGCTCAGCTCAGCTAGCTCTGCTCTACTCTGCTTAGCTCAGCTCAGCTAGCTCTTCTCTACTCTGCTCAGCTCTGTTGGCTTTGCTTTACTCTGCTCAGCTCAGCTCTGCTCTGCTAGCTTTGCTCTGCTGGCTCAGCTCAGCTCTGCGCTGCTGGCTCTGCTAGCTCAGCTCAGCTCTGCTCAACACTGCTGGCTCTGCTAGCTCAGCTCAGCTCTGCTCAACGCTGCTGGCTCTGCTAGCTTTGCTCATCTCCGCTGGCTCTACTCTGCTCAACGTTGCTGGCTCTTCTAGCTCAGCTCTGCTCAGCTCTGCTGAACTATGAAGAAGAAGAATTGATCGAGAATGCCTCATACCATTCTCCACTGACCCGAAGTCAGACTTAGAGTGCATACCACTGGTCCCAGACCAGTCTCAACCGACCTAAAGTCAACGTCATAGTAGGTACCACTCCTACTACTGGTCCCAGACCAGTATCGCAGTCTCAGAGAGTGTACCACTGGTCCTAGACCAGTCTCAGCGGACTCGAAGTCAGCGTCATAGAATGTACCACTCTCACTGGTCCTAGACCAATACTGCACTGACACGAAGTCAGTCTCGGAGTATGTACCACTGGTCCCAGACTAGTCTTAGCCAACCCGAAGTCAGCGTCATAGTATGTACAACTCCTACCACTGGTCCTAGACCAGTATCGCAGGCTCAGAGAGTGTACTACTGGTCCCAGACCAGTCTCAACCGACCCAAAGTCAGCGTCATAGTATGTACGACCCTCACTAGTCCTAGACCAGTCCTGCACTGACACGAAGTCAGTCTCTGAGTATGTACCACTAGTCCCAGACTAGTCTCAGCCGACCCGAAGTCAGCGTCATAGTATGTACAACTCCTACCACTGGTCCCAGACCAATATCGTAAGCTCAAAGAGTGTACTACTGGTCCCAAACTAGTCTCAGCCGACTCGAAGTCAGTGTCATTGTATGTATGACTCTCACTGGTCCCAGACTAGTCCTGCACTGACACGAAGTCAGTCTCGGAGTATGTACCACTGGTCCCAGACCAGTCTCAGCCGACCCGAAGTCAGCGTCATAGTATGTACAACTCCTACCACTGGTCCCAGACCAGTATCATTGATCCCAGATCAATGGAGGACATCCTAGCGTATGGAGTACGGTAGATAAAATGATGCGTCCATCGGTACTACTATGGTCCCTAACTTCATTTCCCTGCTCATTGAGCAGATGATAGGTACTTCCCATGAGTCCCAAACTGCATGGGTAGGATGCCTCGACAGGAGAACTTAATCAATCCTGTCCTCAGAGGAGAACACATCAATCCTGCTACAATCGCCATGGAGAATACATCAATCTTGCTACAATCTCCATTGAGAACACATCAATCCAGGCCTCACAGGAGAACTAATCATCCAGCTACACAAGAGAGCGAATTATCTTGTCCCACAAGAGAGCGAATCATCTTGTTCCAGCGCGCACCACTAGGGGAGGGTGAGTCACCCTGTGGTTGTATGTTGCTCCATTAGAACTGCAAGCCCCCCAAAGCTCCCAGAGCTCAATGTATGCAGGACCCTTTTACAAAGGTCTCTCGACGACTCCAAGTCGTTCGGGAAAATAAAAAATTTGGTCTTTCCACGGGGCTCTAACAAAGTGTATCGACATGTACATCATCTTAATGCGATGGAGCCTCCTTGATCATCGACTTACCATATCCCAGATAAGGTAGTATTTGATGTCTATCTGCTGGAGCAATTGTCAAATACAGGATTCCTCAATAATCAAATCCCATCTCTGGTTGTCACAGAGAATCACAGTGGTATTCATCATGTGTACAAACAACTCATTGAAGAGCTTCAGCAACCAGACTGCCTCACAGAAGGCCATACTATCAGCAATGTATTCTGCCTTGGTGGTGCTTAGAGTCACTGTCTTCTGCTTCCTGCTCATCCAGGATATCGAGGCAGATTCCAAAGAGAAACAACACTGAGAAGTGCTCTAGTGATCCTCCACACTGCCTGCCCACTCATCATTTGAATAATCATGTGGTTTCATATTTCCGGCAGTGTATCTCAATCCATGACAGATTGTGCCCTGAAGATATCTCAGAAGATTCTTGGCACCAATCCCGTGAGGCTCAACCAAATATGAGCTCACCATGCTAACTGCAACACATATGTCCAGACGGAGGTTCTCTAAGAACATCAACGCGAATGAGTTTATGAAACTCATATGCATTTCCCAAATCAAGTCCGACATCACTACCATATAACTTCGTTAAAGTTAAAATCCTCGAGGTAGTCACAGGCTTGCAGCTTATCTTCCCACATTCAGAATCCAACTCCCTCTATCTCCTATAAATGAGAGGGTTTGCACCTGTTAGACATAGGTGCCGGTATGAGAGGTTTATCATCCACAACCTTTGAGTAATGGTTTGGATTGGTTTCACTCATAGTGAATCTTAGTTGCATTAGATAGCTATCAATCCTCTCATACTATGCCCGAGGTGTTTTTCTTCAAGCCATAGAGGGCTTTCTTCCACCTGTACACATGAGATTCCTTGATCATGATTCTCAAACTCCTCGGGTTGTTCCAAACCTGTGAACCTACTGCATGAGGGGAATGGTTCCCTTATAATATTTTCCTTCGGTACATGTACCTTCATGCTTCTTTTTGAATTCAGGCATCCTAGTCACCATCTGACTCACAGATCTCCGGTGCTGAGTCAATGGACATGGTCCCCAGTGGACTTCCTACAACTTGATACAACCCTGAACTCAAAAAAATATTTAAAAAATCTATTTTCAAACACATACCTTTCCATCGATAAGTGCCACCCTGTAACCTTTGACTTCCATTTCCGAGATGGACATCAGGTTTGATCAGGTACATAAAAGATATTTTTGGGTTCCTTGCTTTCATAGAAGAGTCGACCATTTCCTTGATGACCTGCATTACCAGTCATTCTTTTGATCATTGAAGATGTCCCAGGAATGATTGTTATCTTCATCAAGAGATGTGTCTCTGCCATTCGGACATTCCTTTGCATAATAGCCGAACTTATTTCATCAAGGCATCCGCCTTTCCTTCCACCCTTAGGTCCGAACTTCCCAATGAAGTGATCTTAAGATGGACCATCAGAATCTTCCACTATGCCATTCTAATAACATTCTCTGCTTTGACTTCACCCTAGGTGAATTATGAGGAACCCATTGATCCTTTTGTCTTGTCCCAACTGTCTTCGGTGATTGCTCTTTCACTCTTGCTTGGGCATTGTCTTCACCTCAGCTCTGGTACCATGTTAAGATTTGGTATGTTCTATGCTAGAGCAATTTATTTAAATTTTCATAGTTAGCAATCACATCAGCATTACGATAAACTATAGATAGAACATAAATATAAAACACAGAAGACAAGCCAAGACAAGAGGACACAAGATATGGCGCGAGCCAGGGACAAACCCCACAATGTGTGGGGAAACCCTTTGATCAAATCTTCTTTTATCTTCAAAGTTCAGCAGAGAAGGAGAGAGAGAGAGAGTACATATACAATAGAAGTCAATACTTTGACTTATCTAGATCTAGCATAGAACATTTCGTATCATGATGAGATCAGTTGAAGACATTCTACTTCAACTAATTCTCAAGGTGACTCCTTCACCTATCATCGTGCTGCATCTCGTCCATTTGCTACACCTTACTGTGTAGCACCATCATGCTGCCCATGATCATCATGCTGCTCATGCTCTCATACATCACTGTGCTGCCCATGATCTTCATCATGTTGCCCATACATCATGTTGCCCATGATCATGTTGCCCATGATTACTTCGCCCACAGTGTCGCATTTTTCATCATCATTCATCACTACTTCATTGAGATCTTGACCTTGTTATGAATGTAATTATGCCCAGACTTCCAGCGCGGAGACTGAGGTTGTCCTCATTGCTGCACCATTATTACGTCATCATTGAGACCCTCACTATTGCTTCTTTATCATATCCATGAAGTCTACCTGAAGGTTAGATCTCCATGTGTGTCTAAACCATGATTACAACCATGGAACTTTATTTCGAATACCCATCGAGAGATATCAAATTACAGTTCACACCGAGGTATGCAGGTTAATATAAATTGTATGCTGAGATCCTTAATCATAGGATAGATCCTTCAGTTTCATCTATTTGATGAAAACACTTGCAGGTTGACGAGATGTTGTTCATATATATTCTTAGATTTATACATCCGTAGATATATCCTTTAATCATAGGTATACTGAGTATCACATATATTCGTTGTGATATGTCTAGAAAGATCTGAATATAGAGCCAAGATGTAACCCTTGTTCTTTCTGCAATATATATACACAATCTTCTTTGTCCATCCGGGATACTGCGTTTCAGGTATAATTCAGCTGCAGGCTTCATGTAACTACTGCGGCTTCCATTCATTAATATTGTGCAGCGTATATGTTAGTGCTATGACTGTGTATACATACATATTATATCAGTCTCTCTGCGGCTACATAACAGCATGTATGTAAATGCCATGACTGCGTAAGATATCAGACTTTGCGTATACATAACAACGTATTCATAACATCGTTGAGTTTCCATGAGAGCGTTGAACTGCGTTCCGTTACAGCGTATGTATCTCTGATTGAATAGCGTATGACCAGCAAGTATATATATGTGCCATCGCTTGCGGATATATATATGCCTTGCTGCGTTTTTGCCTGCATATATAAATATATTGCTGCGGATAGGTCACAGCGTATGACTGTCAGCATACATTGTTCTTTGATCAGCATCAAACAACATATACATACATCGTATCACCCCAGCACATGAACTCACGTATTGCGTATAAGAGTTGCGCTGCCAGATCCACTATAGATTAAGGCCTGCATGCCTTGTATCCGACTCTGTCTGCTGCTCATCCTCATATGCATGCGGCTTTCTGCGGTTAGGGCATCACCCTTGGGCCAGTGTATCTTTTGGTTCTCTCCTTCCAAAAACCCAGACGTGGAGAGGAGATCACCTTAAGAATACATGTACCAATTGACATCAAAACTCTTCTATTTATACTAAAGCAAGGATGATGAATAGACACGTCGGTGGGCTTCTAGAGCCTACATAATAGTTGGTCGGCTTGATAATAATTTCATAAACAAAATAAATTCGTATCTCCATAAATACTTATTGGAATGGGATGATCTTTGGATCAATCCTACACCTCTCGACAAGAGGGACCCAATAAAAATATCAGCCGCCATAAATAAGCCGACCCACATGGAGTTTGGCCCTAGTTTCCAATTTAACAGGAACACACACATTGCTCCACTACCAGTGAACCTAGACAGTACCCCGGTGGAGTTGCATGCTTCACCTCTCTGCGTAGGAATCCTTTCTCTTCTTTTGCCTTTGTATTTTTCAAGAGGACTATGCGTAGGAACTTATTTTTTTTTGGGCGAAGGAGGGAACCTGACTTATTGAGAGCAGAAGAGTTTGTTCCTTTAGAGAAGCATGTACGACCTATGACATAGGTGTGCTCATTTAGATTTTCCCCTTCTCTGTTTCTACTAGTTGGATGAGCTTAAACACACCGAGAAGAATGCTGAGCATAGGCATGGGGCTTCCCCGTGTGGACATAGGTTCATGGTTGGACCAAAATTTCCCTTGCAGATGGTTTGTATTTTCGATTAGGACTTCATCGGCCCAAGGCTATAACCAAGCACATAGAAGATGGACATAAGACTGGCCAAGTGTTGCAGTGTCACAAGTCTCTTCAAATTTCAGCCACATACTCTATTCAAAATCTAGAACATAGTAATTGGAAACACTTATTTCCGAAAACAAAAATAGAAATATACCAAGAAAACAAAACAAATGTAAACAAAAATAGTAAGAAAAGCAAACAAAGTGAAAACAACAACAAGCAAGCAAAGCAACCAAGTCAGTAAGTAAACAATCATACAAACCAGAAAGAAAAGACAAGCGAAAAATAAAACACTACTCCTATTCCTACGCTAAACGGTCGGGGTTACGTGAAATGAAATTTCCAATGAAGCCACCATAGGCATACCCAACCTATAGTTACAAATATACGAGCGATTAAAACAGATAAAAATTAGTGGGCAACAGAAAATGAAAAAACTTGAAAAACTTCCACACAAGAGAGAAGGTCTCACCTATGGGTGGAAGAATGTGTCACAACCACCCAACACACATGCTTACCTCTTTCGTGACTACTGTTTTTCAAAAAACCTCGGAGGCATCTTGTGAGTGTGTGTTGTTATGTACCAAATTTCTTAGTTAGTGTGAGGAAGGACTGAAGCTTGTTACCTGCAACATGACTCGCAAAGTAAGATTGTTCCAGCCATTCAATGATTGGATCATAAAATTCATGATGGATGTTTTGAAATATTCGTGATCTTTGATTAGACAAATTCCTGATTCAAGATAGGGGATCACGATGGGAATTTGATATAGATAGATATATCTGGTCATTCTCATCAGTCATGTCAAGACAATGAGGGCCTACCATAGCCATCAGTGCAGGCTGAAGCACTTCACTTACTTGACAGAAGTCTAAGAATAAAGATGTTACATGGTGAAGATGATAGTGTGCAAAGCGACTGCCATTGGATGAATTGTTGAGAAAATGATAAACTACATGACAACCACCCAAGATAGAAGAGAAATCAAACCAGTCGGTCGAGATGTCGGATTCCCAGTTTGACATGAATGAAGAAACCTTTTGAACAATTGTATGAACGCTCTGAATGAGGGAACCAAGTTTGTTGTGCACTAGACATGATAGAATACCCACCTGCAACTCGTGAAAAAGCGCGCAAGCATCATGGTCATCACAAAAATGTAGAAAGGATGTCAGCACTATGAATGTGTGAAATCGGTTGGGGTGTGGCGAAATGAGAGTAACTTGATTCACGTGATAGGTTGTGTGCTCGTCATCACACAGGGAGATTGCTGGTGTGATGAGTGGGCAGATTTGATGTGCAAAATTTGAAAAAATACCAAGGAGTTGATTACGAGAGAGAACATCTGATAAGTGTGATTCCAGATAGAGATGATCAACTTCACTATCCCATGATTGGATGAGGGACGGACACTCCCAACTCGAACTGGATGTAAGAGAGGTGCATGAAGATAGACATGTTGTAACAGACTCGTGGATTCGATCATTAGCGAAAATCTGAAATTTTGAAATATCATACCTCGAATAGTAAATATTCTTTACATAGGTATACACGTCAAGTGCAACCATGAAGATAGACGAATTGTGTGTGAGAAACTGGATCTGATTTGGTATGAAGGGCTTACCAGAGTCACGAGGTCCTGACATAACCATCAATGGACGTTGAAGTGCCTTGACTCCTTGGCATGTCCCGAAACTTTCCAGAATTGAAAATTTGCATTTTGGGATGTGAACTAGATCATGCATGGCTTGAGGATGGTTGTTGTTACTGATTTCAAAACTTCTCTTAGGATGACAACCATCTCTGTCATAGGCTTCATCAAATTTCCAGCAAGCTGACTCGACGAGCTGTCTTCATGAAACACAAAAGATGATGACGGGTGGGAAGAGTCCTATGCGTTGAAACTATTTTGATCATGGACAACCTCATTGCCTTGTTTCGATCAAGGAGATAGCTCAAAAGATGAAGAATCAAGAGAATGCAGAGTGTCTCTAACACATGTTGATGCGCTATGAATGATAAGACACATAGGCAAGTGAGGTGTAGAGGAAGCTTCAATATGGATGTCTGCTTTGACCGGTGCACATTCCAGATCTAAGTTAGAGTGTACATGAGATGACAATAAATCATATGATGTGTTGGGGTGTTCATCACAACATACAAAAGCATGGGAGTGATGAAAGCCCAAGACTGGAGGTTGATCGAAAGCATTTATTGTGCATGATGTTTCTCTAAGATTCGTGGATCGAGGATCGATCAAGAATGGAATCTCAACGTTTTGATAGGAATTGATTGTGTCTTCACCGTCCTGCTCCTTTGCTTGTATGATGAGACTACCTTGCACATGACTGCAACTTGAGCCAGCAGCTCAAGGATCAAGAGAGTGAGCACAACTATCTTGTGAAGTAGATCGCTCAAGCGAGTCATGGTGCAAGGAGTCGTCGCTTGTAGATGATGGATGATGGCAGAGATGCAAATTAGACTCAAGACTTGGGTTAGGAATGATTATGTCCTCTTGCAAAATGGTGGGATGATTTTTCTCCATAGGCTTTCCTAACCATTCTGGAATTTCCTCCGTTGGGGCAGGAGACAACTAAGAAGATGGATTGGGAACATGCTGCGAAGATTTCTCAGCTTTGCAACTGCTGCGAGGGGGCACCCTCTTCGAGACATGAGGTGTCTCGTGATCCGCAAGAGTTGAGGAAGAAGGGAAATTAGGAGGTTCATCGTTTCGAGAGACATGAACCAAGCGTTTCAACTCTTGGCTCATGAAGTCAAGGTCCACAAACTGCTAAGGAATTTCGTGACATAGGTGAAGGAAGCAGGTAGAAAATTCCTCAACTGATTCGCCAGGCTTCATTATTAAACGAGAGATTATTTCATAGAAATCTTGGTGGTCACACTCATCGAAGGCTTGATGGAGCTCCTTGAAGAAAGTGAGAAGGGAATGGACAGAAGCAGGTGGCAGGGTATGACACCACCGATTAGCATGACCTTCAAGGGTGAGGAAGAAGAGTACACAAACAAGCTCATCACTATCAATTTCATGAGATTCACAGAAATGAAGAAAATAAAAAATGTGCTCGGTTACGAACGTTCTTTCCTCACCATCAAACTTTAATAAGGACAAGTAATCGAGAAGCTCATTGGGGATTGATAATTGATTAAGGGAGAAATGAGAGAAACACCCCAAGAGAAAGAATTGTGTATTATTCATTGGGTAAGAGATTCAACCCAGATGTACAGGCTTAGCTTGTCATCTGGCCCTTCTTCTAGCACCAAAATGTTGACGGTGATGGATCCGCTAACATCAAGGGATCACCTTGGCATGAAGTCCAAACTAGACCTCACACCGTTTGGTGTGGGAGTCCCATCCGGTATGATGGCTCGGTTTCCATTATCTTAAGGATTTGCCTCAAATCTTGCTTGTGAGCACACGAGAGTGGTTTTCTTTGTCTTTGAGAAATGAGGTTCGAATGCCTCGTGAGTGTAAGTGGCACTTGTGTTAATGGTTCTTTCACTGTCGAGGGAGAGTGTGAGAGTGAGTTCTAGGTCAATTGGGAGCAATCCCAACACTTCTAGGAACATACAACACAACAAGACATACATAGATACTGGAGGGGCAATCCACACGGATGCGGCAGTCACAACACACAAGGTAAGATAACATGTACAATACTCAATGGATGAGTTCAAACGAGTGCAACAGTTGTTACAACAAGTTTCATGTGAAAGGTCTATCTGGTGTCCGGGAGAGTAGTCTATATGAGAGAGACAACATTAACAACATATAAAACACATTTCCGTTAATAGATTATGTATTACAACAAGTGAAATAGTTCAGATGTAGAACACAAGTTAAAGCAACATGCATTGCAAGTGTTAAAGATTAGTCTTACAACAATTACAATACGTGTGTGAAAATGTGTTGGCCTGTTGGCGGGCTTATGAATTAAGCGAAAGTTCCAAGACACATCGTTAAACTAGACATCACTAACCTCGAGTGTGGGGCGTTGGAGCCACTACTTACTACTCAAAGAAAGATTACGGACTCTCTTAGCTATGTGGGAGGAGCTAAGGTGAAAAGTCCTTTGCATGTAATAATGAGGGGGTATTTATAGCCAAGGGTGAAAAATGACCCTTGTCGTTGTTTGACTACCCTCATGATTGTTTGACTTCCACAACTTTTCGACTTTACATGACTCTTTGTACAACAAGTGGGTCTCTTGGACTTCCAAGTTACATTAAATTGATTGACAACATAGCCCATAGTGGAGATGTGGGCGACATGACTCATGACATGACAGTGCTAGTACATTTGTGCTGCTGCTGGAGTGCATGTTGAGCTACACCGCTGCTTGGTGATGGATGTCTTCATGGTGTATCACAGCTTCACCTCTGCATGAAAAAGTGAACGAAGTCTTCAATGGTCTTTGGTTCGCTTGATGATGCTTAGGTATGTTACTCCTTTCTTGAATGTTGGAAGGCTTCATAGGCTCATTTGTTCGTGAAAGGTGCATGTTCGTCCATTCGTCTATTCATGAGCACATCTTGCATGTTTTCTCATCCGTCCATTGGTGAACATCTATTTTCATGATCATCTGTTCGCTTGCACATCTCTTCACGTGCATCGTTTGTTCATCCGTTGGTGAACCTATCCTTCTGCATGTGCTCCCTTCATTCATCCCATTCGTCATCTTGCCATGTTTTTTGGTGTAGCTATACCTGCATTCACTCATGATGAGACGACATCAAATCCAAAACCTCCTAGTCTACCATCACACATGATCATTTCATATGCAGGTGACCGGGAGAGGCAGCAAGGTTGTGAAGTGGGATGATGGCTTTGGGCGTTGCTGATGAAAACTACGCAAGAGTCACTGAGTGAGGAAGATGGACAATCCAAGTTGACAGTGACTTTCTATAAGGTATGGTTCGCTGAAAGGAAAAAATTGCGCAAATTTTGGGAGGGACAGTCCGAGCTGCAGGAAGGCAAGGTAGGCAGGATATGTGTAGTTTTTGGAACGAGCGGGCAACAAGGGACAGAAGGAAAAATTTGTACAATTTTATGGAGGAACAGGTCGGGCTGCAAGGAGTGTCACCAGACAGAGATTGCGTAATTTTTGGGAGGAACTGCCTGGGAGCCTGGCAGCCAAAACTGCACAATTCCCACAGGGAACTGAAAGTTGGCTGTTGGGGTCATTGGCAGCCAAAACTGTGCAATTCCCAGAGGGAATTGGCAGTTGGCTGCTGGGGTCACTGGCAGCCAAAACTGCGCAATTCCTGGAGGGAACTTGCAATTGGTTGTTGGGTCACTGGCAGTAGAACTGTGCAATTCCTGGAGGGAACTAGTAGTCTGCTGCTAGGAGCTTCTAGTATAGGAAACTGTACTGACGCTGGGAGGTCAGCCTGCTGATCATCTTTGTGCAATTTTTGAGCTAAGCAGACTGTTGGGTAGTAGAAGGCCTGCTCATGAAAACTGCGCAATTTCTTGGATGAGCATCCGGTCGACTGCTGGGATGACTGACTGGGAAAACTGCACAATTTTCTAAGGGAGATAAGGATGGGCACTTGGTGTTTGTCCGGCATGTCTGTGTAATTTCCTCAGTCAGTTGAGCGAGTAAGATCAGTGGCCTCTGTGCAATTTTGAAGGGGAGTCAATCCCAAGGTGACTGTCGGGTCCGACTGTCTAGGTGGTCAGTATGAAAGTGGATTGAATTTCTTGTGGGCAACGCAACTTGAAAAAACTTGCTTGATGCTTCTATGCTATTTTGGTTGATAGTCAGTTGAGTTGATGGTGGGGTGATGTTTCAGCTATGAGAGGGGAGTCTGTTCGTGATAACTTTAACAAAAATGACTAAGTGTGTGAACGATCGAAAGATGCATAGGTGATCATGCAAAAACACACTCTCATGACTCGACGATGAAACGACTCAAACCATCCAGACACACATGTTCAACATGATTGACCGACGGTGCAAGTGACAAGCGCGACACTCGCGATTGACCATTCATTAATCTAGATGACGCTTGCGTGACAGTGAATGTGACTCTGTTTGTGAGTGTGACATATGCTTTCATAGCGAACTCAACAAGCACATACGAAGAGAAGACTTTGAGCATAACTAGAACATGGTTGCAAGCATCACTTAGACACCAACATGTAGAAACTTGAATGAAATTAACAAGCAAGGCAGATGCAAGCACTCACACGAGCTCACGAAGTGAACCCGAGTGTGTGTAGTCATCAAGTGAAACTCTCAAGGGAGGCTCCGAAATTGGGTGCAGGCCAAATTTTTGGAGGGTGCTACAACAGATTACTGTAGACCATTATTCCAGAGGTAGTCTCCAGGTGGAGCTCCTCACCTTTGAGCTTCCCACTTTATTAATAAAGTTGATTCTTCAGTTTTTAATAGGGTGAATGGTAAGCAAAAGCAAGCAAGGTTATGAAAATACAATGGAATTTCTAGCTCTGGTCTGATATTGGAAGAGAATTTATGTGGCCTGGCTTGGTTTCAAGTCGGTGGTACATGTATGGTATCCATGGTATCATCATATAGAATAGTGGAAATGAAGATGAATCTTTCAAGGTAGCGCTTCGTCGAATTCATGTTTGATTTGATGTGGCACATTATGTGTGCATGCCTTGCGTATGATATATATTAGCCATAGATGCACTCATATCGCTTTGTGGAATTTACGATAGATTTGTCATGTCATGCTTAGCGTAAGAATTCAAGAATTGTTGAATGAGTGACTATCCTTTATATGGTTTAAATACATGACTAAGGATCCCTAACCTTATGTCCTTTCTTCTTTTCTCATTTACTTTTTTTAGGTAAGGATTTCCATGTTTTGTTTTTTTCTTTTAGTATAATTTTACATTTAGGTTTTTTTTTTAGATTTTTTTAATTTTGTTAAAATTAGATTTATCTTAATCTCAATTTGTTAAGTCCCGAGAGGGATTAAATTTCTTGAGATACAATTTTTTTTAAAGTGAAACGAGATTTGATCTCTCTCATAGCTTGATAGATATGGGGTTAACATGGATCTAGGTTGGTTATTATATGCACACATACCATATCTAGGTTGGATCTATCTCTCTCCTCTCTTTCTTCCCTCATGTGCTACTCTCTCCCTCTCTCTCCTACCTCTCTTCCCTCATGTGCTACTGTCTCCCTCTCTCTACTACCTCTCTTCCCTCCTGTGCTACTCTCTCCCTCCCTCTCTCCTTCTCTCTCTCCCCCTCTCTCCCCTCCATCTCTATGTCCCCCCTCTCTCTCTTATCTTTCTCTCCCTCTCTCTCCTCTCCTCTCTTGTCTTCCCTCCTCTCTCTCCCTCTCTCTCCATCTCGCTCTTGTCACCCCATCCCTCTCTACCACTATCTATATTTTTCTTTGTTCTTCTCTCCCCCCCTCCCTCTCTCCTTCTCTCTCTCCCCCTCTCTCCCCTCCATCTCTATGTCCCACCCTCTCTCTCTTATCTTTCTCTCCCTCTTTATCTACTCCTCTCTTGTCTTCCCTCTAGTAAACATGATTCTTGCACCATTGGAAAGTTCTCTTAGTGTAGATCAACATCAAGGAGGAGTGGGGCATAACATAAGTGATGAAAGTTTTGACCCCAAATATAGACCCCCAAACCGCAAATGTTCAAATTAGGACTTTCCATTAAAGCAACTCTACAAGTTGATTCCTCCAAATTTTTCCACTCTAAAAGCATCAAGATAGATAAAAAATAATATAATGATCTATTTAGGATCACCAAATTTTACCCCAATATAGACCTCACATTATTTGGCTACATAAGGGTCTTGTTTTTTTTACCCTTACTAGGTTTTATGCCATTAGGGTTTGAAATTGTTTCCAAATTTTACTATTATCATATGGAATTCATCTTGAAATGATCAAGACACAATATCTAGTCCTGCCAAGGGTTTCCACCAACTATCTTGTAAGTTTAGATGTACATGTTTAAATATTTATCTTTTGGGAGTTACATAATTGGAACAATCAACAAACTCACTTATTGGAGTTCCTAAGGGTCAAAGTTCCTATTGGCTAGAGTTCCTAACTATCATAATATCTTTATCAATGATAGTATCTATGGTCATATTTTTTGTCAATCAAAGTTCCAATTGGCTAGAGTTATTAAGGTCACAGTTCCTTTGGCAATCATAGCCCTAACAACTATTATTCTTGAGGTCATAGTTCCTTTACTAGTTAGAGTTCTTGTCAGTCAAAAAATATGACTTGTAGGAACTCTAACCGACAAGGATAATAACCATGGGAATTATGGTCAACAAAGGAACTATGACCTAAAGGACTCTAGCCAACAATAACTTTAATCCATAATAACTATAACTAATGGGAAATATGGTCCTAGTGTCCTTAGTTTACAAGAAATTTGATTTGTGAAAATAAATAATATCATAGTTTATTGATTATAATAGTCCCCTAATCAAATTTGATGGTCTTTGAGAAATTCCTTAGAACTATGACTGACAAATGGAGGTCATAGTTACTTTGTTAGCCATAGTCCTTTCATAATAGTTTTTGTGCTCATGGTTCCTATCAGTCAGAGTCCTTCTTAATTGACATAAGAACTATGACCTTAGGATAAAGGACCAACAAAGGAACATTGGCTATTATCAAATTTTCATTTAAGGTTCCTATTAGTTTGAGTTCTTAAGGGCATATTTCATATCAAGTAAAGTTTTGCAAGTCATAGTTCCTATTGATAAGAAAATATGACCTATAGAAACTTTGATCAACAAGAACTATGATCAATAGAGGAACTATGACTTTCAATTGTTAGTCATAGTTCTAAGAAATATAACTAGCATGAACTATAACCCATAATAAATCCGAGCAATGGGAACTATGATGACCATATTAACTTTGACTCACAATAACTTTACTTTAGCAAACAAATACTCCAAGAAATATTTTAAATATTTTAAGTAATATCTAAAATATTTAGGATTTAATCTAACTTGCTATACATTCTGGCAAGAGTGGGTTCAATGTCCTAGGATGTGTTTGTGGCGATCTAGTGGGTGAAGAGAGGGTTCAAGCATTGAAACATAAGGAATTGAGCACAATCCAATTGAGGAAAACTCCTACTAATTTATTGCTAAACCATAATGCAAAGGACATAACTTACTTTACTTCACCCATAAAATAAGGCACCAACAAAGTGCTTTGCAAAGGGAAAAATTTAGATAAAATATTTATCTTAATTTACTAGGGTAACTAGGCCTTATATTACTAGTCCATATAGATACAGAAGATAGACCCTTGAGTTTTTACACTAATGTAGTTTTGAAAAAATTAAAAAGTGCACCTTGAAATTAAACTTCCTATTTTGCAGCTAGAAATTCATTCTAAAAATTAGAGCAATGCTTTTTTTTTTTATGTTTTTAACCTAGAAAAATATAAAAGTGCACTTTTGAAATGAAACTTCTTATTTTGCAACTAAAAATTCACTATAAAAATTAGATAATTTTTTAACAATTATTATTATTATTATTATTTTAACGTAGAAATATATAAAACTTTCCTTTTATTAATGATCAAGTAAGAAATGAGGGGAGCGAAAAGAGCGGAAGATCGGAAGACTGTGGTTGAGGGTTTCTGCGTGCGATTTTCTCCATGGACGGTGGCAGAGGAGGGAGCTCCACTCCCTCCTACAGAGAGGCAGTGGTTAACAAGGGCAAGACTCCCCCAGAACTAGGCAGAGGTAACAAGTTGGAAGGGGGAAAAAATAGGGAAGAGGAAACAGAAAGTAACCAGAAGAAGGAGAATGATGGCACAAAAGACAAGGAGGAAAATGACAAAAAGCAAGGAACAAAAGACGGGAAACAAAAGGGACTGTGCAAACCCAAAGCTAAAATCACTCCCAGAGTTATCTTAAATAATCCAGAGCTGTAGGCCCACAGGGAGCACATGTAGACTTATGCAATCATATGCAAATTCATGGGACTATGGCCCACCGAAAAGGCTTTACAAACATGGATGAAATACCACTAGAAAGGGTCCAAGGGCTTTTTCACTGTGGTGTTTGAAAACATTGAGGACAAAGACAGAGTGTTTGAAGGTGGGCCCTACTTCTATGCAGCAGCAGGGCTCTATATGCGGTCGTGGATGATGAACTTTGTGTCGGAGTGGGAAACCTTTACCTCAATCCTGGTTTGGGTAAGACTCTATTCGCTACCTCTGGATTATTGGCAAATAGAATCACTAACAGCCATAGGCAATAAATTAGGGAGGTATGTCAAAACTTCGGAAGCCACAAGAAGGGGTAAATATACCTCCTTTGCCAGGATTTGTGTAGAGATGGACCTATCTGGAGCACTTCCGGATGAGGTCATACTGGAGGTTCATGATGAGGAATGGGTGCAGACTGTCGACTACGAGCATATTCCATTTAGATGCCGAAAATGTCATGAACATGGGCACCTTCTTAGAGACTGCCCACTCAGCAAGGCAGAGAACAAAAGCAAACCTAACACAATGAAAGAAATAGATGGATTTCACAAGGTAGCTCACAAAGGAAAAAATGGCAAAAAAGGGCCAAATCAACACCCAAGAGAAGACCAAAAAGGGAGGCCGAATCAGTTCCATGTTCTTGAAGAGGAGGAAGATTCAGCAGCTGAAAATCAAGTAATGAAGGATGGTTATGATAAGCAGGAAAAGGAGCAAGAACAAGATCAGGAGCAGGTAAAGGAAAAACAAAAAGGAATCATGATGAGTGAAACAGAGATGGAAATGGATCAGGAAATGACCCAGAGCGAGATGGAAATGGAAGACAATGAGCTACAAGAGATTCTCGATAGAGAAAACCTAGATCTAGAAGGATTCTTGAGTAAGGGAACAACGGGTGGGGTAGAATCTCTACCACAAGAAGAATGCAATCGAATAAAGCAGTTATTCTTATGGAAGACATAGGCAAAGAGCTTGGTAGAAGATAACAACATTGAAAGACCGAGCAATCATGGAATGAAAGCAGTAAAATCAATTCCAGAATTAGCTCCAAAAAACCTAGGGAAAAAAAGGGGCAGAGAAAAGCAGAATGAGCTTTTAATGGAATGTGGAAAGATCATGATAGACTCAGGTAAGATGAAAGATCCAACCTGTTACTCCTTTACCAATCTGTAATTATGAAGTTTACAACTTGGAACGTAAGAGGACTAGGAAGCAAAATAAAACAGAGAATGCTGAATAATAGAATGAAATAGGTAACTCCGGACATAATTTTTTTCCAAGAAACGAAATGCTCTGTTCAAAAGATAAGACAAATCCATAGTAGGTGGCTCAGCCGATATGAGTTTATAGAAGTCAAAGCAGAAAATACTACAGGGGGTATCCTCATCCTCTGGAATCCCCAAAAAATAGGTATTATTGATGCGGAGGCATCAAGGAATTATTTATCAGTTGTTATACAGCCTGTAGGAGACAGGGACACATATCTTGTAATGAATGTGTATGGCCCTCAAAGGTTAGATGACAAAATCAAGTTTATCGATTCCTTAGTGGACCTTCAGAGAAGATTTGCAGGGTTACCGTGGGTTATAGGAGGAGATTTCAACATGATCAGATCTCTCTCGGAGAAAAAAGGGGGTACAAGAGCTCTAAACAAAGATTCCTCAGCTTTCCAATGTTTTTCAGAAAACATGAAGCTGGTGGACATTGAGACAAACAATGGTATTTGCACATGGAACAACAAAAGAGGAGGGGATTCTTAGGTAGCTTCCAAGCTAGACAGATTCATGATCTCTGAAGAGCTCATGCTTCTAGATAAGGAAATAATAGCTGATATTATTCCTTTTGGAGGCTCAGATCATTGGCCGATTCAAATGGAGATCAAGGGCATTGGCACCCCAAGAAACAAACCGTTCAGATTTGAAAATATGTGGCTTTCACACCTGGATTTCATCAGCAACATTGGAAAATGGTGGGCTGAAGACCTGTAGATTCAGGGATCATCTATGTTCCTACTACATAAAATATTAAAATATATCAAGCAGAAGCTAAAGGAATGGAACCAGAAGGAATTTGGCAATATTTTCACAAGTAAAAAAATCGTGGAAATCAAAATCCTAGAGCTAAATCAAGCTTTGATCAAGAATGGCATTTACAAAGACATAAATGATCAAGCAGAGAAATATCACCAAGAATGGGAAGGGCTGTGTAAACAAGAAGAAATTTTTTGGAAACAAAAGTATAGAGTTCTATGGCTAAAAGAAGGAGAATGCAATACTAAATTTTTCCACAGATCTACCATTGCGAATAGAACTCACAACGGAATCTCTTCGATCAAGGACGAGAATGGCCAAATTCATCAAGCCCATGAGGAGATAGAAGCAGTGTTAGTAAAGCATTTTCGGGACATAGCCAAGGAAAACCTTCCAGGAAGAGAACCTTTCTTTCAGAATTTAATTAAACACATACCTAAATTAGTATCCAGAGAGGATAATGGTAGTCTCAACAAACCTGTAACTGAAAAGGAGATCAGTGAGGTCCTTAAGGAAATGCAAAATGGCAAGGCACCAGGTCCGGATGGATTTAATGTGGATTTCTTCAAATCCTGCTGGAGTATTGTTAAAAGGGATATTGTAGAGATAGTAGAAGACTCCAGGCGGAACAAGACCATTTTTAAAGCTCTCAATACATCCTTTATTGCCCTTATTCCAAAACAGGATAATGCTCAAACGCCTGAGAGATATAGGCCCATCGCCTTATGTAATGTTGTCTACAAAATTATCTCCAAGGTGGTGGCCAACAAACTCAAACCCCTGCTGACCACACTTATCTCCGGGGAACAAACAGGGTTTGTAGAAGGAAGACAAATTCTGGACAACATAATTCAAGCTCATGAGGTGGTTCAATCGTTAACTTGCAACAAGAGAGCGGGAATGATCATGCAACTGGACATAGCCAAAGCATATGACAAGGTCAATTGGACATACATCCAAAAAATGCTCATAGCATTTGGTTTTGATCATAATTGGGTCAGAGGGGTCATGGCCCTTGTAACTTCATCCAACTTTTCAATTTTAGTGAATGGCTCTCC
The DNA here is from genome assembly GCA_031772625.1 of Pinus tabuliformis. Taxonomy (NCBI): domain Eukaryota; kingdom Viridiplantae; phylum Streptophyta; class Pinopsida; order Pinales; family Pinaceae; genus Pinus; species Pinus tabuliformis. The sequence goes on along the minus strand of CM062817.1, from coordinate 1,913,787,472 downwards.
TTCTGAGCTTTTTCTCCCTTCCAGAGGTTTAAGGCAAGGAGATTCACTCTCTCCTTTTCTCTTCATTCTCATGATGGAAGGGTTGGGGCAGTCCATCAAGCATGCAAGAGTAACGGAAAGAATTCAAGGACTCCAACTTACGAAGAATGGGCAAGTTCTGACTCGTCAACAGTTTGTAGATGATACCATGTTACAGGGAATTCCCACAGTCAAAGAAGCACTTGCTTACAAACAGATTTTGGATGACTTCGTGAAGGCCACAGGTATGGAAGTTAGCCTTACATAATCAAAAGTATTTTTCTTTAACACACATATTTCCATCCAGAGAAATGTCTCTAGAATTTTAGGCTTTCAAAGAGAATCTCTCCCCTCTAAGTATTTGGGAGTTCCACTTACATCTAAACCCCAACACAAGAGTATATGGGATCCGTTAATGACTAAAATGCAAGACAAGGTCAGGAAATGGACAAACAGATCTTTAAATTTAGCTGGTAGACTGGTTCTTACTAAAGCAGTTCTCCAAGCTATCCCAATCTTCATGCTATCAACCCTCCCAGCTCCAATAGGAGTCTTGTAGAAATTTGGGAGTATTCAACGTGATTTTTTGTGGGGCAAAGAGGAAACTAGAAAAAAATGGGCTTTATTCTCATGGGAAAAGATCTGAAACCCAAGAACCAAGGAGGCCTGGGTTTGGAAAACCTAGAGATTCTCAACAAGGCTCTAGGAGCCAAACTTTGGTGGAGGTGGATTAAGGATCCTATAGCTCAATGGAAAAGCATCTGAAAGGAAAAATATGCCAATTCCTGGCCGAATTCTAATATCATACGTATGACAGGAACAGTGAAAGGCTCCCCCATATGGAACAAGGCCTGGGAGAACAGAGAAGTGGTTCAAAAAAATATTTTATGGGAAATCAGAGAGGGAGATCTAGCACTTTTCTGAGAGGACAAATGGCAACAGGAACCTAATCTTCTGAAGGAAGAATTTTTAGGCCTCAAGCAAGAGATTGACAATCAAGGACTAGTAAGGTGAAATACTTTTGAGAGAACCCACATAATGTAGGAAAGTGGAGAATCTGGAGAAAAATTGAGGGCAGAGAGGATAGAACCCTCAACAGTAAAGCAGAGTCCCTTAAGAGACTGCTGGATCAGAGAATAATTTTAGTAACAGAAGGGCAGGACCAATTGAGATGGGGTAACAACATAGAGGGCAACTTTAACATCAAGGAAGATAAAGTTTTTCTCCTTGATCTAGAACCCCAAGTGCCTAATAAAACTTGGCAGAAGCTTTGGAGGCATAAAGGCTGGATGAAAATCAAACTATTCATGTGGTTAGTTCACCACAAGAAAATTTTAACTTGGGACAACCTTAAAAAAGGGTCATGCTGGGACCCTCCAGATGTCATCTTTGTGAGACCCAAGAGGAGACTATAGAGCATCTTCTCAACAGCTGTATTTTCACCGACAGGATATGGGAATTTTTTTTCCAACATCTTCAAACAGTCTAATAGAGACAAAGAAAGTATTTCCAACACTCTAAACAACTGGAGGATTAATTTTTCAGATAATGAAATTCTCAACTCTGCCTGGGATCTCCTGCCAAGTTTCATTATTTGGAATGTGTGGAAAAAAAGGAACAAAAGAATATTCAAAGAGGTAAAGTCTACCTCACTTAGCCTGGTGGAGTTGATCGTAAAACAACTTAAGGAGACAGTGGGCACCACGGTTAGGAATCTTCCCAAAAATCCTCCCTCAATAGAAGAGTTGAAAATCCTCCAGCTGTTAGACATGCAGGGGCTTACTCCTCAAGGTCTAGACAGGAAATCAAGCATGAGAGATAAGGTGGAGGAATTCTGGCATCCCCCCCTCTGAAGGTTTTTTAAAGTACAACATTGATGGAGCTTCCAAAGGCAACCCAGGGGAGGCTGGTTTTGGGGGAGTTCTAAGGGATGATACAGGTAGCATAATCTCCCTCTTCCATGGTCACTTAGGAAAAGCTACTAACAACATGGCTAAACTAATGGCTTTGGAACAATGCTTAGATTTTTTGATACAGACCAATTGCCAAAACGTCATAATAGAAGCGGATTCAGAGTTAGTCATAAACGCAGCCAAAAGAATCAGTAATGGAACAGGGCCGGAAAAGGTCACAAAACACTGGAGGTTAACTAGGGTTCTTTAGAGAATTCAAGTGCATCTACAGGAACTTCGCACTCTCAGGTTCATTCATGTGAGGAGAAAGGCCAACAAATTGGCAGACATTCTAGCCAACCAAGGTGTCAGCTGGAAGGACAACACAATCTTAAGGAGATGGAATACAATGGCGCAAAGCAACCTGAAAAAACTCTACCATAACCAGGTGGAGGAGGACAAAGAAGAGTACAGAAGCAAAATGATAGAACCCAACCAGCAATGGTCAGTGGTCAAAGAGCTACTCCAAGTGGGACAAAAAGGTGCACAATGGAAGGCAAGCCAAGGTTAGAGGTAAAGTGGACCATGATCAGGACTATTCTCAGTGATAGGCGACAGAGTTTCTCGGACCAAAGAAAGCAGCAACTAAAACTTCCGCATCATCCTAATTTTTCAGTGACGGAAGTCAAAACCGCCTTTGAGTGGTTTCGAGGCGATCGCACAACTTTCATGTTAAAAGTGGTTTTAGATTTTTGGCAGTGATTCCATAAAAATCATGACACGTGGTGGAGGGCCCGGTCCAAAAACCACTCTCCCCGCACCCTAAAGGTCGATGACTTCAGGCGCGCGATTTTCTGCTCAGCCGTCCGATGGCGCAAGGTAAATCAATGCTCTGGATTCATCGAGCAGTTTGATGGGGTCCAAGGGTTTGGTCATTCTTTGAGCTCCACGTGGCGGTGGGGCCGGAGGGATTTCCACTCTCATCACAAGCTAGCACTAGTGCATGTGGGCTGGCACGATTTCAATCTCCACCGTCGGATGGCACATGGAGATTCTACGGATCAGATTGCTCGAAGAAAGCAACAACTAAAACTTCTGCATCATCCTAATTTTTCAGTGACGGAAGTCAAAACCGCCTTTGGGCGGTTTCGAAGCGATCGCACAACTTTCATGTTAAAAGTGGTTTTAGATTTTCGACAGCGATGTCAAAGGAAGCATGACACATGGTGGAGGGCCCGGTCAAAAAACCATTCTCCCCGTGCCCTAAAGGTCGATGACTTCGGGCGCGCAATTTTCTGCTCGGCCGTCCGATGGTGCAAGGCAAATCAACGCTTTGGATACTTCGAGTAGTTTGATGGGGCCCAAGGGTTTGGTCACTCTTTGTGCTCCACGTGGCGGCTGGGCCGAAGGGATTTCCGCCCTCTTCGCATACTATCACCCGTGCATGTGGGCAGGCGCGTTCCCAATCTCCACTGTCGAATGGCACATGGTGTTTCAACGGATCAGATTGCTCAGGTGGTCTCTCGAGGTATTTGGCGAGCTGCTCTTCAGTCCGACTTGATCTACAGCTGATGGTTCAAATGGTTAGACGCTTGGGTTGAGTTTAACGAGGAAGGCTAGGTTTGGCGGGAAAATTTCTTTCCGGGGGATTGCTCCTAAGTTTATGAATCCGGGCGATCGTGCTACCATTATTTGCAGGCTTCCTTGTGTCCGGTTCCTTTTGGATCAGTCCAATCTTATGTTTTTTTATTTTGAGATAGGTAAAGTTTGGAGGTAGAGGGTTAGGAATAGTTTTTTTGGGACATCTCCATAGTCATCGTCCAGGAAAGTATTGATGTAATATATGTACTTTATTTGTTGATTAATGAATTGAAAGGTCCGACTCTTGCATTAGCAAAAAAAAATGATCAAGAAAGAAATGATTGTGAAAAACAATTGAAGTGTATAAGAGAGATTTTAACTGTAAAATTAAACTTCAAGCTTGAGAAAAACCTATCCAAGTTATTAACTTAGGCAATAGGTGCAGTTCTCACATCTAACTTTTCACAAACTTTTGTTTTAGCAGTAACTAAAATTGGACATTAAATAACATGTCCTTCCTCTATAACCTACTCAAATGTAATGAAAGCATTAGTGTGAAAGGGAAAATTTCCTACTGATAAAGGTTAAAATCACACTTAACAATACTAATATATAACACATTTGAAACCAAGATAAAAAGGATATATTGAATATTATAACTAACTAAAGTAGTTTATGGAGAAAAACTTGAAGAAGCAATAGTTGAAGATGGCCTTGACCAAAGAGTCCTTGTCAAATAGTTTCGCTCCAATAATCCACTTATTGATGTGAAAAAACAAAGAAGGGATCCACAAGTAAAAGTGATTTAATAATGAACACAAACCACACTTATTGGTTCAAAATGTAGGCATAGATAATTCAATGTGATGGATATGGAAGAAATAGATCATAACCATAACCACTCTAACTATTATGAACTAGATGATAATTAGTAGTGGCCTTATAATTCATAATGGAATATACTTTGTAATGCATTAATTTTTCCCAACGATAATCTCATGGTGAAACTTATGGGCACTTCCTTGCATTTGTGGATGGTGCCCATTGCAAACTTATTATATGTTGGGTTAATTTGGAAGTGTTTATGTCATGTTGAGTGGTTCTTCATAAGATTTTAGGTACATCATATATGTCAAACCCCAAATTGTCCAAGATGAAGTTGCACATGGAAAGGTGCTTTCCTTGGAATTCTTCCCTTCGTCATCAAATTTCTCTTAACAACTTGGTAAGCATCCTTCATTGTAGCCACAAGGAGAGGTTCACTTCCCTAGAGAACACCCTACCTGAAAGGAGAAGCATTGTGTATCCTAGAGTGGGGGGAATGCATTAGGACCTAGACAACTTGGGACCGATTGGATTCCTAGATAGAGGCTTGGATTTGTCTCGGGGATACTTAGGTGTGACAATGATGTAGGGGAAATGGACCCAGTAGAGTGCATGGCTATGGTGGAATGATGGTGTCTATGTTGGGTCCCTATAATACTAGTGATTACCCCATTACTATTGTAGTTATACCCTTATTTATATTGTTGTGCCCCTATTACCCCCATGTTGTTATTTCTGTGCCCCATAGAATCCCTCTATTTTTATTTTGGTGGCTTTATATTATTATTGTTAGGTCGGCTAGATTATATTGTGACTCCTTAGACTCCTATATATAGAAAGGAGGTTTTGTCATTTGTATCATCCAAGAATTGTTCATTTATGTAATGTAAAGGAGGTTTCCCCCTCGAAGAGGCTGAATTCTAAGGCGTTGATCTATCTTTTCTATCTTTTCTTGAGCTGGTTTCATAACATTTGGTATCAGAGCTTTGGATTCTAGGGTTTCGCTGCTCCAAACAGGTCATCGTGGAATTTTCGCTATAACTTTTTTTCTGTGACGTTTCAGAAGTCGAAAAAAAAACCCATTTGAGAAGAAATCGCATTGAACCTTGGGTCTGAATTTCAGAGCTTTTCGCGTAATATTTGCGGAGATATGATCTGAGGAAGTTGGTCTTTTTGCAGACTCCTGAATTACATTCAAAACAGGTGACCTGGGGAAAATCGTCATAACTTTTCTCTGGGGATCGGATTGAAATTTCATAAGAAGGTACAGAAAGAGGATGGACTTTAGTTTCTTGTATGTTTGGTTCAGATTCAAAGGTTGAAACAATGACTCGTGGCACGTCGTACAAGTTCGCTCTACTGAACTAGTCTAAAAGCAAGTCACTGTGGGAGATTTCACATAACTCTTCCTTGGAGAATCCAATTTGGGTCAGACTTGTGGCATTGGAAAGAGGACGCAGAAGGCTACTACAGGTCGCAATTTCAGAACTGGATGATTTGAAATTACAGAGATACATCAGATTCAATATCAGGCTTCTATAAAGTGAAAAAAGGTGTGTAGTTTTTTTTTAAATTTTTGTGTAAGCTTGGTTTAACAGAATTCAAAGGGCATAGTAAAGCATTATTATCGGTAACTGATGCCCTGAGGAAAGAAAATGCAAACACCTAGTAAGGAACCTGAAAGCTCTAGCATGACTCATGAAGAAGAGGAAGAAATGCTACATGATATATCAAAATTACAAGAACAAGTGCAACAAATGTCACGCTCACAAAAGCTAACAGAAGCTAAGATAAGTGGCATGGAATCTAAGATAAATGGCGTGGAATCTAAGATAAATGGTGTGGAATCTAAGATAATTGGCATGGAATCTAAGATGGATGATTTGAAGACAGATTTGAGGACAGATTTGAAGACAGACATGGCAGATTTGAAGACAGATTTGACAAATTTTCTACAAGAAATACTTACTAATGGTGAAAAGGTAGTAAAGGAAACTCATGATGTGAAAAAAAAATGTTAATCATGATTCCATAGACGCTAATGTTGGATCGAAGACCCACCATATTCCAAAAATCGATATGAGGAAGTTTGATGGCAAGGATCCCGCCACATGGATATTACAGATGGAGCAATTCTTCGATCTCAATAATGTGCAAAACACACAAAAGGTACGTATGGCAACTGTATATTTGGAACCAAATCAGTTTGTATGGTATCAATGGCTTTTCTCTCGTAAAAAATTTATCACTTGGGCAATTTTTACGGAAGAATTGATAGCACATTATGAGGATACAAAAAGCAACACTTTTTTTAGCCAATTGATAAGTCTCAAACAAAAGGGTTCAATAATGGAGCACATTGAGGAGTTCCAAAAATTGAACATAAGGGTAAAAGATATTCCAGAGGAGCATAGGATTGATGTGTTCATAGGGTCTTTAAAGGATAATATCCAACATGATGTTCGCCTTTGGGAACCTGATTCATTAGAGAAGGCATTCAGGTTAGCAAGAAAAATGGAAAGCAAAATTATGGCAACCAGGAAGCATACCACTCACAACTATAAAGACGGAAGTGTTGTTGCCCCTAGTCTTCCACAACCTATAAGGTTGACACCACAACAATTGGAAGAAAAAAGAGCAAAAGGGCTTTGTTACAGTTGTGATAGCAAATACACTAAAGGTCATAAGTGTGCTGAGAAGAAATTATTCTACATAGATTGTGAAGAGGAAGAAGAAAAGGAGCAAGAAAGGTCAAAAGAAGAGGATATACTCCAGGAACAAAGCCTAGATGAAGAACAAATAAATCCGACCATATCTTGTAATGCATTGGCGGGAATTACCACTCCTCAAACCATCAAGATAGAAGGACAAATCAAGAAGAAAAAGGTAATAGTGTTGATTGATTCAGGAAGCACCCACAATTTTATTCATTGTAGGGTAGCAAAAGAATTGAATTGCTTCCTATATCCAGCACCAGAGTGTCAAGTGATGATTGCAAATGGAGGAACAATAAATTGCTCTGGAAAGTGCCATAATATCAAGCTATCCATGGGAGAATATGTATTGACTAGCCCAATGCTTTCCATTCCAATGGGAGGTGCTGATGTTGTACTAGGAGTCCAATGGCTACAATCCTTGGGTACAATAGCTTTTAATTTTCAAGAACTTTTCATCAAATTTTCTACGGAAGGAAAGGAAGTTGAATTAAGGGGTATTGCAGGGAAACCAGGAAAGATAATCAGCTCTAATGGTATGACAAAGCTTCTAAAAAAGGAGCAAAGAGGTGTAATTGCACAATTATGTTCGCTAGATGTTTCCACATTGGAATCATCTATTTCTCCAGATCTCCAAAAAGTCCTGGACAATCATTCCAAGGTATTTGAGACTCCCAAAGGTCTCCCACCTATGCGTGATCATGATCATGCTATTCATCTGATTCCAGGAAGTGTTCCTCCAAACATCAGGCCGTACAGATATCCCTATGTCCAAAAAAGTGAAATTGAACGTATGGTTGCAGAAATGCTAGAGGCTGGTATAATTCAACCGAGTCAAAGTTCTTTCTCTGCTCCAGTAGTATTGGTGCACAAGAAGGATGGATCATGGCGCATGTGTCCGGATTATAGGGAGCTCAACAAGCTCACTATTAAAGATAAGTTCCCCATTCCTGTCATTGATGAATTACTGGATGAATTGCATGGATCAATTTACTTCACCAAGTTGGATCTTCGTTCGGGATATCATCAAATCAGAATGAAGATTGAAGACATTCCGAAAACGGCATTTAGAACTCATGAGGGTCATTATGAATTTTTGGTCATGCCTTTTGGCCTTACCAATGCACCTTCAACATTTCAAGGTTTGATGAATTCAATTTTCAAACCATTCCTTAGAAAATTTGTGTTAGTATTTTTTGATGATATACTAATCTACAGCAAGTCTTGGAAGGATCATGTTGAACATGTTGACAGGGTGCTACAACTATTGGAGGAGAAACAATTATATGCAAAAAGATCCAAATGTTTCTTTGGAGTCCAGGAGGTGGAATATTTGGGTCATATTGTATCTCATGAAGGAGTTAAGGTAGACCCTAGCAAAATTAAAGCCATTAAGGAATGGAAAATCCCCACATCCATAAAGCATCTGCGAGGATTTCTTGGGTTGACAGGGTATTATCGCAAGTTTGTTAAGAATTATGGGAGAATAGCAGCACCTCTAACAACATTATTGAAGAAAGATGCATTTTCATGGACTCCGGAAGCAACAAAGGCCTTTGAACATCTTAAAGAGGCAATGTGCCAAGCACCGGTCTTAGCTACACCGGACTTCACAAAAACCTTTATTGTGGAATGTGATGCTTCAGGAAATGGAATTGGTGTTGTTCTAATGCAAGATGAAAGACCCATTGCTTTTGAAAGTCGTCCAATCAAGGGAAAGTTTTTAAGCAAAGCTATTTATGAGAAGGAAATGTTGGCAATACTCCATGCACTTAAGAAATGGCGACCCTACCTAATGGGAAGACACTTCAAGGTAAAAACGGATCATGATAGCCTTAAATACTTTTTAGAACAAAGATTATCCTCTGAAGAGCAACAAAAGTGGGTCACAAAGATGTTGGGTTATGACTTTGAAATCATCTACAAAAAAGGGAAGCAAAATGTGGTGGCAGATGCACTCTCAAGAAAGGATGAGGATGTGGAAGCATTGTTGTGCGCCATTTCTATTATCCAACCAGATTGGATAAACGAAGCAAGGGAGGAATGGAAGAATGACGAAGAAGTGTGGGCACTTATTCGAAAGCTACAACAAGATTCCAGTACGTCTGATACATTTAGCTGGAAAAATGATTCGTTATGGTACAAAGATCGCTTATACCTCTGTAAGAATTCCCAGCTAAAACAAAAGATTCTTATGGAATTGCACACTTCTCCCTTAGGAGGGCACTCAGGATTTTTAAAAACTTACCACAGGGTTAAGAAGGAATTTTTTTGGGATGGCCTTAAATCAGATATTCAAAAGTTTGTGGCGGAATGTTTGGTTTGCCAACAAAATAAAGTTGAAACAATTAAGACACCGGGTCTATTACAACCTTTATCCATTCCAAGCCAACGTTGGGAGGAGGTTTCAATGGATTTTATCACAGGTTTACCCAAGTCTGAGGGAAAGAGTGTCATCATGGTGGTAGTTGACAGACTTACCAAGTATGCACACTTTTGTGCATTATCACATCCATTTAAAGCCAGTACAGTTTCTACTGCATTTATGGAAACAATTCAAAAGCTACATGGAAACCCAAAGATTATTGTAAGTGACAGAGATCCCATTTTCACTGGAAATTTTTGGACAGAATTATTTTCTTGTCTTGGTACTCAGTTAGCTCATAGCTCATCTTATCATCCTCAATCTGATGGGAAAACTGAGATAGTAAACAAATGTTTGGAAGGATATCTTCGTTGCTTTGTATCTGATAAACAGACACAATGGGTCAAATGGTTGCCTCTGGCTGAATGGTGGTATAACACTTCCTTCCATACAGCAACAAAAATGACCCCATTTATGGCACTTTATGGGTATCAACCACCATCCATCACATCATATTTAAGAGAAAATTCTAAGGTTCAGGCAGTGGAACATCACATCGAACATCAACAACAAGTCCTCCAACTCTTAAAGGATAACCTCGTGTTGGCACAAAATAGAATGAAACAACAGGCAGATCAACATCGCAGTGAAAGAAGTTTTGATGTAGGTGATTGGGTATTCCTACGGCTACAACCATATAAGCAAATGTCCCTAAAGCAAGCTAAGAAGGATAATAAATTATCACCAAAGTATTATGGTCCGTACAAGGTGTTGCAAAAGATTGGTACTATGGCATACAAATTGGAGCTTCCTGCAGCTTCTCGATTGCACCCAGTTTTCCATGTTTCATGTTTAAAGAAGGTTATAGGCGACAAGCTCCCAGTTCAAACAATATTGCCAGAACTTGACGAGGAAGGAAAAATTATATTGGAACCGGAAGCAGTCACAGAAACAAGAACTCGACAGCTACGAAATCGATCAATTTCAGAGTATCTTATCAAGTGGAAGAACTTATCCGCTGAAGATTCCACATGGGAGGATGAGAATTTTATGCAGAAGTATCCAGAACTACTCAAGCGTTGAGGACAACACTTTTTTGAAGGAGAGGGGCATGTTGGGTCCCTATAATACTAGTGATTACCCCATTACTATTGTAGTTATACCCCTTATTTATATTGTTGTGCCCCTATTACCCCCATGTTGTTATTTCTGTGCCCCATAGAATCCCTCTATTGTTATTTTGGTGGCTTTATATTATTATTGTTAGGTCGGCTGGATTATATTGTGACTCCTTAGACTCTTATATATAGAAAGGAGGTTTTGTCATTTGTATCATCCAAGAATTGTTCATTTATGTAATGTAAAGGAGGTTTCCCCCTCGAAGAGGCTGAATTCTAAGGCGTTGATCTATCTTTTCTATCTTTTCTTAAGTTGGTTTCATAACAGTATATGTGTGTTTGTGATAGAGAATTGAGGACACAACTTGTCTACCTACATCATCTTGGAGCCTTTCTTGTGCATGACATCATCTTACAACATGAAATGTATTCTTGGAATGAAGTGCTTCACTTATGTTGGCCTACATGAGTTTATTATAGGTTGTGACCTGCATTGTATTATCATTGTATTGTTGACCTCCTTTCACTCTCAAGAATACACATAACACACACATATATATAGAGAGAGAGATCCCTTATCATTCATTCAATGTGTTCATTCTTATTTTAGTATTGTGTATAGATGTGACAAATAGGAGGAGTACAATAGTCATCTTCTTTATCTTGGATCTTCATTTTTACTTGCTCTATTTATCTTTCTTGGAATCAATAGGGTTTGATGATCTTCTTATAAAATCTTAAAGCCTTGGGTTAGGGTTTAATCCCTTCAAAGTCTGAGATTAGGTTTTTGAGATGAAAAACTAGGTGTATTTGGTGTAGAAGAAGAAGAAGAGAATAAGGCACATTGCATTAGGGGACTTATTTTGGTGATTCATTAATGTTGGAGCCCCTTGGTTGAGATAGGGTTTTTGATGTTTTCCAAGTAGCATGTGTCTTAGGAAGTTAGTGATTATACCAGCCTTGTGATAAGGCTATGGTATACATAATAGCTTCATCTTGTGTATATTAATGAAGTTAAATTCAACTATCCAAAAGTTGTGTAAATTACATATTTGTTTTCCTGACATGCACGGTCTTTATAAATTGTAATTTACAACTGTATATCTTTCATTGATTTGGCATAAGTAAATTACAAATTTGTTGAGTGGTTTGACATCATAATTCAAAGGTTAAGGGTTGTTTGTTATAAATATTGTAAAAGTAATTTTTCATATTTGGTTTATGCATGATAATATTCCTCGAGAATGCTAAAACTTATTGAGATGCGTTGGTTTATTTCCTCCTTGGATTGTCTATATGAAGATTTGGTTGTCAAGGATTGAAATATTGTTCTAATTTTGTTGTTATTTTTTTCTAGTTCATGATAAGCTAAGGCTGAAAATTCATAGGGTTAAGATCCATACAACCTCTAGTAAAAAATGTTAAGTTTATGTTTTGCATTAAACTATTAAAGTGAAAAAAATTCTACAAAACATGTTAGTGCAGATAAAAATTCTTAACATAATAGGAATATCAATTGTTTTACCAAATAAAAGTTTGCAAGGAAAACCACATACACTCAATTTATTTCATGAATGGTACGTAGTGTAAATCCATTTGCACTGATTTTAATTCCTAAACCAACAAGGACATCAAGTGAGGCTTGCAACAAAGGTAGTCAATTTAAGGGATTGGCCATGAGACCTCCTACATGAAGCTTAAAGAACTTAACCACTTGAGATAGTCTACTAGGATACATTCAAATGTATATTATTTTAACATGGGTTATCAACAGTTTTCAAGTATGATTTGACTTTTGAGTTTGGATATTCTCTTTGAGGACACTAATTTAAGTTAATTCTTTCAAATTAGTCTTAGCCTTAGGTCATACCCATAATTTTTTTTACCCATAACAAAGGAAATTTGTATTAAAAGTTTGTGTTTGGAGGCGTGACCATACACCAAAAATTACAAAAATGGAAGCTTATGCCTTTGAATTAGTCAAGATGAAAATGCCAAAATACTAAGAGAATCATATGTCTACCTACAACACAACTGAAAGAGAACATTGGAATGGTCATGTAGATTCTCCAGAAAAAAAGTCCAAATTTTTTATGCACCTAAACTTCATGATGACTAGACTTTAAAAGGCGAGGCATCCTTCTAACACATGATTGACTCCTCCATTGGAGGAACCATTACATTTAAGTCTAGGAGACTATAATAGATATGAAAAAGAGAGACCTCCAAGGAGGAGTTACTAATTTTCATTTGGCTTAGAGAGGCTTGGAGGTTAACCAATTGATGACAAACAAAAATTTCCAATTCATCTTCAATGCTATGCATCTCGACTCGATGGTCCACTAATAGCTCCATTGCCATTGACAAAGTTGATGTAGTTTGATTATGTTAGATTTGCGAATGGAAGAGATCTTGTTGAATTTGATAGAATTCATCCTCCCAGTGAAGATCGCTATTCCCCTTTCTCATTCTAAGCCATATTGCTACAATTCAAACTATTGGAAATAGAGCGAGTACTATGGCTAGTCTGAAATACGCTAGCCAAATACATTGAATATCACACTAAAATACAAGACCAACAACACACTCAAATAAATAAGAGAAAATAAATATAAAAACCACTAGAGAACAAAAACTTCCCATGGTGAAACAACCAAAGGTTGGTCAAACGTAAAATGACTAGGTAATTCAGGCACCATACAATAGAGCAATCCCAACTATGGACACAAATAGACTAGGACTAGGTAGAGGGCTGACCACGAGAAAGGACCCAAAGCCAAAGAGAGAAAACCATTCTTGTGGAAAAATGACATGAAACATAACCAATTCACTATGGAAAAGTTCCCCAAAGAGATTAGGTCCATGGAAGATAATGAACCCTTCACAAGAAATACCCAAGATTGACCCCAAAAACTTGGCAACCATATTAGGAAATTCTCTGACCATATTCAACTCCATGTGACATCGCTCATTCTTAAAAATGAAGGAATTGTCTTCAAAATGACTTGATCAACCATTGACATAATATAATTCAATGAGAAAGGATAGTGTATCATCATACTAGGAAGATCCCATGGGGGTTGCAATGGATGGAGCCACATGAAAGTCCATTGCATTTTTTTGATTTCCCAAGTACACCACCATTGATAATACCTAAATAACGTTTTTGGCTTTGAATCCACACCTTCCCATATTTTCATTGAAGAAAATTCAGGCCAATTGTCTACCAAATCCATCAAACGCAGGGCCATGAATGAAAATATTAATGTGATCCTATTTTTATTAATGTTATATACCCATCTAAATAACCTCTTGTTATCATGCTAAATTGACTACCTAGGTCAAGGAACTATCTTGTCACGTATAAGACAAACATGGAGCATGGCCACCCTAGAGGATTGCAATGAAAAAGACACGTGGCCACCATGAACTAAGGTAACATGTCAATCGAGAACTCATCATAATCCTTGTTTTAGTTGTCAGATTTTCCATTAAGGGAGAGGAAAGATGATAAAATATGATTGCCATAGATTTCATGGTATGGTGGAGAATGATAAGTAATCATTGATTAAAAAAAGAAAAGAAAAGAAAAACTAGCTTTAGTGATGTCGGTCAATTTCCATTTGATTTTCTATTTGGTTATTATGCCAAAGAATATGGAAATAATTTGCCTCTGAAAACTAATCTAGGAGAGGCCTCATGTGATGATAAATGGAAAGGAGGTGTAGGTATCTAGGAGAAGTCCGTTTTTGAATATGTTCTATAATGAGTTTTGAATCTCCAAATATGGATAAATTTGTAAAATCTCAAGCCTTGGCTAAGATAAGCCCTTGAAGAAGACCATAAGCTTCAACTTGATTGTTGGAAGCCCTCCCCAAACTAGGAAAAGTTTAATTACACTTGTCCTCCAGGAGAAAAAGATAACAACCCCCTCCCTCACTCCCTCTAGTTATTTTTAGAAGATCCATTTAAAAACAACATATTGTTGGACTAAGAGGATAACCAATTTTCGAATGCAAATTTCCACAGTTGTGAATCATAGTGAGTAAGTAGCTTTGGAAAAAATTGTGTGATTAGGAGTTGAAACATCCAATGTTTCGAGGGAACACTTTACCCATCACCAGGGACAAGAAGCAAAAAGTAGTTCACCTATGTTTTATGTTTCTTGTCCTTGATTATGAGTGAAGTGTTCACCTTAAGTATCAAACGTTTCAACTCCTTGTGACACAATTTTCTCCATAAACTACTTATGTGCTAGGGTAACCAATGTTGAAAGTCTTCTGGAGGAAGATGAAGATGCCATCTTTCTTTATGTAGGGCAACTTTGGGGGGTGAAATTGGGATGTCAAGGCAATTCCACCAAATGTCTTCTGAAGGGTCTAACTATTGAGGATATTCCAAAAAGTGATTCTTGGACTTGAAATGGTCAAAAAAAAAAAAAAAAAAGAGTACGAAAAAGAACAATTTGAAGAAAAATATCTTCCTTATGAAAGATCGACCTATTTTATGCTCATCACAATTTCCAACATATAAATTTTGGTGATACTTTCTTCGGGAATCATTACAATTTTCCTTTAAAATAACCCAAATAAAATCTAGATCCTAATACTCAAAAACAAAGAGATGGCAAAGCCATTATAGATGAGGAGGGAGATCGAGGAGAGAAAATTTCACATAAAGTTAGAGAACTAATACTCTTAAAAGACATGAGATATTGATTCTTCATGCGAGAAACCTAATGGACATCTTCTTGCGAGAAAACTGTAACCGACAAATGGAAATGAGCACGGACATATATTGTTTATTCAAAATAAAAAATCTTATATTCATTTTGTGGAGTCTTTCACAAGATTTGATGGCACATGCTTGTTTTGTATTTTGTTGTCAAAACAAGTATCTTAGAAGAGAATAAAAAATTCAAATAGTCGACAACATCCGCCCGCCCACCGAGATGCTTGAACGCATGACCTGGTTGTTTCCTCGTTCTGTATTTTGTGAAAAATGTTTGGCAATCTTGTGTTTTGCCAAGAAAAACCTCACTATGCTTATATGTTATCAAAAATAGAGGGACCTTGGATGAGAATAAGAAATTGACCGCAGAGCTCTAACCCACGACCTCCTCTGTTTCTATTTTGGCGCAAACATGGGATCTTAGATATTAGAAATCCAATAAGCGAAGAAGATGCCCACCGTAGGGATCTTAGATATCTGAAATCCAATGGCTGAACAAGACGTCCTAACACAGGGAAGGAGGCTTGCGCTCTAGATGTGTAAAGTATATTCAAAACCATATCTGGTGGCTGTAGTTTAGTGGTGAGAATTCCACGTTGTGGCCGTGGAGACCTGGGCTCGAATCCCAGCAGCCACATCCCTTTCGGCGGGGTTTTTGACATGAGTATCCTGCCCCTGTATTTCTTTTCATAAGATTACGGAAATCCAAAAATCTTTGGAAAATAGGATGCGAAGATGACAGCGTGAACATACTTAAATTAATAAATCATCAAAAAAAACTAAAAGTTTATAATTTCAAAACTTTGAATATATACCTTTAAACAAATTATTAATAAATAAAATTCTAAAACGTTAACTAACCCTGTAAAAATTTGCCAAAATACTAATAATGCTAATGCAATTGGACTTTCCCAGCTACTACTATAATCTAAATATCTTTTGTAATCTAAATTACGAAAAGATGGATGTATGAAATATTAGAAAGGGAGTCAGTAGAATTATATACTACACATTATAAATACCAAAATTTATTTGAAAACAAAAATACAACATATCTTTTAAGGGATATATTTAGTCTTAATTGTAAAAATAATTATTTCACGCATTGGCTCTTTTTACCACCATCTTGGCTCTTCATTCCTCTGGAGGTCACTACCTGAATAATGAAAGAGCAGTACCGCCTCAGAAATGAAATGAATATTTTAATTGTTGTAACCAACATTAATTTTGGTATAAATACATATGCTGAGTCGAGGAAGACAATGCACTTTCATTTTTTTGGTTGTGTAATTTATTTGGTTCTGTAATCAAGCAACTGTAGCTGCTATCTGAATTTCTGTATTTCTATTTCTTTCATCTGGTATCAGAGCTAGTTTGGACTTCGTTTGAGAAGCCATTATTGTGTACCTAAAATTTGTTGTCGTGTGAGGTTGAACAGAATTGTTGTGAGGTTGAACAAAACTGTTGTGCAGAGCGCTTGTAACTAATGCAGAGTGCTTGTGACTGAAATTGCTGGAGTTGTTTAATGTTGCACTGAATCTGTAATTGTTGTGCAGTGCTGGAATATGAGAGTGAAGCAAATCTATTTTGTGAGGATCCATTGCTGAACATGGTCGAATAGAGCTGCAATATTCTGCTGAAGATTTGTGAGGCCAGTGTGCAGTGTCTAGATGGGGCAGCGTGAAGTTTGAAGGAGTTGGAAGAAGAGATAAATCTGCCATAAGTTGCAACCACCAATGTTGTAAGCTATTTTGTCATGACATTGCTAGTTTTTGATTGGCAGTAGAATTATTTTTCAAATTCCTTGTTTGAAGGCCTTCTGAGAATGTTTTCTAAATTAAGAGAAGTTTCAATTGAGTAGATGGGGACATTTTTTATTTCCAGCAATTTTATCTATACAGTTGAAGGAAGATATTTATATTAAAGCTCTACTTGCTTTGGCATCGGATATAATTATTTTCCATCTGAGTATTTTTGTCTCACTGTGTGTGGCTCTACTCAGCTTATTAACATTAAGTGGTTAATGAGTTAAAGTTTTTTTTTTTTACCATTGTGGATTGAGTCAAGAAGAGTTTTTTTTGGAGAAATTAAAGTACTTGGTAAACCAAATTAAAATGGCTTCAAATACCAACACTACTCAGTCAATTCCTATTTTAATTGAGAAAAGTTATGATTCCTGGTTTATTCAAATGAGAACATTGTTGCATTCTCATGATCTTTGGGGATTTGTTACTGATGGATATCCCGAGCCTACTAATGAGGCAGCAGTGATGGCTCTTACAAATGCTGAATGAACATTGTTGAAAGAAAACAAAAAGAAAGACAATAAAGCTCTTGGCCTTATTCAACAAGGCTTAGATGACGTGATACTTTCAAAATTATCAAATGCAGAATCTTCGAAGGAGGTGTGGGGCATCCTTGAATCATATTATCAAGGTGTAATGAAAGTAAAGAATGTCAAACTACAGAATTTGAGAAGAGATTTCAAGAATCTGAAAATGAAAAACAGTGACACTGTGGATGATTTTATGACTCAAGTCATGAGTGTTGTTAATCAACTGCGACAATATGGAGAAGACCTCTCAAACAAGAGGGTGATCGAGAAAGTCCTTCAAAGTTTGCCAAAGAAATTTGAAGTGATTGTTATATCCATAGAAGAGTTCAAGGACACAAGTCAAATGCAAATTGAAGAGTTGACTGGTTCGTTGATTGCACATGAATCCAGGATGTCAAGATATGATGATAGCTTGTTGGAGAATGCCTTCAAAACTCAACTTCAATTTCATAGAGGAAGATGTAGAGGAAGATTGAGTAATAGAGGATGAGGCAACAGAGTAGTTGATCAAATATGTCTGTGAGATAATTATGATCATGAAGAGAAATCTCAGCAACGTCCTCTTAATTTAAGGGGGAGTTACAATAGAACCTGGCATCGAGGAAGTCAAAGGTATGATATTTCTAAATTTCAATGTTATTATTGTAAAAGATATAGCCATTTTTCTACTAAGTTTTTGAAGAGGCAGGCAGATGTTGGTAAGCAATCTACACACAACTCAGAGGAAAATTGAAGATAGTCAGAAGCCTGTGTTTATGACTTATAACGTGACTCAAGAATGTTCGAATGATATTTGGTTTTTAGATAGTGGTTGAAGCAATCACATGACTAGAAACAAAGATTTGTTTTCCAATCTAGACACCAGTATTCAGTCTGAAGTCAAGTTTGGTAATGATATTAAGGTATGTGTTGAAGGCAAAGGAATGATTGTTGTTTATACTACAGATGGTGATAGAAGAAAAATTGATGATGTTTACTATGTACCTAGCTTGAAATGCAATTTATTGAGCATTGGACAATTAATAGAGAAAAAATATAGAGTGTTCTTCAAGAATAATGAGTGTACTATCATTGACAAAGATCCAAGTAATCAACTGATAGCAAGAGTAGAAATGACAAAGAATATGATGTTTCCAATTATAATGAGAAATGAATTGACTCCGTCCTTGAATGTTTACAAAACTAAGAATTTCGATGAGTCGTGGTTATGGCATTTAAGATATGGCCATTTATATTTTGGTGGTCTAGAGTTGCTACAGAAGAAATAGATGGTGAAAGGGTTACCAATTATTCAACAACCGACAAGCTCATGTGAAAGTTGTATACTTGCAAAACATCATAGACATAAATTTGTTTCTGGAATTTCGTACAGGGCGAGAGGTCCATTGGAGATTGTTCACACAGATTTATGTGGACCATTGCAAACACCTTCTTTGGCTAGAAATGTTTACTTTTTGACTTTTATTGATGACTATAGTCGAAAATGGGTTTATCTTCTGAAATAGAAATCTAAAGCGTTTTCTGTATTTAAAAGATTTAAATCTATGGTTGAAAAGGAAAGTGGAAATCATATTAAACTTTTGAGATCAGATAGAGGTGGTGAATATATGTTAACGGATTTCATTGAGTTTTGTCAATCACATGGAATCAAGAGGCAGTTTACTGCATGTTATACTCCACAACAAAATGGAATAACTGAAAGGAAGAATCGAACTATTATGAATATGGCTCGAAGTATGTTAAAGGAGAAGCATCTACCAAATGAATATCGGGGAGAAGCATCTACCAAATGAATATCGGGGAGAAGCAGTAGCTTGTGTTGTTTATATTCTTAACAGAAGTTCGACTAAGAGTGTGAAGGATCGAGTTCTCGAAGAAGCATGGAATGGTAAGAGTTGTCATATATCTCATTTAAGAATTTTTGGTTGCATTGCTTATGCACATGTTCCTAAAGAATTGAGAAAGAAGTTAGATGATAGAAGTGAGAAATGTATCTTTATTGGATATAGTGATGAGTCTAAAGCATATAAACTTTATAATCCCATCACCAAGAAATATATTATCAATAGAGATGTTGAGTTCAAGGAAGAAGAAGCTTGGGATGGAAGCATAGATAAATCTGTTGCAGAGACAACTATATTATCTCATGGAGATGATAATGAAGATGAGCAAGAAGCACAAGGTGGACAACCAATTCCATATACACTTGCTCCAAGCACGCTAGTAAGCCAATCACCAAGAGTTAGTCCATTACAATTCAGAACACTGAGAAATCATGAACATGGCGAACCATCAGGTTATGGTGGACAACAAACAACAGGATCAGAGGTAAGTAATGATTCTAATCCTACAATAGCTACATTGAAGAATAGAATTAAAGGTCAAAAGACTAGAAGTTTAAAGGAATTGTATGAGCAGAATGATGAAATAGATCAAGTTTCAAATTTTGCATTACTTGCATATGATCTAGTAAATTTTGATGAAGTTGTGAAAGAAAATGTTTGGATAAAAGCCATGGATGAAGAAGTTGATGCTATAGAAAGAAATAATACTTGGGAACTTGTAGGTGTTAAATGGATTTACAAAACTAAAGTGAATGCTGAAGGTGAAATTGAAAAGCATAAAGCAAGACTTGTAGCTCAGGGGTTTAGTCAACAACCTAGTATTGATTATATTAAAACTTTTGCACCTGTAGCTAGAATTGACACAGTGAGAATGGTATTAGCTATAGCTTCACAAAATAAATGGAAAATATATCAAATGGATGTTAAGTTTGCATTTTTAAATGGTTTTCTAAAAGAAGAGGTTTATGTGAAACAACCTCGTGGATATGAAATTGATGGTCAAGAAGATAAATTTTACAAATTAAAGAAATCATTATATGGATTGAAACAAAAACCCCGAGTATGGCATAGTAGAATTGATGAATATGTGAATACCAATGGATTCATCATGAGTCCTACATGGATTTAAGATATGTTGCTGGAACAAGAAATGATGGTATTCTACATGCATCTGATTTAGATTTTAAATTAACTGGATATACAGATAGTGATTTTGCAAGCAATATTGATGACAGGAGGAGCACATCTCGGTATGTGTTAAGTTTTGGTTCAGGTGTAGTTTCATTGGCATCAGTGAAGTAATCCATTGTGAATTTATCATCAGCTGAAGCAGCATACTATTGTAGAAAAAAAGAAAAATGTTTGATAAGGGTTTGCTAGCTCAAATGCACCCTAATAAAGAGAAGTAAAAATGGTAGGATGAGTAGATGGGTAAGTAGTAGAAAGGTTGCATAAGTATGGTGATTGATTAGACAAGAACATGTTTGTTATCTTTTCTATCATGAAAGTTCTATAGATAAGTGGACAATCAAGCATGAATTGAATATCAAAAGAAATTAACTAACTTCCCTCATTCATTTCACCTATTATTTAAGTAATTTCCCACCTTAAAGATCAAAGTACTTAAAAAAAACCCTAAGTCAAAGAGGCTTAGAGCATTTCTTTGACTTTTGGAGGGACCGGACCCTCGACTCAATGACTTATAAGAAATAAGTATTAAAACCCCCTCATAAACATTCATTCCCCCCTTTAGTTCATTCATTTTTTCTAAGTTAAAATTACTTTTACCTAGGAAAGGTGTTCATTCCCCCACATAACTCATTTTCATATCAAAAACCCATAAAAATGCTATATCCTAAGTCGTTATGTGATTATCGGAAAGCCTGAAAACACGAGATATCATATATTTGGGATATTGTGCCCCTTTTCCGCTTATTTGACTAAATTATTAATTTATTTATTAAATCCCTAATAAAAACTTGTTTCTCGTATGTATATTAACTCATGCAATATTAATTAACCCCACCCTAGTTTAATTATATAAACTAAGGTTTTCTACCACGGACCCACTAACTAATCGATCATTGATTAAGTTGGTTAAAAAATCCAATTAAATCCCGCGTGATACCTTAACCCCCACCTTAATCTCGCATTAAACCAAGGCCACCGCGCTTAAACACCCGCCGGGCCCCACCATTACCTTCCGTGCAACTCCATCACTCAACCACTACACAATCTCTCCCCTCCCCATCTAACGGGCCATGTTGATTTCAGAAGGGTCTGAAATCCGAACGTTACCTGCCCAAAAAGGGTTGTTTTCCGCTGGGCCCCTGAGGCGACATGACGCTCAATGAATGGAATTGGGTGGCCTTCGCCTAATACCGCCAAGCGCCCAAAAGATGTGTGAAACAAACCACTTACCGCCAGCGTGCTACATGCCAAAATAGCGACTGTTCACCCTGCTACGTGACAAACGACCACTGTTCACCTGCACCCACCAAATTGACTTTTGCACATAAAGCAAAAAAAGTCCCAAATTATTGTTTTTATCGTTTTTCAACTGTAAACTTCCATGCATGCACCTGTGAACGTCAAAGTTGTCAACCCATGTACAATTGCACCCTGAAGACGCCACAAAGCTCCCAGATTTCCTTCCAACCTGCTCGAAGCCCTTTCAACCATTCACAATTGCTAGTCACTTGGTTCAGACCCAGTTTTCTTCAAATTCCAGGTATTTAAACCATAATTCACTGAAAACCCTGTCAATTTCAGAGCCAATTGCTGAGTGTTCTTAATTGAAATTAAAGAGAAACTCTGATAACTTAAACCCACCCAGAATTGAACCACCATTTCCCTAAAAGACTGAAAATTTACCTCCCCCATTCTCAAATCCACAAGAACTGAGAATGCTGCCCCAATTGCCATAGATTTCAGACCAATTTCCACTCCTCACCTGGACCTGGACCACCTTCCCATTGCTGATAAAGATTTCCAAACCCAAGACACGTCTGTCCATGAATCCCCTCTCAAATTATGCTGCTGATACAGAGACCAATACCTAAACCGAGCTGATAAAATAGGTCTTTGGGAGTCTAATTTGCCCAAGTATCAATTCCCTGAGGTGCACATCTTTCCAGAAATTGTACATTATTGCCATGCAAACTACATCCCCACTCAAAGAGCAGTGATGTCCCCCAACCAAACCATACTTTTCACCATCACTGCTGAATAAATAATGAAATGCTGCAACTTCAAATAGGGAAAAATCTAACCCCTATTTCAATTAGAGACCTATTAGACCGATTCCCCAAGCCGACCATTGCAAAACTTACTGAGATGTTCCAAACCTTCATCAGGGAGGAAAAGCATATCCCAAAAGATCCTCCTCCATATTTGGCTACCAGATTTTCCCCATTTGGTCAGGACATTGTAGCAATGATTTCTAGTGTCTTAGGTTACACCACTAGTGAGTATATAGATGAAATCATCCTGGCTTTCATGTCCATCTTTACTCCAGGACAACGTCCTGTTATCATGCATGATTATGCCAAGTTCATAGCTGATAGGGTGCATGACCAATTTCTTAGGATGAGTAATGAGAGAGTATTCAAGTATTCCTCAGTTTTGTACCACCTTTTCCTATATTACCAAGTTGACAAGTTCCCCTTTACTTTACAAAGCTTGATACAAAAGGTCACCCTAGGTCAGTGATTTTTTGGACTCCTTTGATCCATAAGTATGACTCCCCATATCCATACATAGACTTCATAGATATTTTTGTACATCCTATTGTAACAATGCTAATAGGTAGCCCTCCTCCAAGAATTAGTTCAGATATCAGGAGGATCCTGTAGCTTTCAAAACAACACAAAGTGGGAGATTGGTACTTGTACCAAAATCACACTGAAATTAGGATTTATGGCTGTGAGCTGGCCCCATATAAACTACCCAGATACCTCCCAATGAGGTTATTTTCTCTGGAGTACTACAGGTAGATAATCAATTCAGATGAGGTACATTTTGTCAAAGCCAAAAAGAAGGCCCAACTCAGAATCAAAGATCAACTAGGCCCCTTTGTGTGTAATAGTCAAGAAGCTGGAAAGGAAGCAGAGCAAATCCTTCAAAGACTAAATATAAAACAGAGCTTCATATGGAGATATGATCCCTTGGACTTCATCTGCAATAGAAGATAGAAAAACAAGATGGCTCCTTATATTCATCACAGAATCCCTGAAATAGAAAAATATGCCAACCAATTGGAGTGGGTGGAAAACACTTTAGAGGATAGGGATAGTACTGAAGTTGTTGTGGAAAACACACTGATTGATCTAGAGAAACAACTTGATGAAGGTTATTTCCTGCAGGTACTAGGTGAATCACAGGCACAAAGTGAATCACATGTAGAAGAAGAATCCCAGGTACAAGAAGAGTCAGAACAACCAGACCTATTAGAGGAGATAACTCAAGCAGGTATATCAGATCCCATCATGAGTACTCCCCCAGTCTTTCAAACTCCTCTAAATGCAGAGAAAAACCTCAAAACAAACAGGGAAGAGGCCACTACTTCAGGCAAAGCAACATTACAGGCCTATGCAGGGACCATCCTGGTTAAAAGACAAAGGATAAATCTTGTCTCTAAATAGGAATTCACAGAATAAACAGTTGGGGCCACGAGAATAGAAAGAGAAGGAAGTGGGCAAGACACTCCCTCTGGGGGCAGACTAGAGCCTTCCACATCACACACTCAGATGTTGGAAAGGCAGCAGAGTGTTGAAGTGTCCTCATTCAGGATGCCAACTGACAGAGACCAAGACATCAAAGAAAGATACAAGGACATAAAAGCCAGAAATGAGAGGCTAAAAGCCCAAACTTATGCACAGTACTTAAAGATGGCCCCTACCAATCAAACAAGACTTATGTCAGCTTATGATGTTAAAGAGGGGAAGATGCAAATGATGTTCATGAAGCCCACTACTCAGCAACCAAGAACAACAACAGACTTTAAAAAAATAGACTTCGAAGTACTGGCAAAGGACATACATCCTATTGACTAGATTGAGCTGCACAAACGGACATGGAAATGATTTACTCCACCTTGACAGGGAAAACCATCGCAGCCCACCAATTGCAAAACTCCTTGAATAATATATCAGCACAGTTCCAATTGGAAAAGGCCTCTTCACAGGCCAAAGATACCAGAATCAAGTCCTTATAGGACTTAGTCATTGAGTTGGGACACGATCCCAAAGATGTAAAGGCCACTGAAAAATTAATAAAGAAGAAGAATGATGATATAGCTGCTCTGAAGAAGCAGCTCAAGATTCCACAGTTGCATCACCCACAAACAACAGAAGTCCTGGAGGCACAAAAAGGACATGAAGAGCTCATGGACTTGGTCCTAAAGCTAAATGACCAATTGAAAGAGACAGAGAAGGAGTTGGACATTTTGATTCAGTCCAAACAAAGTGACCTGGCAACAACTTCCACAATTGCCATTCCCACAGTGACAACAATAGTTCCTTCTACATTGGCAACATCATTGGCACCTACAACTCCACCTATCACAACACTGCCAATCACAACTGAGTCTACAACAGCAAGCACATCTATAGAGAAAACAACAGAGCTAGTAAAAGCCATGGAGGAGATGTCAATCCAGGAAACAGAGCTCAAAAGGCTAAAGGAGAAAGTGGCAAGCTTAGAAACTGACTGTAAGCTTGCCCAAATTCAACAAAGAGAAGAAACATAGAAAGCCCTAAGGATGGGTGAGAAAATTAAGGTCCTAGAGAAAGATTTGACATTGTAGAAGCCACTAGGACAGACTAAAGAAATTCTCTGGGCCAATGTCAATGATATTCAACCATCAATTCAAGTTATATTTGAGCAAACAAAACTAGTAAAGGTGGCTAATAGAGCTATCCAAAAAGTAAAGGAAGAATTGGGTGATATGCCTGAGGATGCCAATCGACTCATCCACTTCCTGAACAATAAGAACAGACATGAGCTCAATGAGCTTGGTATAGAGGATAGGATTGAAGCCATCTTGGAAGTCAAAAAGGTTCTTTCCAAAAGAAACCTCATGGTCAACTTAGAAGAAAAATGCCATAACATGTAGGTGGCCATTGATAGGTTCATGGCTAAATTTCAAATTTTGAGGGACAAAGGCCTTCCCAGTCCTATGGTCATCCATGATAAACTCATGACCCAATTGGACTACACTGACAGACTTAGGAAATTGGCTAAGGAACAAGCCAGTACTTCAGGTATCAAAGCCTTGCCTACAGGGAAAGTACTATATGACACTTTTGAAAACTTGTTCTTTTTAGAGCATGAGGTGAAACATTTGTTTGTCACCAAGCCCAATTTTTCTAAGTACACAAAAGCATATGAAATTTACAGAAGAATGTTGAAAGTAAAATTACCTGAGGATGAATGGTGGGAAAAAATGATAGATTTACTATAAGTTACCACAGTAAATCTGAAGGCAGCCAGATGAAATAGGTAAAAGACAGATCAACAGGGTCAAAGAGTAGCAGAGTCAAAGAGTATCAGTGAAAGATCAAAATGAAGAAGATGCCAGCGTAAAACTACCAGCTAGCTTAAAGGGCCACAACTCAACTGCAATAGCCAACACTACCACAATAAAAGGGACAACATGATGTAGTTTTCCATCTGTCTCTATCTTCATGCTTGAAGATATTTTTATTTCCTAAATTAAATCTCAAACTGTTATGAGATATTTTGTAATTATTTTTTGTATAAATACTTCATATTTCGAAGTATTTAGGGTGGATTCAAAGACATTTCTGTAGATTTTTCTCTCAAATCAAAGTCCTATTGTATCAAAAAACTGGATTGGCTTACTAGATCATGGAATAAAACTCAGATATTTTTTAGGATTCTTGTGTAAAGCGAAAATCAAATAAGTATTCTCTCATGTGTATTATTATTTTTCCTTACGTTTCTTAATAATCATATGTGTTTCTATGAAATCTGAATGTTAAACTAGGAATGATATTTTAAAACTTGCTTAAATAAACTTTGTCTTGACCGTTTACTTTCATAATGTTTTCTGCTAAAATATCTTAGCCAGGGAATTCTTAGCTACTCCTTAGCTTCCATAGTTTTCCTTTTGGTCTATGTAGCAAAGGATTCTTAATTTCCTTTTGTTGATGATCACCCTTTGTTCCTCATTCTGATCCCGGTCCAAGGATTCTTAAGTGCCCTTCACATTGGTTAGAATCATTCCATCCATTAGCCCTTGAAGATTTTCGTTTTCCTTTGCTAGCATACCCTATGAACACTCCCTTTAATGATCTGATCCAGTTATGCTATCCTTTTGTTGACTCCATAGCTCAATGGCTTGAAGAAACTAGCTCTATCCATCTGTTCCTAGAATTCCACCACCCAACCAAAATCAAAACCTTATGAATACTAAGAACTAGCTTAAAATCCCACCCAAACAAAGTTAAATTATAAAGAGAGAGCCCTCTCTAGACTAAGGTTGGCTAGAACCTGAGTCTGAGATTGGTTTTTGGTTACCTCGGATTATTCCTTCTTTTGATAACTTCCAGGGAAAACTTCTGAGTGATAACACAAACAACAAAAGTACTTGGTAAAGATCAAGCAACAACAAGAGAAACAACATCAAAACAATCAAAACCGAAACATCAAAGTATAAGAGAGGTGCATCTAAGGGGGATCAACACTCAAAAGAGACAATCATAATTGGTGAGGATGTTTTGTTTGATCTTAGTGTTTCCATCAATGCCAAAGGGAGAGTAAACTATCGAACAAGAATCGTACCAAGTACCTATTTTTTTGAGGTAGAAAAAAATCATCCGATTTTGAAAAGTGTTGATTCAAAATACAATTTATTTTTCAGTATATTTTTTTACACCTTAAATATTGTTATATATCAAGTATGAAACTTTTTTTGTAAATGTTAGTGACTTTCATGTTAATTTGAAAAGTGTTGATGCATCATCAACACCTTTTTCTAGAGGGTTTACTTTTGAGTCTTTAACTTTTCTTGTGCGTTAAGTGTGGATAATTTTTTTAAATGTTGATTATTTATCCATTTTACAAGTTGCCTTATTCATTTTCTTGTTTTTCATCCTAAGATGTTTATTTTTAAGGGTTTTCCAAGAAAGTGTTTTTTGCTTTTCTCTCCAACGTTTTTTTATAATGATTTTATTTTTTTGCAAAAAAAATAAAATAATAATAACATTAATATTTTGACGTTAGGATTTTTTATATTTTCATATATCATTAATTAATATTTCAATACACATAAAACAAGTGCTACATAGTAGCTAGTACTTACCACTAGTTTAAATATAGTTAATTAGAGTATGAATTATTAACAAGATGTGAGCTAATCAACTAAAGTATTCGTTAAAAAATAGAAAGGAAAGTGAAAATGTTGTGCTAAAATGATGTCTTTTGGTGAGCACCTTACATGTTGACTATAATGAAAATTTATTTCATTGCCAATGTTTCGTTGAAATTGATATGGAGAAACTTAGTTTCAACTGAATGAGATGTCAATGCTAAGAAAATTGTTTTGCACAACCTTTTTCTCCTACAAAGTTCATGGGAATAGTACATGATTGATATAGAGTTGAATGCAATTCTATTTGTGGCAATGAAGATATGGGAATATGGAACAAAACTTTTCTTTTTATCTCTCAAATGACGTCCTGCTTTAAACATGATTTCTTTCTTTTGCAGAGAAAAATGGAGTTGGGATGATATATAATTTGCGATTTGGTATTAAATGAATTTTAAAATTAAATTGTAAATACCATTTAATTAATATTTGTGAATAATACAAAATAAATAAAAATTTACTATTATTTTAACAACTAAATTATAAGTAGCATATTTATGTAAATGAAATCACTAGTAATATAGATAGATATAAAAAAATAGTTTCTAATAAAAATACTTAGTTCCTAAAACATTTCATATCGTCAAAATTAAACAATCATTAAAATAAATAAAATATATCATTACCCCTTTTCAAATGTTTTCCAAATATTATACATGCGTTTATGATTTGTGATTTAGTATTAAATTGGCCAAATTTGACACAAGCACTTCGAATAAAAGTGTAGGAAATTAAACAACTTCAACAAATGTCACACATTAACTTTTTTCATGGTCACTAAGACCAATCATTTGTGTTTTGTTCTAGGAAATAAGGTAAAACAACTTTAACAAACTGATTGAAATATATGAGAAATTGAAAACTAATCCCTCAATAAATGCCGATCAATCTCTTGTTCTATAGCAGTTTGAAGAAAAATATGGAACTTCAAGGAGAGATCCTAGTAATACCCCACGCTGGTAGAATTATTTTGGATCCAATACCCCAACCTCTACATCGTATAATTTGAATCCCCTAAAATGAAATGAAGAGATCTAGTGCATTGCATTGGATTTTCTACCAACGAAGTGTTCACCTTGGTTGGAGTTTCAAATAATCCTTTGAAATAAAAAACATATACACTCAAACATTAATCTTGGAAAAAGGGAGAAAAAAAAAACTTCTTGAATTCTTAATTCAAGAAGATCAATTTTGTGAATTCTTGAATTCAATTTATTGTAATAAGATCAATTTCTTGAATTCTTGATATACCTTGAGGCACAAATTATAAAAACTATGCTTGAATAAAACAAATTCAACAAAGTTAGAGAATAAATGCTCATGGAATCCTAAAAATTAGTAACTATATATCATTATTTTTTATCAATTTAATTATATACATTGAAATGGAAATTTTATTCTATAGTTGTTGCATCTAGGAATGAAATTGGAATTGAAAATAGAGAAAAAAACACCATAGAAAAGGACAATATAAGGTAAATTAAAAAGTTATATATATATATATATATATATATATATATATATATATATATATATATATAAGTGTTTTTAAGTATTTTTTCCTATTTAAAGTTTGTCCTCTTAAATTGAAAATATGGAAAAAAAAAACTATAATTCAGGAAAATGGTAATAATAGAAAAGGAAAAAATCAAAATAAAAAAGTTAAATAAAAGGGAAATAAAATTAAAAACATAAAATTAGTAACTAATAGGAAAATGGAAGTTGCTAAACAACATCCTAATAAGACCTCAACTGATCAACTTAGAAATAAATAAATTTAAATAATAATAAAAAACAACGAAAATTGGATTCTTAATGTTAAACTAAAGATAAATGACAATTTTTTTGGACAAAGACAAATTAATCAGAAGTCAAAGGAAAAAATGAATGCGTAATACCATGCTTGCGGCAAGTATAATAATTGTCACTAAAAAATAATATTTATTAACATGACATGCCAATTAAAAGATTTTTAAGAAAAATGAATAAAAAATGTTGGAAAAATAGAAAATTTTATGACATTTATGAATTTTATATATGTTGACATTTGAATTTTTTTTTTTCCAAAAAAAATCATTCAAATAAAATTTTAAGTAAAAATAACAAAAAATAATGGTCAAAAACAAAATAAAACATACAATTAGAAAAAAAAAAACAAAATTCTTCAAAATAAATATTAAAAATATAAAAACAAAAAATACAATTTAAAAAAAAAAAACATTGAAAAAAAAATATATCAAAATAAGAATAAAAAACATCTAGGAGAGGCAAGGCCAATTCCGGGAATCCACCTTGCCTTCGCCTAGGGTCCGTGGGTCTATGAGTTTGGGAGGGACAAGGCTAATTCCGAGAATCTGCCTTTGCCCTTCCCAGGGCCTAAGCGGCCTTGGTTTTCAATTTTTAATTTTAATTTTAATTTTTATAAAACTTTATTTTAGTTATTCTTATTTTTCATTTTTTTAATTGTTTTTATTTTAATTTTTTTCTTTCAATAAATTTATTTTAATGGGTCTTTCTTTTTCTTTTTTATTTAAAAAAAAGTTCGAATCTTTTTTTAATGCTTTTTTATTTTTGATTTTTTTTTTCAAATGATCAAATCAGATATTATTTATTTGTTTTATATTTTTATATTTTTTATTATTTTTTTTTAATTATGTTTTTTTGGAAATATTTTCTTTGTTTACTTTTTTTTTTAATAAGTTGTTGTTTTTTTTTTTGGGTTATGTTTTTAATTCTTTTTTATGTTTTAATATAGAATTTTATTTGTTTGACATTATTTTTTTTTAGCATTTTTTGTTTTTTTTTGTTTGTTTTAGTTTTTAACTTTTTCAATGTTTTTTTCATCTTTATTTATTTATATATTATTATTATTATTATTATTATTCTATAGTGTCCATGTCAATTTTTGACTAGCAACCCGATCTCATTATGTGTTAATTTAATAGTTGATTTTATTTTTTTTCTTATAATGGATCGTGTCTGCCTCCACAATCTGTTAATTTTATGGTTTTCATTTAAGTTTTCATTACAATGGGTCGAGTTCACCTACACTACGTGTCAATTTTATGGTTGATTTTTAATATTTTGTTGCAATGTGTCAAGTTGTCTTAGGCTAAGATTTTAAAACTGCTATACTTTTAGCATTTAAAAAAGAAATTACTCTCAGAATAATGACTCTTTCATTTAGGTGTTCATTTTTTTAGTTTTTTTAGTCAATTTTTTTTTGATAATGCAATTGTTGAGATATGTTGAAAACATAAGGTTTTTTGTAGTCATAATCTTTGGTTTTAATTCTATGGTCGAAAATTTGTCAAAATTTTAAGGTTTTTCTAAGTCATGATATTTTATCTTTAATGCTATGGTCGAAAACAATTACAAGTATTTTTCTTTAACATCATGGATGAATATTTTTGGAATTTTAAGGCTTTTCAAAGACAAGATATTTTATCTCTAATGTGATGCTTGAAAATTGTTGTAATTTTAAGGCTATTTAGAGACGTGATATTTTATCTTTAATGTCATGTCTGAAAATCATTGAAATTTTAATATTTTTTGGACTCATGATATTTTATGTTTAACGTCATTATTAAAAAATGTTGAAAATTTACCTCGAAAAAAAGGCATTATTCCAACATCAACACTAATTGTTTTCAGACCTATTTGGATATAGGTTACAAGATCATATACCTGGATACCATGGAGGCAAGTGTAACACTCCCTCCTCCCAGGTCCACCCAAGCAACCAACCAGCCAGGAAAACATGTGATGAGAGAGGTTACTATAAGAGATTCAATCTCCTTGGTGACCTTAAGGAAATGGAATCGATGGAACATCACACACAATCATCCAACATAATCAACAGAACCCTCAGGAGATAAGTCAGCCACTCAGCCAGTCTGTCCCTGGGTCCCAATATTATTTTGTATCTCTTATGCCATAGTCACTCTCATTCTATGGGCAAGGGAGCGACCAATAACCTAAATTCCCTCTCATAGGGCTTTGTGCCAGTCACTGTGGAATTTTCTCAGCCCAGAATCCAAGCCTCTACCTAGAACTTTCTACAACCTTCAGAATCCATGAAATACATGATGACAATGATGATAAATGAAAAATAAACCTCAGTACCAAGCCTGAGCATCCCCAACCGGGACTGACATTCTGCCAAACACTTGGCATCAATGCAACCTACAGTTCTAGGATACAAGACAAGATAAATGACTTAAAGAACTTATGAAACATAACCAGAAGGATCACCTCCTTCTCCATTGGACTATTATACCATCAATTAGGTATTTCATCTATCCATTTAACAATTACAAGTAAATACATGAAATAACCATGACATGAACCAGTCACATAACCATGCTTATAATGAGCACTAAACCATTTAAATATCAGAGGTATGAAAACCATTAAATGCACATATAAACAAGTACAAAAGTAAGAGAACATAGCTTTCATTAATCATAGGAAAATCCGACCAAGTTCAAGAACAACCAAGGGAAACCAGAGGTTAAACCACCTCCACCCTCACCAAACCGTGATCAAAATAAAATTGGTCCTTTGATCAAAACCGAACCAAAATTGGAATGCCATCCATAATCCATCACTATCCTTGAGGGATTTTCCATCTCCCTGTCTCTCAAGATTTACTGCAATCCAATCCCGGATTACTAGGCTCTAAACCGAGACTAGTCTCTCTGGCTTTACCACAATCCAAACCGCGATCAATAGGCCCTAAACTGATACTTCTCCATCAAGCTTTACCGTGTATCCCGCCAAAACTGGTCAAGGGATTCCTAAGGCTTTAGGAATGAACTCTGAGACCACCTCCAGAAAAAGGCAAGGATTGGATGAAAACCATTGTCATAACCCGAAAAAACCATGCCACCAACAACAAGAGAACCATACAACAACATGCAAAGCCATGCATGTCCAAACCAGCTAGGAAATCATGCATTCAAAATGTTACCTGCAAGTGTTCTTGCTAAAGCCGCTTGCTCCTACTCTTCTTCCTTGATCCTTGCTTTCCTTCCTTTCCCTTTGCTTTTTTTTCCTTCCTTGATCCCAAGCTAGAGTGCTCCAAGAGAACTCTAAGTGACCAAGAGATTGAGAGAGATAGAGAATAATGAGAAAGCTCCAAACCTTAACTTGACAAAAGCCATGGACTAATCCTCAGAAGCCTTTTTATCCATGAGGCCTTTACTTACTTTATTTCCATTATTTTCCTTCATTTTCCTCCTCACATGAAACCTGTGACCTTTCATCTTCATTTTCTCTTATTTTCCTTTATTTTCATAAATAAATGTGCCAAAAATACATTTTTTCATTTTCCTTAACATTTGTCAATTTCCTTAGACAAGAACACACATCCAATGATGCCCGCTAGGATATCTTTTCCCAACACTCAACTTGGAATACGTGTCCCTTACCTGTGGCCTT
This sequence comes from Pinus tabuliformis, assembly GCA_031772625.1. Lineage (NCBI taxonomy): Eukaryota > Viridiplantae > Streptophyta > Pinopsida > Pinales > Pinaceae > Pinus > Pinus tabuliformis. Next base: position 1,913,754,215 of record CM062817.1, on the reverse strand, counting down.
ACTTTGCCTTTATTAACTTTTATTACATGAAATTTTCACCAAGGTTGTTACAGAACCCTATCCCTTAGAGAACACCATCCTCGGTGTTAAACCACATCATGACCTCAGCAAAAGCGTTGAAAAGAAAACGTAATTCCCATGGAGCTTTACAACTTAGCTCGTTGAAGTATTTACAATGAATGACCTGCTCCAAAGGAAAAAACATCATGACAACATATGACATGTTGGAGCTTTATAACATAACTCATTACAATATTTACAATAACCATAGATACACATATGTACATTTCCTAAACCAAAAAATAAAAGGATTTGATGCCCACATCAATCAACAAGGGAATCCAGAGGATGGCACCTCTGCCCTCAAAATAATATGAGGATTCACCTCCTTCCCAGGAAGTCAAGAATCCACTACCGCAGTTAAAGTTGCATCCAATCTCTAGCGATATAATATTGTGCCACTTTTCCTCTCAATGAACACTTACTAGTTCATTTTTCCAAGGCACACTATAAATGTGCATCTAATTCCATTTGGAAATTCTAATGACCAAAAACAATATATATTAGACCTTCCTTTCTCTGCTACATAGTCGCTCGGAAAATCTGGTCACCCCCTTCCTTGCAAACACTCATCATCCTAGTTACCAAAAATCCCCTATCCCGGGTGATCCATCCCTTGGAAAGGTTTCCTCCCATCAGAAGATACAAAACCAAGAGATGTACCTACCTCAAAACCAACATACCCATCATATCATGCGCATGGAAATTAATGGACAATATTGGGTGCCAGTGTCCCACAATGGCCCTGCTCTTGAAGTACTCTACCAACCTATTGCTACATGTTCCAATTTATTTTGCTACTAGTGCCAATTCTTGCAATCGATTTCAACCACCCAATAGGGTTGTCATGCATTCCTATTCGAACCACATAATTTCCATTAGATTCAAATATATTGAAATAACCTCAAATCATACTCATTGGTAGTTTGTCAATAAGGTACACTTGCAATCCTGTTCATTTCCTATCACAACAAGTCAAACTAATTTTTTTGTGAACACATCATGTATGAACATATCACATTTGGTAAGCTCAAAGCACAACCATCACAAATCAATATCATAAATCACATGTAATCATCATAAACTAGAATCATAGATCACATGGAAGCATCATAGATCAGAATGATAAATAACATGCATAATAAAACTGAAATAAAATACTGATACTTATATTTCAATCAATCCTTAGCTTCTACCTTTGTCTTTATTCCATATGCACTCTAGATCGATTGCCACATCCGATAAACACCTAGTGCCTTCAACTTAACCATGTGCACATGCATATTGTGAATCATGCACATATCACTACCTACATCATAAAACACGATGCAATACATGCATCTACACCAGTACGATATGTACCACATGTACACGGTACCACCTGTACACTACAACCATCTACACAATGTGTGCACAACATCACATGTATACGACACCACCTGCACAATGTGTACACGACATGACATGTACACTGCACCACATATACAATGTGTACACAATACTTCATGTACATAGCATCACATGTATGACATGTGCACGAAACCACATGTACATACCATCACATGCACGACATGTACACAACACAACATGCATACAACACCACATGTACAACATGTACATGACACCACATGCTCACAACACCACTTGTAAAATCATGCAAACAACACCATATGTACATAGCACCATATGTACAACATGCATAGAACACCATATGTACATTGCATTTCATATCCAACATGTACATAGCATCATTTGTACACAACACTGCATATGCAATATTTGCACAACACTATCTCACATCAAAAAGCACATTGTCTCTACCAAGAAGCCTTGCTTCTAGTGTCTTATCCATGCCTTTCCCAACATGCCACAAACCACACTGGTTCATTTCCCTAATGTATCTCTCAGTGTTACATGTCATAACATAACATAGGAAAAATACAAGCATATAATATCATTTCATAACCACATTATACTTACCTCGTATATTTGTCAAAGCTACTCTACCCAATTGATTCACATAAGACTAGGAACCTCTTCATGCCATTCACCTGCATAAGAAATCATTCCTCCACAAGAACGGTCCCTGACAACTTTGTTAGACAGTGACATAGATACATAGATACATACATATATAATCATTAGCACGAAACACTCTTCATCCTGTCAGACAATGACATACATACGTTGATGTATACATATATAAACATAAGCATAATCATGATTGTAACATAATTACCAGATATCAAGTTCAAGGTTAAGAGAAATTTCTTTATTCATGCAACACATGTGCAACATCGAGAATGAAATTTCCCAACATATCCAAGGCATCCAATGATCCAGGTGGATGTTGGTGGCCACCCACCAACCCATTTGGACCCCCACAACTATCTCTTTCAGTCTTTTCAGTTTCCTAAATTGTAGCACAGTTTACTATTTTTAGCAGTTTTTCGGGTCCTGAACTTCTGGAGCCGTTTTGAGGCCCTAAACGACGTTTTTTGGGAAATCTAGGGGCAACATGGGTCCATGGACCGATGTTGCCCTTCCCAAAGTGGTAGTGCTCGGATAGATCTTTCTAACGAGCTATTGTACGCGTCAAACAGAGATCGTATGCCAAAGTTACGACTCCGGGAAATTGATGTACCAATTTACCCAAACGGGGCCCACAATTTGGCGTTTCATCTTCTAGGGCTAGGTTTCGGGATGTGAAGGGTTTTCCATTGTTTCTCAACAATAAATAAGCCTTCGAGCCTCATTGTAATACAGTTCGGAACAGTTCAGAGGCATGTAGCCGCACATCTCTTCTCAGAGATAGCTACCATCGCCCTAGCTAGTTTCTTTCCATTTCTGTTTGTAAGCCTATTTCAGTATTTTCCATTAATGAAATGAAGCATTATTTCCGCTGCATCTCTGTGTTTATGGTTATTGCATCTCTGTATTTATGGTTATCTCTGTAATCTATTGCGTTCCTGTTTAAATCCGGATCAGTGGTATCAGAGCGGTCTGCTTTTTCTCTGTTTTTCTTTGCATGTCCCCAACGAGGTCGGGATATAAGGAGTTAGGGCTTGAACTGGTCGAACCTTTGCAAGACCAGCCTCGCAAATCCCGACGGCCTCCCATGGCGGATGAGAAGAAAGACGAGGGGGCAGGAGATCCTATCAAAATCTTGCTCGAAGAAGCACTCGAGCGGCAAAGGAACGCGATGATGGATAGCTTTGCGCAGATCCTTCAGCGGCTACCCAGAGGCGACGCATCGGCTTCCAACAGCGACGCTGGAAACACCACACCCTTCAAGGTACAAGTTAATTTTGAAATCCCCATCTTCGAGGGTCAAATAGACGCAGATGCCGTAGATAAATGGTTAAATCTGCTAGATGGGTATTTTTCTGTTCATGAATTTTCAAGTCGGGAAAAGATTGTTTTCGCTCTTCTCAAAGCAGCCCCCCACGTCAAAGACTGGTGGGAAACCTACTGCGAGCAGAAGGATGAAAGTACAGGCTCACTATTTTCAGCCGCACCCACTTGGAATGACTTCCGGGATGCCATCAAGGAGCAGTACTACCCTGTCAGAACCTATGAGGACAAATACATTAAATGGACCACACTACGGCAGGGACGAGACCAAGATGTGCCGGAGTTCACAAACATTTTTCATACCCTTCGCACACAGTTGGGTATCAAAGATTCTGAGTTGCATTTGGTACTCAAATACCGTGGCTGCCTGCATAGATACATCCAGGAAGAGATGGGGTTCTTGAACATCCCCTCACTCGGCACAGCATACCAATACGCTGTCAAAATTGAGCAAAAGTTCAAACAGAAGAAGCGAGACTTTGGATCTGCAAATCCGAAGCCCAAAGGACAAAGCCAAGGCGGGGCAGCCCAAGGCAACCCGCCGAAGTCGCAAGAAAAGAACAACACCACGAAGCCGAAGAAGGACACAGGAAAGTGGTGTGAGTTCCACAAGATTCCCACTCATAACACAAGTGAGTGTCGGACCAAGCAGTCATTGGTGGCCGAGTTGAAGGCTTCCGAATTAGATGCATGTTCCGACCCTGAGCCAGAACCCGACAAGGGGAATGGCAAAGGGAAGCAGATCATTGATGCGGATCCCAGCGCCACTGTTGCCACCGCCAAGATCCAGAAAGATGAGCCCGAAAATCCAGAGGAAGGGGAGCGTCTTTTCCACTCACAGATGTGGGTGAAGGGTTCGCCGCTGCAATTCATTGTCGACAGTGGCAGCCAAAAGAACCTTGTTTCAGCAGAGGTCGTGAAGCGGTTGGGCCTACCGACTACACCACACCCACAGCCGTACAGTATCGGGTGGCTTCATGAAGGACGAGATCTGAAAGTTCGCCAGCAGTGCCGCCTTCCCTACAGCATCAAGCCCTTCACCGACGAGGTATTATGTGATGTTACACCTCTGGATGTTTGTGATGTATTATTAGGCCAACCATACTTGTGGAGGCGACATGCTGTGTATGAGTCAAGGCCTCGTGCTGTCATTATTTCTTTGAATGATTCATTATACAGAATACCGGAGGTAGCCCCACCTACCGCCACATCTTTGATCACTACCAAAAAAGGCAGCAAGCTCATATCACAGACCAGGAAATTCATCTGTCTGGTTCACTCCCAAAGTAAGGGGAAGATCGTTGCTACATCCATGACCCCTGCAAAGGGTTCCTCCATGCAGCAGCAGCAGCAAAGGGATACGGTCATGAAAAAACACAGGAACAACTTCTCCTCACCCACATGGGTACCAAACAAGTTTCAGGTGGGCAATAAAGTCTGGTTGCATCGACAGAAAGAACGCCTTACCAGAACCCATCAAAAGCTCAGATCATTCCGACATGGTCCTTACAGCAGTACCAAGGCTATGGGGAACAATGCTTTGGAGCACATCATTCCTCCATTCCTTCACCTGCACCAAATGTTCAATGTGGACCATCGTCGACCATGCTTCCCACCATCACTGGACACATCAGAGATTGCAGGACAAGTTCAGCAGATGGAGGAACTCAACGCAATGGGGACCATTGCTTCCTAAGGGGGGAGGAATGATCCAGGTGGATGTTGGTGGCCACCCACCAACCCATTTGGACCCCCACAACTATCTCTTTCAGTCTTTTCAGTTTCCTAAATTGTAGCACAGTTTACTATTTTTAGCAGTTTTTCGGGTCCTGAACTTCTGGAGCCGTTTTGAGGCCCTAAACGACGTTTTTGGGGAAATCTGGGGGCAACATGGGTCCATGGACCGATGTTGCCCTTCCCAAAGTGGTAGTGCTCGGATAGATCTTTCTAACGAGCTATTGTACGCGTCAAACAGAGATCGTATGCCAAAGTTACGACCCCGGGAAATTGATGTACCAATTTACCCAAACGGGGCCCACAATTTGGTGTTTCATCTTCTAGGGCTAGGTTTCGGGATGTGAAGGGTTTTCCATTGTTTCTCAACAATAAATAGGCCTTCGAGCCTCATTGTAATACAGTTCGGAACAGTTCAGAGGCATGTAGCCGCACATCTCTTCTCAGAGATAGCTACCATCGCCCTAGCTAGTTTCTTTCCATTTCTGTTTGTAAGCATATTTCAGTATTTTCCATTAATGAAATGAAGCATTATTTCCGCTGCATCTCTGTGTTTATGGTTATTGCATCTCTGTATTTATGGTTATCTCTGTAATCCATTGCGTTCCTGTTTAAATCCGGATCATCCAACACCTCATATCCATTTACTTTACCTTTTCTGGTTACCTTTCTCATGTATGTGTTGCAACTGTCCATTTACCATAATGGACCCAACCAATCCAACCAACTATCATAGTCTTACCTTTTATTGTTGCTTACTCATGTACAAAGATTCATTTGAGTCTTCCATTACCTGTTGGGTACCACACTGCACTCCCTGAGCTCCATTAAATCTTTCTCCTCCCCAAACCAATTCATAAGACTCAAACCATAAAAGGCAAGCCAAGAAACAAACAGGAAGAAAACCATGAAAACCAATAACAACACGACACCGCAATAAAGTGGCATAGCTATGCACTAGACACACTTAAAATTGGAAATTAAGCACAAAAATTGCAAAACACAAAAAGCACAAGACTAACAAAAGACACCACAATTCAATCCCCATGGTTCCCAAGAAAAGCTCGACCTGAGCCTCCTTCAAGATTTCATGGAAATTTCTCTTGCCATGGCACTCCCTACATCACACTGTCATAGACACATAATGCTCAGTGCATAAATAAACATAATAATACACTAGTTACCTTATCTTGTTGTGCCAAGCACGTAGATTTCGACTGAACACATCCACGCCATCTCTCACAGGACTCCAATCCTTTGAAAAATCCACCTATAACTAAAGACTAGATAATAAACCTATCAAGTACATGTTCATGAATCGAGCACATATCCACATAATGTCAAACAAAATCAAGGTTAAGAAGACTTCATGTTTTCAAAGTACCCATTCGTTTGGAATTAGGGTTTCCAAAAATAGCCAAAGGAATTATTTCCCAATTCCTTTCCTTTACCTTTTTACCTAGCTGCAATTGAGGCTTATTATATTCTATCACATCACCCAACTATTAGTTATATAAACACATAAACTATTACCTTGTCACACTAATACCAAGCATGTTTCTTGCAACTGCTCACACATGTCAACCACATGTTCCAAATATCAAGACAATCATATCTATCAATTTGAAATCAACTTTTACAAACAATCATGTCATAACCCATATTCAACTCATAATCATTAGACATAATTCTACAATTGTCAACTACACTGAAGTACATATCAATTGTCTCAACGCATATGTATTAATACAATCATCTTAAAACAAACTCATTAGAACACATACTCATATTATGAAATTTATAAAAAAATCAACCAACTTGCAAACATACCATGTTAAATAAATCAACTAGATGAAATGATAGACACCAAATGCTCAACATCAAATAGATGACATAATCAAGAATTTAGCATGAAGTATAGTACATAAGAAAACTCATACCTTAGTGTTCCTCAGAGGAGGCTATATTGTATGCACAATCAATCTAGTTAGCAAGAAATAAATTTACAACATGTCAACTCAAACATAAATAACATCATGATACCCAAAATATTCACTAGCTAACATGTTTACATCATAACACATACACAATTATCATTTATGCATAGAAATCACATATGTATGATTGGTCTATATTAGTACCAAACAATGAAATCTCATATGTCACCTCATACCTAAATGTTGTAACCCTAACCATCTACATAGGCCAATCCAACTTAGTGTGATACATATAACATCAAGGTATAAATGTTATAACCCTAATCATGAAGCTAACTATCATTTAACAACAAGTTAACCTATAAGATATTTCATCAACAACATATAAAATAATCATCAAGTTATCTAATATAAAACAACAATAGAAATGCATACAACTATAGGTTACGATCATTCTTGATTATTTGACACATGTGTATATAACTACACTAATGAACTGACATCTATCATAAATGTAACCATAACATCAAAAGACATGTACCTAAGCCTAATGTATATAACCCTAATGCATATAATTTTTTTTAACTTCCATACCTGCATGTCAACATACAATAACTATATGACAATCTTCTCTTACCCCAAAGTGTTATAGACATTTTTGTGCCTTACAGCATAGAGCATGAAATGTCAATAATCTAAGGGATCCAAAGTCCCTAAACAAGTTGTTCTTACCCTTAGAGGAACAAGGTCAGCAAACCACAACACTACAAATCAGTTCTCCACTGAAAAACACTCAAAAACAGGTCAATTCTAGATCAAAGCAGCTGCTCCAAAGGCTACCTGCGCTGCATAGCAGGTGCAACAAAGGCTACCTGTGTTGCAGAGCAGGTAGAACAAAGGCTACCTGCGTTGGGCGTACTTGGACATGTGGAGGAATCTTTCTCTCAATGTGCCAGTGCCCAGGAAGCTTCCAGAAAGACACTTGATCATAAGATTCGCCTAATGATGAGTTAAGAGCTTCTAAAACTCCAAGTGGAAGACAGAAACTCCAAGTGAAGAATTGAAGAACAACTGGAGTTGAAGAGGACAACAAGTCACACATCAAGTTGGCTTATCTTCACTCCAAAACTCTATATAAGGGTCTCATCCCATGGGATCTGGAAGGGGGGAATTCAGTGCAAAGAATCACTGTTGGTTTGCAGTTGAGAGTATTGGGTGATTGCTTGAGGGAGGTGAAGAAGAGATTTCTCTCCGTCGGGAAGGTGATGCTGGATTGGACCTCTCATGGTTGTATCACCGCCTGAACCTTACTTCCATATATTAATAAAGCATTTGAGGTTCTTCTATTCGCATGTGTTTCGATGATGTATTGTCTTACTTGCGTTTTTGATTTATGCTAATCCTTGAATCATTTATGCATGCATGCTTCTCGTAGTTTCCTTTTCTTGTCTTATTTGCAGGATCTCGTGTAGCTGGGCCCGTGAAAAGACTTGGAGTTGGGAGCAAGAGGCAAACAAAGGAGATTGGATCGACCATTTGCGCAAGACATCGGTAAGTGGATCTCTCCCTTTTATCTCTTGCATGTTATAAAGAAGAAACTTTAGATAGCTTTGCTTTCAGCTGTTGCTAAGGAACTGTCACCCTTAGAGTGGGTTAGGGTCATTCCGAGTTGGATACTTTCCCCCATAACAGACTGGCGACTCCGCTGGGGAGCGTGTCTTGTTGGTAGCTTGTGTTTCTTGCTATTCATTTCTTAAACAAAAGAGTACCGAATCGAACTGCATTCGAGTCCTTCGAATGCAAAGTAGAGGGGCAGCTACTCTAGCCCAGTGCTGGGCATGTTTATGATTTGAAGAGCTGATCCACAAGGACTCTTTTTTGCTCTTTGTGATAGTTTTCATCTTCCTTTAATCATCCTCTAGAGTATACTTGACTGACAGCCTCTGATTTGGCCAAAAATCGTTCATTTTTGAGCAAACTGTGAGCCGAAATCTGAGAGAGACGAGAGTTGTCTCATCAGTGCAGCTGCAACAAAGGCTACCTGCACTGACAACGTAGGTCCCGAAGGGGCTACCTGCGCTGCATCTCAGATTGACAGTGCAGCACCTGCGCTGATCCAGTCTTGCCTTGTGCAGCTGGGATTACCCACTGTCTGTTGCCCAGTTTTCAGTATTGTTTTTGCAGCCTGTTGTCAACCTGTATGCCCAGCTGAAACCACTTCTCTTTGCCTTCATTCCCCCTCAGTTGTATGAAGAAACCGTGATTGTTCTTATTGTATTTCTTGCTGTCATTCACAGTTTCCCATAGCGAAAGTGAACTAGTCTTGCTATGACCTCTTGGATCTAGACCTATGAGAAAGTGTCGTTGTGATTCTAAGAGCTAGTTTATTGCTGTTCATAGCTGCTTGAGCATTTGCTTTCGTTATATGGTTCGAATTTCAGTATTTCTTGTGTTGAAACGAGTGAATCTTAAGGTGTTCTTTTGATTATTGGACAAAACTTGTTTGCTTACGCTTGAAATCGAATTCGAAATTATACAACAGCTTTCTTTTTGTCATACACCAACATTAAGAAAGAAGAAAAGAAATACTTGCATTGTGCATGTGCATTTTGACAGTTTGCATGTCGATTTAGGAAAAGTGCATCAGTGTGTGCTCTATGATTTGTTTGAAAAGATGATGTCTTTCTTTTCCTTCAGTAGTTAAGGTTTTCATAAGTTGAAAGAATTGAAAAAGCTTGCTTATCATTCTTAGACTGCATTTAGGAGTTGTCTCATACATCACGTGGTGATCCATAAAGGCAAACTGCTAAGCAAGATCAACCTAAAAAGAACTCAATTTATCTAACAACGCTTTGAAACATAACGAAACATAGTAGAGGTCTAGGTAGAGACGTGAACCGGCGTGGTTAAACATAGTGACTGTTGATCTCTATGAAGGTGGGTGATTCCTCCTGAGGGACGATAGCACTAATACGGACTTGTGCCCCCGCGTACCGTCGCGTATATTGGGGGACCCCTATAGGAACAAAGCCTTTATCCATAGGAAGCCGTGTCGGCCGCCCTACTGATCGCGATGCAGTGAACACAGCATTCACGAAGATCGACCACTCGTACCGTAAAACGTATTCTGTGGTTTCGCGAAAGGTTTGGCACACCCTTGCCTAGAACTCCAGAGTAGTTTCTTTTGGCCTTTTTCAAACTCTATAACTGAAAAAGTCCATCCGAGCATTTGTCACTTCGGGCTCGTTAATACATCGAAGGAGACTAGAGTCATCTTTAGCTTTTTCTCGACTCTTAAAAAGTGAAAAAGCAAGTTGTGTCTAAAGCGTCGTCATATAAAATTCATCTTAAACGAAACATAATTACCCCTGATTCCTACGTTGATCTTAAGGTTGAGAACATGGAACACACCAACAAAGGGATGCCACATGATGGGACCCCTAGCCCTTTCTCCTCTTGGGGAGAAGTTGGTGCGCCCCACATGGCCACATTGTCGCTTCCAGGGCTGACAATTGGCCTGCCAGTTTGGCTATTCTCAACCGCTGTAGTTCAGACCACCACGGTTCCTGAACAGTTGAGTCAACAGTTAGACCCGTCTAGAGCTACCCTCTAGCCTTCCACTTCTTATACGCCTTCCTTCTTCTTCGAAAGGTCAAGCCGCCAAAAGCGCGACTCCCATAGAGAAGAAGAAGGAAAAGAAGAAGAAAGAAAAGAAGCAGAAGGAGCCAAAGGCGCCTGGGGGCAAGCAAAAGGTATCTAACGAAAACCCACACACAACATAGACCGGGCCCAAATCGCCATGTGTCATATGTAGAGGAGACCACTTCCACAGTGATTGTCCCAGTATTCCCCGGATACTAAGGGACTGGTCCCCTCGTTTGCACAATCTGGGGGCGTCAACCTCTGACAACCAGGTTGAATGCTTACCGTCGACCAGCGAAAGTGAAGGTCGCAGACGACGAAGGGGAATGAGATTCCCCTGCGAACTGTGTGAAGGCAATCACACCCTTCTCCGTTGTCCCTTTTTAGACGAATCAAAGAGAGTTTTGGAAGATCAACCGGTTGCACCGTTGCTACTTCCTCCTGGATACCAAAAACTCGCGCCAAGTCCTTCGTTGGTCGAAAATACAGCTGCCCCGCACATAGGGCCAGCTGAAGTGTTAGTCGCTGAAAGTGAACCTACTGAATCCGGACCGGACGAAAGTCCAAAGGTCGAAACGGCAGTTGACCTGGTTCTCCCTTCAGAAGTTTCATCTTCACACACCACAGTCACTGAGGATTCATCTTCAGTTGACATCCTCACCGAAGAGAGTAAGGATGACACTGTCCAGGTTCTCTTCATCAACACCGATTCTGATGAACATCAGGGCAATGTGCCCACTCCTTTATCGTAGGAAGGAGCATCATCAGGATCATATCCGGCCGTATATTCGGTCCCACCACCAAGCAACCTAGTTGTGTCCTTTGATTGGAACCAACTAGGCAGACCCCGGTTACCAGCCAGTATACCATTTAGAATTACAGTCCAAATATACAAAATGGTAATGGCTGGAACTATCATTGATGAAGGGGCATCTGTGAGTATCCTGTCCTCTATTGCTTGGAAAGCACTGGGTTGCCCAGCGCTTTTGCCCGAGACAAGGCGTCTCTCGGGTTTTGACAAAGGAACCAGTCGACCATTAGGGATTCTACCTAATGTGCCTATTGCACTGAAAGGGAAGGCTGTCAAGATGAATTTGATGGTCGTCCAAGGACCCTTGGATTATAACCTACTCCTTGGATGAGACTACATATATTGCATGGAAGCAATAGTCTCCTCGCTCTTTCGAATAATGTGTTTTCCATACGAAGGAAGGATGGTCAAGCTCGTAGACCAACTTTCACTTCCGGGATCACGCATCGCAAGTAGTCACATACCTATCCTCAATGGTCTATTTGATCAAGAAAGGTCTCTACCTCCGGTTCTTCTTCCTGATGAGGGCGAGTGATTCGGGAAAGGAAGGCCGGAACCTAGGGGGCATGCATCCTGGTCTGCTCTGGAGGCAGAAAAAACCTTGGGTGTAAAGTAGAGTTTCCGCGGGAGAATATGACTAGTCCGTACCCCGTCCCCTCCTTCTTCTTCGTAAAACAGAAGAGTCGGGAAGAGCTCTCATGCGGAAGAAGGGGCTGTTAGGAGTGGGGTTGTTCTGGAAAAAGATTCTTTTGTTAAAGTTATGAGTGTGTGGCGGAGCATCGTCATTCACCGTCGCCTAGTCGGCGCCGTCGAAGAAAGTCTCTGTTTGAAAGAATTAGCAGGACAATCTTTGGGTAACCTGAAAGAGGTAAGCCTCACCTGTTGAAAACAAAGGTTTTTAACGGAAAAGTAGGGGCAGCCTTGAAATTAGACTTACACCTGGGGGCATGCAAACCTCTTGGAATGCAAGCTCGGGCGGCTTTTTAGTTTTAGGTAGGACTAACCCCGCTAACCCGTAGGATGGGCCGATACCCAGCTTGCATAAAGAGAGGATATGGAGCAAAGCGTAGGGAGATGAAGCTCCTTAAAAAATAGGAATCTTCCATGAGACCTTACTACTTTATGACTGGTAAAAACGAGCAGTTTTGGCAAAGTTCATGCTCGTTAAAAAATAAATGCAAGATCCGAGCAGTTTTAATGCGGAAATTCATGCTCGTTAAAAAATAAACATAAGCTTGTGAGCAGGCCTCCCCCAGTGTTCAAGCTCATTCAGAAAAAATGAACTGGTAAATAACCATTTGAGATCGTAAATTCATCAGCCATAAAAGCCTTGGTCGTGTTTGTGCACCGTCACCTCCACTTTTCATTTGGCCGATCATTCACATCCACTTGATTGTTTACCTATTTTGAGGAACAGCTGCGAAGAGTGATCCCACTTAGCCATCCTTGTAATACTGCCGTGATTGGAAAATTCCAACCTGTACCTGGAATCTGCTGCTATCCCTGTTTATCACTCGTTCCTCAAAATACGAGTCTTCTTTGAGCTCTTTTCACTGACTCGTAAAATATGAAAAGTTTGCCGAGTTTTGGCCTTCCAGCTCGTTAAAAGGACCGGAAGAGCTATCCCTCCTCTAGATTTTAATATTTTTGGACCCGAGGGATTATTGCACAAAAAGATCGAGCGCTTGTCTAGTTCGGCTCGATAAAGATATTGAACATTCATCCCTTCTGTATTGTTTTATACTTTTTCGGACTTAAGGGATTAGATGACGAAAAAGGACGCCTGGAGTCTACTTTATGTACACTTCTCAGACTCTCTAAAAATGAAAAGGACCGAGTTGTCTTTGTCGCTGGGCTCGTTAAAAATATTAGATAGCGACAAACTTGTCTTTAGACAAGAACGAGTTTCCCTATCGCTAGGCTCGTTAAAACATAGCGATGGGCTTGCCCGAAGGGCAGGTTATAGATCAAGCATATGTTATCCTCCTCAAGCTTGACAAAAATAAAGAGGTACTGGTCAGAAATGACTGGGGAAAAATTGGGAAGAACCTCAAAGCTTAATGGTAGCAAGTCGCTCTTGAACATGACACTTTTGCCTCCGTAAATATCGGGTTGGGTTATTATCATTCACCGGTCCCTTCACCATGGTCTCGCCATACCATCCATACATGGGGTAATGCTACCGATCCATCACATCAGTGTCATTATATGTTCAAGAGATGTCATTCAGAAAGTGTCAACCGGGTCCCATCCACTACCGTACATCATCTTTCATCCTTCCATGACCGCCACCCTGAATCATATTTCACAGATCGTTTTCACCAATCATCACTAACTCCGTTCCGTGTCACTGATGTGGGATTCATTAAGGCCCTCCTTTGATGGATCACTTCTTGTCGACATCAACTCATTATCCAAGAAGTTGATCTAGGAACACCCCCTCAGTACTTTGAAGCTTGCATGCCTCAATGGCAAGTTTCTCACTCCCGGCGATAGGTATACATTAATGACCTTCGACCAGGAGACTTTGCGTGGTGTTCGACGTCAGATCCTATATTCACACCACGTGAATTGTGATGCAGTACCTTGAGGGTCATCATCATTATCGGTGATTCCTCTCGCGCTTGTTAACAGTTTACATTATTGACTGGTAATCAAGTGATGTCTTTCCATGTTCGACTTCAAGAAATTCTCACATGGATCGACTTGTACTAGAGTGAAGATTGGACAAGTTTGAAGACCCCGGATCTAGTTTCATCCATCCGGGCTACGATATATTCAAGAGATAAAAACATAGACATGTGCAGCAGATGAGCATCCTACCAAAAGGATGATAATTAAAAGCAGAGAATTATCCGTCTATTATCAGACGATCGTCTGTTTATGTACAGCAAATGTATTTATAAAGTTGATCATGGGAAATGCCCGCATCAGCTAGATCATGAAAAGAAAGCATGAAAAGATAATGTATTGTATTGTATTTTGTTACAGGTCACCTCCCGGCGATTGAATGAACTTCGGATCCTCCTAATAAAGCATTTCACTCGATAAACGACCTCATACTTTAGGGGGCAATTGTTATAGACATTTTTGTGCCTTACAGCATAGATCATGAAATGTCAATAATCTAAGGGATCCAAAGTCCCTAAACAAGTTGTTCTTACCCTTAGAGGAACAAGGTCAGCAAACCACAGCACTACAAATCAGTTCTCCACTGAAAAACACTCAAAAACAGGTCAATTCTAGATCAAAGCAGCTGCTCCAAAGGCTACCTGTGCTGCATAGCAGGTGCAACAAAGGCTACCTGCGTTGCAGAGCAGGTAGAACAAAGGCTACCTGCATTGGGCGTACTTGGACATGTGGAGGAATATTTCTCTCAATGTGCCAGTGCCCAGGAAGCTTCCAGAAAGACACTTGATCATAAGATTCGCCTAATGATGAGTTAAGAGCTTCTAAAACTCCAAGTGGAAGACAGAAACTCCAAGTGAAGAACTGAAGAACAACTGGAGTTGAAGAGGACAACAAGTCACACATCAAGCTGGCTTATCTTCACTCCAAAACTCTATATAAGGGTCTCATCCCATGGGATCTGGAAGGGGGGAATTCAGTGCAAAGAATCGCTGTTGGTTTGCAGTTGAGAGTATTGGGTGATTGCTTGAGGGAGGTGAAGAAGAGATTTCTCTTCGTCGGGAAGGTGATGCTGGATTGGACCTCTCATGGTTGTATCACCACCTGAACCTTACTTCCATATATTAATAAAGCATTTGAGGTTCTTCTATTCGCATGTGTTTCGATGATGTATTGTCTTACTTGTGTTTTTGATTTATGCTAATCCTTGAATCATTTATGCATGCATGCTTCTCGTAGTTTCCTTTTCTTGTCTTATTTGCAGGATCTCGTGTAGCTGGGCCCGTGAAAAGACTTGGAGTTGGGAGCAAGAGGCAAACAAAGGAGATTGGATCGACCATTTGTGCAAGACATCGGTAAGTGGATCTCTCCCTTTTATCTCTTGCATGTTATAAAGAAGAAACTTTAGATAGCTTTGCTTTCAGCTGTTGCTAAGGAACTGTCACCCTTAGAGTGGGTTAGGGTCATTCCGAGTTGGATACTTTCCCCCACAACACAAAGCCTAATGCTGCAACCTCATTATGATGATCTGCATATTTTGCTCTATCTCAGCCAACACGTTAGCATGATAACATACTAATATTACCCTAATGACCTAAATTTCATACCATGACCTCAAAATACATGTTTGATCTACTATTCATGCATAACTATAACCAAGACCATTCATGCATGACAGCTGCATATAGACATATAACACATGAGTACCAAACCATATACACCTCATTGTAGCTAGAGTCTCGTCATCAATGCAAGGCCATATCAACAATACATGCTATGACCTCATGCATGACAACAACAATTACTTCATTGTACACATTGCCACATTAAACCATCAACATGCATAATCAATGCCTAATTAACTATACATACGCATGAACGCATGTAGCCGAGCATAAGAAATCAATTCTTGCAACCAACCTACAAGGTTGATACATGTAATCAAACATATAAGAATGAAACCTAACATACAATTATGTAATCAATTTGCATATAATCCTGTAACCATTCATATACTCCTGAAGATAGATTCTACAAAATCAACATCAAGCTCCTCATGATAACATTAATATAATCATGATCAATGATTATACAATGCAACAAGAACATGGAATGCAAGTTTAAGAGATACACATGAAAATGAAATGGATGCATGACCAACGCACACCACCCATCTAGTCTGAGGGGTGAACCATGCCCTGATACCATTTGTAACATCCCCTCCACCTGGGTCCACCCAAGCAGCCATCAAACCAGGTGAACATGTGACGAGAGAGGTTACTATAATGGATCAACATCCTTGGTCACATTAAGGAAATGGAATCGATGGAACATCACACACAATCATCCAACATCATAAACATAACCCTCAGGAGACAAGTTAGCTACTTAGATAGCTTGTCCCTGGGTCCCACTGCTATTTTGGATCTCTTATTCCATAAGCACTCTCATGATATGGGTAAGGGAGTGACTAGAAACCTAAAGTGGCTGTCATAGATCTCTGTACCAGTGAATATGGACTTTTCTCAGTAGACCTGTGCTAGTGCCCTGAGATTTGAGCCACTTTTCTAGCCTAGAATCCTGGCCTCTTCCCAACAATTGGTAAAACCTTCACAATTCTTCAAAGACATGATAACAATGCTGATAAATGAAAATTCAACTTTAGAACTAAGCCTAAGCCTACCCAACCGGAACTGCCATTTTGTCAAACACTTGGCATCAATGCAACCTATAGGTCTAGGATACAAGACATAGATTAAATGAATGAAAGAACTTACGAAACATAACTAGAAGGATCACCTCCTTCTCCATTGGACTATTATATCATCAATTAGGTATTTCATCCATCCATTTAACAATTACAAGTAAATACATGAAATGACCATGACATGAACCAATCATGTAACCATGCTTCCAACCAGCATTAAGCCATATAAATATCAGAGATATGAAAACCATTAAATCCACATATAAAAAAGTATAAAAGTAATATAACCTAGATTTTATTAATAATAGGAAAATCCAACCAGGTTTGGGACTTCCACCCACCACCCGATGATAGACATGGCTAAACCAAATCTCTCTTTTAGCTAGTCACCACCATGCCATATTCCAAGCATGAATGTGGGATCTCATAAAACAACCAAGGGATTGAGAGGTTAAACCACCTCCACCCTCACCAAATTGTAATCACACAAAAACAATGCTCTGATCACAATTTAACTGAACTTGGAATTCCATCCAGAATCCATCACTATCCTTGAGGAATTTTCCGTCTCCATGTTTCTCAGGCTTTACCACAATCCAATCCCATATCACTACATCCTAAACTAAGACCAGCCTCCCAGTCTTTATCGCATTCCAAACCCGGATCACTAGGCCCTAAAATGAGACTTCTCCCTCAAGCTTTAATGATCCAAGTGGATATTGGTGGCCACCGGCCTATTACACCTAGACCCCCACAATTTTTTCTTTCAGTTTTTCAGTTTCCTTAATTGTAGCATAGTTTACTATTTTTGGCAATTTTTCGGGTCCTGAACTTCTAGAGCCGTTTTGAGGCCCTAAACGACATTTTTTGGGAAATATTCCTTGAAGATATTTCATTCAAATCACATTTTCAGTTGTAGTCCTTGGAGATATTTTTCCAACGAGGTATCATGCACGTCAAACAAAGATAATATGACTTAGTTATGACCCCAGGAAGTTAGCTACCTAACTAACCCTAATGAGGCCCATAAACTCTTGGTGTTACATCTCACTCGGGTTAGGGTTTTGGTTATTTAGGGTTTTCTCTTTTTGTTCAATAATAAAAGGCCCTTGAGCCTCATTGTAACTCAGTTCATAGGCATGTAGCCGTCACATCTCTTCTCATAGATAAGCTACCATTGCCCGAGCTAGTCTTATTTCCATTCTATTTGTAAGCATATTTCATTATTTGATATTAATGAAAGATAGTGTTATTTATACTGCATCTATGTATTTATGGTTATATTTGTAATTTGTTGCATTATTGTTTAAATTCGAATCAATGGTATCAAAGTGGTTTTCTCTTTCTCTGTTTTTCTGTGTGTGTCCCCAATGAGGTCAGGATATAAGGTGCTAGGGCTCGAACTGGTCGAACCTTTGCAAGACCACCCTCAGAAATCCCAATAGCCTCCAATGTGGGAAGAAAATAAATATGAGGGAGTAGGATATCTAATTAAAATACTGCTCGAAGAGGACCCAGAGAAACAAAAGGAACGTGATGATGGATAAATTTTCCCAGATCCTTCAATGGTTGCCCACCGGCGGTGCATCCACATCCAAAAACCACTCTGGAGGATCCACACCTTTTAAGGTACAAGTAAGCTTTCACATTCTCATATTTGAGGGCCAAATAGGTGCAAACAGAGTAGATAAATGGTTGAATTTGCTGGAAGGATATTTTTCTATTCATGATTTTTCCCGCCGAGAAAATATTACTTTTGCTCTTTGCAAAGCTACCCCCCACGTCAAGGACTGATGGGAAACTTATTGTGAGTAGAAGGATGAAAGTATGACCTCATTATTTTCAGCCAATCCCACTTGGAATTGATTCTGGGATGCCACCAAGGAGAAGTACTACCCTGTCGGGAGCTACAAGGACAAATACATAAAGTGGACCATGCTGCGGCAGGGAAGGGACCAAGACGTGCCAAAGTTTACCAATGTTTTTCATACCCTTTGCACGAAGTTGGGTATCAAGGATTTTGAGAAACATTTGGCACTCAAGTACCGCAACTGCCTACATAGATACATCCAAGATGAGATGGAGTTCCTAGACATCTCCTCGCTCAGCACGACATACCGATACATCGTCAAGATCAAGCAGAAGTTTAAATAGAAGAAGCGAGACTTCGTATCTACGAATCTGAAGCAAGGGAGAGGTGCCCCCAAACTGTAGAACAAAAGACAAATCCAAGGTGGGATGGCATAGGACATCCCACCAAGGCCACAAGCAAAGGAGAAAACTTCGAAGCCGAAGAAGGACATGGGAAATTGGTGTGAGTTCCATAAGAGCTCCACCCACAACATAAGGGAGTTTTGGGCCAAGTAGTCGCTGGTGTTCGAACTATAGGCTTCAAAATCAGATGCATGTTCCAACTATGAGTTAGAAGTCGACAAGGGGAATGACAAAGGGAAGAAAATTATTGATGCAGAGCCCAATGCCACCGTCACCACAACAAAGATCCAGAAGGAGGAACCCGAATATCCAGAAGAGGAGGAGCGTCTCTTCCACTCCCAGATGTGGGTAAAGGGTTCCCCGCTACAGTTAATTATCGACAGTGAGAGCCAAAGAATCGCATTGCATCAGAGGTCATGACATGGCTAGGCTTATCGGCAACAACACACCCACAATGATACACCATCAGGTGACTTCAGCAAGGATGGTATCTGTGCATGAGCCAACAATGTCACCTTCCATACAACATCAAGCCCTTCATGGATGAGGTATTATGTGACACTGATCCCCTTGATGTTTGTGATGTGTTATTAGGCCAACCATACTTGTGGAAGCGACATGCAGTATATGATTCTAGACCTCACGCTATTATTGTTACATTGGGAAATAAGTTTTACAGGATACCAGAGGTAGCACTTCCTACCGCCATCTCTCTGGTTACTATTAAACAATGCAGTAGACTCATTTCAAAAATTGGGAAATTTGTTTTCCTGATGATACACCCCGAAGGAAAGAAGAAGATGGTGGCCATGACCTCTAAACAAGGCCCCTCCACATGACAACAATAGATGGACAAGGTCGTGGAGGAGTATGAGGACATCTTCACCTCCCCCATAAGGGTGCCTCTACACTGTTAGGTAAAGAACTCCATCGATCTGACCCAAGGTACGATGTTACCTAATGGACCAGTCTATCAACACTCTGTTCTGGAGAACGATGAAATCAAGAGGAAAATTCAGGAGTTGCTGTAGAAAGATCACATTCAGTCAAGTTCATCACTCTGTGGGAGCCCAATCGTGTTGGTAAAGAAGAAGGATGGGACATGGAGACTCTCTATTGATTATCAGGCGTTGAACAAGATCACTGTGCAGAATAGGTACCCGATCCCGTAGATTGATGACCTTTGGACTTGAAGCCTAGATATCACCAGGTACCAATCAAACCCTTCAATGTGTGGAAGACTGCCTTCAAAGACAAAGAGGGCCTTTTTGAATGGTTGGTTATGCCTTTTGGGTTGACAAATGCTCCTACAACCTTCATGAGGCTTATGGATGACATCTTGCAGCCATTCACCAACTCATTTGTAGTTGTATACTTGGATGACATCCTCATCTTCAGCTAAAGTTGGGAATAGGACCTCCACCACATCCGACAGGTTCTCCAAACACTGTGGCAACAGAAGATGTGTGCCAATTTGGAGAAATGCACTTTTAGCATGACCCAAGTTCAGTATCTGGGACACATTATTGATGAATGGGGGGTGCATGTGGATCCAACCAAGATCCAAGTCATTCAGGATTGGTCAGCCCCAACCACTCTAATGGAGCTTCGTAGCTTTGTAGATCTTGCAAATTTCTACCGCAACTTCATGTTGGGGTTCTCTCATATCACTTAGCCCTTGAGTCAAGTCACCAAAGGAGGAACGAAATAAAAATTCTTTTGGCTTGAATCTCAACAAAAGGCACTCACAGAGTTGAAACATTGCCTCTACTCGATGCCAGTGCTCACATTATCAGACTTGCAACAACCATTTGAGATCGAGATAGATGCCTCTGACTATGCCTTACTCAACAGGGGCATCCAATGGCATATCACAGTGAGACACTTTTAGACATAGTATGGAAGTATCCCACTTATGAAAAAGAGATGTATTCCATTTTGCAAGCCTGCCGAAAATGGAAGCATTACATTTTTGGGAAGCAAACGGTCATCCACACAAACCGCCGACCCCTCCAGTTCATACAGATGCAAGGGAAGTTGCAAAATGATTTCCATCAAAAGTGGTCCACATACCTACAACAGTTTCATTTGAATATCAAGTATAAGAAGGGTAGCAAAAATAATGTTCCAAACTACCTCAGCCAACCACTGATCATGGGGTTAACCACCGTGCTCAAATCTTGTGGGCACGAGACTTCTAATTGGCCACTTCTCTACAAAAGCGACCCAGAATTCGGCCACACATACCATACATTCTTAGAGGCTCAACAAGTTCTAGATTTTGACCTCCAGGATGCTCATTATACCACCTGGGACACCTTTGTGTTCCTTCAAGCGAGCATGCGAAGATGATTTGGGAAGTGCACTATAGTCATGTCACTAGGCATTTCGGGGCTGAGAAAATGGTGGTAGTACTGTAGAAGTATTTCTATTAGTTGAATCTTTGACAGGATGTCGGGAAGTACATCAGATCCTGCACTTCCTATGCCATTGCCAAACTGACAATAAAGAAGCAAGGTCTCTATACTCTGCTTCCTACCCCTAGTCGACCTTTGGAATCCATCTCCATGGATTACATCTCAGGCCTTCCTTCTATTAAGCATGGAATCGACTATGTTTTTTTGGTCGTTGACGGATTCTTGAAGATGGCCATTATGGCGGTCTGCAAGAAGAGTATCACAATATAAGCCACTGCTAAACTCTTCTTGGAACGAGTGTGGGTACACTTTGGGATCACATATTTTATCATCTCAGATCAAGACAAAAGGTTCCTTAGTACATTTTGGTCTAGTCTCTAGTCGATGTTGGACACCAAGCTCACTAAGTCCATAGCTTTCCATCCCCAAACTTATGACCAGCCAGAGGTTGTCAATAGGATTATCGTACACATTTTGCGCATGTACAACTCAAAGAATCCACGCACATGTGATGAGAGCCTTTCCTATGTCTATGACATCTACAACCATGCTCTCCACAACTCGATTGGCCACATCCCTTTTTAGGTGGGCTTGGGATTCCATCCACTATGTCCCATTGATGTGGCCATACCACTTGCAGTGACTCCACTAAATTTGGCTCATGTCCAGTCCAAAGTTGACAAGGTAAATAGATTCATTGAGAACATTCAACACATCCGCCAACAGGTCCATGACGTATTGGAAAAATCCAATGCTAAGCACAAGCGGCGACATGATTAGCATCAAGTGCCACACAAGCTCCAAGTGGGCGACAAAGTTTGGCTACATTTGCAGAAGGAGTGCTTCGCTGGGCCCCGCCGCAAGATTCTCCCGCTTCAATATGGGCCATACACCATCACCGAGGTTGTGGGAGATAATGCTTTTGAGCTCAGAATTCCCCCATTCCTTGGCCTACATGCAATGTTCAATGTGGATCACCTGCAGCCATACTTTCCACCATTCCTGGACACATCTGACATTGCAGAACATCTCATGCCAACAAAGTTAAATCCAAACTGCATGGAAGAAGATGCAATTAATCAGATCATGGACACATAGATAAAGAACACTTTCCAGCAAAAGGTCCAACTGTATCGAGTTGTCAAAGCCATCCAACTCCTGCACCAAGGAAAATTGCTCACGAGGGACCAAGTTCAGCAGAAGTTTCCTAATCTCATGGAGGAACTCAATGCAGTGGAGACCATTGCTTCCGAAGGGGGGAGGAATGATACAGGTGGATATTGGTGGCTAGCTACCTATTCCACATGGACCCCCACAATTGTTTCTTTTAGGTTTTCAGTTTCCTTCATTGTAGCACAGTTTATTATTTTTAGTAGTTTTTCGGGTCTTGAACTTCCGGAGCTTTTTTGAGGCCCTAACCGACATTTTTTTGGCAATATTCCTTCAAGTGATTTCTTTGAAATCACATTTCTAGTTTTATTCCTTGGAGATATCTTTCCAACAAGGCATCATGCATGTCAAATGGAGATAATATGACCAAGTTACGACCACAGGAAGTTGGCTGCCCAACTAAACCCAAGGGGGCCCATAAACTCTTGGTGTTACATCTCCTTGA
Organism: Pinus tabuliformis; assembly: GCA_031772625.1. NCBI lineage: Eukaryota > Viridiplantae > Streptophyta > Pinopsida > Pinales > Pinaceae > Pinus > Pinus tabuliformis. The sequence continues at coordinate 1,913,731,096 of CM062817.1, read as the reverse complement.
GTTAGGGTTTTGGTTGTTTACGATTTTCTCTTATTGTTCAATAATAAAAATTCCCTTGAGCCTCATTGTAACTCAGTTTAGAGGCATGTAGCCACCACATCTCTTCTCAGAGATAAGCTACCATCCCTCGAGCCAGTCTCATTTCCATTCTGTTTGTAAGCATATTTCATTATTTGATATTAATGAAAGATAGTGTTATTTCTATTGCAACTTTATATTTATGGTTATATCTGTAATTTGTTGTGTTACTATTTAATTCAGATCATTTACCATGTATCCTGCTAAAATCGGTCAAGGGATTCCTAGGCCTTTCAGAATGAACCTTGAGACCACCTCCACCTCGGATTCCGAAATCCATTCGGTAAACCAAAGCTCAAAACTGAAATAAACATCCCAACATGATGTCATCCAGAAAAGGGAAAGGCTAGGTTTAAAACCACTATCATAACCTAGCAAACCATGCCACTAACAACAAGAGAACCATACACCAACATGCAAAGCCATGCATGCCCAAACCAGCAAGGAATTCACACATGCAAAAGGTTAACTGCAAGTATTCCTATTGAAGTTGCTTGATACTTCTCTTCTTCCTTGATCCTTTCTTTCCATCCTTTCCCTTTGCTTGCTTTTCCTTTCTTGATCCAAAGCTAGAGTGCTCCAAGAAAACTCTAAGTGACGAAGAGAGTGAGAGAGAGAGAGAGAATAATGAGAGAGCTCGAAACTTGAACTTGAAAAAAGCGATTAACTGATCCTCATAAGCCCTTTTATGCACGAGGCCTATAATTTATTCATTTTCCATTATTTTCCTTCATTTTCCTCCTCACATGCAACTTGTGACCTTTCATCTTCATTTTCTCCTATTTTCCTTTATTTTCATAAATAAATGTGCCAAAAATGTCTTTTTTCCTTTTAATTCCTTTGCCTTAATATTTTCCAATTTCCATAGCCAAGAACACACATCCATTGATGCCCACTAGGATATCTTTGCCCAACATTCATCTTGGAATACATGTCCCTTACCCATGGTCTAATTTTTCCTTTATTAACTTTTATTACATGAAATTTCCACCAGGGATGTTACATAACCATCCCCCTTGGGGAACATCATCCTCGGCATTAAACCATAGCATGAACTCAGCAAAAATGTTGAAAAAACATACTGCCCATGGAGCTTTATAACTTAGCTCATTGCAGTATTTACAATGAGTGACCTACTCCAAAGCAAAACATCATGACAACATGACAACATACCGCATGCTGGAGCTTTATAACACAACTCATTACGGTATTTAAAATAACCACATATACACATATGTACTTTTTCTAAACCAGTAAATAAAAAGATACGATTCCCATATAAATCAACAAAGGAATCTAGAGGGTCACACACCCACCCTCAAAGTAATACCAGGATTCACCTCCTTCCCAGGATGTCCAGAATCCACTACCACAGTCAAAATTGCATCCAATGTCCAACGTTATAATCCTGTGCCACTTTTCGTCTCAACAAATAGTTACTAGCTCATTGTTCAAGGGTGTGCTTCCAATATGCATATGATTCCATCTGGAAATGCTAATGACCAAAAACAATATATCTATGACCTTCCCTTCTCTGCTACACAATCCCTCAGGAAATCTAGTCACCCCCTTCCATGCAGTCACTCACCTTCTAAGTTCCCCAGAATCTCCTATCCCGGGAATCCATCCCTTGGAAAGGCTTCCTCACATTGGAAAATACAAAACCAAGACATATATATTCCTCAAAACCATCATACAGGTCATAGCATGCTCATGGAAATTAATAGACACTATTGGGTACTAGTGTCCTACAATGGCCTTGCTCTTTAAGTACTCTACTAGCATATTGTTGCATGTTCTAATTTCTTTCGTTGTTGCTGCCAATTCTTGCAGTCTATTTCAACCACCCAACCGAACATGTTCATGCATTCCTATTCCAAGCACACAATTTCCATTGGATTCAAATAAATTGAAATAACCTCAAATCATACCTCATTGGTAGTTCATCAATAACGTACACTTGTAATCATATTCTCTTCCTATCACAACAGGTCAAACTAATTGTTTGATCAAAACATCATATATAAACATATCACATATGGTTAGTTCAAAACACAACTCTAGTAGATAAATATCATAAATCACATGTAATCATCACAAACCAGAACCATAGATAACATGTAATCATCATAGACTGGAATCATAAATCACCTGAATAATAAAACTAAAATAAAATACTGATACTTATCCTTTAATCAATACTTAGTTTCTACATTTGTCTTTATTCCATATGCACTCAGGATCGGTTTCCATAGCTGACAAACACCCAGTGCCTTCTCCTTAACCATGTGCACATGCACATAGTGTGCATCACACACATACAACTACATACGTCATACAACACCATGCAACACATGCATCTACACCAGTACCATATGTACCACATGTACACAGTACCACCTATACACTGCAACCATCTGCAAAACGTGTGCACAACATCGCATGTACATGACACCACCTGCACAACATCTACACAACTCCACATGTACTCGACACCACCTGTACAATGTGTACATAATACCACATGTACATAGCATCACATGCATGACATGTGCATGACACCACATGTACATAGCATCACATGCACAACATGTACACAACACCACATGCATATAACACCACATGTATAACATGTACATGACACCACATTCTCATAGCACCGCTTGTACAATCATGCACACAACACCATATGTAAATATCACTGCATATCCAACATGTACATAGCATAATCTGTACACAACACTGCATATTCCATACTTGTACAACACTATCTCACATCCAAAAGCACACTGTCTCCACCTTTCTTCAAGTGTCTTATCCATGCTTGTCCCAACATGCCGCAAACCACACTACTTCATTTCGCTCATGTATCTCTCAATTTTTCCTCTCATAACATAACATAGGCATAATATAGGCATATAATATCATTTCATAACCACATAATAATGAACTTGTATATTTGTTAGTGCTACTCTTCCTACTTGATTCCCATAAGACCAGGAACCTCTTCATAACATTACCTGCATAAGAAATAATTCCTCCTCAAGAATGGTCCCTGACAACCTTGTTAAACAACGACGTAGATACATACATGCATACATATCTAATCATTAGCGTAAAAAAATCATCATCCTCTTAGACAACGACATACATGTATACATATATAAACATCAACATAATCATGATTGTAACATAATTACCAGATATCAAGATCAAGGTTAAGAGAACTTCCTTTATTCATGCAACACATGCACAACATTGAGAACGAAAGTTCCCAACATAGCCAAGGCATCCAACACCTCAGATCCATTTATTCTACCTTTTTTGGTTACCTTTCACATGTTTATGTTGCCATCGTCCATTTACCATAATGGACCCAACCAGTCCAACTTGTTGTCATAGTCTTACCTCCCACTATCCCTACTCATGCACATAGCTTCATCTGAGTCTTCCATTACCGGTTTGGTACCACACATCTCTCCTCAATCTCCATTAACTCTTTCTCTTCCCTAAACCAATTCCCAAGACTCAAAACATAAAAGGAAAGTCAAGAAACAAACAATAATAAAACCAATGACAACACAACACTACAATAAAGTGGCATAGTTATTTACCATATACACTTAAAATCTCAAATCAAGTGCAACAATCGCAAAAAACCAAAAGCGCAAGATTAACAAAATACACCATGACTCAATCCCCATGTTTGCCAAGAAAAGCTCGACTTGAGCCTCCTTCAATATTTCATGGCAATTTCTCTTGCCATGCAACTCCCTGCATCACACTGTCATAGACACAAAACTATCATTGCATGAATAAACATAATAATACACTTGTTACCTCATCTTGATGTGCCAAGCACATTGCTTGAAATTGAAAACACCCACACCATATCTCACGAGACTCTAATCCTTTGACAAATCCACATAATTTCAAACAAAATCAAGATTAAGAATACTTCTTGTGTGCAAAGTACTCATTCATTTAGAATTAGGGTTTCCAAACACAGCTGAAGGAATTCTTTCCCAGTTCCTTTCCTTTACCTTTTTACCTAGCTGCAATCAAGGCTTATTATGTACTCTCACATCACCCAACTATTAGTTATATAAACACATCAACTATTACCTTGTCACGCTAATACCAATCATGTTTCCTTTAACTTCTCACATGTTTCAACCACGTGTTCCAAATATCAAGACAATCATATCTATCAATTTTAAGTCAAATTTTACAAACAATCATGTCATAACCCATATTCAACTCATAGTCATTAGACATATTTCTACAACTGTCAACTACATTGAAGTACATATCAACTATCTCAAGACATATGGATTAGTAAAATCATCTTGAAACAAAATCATTGGAAGGCATACTCATATTATGAAATTCATCAAAAATTCAACCAACTTGCAAACATACCATGTTAAATAAATCAACTAGATGACATGATAGACACCAAACACTCGACATCAAATAAACTACATAATAAAGAAGTAAGAACCAAGTATACTACATAAGAAAAATCATACCTTAGTGTTTCTCAGGGGAGGCTATCTTTCCTGCATAATCAATCTAGTTAGCAAGATATACCTTTACATCATGTCAACTCAAACATAAATAACATCATGATACCCAAAATATTCACTAGCTAACATGTTTACATCATAACTCATACACAATTATCATTTATGCATAGGAATCACATATGTATGATTGGTCTAGATTAGTAATACACAATGAAACATAATAAGTCGACTCATACCTGAATGTCGTAACCCTAACCATCTGCATAGGCCAATCCAACTTAGTGTGATACATATAACATCAAGGTATAAATTCTATAACCCTAATCATCAAGCTAACTATCATTTAACAACAACAAGTTAACCTATAAGATACTTCATCAATAACATATAACATAATCATTAGGTTATCTAATATAAAACAACAATAGAAATGCATACAACTACAAGTTACTATCATTCTTGACTATTTGACACATGTGTATATAACTACACTAATCAACTAACATATATCATGAATGTAACCATAACATTAGAAGACGTACCTAAACCTAATGTATATAACCCTAATGCATATAAAAATTCTTAACTTACATACCTGCGTGTCAACATACAATACTTGTATCACGATCTTCTCTTACCCCAAAGCCTAATGTTGCAACCTCATTATGATGATTTTTATCTCGTGCTCTATCTCATCCAACATATTAGCATCATAACATACCAATATCACCCTAATAACCTAAATTGCATACCATTACTTGACAAGGCATGCTTGACTACTATTCATGCATAACTATAACCAACAATATTCATGCATGAAAATTGCATACAAACATATAACACATGAGTACCAAACCATATACACATTATTCTAGCTAGAGTCCAATCATCAATGCAAGTCCATATCAACAATACATGCTATGACAACAAACATTACTCCATTGTACACATTGCCACAAGTAACCATCAACATGCATACACAATGCCTAATCAACTACACATACGCATGAGCACGTGTAGTTGAGCATAAGCGATCAATTCTTGTAACCAACCTACAAGACTGATACATGTAATCAAACATATAAAAATGCAACCTAACATACAAGGACATAATCAAGTTGCATATAATCCGGTCTCCAACCATATACTCCTGAAGATACATTCCACAAAATCAATGTCAAGCTCCTCATGATAGCTTTACTAAAATCATGATCAATCATTACGCAATGCAACAATCACAAGGAATGAAAGCTTAAGAGACACACATGCTACTAACATGCATGCATGCATGACTAACACACACTGTCCATCTAGTTCAAGTGGTGAACCATGCTATGATACCAATCTGTAACACACCCTCCTCCCAGGTCCACCCAAATAGCCAACCAACCTAGAAAACATGTAATGAGAGAGGTTAATATAAGGGATTCAATATCCTTGGTGAACTTAAGGAAATGGAATCGATGAAACATCACACACAGTCATCCAACATCATCAACATAACACTGAGGAGATAAGTCGATCACTCAGACAATCTGTCCTTGGGTCCCACTATTGTTTTGGACCTCTTAAGCCATATTCACTCTAATGCTATGGGCAAGGGAGCAACCAAAAACCTAAAGTCGCTCTCATAGGCCTCTGTGCCAGCGAATGTGGACTTTTCTCAACAGATTTGTGCCAATGACGTCGATATTTGAGCGACTTTTCTAGCCCAAAATCCCAGCCTCTGCCTAGAACTTGCTACAACATTCAGAATCCATCAAATACATGATAACGATGCTGATAAATCAAAAATCAACCTCAGGACTAAGCTTGTGCATCCCCAACCGGGACTAACATTATGTCAAACACTTGGCATCAATGCAACCTACAAGTCTAGGATACAAGACAGGGAATAAATGAATGAAAGAACTTATGAAACATAACTAGAAAGATCACCTCCTTCCCCTTTGGACTATTATATCGTCAATTAGGTCTTACAAGTAAATACATGAAATAACCATGACATGAACCAGTGACATAACCATGATCATAACCAACATTAGCCATATAAATATCATAGATATGACAACCATTGAATACATATATAAAGAAGTGCAAAAGTAAGAGAACTTAGCTTTTATTAATCATAGGAAAATCCGACTAGATTTGAGACTTCCACATACCACCCAACCATAGACAGGGCTGAACCAAATCTCTCTTTCAGCGAGTCGCCCCTATACCATATTCCAAGAATTAATGTGGGATCTCATAGAAAAACTAATCCAAGAACAACAAAGGGAATCCAGAGGTTAAACCACCTCCACCCTTACCAAACCTTGATCACACACAAACCGGTGCTCCGATAAAAAATGAACCGAACTTAGAATTCCATCCAGAATCCATCACTCTCATTGAGGATTTTTTCATCTCCCTTGTCTCTCAAGATTTACTGCAATCAAATCCTCGATCAGCAGGTCCTAAACTAGTCTCTCAAGTTTTGCCACAATACCAACCCAGATCACTAGGCCCTACACCGATACTTCTCCCTCAAGATTTAACATGTATCCCGCCAAAACCAGTCAAGGGATTCCTAGGCCTTTGGGAATGAACGTTAAGACCACCTCCACCCTGGATTCTAAAATCCATCCCGCAAATCAAAGCACAAAATTGAAATAAACATCCCAATAACATGGCATCCAAAAAGAGGCAAGCCTAGGTTGAAAACCACTGTCATAACCCAGAAAAACCATGCCACCGATAGCAAGAGAACCATACACCAACATGCAAAGCCATGCATGTCCAAACTAGCCAGGAAATCACGCATGAAAAAGGTTACCTACAAGTATTCCTACTGAAGTTGCTTGATCCATTTCTTCTTCCTTGGTCCTTGCTTTCCTTCCTTGATCCAAATCTAGAGTGCTACAACAAAACTCTAAGTGAGTAAGAGAGTAAGAGAGAGAGAGGAGAGCTCGAAACTTGAACTTGACAAAATCCATGAAGTGATCCTCAGGAGCATTTTTATGCATGAGGCCTCTAATTGATTCATTTTCCATTATTTTCCTTCATTTTCCTCCTCAAATGCAACCTCTAACCTTTCATCTTCCTTCTCTCCTATTTTCCTTTATTTTCATAAATAAATGTGCCAAAAATCCCTTTTTTCCTTTCAATTCCTTTGCCTTAACCTTTTCCAATTACCTTAGCCAAGAACACACATCTAGTGATGCCCACTAGGATCTCTTTGCCCAACATTCAACTTGGAATACGTGTCCTTTACCCTTGTTCTTATTTTTCCTTTATTAACTTTTATTACATGAAATTTTCACCAGGGCTATTATAGAACCCTCCCCCTTAGGGAACACTGTCCTCCATGTTAAACCACACCATGACCTTAGAAAAACTGCTGAAAAGAAAACATACAGCCCATGGAGCTTTATAACTTAGCTCATTGCAGTATTTACAATGAATGACCTACTCTAAAGAAAAACGTCATGACAACATGACAACATATCGCATGCTAGATATTTATAACACAAATCGTTACAATATTTACAATAACCACATATATACATATGTACATTTGCTAAATTGAAAAATAAAAGGATACGATGCCTGTATCAATCAACAAGGGAATCCATAGTATCACACCTCCACCCTCAAAGTAATAAAAGGATTTACCTCCCTCCCAGGAAGTCCAGAATCCACTACTATATTCAAAGCTACATCCAATGTCTAGCACTATAATCATGCACCACTTGTCCTCTTAGCGAACAACTACTGGCTCATTGTTCCAAGGTGCAATCCCAATGTTCATTTGAGTCCATTTGTTAATGCTAATGACCAAAGCCAATATATATGCACCCTTTCCTTCTCTGCTCCACAGTTGCTGGGGAAATCTGGTTAGCCCCTTTCGACAGTCACTCACTTTCCAATTTCCCTGGAATCCCCTATCCCAGGTGATCCATCCCTTGGCAAGGTTTCCTTACATCAGAAGATAAAAAAACCAAGGCATATACATGCCTCAAAACCATCATACCGGTGATAGCATGCTCTTGGAAATCAATGGACACTATTTGGTACCAATGTCCCACAATGACCCTACTCGTGAAGTATTCTACCAACATACAGTTTCATGTTCCAATTTATTTTACTGATGCTACCAATTCTTGTACTTGATTTCAACCACCCAACCAAACATGTTCATGCATTCCTGTTCCAAGCACATAATTTCCATTAGCTTCAAATAAATTGAAATAACCTCAAAACATACCTCGTTGGTAGTTCGTCAATAAGGTACACTCGTAATATTGTTCCCTTCCTCTCACAACAAGTCAAACTAACTATTTGATCAAAACATCATGTATAAACATATCACATCTAGTTAGAACAAGACACAACCATCACAAATCAATATCATAAATCACATGTAATCATCATAGACGGGAATCATAAATCACATGCATAATAAAACTAAAATAAAATAATTACACTTATCCTTTCAGAAATCCTTAGATTCTACCTTTTTCTATATTCTGTATGCACTCTGGATCAACTTCCACACTTGACAAGCACCCAGTTCCTTCTCCTTAACCATGTGCACATGCACATAGTGTGCATAACACACACACACAACTACATACGCCATACAACACCATGCAATACATGCATCTACTCCAGTACCACATGTACACAGTACCACCTGTACACTACAACCATCGGCACAAAGGGTGCACAACATCACATGTACATGACACCACCCTCACATCATGTACACAATGCCACATGTACACTACACCACCTGTATGATGTGTACACAATACCACATGTACATAGCATCACATGCACGATATGTACATAGTACCATATGCATAAAGCACCATATGTAAAACATGTACACAACACCACTTGTACAATCATGCACACAATGTAATATCTACATTGCACCATATGTACAACATGCATAGAACACCATATGTACATAGCACTACACATCCAACATGTACATATCATCATTTGTGCACAACACTGCATATGAAATATTCACACAACACTATCTCACATCCAAAAGCACACTATCTCTACCAAGAAACCTTGCTTCTAGTGTCTTATCCATGCATGTCCCAACATGCCACAAACCACATTGCTTCATTTTTTCTGATGTATCTCTTAGCCTTACTTGGCATAACGTAACATAGGCCTAATACAAGAACATAATATCATTTCATAACCACATGATGCTAACCTCATATATTTGTTAGGGCTACTCTTCCCACTTGCTTCGCATAAGACTAGGAACCTCTTCATGCCATTCACTTGCATAAGAAATCATTCATCCACAAGAATGGTCCCTGAAAACCTTGTTAGACAGTGCCATAAATAAATACACACATACATATATAATCATTAGCATAAAACAATCATCATCCTTATATAAAACGACATACATACATCCATGTATACATATATAAACATCAGCATAATCATGATCATAACATAATTAACACATATCAAGATCAAGGCTAAGAGAACTTACTTTATTCATGCAACACATGCGCAACATCGAGAATGAAATTTCTGAACATAGCTAAGGCATCCAACACATCATATCCATTTACTTTACCTTTTTATGGTTACCTTTCTCATGTCTATGGTAGCACCGTCCATTTACCATAAGGGGCCTAGCCAATCCAACTGACTATTATAGTCTTAACTTCCACTGCGCTTACTGATGCACAAAGCTTCATTCGAGTCTTCCATTACTTGTTGGGTACCACACAACTCTCCCTAAGCTCCATTAACTCTTCCTCTTCCCCAAATCAATTCCAAAGACTTAAAACATAAAAGGCAAGCCAGGAAACAAACAAGAAGAAAACCATGAAAACCAATAACAACACGACATTGCAATAAAGTGGCATAGTTATGCAACATACACGCTTAAAATTGAAAATAAAGCACAATAATTGCAAAAGACCAAAAGAACAAGACTAACAAGAGACACCATGACTTAGTCCCCATGGTTCCCAAGAAAAGCTCGACCTGAGCCTCCTTCAAGATTTCAGGTAATTTCCCTTGCCATGCAACTCCCTGCATCACATTGTCATAGACACATAACTGTCAATGCATAAATAAACTATATTACACTAGGTACCTCATCTTGTTGGGCCAAGCACGTTGCTTGCAACTGAACGCATCCATGCCATCTCTCAGGGGACTCCAACCCTTTAACATATTCCCCTATAACTAAGGAATACCTAATACACCTACCAAGTACATGTTCATGAACCTAGCACATATCCACATAATGTCAAACAAAATCAAGGTTAAGAAGACTTCCTGTGTGCAAAGTACTCATTCATTTGGAATTAGGGTTTCCAAACATAGCCAAATGAATTCTTTCCCAATTCCTTTCCTTTACCTTTTTACCTGGTTGCATTAGAGGCTTACTATGTATTGTCACATCACCCAACTGCTAGTTATATAAGCATATCAACTATTACCTTGTCATGCTAATATTAAGCATGTTTCCCGATACTACTCACACATGTCAACCACATGTTCCAAATATCAAGACAATCATATCTATCAATTTGAAATCAACTTTTACAAACAATCATGTCATAACCCATATTCAACTCATAGTCATTAGACATAATGCTACAAATGTCAACTAAATTGAAGTACATATCAACTGTCTCAACACATATGTATTAGTACAATCATCTTAAAAATAAATAATTGGAACACATACTCATATTATGAAATTCATCAAACATTCAACAACCTTGCAAACAAACCATGTTAAATAAATCAACGATATGACATGATAGACACCAAACACTCAACATAAAATAGATGGCATAATCAAGAATGAAGCACAAAGTATAGTACATAAGCAAACTCATACCTTAGTGTTCCTCAAGGGAGGTTATCTTGTCTACACAATCCATCTAGTTAGCAAGATATAAATTTACAACATGTCAACTCAAACATAAATAAGATCATGATACCCAAAATATTCACTAGCTAACATGTTTACATCATAACTCATACACAATTATCATTTATATGTAGAAATTTTGAATAATTTAACACATATTCACAGAGATTATCCTAATCATACAATTATAAGCGGAACATGTATAATACATAATCTCCTCTACGTTGATCATCAATTTACAGAAGCAGAAACATTCACAGGCGCCCATAGAAGCATCAATCAAACTCATAAACACAGTATGTATCCCGGGGAAAGCATCTCGCTAAAAACCCCACACTATCTGTATATTATATTGATTGAATCATGTAACAATAAAAAGCATAATACTTCTCACAAGTATCTCCACCTCTGTTACACACAATACAGCTCAGATCTGATCTCCAAATCTCTTCCACTGCTTGCCTGCCTCCACTGCTCAATACCTGCTCAAGAACTGATGAGAATGGCTTCCCAAACTCGTTTTTCACCTGAAAAATAGTCACTCACTCTTTGTGGACGTGAGAAAAGGCTAAAATGTGGGCCAAATACGTGAGCAAACTCATTGGCATACTCAATCCCTTGATTGTGCAAGATATGATGCACAACTATAGTCACAACTGATAGCAATCTGATTCTCTACCACTTGTCCCTGTTGAACTAAACATGCACTGACATGCAACTGAGTTAACTGATGTATTCTTTAGTTGTATTATGAGTTAATAATTAGTTTAACAACTCATCATTAGTCTATCTGCAGTTAGACTAACTACAACTAGTTTAACTAAGTCAAACTGAACACAACTCCATCAACTGTACCTCCATTCCACTAAACTCAACTCACTTGAGTTCTAACTGAAGTCATGCATGCAACAACTCAACTGACTCATAAGAAAAGCGTATTTCCTTCTGACAGCTGCATGTGCCACCTCTGTAGCTCAAACTGAAGTGCTCCAAGAGAATAAGATCAAGTTTATAGTCCAAATATTATTGTGAGATAATAATATTTGACTTTTCTATTTTTGAAAGCGAGTCTAAAAATAGACTTTGATCACTCACACTGTGATCACTCACACTTTCATAAAAAATAGAAGTCCATCTATTTTTCCCAACTTGATCAATCATCCATAAACATAGACATGATCCATATGTCTAAAAATAGACATAGTCTAAAAATAGACTTGCGCCAAAAATAGCCTGCGGGCCCACTTAGTGAAGGCGACTCTTTTCACTAAGCTCCATCATCTTGTTGCAATCTCAACAAGAATTTCTTGTTGCACACTTTTCAACACTCCCTCTCAACAAGAAAGGCTTCCTCTCAAACCCGATCCTGTAACTCTGGAATGTTCTCCATGCAACACATCTGGCCGGTCCACTTGCTCTGTCATCAAAGTCTCTGACTGCTATTGCCTCTGTCGACTGAAACTTTGCATCTCTGTGCTCTTCAGTATCTGACTGCTCTAGCCTCTGTCACTTTGATCTCTGACTGCATCCGTGCTGCTGCTGGTTCTATCTCCCAGCATTGCATCCGCACTGCACCTCCCAACTGACCTCCCTGTTGGGATAGAAACATCCTCTGATGCTGAAGCTCTACCTGCTGCTGACAAGTGCTCGCTCTCTGACATCTGCGCTACTGCAACATCTCCATGCATCTCGCACCATTGCACACCTCTCTGTGCCACCTAGCACTGTGCAAAACACTTGTGCCTCTCGCATTGCTACAGCCTGCTAGCTATGCGCTGTCCTGGGATTCCCTGCACTGTCGCTCTCTTTGCCGCTCCATCCGCATCTGTCTCTACCCAATCAGTCAGTTCCTGCTACTACACATCGGGGCTCTCGTAGCAAGGTCTCATCCAAGAGGTTGGGTACCTCAACGATCTTGCCCCTCCTCCTTGGGATGATCAATCCACATCACCCCACCTCCTACCTGGAGGTATGGATGCATGCGATCCCTCAGCCCACCTGGCTTGAAGTTTCCCCCTACTGGAGGTCTCTAGATGAGTAGATGTCTCTACTCGATCTCCTCTCAGCTTCCCTTGTTGTGGCTCCTCCACAATCTCCTGAAGCTGTTGCACCAATCGTGGCTCCTCCATAATCATCTGAGACTTCTTCTGGCTCTGCATGTTGAGAGGTAATATACGCTCCCTCTCAATCACCAAGTCTCCATCAGTTGCCTCGCTGCTCAAGGCTTTGCATGCATCTTGAACCTCAAGAGCATACAGGTTCCTGACCCTTGAACCAATCTCATGACAACGAAAGCATCGCACCTTCGACTTGTCAACTTTCTTCCCATCACTGGAAGAACAAGATTCGAAAAGAGAAACCTTCTCCTTCCCCTTCTTCGCCTTACTCGCTAAGGCACAGTTCTCCTGATCATGCATAGATGAAGAACTGTCTCTGGTGTTCCGTCTAATCTCCTCCTGCATCAAATCCGACCATAGTCGTTCCCAATTTGGCAGTTTCTCCCTTCCATTCATCGAGTCCTGGTAGCTATGCCAACTCTTAGGAAGGTCGAGGAGTGCTAGACTCACCATCCTCATCTGACAGTCACCCCCACACTTCCCAGCTCATCCCGGCATTGGGTGAACTTCATGAGATACTAGGGCATACTATCTCCATTCTCGCACTGAATGTTTCTAAGTTTTATCTCTTACTTTGGAATTAAATTCGAATTCCACCAGCTCAAAACTCAACCGCTTCCGATCTAGAATTCGTGAGAACAAAGTATTTCTTGTACAGAGATCGACTGTATGGGCATTCACCGGATATCTCACCTTCCAAAAGAAGGATGAATCCAGAGGCTACCTGGCCCGATTACAGACTCTGCCTGAAGAAATAAAATGTAAACACTTCGTGAATAATAGATCTGATGATCAATAAACACTGATATCATGTAGAACTTCTTCTACAAATCAGATCGCTCTGATACCATGTAGAAATTTTGAATAATTTAACACATATTCACAGAGATTATCCTGATCATACAATTATAAGCGGAACATGTATAATACATAATCTCCTCTACGTTGATCATCAATTTACAGAAGCAGAAACATTCACAGGCGCACATAGAAGCATCAATCAAACTCATAAACACAGTATGTATCCCGGGGAAAGCATCTTTCTAAAAACCCCACACTATCTGTATATTATATTGATTGAATCATGTAACAATACAAAGCATAATACTTCTCACAAGCATCTCCACCTCTATTACACACAATACAGCTCAGATCTGATCTCCAAATCTCTTCCACTGCTTGCATGCCTCCACTGCTCAATACCTGCTCAAGAACTGATGAGAATGGCTTCCCAAACTCGTTTTTCACCTGGAAAATAGTCACTCACTCTTTGTGGACGTGAGCAAAGGCTAAAATGTGGGCCAAATACGTGAGAAAACTCATTGGCATACTCAATCCCTTGATTGTGCAAGATCTGATGCACAACTATAGTCACAACTGATAGCAATCTGATTCTCTACCACTTTTCCCTGTTGAACTGAACATGCACTGACATGCAACTGAGTTAACTGATGTATTCTTTAGTTGTATTATGAGTTAATAATTAGTTTAACAACTCATCATTAGTCTATCTGCAGTTAGACTAACTACAACTAGTTTAACTAAGTCAAACTGAACACAACTCCATCAACTGTACCTCCAGTCCACTAAACTCAACTCACTTGAGTTCTAACTGAGGTCATGCATGCAACAACTCAACTGACTCATAAGAAAAGCGTATTTCCTTCTGACAGCTGCATGTGCCACCTCTATAGCTCAAACTGAAGTGCTCCAAGAGAATAAGATCAAGTTTATAGTCCAAATATTATTGTGAGATAATAATATTTGACTTTTCTATTTTTGACAGCCAGTCTAAAAATAGACTTTGATCACTCACACTGTGATCACTCACACTTTCATAAAAAATAGAAGTCCATCTATTTTTCCCAACTTGATCAATCATCCATAAACATAGACATGATCCATATGTCTAAAAATAGACATAGTCTAAAAATAGACTTGCGCCAAAAATAGCCTGCGGGCCCACTTAGTGAAGGCGACTCTTTTCACTAAGCTCCATCATCTTGTTGCAATCTCAACAAGAATTTCTTGTTGCACACTTTTCAACATTATACATAGCAATCACATATGTACGATCAGTCTAGATTAGTAGCACACAATGAAACCTGATAAGTTGACTTACATCCAAAATCACACTACCTCTACCAAGAAACCTTGCTTCTAGTGTCTTATCCATGCTTGTCCCAACATGCCGCAAACCACACTACTTCATTTCATTGATGTATCTCTCAATGTTTCCTCTCATAACATAACATAGGCATAATATAGGTATATAATATCATTTCATAACCACATGATATTGAACTTGCATATTTGTGAGTGCTACTCTTCCCACTTGATTCCCATAAGACCAAGATCATCTTCATGACATTCACCTGCATAAGAAATCATTCTTCCACAAGAACGGTCCTTGACAAGCTTGTTAAACAATGGCATAGATACATACATACATATATATCTAATGGTTAGCATAAAAAAATCATCATCCTGTTAGACAATGACATACATACATACATGTATACATATATAAACATGAGTATAATCATGATTGTAACATAATTACCAGATATCAAGGTCAAGGTTAAGAGAACTTCCTTTATTCATGCAACACATGCACAACATCAAGAATGAAAGTTCCCAGTATAGACAAGGCATCCAACACCTCAGATCCATTTACTCTACCTTTTTTGGTTACCTTTCACATGTTTCTGTTTCCACCGTCCATTTACCATAATGGACCCAACCAGTTCAACTAGCTATTATAGTCTTACCTCCCGCTCTACCTACTCATGCACAGAGCTTCATCTGAGTCTTCCATTACTGATTGGGTACCACACATCTCTCCCCGATTTCCATTAACTCTTTCTCTTCCCCAAACCAATTCCCACGACTCAAAACATAAAAGGAAAGCTAAGAAACAAACAAGAATAAAACGATGAAAACCAATAACACGACACCACAATAAAGTGGCATAGCTATTCACCAGATACACTTAAAATCGCAAATCAAGTGCAACAATAGCAAAACACCAAAATCAAAACACTAACAAAATACACCATGACTCAATCCCCATGGTTCCCAAGAAAATCTCGACCTGAGCCTCCTTCAAGATTTCATGGTAATTTATCTTTCCATGCAACTCCCTTCATCACACTGTCATAGACACAAAACTATCAGTGCACAAATAAACATAATAATACACTTGTTACCTCATCTTGATGTGCCAATCATGTTGCTTGCACCTGAAACATCCACACTATATCTCATGATAGTCCAATCCTTTGACAGATCCACATAATGTCAAACAAAATCAAGATTAAGAATACTTCTTGTGTGCAAAGTACTCATTCATTTGGAATTAGGGTTTTCAAACACAAACAAAGGAATTCTTTCCCAATTCCTTTCCTTTACCTTTTTAGTTGGATGCAATCGAGGCTTACTATGTACTCTCACATCACTCAACTATTAGTTATATAAACACATCAACTATTACCTTGTCACACTAATACCAATCATGTTTCCTTCAACTGCTCACACATGCCAACCACATGTTCCAAATATGAAGACAATCATATCTATCAATTTGAAGTCAAATTTTGCAAACAATCATGCCATAACCCATATTCAACTCATATTCATTAAACATATTTCTACAACTGTCAACTACATTGAAGTACATATCAACTATCTCAACACATATGTATTAGTAAAATCATCTTGAAACAAAATCATTGGAACACATACTCATATTATGAAATTCATCAAAAATTCAACCAACTTGAAAACATACCATGTTAAATAAATGAACTAGATGACATGATAGGCACCAAACATTCGACATAAAATAAATGACATAATCAAAAAGTAATCACCAAGTATACTACATAAGCAAACTCATACCTTATTCTTTCTCAGGGGAGGCTATCGTGTTTGCACAATCAATATAGTTAGCAAGATATACCTTTACAACATGTCAAATCAAACATAAATAACATCATGTTAGCCAAAATATTCACTAGCTAACATGTTTACATCATAACTCATACACAATTATCATTTATGCATAGGAATCACATATGTATGATTAGTCTAGATTAGTAACACACAATGAAACCTGTTAAGTTGACTCATACCTAAATGTCGTAACCCTAACCATCTACATAGGCCAATCCAACTTAGTGTGATACATATAACATCTTGGTATAAATGATATAACCCTAGTCATCAAGATAAATATCATTTAAAAACAACAGGTTAACCTATAAGATACTTCATCAATAAGATATAACATAGTCAACAGGTCATCTAATATAAAAAAATAATAAAAGTGCATACAACTACAAGTTACTATAATTCTTGACTATCCAACACATGTGTATATAACTACACTAATCAAATAATATCTATCATGAATGTAACCATAACATCAAAATACATGTACTTAAATCTAATGTATATAACCCTAATGCATATAATTTTTTTTTACTTACATACCTACATGTCAACGTACAATACCTGTATGATGACTTTCTATTACCCAAAATCCTAATGCTGCAACCTCATTATGATGATCTACATCTCTTGCTCTATATTAGCCAAGACATTAGCATCATAACATACCAATATCACCCTGATGACGTAAATTTCATATCATGACTTCACAATACATGTTTGCACTACTATTCATGCATAACTTTAACCAAGACCATTCATGCATGAAAACTACATATAGACATTTAACACATGAGTACCAAACCATATACACATTATTCTAGCTAGAGTCCACTCATCAATGCAAGGCCATATGAACAATACATGTTATGACCTCATGCATGACAACAACCATTACTCCATTGTACACATTGCCACATGCAACCATAAACATGTATAAGCAATGCCTAATCGACTACATATACGCATGAAGGCATGTAGTCGAGCATAAGCTATCAATTCTTGTAACCAACCTACAAGAATGATACATGTAATAAAACATATAAGAATGCAACCTAAGATACAAGGATGTAATCAATTTGCATATAATCATGTAACCCATCATATACTCCTAAAGATACATTCCACAAAATCAACATCAAACTCATCATGATTACCTTACTACAATCATGATCAATCATAATACAATGCAATAAGAACATGGAATGCAAGTGCAAGAGATAAACATGCAACTGACATGCATGCATGACCAACACAGACCACTTATCCACTCTCATGGGTGAACCATCCTCTGATACCAAGCTGTAACATCCCCTCCTCCCAAGTCCACAAAAACAACCAACCAACTGGACCAAAATGTGATGAGAGAGGTTACTATAAGGGATTCAATCTTCCTAGTGAGCTTAAGGAAATGGAATCGATGGAACATAACAACATGGAATCTAGAAAAAGGCAAGCCTAGGTTGAAAACCACTGTCATAACCCAGAAAAGCCATGCCACTGACAACAAGAGAACCATACACCAACATGCAAAGCCATGCATGTCCAAATCAGCTAGGCAATCACATATGGAATAGGTTACCTCCAAGTATGCCTAATGAAGCAGCTTGATCCTTCTCTTCTTCCTTGGTCCTTGCTTTCCTTCCTTTCCCTTTTCTTGTTTTTCCTTCCTTGATCCAAATCTAGAGTGCTACAAGAAAACTCTGAGTAGAGAGAGAGAGAAGAGAGAGAGAGAGAGAGAGAGAGAGAGAGAGAGAGAGAGAGAGAGAGAGAGAGAGAGAGAGAGAATAATGAGAGAGCTCCAAACTTGAACTTGAAAAAAGCCATGAACTGATCCTCAGAAGCCTTTTTATGCACAAGGACTCTAATTTATTCATTATTTTCCTTCATTTTTCTCCTCACATGCAACCTGTGACCTTTCATCTTCATTTTCTCCTATTTTCCTTTATTTTCATAAATAAATGTGCCAAAAATTCCTTTTTGCCTTTTAATGCCTTTGCTTTAACCTTTCCCAGTTTCATTAGCCTAAAATGCACATCCAGTGATGCCCACTAGGATATATTTTCCCAACATTCAGCTTGGAATTGTGTCCCTTATTCTTGGTCTTATTTTTCCTTTATTAACTTTTATTACATGAAATTTTCACTAGGGTTGTTACAACAAGTGTCTGCTTTCAAAAAGACACCGTAAAATAGTTTGGGGACACTATCACATAGTACCAAGATTGGCATCAATATGTGACCGAGAAGCACCAAGTGGAGTTTGTCGAGTTGGGATTTCCCTAAACTTTGGAATCATAGTGTTTTGTCTTGTTAGGTTATATCTAGCCTATTTTGTCTTACATGGTTACATGTGGAAAACGTAATATTATTTGTAAATATGTTATAGGTGATATTCCAAGTGTCATTAGTGGAATGTGAAAGGTCATGATGTTATGTAATGAGTTACTTGTAAAGAAGTTGAAGAGTCACGAAGGGGAATGTGAATGGTCACCCCAACCTTTTTCATAAATAGACCCTCTTAAATCATAGAACAAGATTTTGGGAGCAAATATTTTGGCTAGGCTTAGGCTTAGAGAAGGCTTGGGAGTATCGTGAAGAAGCTTAAATTCTCCATAACATAGATCGATTATACTTCTTTGGAGGAGCAGTTGTTCTTAACTGTAATGTTCCACTATTTGGGCTAGTGGTCGTCAATGGTGCATGTATGGATGGGATTTTCACTTATAATAATAATATCAAAGTGAACATGCTTTCATGCATATGTTTTTAATGTAGTTGGACTATTCTAGTTGCTCTAAAAATGTATGTTGTTTAAATTACGCATTTTCTTATGAACTAATTTGTATGCAATTGTACAAATCTTGTTGAATGCGTGTTGTTGGATTAACTCATCACTTTAATTTGCGGACTATTCTTCATTTTAGCTTGTGATGTCATTCCACTTACTTTTCCCCTTCGTGTGTTAGAACCTTCATGTATCGCACTTGACTCTCCACAGGGTCACACACTGGCTCTCACCCAAAGCTATCATACTTACCTCTATTCGCTACTGTGGTCAAGGCATTACACTACCACCCACTATTGAGACTCCTACTCCAAACAACTTGAGGTCTAGTTGAGACATCACATTAGGAGATCCTATGAATGTTGACGGTTCTATCACCATCAACATTTCTATAATTAGAAGGAGGGTTAGATGACAATCTGAGCCCTTGAAGTCCATTTTGAATTTTTGCACTTATTTCATGACTTCTGTCTAAATCATAACCCCAAGATGTTTCTCCAATTTTTCTGATTTCGAAGTGTAGGCAAGCATTATAGATGACTTATCTAGATATAAGTTCAATGGTGAGGAAAGAACAATATTGTTCAGGCACATAGTTCCTTTCACTGGATTTTGTGACAGGCATGATGTTTCATCAGGTGAAATTTCTTGTGAGTTGTTCGCTTTCACATTCAAAGGGTGCACAAAGAAATGGTGTCACTCATTTATTGCAACATCTATACACTCTTTTGATCACTTTTTTTAGAGAATTATGTCGTGCTTTAATTATTTATGATTGTAAATCCCTTAATAAAAAAAATTAAAATTGTGAAAATCCCCTGACAAATGTCTTCAAGATTTTCACGATCGTTTTCTTCACTACTATTACAAAATTCCCGAAGATGAAATTGACTGGGAATTTTTGGAGGAAATATTTCAATATCTTGTTTATGTTTATGAAAATACACATGAGTTAGAAACTTTTGAATCTCTCCCAACATACCTCGATGTTAGCGATTCCACATCTGAGACAGACAAGGTTGTTGTCCCAAGTGACCCTTTGTTCCCTTCTCATCGAACAACTCTAGCTCTACAGGTCGAGGTGGGAGAAGTTGAGAATATACCTATTAATCTATTTCCATCCCCTCCTACCCTTCATTCTCAGGATTTTTGTGCATATTTCGATTGTAACCTTGATGATTTTCATGTAGTTTTATCTCTTCGGCCTCCGTCCTTTAGTCCCTTTGATCCTCCAAATTTTGTTGTGTTGTGTCCATCCATCTTGGATCTCACATGTGATGTTAACAGGGATCAAGTTTTGGATGGAGTTGGTGTTGAAAATCCAACTTGCAATCTCATTTTTTATGAGTATGTGTGAGAATATGAACAAGGATTTGCGGTGAAGGGTGACCTCTTTCTTTCCGCGCTTCTTTCGCATTATCTTAACATCTCCCATGATTCTATCATTTATGTTCCATCTTGTAAAAATTCATTTTTGGATGTTTCCACTTCCAATCATCCGTAGAACACGTGGGATTCCATTTTTCCATTTGATTGTGGAGAGACCAAATCTATCTTCCTTAATCCTCCAAATATGTCATCTTACTTTTTCGGAAACATAAAGGGTGAAATTTCTTGTTTTTCATCATCCCTTTTGTACAATTCATCATATCATGAGGATGTTTCTGTCCATCAGCTTCACTTTTTTATTGTGGCTGTCGTTATCTTTTAATTCATTCATCTGATCATGATTATGATTTTCCTAATGTTGATCTTTCTAATCCACTGATACTTGATGATCCATCTTCTGATGAATGGGAAACTCCTCAAGTTGTTGAGGCACTTCAGCTCAAGCTGATGGTTATGTTAGGTTCTCGTAGCCTTGAGGTTAGTTCCACTTCTGATCAGAAATATGTTGAATCTTTTCAGGCTCCTCATCACTTTGTTGTTCACATTGAAAATAAATCTATTTCATATTTTTTGTGTCCTCCACCAAAATCACACGTTCCTATTGCTCATTGGAGTAGTCGTACATCGAAAGGACTATTATGAAACAAAAGTTTTCTTCTTTCTTTATGTTTACTCATTTTTCAATTTTGAAGGTGTGTACATGCTTGTATTCCACGCAAAATGTGTTAAGACACCATATTACATTCGTAGAGTGCCTTTCATGTGATTTCCGTCTTTACTTCTCTATGAGTGCATCCAAGCATCGAACACATTGGTTTACATTTTTGTATCTTTCTTGTCTATTGGTTTTCTTGCATATATGTCTTGTTGATCGTGCTCTCGTCTACATGGGCCAACCAATGCGTTGATAATTGCGTTGGAAGTATCAGTTTACGTGAGTTGGCCTACACTCTGCTTAGGTTAGGAGTAGGAGTATTCTTTAATTTTCTTTTTGGTTTCCTGATTTCCTTACTTTGGTTTTCTTTGTCTTGCTTCTTTCCTTTGTTTTTTTCTTTTGCACTTGTAGGTTAGTTTTCGCATCAAACCATGTTTGGATTCTTATATATGTAGGGTGAAATCCAAGAGGAACTTGTACAACTATCAACACTTGGTTATCTATTTATTCCCTCTCTTTATGTGAATATTGCATTTCTTGTAGTCGATGATACCCTTATGGAAAATACTCTCTTTTTAGAGAGAGTCATGGTGGAATCACGATGCTTTCACTCTTAACTAATACTGCCTGCTCTAATTGGTTTTCTATTTTCAGTTAACCCTTGCTAATTGAGTCAATTAGAGTAAGGAGAGGGGGAAAACCTTAACAAGTATTTCATAGGTATATATAAATATCCTTCTCTGAAGGGATAACCTCTTCTTCGTTCAATGATTCAAGATACCTCTTTCACCTCGTGAAATAAATAAGTGCATATGCACAGTTCTTTGAAAATTGGAAAAATGAAAAAATAAAGAGAATGGTAGGGACTACATCTTTAACTCAAGTTAAGTGAAGAAGCTATGATAATCGAAGCATTGAACAATACTTCCAGAAGAGTTAGACTCGCTTTGCATAAGACAAGGTACATACAGAGAGCTGGGGTTCTACCACAGTGTGTCACCCATGTTGTAGCAACTACAACCACCCTCCAAAATTTTGCCTATGCTTTGATTTTGGAGCCTCCCTTCTAAACCACAAAAGCTCATCTTACACTGATCCAAGTACTTGTGCTTCAATTGATCTTTATTCCCTTCATATTAGCTTGTGTTTTCTCACTTGGTTCATTTTCTAACCCACAAGTTGATCTCTTGACTTGGGCTTTCGACAGTTCTGGACTTGCCTTAGTGAACTTCACAATCCTTGAGGGCCAATGGTCTTAGTCTTAGGAATTGTGTAGTCTTGACTGCCAGTAAGCCTTGATCTCAAGAAAGGCACAAAACTGGATGGCATCTGGTCTTGAGATGGGAAATTGCATAGACATGAGAGGTAGCCCAGAGCCACTCAACCCAGAAATTGTGCAAAACCCATTGTGCTTAGAAACTATGTAATGCATGAGCTAGAGAGTTGCCTAGTTCTTCCCAGAATTACACAATATTTATGGGAAATTCCTGGAAAATTTTCCAAAAAAATAAAAATAATCCATAAAAAATAGGGATCTATTTTTAGCAACCGAAGGAGTCACTTGAGTTATTTTGGAAACTACTGCCATGTGTTGCATTTTCTTCGATTTTAGGCATGCACATCATAAACCCTAACTTGAAAAAATATATTTAATCGATGTTGCTAGAGTTCATTTCCACACTCGATCTTGGAGCTCTAATATTCTCGAGGATATAAAGGAACCTTCAGTGTGATCATCGTCACTTTTCTAGGGAGTTTTGCATTTCTAGTGTTTTGCCACTTTTTCTGTTGCTTTTCATTGTCTAGCGTGTGAGAGTTCTATTTCAGTCATTCCTTTGAAGGAAAACTCACGTTTTAATTTTTTTGAGCTTGTAGAAGTGTTTTTTGAAGTTTTAGATTTCCTTTCCCAAGTGCCATATGTGTTTTCCCTTTTTTGCACCAATGGTCACCGTTATGGTGCGTCTCTTCACATGCTTCATTTTCCTTTAGTTTAATTTGTTCCCGCACTTGTCTCACATGCATGCATCAACACTTAGTCAGATCTACTCTCAGCATATCACCATCTTTCAGATCTGCTTGTTTTCACACTCCCCATGGGTAGATCTGGATCTCCCCTTGCCTAGCTCTCACACTTCACTGCATGCACTACATAATCTGGGAGCTCAAGGCCTCTTCCTTGACTTTTGGAATTGTGTAGAGGTTGTCCTATGATAGATCCAACTATGCATTGCACAGTTCTAGGAGCCAACCTCCCATCTTGGGCATTGAGAGTTCACAATGCGTAGTCTCTCCTGGCCTTGGCCGAAGACTGAACTGTGAATTATGCGGTTCTAGTCAACAAGCTTCTTGGCTGACTACTGGGACTGTGTAAAGTGCAGTTCCCACAATTAGCCAATGACCTCTGTCATCCAGAATTGCACAATCTTTCCCATCATGAGCTTGACTTGTTTCTTGATCTTGTATTGAAGTTACTTTAATTTTTTAAGCTGACATTTGCTTGCTATGAGTGTCTTCTCTATCCCATAAGTAGAGTAGTTTTTGAGCCTCTATCTAGCATTTATAGTTGACATGGTATCCAAGAGAGATGCATCAAAGGGAACCACTAAGAGCGATACTGGGGAAGTCGTTGAGAAGATATTGGTTGATCTACTATTTTATGCAGATACTTAGTTATTCATTGAGAAGGGTTCAACACTGATATGGAAGCAAATCAAAGATACTTTCTCAGAGAAATTCAAGGAAGACTTATAGGACCAACACGTTTATCTTAGTATTGAGCAATCAGTCTTATGCAAGGTTTCATGTAGGTACCCCATCTTCCCATGTGCAAACATTATCTGTTGAATTGTCTCACACATAGATGAATAGAATGTGACATTGAGTAGTGCTAATGGGATAGAGATTTACACCTTTGGGGAAGAGAACTTTCAGCAGATGTATCACTTACCCAAGCCAGTTAAGCGCATGGAATCATTTTTCTATGCCACCCATAGCTTTGTGAAAGCTAGAGATATCATCAAGCGTTGGGTGAAAGAGTCATCAAAGTTTAGACACACACCCAATCATGTTTACAAGACAAAGTCCCCCAGGAAGCTTATCAAATATTGATCATCTTTGCCTGTAGAATATATGGTAAAGAGAACTTAAAAACCTTTCCTGAAGGTTGGGTAGTCGTACTAGACCAGTTGGTGAGTGATGGGAATCCATTCAATTGATCATATTTGTTGGCTCATCAGTTGAAGATCCATGTGACTAATGCTCATCCACCCAAGAATGAGCAAGAAAGGTTTTACATGTTCGCATAGTAGATGGATGCAATCAGTGCCCAACAATAGTTCCCTAGCTTGAGCTGGACATGGACACCAAAAGAGTTTGTCGTCAACATCTATTGCAGACTTCTTTCTGACTACAACTATTGAGGAGTGATGGCAAGGCTAGCTGACAATTTTATCATCCCTTATACAAGCTTGTATTTGAGAATGATCCACCTTGCATGTCCTGAGAAGAAATGGAGGTAATAGTAAACATTGCAGATTGGTATGATTCACCAAGTGGCCCCATCATCAGAGTATTTGGTGGGGAGAAACCTCCACATTTTATATCAAGGTGTTCCACTAAAAATATGACAATGTAAGAGGTCTCATATCACCTCTCCACAGGGTTGTCGGGAGGATTGCAGATGAAGAAGAAAGTGATATGGCCCTCTCTTCATTTGCAATAGGATTATATGAGATTAAGATCTTGAAGGATGAAAATGTCGAGGTTAAGTAGATAGTGAAATTCAAGTTTGAAACCAAAGACTTCAATCCATATGATCCCCATAGTATTTGAAAGGACCACTGTGCGAGGGTGTATTTTCCATGGATCCATGGGGCATGTCATTGGTCAGAGGACGACCCTTGGGGTTATTGTTACAATTCCTCCAATCTCCATGATCCGGTCAGTATAGAAATAACTTGGAAGTTTGCTCTGCACATAGCAACAGCTACGGAAACATCAACAAGAGTAGCAATAAGAAGAAATCGAGTGTAGGAGAAGGGAAAGAGGAAGATTGTCGAGAACCTAGAGGCAAAGAAAATCTGCAAGAATGAAGGTAGATCCTATCACAGAGAAGGAATATTTGGCAGCGGAAGAAAAGAGGGAGTAGTAGATAAAGAGAGTAGAGCAAAGGAAGAGAGAAAATGAGAGGCTGTAGGAAGAAGAGCTAAAGTTGTAGGAGACGGAGAAGAATTTGAAGGAATACAATCAGTTGATGTGGACAAAAAGATAAGAGAAGTAGAAGCAGGAGGAAGAAAAAAGGAAAGGAGCAATGATAGAGAAAACAATGGCTATACAGGTTGATGAGCTGGAACATCCAGTAGCTAAGGAAGAAGGTGAACAGATGGAGGATCGAGAGATTTCTCAAAAGATTAAGCAATTGATTGAAGTGACAGACATAGAAATTGAACAAGAGCCACAAAATGAAGACATTGGCATTATGTCAAGAGCACCATATGTCATCTCTCAATCTCCACCACCTCCAGTGTCAGAACCTTTCTCGAGTGAGCAAGGAGATATTGTTCTCATTTATGATGATCTGGTCATGGATGTGTAAAATATGTCATTTAATGAGCTACAGAAGAAGATTGCACATACGTGGAGGAATCACTTTTGGGATGATCATGCATCACCTTCTTTCATCAAGGAAAGGGTGCTAGTGTCAAACACCAGGAAGCATCCAACTACCCTTGCCAAAGCTAGATTGGACTATGCAAGAGAAATAAGATCAAATATTAAGTACCTGACGGTCAAGAATGAATAACTAGAAAATAACTTGCAGGCTTTCAGGAAAGAGGTAAAAAACTTTGAGCATCAACACAGAATGCAGTTTCTGCAATGGGGGAGATGAGGAAAGTGATACTCGCTAAAGTATCAACACTTGAGAGTACCATGTAAAAGCTCTATGATGGATTTTTCACCTTGCATAAAGGAGTTGTTCATGTGCATGGCCTATAATAGAAGAGAAAAGAGTTTGTTCAAACTCTGAAGAACATACATTATGCCATCAAACATGTACAAGAGTGGACAATGCAGTACAAAGGGGCCCTGCCTGACTTAGCAAAGGAGATGAAGCCATAGAAAGAGCTAGAGAAAGAAAAGTTTTTAATATTGATCCAGAACTATGAACAACTCACCCCATTCAACAGTATCATACAAGCCTCATATGCACGGTTGCACAACATTTTGGATGTAATGGTGAGAAAGCACACGATCCCATCAATTGATTCCCTAACTAATGCTAAACCCAAGAACCAAGTCCAGCTTGAGATCGATGAATAGATAGAGCATCTAAGGCGAGAGGCCACCAAGGAAGACTTGGATCTGAGTGCACATAACATGTAGAAGTACATCGGTCGTCCTATCATGGTCAACACCATGTTGCACATGCTCCAGAATGAGTTGGATAAAGGCTCCAAGACCATATACTCAGATTCCATGGAGGCAGGAGTCTACTTTCAAAAAGACACCACGAAATAGTTTGGGGACACTATCACATAGTATCAATCTTGGCATCAATATTTAACCGAGAAGTACCAAGTGGAGGTTGCTGAGGTGGTCTTTCCCCAAACTTCAGAATCATAGTGTTTTGTCTTGTTAGGCTGTCTCTAGCCTATTTTGTCTTACATGGGTACATGTAAGAGTGAGTATACTTCTTTGGAGGACCAGGTGTTCTTGATTGTAATGTTCCAATAATGGGGCTAGTGGTCATCAATGGTATATGTATGGATGGAACTTTCACTTATAGTAATAATATCAGAACCGTGACACTTTCATGCATATGTTGTTAATCTAGTTGAACTATTCTAGCTACTTTAGCAATGCATGTTGTTTAACTTAAGTAGTTGCTTATGAACTACTTTGTTCACATTTGTATGAATCCTATTGAATGAATATTGTTGGATTAACTCATCAATTTAATTTGTGGACTATTCTACATTTTATCTTGCGATGTCATTCCACTCGTGTGTTCCTTTCAAGCTCCATACTATTACAAGCTTCTAAGGGGCGCACTTCCTTTTCACCTTCGTGTGTTAGAACCTTCATGCATCACACTTAACTCTTTGCATGGTCACACACTTTCTCTCACCCAAATTTATGATACTTTCCTCTGTGCGCTATCATGGTCAAGGCATTACACTACCACTCACTGCTGGGACTCCTACTCCAAACGGTTTGAGGTCTAGTTGGGACTTCATATCAGGGAGATCCCTTGAATGTTGGTGGGTCCAGCATCGTCAACACCACTCTAAATAATTATCATATAGATTAAAGGTCATATATTTTTTATAGCATAAAATTTGGTATTTAACCCACCCACTCTTCTTCCCTCTATGTTTTATGAACTTGAATGCTTCAATCTTAAAATCTCTTAAATGAAAAATAATTTTATTTTTCTAAAATTTAGATTATAAAAGTTTATCGATGTAATCTCATTCCCCAACTCAAAAAAAAGAAGTAAAAATGAGTAATACAAAGTGTTCATTTTGTTGGATAAGGTGAATATAAATAATTTTGGGATGAGTGGAACAAAGGCATGGATTTAAACTTGACAAGGGTTGAATTCATTGTTAAACAACATAGTCTTGTTTCTAGTGTTTTTTAAGGAAATAAGTTTATTCAATATGAGATGGGCATGTTTCTATGTATTTGTAATTTTTTTATTAAATATTATTTAATATTTTTTTAATTAATTTTAGACATATAAATTTGGTTATAGAAATCTAATGTGAATATCCATCCATTTTGTAAATTTTAATAGAGATAATATAATTTCTCTTATATAATAGATGATCATGTACTTTCTTGCCAAGGTAATGATGTACGTAATTGTTGTGATATTGTCAACATCATATTTTTTTGAAGGACATGAGAGTAAAGTTGTTTTATTTAAATATAATAGTGACCATATTCAATTTCTATATAATAAGTTTATGAATTTTTAAGAAGCATAAAAGATACCCCTTTCTTAGACGTGATTAAGATTGATTTTCATAGTTGTTTTGTAAAATTATGATAAAATTTTAATGTCATTTGATTGTTGTTGATGATAATGTAATTGTGTTATGCTATGTAGAATAGTTGACCAAATTCTTTGAACTATTCCTTTAAAATAATAATAACAAACTAAAAAATTGATTTAAATATTTATATTTCAATTTATTTATTTAGTTTATCTATTACAAACATTTTGGTCTTTGAAAGGAAACTTAGAATTATTTGAACTATTTCTTTAAAATAATGTTAAATATCTAAAAACTTGATTTAAAATGTATTTATACGTGTATAGTATTTATATTTTAATTTGAATATTTATATTTCAATTTATTGATTATAAAATTTTTAGGCTTGGATAGGAAAAAAAAATTCCAATATTTGAGAGGTTAAGATGAACTTCTCTAGAAAAGAACTCTTTGAGACAAGTTTGAATGGTGTTTAGAAATTATAATAGTTAGAAATACAAAATTCAAATAAACATTATTTAATATTAGATTATGAATTAATATCAAATCCTAAAAAATATTACTTCATTTAACCAACATCCATATAGAATATCCACATCATTAAACTTTTATTTAATCATATTTATTTTAAATTTTTCGAGCTTCATTTGTCGAGATTGACATCGCACGTTGGGAAGACACCTACTCATTGCTTGTTATTTCTTTATTGATAAAGATGCTGAGCTGAACAACAATAGAGAAAACTCTGGCAAGTATTTGTCTCAACTGTTCAGAATTGATATATGCAAGAAAATTTCTCAAAAATGTGAAAGAAATGATAGACAAGAATGCCATTAATGACCTTACCTTGGAAGTCATCCCAACTAATTAGAAATGGTACAATAATAGTCATCCCTCGGGCTTTGGCCAGGGCATGCGGCGACGTTGTGTTGTCTGCTAAGAAATATACATAGAAAACAAAATCAATTTTAAGAAAAAGGAAAATTTTCAAATCTACAAACAAATTAATCTATCAAACATTTCGCTATATCACACAATGACATAATAAATTTAATATTAATTATATACTAACATGTTACATCATAAAAGCAAATCAATTAAATACATAGAAATACTAAATAAAATATTATATAAAAGTGCCATGTTTTACATCGTAAAAATAAATCAATTAAATACACACAAATACTAAGTAAAATATTATATAAAAAATAAGAAATACAAACAAAATATAATTCAACCAAAAGAAGATAATAATAAATTTAATATTAATTATATAATAGTCATTAAAAAAATATTCAAAGATTTAAAAGTAATATTTTTTATATTAACTAATATCATTTATACATGGTTGTTTTATATAAAGAAATTGCATGCTAAAAATAAAAAGTTATATAATTAAAAAAAAAAAAATTTAATTCACTCTTTTCTTTATTATATTCTAAGGTTATCTTACCTTATCATATTCTAAGAGACATGTTAATGTTAAAAAATAAATAAAAAAATATTTAATACTTTTGTTTATTATATTCTAGTATGTCAATGTTAAATTACATAAATAAATTTATTTA
Organism: Pinus tabuliformis; assembly: GCA_031772625.1. Taxonomy (NCBI): domain Eukaryota; kingdom Viridiplantae; phylum Streptophyta; class Pinopsida; order Pinales; family Pinaceae; genus Pinus; species Pinus tabuliformis. The sequence goes on along the minus strand of CM062817.1, from coordinate 1,913,700,105 downwards.
ATATTTATTTATTATATTTTAAGATACATATCAAAATTAATCAAATAATACCAAAGTTTATGTAAATACAACACAACATGATAAAATTGCATATAAAATATATTTTTTAATGTAATATAAACTTAAAATGAATCCAAATTACCTGAGATTTAATAGTCTTTTCTTACATTACATTACAGAAGATTCAATACAACTCAATCCCAGATTTTAAATATAATTTTATGTGTTCTTTCTTTCTTATATCAAAATTGTATTTATAAAATAAATATTTATTAGAAATCAAAGATTGACAATATTTTTAAAATTTTAATATATAGATGAGACATTGTCATTTCCACAATTCCATTGTCTCTTTTTTATCCTCCATCAATGGAACTAAAGGGCTTCACTTCCTACATTTCCTAATAGGAATGACATCTCTTCCTTTGTTAATTTTCAAATTTCAGTCCCACGTTGATTTGCTAGTTTCTCAATTTTTACATCTCAATCCAAGGTAATTTGCTCTATTCTAACATAATTAATAGATATAATTGTAAGGGTTGTTCTAGTAAACTTGACTGAGTTAAGATATTGGTGGTATTATGGCTCTCGGTATATAGGCATCCATGGTATTTATCCATGGTATTCATCTCCAATGAATCCTATTTAAAGGCTAGAATGATCACAGGTAAATTGCCTTGGTGGCCACTGAGTGTTGAAAATGCAGCAAGAAAATCTTTGTTTGACCTTGCCTTGGTCAAACTATAGAAAATTCGAATTTCCACATTAGCAAAAATATTGGAAGAGTTAACTAAGGTGATATGACACTTGTTACTTAGCTAACTCAGTTAATTAGAGTTGGAGAAGATTGATTTTAGTTCAGTATGATTAATTGCTAATTTGTAGTAGTCTATTTTAGTGAAATTGACTTATGATTAGTTAAACTAGTTCTAACTATTGGAGGAACTAGTGTAAGGTCAAGTTGTGGAAGTATGACTTCAACCATACTCAGCGGTCAACTAGTTAACTGATCAATCAACCCAAAATAACTGATGCATGCAGAGAATTCCAATTACCTAGTTGAGGTGGAGATTCCAGGGCATTGTACTATCAGTTAAAGACTATTCCAATGTGTATAGGTGTTGCATTCTAAAGGACTTGTGGAACGACTTGAGTATTGAACTAATTTGCTAGAGGAAGGGCCCTATGGTATTGGGAAAAGACACTAAGCAGTGAACTATGAGAGTCATGCCTAGATCACGCTTTGGATAAGACCTGTAAGCGTTTGAAGCAGGGATTAGAGTGTCGGTGGAGTGTGTGGTTATAAATCTGTGACAACTTATTCATGTTAGCGATGAGAATTTTCAAATAGTGACAACAACAAGCCATGAAGAGAAATTGCCCAGAAGGGGCCAAGTAAATAGGTGATATTGTTATGGAAGGTTCCTAAGAATCATGGTTGACGAGATTTAAGTGTAGAAAAATTATTTCTGAGTGCATCCTAAACGGCATTTGACCAAGAGATCATGAGGGTCACACTCAAAGCAGCGAAGAAGAAGCCACTAAGTATGAAGTGACTAATTATTTGATGGATGGGTGCTCAATGAAGTAAAAGTATAAATTTTGGGTTGTGATAGATTTTGAGAGAATGGATGTAGCTGAGTAGGTTGCATGCAAAATAAATTATCAGGATCAAAATATTTTTGCTAAGAAAGCTCCATATCAGTGATCAAAATTAGTGATGAGGTAGTGTTAAAAAGGACTACACCAATGACAAGCTGCTAGTGGTGCAACTGCAAAAAATTATTTAGTGGATGGATGTGATGATAGATTGCATGGTTGAAAAATCCCAGGTCAAAGTATAGATTGTGCAAGGAAAGAAGTCAATAAAGTGGTATGATGGATGAAAAAATGGATATCAATAGAGATGGATTCAATGAAGGATCTAGTGTGTGATGTGTGAACACCTTAAGGGTTTTGGTCCAAGTTGTGAAATACTATGATAGGAAGGCATTTCCCTAGAAAGTTGTAAGACCTATTTTTAGGGAGACAAGTTGCGCGAGAGCATGCATAGTTGTAAGGCCTTAAGAGCATGCTCAGAGATACATGCAATGCAAGTGGCGCATGGAGTTATCAAGTTGTGGAATGGACCACTTAGAGAGATACCAAGGTGACAGGTGTATTGGTATCCTAGCTTGATGGGGGGAATGTGAGATCTTAGGTGAGATGGTTGCTGAACCATGTATGCGAAAAGGTATCCTAGATAATTGGTGGATATAGCAGCTAGTTACCCATGTAATCTGGTAGATGGAAACTTTTTTATATGGACTGCAATAAAAATGAATGGGACCAAGTCAATCTCCTAGAGTCAAGTTTAAGGGGGGGATTGTTAGGGTTGTTCTAGTAAAATTGACTCAATCAAGATATTGGTGGTATTATGGCTCTAGGTATATGAACATCCATGGTTTTTTCCCATGGTATTCATCTCCATTGAAGACTATTTAAAGGCTAGAAAGATCAAAGGAAAATTGTCTCGGTGGCCACTAAGAACAAAAAAACGGTGCCTTTAGACACCACCATCTCTCTCGGTGCTCTGTGATCTCGCTCAATGATCCCAACAATAATTGGATCTAAAGTACAACATTTGGGACTCTAAATATATCGGCACCTTAAATTTTGACGGAATAGACATTGGAAAATATGAGAGGTTGGTGCTAATGCATGTATCATCTTCAATTTTTTAATATAGGAGACCAATAAATATTCAATGATCCAATCCTTATCATACAGTCTAACATCATCTACCATTAATAAAGAAATTATATGAATGGTGTGGATAAGATGTACGACCTATGAAAATTTACTTTAAATTTTTATTGCTGCTTTGACCAGATTGTGCGATGGGCACCCCTACCAAGTCTTCAAAATCTAGATACATCCAACTTTGGTATTAACTGCTCTTATGGAATCCTAGTCTCCTAGGGAACAATAAGAGGGATAACCAATTAAAACCATAGAAAAAAGTCAACACGAGTGTAAAAGAGAAGGATATGCTCCATTCATATCAGCAAACTCTTTCCCACTAGAGCTTGAAAAACAAAAAAGGATACTAAACACACTGTTTTGCACCATAAAACTAGTTGTTTTTGGGTTGCAAAAAATATTGTCATGCATGTAGAATTACATTATCTATTCCAGAAAATAGTTGAGTATTGTATACCATGACTGAGGATGAAAAATGGTTTATATCAATAAACATTGAAATTTCTCTGAATGCATAGAAGTAGTCGGGATAACCTTTGTGGCCTGTGACAGAAGCACAAGAATTTTAGAAGAATGCCTTATAGAAAAATGAATTGCTCAAATAACAAACAAACTATATAATAAAATGAACATATATTCCATTTTTAACAGACTGGGTGAAGGGGTATATTAATATTATTGGGCTTACTTGGGTTGACATCTATGACCATTGCAACACCCTCAAAATGATAGGAACACTATGCCTTCATGTTACTTTGGTAATATTGTTGAATGAAAATAAGGCATGGGTGAAGAACGTATTGGATGCATAGTAATACCCGCTAGGATGTATAGGGCAACAATTTGCATAACCAAGTGTAGAGTCCCAGTCCAGAGCTTCCTACAAATTACTGGGGTGAAAATTTTAATTTTGAAGTATTAGCAGGATATGGGGGCTAGAAGGCGGCGTTGAAACTTTAATGCACTTCACCTATTTACTCATGGATAATCTCACTAATGGGACATGATAAAAAATGGTAGGGGAACTCCAGAGGGATGAATGACCACCGGTAAGAGAGTCACATCAACATGAATTAGGAAGTTACAACAAAAAATTCACAGGTATAGCTTAGTCATATTTATTTTCTCATCAATCATTTATAGTGCCTCAAGCCCACGACGAAATGAAATCTCATCAAAATCCTGATATCAAATTTAGTTTTCTTTTGAACATCATATCAATGTCTCCTCTTCGCAAAAAAATCACATCTTTGTCTCCCTAAGATTCAGATCGGTGTTCTCTTTAAGAGCATATAAATTTCCACCTAGGGATGTAATTTGATAGGTATTTTTCACGTCAGATGGCATCTTACCCGTATTTGAAATTTAGAATTTTTCACTACTTGTTTTTCTGGAAGTGCTTGGAACTACAGAAAATGTGTTTTTGATAGTCAATAATTTTCTCAAAACGTCATTAATACCTATTTATGTTCACTTTATTTTTCTAGCAACCAATACCAGATGAAGCTCTAGGACCACACGCCTAGGCGTTTTTGACAACTTGGCATCTACTTGGAATTGGATTTGGCATAAATACTCAAGTTCCTCATTGAACGGTGTGTCTCCCAATGAAAAGAAACAATTATAAGACATATTGCGATACTGAGTACATAATAGGCTTCGACCATGCAGTTTTCCTGGCGATGAAGAGTTTTATTAATGTAATTAACATCGTCACTTGTCATTGTGAAAGCTGATCAATTCTCTAATCATGCATATGTTATCTATAAAACACGATAACAATGGGTGAAAGGAGAATTGAAAAAACTTTGTCTCACTCTAACTTGAATCGTGAATCGAGAGTGTTAGCACTCTGTAATTACATCTAGGTTGAAAAACAGATCACAGGGGTAACCAAAAAGCACTTGTGGAATTGAAACCTAGCCCTTCCAACTCCAAAGAGGGCTCTCTCTATAGAATTTTCCAATCAATTAGATAACCGAGTATTTCATATTTTAGGCTAGATCTTAAGGAAAAAGAGAAGCGAATTTGTTTTAAACATTTGATGGTAGGTGTTGGAGAGGTAAATCCCCTCAGCAGACAGAGGCGATCCCCACTAGCCCATAATGGGTCTAGCAACAATCAAACAATGCTACCATGCAGGTTCCTAATTACAAATTAAAGGTAAATGATGAGAGCCTACTTGGATTCCAACGCTAGTGTTGTAGAAGAGTCAGCACTCTCGTTCCTTTGCTCCGGACGGTCACGATCTCCGTGAATGGACACCTGCACATGCAAAGAACAACACAAATACAAGCATAAAATCCAATCGATGCAATTATATATCGGTCATAAAAGATATAACTCAAACATCATTACAATGAACAACAAGAGTGGAACCATAATGATAGTCATCTATTATTGATAATCAACAAAGAAGAATACAACCATCCTCCTTTGGCTGGGTGATCAGCTACATATGTCTTGCAAAGCTTTTTGGGATTGGGAACAAGCCTCTCTCTCTTTGATTATGAATGCAAAGAAGACTCTTACAACAATCTCTTAGACTTTTGAAAGTATAATTCTCCCTATGCTCGAACTAGCTTGTCAAATGCAACAAAACAAGCTCTTATAGATGGAGGAGGAGGAGATAAGATCAAACACACCATCTATGGGATTGGGTTTATCCTCAAAAAGCTATTATGGATAGAGGAAAGGGAGATACAATGAATCACGACATCCATGGGATTGGCATTATCCTTAAAAAGCTTCATGAGTCGAAAGGAAAAAACTTTCGCGCATGCGTTTGTTAAAAAGCTTTCCCAAACTCGGTTGGCGCGGGTATATATCTGAAACAGAGCACCAACTGGCACGACCTCTTTGGAGGATTTCCCCCATTGGCACGAGTAACACACTGTGGATCTGCGCTAATGGAAAAAGGGAGCTTTTTGAGGATATTCTGCAGGAGATGTCTTCAGGGCATATGAAGTCCATACTTAGGGGAACATAATGCAAGTGTTTTCAAGTTATGTCACTTCTCACAGGTCCCAGAATGAGTCCTCCAAAGCGCGGGAGAGGGGTAACAGGGACGATGACAAATGGTGACAAATTACTGTGTAACAGATGCCCCCTAAAGCATGAGGCCCGAGAGAGAGAGGGGTGAAATGCTTTACAAGAACACATGCAACTGAAAATGCTGCCGTCGGAGAATCTGCATAGAGAGGTACAACTGATATCTCAAGTACATGATATATGTGGTATGGGCGCAGCCATCCATAACAGAGTACATAATAATCTAGATCCAAGGTATGGGCGCAGCCATCCGGTGAGGATCGATGAATAGACTCAGGCATGGTCGCAGCCATCCAGTGAATGAGTCATGTAATAATCCACAAAATTGCAACCTGGATTCCAACAGACAAAATCCAGGGTCTTGCGCTCCATCTCGACCCGAACAAAAGTACAAGTTCAAGCATGCGAATACATGAGTTGAAGTCGAACATGCATGAACATCATCTGATTACCAGTCAATAATGAAAACTGTTAACAGACGCGAGAGGTACCACCAATAATGACAATGACCCTCAAGGTACTAGAGGTACAATCTACGGTGTGTGAATCAGTGAGCTGGCGTCGAACACCCGTAGAATCATTCGATCAGAGGCCAATGATGAAAACCTCACGTCGAACATGAAGAACCTGCCATTGAGGCATGCAGGATCCAAGGCACCATTAGGGAGTCTCTAGATCAGCTTCTTGGATAATGAGCTGAAGTCGACAAGAAGTGACCTTGATCGAAGGTGGGCCATAGTGTTTCCCACATCATCGAAACGAGATAGAGGAGGAATGTTGTGGTGAATCAAAATTATATGAGCTATCAGAGGGAGGTTGTTATTTTGCAGGGGTCAACTTCTCTTGAACATATCAGCGGCACGACAATGGACATTGGCAGTATTTGACATCAATGGATCAAAGGTCATGGTGACGAGGCAATGAGCAAATGAGAGGTCAAACAGGATCACCCAAATCCATGGAGGCAAGTGAAAAACAAGATGAGATGTCCCCACCCAGACACGAAAGCAGACAAGTGCCATGTTCAAGAGCGACATACTGCCGACACGACAATAATTATGGTTCCATTCTCCCCCACCATTTCTGGTGAGTACCCTAGTTATTTTTATTAACAAGCTTGACGGGGATAGCATATGCTTGTAAAGCGTCATTTCGACGGAATCCAATGTCATCAGGTTTTAACGAGTCTGACAAAGGAAGAACTCGGTGTCTTTTCATGTTTAGAGAGTTTGAAAAGACAGTAGAAAAGAAAACTCCAAGGGTGTCCTTTTTCGTAAAGTTGTGTCTCTCGAGCCCGAAAAAGTATAAAACAATGCTCGAAAGAACCGCTTGACCATTATGATCGAGGAGTACTTTTCATGAGTAGTGATTTCGACCTGAAAAAGTAAAAAAGTGATTGAAACCACTTTGCTTCGTAACCGTTAACGAACATGAAATGACAAGGGTACGACGATCTTTTCGTTTTTACACGGTCGGAAAAGAGTTTAAAGACGACCACCTCTTATTTACGTTTAATGAGTCGAGAGGGATAACTCGGCGACCTTTTCATGTTTAGAGAGTCAGAAAAGAGCTGAAAGATGACTCCATAGTGACTTTTTCGTGTATTTACTGAGTCCGAAAAAGTATAAAATACAGCTCGTTTCACCATCGAAGTTGCGTAAAAGACCTGTCGCTGCACAAAAAGCAAGTGTAAAATCCATTTTCAACCAAGATATATTCAAAAAGTAACTCTTCAAATCTTATTATAAGTCAAAAGGTTATAAATATGGTGAAAATGGTAAAAATAGAATTACTTTTACTTTTTACCTCTCTGAAGAGTAGCAGTGGTCTGTTTGGGGAGTGAACTTCAGACTGTGATTACGGCCAATCCGTGCAACCATTCGGGATTTCGTCAGTTCCAGGTAAGAGGCGCTTCCCTTGGCTCCATTTCCATACATTTTTTATGCCATTTGCTTCCTGATTGAGCCTCAACAAGAGGGTATTGTAAAATTTAGGGCTTCGCCCATTGGCGCAGGTATCCGGCATGGACCCACGCTAATGGGGCGATTTTTCCAAAAGGGTCGCGCTCATTGGTGCGATTGTTTTAGAAATAGTCGTGCCAACCACGCAACTCAATTTTCCGCTTAAAATTTACCAACGCATTTTTAATCTAACTGGATTGCAAGCTTACCAATGATCTAATTGTGATTTATGTGTTCTTGTGGGTGCAGGAAAGCAGGCAAAATGGTAGTAGAATGGAAGGAACGAGAATATGATAACATGGATGCTTTGGCCCTTGAGGATGAAGGGTGCATGAATTCCCTAAGGGACTGCAGGCTTAAGAAATTCTTTCTTATGCCTTACTTGCACGCTCAGCCCGAGCTACTGCAATTCATAATTGATCTGTGGGATGTCAATGACCAAGTGTTCCATTTACGGGACCAAGTGCTGGAGCTTGATGTGTCTGATGTCTACTTCATCACGGGGTTGTCACGGAGAGGGGTGAGGCCCATTTTGACCGGGAGTAGACCTTCCAGGGAGAAGATGACCGAAGTTCGAGACCGAGTGTGCCCAGGGGCACAATTTGGAAGGAACAGTGCAAAGGTGGATATTCCCACTGTTCCGGACTTGATTCTCAGGGTGATACTGTTCACCATTACTCGAGCTGTAGGGGTGCAGGTGCCCCATGAGGCGAGAAAAAACCATCTTCTGTTAGCCACAGAATGCCTAAATCCTACCATCTTTGACTGTGCCACAACAGTGACCGCTAACATCAAGAGGCAGCTTACAAAGTGCAAGCGAGGAAGGGTAAAGCAGTTTGGGTATGGCTCAATCGTGGTATCATTCTTCTTGGAACGATTACCAATTTTTCAGGGACAGGGAGCTATAGTGGTTGATCCTTTGCCACGAGAGCCTAGGATGGCTCGCTGGGCAGCACTGATGCCCAAGGGAGGAGGAGGCCAGCAGATGTCCTAGAGGCCCGAGTTCTTTATATGGCTCCACCGTCAGCTGATTGTGGTGGAGGATTGGCCATACGCAGGGACTAACTTCATCGGAGACCCAGATCTCCCACTGCCCGAGGGAGAGGAGTGGGACGAGGAGTTGGGTAAGATCTCTTTTTGTTTTTGATGTTTTATATGTTTTTTTTGTTAATACATGTTTTTCCTAACAAAAATTGTATATATATGTAGATGTTGGCCTAGAGCGACCAGTTGGCATGTCTCCCATCGCTCGGAGGAACCAGCTCGCTACCGACCCTCAGGAAGAGGGTGCCGAGGGGGAGGAACTGATTCAGAATCTCGAGGGACTCGCCCGAGGGATTCCTGATTATGTTAGAATGGCAGATATGACACTAGCATACCAGAGGCACATAGTGGGGGTGCCTAATCGTGTCCATCGTCTGTTGAGACACTTGGTGCGCGCGGTGTTGTGCTATCATGAGCACCACCGGGACTAGACTCCTAGGTTTCTTTTTCATGCATATTTTTTGAGAGACATGTTGTCTCCGGATGTATTTGAGATGAACATGTGTTATTTTTTTGAACTATATGATGCACGTGGTGCAAACATTGCGACACACATATATATATACATATGCCTATTTCTATGGTTTTATTATTGTGCTTTATATGCTTTCTTGTATGATGTTTTATATATTACGCAAATGTCTATCTAATACATGGTTAGCCAATGCATCAGTTAATGTGTTCAATTGTCTTGGAATATGCTGATATGTAATGAAATCAAAGTTCCTTTCTAACAATCTCACACGTAAATACAATCTTAGAATGCGATGGTCTCTCATGGAATATTGCCCGTTGAGCTGGTGGACGATAAGTTGAGAGTCTAGGTTCACTACCAATGCACGAATGCCGAGATTAATTGCTTCAGCAAGTAGTTCAATTACAGCACAATATTCGGCGACATTGTTAGTGGTACGACCCAAACACACACCTTGAAGATCTATCAACTTGCCATTAGGATCATAGATCACCCATGCCGCAGAGGACAAGTTGCGAGTATTGCGGCAGGCACCATCAACGAAACCAACATAAGGTGTATCAGACATCTGCACAAGAAGCAAAAGACACAATAAGTGATAGTCACACCTTCAAAAAAAAACACACACACACACACAACACACCTGCTAAAGTACATGTATGTACAGAACAAAGTGTATAAGCATCGCGCATAGTACTTTTTCAAGTACAGCCCGTTTCGGGGTTTCTCGAGAGGGTTACCTTCATAGTCAATTAGCTCGTAGGCCCCTTTTTGCAAAACTTTCTTGACAATATAAGGACCTAGCCACATAGGCTCGAGCTTTCCTGTCCCCAGCGTATCGTTTGCATGATCGTATAGCAGGACTAAATCTCCCTGAATGAAAGAACATGGATGGACAGTGTGATCGAAGTGAGTTTTCACTCTCTTCTTTTGTGCTTCGATAGCTAGAGAGGCTAGGCAACGGGTCTCATCTAGCCGTTCTAGGTAAAGAAGGCGTTCTTCTACCGGAGTAGTGTTGGGAAGTAGTTCGACGACCAATTTTAATGAAGGGATTTCGCACTCGATTGGAAGGGTAGCCTCCAATCCATAAACTAGTTGAAATGGAGTGAAACCGGTGGCATCCTTCACGGAGGTTCGGTAGGCACACAAGGCAGGGAACAACATCAAGTGCCAGTTAGACTTATGCATACCAACGGTACGTTGAAGCATTGTAACCAAAATCTTGTTGATAGCTTCAACTTGGCCATTGGCCTGAGGATAGTCTAGAGTCGAACTATCGTGCCGTAAGCCCAACTGGGTTGTTAGTTCTGTCATCATATGATTACGGAAATGCTTCCCGTGATCAATGACGATAGCTTGAGGGATGCCGAATCGCGATATAACATGGTTGAACAAGAATTGCGCCGCTGTGTGACTGTCTTCAGTTAATGTGGGCATCGCCTCGGCCCATTTAGTGAAGTAATCGGCGGCAACAATAATATACCCATGCCCCCCAGCCGAGCGAGGGTTACAGGTCGTATAATCAATGCCCCATTTAGCAAAAGGGTCGATGGTGACAACAGGGTGCAATGGAGCGGGAGGCGCATGCATCTTCCACTGGTATATCTGGCACTCATGACAAGAGCGGACGACAAGAATGCAATCCTTAAAGATAGAGGGTCAAAAGTAGCCAGCACGAAGGATTTTTTGGGCAATGGCATATCCGGACATGTGACCACCACAGGCACCAGAGTGGCAGTCATTCAAAACATGCTCAACTTCCTCGAGAGTTAGACATCGGCGGAGAACAGAGTCGGTGCCGAGGCGGTATAGTGTATCCCCAATGATACGGTATGGTTGAGACTGATGACGGATCCTTCGCTGAGCGTCTTTGGACACGGTGGGGCGAAAGGAGGACATTTGCAGATATACGATGATATCCCCGTAACAAGGATCGAGGGTGCTAATGAGAAACAAGGTCTCATCCGGAATATGATCCTCTGAGTGAGAGGGCGTGGAAGAAGATGGCAAAGAGCAAAGTAACTTAGCGAATACAAGGGATTTCTTGGACTTGGTAGTGGTAAATTCCAAGTCGAACTCTTGGAGGATGACAATCCACTTTGAGTACTTGCTCCCCAGCAACTGGCGTGACAAAATGTACGTCATGGGGTTGCAATCAGAAACCACGGTGGTAGTGCATAGCAGAATGTAGTGACGGAAGCGTTGGACGGCACAAACGACGACCAAAGCCAAGTTCTCGACATAAGCATATCGAGTTTCCGTGTATAAAAGGTTGCGGCTGAGATAATATATAACATGCTCAGTGTCATCATCGTCACTTTGAACGAGAACCATGCCGATAGTGGTGTCGGCAGCGGCCAAATACAGAGTATAATCGCGATGATAGTTCGGAGGACGCAACAATGGAGCGGAAACAAGGAGACCCTTGAGACGCTCAAAAGATTCTTGAGCGACAGTATCCCAACGAAAAGGGACGTCTCGCTTTAGCAACCATGTAAAACCTTTAGCCACTTCAGCATAGTTTGGAACGAATCGTCTTAGAAATTTTGCTTTACCCTGCAAGCTTTGTAATTGCTGTAAAGAAGCAGGGGGAGGAAGATTCACAATAGCCTCGACTTTAAGGGGATCCAAACGGATGCCCTCTCAGGAGACGATAAACCCGAGGAGTCGGCCGGATTCAACGTAGAAGACACATTTGTGAGGATTGAGTCTGATACGGTATTGTCGACAGTGAAGAAAGATATCGCGAAGATGGGTAGGGTGGTCCTAGCGTTTGGCTGAATGAGCTGGTAGATCATCCAGGTACGGTTGTACAATGTGGCGAATATCATGAAAAGCGTAAGACATTGCACGTTGGAAGGTAGCACTGGCATTTTTTAGACCGAAAGGAAGCTTCTTATAAGCAAAAGTGCCCCATGGATAGATAAAAGCGGTCTTGTGTTGATCAGCGGGGGAAATATTGATCTGGTTATACCCAGAAAAACCGTCCATAAAGGAGTACATTTTGCTTCCGGCACACTCGTCAATAAGTTGATCAATGAATGGTGTGGAGAAATTATCTTTAGGACAGGCCCGATTAATATCACGATAATCGACACAAACACGGATGGTACCCTATCTTTTATTCACAGGCATGATGTTGGAGACCCAATCTGTGAGTGGGATAGGGTAAATAAAACCAGCTTTAAGAAGCTTTTCCACTTCTGCCTTAATAGCTGCAGCCTTGCGGGTGTGTATGGGGCGTAAACGTTGACGAACATGCTTAGCACCCGGATACATGAGTATCTCATGCATCACTATGCTAGGATCAATGTCGGGCATTTCTTCGTAGGACCATGCAAAGACGTCACGAAATTCATGAAAAAGATTGGTATAGAGTCGAATTTCCTCCGGAGTACATGTGACTCCAATGTGAAGATGTTCGACAATCCCTGGTTTCGCAGAGATGTCGATAGGCTGGGTTTGCATGATGTTCCTCATATTTCCTTTAGAGAACACTTGATAAACTTGGATAGGCGTTTGAAGGGTTTGAAATGGGAGACAAGGAGCAAACCGTTCAAGACAAGTAAGCATATTCTGATGGGCAGGGAGAAACAAGGAACGATGGTGATAATCATGCTAAGGAGGTTCCTCGGGAGACATAGTCTCAATAATGGCTTTGTCAGAAGGGAATATTTCTTTTAAAGGGTCCGAATAAGTCTCATCTCCAAGCCATGAGGATGGAGCGAACGAGTCGGGAACCTTGCTCGAAGGAGCAGGTTCAGGAGAGGGAGCCGATGCAGCAATTATTTCGACGTAGTTGAGATCAGCGGGACTCAATGGCATCTCATAGCCCCAAGATTCTACTTATCAGTGGGAGGGAGGATCCACGAATCAGAACGTATAGTAATCATATTGACGGAAGCGACGTTAGGAGGTGGGAGCAGAAAAACACCCATGAGGGCGGGATCTTTAAAAAACCCCGCTCCTAGACTCTCATATGATTTGGAGGTATGCTCCACAAAAGGGATGTTGCCTTCGGAAGAGGAAGCGAAGAATGAAAGCTGGTCTACAGTAAAAATCTTCCCTTGATGAGGGAAATGGATGATATGAAACAAAGACGAAGCTACAGCTTGCATTGTGTATGTCCAGCTACGTCCGAGAATGAGGTTGTAGGTAAGATTAGCATCAAAAACTTCAACTTCCATCTCTACCATCTTCCCTTCCAAAGAGATGGGAAAACGTTGGAGTATACCATAGGGACGGGATGCTCTTCCATCAAAAGCTTCCAAGGTTGTGGGAGACTGGCTCAGCGTCAGAGAACCAATAGCTTTCCAATGGGCAACAGACATGATGCAAGTTGAAGCACCTTCATCAATGACTGTACGATGAATCATTTTGGAATTAATAATAACCTGTATGAGGAATGCGATTTGGTGAGGCAGTCTCGGCGTATGGCTTTCCAAGTCAAAAGTAATCAGGTCCGAGTCAGCCGGGTCTATGCCACCGATGGCCGATAGCAAGGACTTCCTCTGAGAGGGGAAGCTCTGGAGGACTTCTAAAGTGGACATAGTTGACGGAGCCTAAGCTAAGTCCTCAACAATACTGCAGTGCTGTGCAGCACGAGCATTTGGGTTGTAAGAAGATTTCTAGAGTACTCCTTTTGGAGGGGGTCGAATAGGCATCTTAGTGCTAGGTCTCTCGATGTGGAGCGGGCCTGAACTAGACGGAGGAGCACTAGAGGGGACCTCAGGCTCTTTCCTGGCAGATGACGGATATTCTTTTGTCCGAGTACTGATGTGGACAGGTATCGTTCCAGCCATAAATACTTGAGAACCGAAGGAAGATGGAGGTTGAGAGGGGTCAGCCACCATTTGATTTTGTTGCGAGGGAAAGGGTTCTTTGAGCACTGCAGGAGTCCCAGGAGCGCCTTTCAACAAACGACTAACTTCGGACCGTCTGGGGCAGTCTTTGGTATAGTGATCGTCATCACAGAAAAGACAAGGATACTTGGGTTTGCGCTTGGAACCTTCCTCGGGTGGAGGTTTAGGGGAGTCCTATTTAGGTTGATCCGGCTTATTCTTCCCTTTTCCTTTCTTCTTTCCTTTCGAGGCTTTGTCTGCCGTGGTGGACTGGACGACATTGAGCTCGAAAGTAATATTCGAAGTGGGTGTAGCCTGAGAAGTGTGTTCATCCGAAGCATTTGATTTTTGCTTCGCAGGGTTCGCGGAATTCTTCTTCGAGGATGAGTTAACAGAACCAATAATACCGTCAATAGATGGTGTTGGCGGGGCTTTAGATGTTCCTGGCCTCGGGGCATCAAGAAAATAATCATACAATGTACCATACTGGGAATAAACCAAGTCAAGGTACTGAGCGCACGCGATAGCTTGCTCTTCAGTGACACATGCCCCCATTGCAATGTCCCATGCTATTGGAGGAACGAACGAAGTCGTAAACCAGTCGGTAAGAAGTTGGTCGGGAATCCAAAACTTGATCATACGTCGATGCCATCTCCATTCATGGATATGATCAGAGATATGCGTAGCCGTTTTTTGTCTTAAGGATGTCAGGAGGTGTGTACCCGTTTCATATCGAATGGGCAACTGAAAATGAGTTAGAAATGCCATAGCCAACAAGTTAAAATCCTGAAAGGATCCGCGAGTGAGCTCAATATACCACTTAGCTGCAGAGCTAGTGAGAGTCCTTTGAAAAAGGCGAAGCCGAATCAAATCATCAAACCACAAATTCGATGAACACCACAAGTGATAGGTCATGACATGAGCTTGAGGATCTTCATTAGCTTTACCATCAAATTTGGGACAATCACCGGGAATCTTCGTCGGAACCGGAGGCCAATACGGATTATGGAGAATGGGATCATTGGTCAGTTTGGACACATCCGGTAGTTCTAAGGTTGCTAAGAAGGGTAACTGAGGGTTGAAGGACATCTGGGGATGCGGGTAGGATGGAGCACCAGGGTTCCAACCAACTAGCGGTTGCCCCCATGGGCTTTGTCCGGATGGATTTGGCCCGATAGGGTTTTATCCGTAGGGATTTTGGTTCTTCCCCTCAGCGTTCCATGGATTACTAAACTGTCCTGCAGGAGCACCATACGATTGCGGATAATTTCTGATAAGGATTTTCCTGTAGTTGTTGATAATTTTGATATGGGGCAAACAAAGGTTTCCCTTGGGGTTGCTGGTGACCATAAGGCGGCTGGACTCCAAACTGAGCTTGAGAAACAGGCTGAGTTTGATAGACTAGTTGGGATTGAATGCCAACTTGCATTTGAAAACCAGATGGGGCTTGGGGTCCAACCTGGGGCCTAAAACTGGGTTGAGCTTGTGAGACAACAACCATTTGAGTGCCCGGTTGAGCAGCGCCGGAAGGATGTCCTGTAGGTCGGACCATCTGGCCGGAAGGGTGACCTAGTTGATATTGAGGTTGGCCCACCTGCCCAGAAGGTTGTACTTGCTGGGGGTGGAATTGTTGTTGCACAACTGAGGGTTGTCCTGATGGACCAGATGGCCGAGTGGGCTGGGCAGTTGGTTGGCCTGATTGGATTTGAGGCTGGTCGACTTGCCCAGATGCTTGACTATACTGGACGGTGGGTTGACCATACGGTTGACCAGCTTGTCCAGATGTTGGACCATACTGGATATTAGGTTGGTTTGGGTGAACATATGATTGACCAATTTGTCCAGTAGGGTAACCTTGCTGGATACCAGGCTGGCCTTGTTGAACAGAAGATTGACCTGGGTTACCAGAAGGTTGAGCACAAGAGGTGAAAGATGGACCACCAGAGGCTGAAGGTTGTCCCTGAAAGGGTTGTCCTTGTTGGCTCCAAGGTTGCCCTGTGTAAGACTATTGGTCTTGATTAGGTGGCCCTTGGGGTTGCACAGCCGATACTTGGCCACCATGATAATAGGTGGTGCCCCAATCAATTGACAACGGGACCGAAATCTCCACAGTCGGTTGAGACGACAAAGGCCTACCAAGATGTCGTAAATACTGGTCGTATGGCCCCTTTGCTGGAATAGAAAGTGGGAAGTTTGACGTAGGATCAACGACTCCGAATATATAGGCCGATGGGCCACTGAAAACGGGGGTCGAAGAAGCTACACATACCGTTGGAATGGTTGGGATTGAGGTAACAGACGTACTGCGACTTTGTGGAGTAAAAGGCTCCGTGGTGGGAGTAAAGAGTTGTGACCAAATAGAACTCGTGGAGGGAGTCCTAGAAGATGTAACATCCTGTAATGCTTTATAGCCTGTAGGTAGTCTCCTAGTAGTAGGGGTGCTACTAACAGGTATAGCTTCCGCTGCGGTGGGAATTTCACCGCTCGTCGCAGCAGATTCTTTAGTCGGAGTAGGGGATACTTCCTCCATATCGGAAGAAAATAGTGGGGCCAAAACACGAGGGGAAGTGTATTCCCAAAAAGGGATACCGTCTTCAAAAGGTTCCCAAACGGGGTTCCAATGAAATTCATAAGTCTCATCGCCTAGAGCATGAGAGTTAATCGGTTGGATACTTGGAATAAAAGGAAGAGTATCACTCACAACCGGTATCTCGGGAGCAGCAAAGGATGGAGACCCTTGGTCACTTGGAATAGGGGACGAAATCGGTAATTCCGCCAGGATGAAAACTTCACAAAATCCTAGGGAAGCTAACGAGAAAGGACCCTACTCAAACTAACGCAAATAAGATCTAACCGGCTAAATGTGAATCGTAGCCGAATAAATTTTAAGGCAAAGGAACTGAACTTGACCTTTTCATGTTTTAAGAGTCGAGAAAAGGACGAAAATGTGACTCTAGTCACCTTCGAATGTTTAGTGAGCCCGAAGTGACAAATGCTCAGGTGAGCCTTTTCTTTTAGGGAGTCCAAAAAGGATCAAAAGTGACTACTCTGGAGAAACTAGGCAAAGGGTTTACCAAACAAATCCATAAAACTGCATATACACCTTGGCAATCATATGAAAACCAAGGACTTTCCGTACGACAGTCAATCTTCCCGAATGCTGTGTTCAGTGTGTTACGGCTTGTAAGGCGGCAGACATGGCTTCCTATGGATAAAGGATGATAATCTAGTGGGGTCTCCCATATACTCGACGGTACGTGGGAGCACAAATCCGTGCTAGAACACTATTGAGTCACAAAAGGAGGAATCACCCAACCTTAATGTGAAACAACAGTGACTAGGTTTAACGACGCTGGAACACGTCTCTAGCCTAGACCTCTAGATGTATGCGTTAAGTTCTAATGCGTTTTTAGATTCATTCAGTTCATTTTACGGTTGATCTTTGATTAGGTTTCAGTTTCCAGGTCCTACCGTATGTAATCTCTCACAATTTCCTAAATGCAAGCTATATGCCAAAATATATCATTTCATTCAATGAATGCTAGCTACGAGAGAGTTGAGATCTTTCAATCAAACAAAATGATCATAAAACAATCAACAATGACTCTAATGCAGCTAATGGCAATAAACGAAACTTTTCTTTAAAGTCACTAATCGCTAATAACAATGAAAAGCTCTAATTTCCATTAACTACTGCAATGCAAAAGAGATTGTTCGTTTTCTTTTCGATGGCAAAATGCACTAAACAAATTTTGAGAGATAATATCAAAGAGTAAAAAAGAAAAATTTCACTCAATGAAAACACAATCAAGTCCCTCAAACACCAAGACAATTTTTCAAACCAAGAAAAATCACAAGACCTCAATGAGCTATGTAATCTAAGCCCAAACGAAGCCAAGCGAAATCCAAACGAAAAAGAGGTAAAATTGCTCGAAGAACACAATAAAAAGTTTTGAAAACCACTAGACAAGTGCAAAAAGTAGCCAAGAAGTCGACTGGACAATCAAAGAACCAAAACCTCCCACGGAAGGCTCGATGCACAAAGCCACTAGATGCCCTAGGGCTGGAATGTGAAATCGATGGAAAGAGGCAAACACCCGAAGGATGAAGGTCAAAACCAGTCAAACAAAGCTCAGACACACTCTAGTAGTTGAAAAATATGTGACAAGATAGAAATCCAAGCTCAGAAGGCTTCTAAACAAGCAAACTGGAAAAGTTCACAGGCCTGGCGCGACTGTCAGGCTGTAACTCACGCTTTTAAGGGATTGGCGCGAGTTGTTTTTGTGCAACATGCGCCCACTGGCGCGATTGTCAGGCAAAAAATCATGCTAATCAAGTTTGTTAGCTTAAAAATAAAAACAAGCAGTCCAAGGCTCGATCAACAGTATCCAGACAGACAAGGCAGCAAGAGACGACTAAAAATTCAACCCAGAAAGCTTATCTAAGCAAGCAAAACAAGAGAAAACCAAAGTGCATGACAAACTCCAAGTTGTTCGGTTCGTAAACCAAACTAGAGATTGACTGAAGTGGCATTGATCTACTCCGCAAATGCAGAGCAATAGAATTTTGAAGGCTATCTGGTCGTACTTCAGGCTCCGTCCAAAGTTTACAAACCAAACAAATAGCTTCCCCAGTGGAGTCACCAAATTGTTGGAGAGGTAAATCCCCTCTGCGGACAGAGGCGATCCCCACTAGCCCAGAATGGGTCTAGCAACAATCAAACAATGCTACCACGCAGGTTCCTAATTACAAATTAAAGGTAAATGATGAGAGCCTACTTGGATTCCAATGCTAGTGTTGTAGAAGAGTCGACACTCCCGTTCCTTTGCTCCGGCCGGTCACGATCCTCACGATCTCCGTGAATGGACACCTACACATGCAAATAAAGACACAAATACAAGCATAAAATCCAATCGATGCAATTATATATCGGTCAGAAAAGATATAACTCAAACATCATTACAATGAACAACAAGAGTGGAACCATAATCATAGTCATCTATTATTGATAATCAACAAAGAAGAATACAACCATCCTCCTTTGGCTGGGTGATCAGCTACATATGTCTTGCAAAGCTTGTTGGGATTGGGAACAAGCCTCTCTCTCTTTGATTATGAATGCAAAGAAGACTCTTACAGCAATCTCTTAGACTTCTGAAAGTATAATTCTCCCTATGCTCGAACTAGCTTGTCAAATGCAACAGAATAAGCTCTTATAGATGGAGGAGGAGGAGATAAGATCAATCACACCATCTATGGGATTGGGTTTATCCTCAAAACGCTATTATGGATAGAGGAGAGGGAGATACAATGAATCATGACATCCATGGGATTGGCATTATCCTTAAAAAGCTTCATGAGTCGAAAGGAAAAAACTTTCGCGCGTGCGTTTGTTAAAAAGCTTTCCCAAACTCGGTTGGCACGGGTATAGATCTGAAACAAAGAGCCAACTGGCACGACCTCTTTGGAGGATTTCCCCCATTGGCGTGAGTAATACACTATGGATCCGCGCTAATGGAAAAACGGAGCTTTTTAAGGATATTCTGCAGGAGATGTCTTCAGGGCATATGAAGTCCATACTTAGGGGAACATAATGCAAGTGTTTTCAAGTTATGTCACTTCTCACAGGTCCCGGAATGAGTCCTCCAAAGTGCGGGAGAGGGGTAACAGGGATGGTGACAAATGGTGACAAATTACTGTGTAACAGTAGTTGTGAGATGAAATCCATTGGACATGGACTCACTCTCAGATAATGTTTGCAGTGAATAAATGGGATAATGAAGATATCTTGCAACAAGAGAAAGATAGTCAATCTTATAGTTTTCAAAGAAAAATTCATTGTAGGAGCGCAAGCAGAGGAATAATGAACTTAACAACACCTAAAGCACCTCACTAGGGTTGAATTTCAAATGTTTATTGAGGAATAAACATTAAAATTCTTAGCAAGCCATGATAGAGAACCTTAACAGTGAATTTTGAAATCAGCGTTTTCTTTACTAAACATGAAGTAAGCCATTAATGAATGAAAATAACATAAGGTAACGAAAACAATAGGAAATGACATCACCATAGAGGAATGACACTTGAATTCCTATAACAATTCATTTCTTCCTTCTTTCATTCACTGAACTTTTTTATAAAATGTACAAAACACAAGTATTTTCTCTCACACTCTGACCAACCCCTTTTTCATCTTCTTACATCATTAAATACAAAGAGGAATTCAAAATTACCACTTAAGGTGGTCAAATTCACTGAACATGAGTAAAACAGGCTCAATACAATGTATTTGTAGAAAATCAGGAACCTACCATATAGAAGTTATCATAATTTCATAAACATCATTATTTTAAAGCTTAGAAAAAATTAGAAACAACATGTCCATACTTATCAATTAAATTAACTTATCTATGCTTATCCACACATATCTAATCACTAACATACTTCTAGAAGGTCTCGAAATACCAAAATGCAAAAATAAGCCTGAATGATATAGTTGTGCAATAGGGTGAAATAGGCCTTCAAGCTTGACATAGTTGTAGATCATTCTAGACAAAATTGAGCTAATGGGTGTGCTTGAAATGGTGTTGTACTAGTGTAGAACTCCTAAGATCACCTTTAACCTTTTCCGACATCCAAACTGACTATTCACCACTTGCACAACATAATGTTAGAAAATTACATATTACGGAGCAATGGAACACATAAAATATTGTAGAAATGTAAACACAAAAAACACATAAAACAAGAGAGACACAGATATACGTGGTTCACCTAGTTTGGGCTACGTCCATGGAGAAACATCCAGTCCTTCTTTTTATATTATCCAACAAACTGAAAAGATACAACCTACAACAGATCCGTTGTAACTCCCTCTTCGCTCTCAATCTCCTCTCTCTTCTTCGCTCAAAATACAAATTTACATAGATGTAATACAATTCCCTCATATATAGCGAGGGGTTGCGTTCTAGGGAAAAAAACCCTAAACTAAACATAACTTCTACTGTCAGATCATCCACCTAATGAATAGCTCAGATTGACTAGAAATTACTATACTTTTACAATGAAATTTTACATCTGTTTTTAGCTTCGGGGGCACTGCCCCCAAACCCCCGCTAGCCCTCGGACCCCCCAGCCGGGGAGGATGGGCCCCCCCACACCTCCCCCCCACGTGGAGGGGTGTACAATCTTCCTGGGGTGTACACCTGACTGAAACCTTTGAATACAAAAGATAATCAGGCTCCACACCCAACACAGAATTCAAATTTTGTATTTGTCTTGACATTTCCCACTCCAACAAAAACATTATAGTTCCCAACCATTCATCACATTAACTTTATAGTACTCAACATGCATAAAAAATTCCAAAACTTTCATGGTTTCATAAAAAAATGACCTTATGTAAATGCAAAATAGGCCTTTGGCTACACAAACTTTTAACGTTCAACAAGATCGAACAAAGCATCTAATTTTAAAAATGAATAAACCCAACTTAGTAAAAATTCCAAGGCTACCCCTTCCTCTTCTTTCTAGATGATGGTTTGGATTATTTAGATGGTTGTGCTACCATGACTAGATTGCTAGGTGACTATGTCTATTTGATCTTCTTGAGTTGTCTTCTAGTCCTAGCCAAATTATGTTTCATCAGCCTTAATCTTCTTCTCATAATTAGATTTCTTGTGTAATAGATATTTATATGTTTATGTAGGGAAAGAGTCCATTTTAAGACTACTTTGGCTTTATCAATTATTTCAAGAGATTCTACAACCCAAGCAGCAACTTCTGAGATGGTGTCATTGATGGCCCTCTTGTAAATTTCATTATTTTATATTATCTGATCAACTTGCCATTACAAGTCTTCAATATCTTCATAAAAACTTTAATACTCCTTCCGTTCATCAAATTCTGACTTCTTTTTTGATGAAAGGATCTCTTTCATCTTCTCTTTCTCTTTAGCTATTGACCTTGTCATAGGTTTCCTTAGTTGCACACTTGTTTATGTGATCTCCTCTACATCAATCACATGTTTTCCTTTATCATGGATTGTTGGTCTAGGAGGACTCTTAGAAATCTCACTTTCCTTTTGTTGGGTGGCTTCTTCTACTGTGTTCGCAAGCTCTCGATTCTCCTTCTACAAATAGGCAACCATAAGATGAGATTTATTAGGGTTGTCTTGCAATTGTGAGATTTTAAGTTCTTTCTCTTCCAATTGAACATCTTGCTCACCCCTTGCACATTGTTCTGGAATATCCTCTGGTAGATCAATGGTATTTTGAGAAGTTGGTTCCTTAATCAACTTTTTGGTGGAAAATCTGGTTCTCGGTCTGTGGAGAAACTTTGCCTCTTCATAGGCTAGTTGTGTTTTACCTTTCCCTTTACTTTCCGCTTTCTTATCGCTCATTTGATTTATTAATTGTTTCTTAAGATTTAGCCATGCTGACTACCTCTTTAGCTTCAGGCACCTCTTCATCTGCTTCCATAGGAGAAGTGTATGCATGAGCCAACAAAATTGAGGTTGACAAGAAACCACCCCAATGCATTTTATTCTTCTCTAACTCATTCAAAACTAAGGATTTGATTAGTTCAAAGTGAAACAAGTTAGGCAAGTGTTCCTCTCCCTTGAACTGAACTCTTTTTGCGATCTTGCCCAAGATTTTAAACATATAATAAGGTAATTTTAGGGTCCTTTTTCCAGTTAAGTGCATCAACAACCTAATGTGATATTGGTACACTTTGCTGAAGTGGCCTTCACAGGTAAAATACCTCTATATTACTTTCAACAGTTGGCTGTAGTTGTTCAACTGGTAGTTTCATAGGAATTTAGGACCACATTTTCTTTTTTATTTAGGTTTTACAAATTTTTTATAGTCTAAGGCATCCAACTCCATGCCTTTGAGCCAACTTTCACCCTCTGAGGGGATCTTTGTGGCCTGGGAATTTGTTTATTCAGAAATTGTAAATTCTAGATCTCCAACCTTGAACTTGTCACCTTTACAACTAACAATAAACAAACTTGAAAGGTGCAAGTGGGGGTCATGTGATTGAATTTTCTCACAGAAGGCTATGCATCATGTCTGTTTGAATGCTAGTCAGATTGTAGGGTCAACATTTACCATCTCTAAACTTCTGGGCTCAAAACGAACCACCTCTCCTCCCTTGGTTTTTCATTTTCTCCCTGGGATTTCCATCTGATTATATAAGGTGCAACACACCCTTTCAACTTTGATCTTGTGCCTACACTAGGTATGTGGAAAAGGGGTTGAATGAAATCACAATTAAAGGGATGACATCATGATAAGGGTGATGGTGCAATGAAGTGAGGTAGATGACAGTGTTTTCACAAAGTTTCAAATACTTTTGGGTTTTGGGAAATATCTATTGCTTTGACAACCCTTTTCACATGCCAAATCAGAAAATGGTTGTATACAAAGGAAATTAGGTCAAACTAACATAAATTTTGTCTAATTGGTTATGTTGGACATATATCAATGCATTACATAAAAACCCTTATCTTTCAAAAT
The DNA here is from genome assembly GCA_031772625.1 of Pinus tabuliformis. NCBI lineage: Eukaryota > Viridiplantae > Streptophyta > Pinopsida > Pinales > Pinaceae > Pinus > Pinus tabuliformis. Next base: position 1,913,676,470 of record CM062817.1, on the reverse strand, counting down.
ATCTCAGACATATATATATATATATATATATATATATATATATATATATATATATATATATATATATATATATATATATATATATATATATATATATATATATATATATATATATATATATATATATATATCATTGTGACACCTTGCTAATAAATGTTTTATGTTCTTTTTGTGTGTTGGGAAACTAGACATGGAGACTATATATAGTAGAAAAAGATTTAGAAATTATATATTCCACATTGGAGGGCTATTATTCGTGTGATGAAGGGAATATAGTGATCAAAATTGGTTTTCTATGCCCCCAAGCAACTTCATTTTTGTGGCCTTCAATGTCACAGGTAGTGTTGATTATGACAAGTGAGAGATAAAATATTCCATCGCCAGCAAAGCCTACTTTTGTAGATCGACATGGTGTGGGATGACGTGACCAAGTTAAACGTGGTAGAGATATTGACCCTAACAAAACATCAAGCAGTGTAACAACTTCTTCCATGACAGCTTCCAAAATCCATTCTATAGCTACTGATCCTTCATCAAGTATTGTAGAGATGAGGTGAAAATTAGGAAATGCCTCTAGTAATGCCCTAGTGCATCATTAGTTGTTACATAGTTAGGTGCGTCAAACTATGTATCGAAATCATTTTGGGTTGAAAATCTTGAACAGGTGAGAAAAGGGAGATTTTGCAGTCATACTAAATTTAAAATCATAGATAAAGGAGTGTGTTATGAGTAGATTTTCAGGTTGTACGACGACTAAGTGGTGTAACTTATTGGAAATTTAAAAATAAAAAACAATACTATTGTGCAATCATTTAAATTTAAAGTAAATGAAGATGTTTCTACATGGATTCCAATTCTCCCATTGAAGTTCCATGTACTGTAAATGCCCTTTTCCAATATTACTCATGTAAATGCCCTTAACTCTTCTTCATGTTTGTTTTTACCTAAATAATTTGTTCCTTAGGAAGCAGTAGTTTACGTGTAGCTAATCAGTTAAAATTGATCTATGTATAGTTTTATGAGTTCAATGTACATGGTTTTTTTAAGCATCTCAACAATTAAATGAGGGAAACAAAATCTATAAAGAGATTGCTAATCAAAACAAAAAAAATAATAAACTTTGACAGATCCAGAATGACAACAATAAACTTGACAATTCCAAAATGACTAACTCTAGCCTACCAAAACACGTCCACATGACAACTCATATTTTTGTTTTTTCTTCCTTACAATCATGCTCATCAGAGTATTCCCTTAGTCTGCTAATCTGATTTCACACAAGTGAGAATACTAGGAGGGGTTGTATGAAAGGGGGGGATGGAATCTAATAGTACCTACATGATGCACATGGGTAGTTTCCCACGTTCAACTTTGTTTATGAGACTACTTACAGTGCTTCAACATATTACATATTGTTGTTGGAAAGGAACATGATGTAAGGCACAAAATAACACAAATTTCACACACACAATAACAAGATATATTATATATTGTTGTTGGAAAGGCAAAGGATTTAAGGAACAAAACAACACAAATTTCACACACACACAAACATGAGTTGCATCTCTTCAATTAATCATACAAACTTGATACAATGTTTTTACAATGAACCTGGTGAGGGGTATTTAAAATTTTTCATCTAGTGACTCACAAAAAATAACTTAACATGCACACATAATCTAAATTTGACTTTACCCAAAATATGACTTAACTCGAACTCACTCGACTTGACTCAATTAATCGACTCTCCAAATTTAGCCAACTCTTGCATGCAAGAGTAATTATAATTTCCAACACTCCCCCTTACTTATGACCGTATGACTCAACATGAATCAACTATGCCTCTAAGGTTTACAATATAAATTGACTCAACCATCACTTAAACATGTATGTTGGTCTAAGTCTCAACTAGACTTACAATGACTCAAAACTTTAACAATTTTATTTCTCATTTCTTCTTCCAAATTCTATATCCTCTGTTGGGCCTCAAAATAGTCCCTATTTTCACTCCATTATTCACCAATATCTTCACATTTTACCTTCATGTCACCTCCATTCCACCTCCACATCATTACATTTACCTCATTATTGGGTCATAACTATGCTTTTCCAAAGTTTATTAATTCTTAACATTTTTAAGTGGATTTATGGCTAAACTTTAGAAAATAATATGCTTATACTTATACCTAACAATTAGAATGAGTTTGTTGACATGTGTAGGTACAAAGGAAGCTTCCAGGGCATATTTATTTGGCCTTGAATGATCAAATTCGAATTTGATAAGATAAGCCTCATGGAAAAGATCATGATCTCATGGAGAAAATCATGGAGCTCATGGAGGAAATCATGGAGGATAGGGTTATTTGTCTAGATGGTTGAGAAATGCATGGAAATAAAGAGAGATTAGCGGATCATCATTATGAGTTTGTTATCTCATCTCATTGTATAAATAGGAGTACCTCCTCCATTCCAAGGGGAGGACTCTTGGAGCATTGTATCCAACTTATGATGGAATAGAATAAAGCTTCATTTTGCATATATTTCCATTATGTAGTTATAGATATAAGTTGTACATATATTTCCATTATGTAGTTTTAGATATAAGTTGCCTTAATGTAGTATATGGAATAGCTTGTCACTTTGTTCTTAGGAGAATTGAGCTCACTCTAGAAGGATTAAAGGAACATGTTATTTCATATTAGATCTTATTTCATTTAATTGCTTAGATGTTTGATGTTTTAGGATTTGTTTGTGATTGATGAATGAGTTTTAAATTAGAATCTTATCAGCATATGGGAGGATAACCAAGGGTCTAAGTTAGGCTCTCTCTCTATTTGATTTGCATGATAATTGAAATTCATTCTTTTGCTTTTATGTTTCAAGTTATTTCATTTCTTATGCTTATGAATGAATCTTAGTTTAGTTTGGATTAGTACATGAGAGGACAATCAAGAGACTAAGTTAGTCTTTCTCTCTCTTTGAATCTGAAAAACAATTAAAGTTCATTCTCTTGTCTTCATTTCAAGTTTCTAGTTTTATGTAATCAATGATTTCTCTATGATACTGTAGGGAAGGACAACCATGACCTCCTTAGTTAGGAGCCTCTTCCCTTGCATATTATATTGAATCATAAATCATTTAGCTAGACATAGAGTTAGTTGCCTACTCCTGCATATATATTGCTGGCACCATCACAAGCTTACGAGTTTCCCTGGTCGATAATTTAATGCAGCAATTTAAGCCCAATAAATTACCCAACATCCTCGAAATTGCTGCATTCTCTATTGCTCGTTCTTGTCATAGGATCCATATTTATTTACTTGTTTTTGTTGCAATGTTTTTTTGGCTTGCCATGAATTTGATCTGAGTCGTTCTTCTACAAAGTCGTCTTCAAGGATTTTTCCTCTCACGGACTGCTGCTAGAAATCCTCATCTTTAAACTGTCTTTTTTGCTCTACTTCTTGTGCTTCATATTCCTGAATTTCTTTATGCCATATTTATTGATAGCAAAATCTTATATCTTCTTGACTTCATCGCTAAAAAATGATTTTAATGCATTCTTCCTTGTTTTTATAAACTTCCATATCCTTCTCTTCACTTTCATCATCAGGTACTTTTGTTTTTTCCTGTAATCTTCACACTCAAGATCATCATTCACCATTTAATACAATTATTTTATTCTAGTTTCTGCTTTAAGACTCTCATCAATTTTTTCAATTGGCTTCTGAATTCATTCTTCAATGAGCTTCAAATCTACATTGAACTTATTAGCAAATTTGTTTTCAACTTTTGTACCCATGCTATTTTGAACACCTCCATATTCAAAAACAATGTTAAAAACATCTTTGTTATGCTCTTTAGTGAGATATTCTTTCTCTACCTCTTCCTTCTTTGCCTTATTTTGTTCTATCATTGCATCATAATTTTAATTTTCTGCCCTTGTACAAACCCATGCTACTACAAAAATTTTGTCTTCAACTCGGCTTCCAGACACAATTAGATTTTTCTCACTAAATAAAAATATATCAATATATTATTTTTGTTGCATCATGTGCAACCACTCATCACCAGTTATTGGTTTTTCATCAAATTTAACATCAAAAATTCCACTTGTTGGATCCAACAAACTACTTGCTGCTCTATTGATAGATTTACCTATGCCAAACTCAACTGATGCTTGTTCACACACAACTTCATGAGCAGTTCCAATTTCTTCATAACTTATTGCTACAATGGAAACTTCAACCTTCAATTCTTCATAAAAAATGGTGCTTACCCAATTGCCACGGTCAATCTCTGTTTCACACATTTCATTTCCATAATGTTCATCCACCCTAAGGTGGGATATCCAAGCATGCATGCTCTCATTGAAAATTCTAAACCCGTCAGTTGTGACTAGATTGACCAATCCACATGCCAATTTGCAATGATCATGCACATGTGCTTTTTCATAATGGAATTCACCATCATCTGCACCATCCATGTTACAGTGGAGTCCTTGAGAATTTAAATTCTCTTTCTTTGTTTCACACAAAAAGACTTCAACTTCTCTCTCTCTGCAATCTTTGTTGCATCTTCTTCATCAATATGCATTTTTGCATAATGGATTTCACTTTTATAGTCTTCACAACCATCATCTACTTTTGAGTGGGATTCTCCAAACTTTGTTTTCCTCTGAGAGGCTTGCTCATCTACTTTTAGATTGTTTTCCTCTGTGAGGCTTGCTCATCTACTTTCAGATATGCATCTGACTCACTAAATTGTGACACATCTTGTTGCTGCATGTAACTCCCCATTGCACCAAATTCTTCTTCCAATATCTTCCATGCTTCCTTCGAAGTTGTAGCCTATGCTACCTTACACAAACACTTCTCATCCAATGCTTGTTTCATAAAATTCAATTCTAATGCATCACATACTTCATCATATGGTTTATTAGACTCGTACTCAATTAACTCCTTAGCTTGAAGGAAATTTAGCATCTTAATAACCCAATTATAAAAATATTTATCAGTAAACACAGGAGGCGGTAGCAGATCAAAGCTACACCAATCACCCTCGATTTCTTCTTTGTCTTCTACTAGATTTCTCAGTTCCTCAAATGCAGCCTGAACCTCTCTAAACGTGGTAGTAATCTATGTTTCTTCTATTTAATTCCTTGTCTTAATATTCTTCATTTGCACTTTGCAACCCATGACTATTGTTCTTCCTCTGTCTTAAAGTTTATTTCCTGAATGCATGAGGTTATCCTTCATATCGTCCCCGAAAAAAAATGATTTTCAATATGCACCCCTGTAAGACACAATCTCTGTCATTACTCTTCCATACATACATATATATATATATATATATATATATATATATATATATATATATATATATATATATATATATAACAAAATAATTTTTTTTCTTTTAAAATCATCTTTCAAAATTACTAATCATCTTAAATCATTGTACATGTTGTTATATTGTTTACAGTTTCTACGCTTCTGATAGTAATCACATAATGACTATTGTGGGTCGCTTATGTTCATGCCTTTACGACCTATGGAAAATGTATCACAATTTCCCTCATTTAAGCCTATAAAATCTCATAGACATAATTGTTGCATGGAGCGACCTTATACATTATTATGTTGAAATCCTTATATCATCCTAATCTATGCATATCGCAAACCCTCCCTATTTAGCTCCTATAATGAATGGAAATGGATTTAAATTATTATTAAGTTATTCTTACTAAACTTGGACATACAAAAAGAACTGATGGTAGGGTCTTGACTTGGTTCACACATTGCTTTGGAAGATAATTTGAATGTAATAACAAACCAAAATATAAAGTGGTCACTCTAAGAGAGGTGTACATAAGATATTTGATCTGTCTAGACGCTTGATAGATCTGGAGTTAAGATGGATCAACGTTGGTTCAATTATTAATTATACATAATCATAATTATAATTATTAATTTTTTGGTTTAATTTCTCACTTTAAATAGAATATATTCAACATAAATACCATAGTTCAATACCATGGTTTCTCATAAACCTAGAGGTCAAAAAGAAAGTCTCTTCACTTGAATGTAAGAGCTTATGAAATTAACTTCAAAATTTCTAACATAATCGTGCCACAACATCACAAAAATTGCAACTTAGGAGACATCATAAGAACATGAAAATCCATAAAAGATAGGAAACATGAATCATCAAGACAATGATGATAACAAATTTCACCCATTCAACCCTTCTAGTGGGCTATGTCTATGGATATGCCTCCAAAGTTTTAATCACTTCATTGTCTTCTTTAAAAGAGTATAAATGTATACAATGCTTTACAAAAAGGATTGACTCCCAAAATTTCCTTCTACTACCAAAGAGATTTCAAGGCCAACACATTGCATACATTTCTTCAATACCTCATAAAGACTCTTGAGCTCTCAAGCTCTGTAAACAAAATATTACCCAACACAAAGCTCTCAAGCCTCTCCATAATCTCTCACAAACAATCTATCCAACCAGCTCTCCCTCAAAGAGTACATAAGAGATATTTATAGCTTTCAAATATCCCTAAACAAAGGAGAAAATAACTCTCTAGATCTACTAAAAGAGGATCTGTGAGATTCTTGAGAAGCAAATCTCTCAACTCCACCAAACTTGGACCTTATCCAAAACTCAAGGGATATGAGGAAATCCCATGAGACTCTCAATTAGAACTTGGATTTAGAAACTAATTTTGAGGAAGATTCTCTCATAAATCAATTTCTATTTTACAATTTAAAACTCAAATTTATGAGCATATCCAAATTAAACATTTTACATTTTCAAATTTAAAATGCTCATAAACTGTGCTTCAATTAACTTGCCTTAGTCATGGTACTCTTTGGAAAATTGTGTCAGGATCTTCCTGGATCATACCTCCCCATGGAGGAAAGCTTTTGGTCCACCAATATCTTAACGAGTTGAAATTGGAGGACATTGATTTTGTGTAGAAGTAGGTAGAATTCAATTATAGAGACCAAGAATCTTCTCTTCCTATTTATGACTACATGAACAATGACCTGCAACTTTTCTCTCTGTTTGCAACTTTTTGCAATAAATATGTCAGTTTGTTTGAAATTGAATTAAATTAAGCTATCTAATAACTCCCTGGATAAATTGGTTCATGCATCATGTACAGTTGAAAGCTTCATAATCGTGTGGCACAACATAAGCCTAAATTCTTTTTCTCGACTACTTTGTTGAAAAATGAACACTAGGAGTGAGTCTTGCCAATCTTGACTTCGGTATTCATAGGTAACAATCTATTGGTATTCATAAGTCCAACGTTGAAGCCCCAATCAAGGATTTTTGATGTTGTCCTCAGAACACGATTGTAATGTGTTGATTCATCCAAAACATGATACCAACATCCAAAACAAAGCCTCAGTAAATTTTTCTTTTGGCATGGAAAAATTAGAAAGCTGGTTATTTTCCATGCTTTAAATGAATCACTTGCATGATTCTTGCCTCCAACAATTTTCTCAAAAACATAAAAAAATGAGTTTTCTCCATGAAATGGACCCTTAGGAAAGGTAATATGAACAAAATATTTTGCTTTATACAATTCCACTTACAATACTATTGAGGAATGTAAAAGGTATTTCTACGTTTAAAATGCATAACTGGTTTGTCTAGCTTTAATATGCCATCGAAACAGCAAAATTAGTGGAAGCGTTATTACTGGATTGGCAATAACCATAGTAAACCATACCCCACACATGCCACACCAATTTCTTTTGGACCTATCAACTGCCAAATGTAATTTGAAAACCATAGACAACAGAGCTTTGTGCAATGTTGCACTTACCTGTTGGATTGGCCAGGAGGAGAAAATCTCTAGAGTTTTAAATTAAATGAAAATAATAAGTATCTTACTTCATTACTCTGCCTAGAAATTTGAACTTAGCTTGTTGCTTCTCTCATCCAGGCACCTTGTTGCTCAGTGCAGATTTGATTGTTGTAGCTATCCAATGACAAATATGAGCAAGAAACCAGGCTATTCCACAAAATATCAGCTGCAAATTTGATTGTTGTGGACTGATGCCATTGCTGTTGACCGAGAAATACAACAACCATAGAGGATTATGCCCATTACAATCCATCTTTCTACTTGCTGGATCGTTGGAGTTGATGTGTATGAAAATCATCTCTCTTCTGCACATTGATATCAACTTCAACCGTGAGAATGAAAATATAGCCATCTGAGTCTACTCAATGTCTACGCATGCAAGATCAGTGATCTGGATTTGATTTAACTTGACTTTGATAAACATGATTACCCACTTTCCAAATGAAAGCAATTGGTGAGGTCAAAATTGCTTTTAATAGAAACCCCACAGGAGCAAACAGAGATGAGAGCTCCAGACTTTGTTTGCATGGGTCACATATTTATTACCTTTTTCTTTTGCGTAATCCAGACTAAATCAAGTTGTGCATATCCCACAATTGAACTTCGTGATGGTTGTGATTAAAATGGCAATGTGTGTATTAATAAAACCCACTGGTAAGCTCTACGAAGGAGAGTCTGAACCAGGAGAGTCTGGCTCTACAGAACGCTCTACATTGTTCATCCACATTACACATTAAATAGAAAACATGGTTTCAGGGAAGTTAGAAAAACATCCTAAGAAAGAGAAACTAATTCCTATCCTGAGGTTACGTGAATCAACTCTACCTATTTTAAGATATTCTCCATTATCTTCAACACTCCCCTTAACGGAGAAAGGGTTCACATATATGCCTAACATCTCCCTAAAAATTTGAAACTTAACTTTTCCAAGAGGCTTAGTGAAAATGTCCGCAACATTATCACATGTATTACAATATTCCAGATAAATTTTTGGATTGCACTTTCTCACTGACAAAGTGGAATTGAGTATCAATATGTTTAGTGTTTTTGTGAAACACCGGATTGTTGGCCAGATTGATTGAACTTTGATTGTCGCATCTGATTGTTGTTGTGACTGTTTGTTCTTCCCCAACATCTTGGAGAAGTCTCCACAACCAAACCGCCTCACAGGTTTCTGCACACATGGCTTGATGCTCTGCTTATGCTGAGGACAAGGAGTCTGTGTTCTGCTTCTTGCTTCTCCATGTGATCACCTTGGATCCAATACTGAATGCATAACCTATTATAGATCTGTGATCATCTACATTTCCTACCCAATCTGAATATGCAAATCCTACCAATCTAACATCAGAAGAGTCAGTGTAAATAATTCCATAATCTACAATACCTTGTAGATCCCTCAAAACACTTTTCACTGCATTCCAGTGACTTTCAAGTGGCTTAGCACACTGACTGCATAAGCCAAATCAAGTCTAGTGGTGGTTAGGTAGATCAGATTCCCAACTAACTGTCTGTAAAGTGTTGCATCCGCCGCTCTTGAGCCATCCTCACACTGCAATTTGATGTTCCACTGCAATGGTACCTGTGTCGGATTACACTGATCCATTCTAAACTTTTCTACAAGGCCATTGACATACTTTGCTTGAGATAGAAATGTTTGACCTGAATCTCTCCAGATCTCGAGACCTAAACAATATCTGAGTTCACCAAGGTACTTCATCACAAACATTTGTGACATTTGTTGCATGATTTCATCAATTAGATATGTAGCATGATCTGGATTTAAACAGGAATGCAACAAATTACAGAGATAACCATATACACAAAGATGCAGCGGAAATAATACTTCATTTCATTAATGGAAAATACTCAAATATGCTTACAACAGAAATGGAAATAAACTAGCTAGGGCGATGGTAGCTTATCTCTGAGAAGAGATGTGATGGCTACATGCCTCTGAACTATCTTACAATGAGGCTCGTAGGCCTATTTATTGTTGAGAAACAATAGAAAACCCTTCACATTCCAAAACCTAACCCTAGAAGATGAAACGCCAAATTGTGGGCCCCGTTTTTGGGTAAGTTGGTACATCAACTTCCCGGGGTCGCGAATTGGTCATACTATCTTCGTTTGACGTGCATGATAGCCCGTTGGAAAGATCTCTCCGAGGACTGCGACGGAAAAGATGATTTTTATCAGAAAAATCGCTAGCGGTAGATTTCCCAAAAAACGTCGTTTAGGGCCTCAAAACGGCTCCGGAAGTTCAGGACCCGAAAAACTGCTAAAAATAGTAAGTTGTGCTACAATTAAGGAAACTGAAAATGCTGAGAAGGACAATGGTGGGGGTCCAGGTGGACTTGGCAGGTGGCCACCAATATCCACCTGGATCATTCCTCCCCCCTTAGGAAGCAATGGTCCCCATTGCGTTGAGATCCTCCATGAGATGAGGAAACTTCTGCTGAACTTGTTCCCTGGTGAGCCACTTGCCCTGCTGAAGGAGTTGGCCTGCTTTGACAACTCGATACAGTTGGATATTCTGTTGGCGAGTGTTCTTGATCTGTGTGTCCATGATCCAATCAGTTGCAGCTTGTTCCATGCAATCTGGATTTAATTCTGTGGGTTTGAGCTGTTCTGCAATGTCGGATGTGTCTAGCAATGGTGGAAAGTATGGCCGAAGGCGGTCCACATTGAACACTGGGTGCAGGCCAAGGAATGGGGGAATGCTAAGCTCAAATGCATTGTCTCCCATAGCCTTAGTAATGGTGTAAGGACCATATCGGAGTGGTCTCAATTTCCGATAGGCTCCAGTAAGGCGTTCCTTTTGCAAATGCAACCAGACTTTGTCGCCCACCTGAAACTTGTGTGGCACCCGATGTTGATCATGTCGCTGCTTGTACTTGGCATTTGATTTCTCAAGAATTTCATGGACCTGCTGGCGAATATGTTGTATGCGCTCAATGAAGCTGGTGGCCTTATCTGTTTCGGACTGGACATGAGCTGAATTCATGTGAGTAGCTGCAAGTGGCATGGCCACATCAATGGGGCATAGTGGCTGGAATCCCAAACCCACCTGAAAAGGGCTATGGCCAGTGGAGCTGTGAAGAGCTCGGTTGTAGCTATGCTGAACATAGGGGAGGCTCTCGTCCCATGTGCGTGGATGCTTTGAGTTATACATGCGCAGAATGTGCACAATCATCCTATTGACAACCTCTGTCTGGCCATCAGTTTGAGGATGGAAGGCTGTGGACTTCGTGAGTTTGGTGTCCATCATTGACCAGAGACTGGACCAAAATTTGCTAAGAAACCGACTGTCCCGATCTGAGATGATAGACTGTGGGATCCCAAAGTGCACCCACACTCGTTCAAAGAAGAGTTTAGCAGTGGCTTCTGCTGTGATATTCTTCTTGCAGGCCATCATAATGGCCATCTTTAAGAACCTGTCGACGACCACAAAAACACAGTCATTTCCATGCTTAGTGGAAGGAAGGCCTGACATGTAATCCATGGAGATGGATTCCCAAGGTCGACTAGGGGTAGGCAACGGGGTGTAGAGGCCTTGCTTCTTAATGGTCGGTTTGGCAATGGCACAGGCAGTACATGATCGGATGTACTTCCCAACATCCTGTCGAAGATTCGGCCAATAGAAATAATTTTGCAGTACTGCCACTGTTTTCTCGACCCCGAAATGCCCAGCAGCCCGACTGTAGTGTGCTTCCCAAATCATCTTGGCACGCTCGCTTGAAGGAACACAAAGGTGACCGAGGTGGCATAATAGGGCATCCTGGAGGTGAAAATCTGCAACCTGCCGACCCTCCAAGAGTGTCTGGTATGTGTGGCCGAATTCTGGGTCGCTTTTGTAGAGAAGTGGCCAATCAGAAGTCTCGTGCCCGCAAGAGTTGAGCACGGTGGTTAGCGCCATGATCGGTGGTCGACTGAGGCAATCTGCAACATTATTGGTGCTGCCCTTTTTGTACTTGATATTCAAGTGAAACTGTTGCAGGTATGTAGACCACTTCTGATGGCGATCATTCTGCAATTTCCCTTGGGTCTGTATGAACTGCAGAGGTCGGTGGTCTGTGTGGATGACCGTTTCCTTCCCCAAAATGTAATGCTTCCATTGTCGGCAGGCCTGTACAATGGAATACATCTCTTTATCATAAGTGGGGTACTTCCGGACTGTGTCTGAAAGTGTTTCACTGTGATATGCCACTGGATGTCCATGTTGAGTAAGGACTGCCCCAATAGCATAGTCAGAGGCATCTGTCTCGACCTCAAATGGTTGTTGTAAATCTGGTAACGCGAGCACTGGTGCCGTGCAGAGGCGATCCTTCAACTCCCTGAATGCCTTCTGTTGAGATTCAGACCAAAAGAATTTTTCTTTCGCCCCGCCCTTGGTGACTTGACTCAAGGGCCAAGAAATATGAGAAAACCCCAACACAAACCTGCGGTAGAAGTTGGCAAGACCTAGAAAGCTGCGGAGCTCTGTTAGAGTGGTTGGAGAGGGCCAATCCCGAATGACTTGGACCTTGGCTGGATCGACATGCACCCCCTGTTCATCAATGATGTATCCCAGATACTGAACCTCGGTCATGCCAAAAGTGCATTTCTCCAAATTGGCACATAGCTTGTGTTGCCGCAGTGTTTGGAGAACCTGTCGGATGTGGTGGAGGTGCTCTTCCCAACTCTGGCTGAAGATCAGAATGTCATCCAAGTATACTACTACAAAGGAGTTGGTGAATGGCCGCAAGATGTCATCCATTAGCCTCATAAAGGTTGCAGGAGCATTCGTCAATCCGAAAGGCATGACCAACCATTCGAAGAGGCCCTCCTTGGATTTGAAGGCAGTCTTCCACACATCTGAGGGTTCGATTGGTACCTGGTGATATCCTGACTTCAGATCGATCTTGCTGAAATATTTCGCCCCCTTTAGTTGGTCTAGGAGGTCATCAATCCGTGGGATCGGGTACCTATTACGGACAGTGATCTTGTTCAGCGCCCGATAGTCAATACAGAGTCTCCACGTCCCATCCTTCTTCTGTACCAACACGATCGGGCTCCCACAGGGCGATGAACTCGGACGGATGTGACCTTTCTGCAGGAGCTCCTGAATCTGCCTCTTGATTTCATCGTTCTCCAGAACGGAGCGCCGATAAATTGGTCCATTGGGTAGCGGTGCACTGGGGTCAGATCGATGGAGTGCTTGACTTGACAGTGCAGAGGAACCCCTGCCGGGGAGGTGAAGATGTCCTCGTACTCCTCCACAATCTTGTCCATCTGTAGTTGTCGTGCAGAGGGGCCCCGTTTGGAGGCCGCGGCCACTGTCTTCTTCTTTCCTTGAGGGCGTATCATCAGGAAAACAAATTTCCTGGTTTTGGAAATGATCTTACTGCATTGTTTTGCAGTAATCAGAGAGAGGGCGGCAGGTGGTGCTACCTCTGGTATCCTGAACAACTTATTTCCCAATGTAATAATAACAGCACGGGGCCTTGATTCATACACAGCATGTCGCTTCCACAAGTATGGTTGTCCTAGTAATACATCACAAACTTCAAGGGGAGCAATGTCACACAATACCTCATCCGTGAAGGGCTTGATGTTGTATGGAAGGCGACACTGCTGGCTCACGCGAAGATCTCGTCCTTGGTGAAGCCACCCAATGGTGTATGGTTGTGGATGTGATGTGGTCGGTAAGCCCAACCGCTTCACGACCTCTGCCGAAATGAGGTTCTTTTGACTCCCGCTATCAACAATGAACTGTATCGGGGAGCCCTTTACCCACATCTGGGAGTGGAAGAGACGCTCCTCCTCCTCTGGATCTTCTGGTTCATTTTTCTGGATCTTTGCGGTAGCAACAGTGGCGCTGGGTCCGCATCAATGATCTGCTTCCCTTTTTCATACCCCTTATCGGGTTCTGACTCCGTGTCGGAACATGCATCTGATTCTGAAACCTTTAGCTCAGCCACCAGTGACTGCTTGGCCCGACACTCACTTGTGTTGTGAGTGGAGCTCTTATGGAACTCGCACCATTTTCCAGTGTCCTTTCTCGGCTTCGCGGCGCTGTTCTTTGCTTGCAGCTTCGGCTGGTTGTCTTGGGCTGTCCCGCCTTGGATTTGTCCTTTGTTCTGTGGTTTAGGGGCACCTTTCCCCTGCTTTGGATTCGCAGATCCAAAGTCTCGCTTCTTTTGTTTAAACTTCTGCTCGACCTTGACGGCATACCGGTATGCTGCGCCGAGCGAGGGGATGTTTAGGAATTGTATTTCTTCCTGGATGTACTTGTGCAGGCAGCCACGGTATTTGAGTATCAAATGTTGCTCTGAATCCTTGATACCCAACTTTGTGCGAAGGGTATGGAAAAGATTGGTGAACTCCGGCACGTCTTGGTCCCTTCCCTGCCGCAGCGTGGTCCACTTTATGTATTCATCCTCATAGCTCCCGACAGGGTAGTACTGCTCCTTGATGGCATCCCGGAACGAATCCCAGGTGGGTGCGGCTGAAAATAGTGAGCCAGTACTTTCATCCTTCTGCTCGCAGTAGGTTTCCCACCAGTCCTTGACGTGGGGGGCTGCTTTGAGGAGAGCAAAAACAATCTTTTCCCGACTCGAAAATTCATGAACAGAAAAATAACCCTCTAGCAGATTTAACCATTTATCTACGGCATCTGCGTCTATCTAACCTTCGAATATGAGGATTTCAAAATTAACTTGTACCCTAAAGGGTGTGGCGTTTCCAGAGTAGCTGCTGGAAGCCGATGCGTTGCTTCTCGGTAGCCGCTGAAGATTCTGGGCAAAACTTTCCATCATCGCGTTCCGTTGTCGCTCGAGGGCTTCTTCGAGCAAGATTTTGATGGGATCTCCTGCCCCCTCGTCTTTCTTCTCGTCCGCCATGGGAGGCCGTCGGGATTTGCGAGGCTGGTCTTGCAAAGGTTCAACCAGTTCAAGCCCTAACTCCTTATATCCCGACCTTGTTGGGGACATGCAAAGAAAAACAGAGAAAAAGCAGACCGCTCTGATACCACTGATCCGGATTTAAACAGGAACGCAACAAATTACAGAGATAACCATATACACAAAGATGCAGCGGAAATAATACTTCATTTCATTAATGGAAAATACTCAAATATGCTTACAACAGAAATGGAAATAAACTAGCTAGGGCGATGGTAGCTTATCTCTGAGAAGAGATGTGATGGCTACATGCCTCTGAACTGTCTTACAATGAGGCTCGAAGGCCTATTTATTGTTGAGAAACAATAGAAAACCCTTCACATTCCAAAACCTAACCCTAGAAGATGAAACGCCAAATTGTGGGCCCCGTTTTTGGGTAAGTTGATACATCAACTTCCCGGGGTCGCGAATTGGTCATACTATCTTCGTTTGGCGTGCATGATAGCCCGTTGGAAAGATCTCTCCGAGGACTGCGACGGAAAAGACGATTTTTATCAAAAAAATCGCTGGCGGTAGATTTCCCAAAAAACGTCGTTTAGGGCCTCAAAACGGCTCCGGAAGTTCAGGACCCGAAAAACTGCTAAAAATAGTAAGTTGTGCTACAATTAAGGAAACTGAAAATGCTGAGAAAGACAATGGTGGGGGTCCAGGTGGACTTGGCAGGTGGCCACCAATATCCACCTAGATCATAGCATCACCTGTAATTTTCAAATCATCTACATATAATGAAATCAACACTATGCACCCTTGTTCATCTTTCATGTTGTAAAGATTAGGGTCATTCTTACTTCTATTATAGCCAGCTTGTAGAAAAAATGAATCAATCTTCCCATACCAAGACCTGGGAGCTTGTTTTAGTCCATAAAGTGCTTTCTTCAATCTATAGACTATATGTTCTTTTCCTTTCTGGACAAATCCTTCCGGTTGCTCTAGATGAACCTCTTCTTTTAGTTCTCCATTCAAAAATGTAGACTTTACATCTAGTTGGTGCATCATCCAATGTTTCTTAGTAGCTAAAGAGATTAACATTATGATGGTGTTCAATTTAGCTATAGGGGCGAAGGTTTCTTCATAGTCTATCCCTTGTTTTTGTGTATACCCCTTTGCAACCAACCTAGCTTTCAGTTTTTCTATAGTTCCATCTGCATTAATTTTCGGTTTATATAACCATTTGCAACCTACGATTTGTTTTCCTCTAGGAATTTCAACCAATTCCCAAGTGTTATTTCTGATTATTGAATCATATTCATTGTTCCATGGTTGTTTTCCATTCACTACTTTTATTTGCTTCTTTATAACTAGATGTTTCAACCACATTCATCATACTAGTTATAAAAGCATTTTCCCTATATCTTGCAGGCATTTGAGCTTTCCTACCTGATCTCCTAAGTGGTGGGGTGGTGTTTTCAAACCTTATTTGATCATCATTTAATTTTTCTTCCAGCTGTTGCTGTTGCTATTGCTGCTGTTCATCCTCTACCTTTGTTTGCTACTGACCTTGATTGTCATCTGCTTCTTTTTCATCCACAAAGTATGGAATGTCCCATTCCTCATAGTGCTTATCAGGTTCTTCATGATCCTGCTCATGGAATTTAACATCTCTATTGACAAAAATTTTGTGATAGAGGGATTAAATAATCTGTATGCTTTATATGATGAATAATACCCTATAAAAGTACATCTTATGGCTTTAGAATCTAATTTTCTTCTATCTTCCTTTAGAATGTGGGCAAATTCTTTTGATCCAAATATCCTTAAGTGTTATACTACAGGTTTATATCCATATAATGCTTCATAAGGAGTTTTAGACTCAAGACTTCTTGTAGAACTCCTATTTTTCAAATAAACTGTAGTATTTACTGCTTCAGCCCAAAAACCATTTGAAAGATTCTTACCTTTCAGCATAATTCTAGCACATTCCACCACTGCTTTGTTCTTTCTTTCTGTTACTCCATTCTGATGTGGAGTGTGGGGTACTGTGAACTGCTACAAAATTCCATGATCTTTATAATATCTGATAAGCTCATCTTTCTTGTATTCTCCCCCTTGATCGGAACAGAGAATTTTTATATGTTTCTCTGTTTGTCATTCAATCATATTTTTAAGCTGCTTAAAGTATTTGAATGTATGACTCTTCTTACTTAAGAAATACACCCAAGAAAACTTCGTACGGTCATCAATAAATAGTAGAAAATACAGTGCACCTCCTAATGATTTTGTCTGCATGGGTCCACAAAGGTCTGTGTGCACTAATTCAAGTATATCCCTCTGTTTCTTTTCTACTTGAACAGGGAATTCTTCTCTATGCATTTTTCCTAAAGTACAGGGATCACAGTCATTATGTACTTGCTTTAGCATAGGAAGATCTCTTACCATTTCCTTCCTTTGTAGTAACAACAAATCATTTTAGTTGATGTGGCCAAATCTCTGATGCCAAATCTCTTCTGTAGTCAAGCTCGCTGCTATCAATGCTTGAACTAGTGTAGGTCTCACATCCAACTTGTATAGTCCTCTTGTTCAGATTCCTGTAGCAATTGTCTTCATGCTATCTAGAAGATCTTTAATGTAACAGTTAAATTTTAAAAATTCAACTTTCAAATCTTGGTCTGTAATCATATATACAAAAATCAAGTTCTTTGTTATTCCAGGCACACACATCACATTATAAATTTGTTTGATATTACCATTAGGTAGAATAACAGAAATTTTCCCACATCCTTTGATTTGATGACTTCTGTCATCACCCAGCTAAATATGTGCGCCTTCGTTGATTTCTTTAAAATCTTCAAGCCAGTGCTTATTCCCTATCATGTGCGTTGACACTCTTGAATCTACATACCAGATGTTTGCATCAACATTTTCATCACGATCTGCCATAAACAATCTAAAATTCTACACTTGATCACCATTCGTGAGATGACCTACATGTCTTTTCAGCTTCTGTTGTTCTTCATGATACTTCTTTCTCCTACAATCCTTGGCAATATGACCCAATTTTCCACAATAAAAACATTTAGTTTCAGAGTAGTTTTTATAGGGATGCATACCTTGGGTCTGATTTGGTTGTTTCTGTGAACTTGCTTTGTTTTGTTGTTGTGGACTTCTTTTCCCTTTGTAGAAGTTTTTCTTCACCATCAATGCAAGATCAGCAATCTGGGGCTTCAGTGTCGATCTCCTCTCTTCTTCCTGTATCAGTATACCTGTCAGCTCTTCAAAATGCAGGATCTTCTCTATAGCGTTTATCCCAGTGATGAACATTTGATAATCATTAGTGAAACCATTCATTGCAATGGTTACAAGATCTATATCGTCAACTGTATGACCAATGTCTGCTAGTTTGTTCTTCAGATCCTTGATCCTTGCTACAAATGAAGCAATTGTTTCATTCTCCTCCATCTTCAAGGACAAGATCTTACTCTTGAGGAACAAAAGATGATTTGAATTCCTGATCTCGTACAATTCCTTAAGAATTCCCCAGATTTCGTTAGCTAACTTACCTTCTTTGATGTGCAGTATAATGCAGTCTTTCATTGACATCTTTAATATTGTCCTTGCTCTGCTTTCTCGTTTCTCCCAATCTGGGACTATTTCTGATCCAGCTGCGGGCCTCAACTCATCGCCATTCACAATCATCTAAGCACTCCGCGCTTCTAGCAGAGTCTACATCTTGAACTTCTAATTTGCATAATTGGAACTATCAAGCTTATTATACTCATTCATGCATGCTTCAAATATATTGTTATTCATCTTAGCGATTTAAAAAATAATAATAATAATAATAAAAATAAAAAATAAAAAATAAAAATAAAAAATCGACAGGTAAAATATGTTAAATTTACCCCAGATCTGTGATAGAGACAGATCATTGATCTTCAATGTTGTTTGATCTCGCAGCACACGTGCAGATCCCTGTGGCTTCCTTCTCAACCTCCAGACAACCTTCTGTTGTCAGCTACAACCTTGTTATTGGCTTCTCCACGCAGCTTCTCTGACAGTGACAACCTTGTTCTTGGCTTCCCCTCGCAGCTACAACCTTGTTCTTGGCTTTCCTCACGCAGCTACAGCCTTGTTCTTGGCTTACATGATCGTCGTAGAAGTGCCTGTCTTTTTTGCAGCATCGTTGCAGCTATACATGTCTTTCCTATGACGAAAAAGATAGAAAAATATGCGTGGAGTTGCTACAGTGACCTCATCGTAGAGGTACACTAAGAACCAATGATGATTTCTAAATCATCACAGTTATCTGCCTTAGAACTGCGATGAGCTCAGTTCAAAAAACCACCCACCAGCCGGCGTACAGGTTCAGCCTTGACGCTGTGATACCATTATAAAAATGGCAATGTTTGTATTAATAAAACCCACTGGTCAACTTTACGAAAGAGAATCTGAACCAGGAGAATCTGCAGAATGCTCTACATTGTCATCCACATTACACATTAAATAGAAAACATGATTTTAGGGAAGTTAGAATAGCATCCTAAAAAATAGAAACTAATTACTATCCTGAGATTATGTGAACCAACTCTACTTATTCTAAGATATTCTCCATTATCTTCTACAGATTGTGCTATACAACTAAAACTCCAACTAACAATGTCGTCAACAATGTCTTATGACGTGTTTGGATCCACCTTAATTCTCCACTTTCATCGTAACAAAATTCGTCGTTGACACTGACGTGTTCTGACCATTTCTTTATCACCACGTATAGCATGACATATAACTAATTTTGTAACACGTCTCGTTGTCATGCCAAAAAGTGATATGAATTGGTCGACCGTATTACGTGGTTGACCATCCACATTAAAATAAACTTCACTGCTCCAATCTCTCTCAAATCCGTAGATCACAGTTCCTACCTTCGACATAGATGCTAGTTATCAGTTAGAAACGTCTCAAGGATCTTGAAAACTTGATTTTGATAAATGCCAACATGCTTCCCACAATATCTACCAAAACAACACTTTATAGATTAGAACTAAAAGATGAAAAAATCCCATGGCTCGTTCGTATAATAAACTCCAACGGAATACGTGGGTTATGTGGATATGAGTTGAACCGTGGGATATAACGGAAGTGTCGGATTTGAACCAATAAAAACTCCATCGTTTGGGTAATATCGTTGACTATGGAAAGGGCCACGTAATAACGTGGCCATATGCCACCAAATCTTCATGGAAGTCGAATTATTAACCTCCCCACAGAAGAGTCGATCCTCTTTTCACATGGAAAAAAACTTTCTGCACGAGTTGGCACTCATCTTCATAGATATTCGATACCCATCAACTTATTTACTACATTGAATCAAAATTATACATTAAACAGGTGATAGGTATTTTAAAAATCCTTATTTATGGTATTGGACTTGATAATAATTCCAATAATGAGGCCACATAATAAAATCAATATATCTCTTGTTTATCAACAAAATTGATGCAGGTATTGGATGGAGGATATTTCCTCATGAATATAAAGGTATTGTAGGTGTTCTATTCATTACAAAAGTGTCTGTGTCTTGATGATTGATTGTGTGTTTCAAGAAATACTCTTCCATTCTCAGGAAATACTCTTGCACAATACTCTCAGGAAATAAGTGCACAAATGTAGCATGCACAACATGATAAATTTTGACTTTGATAGTTAGTGCACAGAAATTAGTTTACCTTGGGCATGTGGCATGTTAAGGGTTTCACTTATGGATGGATAAATCCTTTCACTAAATGCTCCTTCTCAATACAACATTCTAATAAAATAATTCCAATTTTAGTAGATTAAAATAAAAGTATGTTTACATAATCATGCATATAGCATATGTGCTAGAATAACCCCCAATGTACATATGATTGATAACAAGTTACCGGGCATGTAGGCCCCTAAAAGAAACCTCGTAGGGAAACACTAGATATAGCCCAAACAAAAGGTAGCCACTCATCAATCGAAAAAACTTGACATGCAAACCTGAATAAAGGAATGCTTAGAAAAGGGTGCATTTATCAAATTCCCAATCTACGAGAAACCACTCGTCAATCTAGCAAACTAGGTGCGTAGGCCTACATAAAATAACCCTTGGAAAAGGGTGCATATCTCAATTTCCCAAATATAGGCATCAAACCATTACAAAATAGGTCAAAACCTCAACATATAACAATGATTAAGACCACACAAGGCCACCAATAGAGCTTCCATGGAATAACCTTGAGTAGATCTGATAGGAACCAAAACGATCGTGAAGCCCCAACCATGGCCACCCTGATGCAAGCCCACAACCCACACTAGCAGATAAGAAAAGAAAAAGGACCTCACGACCCATGGAATCACGACATCCTTCACACTAGCGTACCCCATCCCTCATTGTCTCCATCATATTGTGCCCCAACACCAGCTGACCAACACAACAACCCAGTGAGGAGAAATTATCGTCGACGATAGTGTCGAAAGGCATAAATGAATTTTTTAGTGCCCCCTTGTTGTGTATAGCTCTCACTAAAGAAGAGGAGTCTAATATTCTCTTCCTCAGTGAAGAACAATTGTAGTTATCCTTGCTGGCTGCCAAAATGAACCTTGCAACCTTCACCACAACCAAACCTAGAACCGAATCCACCTCCTCTGACCATATTGTGTTGTACAACACCTCGTCATGCCACCATTATAATAATATATCAAAGCCTAGAAACCCTTTACCCTAACATAAAACCCTTGAAAAGTCCTCTCCATTCACATCTCATTTGAAATACTGCAAAAAATAATGCTAGCATATAATGTTCTCCCTCATGTGGTTTTTTGAACTCGTAACATCATTTCAAGTGGTGAGATAAACAACCATTAGTTTGTTCGCAAAACATATTACCCTTTTGTTTTTATTACTAAATAGTCAATACTATTCCATGCCTTTTTATTAAATATCCCCTAGTTTTACCAAATACTCATTTTAATACCTCCAAAACCTATAACCCTCTACCCAAAATCCCCACACCCAATTTTAAAACCCCCTTTATGAATGAACATGATAATTAATAAAGTGAATCCCCTATGGCTTATGGGTGTGCTCATGCAACTAGGAAATAAATAGAAAGACTTTAGATTGGAAATGTTGACACCTAATCTTTGGGATTAGGAAAACTTATGTAAATACTTTAAATAGAAAAAAATAAAGGAAGATAGAAGTGAAGATACATTGGAAGATGAAACCCAATAGTCTCCTTATCCTTGTATATATTCATATTCTATCTTAATGAAAAACACAATTGGATTCAGATTTACAAACCTGACCTGACTTGGTATCAGAAAAACAGGTCCTAATTCAACTCTCTAATTCACTGCCATATTCCCTACCATTATTTCCTACCATGTTTTTTTCCCCTTGTGATCTATATAGCTATGTGCTTATTCCAAGCTTGTGTCGCTGGTGTCTATTCCCTGCAAGTTCATTTGATGTCCTGAGAAGACCATTGAATTGTGCTTGGAATTCCTACAAATTGTGACTTTCTTTTAATGGTGCATTCTCTGTTGCAACAATGTTGATTTGTTGCATGCAAACCCTGTGTTGAAATTTGTTGGATTGGTATGCATTAGAATACGAGTTTTTAAAAATGAACTTTGTTATAAAAGACTTGTGACATATATATTACTTTGTTCATAACCCCTGCTAATCTTGAGAATTATTTAATTTCTAAACAGGCTTGCAAGTAATGTGTATGGAGGGTTGGATGGTTTTTGAAATTTTGTGATGAATCCTTTTTAATGACCGTGAACCATTTTGTTTGGTGCATTCAATGCTCTATGTTTTGGAACTCTGTTGTTATGTGTTGAAAGCAGTGAATAATTTGAAATGCTCGAATGTGTTTGACATTGGATTCAACATTTCCTACTTGGTACCATTGCAACTGGTTTAGGGACTAAATGTTGCCTAACGTTGAGAGCCAACATGCAAGCATCAAGCCCGTGTGCCATCAGCCCCTATAGAGCCGTGATGCGTTGATTTGAGAAAGCTCTAAATTTAATGGTGCCTTTGAACTGTGTATATGTTGTGTTGAATTTTCTAGACTACTGAATGATGCATTGAGTTGGAGATTCTTCATCTAGATGTTTTTGAACACTTGTTCATTGGAATGTTACCCTTATAATCTGCGTTGATGTCTAGATGGTTCATTGGTTCATCATTGTGCCTTGTTTGGTATCATAAGTTTATTGTAACAATGCGCTTCCTATTGCAGTAGCATTGAACAATCCTTCGTTGTACATGGTAGAACACCTAGTAAAGGGAAAGGTAAAGCACCTAAATCCTCTCGTTATGTTGTGGCACATTGCAACATTGGAGTAACTAAAGACTTATTTAATGCTTCACTTGCATCACGGAATGATGCTTGGTTCCTTGATTCAATATTAACACGACGCATGAATTTTAGAAAATATTTCTTTGAAGAATTCACTAACAATGTTGATGGAGTAATATAGTTTTAAGACAAGTCAAAACTCAAGCCATCGAGGCTTAGCACCATCAGGGTTGAATGGCCTACACTTCCATACCTTCTTCTACATGATGTTCTATACCTCCCAAACTTCAGGAGAAACTTGTTGTCTCTGGTCCACATCCGCCACCAAGGACACTCCATTCATATATTTGATGTTAAGGTTGAGGTTAGATAGATGGGTGATACAAAGTATAGACAACTAGTAGGAAGTCTCAACTACCTGACTACTACAATACCAGACATTTCATTTGATGCTGGAATCCTCTCCAGGTTTATGCAAAATCCTTATGAGGGTCATTGGTTTGCTGCAAAAAGAGTTCTAAAGTAATTTAATGGAACTCAAGACTTTGGACTCAAGTATACAGAGGTGGCTGACTTCAGCTTGATTGGATACCATGATTCAAATTTTGATGCAAATAAAGAAATCAAAGTATCTATTTTAGGTTATGTTATGAGTCTTGGATCAAGATATGTCTCCTAGAGGTCAAGCAAACAATCAGTTCCAACAAATTCCACAACTGAGGAAGAATATGTGATAGCTCCTGAAGCAACCAAGGACATTATGCGGCTCAAGAAACTTATGGAAGATTTGCAAGAGAAACAAGTACATCCAGCTCCTCTTTTGATTGAAAACACTTATGCAATAAAGTTGGCTAGGAAACCAAAAATTCATGATCAAACGAAGCACATCAATACAAAATACCATTTGATTCGACACCATGTTGAAGCCAAAATAATCCACCTATGACATTGTTCCACAAATGAGAAAATTGAAAACATCTTCAACAAAGCGATTGGAAGGAAAAAGTTTGAAAGATTCTGAATGATTCTTGGAATCACCAACATCTCTTCATATTAAGGGGGGGAATGTTTACACCTAATCTTTGGGATTAGGAAAACTTATGTAAATATTCTAAATAGAAGAAAATAAAGGAAGTTAGAAGATGAAGAGACATTGGGATATGAAACCAAATAGACTTCGTCTCCTTGTATATATTCATATTCTCTCTTAATGAAAAACACAATTTGATTAGATTTACAAACCTGTCCTAACAGGAAAAAAACTTAGAATAATCATATTAGTTAAATGAGAACAATAAACATATGACGGAATTATAATAAGAACAATCCTTAGACATTTGTTTTCCTTTTTATAGCACGCGAAGGGCTCACAGAGGATGATTGAACAAGTCTAGTATGAAGACAAGGGTAATGTGTAGCACATGGGATGAAGCGATGAGGGTGAAATGCAAGCATGTAGAGAGGCACCAATTAGAATGAGTTGAATCAACTAGAGAAGACATGATGGGATAACACATGAGTCAAGTGAGAACAAAGGAGCACAAATGACTATTGAGATGGGTTGGGCCAAACTATCTTTCAGGAAAAGTATGTAATAAAGAAAATTGACCCATTTGAAATGGGAGGATGCAACCTTATTCAATTTGTAATGAATGCTTGTAAATGTGACAAGAGATTTGGCTAAGGCAAAAATCATTTGACCAAGTACCATTTGGATTATAACTGCTAACATGAGATGAACATTTGGTGATGGAGTTAGAGGGGAAATGCATGAGTTTATATGGTTTTGGATGATGTGCAATCACCCAATTGATAGCATTATGGGTGGCTCATTGTATAAGTCACGACATAATCTTATTACATGAAAAAGTGTAGCGAGATAAGCTCTTGTTAGTGAGAGGTAAAGATAAGAATCCAATCACAAGACAAATAAATTCACAATATTTTGCTTGAATAACAAATTTATATTCATTAATTATTCTCTCATATAGATCCACTGATCTACGACTATTCTCTCTTCTTGTTTCACATTACAATGGCCCAACCATAGGTATATAAATCCCAAACTTTTTAAATATGGAATCATGCAAACTTTAACTTTCCTTTCCTCTTGGAAACTAAGACTTCGTGCTTTAGCTAAAATTTTCTAACTTTCCTTTAACTTAGCCCAACATTTTTCTTTTTTCTTGACTCAAATTTTCTAGACAAAGCATTAACCTTCTAATAATGGATTACTTGACTTATAATATTATATTTGAATTTATTTCCTTAACTTAACGCTACTCTTCATTCATTGCATGTATACAAGAGTAATTACTATTTCTAAAACTTCCCCTTAATTACGACCATATGAATCAACATTAACTTAATCGTGACTCAACTATGAATGCTACACTTGCAATAAAAAATTGTCTCAAAAAAAAATTTACAATGCATTTTTTTTTCTATTTCATTTCTTCCATATGCTATACCCTTGAAACTACATTTTCAATTGCGCCTTCTTGATGTAAGTTCCATATTTCTTCACTTTGCTGGTACTGCAATTTTTCTTTGAATTATTTTATATTTGTTCTAAAAAAGAATTTAGGCTTTCAGAACCTATCTTTTATAGCTTCCTCTTGAAAGATTCGTTCACTCATGGACCACTACCACAACTCTTCATCTTCAAACTATGAAATTTTCCATTCTTCTTCCACTTCATATTCCTGATATTCTTTCTGCCATATATCTTCATAGTAGAATTTGAACTCTTCCTCATTCCATTGTTGAAAGGTTGTTTCAATGCTTTATTCTTCATCTTCATAAACTTCCATTCACTTTCCTACATATTTTTCTTCATCTTCTCTTTCAGCTATAACTGTAACTGGATTATTGTCATGTCTACTTTCACACTCCAAATCAATGTTGAAAACATCTTCATTATGCTCTATAGTGAGATATTTCTTTGCTTCTTATTTCTTCTCTTCCTCTTCAACTGAATTGAGGCTATCTTCCACTATTATGATGTTAGTGGATATTCTCATCAAAAACTCATTAATCACTTTATCCTCTTCTTAATCATTAATTACTTCTAGATCGTGCACTAATTCATGAGAAATTCTAACGATTGATTCATAACTTGATGCTATAGTGGTATCTTCAACCTTCAATTATTCATCAAACATAACACTTTCCATATGTCCACAATCAGTCCTTGTTTCAAAAAAGAGACCACAAATTTCATCAACATAATTTTCATCCACTCTGTGGTGAGATATTTGAGCATGCATGTGCTCATTCACAATTTCAACTTCACCAAATTCATCATTTGTTGTTGAATTGATGAGAGAGAACTTTCATCTCTACAAACAATTACTTCATATGAAAATTTGTCTTTATTATTCTCAAATGTAAATGCCTCAAACTATGATGCAAACAGGTCATCATCAACTGCAATCATAACAACTAGATCACACATGTTATTCACTTTTTTATTGGAATCTTCATCATCATCAACAAGGTTTATTGTTGGATTCACCAATTCACAACTCACTTTGCACTCTCCATCGACATGTGTCTCATCACAGTGGGATTCACCATCATCTTCACCATCCATGTTACAGTGGGTTATCGAGCATCTATATTCTCTTTCTCATTCTTCACACATAGAGGCTTCAACTTCTCACTCTACAATCTTTTATGTGTCTTCTTCATCTATATGCATGTTTGCATTATGGGTTTCACTTTTATAGTCTTTATGACCACCATCCACATTTGAGTGGGATTTTCCAAGATTTGTTTTCCTCTTAGATTCTTGCTCATTTACTCTCAAACATGCAGTTTACTTTCTATTGATTCTTCAACAGGCTGTAACCAAATTTGTTGCTTTATGTCACTTTCCTTTATACCAAATTTTACTTCCAGGGTCTTCCATGCTTCCTAGGAAGATGTAGCTTTTTCTACCTTGCACAAGGACTTCTCATCTAATGAATGTATTATAAGATCCAATACTAAGGCATCACATACTTCATCATATGGGTTATTATACTGATACTCAATCAACTCTTTACATCGAAGAAAAGTTTTCATTTGATAGTTCCCCAAAATTAAAATTGTTACTAGTAAATTTTGGAAGTGTTACTAGATATTTCATGATCCATTCATCCTTGAATTGTTATACTTCATCTACTTTTCTTTTAGATGCCTCAACTATAGAAAAAACCTCTATGAACTCTTCGAAATAATTTGGCTCTTCCTTTCAATTTATTTTCTCAGTTTTCTTCAGTCTTGCTTTGTGACCCATGGCAATCATCTTTCTTTTGTCTTCTATCTTATTTCCTTATTGTGTCAGCCTTCTATAAATGAATTTCACATACACTTAATTATCTTTAAAACTAAACATTTTAACCTTCACTTTAATGGTGACTCCCAATAACTACTAGCAACTTTGCTAAGCACTTCTATGCATATTGTTATGGAGGCTCATGGCTACAAATTATAGTGGGGACTCCTTCTTTGGTTAGTGATGGTGGCTCTTTCCTCTTGATATGGTGGTGGCTATGTAGGCTACTCACCCTAATCTTTTACTAGTTGGGTTTACAAACTCTCAACAAGCTCCAATTTCTACTTATGGACCAATGGATGCAAACTTTGATTCTCGGGCTACTCACAATAGCCAAGGCTCTTAGTGGAAGTAGCTAATGTCCTTCTTAACTCCTTTGGTCCTTTAAAACCTTGCTCAACCTTGCCCTGATACCACTTCTTATCTAGAGGAAAAGATAAATTTGCAAACATAAGGCAAATAAGTACACAAGCTTCTGCTTAAATAAATAAGTTTTATTCATTAATTATTATCTCATATAAACCCACGAGTTGTTTGTATTCTCTATTGTTACTTCACATTACAATGACCCAACCATTACTATATAAGCACAAAAGTTTCTAAATATGGAATCATGAAAACTCTAACTTTCTTTTCCTCCTTCAAACTATGACTTGAAGCTTTAATTAAACTTTTCTAACTTCACATTAACATAAATCAACATTTTTCTTTTCCTTAACTTAGATTTTCTTTACAATGCATTAAATTTTTAACTCTCACTCACTTGACTTCTAATATTAGACTTAACTTACTCTCCTTCACTTAACTCTTCATACATTGCATGCATATAAGAGTACTTACTATTTCTATCAATTGAAATGATTTTGATCTATGACAAAGTTGAGATCAATGGAAGTAAATCAAATAGGAAATTTGGGGATAAAATTATATGAATTGTGTGCTCTTATCATTTTTAAATTTCTATAAGAGACAAGATTTCACTTGGTTGTAACACCTTTGAATATTTGATAATTGTTAGGCAAATTGGGTTGTTTATTCTATAAGATTTACTTCCATTAATATCATTTGTGTATTGGTTATGTTAAGGAATAATTGTATGGAATGATTACTTACATACTTCAATAAGTCTTAAACTTATGAATTTTAATAATCACGAAATATAAAAAGTGAGGTGTAGTATGGAATCATGTAGTTTCATATTGACAAAATCAATGAGATGAAATAAGTCAGGATGCACCACAAACCTATAGTGATGAGTCATCCAAGTGCGCTAAGTCAGCCTTCTATGTGGGTGACTATAGGGACATGCAAATGAGTCATTAGGTTAAATTAAAGTTTATGCTAGTAGTACTCTTTCAATCTCAGATATATATATATATATATATATATAAAGTGAGGAAGACAA
The DNA here is from genome assembly GCA_031772625.1 of Pinus tabuliformis. NCBI lineage: Eukaryota > Viridiplantae > Streptophyta > Pinopsida > Pinales > Pinaceae > Pinus > Pinus tabuliformis. The sequence continues at coordinate 1,913,647,639 of CM062817.1, read as the reverse complement.
ATCACAAAGTCGTTATTCCCTAATTTGAAATGGTATCAATTACTCATGATTTTCTATTTACTATATGAAAATCTTTACCAAAATCTTAATACCTAATAATAAATTAATATAAAAAAATACTAAACTCAATTTTGTATATCTATATATATATAATAGTAGAAAGTTTTTTCACAATAAGAAAAAAATTAAATACTCAAACATTATCTAAGAAATAATTAATTAATTTTTTTTTATTTTTTTTATATATTTGTTCAATATTGAAAATAAAATTGATATGTGAGTATAATACATGCAAGAATTAAATTTCTGAGTTTAGAAAGAAAAAATGAAGTTTTAAAATGCATATATTGATGAATTTGTACTTTAATTTTTTTGGATTTCTTTATGTATAGTTTTGAAAGATATATATATATATAATTTAATTTTTTTATCATATCTAATTTCTTCCAAATTTATATCAAAATTTTATTTGCAGATTTTTTAATTTTTTCCACATATTTAAAAAATAATTAATGTTATGAAATATTATGTGAAAACATGAGATTTAGAGTTCAAATCCCGATAAGTTAGACCAACCAAAAAATAATATTTTTATCTATTTATTTATTCTATTTTTAGAACATGGTATATATATTATAACTGTTTTGAAATCAAATTATATTTAATTTATTACTTTTATGTCATTTTTAATATAATTTGAAATAAATATACATTAAATAAAATAATTAAAAATTAGTTAAAAATATTCTAATTTTTCAAAATGTTATATTTTAATAAAAATAATATTTTTGACCGTTCCAGATTGACAACAATAAACTTGACAATTCCAGAATGACTCATTCCAGCCTACCAAAACATGGCCACATGACAACTGATCTTTTCGTTTTTCTTCCCTGCAATCATGCTCATCTGAGTATTCCCTCACCATGGTAATCTGATTTCACACAACTAACAATGCTAAGACGCGTTGTATGAAAGGGAAGGATGAAATGTAATAGTACCTCCATGATGCACATGGGCAGTTTCCCACGTTCAACTTTGTTTATGAGACGACTCAAAGTCGTACAATATATTACATATTGCCACCTGCTTTCATGTGCGGCTGGGTGAAGACTCAGTCACATTTTCACGAATATTAAATTAAAACCAAACATGGGATGGCTTAAGGTTTGTTGAGCTATATATGATTTTTTTTTTTTGGAAGTATTTTAATTTAAATAGTATGGTAGGTATGATATAATTGTGGGATATGACAGAATTGTGGTATGTGAACCAACAACACTTTCTGTATTAGAACTAAAAGATGAAAAAATCTCGCAAAATTTGTTCGTATAATAAATTCATAGATATGTGTTTTTGACAGTCAGATATAACATACGCGTGGTGATGATTAGAGGGAAAAAAACAACATGCTATATGGAACTATCAAAGGGACATGTCAGGGACAATAACTTTTCTAAGAAGGGACATGTCAGGGACAATAACTTTTCTATGGGATTAGAAATAAGAATCACCTGACAGAACTATGGGATGTAATCCAACAAAAACTCCATCGTCAACTATTGCATGGACCATGTAATAACGTGGACATATGCCACCAAATCTGCATAGCAGTCGAATTATTAACCTTCCCACGTAAGAGTCGATCCTCTTTTCACGTGGAAATCGATCCTCTTTTCACATGGAAACAAACTTTCTGCACGAGTTGGCACTCATCTTCATAGATATTCGATGGAAATTCCTATTTCCACCTCTATAACAAAGTTAATGCACCCTGACATGCAAGGGGAATACTGGCTGCCTTGCATTTATATTTCTCTCAAAGTTGACTTTGGCATGTTAGCAGCAAGGCACCCACTATTCCCCTTGCATGTCAGGGTGCATTAACTTTGTTATAGTGGTGGAAATAGGAGTTTCTGATATTCGATACCCACAACTTATTTACTGCGTTGAATCATAATTATACATTAAACAGGTGATATTTATTTTAGCAATCCTCATTTATGGTATTGGACATAATTCCAATAATGGGGCCACATAATAAAATCAGTATGTCTCTTATTTATCAACAAAATTAATGCGGGTGAGGATATTTCCTCATGATTATAAAGGTACTGGAGGAGTTCTATTCATTGCAAAAGTGTTTTGATGATTGAATATGGTTGTACAATATTCTCAGGAAACACTCATGCACAATATTATCATATCAGGAAATACTCTTGCACACATTTGCATAATATTTTCAGTAAATAAGTGCATAAATGTAAAATGCATAACATAAATTTTGACTTCGATAGTTAGTGCATAGAAATTGGTTTACCTTGCTCATGTGGCATGCTAAGAGGTTCACTTATAGATGGATAGGTAATTTGGGGTGCACATATAATGTGTCTAATCAAGACAAAGACACAAGAACACACATTGTGTGATAGATTGAAACACACTTCATGGATACACACATCATATGACACACCTGGATGAGGATGTCTAACACACATGATGTAATAGATGAAGATGGGATCATGGCATTGTGTTTCCACTTAATCAACCTATAACATATGTGTTTTTGGGATACTAAAGAATAAACCTAATTTCAATAGACATTAATAAACACCTCCTAAAATCCTTTCATTAAATGCCCCTTCTCAATACAACATTCTAAGAAAATAATTCTTATTTTGGTATATTAAAATAAAATATGTTTACATAATCATGCATATAGCATATGTGCTAGAATAACCCCCAACGTTCATATGATTGATAACAAGTTACGGGGCACGCTGGCCCCTAAAAGAAACCCTGTAGGGAAACATTAGATATATCCCAAACAAAAGGTAGCCACTCATCAATCAAGAAAAACTAACATGCAAGTTTGCATAAAGGAATGCTTAGAAAAGGGTGCATCTATCTAATTCCCAAACAACGGGAAACTACTTATCAACCTAGAAAACCAGGTGTGTAGGTGTATATAAAAGTACCCTTAGAAAAGGGTGCATCTCTCAAATTCCCAAAGATAGGCATCAAACCATTACAAAATAGGTCAAAACCCCAACATATAACCATGAAGAAAATGGCACAAGGCCACCAATAGATCTGCCATAGAATAACCTTCAATCGATATTATAGAAACCAAAACGATCGTGAAGCCCCAACCATGGCCACCCTAATGCAAGTCCACAACCCAGATTAGCATATAAGCAAACAAAAAGGACCTCACAACCCACGGAATCATGACATCTTTCCAACCAATGTACCCCATGCCTCATTATCTTCATCATATTGTGCCCCAACACCAGTTGACCAACACAACAACCTAGTGAGGAGAAATTATCATCAACAATGGCGTCGAAAGGCATAAGAATTTGCTAGTGCCCCCTTGTTGTGTATATCTCTCATGAAAGAAGAGGAGTCTAGTATTCTCTTCATCAGTGACGAAAAATTTTCATTATCCTCGCAAGCCACCACAATGAACCTCACAACCTTGACCACAACCAAACCTACAACCAAATCCACCTCCTCTAACCACATTTTGTTGGACAGTACCTCCTCATGCCATCATTCTTATAATATATAAAAGCCTAGAAACCCTTGACCTTCACATAAGACCTTCACAAAGTCCTCTCCATTCACATCTCATTTGAAATGCTGTAAAAAAATAATGCTAGCATACAATGTTCTCCCTCAGGTGGTTTTTTGAACTCGTAACATCATTTCAAGTGGTTAGATAAAAAACCATTAGTGTGTTTGCAATTTAGATTACCTTTTATTTTTATTACTAAATAGTCAATACTACTCCATGCCTATTTCAATAAATATCCCCTAGTTTGAACAAATAGTCATTTTAATACCTCCAAAACCTATAACCCTCTACCCAAAATCCTCACACCCAATTTTAAAACCCCCTTTATGAATGAACGTGATAATTAATAAAGTGAATTGGGTTTTCAAGTCATAAAAAACATAAGGCTATCTATAAAGGAATGATAACTAGGGAGTGTGAAGGTGTGCTAGGGAATCCCAGGAAGTTATAACACATGCTAGACAGTTCAAAGGCATGTTAGGCATGCCAAGACATGCCAACTACTAAGGCATGCCAATATGTGTCAGGGTGTGCCAATATGTTCCAAGGAGTATTAGGGAGTGCCAGAGAAACACAAGTGAACACTAGGTAAAAATGAATGGAAAAAAAAAAAAAATTTGTGATGGTAAGTTTCATCGAGTTCCAGGTGTTGTAAGGAGGGAGTGACAAGGTATGCTAGGTAGTACCAAAAAAATGCTAGAGTGCCAGGGGAACATGCAAAGATGTTTCAGGTGATAGGGTGTGTCAATTCATGCTAGGGAGTGTTAGGGAGTGCCATAAAAACAAAAGGGAGAACTAGTTCAAAATGCATGGAAATGAAATAATAAGAGTGTGTGATAGGGAGTGCTAGCGAGTTCTAGGTGTGATAAGGAGGGAGTGACAAGGTTATATGATAGGCAGTGCCAAGACATGGTGTAGTGCCATGGCGTGCGAGGGATGGTAGGGTGTGCGAAAGCATTCCAAGGAATGAAACAGATGCTAACACATGCCACATAGTGCCAAGGGATTGTTAGACATACTAGGTGCTATGACATGTCAACTTTTAAACTTGCTTAGTTGTTTTATGGCCATAGTTGGATGTGAGCCTTGACTTGGTAACTTTTTAAGTGGGATGAGTTGAGATTGGACATTAGTAACCTAAGATGAGTTATAGGTAGTTCTTAGGTTAACAAGGCATAGTCTAGTTGTAGTAACCGTAAATTGGTCAAGCTATTATAGTCGAGGAAGGACTTGGTTGGGTTCCCAAGTCCCAAAAAAATTAAGGGTAGTTGTGAGGGCATGATAGCTAAGGATTTCTAGGACATGCTACTGAATGAAAAGGCATGCTAACACATGCCAAACAAGGTCAATGCATAATGAGGAATGTTAGAGAATTCCAAGGAATGACAAGGGAGAACTAGATCAAAATACATGGAAATGAACGAATAAGCGTGTGTGCCAAGGAGTGTCAACGAGTTCTAGGTGTCCCAAGAACGAAGTGTGTTAGGAGAAGTTCATAATAATACTTGCAAGAGGAAAGCCTATGTTTATGATAAAGGGCTAGATAAAGCAGTTTCAAACAAAGGGAGGCTTTGGGTTGGGCACAACGTTATTTTTCCAATGACTTGGTTGGGTTCCCAAGCATAAAAAAAGTAAGTCTATCTATGAGGACATGATAGCTACAAAGTGCCAAGGTGTGCTAGGGAATGCCAAGAAGTACTAACACATGCTAGAAAGTTCCAAGGATTGTTAGGAATGCCAAGACATGCCAAGTGCTAAGGCATGCCAAGATGAGCCAGGTGCTAGGGAGTGGTGCCAACACATGTTTGGGAGTGTTGGGGCCAAGCGCTAGGGAAACATAAAGGGGCACTAGTTTCAAATGCATGGAAATGAATGAATATGAGTGTGTGATAGGGAGTGTCAACGAGTTCTAGGTGTGCTAAGGAGGGAGCAATAAGGTATTCTAGGTAGTGCCAAGGCATGCTATGTTTCCAAGGAAGCATGCCAAGATGTGTCAAGTGCCAAGGCATGCTAATGCGTGCCAAGGAGTGTTAGGGAGTGCTAGGGAAATACAATGGAGCACTAGGTCAAAATGCATGGAAATGAATGAAAAAGTGTGTGAGATAGGGAGTGTCAGTGAGTTCTAGATGTGTTAAGGAGGTAGTGACAAGGTATGTTAGGTAGTGCCAAGGAATTTTAGAGTGTGAGGGCGACATGCCAAGATGTGCCAGGTGCCAGGGTGTGTCAATGTGTACCAGGGAGTATTAAGGAGTTCCATGGCAACACAAAGGAGAACTAGTTCCAAATGCATGGAAATTAATAAATAACAGTGTGTCATAAGGAGTGCTAATGAGTTTTAGGTGTGCTAAGGATGGAGTGACAAGGGTATATGCTAGGCTATGCCAAGGAATTCTAGAGTGCTAGGGCGTGCCAAGGAGAAGTAGGGTGTGCTAGGGAGTGCCAAATCATGCCAAGGAATGCAGGGGATGTTAACATGTGCCACATAGTGCCAAAGGATTATTAGATGGGTAAGGTGCTATTGCATGTCAAGATGTAAACTATGTTGCTTAGTTGTATTATGGCCATGGTTGGACATGAGCCTTGACTTGGTAACTTGTAAATTGTTAAGTGGGATAAGTTGAAATTGGACATGAGTATCCTAGGATGATAACTTGTAAATTGTTAAGTGGGATAAGTTGAAATTGGACATGAGTATCCTAGGATGAGTTATAGTCAGTTCTTAGTTGAACAAGGCATAGTCTAATTATAGTAATCGTAACTTGGTCAAGATGTTGTAGTTAAGGAAAAACTTGGTTAACTTCACAAGTTCCTAAAGAAGTAAGGGTACTTGTGAGGGCATGATAGTTAAGGAGTGCTAGGGTGTGCCAAGGAATGAAAAAGTGTTCTAACACATGTCGGACATTGTTAATGCATGTTGAGGAGTGTTAGGAAGTTTCAGGGCATCACAAGGGAGAACTAGGTAAAAATGCATGGAAATGAATGAATAAGAGTGTGCGCCAAGGAGTGTCAATGAATTCCATGTGTGTCAAGGACAAAGTGTGTTAGGAGAAGGTCAGAATAGGACTGTAGGAGGAAAGTCTATGGTTATGATAAGGGGATGGATAAAGTATTTTTACAAAACTGGAGACTTTGGGTTGGGCACAACACTATTTTGAAAATGACTTGGTTGGGTTCTGAAGTCATTAAAAAGGTAAGGCTAGTTATGGTGGCATGACATTTAGGGAGTGCCAAGGTGTGTTAGGGAATGCTAGGAAATACTAACACATACTAGACAATTCCAAGGAATTTTAGGCATGCTAAGACATGTCAAGTTCTAAGGCATTCCAAAACATGCCAAGTGCTAAGGCATGCAAGATGTGTCAGGTGTCAAGGTGTGGCGTGAACGCATGCTAGGGAGTGTTAGGGTTAAGTGTCAAGGAAATACAAGGGAGCATTGGTTTCAAATTGATGGAAACAAAGTGTCAATGAATTCCAAGTGTGCTAAGGAGGGACAGACAAGTCATTATAGATAGTACCAAGGCATGCTAGAGTGTTAGAGAAGCATACCAAGGTGTTCCAAGTGACAAGGTGTGCCAATGTGTTTTAAGGAGTGTTAGGGAAATTACACAAGGGATCGCCAGGTCAAAATGCATGGAAATTAATTAATAAGAGTTTGTGACATCGATTTCAAGTGAGTTCTAGGTGTGCTAAGGAGGGAGTGACATGGTATGCTAGGAAGCACTAAGTCACGCTAGAGTGTCAAGGTGGCATGCTAGAGTGACAAGGTTATATGATGGGAAATGTCAACGCATGGTAGAGTGATATGACATGTAATGGAGTACTAGGGTGTGATAAGGAGTGCCAAATCATGCCAAGGAATTCATGGGATGATAACGCGTGCCAAATAGTGCCAGGGAATCGTGAGATGTGGCAGGTGCTATGGCATGTCAAGATGTACACTATGTTTGCTTAGTTGTTTTATGGCTACGGTTGGATGTGAGCCTTCAATTGGTAAATTTTTAAGTTGGATGAGTTGAGAATGGACATGAGTAGCCTAAGATGAGTTGTAGGAATTTCTTAGGTGAAAAAGGCATAGTCCAGTTGTAGTTACTGTCACTTGGTCAAGTTGTTGTAGTCGAGGGAGGACTTCATTGGGTTCCCAAGTCCTAAGAAAAGTAAGTGTAGTTGTGAGGGCACAATAGATAATGAGTGTCAAGGCATGAGAAGGAATGAAAAGGAATTTTAACACATGCTAGAAAATGTCAATGCATGTTGAAAAGTGTCAGGAAGTGTCAGGGCATCACAAAGGAGAACTATGTCAAAAAGAAGTGAAATGAACGAATAAGAGTGTGTTCCGAGGAGTGTCAACGAATTCTAGGTGTCTGAAGGACGAAGTGTGCTAGGTGATGCTCATAATAGGACTTGTAGGAGGAAAGCCTATGGTTCTAATAAGGGGCTAGACAAAGCAGTTTCAAACAAGGGAGAGTGTGGGTTGGGCACAACAATGTTTTTCCTATACCTTGGTTGGGTTCCCAATCCACAAAAAATGTAAGGCTATTTGTGAGGGCATTACAACTATAGAGTGACAACATGTGCTAGGGAATTACAAGAAGTACTAACACATGCTAGATAGTTCTAAGGCATGTTAGGAAGGATGAGATATGCCAAGTTCTAATACCTACCAAGATGTGCCAAGTGACAGGGTTTTGTGTCAACACATGCTAATAAATGTTAGGGCCATGTACCAGGGAAACACTAGGGAGAACTAGTTTCAAATTGATGAAAATGAAGTGTCAATGAGTTCCAGTTGTCAATGAGTTCTAGGTGCTCTAAGGAGGGAGTGACAAGATATTCTAGTCAGTTCTAAGGAATTCTAGACCATTAGGGAAGCATGCCAAGATGTTCCAAGTGCTAAGGTGTGCTAATGTGTGCTAACTATTAGGGAGTTCCAAGGCAACACAAGGGAGGACTAGGTAAAAATGTGTGGAAATGAATGAAGAAGAGTGTGTGACATGGAGTTTTAGGGAGTTCCAAGTGTGCTAAGGAGGGAGTGACATGGTATCCTAGGAAGCGCTAAGTCATGCTAGTGTGCCATAGAGGCATGCATCCAAGATGTGCTAGGGTGTCCCAACACATGCTAGGAAGTGTTAGCGAGTGCTAGGGAAACATAAGAGAGCACTAAGTGAAAGTAATGCATGAAAATGAACGATTAATATTTTGTGATAGGAAGTGTCAGTGAGTTCTAGGTGTGCTAATGAGGGAGTGACTAGGTATGCTAGGCAGTGCTAAGGCATGCTAGAGGCCACGACATCATGCCAAGATGATCCATGTTATAAGGTGTGTTAATGCATGTCAGGGAGTGTTATGGAGTGCCAAGGAAACACAAGGGAGAAATAGTTTCAAATGCATGGAAATGAATGAATAAGAGTTTTTGACAAGAAGTGCCCGTGAGTTCTAGGTGTGTTAAGCAGGGAGTGAAAAGTTATGCTAGGTAGTGCCAAGGAATGCTAGAGAGCTAGGGTTACATGCCAAGATGTGTTGACTATCACGGTGTGCAAATGCGTGCTAGGGAGTACCACAACAACACAAGTGAGAACTAGTTCAAAATGCATGGAGATGAATGGATAAGAGTTTCTAGTAGGGAGTGTCAGTGATTTCCAAGTGTGCTAAAGAGGGAGTGACAAAGTTATATGATAGGCAGTGTCAAGGCATGCTAGAGTGCCAGGGAATGTAAGGGAGTGATAGGGTGTGCTAGGGAGTGCCAAAGAATGACAAGGAACAAAGGGGTTGCTAACACTTGCCACATAGTGCCAAGGGATTGTTAGACGTGCTAAGTGTTATGGCATGTCAATATGTAAACTATTTTGCTTAGTTTTTTTATGGCCACAGTTGGACATGAGCCTTAACTTTATAAATTGTTAAATGGGATGAGTTAAGATTGGACATGAGTAGCCTAAGATGAGTTATATTCCATTCTTAGGTGAACAAGGCATAGTCTAGTTGTAGTATCTATAACTTGGTCAAGTTGTTGTAGTCGAGGCAGGACTTGGTTGGGTTCCCAAGTCTAAAAAAAATAAGGATAGTTATGAGGGCATGATAGCTAAGGAGTGATAGGGCATGCCAAGGAATGAAAAGGCATGCTAAAACATGCCAAAAGGTGCTAATGAATTCCAAGGAGTGTTTGGGAGTGTTAAGTAACACAAGGGAGAACTAGGTCAAAGTGCATGGAAACAAAGGAATAAGAGTGTCTGCCAAGGAGTGTAAGTGAATTGCAGGTGTTCAAAGGACGAAGTGTGTTAGGATAATTTCATAATAGGACTTACATGAGGTAAGCCTATGATTGCAATATGGGGATGGCAAATCTGTTTCAGATAAAGGGAGACTTTGGGCTAGGCACAACATTATTTTTTCAATGACTTGGTTGGGTTACCAAGTTGCAAAAAAAAATTCGGCTATCTATGAGGGCATCACAACTAGGGAGTGCCAAGGTGTGTAGGGAATGGCATGAATTACTAACACATGCTATAAAATTACAAGGCATGTTAGGCATGCCAAGAAATGCTAAGTGCTAAGGCATGCCAAGATCTGCTAGGTGCTAGGGTGTGTTATGGGTAAACTCACCTTAGGGTCTTGGGTTGAGAACCCAAATGGAGTGGAGGGCTTACATCATAAAGAGACATGCAAACATATTGTCCTAATACTTAAACTACTGGAGTAGGAAGAAGAGGTATTACCCGGAGGTCCTACGTTTGAGGTCGTTCCCATAGGTTCCAAAACCTCTCCTTCTTCTAATGCTTTAGACCCTACAACTCATTCAAGCAAAGCATATACAACAATAGTAATAGAAATCATGCTCATGATATAGGTGTTAGATCATATAAGCATGTATGAAAATAAGCATTAACATAAGATTTGACAAACAAATCATAACATAGATTAATTCATTAAGACCATAAATATAAGGAACAAGACAATGCCTCTTTATTGATGTAAACTAAAGAAAGTATGAAAGAACTACAACCCAAGTCATCCACTAGCTCCAAGTGAAATCGTCCTCCGGATCCATCCTGCCCAGGCCTTAGAAATCCTCCTCCATAGGTATACACAAGGATGTCATAAATGGATGAAGGACATCTCAAGAAGGAGATAGAAGTTTCCTATGACTTTGGAGTGCAAAAGGCACAGGTATTTATTCAGACTTGATCAAGGATGTAATCAACTATAATATCAATATCTAATCTTTTCTTCTCCTTTAGGCCTTCCCATGGAGGTCTATTTATACTTCTCCAAATTAGTTTTTTGGTTGGCAAATAGTTGGGCCACACACTATAGTAGGTGAGTAACATGTAAAACCTGTAAACTTTGCCCGAATTTAAGGAGAATGTATATTTTTTTTAACATTTTAACACATATACGTGGGTTGGGTATAGATTGATCCACGTGTACACGCTCTTTATAGAGGGCAAAACAACGCATGGGATTTAAAACATTGCTTTTTAGAATTTGGACCAAGTCTAGAAGGGAAGGTTTGCCCTAGTCCATAACATAGAGCATCAAATCTACCGAGGGTGGCAAATGGTGTTATAACAGGGTGTGATGGAAACTCATGCTAGGGAGTGGCAGGGAAACATAAGGGAGGGCTAGTTTGAATTTCATGGAAATGAATGAATAAGAGTGTGTGATAAGGAGTGTTAACAAGTTTCAGGTGTGCTAAGGAGGGAGTGACAAGGTATGCTAGGTAGTTCCAAGATATGGAAGAGTGATAAGAAAGCATGCCAAGATGTGCTAAGTGCTAGGGTGTGTCAATGTGTGCCAACAAGCGTTAGGGAGTGCTGGGGAAACAAAAGGGATCACTAGGTCATAATTCATGTAAATGAATGAATACGAGTGTGTGATAAGGAGTGTCAGCGAGTTCCAAGTGTGCTAAGGAGGAGTGAAAAGGCATGCCTGACAGTGCTAGAGAATGCTAAAGTTCTGGGGTGGCATACTTTCAATATGTACCAACGCGTGAAAGGAAGTGTTATCTAGGAGTCCTAGAGAAGAGAAAGGGAGAACTACGTTAAAATGCATTGAAAAGAACAAAATAGAGTTTTTGATTGGAAGTGTCAGTGAGTTCCATGTATGATAAGGAGGGAGTGACAAGGTATGCTAGGCCATGTTAAGACATGCTAGAGGCCAAGGAAACATGCCAATATGTCATAGGTGCTAGGGCATACCAACGTGTGCAAATGAGTGTTAAGGAGTGCTAGGGAAACACAAGGGAGCACTACTTCGAAATGCATGGAAATGAATGAATAAGAGCTTATGACTATGAGTGTCATCGAGATCTAGGTGTGATAAGGAGAGAGTGACAAGGTATACTAGGTAGTGCCAAGGAATCCTAGACTGGTAGGGTGACATGCCAAGATGTGCGAGGTGCCAGGGTGTGAAAATGTGTGATAGGGAGAGCTAGGGAGTGTCATGGAAACACAAGGAAGTACTATGTCAAAATGCATGGAAATGAATGAATAAGAGTGTCTAACAGGGAGTTTTAACAAGTTCTATGTGTGTTAAAGAGGGATTGACAAGGTTATATGCTACGTATTTCCAAGGTATGCTAAACTACGAAGGCATGTAAGGAAGTGCTAGTGTGTGCTAGGGAGTGTCAAAGCATTCCATTGAATGTAGGGGATGCTAACACATGGCACATAATGCCAAGGCATTGTAAGACATGCCAGATGCTATGACATGTCAAGATGTAAACTATGCTGCTTAGTTTTTTTATGACCATGGTTGGATGCGATGAGCCTTATCTTGGTAACCTTTTAAGTGGGATGAGTTGAGATTGGACATGAGTATCCTAAGATGAGTTACAGGTAGTTCTTAGGTGAACAAGGCATGTGTTTAATTCCCATGGCACATGAGAATCTGTTTTTGGTCTTAGAATATTTGATGTAAACACACTCAATTTCCACAACACATCTACTTTACACAAAAAAATCTACACACATCAATGAGTCAACTAGTGCACATGAAAAATTTAACTTTTAAAAACCCTTGTTTGTTATATTTCAAACTATAATAGATAGGATAGAGCTCTTGTACCATTGATCATGGACCTTTACAATCACATTGACATAAGGAATACAACTAGGGCTTGGTGTTATTCCTTTGACAACCAATGTACCCTGAACAAGACAACACTTGATCTACTTGTTGATGGTCACCACACATAGCCCTTTCAGTCCACATGTCCTGAACACATTTGGTAGGTCCTTTTCCCTCCTATTCTATAACTTCTCAATCTACCTCTATGAATTAACTCAACTTCTTTGTGTTGATGAACTCGGATCGACAAATCTTTCCCTCTAGCTTTGGTTTGCCAACTTTTTCCATACTACTACTCCAAGATGACAAGTATAGGGCTGTGGAGGCTACCCTTCTTCTCATTGACTCAATCCTCTATAGTAAAATGAACTAGGGCTTGCTAGAGCCTAGATTGAACTCAGGATAAAGGAAGGAAATCCTAGGATAACCACAAACCAAGCTTAACCTAGTAGCTAGCCCTATCAGGTCGGGAGAGGGCTCTCTCCTTTATAGATCTCAGTCAAAGTGACTAGATCAGATGGGATTTTAGGCTAGGTATAGTAGCTCATGGGATTTTGATTGAATTTGTTGTTTTTTTTCACTGGACCAGATGGATCTAGGCAATTTGGGTCTCGGAAATTAGGTCAGAGTACAGGGTGTTCTGTGGGGCAAGGTAGTTATAGGATTTTACACTTGAAATTGAGTGAGGTGAGAGGTCTAAGACTGGTGAGGAGCTGAGGAGGGCATGTAAAGATCATGTACCCTTCTCAAATAGTAGAAAACATAGAATATTGAATGGCTTCCCAAGGCAGAGCACTGTAAACAATGAATTCTACCTATCTTTCTTGATATGATTCAGCTAGAAGCAATGAATTAGATTGTGGCATACATAAAACATGTGAAAAACTAATAAAGAAACTATCCAAAAGCACAACGCCACTTTCCACCTGCTTTTGGAGGCCTTCCCCTTAACCAAATTGAGCCCAAGATAGCTCATTGGGAAGGTATTCAAGTCTAGTTTCTGGAACAACTTGAATTTTTGAATTTGGAGTCATTTCCCCCCTCAAAACTTGAATCTCCCAAGACTGCTTTTGTGTGTCCAAAATGAGGCAGAAACGTCATATTTTGGTAGTTTTTGGAACTTTTGGTGACTCAGGTTTGCTTCAAACTTCTGAAAATTTCCAAGGTGAATGTTATCATCCTCCTGAATCTAAATATGCAAGCCTTTTGTTCATCTGATGCTCTAGGGAAAACCGACGCTACACTTCTAGGGTAGTTTCCTATGTTGAAAATTTCAAATTTTGAAAAAAAACAAAAAATCTTAAAAACTTGCCCAGATTTGGCATGGGACACCACCATTAGCTACTTTGATGGGCTACCGAGGCTTCAGTTAATATTTTCAACTTATATTGCTCCTTTTTTCTCTTTAAAGTCTTCCTCAACCTATCTTTTAGCTTCCTGATCCTCATGTTACAGATTTTGTTGCAGGTCATGTAATGGTAGGCCATGTGGTGAAGCATCTTTTTATCCCTATTGACCTTCTCAATCAGCCCTTCGAGATGTATGTTGACCCTCTCAAGCCATGTTTCCCTATCATTCTCAATCTCTTGCTCAATAGGAGTCAACTTGACATGAGCCTCTTTAGCCTTTTGCCTATTTTCTTTGATCATTTGCAGCTCCATGATGATTTTCTTGTCACTAAAATGTTTATTTTCCTGCTCTAAATATCTGATGATTAACTTAGCACTCTCTAAGTTATCTGCCAAGGATTGTATTTCAGCTTCTCTTTCTTAAATGATGATGTCCTTGACAGTTTCTTCATCCTGAGCTTCCAAGTCAATGACATCAACTCCATGATGAGTAAAGTGTTGTTGTGGCTCCTCATGCTCAATGAGATCAAAATCTCTTTCCTGCTCATCACCAAGATCTTCCTCCTGCACTTTTTCCTTGCCTTTGCTCAACTGCTCAACCTATACCTATTTTGTTGATGACGAAGGCAAAGCCCCTTCCACACCTTGTGGAGCAAACGTTTTCTTGTGAACTAATGACAAAAGCAAGGCCCCTTCCACAGCTTGTGGAGAAAGCACTTGCCTAGCGGCTGCAAAAAGTCTCCTTATGCATCTCTGATATTTTACATACACTGGCACCTCAACAGTTTTGGTTTCCTTGGCCTCTTCCCTTGTTTCTCCATGGCTAGAAGGCCCACCTTCTTCTTGAAGTACTGGTGAAGGGATCTATGGACCTTTGAACATCTCATGAGAAATGAAACTCTCCCATGGAATGTTAAGAAGGCTAAGCTGGTGTAGAATAATGATTTTAATCAAACAGTAATGGTATATGTTGTTCAATTGTTGGGGGTATGATTTCCTTTGTACAATATGTGTCATTTTCTCAATGTTTCTAAACATGAAGTAAGGGAGATTCAACATCTTTACTCTAGTGAAATGCATGAGGAGTCTAATATGATAGGCATACAACTGGGAGAACCTACCTTCACAAGTGAAGTACTTGATAATAATTCTCATCATAGGCACATACCTGTTTTCCAAAAACTTAAAGGGGGATAAATTATTCACTTGATTTCTGTATTTAGCCTTGATATAAGGCTCATAGTAATCCTCATCAAGATCATGACCCTTGTACCATTTTTTACCCACATTAGGAATTCTAGTGGCCTCTAAATGACAGCTGATGACATTGTGAAGGTTACTCCGGCAGGTGTCACCTAATTTTTATGCAAATGAGTGACAAAAAGTCTGGCCAACTCATGGTGAAACTGAACTCTCTCTACCATCTCACAAAATTCAAAACATGCTGAATTCCTGAAACAAGAAACTGCAAGTGCGCAGGCCTGTAATTCTGTCAAACTAGTGGGCTCCTCTCTAATGATTTTTCCTCCTTTATGAGGCTTCCTTTGTTGTATGTTTCTCTCCCTGGAGTTGTCACTAGATGTCTCTTCCTCATACTCATAATAATTGTCTCTTTCCATTGTTTTCCTTGGGTTTTGAACAATGTGGTTATATATGGATAATTGTGGATAATAGTGTGGAAATAGGGTGAACGAATAGAATGGGCAGAGTGTATGAAGGAGGGAGTGTGAATGTGTGAATAGGGTTTAAGGATGTGAACAGGGTTTAGGGATGTGAGTAGGGTTTAGGGAGTGTATGGTTTGGGAAATTGTATGTGGGAATGGGATTTAGGGAAAAATATATGTGGGAATAGGGTTTAGGGAACAATAGAAAATGGATAAGTTAGGAAAACACTAATGGAGTGAGGAAAACTAGGGTTCTAAATTTGGGAGTGAAAAACACCAAAACTTAACAAGAAAAACCCTAATCCACAAGAGATGACTGATATACTTACTTGCAAGAGAGGAAAATTGGATGATTTGAGGTGAATTTGGTGATTTGGAGTGATTTGAGGCTCTGCTGGGCAAAGCGCAATGCCACCTACAGGAGCGCAGTGCCGACCTATAAGCGCAATGCCCGTGTATTTTTGCACTGGGAAATGCTGCTAGAAGCACAACGCCACCTTGAAAGTGCAGCGCCTTCCTTAGAAGCGCAGTGCTGGCCAAAATCTTGAAAAAACACAGCAACTTCACTGTATTTTCTCAATGACACTTGAAACTCGACCTTTGATCTCCTTATGGCACTTTGATCTTCAACAATAACACAATGGGATGAAAAATAGGAGGATGGATTTATATAGCTTCACCTTTTTTATTTTTTGTTTATGAAAACCCACTTTTATAATGTCTAATTGTCTTTTACAATGCTCTGTTTTTCATGTTTGTTTCTTTTTACATGGCAGGTGGACTGATGCTCAGAATTACTTGATTTTGTAGTGGCAGGTACTTGGCAGCATCACAAGTTTTAGGAGGAGCTTGGGAACAAATATTACATATAGAAACAATAAAATTACATCATGATGAAGGATAAAAAACATAATACTCTGTTTTCACCTCAAAACAAGTTTTGAGGTGAGAACTACATTTAGATTCTCAACTGATAAATTGTGATTTTAACAATGATTATTGACCTCCTCATGTGCTTTCTAACCCTTATTAAGATATAATCACTCAATTTGACCATGGAGGAAACCCTAAGACCTAATGAGACCAAACCCTATGCAATTGATGAAATGGACTGCAAAATGAACATGAATCATGACTAAAAGGTGTGAAAGAAGATCAGCAAGTACATATCATGAGGGAAAAATTGAAGTAAACCCGACCATCAGTAGATCCATTACCTAATGGAATGAATCAGTAGTATGGGAATCCTACCATGAGATGCAAAAGAGCAAATTTTGATCACTGATGGCAGTGTGATGACACTGACACTAACAGGGCTATTTGGCTAGCCCACTTGATTACTACTTTAGTCCTTCAAAGTTTGCACGTCCTTAGGCCCAATACACCTACCCTTCTACTATTCTTGTTGTCCTTCACAAGTACAAGACTTAGGGCTTTTCTTTGACAGTCACCTGACAACCCTCCAACTATATTTCGACCACCATCAATTTTCCCAACCACAGACAATTCTTTTACCTAATAGTGATTTGAGTCCTCTCAAAATAACTATTCTTCTATACCAATTTCTTTTTTGTCTAATCTATGAACAAATCTAAACAACTCTTATCATCCTTATAAAAATTTGTAGATGATTGTACTAGGTCAAAAATCATACACTAACAGTCCATTGACTAACTATTTATAGGATGCTTCATATATTTGTCCAAAACTCTATGGAAAATCCACCAAAATCAACTCCTCTTATGGTCAATCCATTCATCATATGGCACATTTCTTCTTCTTAATATTCTACCCAGGTTCCACCCTCCTTTGGATATGTTATCTCCACACATACTTCTACAAACCATCTTCCATATTTGTGGTCTATATTACAGAGATAACCTCGCGCTAAGGGTCATGACACCTCTTCTTCTACAAAGATTTGTCACGGTCTTAAGGGCATACCTTATAGAGTGAACATGATAGGAAACTTCCCTAACTAGGGCATTATACTTCTATTCTAATTTATTTAGAACAAACCCTAACCACCCATAGTAAAAACAACTCTTTCATCCATAAAGGACTTGACCTAGCTCATATGGATCCACAGATTCAGATCATTTCTTTGACTAAATCTTAACCTTAACTTTAGATTTCTATGACCCTCAAACTACGGTTACCTAGGTCAATATTACACTTGTGACTACTTATGTCCTCACCCTAAATTCCAATGCAGACCCTCCTCCATTTGTGTTGATATTTGTCAGAGACCTTGCGGCCTACTAACCACCACAAGACATGCTCTCAACCCTTTCTTCTATTTCATAATTTGATGCAGCCTTCACATAGAAACACCACTGAAATCACATGCCCAAATTCTCATGAGCTACCTCTCTTGAGCTAGAGCTACCAGCCTTAGTGGGACTAGTAGCTCTGCATAGACACTAGATTTCTTGATAACAA
The DNA here is from genome assembly GCA_031772625.1 of Pinus tabuliformis. Lineage (NCBI taxonomy): Eukaryota > Viridiplantae > Streptophyta > Pinopsida > Pinales > Pinaceae > Pinus > Pinus tabuliformis. Next base: position 1,913,629,538 of record CM062817.1, on the reverse strand, counting down.
AATGGCGACCATACTGGGGAACGAATAGATTGTTTGTTTATCTACATTTGTTTACTTTATAAACTTACAGACGGAGCCTGAAGTTAAGCCAACTAGCCTTCGAACTGCATTTGTTATGCAAGTGCAAAGTAGATCAATGCTGCTTCAGTCTATCTCTGGGTTTTGTTTATGAACTGAACAATTGATTTACAAGCTCTCTAATTGCCCTTGTGTTGCCTCTAGTAACCTCTTTAGATCTACCCCTGTGATTGATTTACTGATTACCACTTGCTCGGCCTAAATCCCTGAACTGAGCTGCAAACTGACCCGGAACCCAATTAAAGTCTCGTCCCTGGTCCAGCGCACTGTCTCTTCTGTGAATTCTGGATGCATTTCACTTACCGAGCGTAGTAGGTGCGCTGCATCTCTTTTTCGCTGTGTTACAAGTGCGCTGATCAGACAAGGCCTTTCCTGCTCCTAGATTTTGGTTTCTGTGTTCACTCTTTTCAGCTCTATTCAAGAGTTTTGCTGCCTGTAGTCATTACACCTCTGTTGAAACCCCCTTCCTTGCCATTATTCCACCTCCATTGTGCAAAGAACTGTAAATGTTTTTATGTATTTTGAGCCATTTTCAGTTCTCTTTTACAAAGAAGTAGTGTAATTGTACTGTCGTTTCTTGATTTGAAAGTGTTGCAAGTGTCATTTTCAGTCATAGGAGAGAATCCGATTGTTCTTGATAGTCGATTACACTATTATTCTTGTATTTGATTTGAACTAATAGTTTTTCAAGTGTCAAAAGCAAGTTTTCAATTCCAAATCGCAAAGTGTCGTCATTGTCCTCATTTTTTCTTGAAAAGAAACTTGCTAGTAATGTCACTTTGAAAAATAATTCAGATTTGCGCTTAGCTTTCTTTTTATCATTCACACATTAAAAAGGCTGAAAACAAATACATGCATGTGCATTTGCATTTAGACTGTTTGTTGGTTTGATTTAGGACAATGCATATCGTGTGTGCTCTCTACTCTATGTTGAAAGAATATCATCTCTCTTTCCTTAGTAGCTAGGATTTTCGTTGCAAAAAGAAGATTAAACTATTGTTTATCATCTTAGATTGCATTTTAGGAATTATACATCTACATCACGCGGTGAACCCGAAAGGCAAATTTCTTAAGCAAGATCAACTGTAAAATAAATTTAATGAATCTAAAAATGCTTTGGAACCTAACGCACAACATTTAGAAGTCTAGGCTAGAGACGTATTCCGGCGTCGTAAAGCCTGGTGACTGTTGTTTTCATTGTTGGTTGGGTGATTCCCCCACCTTGAGACAATAAGTGCCAGTATAGACTTGTGCTCCCATGTACCGTTGAGTATATATTGGGAGACCACAATAGGCTTTATCCTTTATCCATAGGAAGCCGTGTCTGCCACCCTATCAATCGCAATGCACTGAACACAACATTCGGGAAGATTGACTGTCATACCGTAAAAAGTATTATGCAGTTTTGCGATTGGTTCGGTAATCCCTATGTCTATATTTCCAGAGGAGTCTCTTTCGTTCCTTTTCAGACTCCTTAATGGAAAAGTTCTATCGAAGCACTTGTCACTTCAGGCTCATTAAAAATCGAAGGCGACTAGAGTTATCTTTTGTTTTTTCTCGACTCTTAAAAATTGAAAAAACAGGTTGTGTCAAAGCATCTAAAATTTATTTTAAATGGAATAAATATCACCTTTCCTATGTTGGTCTTAGGTTGAGAAAAATTGAGTCCACCAACCAAGGAATTCCCCTTGGAGGAAATCCTAGTCCCTTCTCCCCTTGGGGAGATGTTGGTGCACCCCATATGGCCACATTGTCACTTCCAGGATTGACAATTGGCTTGCCCGTATGGCTCTTCTCAACCTCTGTCGTTCAGAACACCGTGATTCCTGAACATTCAAGTCAGCAACTAAACGATACCAAAGTTACCCCCCAACCCTCTACTTCGTCCAATTCTTCCTCTCCTCCTTCCTCTTCGCTTGATGAAGTTGGTAAGGCCAAAAATCCAGTAACTGAGAAGAAGAAGGAGAAGAAGAAGAAGGAGCCAAAGGCGAAAAGGGGAGACCAGGCATCGTCTAGCGAAAATCCACACACTGCACCATCCAGGCCTAAATCGCCATGTGTCATTTGCAAAGGAGACCACTATCATCGAGATTGTCTTTGCATCCCTCAGATCTTAAGGGACTGGTCTCCTCGTTTGCACAATCAAGTGTCATCAACCTCTGATGGTCATGTTGAAAGTACACCGTCAACTAGTGAAAGTGAAGCCCCTAGATAAAAAGGAAGATGTATATTTCCTTGTAAACTGTGTGAAGGCGATCACGCCGTCCACCATTGTCCCTTCTTAGACGAGGCTAAAAGAGTTTTGGATGACCGTCCGATTTCACCGTTACGACTTCCTCCTGGACATAAGAAGCTCTTGCCGAGTCCGTCACTAGTTGAAAATCTGGCCGACACGCCCTTGCGGTCGGCCGAAGCGTCTATCATTGAAGATAAATCATCTGAATCCACACCAGATGAAAGTCAAAGGGTCGAAGCAGTAGTTGACCCGGTCTTGCCTTCAGAGGATCCATCTTCATATGATATAGTCACCAAAGAGAACAAGAACGACACCATTCAAATTCTCTTCGTAAGCACAGACTCCGATGAACATGGGGGCAGTCTACCCGTTCCTTTACCATAGGAAGGAAGTTCATCAGAGTCGTATCCATCCGTCTATTTGGTCCCACCTCCAAGCAACCTAGTTGTTTCCTTCGATTGGAATCTACTAGGCAGACCCCTCTTACCGGCTAGTGTACCATTTCAAATCATTGCTCAAATATACAGAATGGTCATGGCCGGTACCATCATAGATGAAGGGGCTTCTGTGAGTATCCTTTCCTTAACTGCTTGGAAAGTGCTTGGTTCGCCATCGCTTTTGCCTCAGATGAGAAATATAACAGGCTTTGACAAAGGAACCAGTCGACCGTTAGGGATCCTTCCCAATGTGCCGATAACATTGAAAAGGAAAACTGTTCACATGAACGTAATGGTAGTACAAGGACCCCTGGATTATAATCTACTCCTTGGACGAGACTCTATTTATTGCATGGGAGCCATTGTCTCCTCACTCTTTAGAGTAATGTGTTTTCCGCATGAAGGAAGAGTGGTCAAGCTCGTAGACCAGCTTTCATTCCCCGGTTCACACATAGCAAATAGTCATACACCAACCCTGAATGGTCTTTTCATGCAAGGAATGTCTCATCAATCCCTAGTCCGTCCTCCTGATGAGTGCGAGTGATTCAGAGGATATGACTGAAACCCAGGGGGCATGCACCCTGGCCTGTTTCAACAGGAAAACCTTGGGTATAGGGTAGGTTTCCACGGAGGATATATGACTGGCTGACACACCCGTCCATTTTGGAAAATGGGATTAGACCATAATAAGATACCTCCATTAGAAGGTAGGCCTTTCTCGATAGAACAAATGTTTTGTCTGTAAATTGAAGGGTAACCTGGGAAAGGTAGACCTTTCCCGAAAAAACAAATGCTTTGTCTACAAATTGAGGGGTAACCTCGAGACTCTGCTTCACTATACCTGGGGGCATGCAAACCTTTTGGCATGCAAGCGAAGAGCAACAATTTTTTTTTTTTTTAAATTTATAGGTCCTCTAACCCTTTAAACTCGTAGGATTGGTCGTTTCCTAACTTGCATAAAGAAAGGATGCGAGGCAAAGCTTTGAAAAAATGTCGTTTTTATATGAGACATCCTTATTATACGACTAGATCAAGTAGTTTTAACGCGAAATTCAAGCTCGTTAAAAAATAAACATAAGCAATGAGCAAATGTTCCCCTAGAGTTTAAGCTCATTAAAAAATGAACCAATTTCCAGTAAATAACCATCGTGAATGTATTATCATCAGCCTTTGAAGCCTTGGTCGTGTTCTCATCATCACCTCCACTCTGTATTGGCCGATCATTCACCTCCATTTGATTGTTTACCCTTTTGAGGAACAGCTGCGAAGAGTGATCCTGTTAGCCATCCTTATGACACTGCCATGATTGGAAAATTCCAAACCTTACCTGGAATCAGCTGCTACCCAAATTTATCACTCGTTCCTCAAAAAATGAGTCTCCTTTAAGCTCTTTTCAACTGAATCGTAAAATATGAAAATATTTCCGAGCAATTAGCCTCTCCAGCTCGTTAAAGGGACCGGAAGTGCTATCCCTCCTTTATATTTTAATCTTTTTGGACTTGAGGGATTATTACACAAAAATATTGAGCGCTTGTTTTGTTCGGCTCGTTAAAAGTACCGAAAATTCATCCCTTTTGTATTGTTTTATACTTTTTCGGACTCAAGGGATTATATGACGAAAAATGATTATTGGAGTTTTCTTTACGTCCCTTTTTCAGACTCTCTAAAATTGAAAAGGACCAAGTTATCCTTGTCATTAAACTCGTTAAAACTGAATAGCGACAAACTTGTCCATACAGACAAGAACGAGTTTCACTATCGCTAGGCTCGTTAAAACATAGCGATGGGTTTGCCCGAAAGGAAAATTATAGAACAAGCATATTTTATCCTCCTCAAGCTTGATAAAAATAAAGACGTACTGGTCAGTAATGACTGGGGAAAAATTGGGAAGAAAACTTGAAGAAACTTTATCAGTAGCAAGTCGCTCTTGAACATGACACTTTCACTCTGCATCTGAGTTGGGTTGGGTTGTTCCATTCACTGGTCACATCACCATGGTTCCATCACACCATCCATATTTGGGGTTAATGATACCGATCCATCATGTTAGTGTCGCAGATATGTTCAAGAGAAGTCGCTCAGAGAACTCACCTATGCCTCACCCACTGCAATACATTTACACTCCATTCTTTCATGACCGCCAACCTCAACCTTATATCACCAGATCGTTTTCACCTCCATTAAAATCATTTGCTCCATTATGTGTCATTGATGTGGGATTCACTAAGGCCCTCCTATGACGGATCGCTTCTTGTTGACATCAGCTCATTATCCAAGAAGTCGATCTAGGAACAACCCTTTCAGTACTTTGAAGCTTGCATGCCTCAATGGCAAGTTTCTCACTTCCGGTGACAGGTTTACATCAATGGCCTTCGACCGAAAGATTTTTCGTGGTGTTCAATGCCAAGTCCCTTATTCACACCACATGAATTGTACTGTAGTACCTTGAGGGTCATCATCATTATCGGTGATTCCTCTCGCGCCTGTTAACAACTTACATCATTGGTTGGTAATCAGGCGATGTCTTTCCATGTTCAACTCCAGAACATCTCTCACATGGATCGACTTGTACTTTGAGTGAAGATCGAACAAGATTGAAGACCCCGGATCTAGTTTTATCCATCTGGGCTACGATATATATTCAGGAAAATAAAGACATCAAATGTACATCATTACTGCACAAATAATCATCCAACCTAAGGGATGATGGCTCTACCAGAATCATCAGTCTACACTCACACGATTGTTTGTCTTATGTACATGAAAATGAATTTATAAAGTTGAGCATGGGAATGCCCGCCTCAGCTAGATCATGAAAATATTATGAAGACAATGTATTGTATTGTATCTTATTACAGGTCATCTTCCAGCTTGAAAGAACTTCAGATCCTCATGATAAAGCATTTCACCCGACATCGACAGATTAATGACCTCATGCTTTAGGGGGTAACTGTTATAGACATTTTTGGGCACTACAACCCCAACCATAAATGTCCGTAAACCAAGGGCTCTTAAGTCCCTAAAAAGTGTTGTTCCCACCTCTAAAAGAACAAGGTCAACTGATTACATCTTCTCCCATAAGTTCTCCATGAAAAACTGCTCAGAATTGGTCAAAATTGGACCATCTCACCTGCTCCATGGTCAAAGTGCGCTGCATCCCACCTAAATACACATAGGAGGTGTGATGCATCTTGAAAATCCCTTCTATGGGGTGCGATGGGCAAGAGTGGACAAATGGCAGGGTCAATCTACAAGGTGGAGGATCATGGAATCTTCTAGAAACTTCTCCTGTGACACTTGCCTCTCTGCATTCGCCCAGGGATGAGTAAGAGATCATCAATCTCCAAGTGGAATCAAGAACTATCAGATAGAGGACACTAATCAAATCTCAAAAGCTGACTCACCCCCTTTGCAAACATCTATATGTGGATTCCTCATCCCAGAGATCCAGAGGCTAGAATTTGGTATCTTGTAAGGAAGTGTTGTTGGTTTCTTGGTGCAATATCATAGTGTTGGGTGATCTAAGCTTTTCATGAGGTGAAGAAGGGATTTCTTGCTGAGAGGATGATGCTGGGTTAGAATAATTGGTTGTAATCCTCTTTGCTATTTCTTGATTATCAATAAAGATATTCAAGTTTTCCTCCACATTCTTGTATGATTGATGATATATGCATTTGTGTGGTCAATATATATCTAGTCCTATATTGTTTATGATAATAGATCTATGTTCTTGGATAGTGTTATGCTGCTTTGATTCTACAGGTGCTCTTTGAAGCTGGGTAGACGAGGAAGCGAGTGGCGAAGATCTATCAGAAGGGAGAGGAATCAAGCAAGGAACCAAGCGCAAGACAGAGGTTGGTCTCCTTTATTCCCCTCTTATCTATTTCTCATAAAGGAAAACGAAAGTAGATTTAGTTTTTTTGTTTCTAAGGTAGCGACCAGCCTTAGTGGGACTAGCAGCTCTGCATAGACACTAGATTTCCTGATAACATCATGGCCTCCCTTTAGCAACCCTTACTCAGCCCTCTAACTTGGCATACTTTTAGACTACATATCTCTTGGCCTCCTTGATAAAATGAGATCCTTCTCACACCATGTTCTTGCCTTCATAATAAGGCGTACTTAAATAGATTTACCTAGCTAGGCCTCTTAGGAACACTCTAGAACCTACGAGTTTTATCTGCTTAGACCTTAGGAAATATTACATTTCCTTTTTAATTTTCTTTTAGATTCTAAACCCCATCTTGGGTCCAAAACCCATTCGCTTGGGTTCTTTTCCCACAAATCCTTTTGTGACCAAAATCACACAAACAAATCTCATTACACAAACAAATCTCATTAGGCTTGTGGAGTACCTCCCAAGCTACACAATTCAACAACATAGTCTAGTTGTAGTAGCTGTAACGTGGTTAAGCTCTTGTAATCAAGCGAGGACTTGGTTGTGTTCCCAAGTTACAAATTAAGTAAGGGTATTTGTGAGGCGCAAGATAGCCAAGGAGGATTAGGGCATGCCAAGGAATGAAAAGGCATGCTAACACATGCTAGACAATTTTAATGCATTTTGAGGAGTGCCAGGGAGTGTCGAGGCATCACAAGGGAGAACTAGGTCAAAATGCATGGAAATGAACAAATACGAGTGTGTGCTAGGGAGTGTCAGCAATTTCAAGTGTTTCAAGGACAAAGTGTGTTAGGAGAAGTTCATAATAGGATTTGTAGGACATAAGCCTACGATTGCAGTGAGGGGCTCAACAAAGAGCCATTTTAGGCAAAGGGAGACTTTATGCTGGGAAAAACATTATTTTTCCTTTAACTATTATTTTTATATGATATGTGGTGTTAGAAAATTATATATTACAGAGCAATGGAGAACATACAATATTGCATAAATATAAACACATAAAACCATAGAGACATAGATATACGTTGTTCACCCAGTTTGGGCTACGTCCACCCCGAACAGCCAGTCCTTCCTTCTATTATCCAGCAAAATGAAGAGACACAGCCTACAACAGATCCACTATAATATCCTTTGTTTTCTCTCACAGTCTCACCTCTCTATTTCTCGCTCAGAGAATACACATCTATTACACAGCCTTAATACAATGCCCTCATACAAAGAGAGGGGTTGCCTTCTAGGGAAAAAAACCCTAAACTAAACATAAGTTTTTATCGTCAGATCATCCACCTAATGAACGGCCCAAATTGACTAGAAATTACTATACTTTTACAAGGCAATTTTACATCTATTTTTAGCTTCGCGCGCGTTGCCCCTGAAACCTCCGCCAAGGGACTGCTAGCCCCTGGACCCCCCAACTGGGGGGGATTACCCCCACGGGGGGGACAAGTCCCCCCCACACCCCCCTTCATGGAGGGGTGTACAAACTTCTTGGGGTATACATCCAGTTGAAACAAAGACCTCTAAATAATCATGCTCCACACCCAACAATCTCCCACTTGAAGAATGATTGTAGCAACTCCACCGCTGCTTCATTTGCTGGACAATGACTCCTCTTTGGACCTGGCTATTTCTCATCTTCATCGTCATCCTTGAAGATCAATTGAAACTGAACATATTCTCATTTTATCCATGGTTACAACTTTTGTTAGCATATCTGCAGGATTCTGGCTAGTGTGTATCTTTTCCAGCTTCAACTCTCCATCTTCCAACACTGATCGTATGAAATGGTACTTGAGCTGTATGTGTTTAGTCCTGGAATGAAATGTTGAGTTCTTTGCAAGATGAATGGCACTTTGGCTATCACTGTATAACGTGACCATATCATGCTTCTTACCCAATTCACCCATAAACCTTTGTAACTAAATCATTTCTTCACTAGCATCTGTAGTAGCAACATACTCTGCTTCTGTTGTTGAAAGTGCAACACCACTTTGGATTTTTTAAACCCAACTAACAACTATTCCACCTACAGTAAATACATATCCTATAGTGCTCCTCCTATTATCTTTGTCACCTACCATATTTGCATCAACATATCCCTGTAGAGAAATGTTTGAACCACCAAAGCATAATGCTTTATTTGTGGTACCTATCAAATACCTGAGAATCCACTTCACTGCCATCCAATGTTCTTTTCCTGGATTGTTCATGTACCTGCTTACAACTCCCACTGCATGTGCAATATCAGGCCTTGTGCAAACCATTGCATACATTAAGCTTCCAACTGCTGACGCATATGGAACTTTAGACATATGAGCCATTTCTTCCTAAGTCTTGGGACACGCTTCCTTAATTTGAAATGTCTAGCAAAAGGTATACTAATTGGTTTTGCATTCTGCATATTAAACCTTTTCAACACCTTTTCTATGTACTCACTTTGAGACAATGTTAATTTGTGATTCTTCCTGTCTCTAGTTATTCTCATACCAAGGATTTGTTTTGCAGCACCAAAATCCTTCATTGCAAATACATTTATCACTTTCCTTTTGAGCACATTTATTTCCTACATGTTAGAACCTTCAACAAGCATGTCATCTACAACAATAACAATATAATATAGCTGCCATCATTTTGTTTTTTCAGATAAACACAATGATCAGAGTGACATCTAGTATAACCTTGTTCAAGCATAAACTTGTCAAATTTTAGGTACCACTGCCTTGGAGCCTATTTTAAGCCATACAATCTCTTCTTCAACCTGCACACTAGTTTCTCCTTCACTTTTACCTCATATCCTTGTGGTTGCTGCATATATATCTCTTCCTCCAAATCCCCATGGAGAAAGGTTGTCTTTACATCTAACTGCTCAAGATGCAAAACTTCAACTGCTACTAGACTTAGAATAGTTCTGATTGAAGTCATTTTAACAGTAGGAGAAAATATTTCATCAAAATCAATACCTTTCTTCTGTGCAAACCCCTTCACCACAAGTCTAGCTTTGTACCTTTGTTTTCCTCTATCTTCTTCCTTCAGCTTGTAAACCCATTTATTCTTCAATGTAGTTTTTTCTATAGGCAACCTAACTAAATCCCAAGTCTGGTTATGCATTAAGGAGTCCATCTCTTCTTCCATGGATACCTCCCACTTCTTCCTGCTTTCAACCTGCATTGCTTCTTCATAACATTCAAGTTCACTAGAATCAGTGAACAATAAATAATATAATGAAGGAGAGTATCGTTCAGGGGGTATACTTATCCCGGTAGATCTTCTAACACCACTTTCAGGTGTTTGGGGTACTTGTTGCTATTGTGGTGGTTGCTGTTGTTGTGGTTGTTGATTATTATTATTTTTAGGCACCTTTACTTTTTCAGTGATCTCATCAAGAACTGTGTATTCCTTGTTTTCTTTTTCCTGTTTCTATTCCTGCAACTGATTCTTATACAAGACCTTTTCATTGAATATTACATCTTTTCTCCTAATGATTTTATGATTTTCATAATCATATAAGTGATAACCAAAATCATTAACACCATATCCAATAAAGGTACATTTCTTTGACTTTGCCTCAAGCTTTGTTCTATTTTCTTTATTAATATGGGAAAAGGCCTCACAACCAAAAGGCTTTCAAAAAGAGTAGTTTTCCTTTTTACCTGTCCATGCTTCCTCTGGAACACCACCATCCAAGCAACTTGAAGGCCCTCTATTTCTTAGATAAACAACAATATCTACAACATCTGACCATAATTTTAAAGGCCATCTTGCATGCAATCTCATGCACCTTGCATGCTCCATTATTGTTCTGTTCATCCTTTCTGACACACCATTTTCTTGTGGTGTTCTTGAAGCTGTCTTCTCTCTGTGACTTCCATGCTATGAACAATACCTATCAAACTCTTTGCTGCAATATTCACGTCCATTATCTGATCTGAGACACTTCAACCTTTTCTTGTCTCATTTTCAACCAAAGCTTTCCATTGCTTGAAAGTATCAAATACATCAGGTTTATTTCGAATACAATAAATCAAATTTTTTCTAGTTGCATCATCAATAAAAGTAGCATAATAATGAGAGCCACCAAGAGATGATACTTGAGCAGGTCCCCATACAACTGTATGCACTAGCTCTATTTTTTCTCGCTTCTTTTCTTTCCCAACTCTGAGAAATGTGACTCTCTTCTGTTTTTCATAAATTCAATTCTCACAAAAGTCCAAATCAACATTCTTCAAACCCGACAACAAATTCCTTGAGTGAAGAATCTTCATCCTCTTTTCACTCATTTGTCCGAGCCTATGATGCCATAATGTTGCATCTGCTCCTTTGGAAGTTAAAGCATTAACAAAGTTAGAAATACCATTGCATAAATACAATGTACCAACCTTTTCGCCTTTTGCTATTACCAGGGCTCCTTTGGTGACCTTCCAAGCTTTATCTATTACCAAGGCCCCGAACAAGGATTCATAAGAGGCATACTAAGAAACGAAAGAGACGAAGGAAGGGAAAAGACAGTACCCGGAGGAAGAGATAAATCCTCATCCATAGCGACCTGCTTGGGTACAGATGAAGAGCCTACAACAGTCACATGAGAAGATCCTTTTTCATCCATGACCTGTTCTCGATCTTGATCCCCTGGCTGATTATCCGCCTGACCAACATTCTGAAACATTTCAACATCCTCGCTTAGTTCTTGAAAATCTTGAACTGGTTCCACCCGATTTCTCCTCCTGCGTATGAAGCCTAAAGGGCAGTCCCTAGCCAGATGGCCATGTTTGTGGTAGCGATGGCAGCGATAAGGAAGTTGTTCATAGTCCAAATCCTAAGTAACAGAGTAACCATCAACCTGAATCTAGATCTTTTCCATTAACCCCTCCCTTAGATCCAACCTAATCAGAATGCATGCCACCTTTCGTTGCATGGAAACTTGGAAGGACATGTCCGCTTCCAGGAAGGTTCCTAGGATATTCCTGATAGCTTGGAAGACATCCATAGACCACAACTATGGGGCAAGAGACGAGAGGCACACCCATACAGGAATCTCCCCTAGAATTTCCCTTTGCACATCAAAAAGAGGAGTCCATCATTTGAAGAAAATTGGTGCTTTACTGAAACCCTAATTGCGAGCAAGAACCCAATCAATAGCCTCCATGTTTGAAAACCAAACCATAAACCAACCTCGAGATAGAACAATAACTTCAGTCTGTGTTTCAGGCCCCAATGCCCATTCCTTGTTTATCCATTCCTTAATGAAATTGGCAGAGTATTGACGACCCTTTACCTGCCCTATGATTATGCATTCTGAGGCTACCATGGCTTCATCCATCCTGATATCCACACCAAGGATTAGCTTGGGAGTCTCTGCCTTCTTCTTAATGACCTTCCCCTTCTTCCTTTTAACTCCCGAGGGTATGTCATTTACAGAGGGAACGACAGAAGAGGCATCTTCCCCGACATGGCCACCCAGACATAGAGCCCCCTCCTCAACAACCAATGAAGCCAAAAAGGATTCCTGAGGACCTTCAATAGGGCTTGCCTTCCCTTCATCTCCTGAAGGAAAAAAACCGCTAGCCTTCTTTGACCCCAAAGAGCCTACCTCAATCTTCTCATCGCAAGGTTGACCAATGGAAGGGAAAACAAAGGAACCAGGCACCACATAAACAACATTTTCCACCAAAAAAAACCCCGACAAAGATAAACCTAACAGGAAACCAGTAACAACTTTCTCTAGACAACCCACTCCCACTCCAGCAATGCAAAAATACTTTGAAAGATTGAGACCACAAGATACACCCGGGAGCTTACAGTGTGAGGTTTTAAACCAACTCAAAACCCCCACTAGCCTATGATAGTAATTCTATCACATTAACTTTTAATATATTTTAAATAGTATTTACGATATATCATTTTATAAAGATAATGTAAAAGTGATGTCTAACTATTAGTCTTTTGGTCATAGTTTTTTTTTGGGGGCTCGGATATTGATTTACATATTAAAAATTAATATATAATTGATTTACATATTGTCCTCCAACGAATCTGAACAGCCAAAATAACTAGTCAAATGCAAACATAGTTTTTGAGTGTTCCCTGCCTTCCAAAGCCAATAGGGACAACCCTGTTAAATGAATGAATGGCATAAGGAAAGTTTAATATAACATAAGAAATTCCATTAAATTAATGTGAAGGTAGATTTATTTTTAATTGAAGAAAGAGGCTGGACAAAATGTGAAACAACTTGATTGACCTCGGAGAAATTAATGTTAAGTTAAATTTATTTTTAATTGAAGAAAGAGTCTGCATGAAATGTGAAACAACTTGATTGACTCGGCATCCATAACTGAGAGCATTGGAACTTCACACTTTACCGACATACGCCAATGACTTTTCTCTAACTCATCTTTAAAATACTACAGGAGCACCTTGTTGAAATTATACTTTCAACTGCCGTGCAACAGCATTAAAACAACAACCGTGAAACTACTCCAGAAAACCACCAAGCTCATCGGACCGCTTTTGCTGTGAAAGTGGTATTCCGTAAATCTCACCCGATGCAATCATTTTTTGACACGCGTCCACTGTACTTTTTACAAAACCATCTTTCTATCGGGACGTAACATTCGTTCTATTTGGGCGAGCGATGATCGTTGGATTAGTGTGAAGACTATCCACCGTTGATTGCATCCAAAGCTGCATACAAGCCTGCAACATGACATTGCGTAAAAATTTTGGTTGACCACCGGTAAAATATAAATGAAATTAAATGTGTTCGTAGAGTATTGGTAAAAGGTTTTTAATTTTAATGTTTTTTATTCCTTACGGAGGTATGGGCATAGTAAAACGTATTTAAGTGTTATGTTTTTTTATGTATTGCATATGCATTGTATGTGTTATGTATTTTTTTTGTGGTGTTGACCATTCTGTAATGAAACGGTGGAACGCACAGCAGTGCGAAAACAAAGATGAAGGTAGAAACCAGAACAGAGCACCGTGGATGTTTTGATGTCTTGTTTGGGAATGAAATGAAGTAGCATAAGCAGCGTGTGAGTAAGGAGAAAGGAAATGCTCGGTAGAGCCTGAATGTAAATTTTTTTATTTTGAATATGAATGTAAAAGTGCAGCACCATATGTAAGAATCCTTTTTATTTTACAGCAGTAAATGTAAACAAAAAAACAAAAATTTACACACAACTGTGTAAATTGGTTTTTAAGGAGACAGAGTAATTTTGTTGAAATGTTTTTGATGAATCCCTCTGAGAGAAAGAGGATCAATTTTGTATCAGGCATTTTATTTTAATGAATACAAAGCTTTTGTGGGTGTATATAATACTCTGTTCTCAGAAATCAGTTATAGCTTCCGTGTGCTAAGATCCTGGAGAGAAACAGAGGATTGTCTATGTGTTCAGTTAATTTGTTTTTGGAATTTTACCAGAAAAATTCCCAACAGTGGTATCAGAGCTTGTCCAGGCTCTTTGAAGGTGTCAAAGAAGCTGAAGGAAGGAGTTTTTTGCTGCAACAACTTCTCCAGCAGAGTGAAGTCTCAGGCAAAAGAATCCAAGGTATTTCTCAAAGTTTTTTTTGTGTAGTTGTTGAAGACAGTCAGTGTTTTTTAAAATACACAGTCAAATATTTGAAGCATAGTTTATAGTGCAAGGAATGGCCAGCACCAGCACTAGTATGGGTATTTTTAATACTCAGCTCCCACAATTTAATGGGAAAAACTATGACTACTGGGAAATAACCATGAGAGCCTTGTTTGCCTCTCAAGATCTATGGGAATTAGTTGAGGATGGTTTTGAAGAACCAGCGGATGAAAATGAGTTTAATAGATTAACTCAGGCAGAGAAGGATCTGTTGAAGAGCAATAGGAAGAAGGATTCCAAAGCCCTTGTATTTTAATATCGAGCAGTGGACCAGAGTGTATTTCCAAGGATAGAAGCAGCTAATACATCCAAAGAAGCATGACAAACTCTCAAGACAACCTATCAAGGCATGGAAAAAGTGAAGACTCCAAAACTACAGTTGCTGAGGAAAGATTTTGAGAACCTGTGCATGAAGGAGTCAGACAATATTGACTCATTCTTCACACATTTGATTGGTCTGGTCACACAGATAAGGACTCATGGAGAGATTCTTGAAGAAAGGAGGATTGTGGAGAAAATATTGAGGGTCCTACCCTCAAAGTTTGATATGATTGTGGACAACATCATGCTCAAGGACAAAGGTATGAAAAATCAAATGTCCAATGTTATTATTGTAAAAAATATGGGCATTATGCAAATGAATGTAGGAAGAAGCAGCATGATATGAGTAATAAATCAAGTGCAAATATCACTAGAGAAAATATCAGCCGAGATAATGTGTTGTTAGCTTGTAACATGGCTGAAACAAACAGTGATGATATATGGTTTCTAGATTTCGATTGTAGTAACCATGTGTCAGGAAACATAGCCCTGTTTTCTGCTTTAGATCAAAATGTGAAATCGCAAGTCACACTTGGGACTGATAGTGAAATTTCTGTTATGGGAAAAGGAGAAGTTAAAATATCTACAAAAAAAGGTGAAAAGAAAACCATAGCAGATGTCTATTATGTTCGTGGAATGAGATGTAACCTCTTAAGTATTGGACAGCTTGTTCAAAAGGGGTACAATGTTTTCTTTGAGAATGATGTATGCACCATCATGGATAGAGCACCCAGCAAACGATGCATTGTTGAAGTGAAGATGACAAGGAACAGAATGTTCCCTCTCAGAATAAGGGCAGATTTGAGAAACAAAGAAGTAATTGCAGCAGTTACTCAAGAGGCTTTCCAAAGCGTACCAAAGGATGAAAACTGGTTGTGGCACTTGAGATTTCGACATCTCAACTTTGGAGGTCTTAACTTGTTGAGTAGAAAAGGAATGGTAAGAGGATTACCATTGATAGAGAAACCAGACAGCTTTTGTGAAGGTTGTATCTTGGGGAAACAACATAGAGAAAGTTTTCCATCAGGGACAAGCATAAGGGCAAAGGCACCCTTAGAGATTGTCCACTCAGACTTATGTGGACCGATGCAAACTCCATCACTAGCAGGCAGCCAATATTTTCTAACATTCATTGATGATTTCACCAGAAAGACTTGGGCTTATTTCCTAAAGAACAAAAGTGAATTGTTTGAAAAATTTTCAAATTTCAAGGCACTTGTGGAAAACCAAAGCGGGCTGCATATCAAAGTTTTAAGGACTGATAGAGGAGGTGAGTATATCTCCAAAGACTTTCTACGGTTTTGTAGAGAAAATGGAATTCATAAGTAGTTTACAGCTAGGTACACCCCACAACAAAATGGAGTTGCTGAAAGGAAGAATAGGACCATCATGGATATGGCGAGGAGCATGTTGAAGGCAAAGCATTTGCCAAATGATTATTGGGCTGAAGTTGTACATTGTGCAGTATATATTTTGAATAGGTGTCCTACAAAACAAGTCATGAACAAAGTGCCGGAAGAAGCATGGAGTGGGAGAAAGCAAGGAGTCACCCACATGAAGGTTTTTGGATGTGTGGCCTATGCACACATTCCAGATCAGCTAAGGAAGAAGTTGGACAGCAAAGGGGAGAAATGTATTTTCATCGGATACAGTGAGGAATCCAAAGCTTGCAGGTTGTATATCCCATCTACCAAGAAGTTTTTGTGAGCAGAGATGTTCAATTCATTGAGGAGGAAGCTTGGGATGGAAGCATAGAGAAAATAGTGAATGTTAAAAATTGTTTGTCTCATGATGAAGATGATGAGGAGATGGTTGAAATACATCCCCAAACAGCAGCGCCAACATAAAGACAACAAGAGACACCCTTGAGGAGAAATGAAAGTGCTTCTTCAAGCACACCACAAGGAGGAAATTCAAGTGCTTCTTCAAGCACTTGCACACCAAATGAAAGAGGTAAGAAATTCAGAAATTTAAGTGACATTTATGATGAAGGAATGAATTCCTTGTTTGCTTTGTATTGTCATGTTGATGACCCTATTCATTTCGAAGATGAAATTACGGATAAGAAATGGATAGAAGCTATGGATGAGGAGATGAATGCATAGAAAGAAACAAGACATGGGATTTAGTTGAACTACCAAAAGGTAAAGAAGTCATTGGAGTTAAATGGGTCTACAAGACCAAGAGTAATGCTGAGGCAAAATAGAAAGACACAAGGCAAGACTTGTTGTCAAGGGATACAAGCAGTAGTATGGGAGAGACTATGAGGAAACTTTCGCACCGGTTGCAAGAATGGAAACAGTGAGAGCAGTGTTGTCCATAGCAGCACAAAACAAGTGGAAAATTTACCAAATGGACATGAAGTCAACATTCCTAAATGGAAGAGGTTTACATTGAGCAACCTCTAAGCTATGAAAAGAAAGGCCAAGAGCACAAAGTGTGCAGATTGAAGAAAGCTCTTTATGGGCTGAAGCAAGCACCAAGAGCGTGGCACAGTAGGATAGATTCCTATCCATTGGAAAATGGATTCGACAAATGTGAGGGAGAACCCACCGTCTACATCAAAGAAAATGATGGTAAAATTCTAATTGTTGTGTTATATGTTGATGATGTTATTTTTACAGGTAATGATGACTACCTCATTGAAAATTTCAAATTAGTCATGAAAGAAGAATTTGAGATGACTGACATGGGTTTGCTGAGATACTTCTTAGGAATAGAAGTAGATCAAAATGAAAATGGAATTTTTATTTCTCAAGAAAAATATGTAAATGAAGTGTTGGGCAGATTTAATATGCAGGACAGCAAGGCAGCGATCACTCCCACAGTGATGGGATTAAAACTCAGCAAAGAGGACAGCAGCAAGGATTTTGATCCTAGCTTGTATAAGAGCATAGTTGGCAGCCTAATGTATTTGACTGCAACTAGGCCAGATATAATGTTTGTTGTTAGTTTAATTTCTAGATTCATGGAGAGGCCAAAAGAAGCACATTGGAAGGCAGCAAAAAAGATTCTGAGGTATGTTAAAGGTACTAAAAGATTTGGGATTTTATATACTACTTCAGAATGTTCAGATTTAGTTGGATACACTGATAGTGATTGGGCTAGAAGTGTAGATGATCAGAAAAGCACATCCGGTTATGTCTTTCACATGGGTTCAGGAGCCATTTCATGGGCTTCTAAGAAACAGCCTATTGTAGCATTGTCTGCAGCAGAGGCTGAATATGTGGCAGCTACAGCAGCAGCATGTTAAGCAGTTTGGATGAGAAGAATGTTAAGAAGCTTAGGCCAAGAGCAGGCAAAAGAGACGGTGATTTTTTGTGACAATAGCTCAGCTATTGCATTATCCAAGAATTCAGTGTTTCATAAGAGAACGAAAGACATTGACACAAGGTTTCATTACATCAGGTAATTGGTAAACAATGGAGAAATTGTCTTAGTACATTGCAGGACTCAGGAACAGGTTGCAGACATTCTGACAAAGCCATTGGACCAGAAAAGCTTCGAATTTTTGAGGAAACGTTTGGGTATGACTGAATGCCCAGCAATTGAAATTAAAGGGGAGTATTGAAATTATACTTTCAACTGTCGTGTAGTAGCATTAAAACAACAACCGTGAAACTCCTCCAGAAAACCACCAAGCTCATCGGACCGCTTTTGCTATGAAAGTGGTATTCCATAAATCTCACCCAATGCACTGATTTTTTGACACGCGTCCACTGTACTTTTTACAAAACCATCTTTCTATCGGGATGTAACATTCGTTCTGTTTGGGCGAGCGATGATCGTTGGATTAGTGTGAAGACTGTCTACCGTTGATTGCATCCAAAGCTGCATACAAGCCTGCAACATGACATTGGGTAAAAATTTTGGTTGACTGTCGGTAAAATATAAATGAAATTAAATGTGTTCATAGAGTATTGGTAAAAGCTTTTTAATTTTAATGTTTTTTATTCATTACGGAGGTATGGGCATAGTAAAACGCATTTATGTGTTATGTTTTTTTTGTATTGCATATGCATTTATGTGTTATATATTTTTTTTTGTGGTGTTGACAATTCTGTAATGAAACGGTGGAATGCACAACAGTGCGAAAACGAAGACGAAGGTAGAAACCAGAACAGAGCACCATGGATGTTTTGATGTCTTGTTTGGGAATGAAATGAAGTAGCAGAAGCAACGTGTGAGTAAGGAGAAAGGAAATGCTCGGCAGAGCCTGAATGTAAAATTTTTTATTTTGAATATGAATGTAAAAGTGTAGCACCATATGTAAGAATCCTTTTTATTTTACAACAGTAAATGTAAACAAAAATTTACACACAGCTGTGTAAATTGGATTTTAAGGAGATAGAGTAATTTTTTTGAAATGTTTTTGATGAATCCCTCTGAGAGAAAGAGGATGAATTTTGTATCAGGCATTTTATTTTAATGAATACAAAGCTTTTGTGGGTGTATATAATACTCTGTTCTCATAAATTAGTTATAGCTTCCCTATGCTAAGATCCTGGAGAGAAACAGAGCATTGTCTATGTGTTCAGTTAATTTGTTTTTGGAATTTTACGAGAAAAATTCCCAATACACCTTCCTTCATCAAATTAAAAAGAGATGGAGAAGTGCGTTCAACTGGCGTCCTACCCTGCAATGGCGATGAAAGCGAAAAAATTAATCGATTGTGCGTTTCTTATAGTTAGTGTATTGACGCCCTTGCACCTCTTAGCGGTTGACGATTTTAATTCTTCTTATTGGGGTAATTGATCGACTAACCAATATAGTTATCGGAGCGGTTTCCAGCATAATCTAAACCATGTTGTTCAATCATTGGTGTACAACATTTCAACGAGCGGATTCAACACTAGTGTTGAGGGGCAAAGAAGCAATAATGTCGTTTATGGGCTAGCCCAATGCTGGGGGGATATAAATTCCTCGGACTGCAAACATTGTGAATCAGAGGTGTCAGCATTGGTTGTTAAGGCATCTGAAAATAGCACCTCTGGATTCGTTTGGCTAAACGAGTGCCTTTTACTTTACAGCTATCGTAACTTTTACAACAACTATAATGAGAGCAAGTCTATTGATGTTGTTTGTAACCCCAAGAAAAGCTATGCTTCAGCACAGTTTGGAAATATTACTAAGCAAGTGCTCTCAAATATCATCGAAGAAGCTTTGCAGAGTCCTCAACTTTTCGCTACAGTTAAAGTCGATGCCATTTTTTCGGATTCCAGGGAAATGTACAGCTTATCCCAGTGTTGGAGAGATCTATCTCCAACAAACTTCCGCTCCTGCTTATCTGTAAGTTGGTCAAAGATATCCAGTCCCCGTAGATTGAATAATTCTGATCACACTACATGCGCAACTGGAGCTAATAAAGCACGCTATAGAAGCCGTCACTCTGCTCTGCGTTACGAGATTTACAAATTTTTCAATACTTTCATTATTTTGCCGACGCCACCGACGCCAAGAGAGGGTCCTCCGAGATCCGGTATGTTATGATCAGAAGACGAATTATGGTTTTTTTCATTTCGTAAAATAAAATATTTGCCTATTTACTAAAATATTTTATTTTGTTGCACTACTTCTTTCACCATAGCTTACAACGATTAGGGAGATATTGATTTTAAAGAGATTAATTCATTCGGTGCAATAAACATACCTAATTTAAGAAGCTTTATGTGCAAATTTGTAGGAGGGAAAAGATCTAAGGTGCTTCCCATAGCTCTAGGCGTAGTAGGTGCTATGGCTGGCTTAATTGCATCCATAGGCCTTTTCATGTGGATTTGATGGAAAGGTTGGAAACGGATTCCCAAATTTTAATTTTTCGAAAAGAAAAACCCGTCTTACTTTATCCAGAGATCCCAACATGGTGCCTCTTATTAGAAGGTATCATATGAACTGCTTACATATTGATTAACCTCAACATAAATAGACATCATGTGATTGTTTTTGCAGGTGAGGAAAAAGAAATCAACTTATCACTTTCCGAGCTGAATCCGGAACTCATTTTTCAGTACCATATTCTGAGAGACGCTACTTCCAATTTTAGCGCAGAGAATAAACTTGGCGAGGTAGGTTTGGGGTCCGTCTATAAAGTGAGTGTTACATCATTGCTTTCAATTGAATTAGTGATTTATATCCAGGGACAACAACTCAAGTAATTAAAAGCTGATTTAATGTAAGCGTTAAGTAATTGCTCATATTTCATTTGGGATAGAGTTTATAGCCAGCAATAGCTCCATGTCATAATGGAGAATATAAAGAATTTAAACCTGGTTGATGTACACGGCGTTCTACTTGACGGCCAAGAGGTTGCAGTTAAACGGCTAAAAAGAGTATCAATGCAAGGAGACGTTGAATTCTTGAATGAAGCAAATGTCATCAGTTGTTTTCAACAAAAAAATCTAGTCAAATTGCTTGATTAATGTGTTGAAAGCTCAGAAAGGCTCATGGTTTACGAATACTTCGAGAACACTAGTCTCGACAGAATTATATTCGGTTTCTTCTAGCTCTTTAACTACTTAATGGCCGCATGGATCTTTGATTTGTTCTAGTGTGTGTATGTACCTTCTTAATGTTTTTACTTACATATATGCGTTGATTACAAATAGAACAAAAAATCATTCAGTTAAATGGAGAGGGTGATATGAAATCATAGTTGGAACTACGCATGGCCTGGCCTATATTCATGAGGAGTCTGAAAATCGGATCATCCGCAGAGATATTAAAGCAAGCAATATTTTACTAGGTAATGAACACAAACCCAAAATAGCAGACTTCGGCTTGGCCAAACTCTTTGCAGAAGATCAAAGCCACGTTAGCACTAGAGATGCCGGAACTTCGCAAGAATTATCTCTCCAGTTCAATCTTTTGTTGTCCCAGGTTGATATGAATCAACTACAATTTTAATACCTAAAAGGTTGATATGTTTTTAACATAGTTTAACATATGGAGAGTTCATTGTAAATGATGTTATGCAGAGGCTACATGGTGCCTGAGTACGCCTTACGCGGGCAGCTAACAGAGAAATTTAATTTTAATACCTAAAAGGTTGATATGTTTTTAACATAGTTTAACATATGGAGAGTTCATTGTAAATGATGTTATGCAGAGGCTACATGGTGCCTGAGTACGCCTTACGCGGGCAGCTAACAGAGAAATCAGATGTATTCAGCTTTGGAGTTCTTGTACTTGAGAATGTGAGCGGAAGAAAGAATCAGGGTTCGGTTCAAGGCACAGAGTTTCTTATCGAATCAGTATGTATCATATGGATTTCGTCATATCTTCCAGTATGTCTCATATGGATTTCAGCATATCCCCAAATATAGAATTGTGATGTATTGCAAACTAAAGTCTTATGTTGTTTTGTTGTATTGGGCAACCAGGCATGGAGACTGTATCAAAGCGGAAATAACTTTAGAAATTATTGAATCCACATTGGAGGGCACTTATTAGTAGGATGAAGGGCTTAGAGTGATTAAAATTGGTCTGTTGTGCACGCAAGGAGCTTCATTTTTGCGGCCTTCAATGTCCGAGGTGGTGTCAATGCTGAGAGCGAGATAATCTTCCATCGCCCACAATGCCTGCTTTCGTAGATGTGGATAGTGTATTTGTTGACCCCGATAGAACATCGAGCAGTGTAACAACTTCTACAGCTGTTGATCCTTCATCCGGCGCTCTGGAGCCGAGATGATTGGATGTCATCACACCCCTCACGCCATAATTTACGTCTAGCAGTTACACAATAAGGCGCCTCAAACGGTGTGTTTAAACACTTTGGGGCGTAAAATCTTGATCCAGTGGGAAACAGGGGATTATGCAGTTATAAATTCAATGATGAGAGACAAAGCAGTGTACAAAGAGAAAATTGGCCAGTTGCACGAGATCAGCGGTAAAGAACAAATTGTCAAATTGTCCAGTAGATGATGTTTTTAGATGCATTCCCATTGTTCCGTTGAAATTCCCTGTACTGTAAATGCTCTTTTCCAAGATTACTCCTCTGAAATTTTCGTGGTTGCTTTGCGTTTTCAATATTATTTTCCCTCGGTTACCAAAAGTTTTTATACACTTTATCAATTAAAATTGGTAAAGTGTTGAGTGTTTTCTTGATGGTTGTTATTTTTTTCGATATGCTTTTTCCTTCCCAATCTTCATCAATTAAAATTGGTCAGACTATGGTTTGATAACTTCAATTTATATGTCTTTTTTGAAGCATGTCAACCACTTTCAAATTTGTTAAATTATGGAAACATAAAAATAAACCTTCCAGATTTCGCGCAAGTAACCAGAGAAGGTGTGGTAACTTCAATTTATATGTCTTTTTTGAAGCATGTCAACCATTTTCAAATTTGTTAAATTATGGAAACATAAAAATAAACCTTCCAGATTTCGCGCAAGTAACCAGAGAAGGTGTGGTATTTTCACTAGGGTTTTATAACTTCAATTGATATCTCTTTTTTTTAAGCCTATCAACCATTTTCAAATTTCTTAAATTATGGAAACATAAAAATAAACCTTCCAGATTTCGTGAAAGTAACCAGAGAAGGGGTGGTCTGTGAAAACAAAGAAATGTAAGAGTACTTGCACCTCCGGCAGTTTCTTTTTACTTTCTTTGATAATGGGACCAGTGATCAAATTTGAAGTGTGACGGGACAAGTGATTAAATTTGAAGTCTTGATGTTAATTTTTATTCCAAGGATTTTATTCCCATTTTTCATGATAAATGATGGACGAGTTAAAAGGAAAAAATATTTGAACGGACAAGAGTATATCATTTTACATTTTATTAAGAGTATATCATTTTCCATTTTATTTTTAATTAAATTTATTTTTATTAAGTAAATTAAATTTCTACAACTAAAAAAACATATTTGGACAACAATACATAAATAATATAGTGAAATGTGAAAATGCATATTAAGAGAATAACAAATTTTATAAATTGTATTAATTACTTTCAAAATGAAAAAGTCCATTCAATTCCCAAAACAAAAAGTGTATATAAATGTTTTTTCCTAAACAAAAGTGTATTTAAGTGTTTCTTCCTGTCATGTTCTACAAATTATAAGGATTTAATAACTCAAATTATACAAGTACAAAAACTTAAATCATACAAAACTTATTTAATGTCTAAATAGAAAACATAAAAAATTCTCATTATAAGACTTTTCTATTTTTCCTTTTTCTTTTTGCCTTAATATTTTATCTCTAATAAGTGGAAATTGAAGGCTCCTATTTATCATAATCATTTCTCTATTCAACAGAATGACAATTTGCATCAACCTTATGGATTTATATTTAGAGCAACATGAAAAGATCTACAAAAAATGCAGGAACAAAAGAGAACCTAGCAAAATTGTAAATGGAATTGAACCAATATTTTCCAAACGTATGGAAAGTAAAATATAGACAAGTTTCAATAGGGTACTTGTTCATGATTACATTTATGGAGTGTCAAGTCATCCACCAAGGTTTCAATCTGTATATCGTATGCCCCACCTAGATGCCATGAATTTCAAAGGGATGTCACATTGTGTCGATTTTAATTATCTTTTGAGGTGGACAATGATCCATTGCTGAGGTTGAGTTCTACTATGTTAAGCCATCCATAATGGTTTCATTCTAGCTATGGTCTACCCCAATGCATGGAATAGGTTTCAATGGAAAGATAGTTGGTGCAAGTCATTCGTTGCTTCTGATTTCACTGGTGAAGTCAACAGAGTGAAATCATCATGAACTATCAACAAGGGTTTCATTAGTGGCATTGTCTGTCCTACTAGGATGACATGAGTTTCAAAGGGATGAGACTAAGTGCTAGTCCCAAGCTGTAGTTTCTTAGGGTTTATTTTAACCAAAATAAATGAAATATATATGAATGAATAAATGATGTGAGAGGTAAGGGTAAAAGCACCAACAGTAATCTTGAATTTGTGTCTAAACTCGCTGCTAGAAATTGGTTAATGAATATTGCCTTAAATCTATAGGACATGTGAACTGCACTTGGTTTTATCGTCAAACTAGAAAACGAACGTAGGGTTGGGCTCTGCCCAAATGTTCAAATGAATTTGAAGACCCACTTTCAAATATCCAACCAAGTTTTTCCCAATAGACACCTACCCACTATGGAAAATGACTAGCCTCTCATGGGCTCCCTCTAGGTCCATAAGAACTGAGAATTTACCCAACACTTTTCCCAAGTTCATATCATAGTCCAAACCCTAGCATTCCTTGTAACCGGTAATCTCTAGCTGTGGATTTGAAACCCTGAGGAAGGAATTCTCGGAAAGTGTTAGGTCCCTATACTACTAGTGTAACCCCATATTGTTATTAGTGCAACCCCCTTATTATATTGTTGTGCCCATGTAGTCCCCATATTGTTATTATTGTGCCCCATAGAAGCCCACTATTGTTATTATTGTGCCCTTACATTATTATTCTTATGTCGGCTCTGATTATATTATGACCCCTTAGACTCCTATATATAGAAAAGAGGTCTTGTCATTTGCATCATCCAAGAATTGTTCATTTGTGTAATGTAAGGAGGTTTCCCTCTCAAAGAGGCTGATTTCCAAGTCCCTGATCTATATTTTCTATCATTTTGTGAGTTGGTTTCATAACATTTGGTATCAGAGCTCTCAATTCTAGGGTTGCGCTGCTCCAAACAGGTCATTGTGGAATTTTCGCTATAAATTTTTCTCTACGAAGCTTGAGAAGAAAAAAAAACCCATTTGAGACGAAATCTTTCTAAACCTCGAGTCTGAATTTCAAATCTTTTCTCACTATATTTTCAAAGATCTTATCTGAGGAAGTTAGGGTTTTGCAAGCTCCATAATTCCATCGCAGATAGGTCATCGTGAAATTTTCTCTATAATTTAGTTCTACGAAGTTTCAGACTCTAAAATTAAAACCCATTTGGGTCGAAATTTTGTTGAAGCTCGGGTCCAAATCTAAGATCTTGTCTTGCTATATTTGCAGAGATATGATCCAAGGAATTTAGGGTTTTTACAGGTGTTACGCAGTAATTTGTCACTGTCTCCCTGCCAGTCTCCCTACTGTCCCATGAAATCAAATGCACCATGCTCATGCTCTCTAAACTGGCCAAACGAACCTCATTGCCAAAGTTTATTGCATCAGCGTGTCTGTTATTAAAATAACCGCGTTGACTGGCGCCTGATAGTGTAACTGATGCGTTGCCAACGCGGAAGCACACGGGTTTTCCGCGCTGGTCGAATTTTATGCGCCAGCGCATCCTATGAAAGTATTAAGCCGCGCTGACACAGCCTGCTCTGTTACTGTGATGCGCTGTCAGCGTGCCAGTTCAGGTTACACCCGCGCTGATCCAGTTTGGGCGAATTTGTTCCAACAGCCAGCCTTCCAGATGGTTCCAGATTTGGTTGTTGGCCTTGTGAGTATCGCCCTCCCTTCTATGGCATGTCTGTTCGTCATTTGGAACCACCTTCCTTGAAGATAAGCTTGTCCTCCCACCATTCATGGAGACTCCTTCTCCTATTTAAACCTCCACCATTGCCATGAGCAGCTAGTTTTTGGATAGTGTGGAATTTATAGTGCTTGGATTGCTGCTGCTAGTAGGTAGTTGGTGTGACAAGTGTGGTTTTGCTAGAGGAAGCTTAAGGAAGGTTGTGAGTATTGCTTGTGTGAGAGAGAGTTTTTGTGTTGGGAGAATCTACCTCCAAAGGTGAATGCTTAAGAGACTTGCTGGCCGGACCCCCAAGAGAAGGACTCAGCGTCAGAACTTTGGTTGTACCTTTCTCTGTTATTGATTTAATAATAGATGACTATTGTTATGGTTCCATTCTCATTTGTCTTCATAATGGTTAATGTGAATTACATCCTTCCTGACTGATGTATAATTGCTTTTATTAGATTTCACGCTTGTGTTTGTCTTTCTCTTCGTGTGTGCAAGTATCTATTCACGGAGATCGTGGAGGATCGTGACCGGCCAGAGCGAAGGAGCAAGAGCGGCATCTCTTCATCAAACAATAGCGTTGGAATCCAAGTAGGTGTTCATTGCCTCTCTTTTAATTGCAATTAGGAACTTGCACAGTAGCATTGATTGATTGTTGCTAGACCCATTCTGGGCTAGTAGGGATCGCCTCTATCCGTAGAGGGGATTTACCTCTCCAACAACAGGTTCCCGAATTACATCACAAACATGTGACCTTGGTAAAATCATCATAACTTTTTGTCTAAGTATTAGATTGAAATTTTGTAAGCAGTTAAAGAAAGAGAACTGACTGTAGATTTCTATACGTTGCTTTTAGGTCTGAAGGTTGAAACAATGACACATGGCACTTCGTAGAATTTCACTCTGCTAAAGAAGTGTATAATCAGGTCATCTTGGGAGATTGGGCATAACACTTTCTTGGAGAATCCAATTTTGACCAGACCAGTGGCATTGAAAAAATGACTCAGAGGGCTACCATAATAGATCTTAAATTACAGAGTTATAGTCATTTCAAGATCGAGCTCCTAAAATCAAGAAAAGGCGATATGAGGAAGTTTGATGGCAAGGATCCAATAAATTGGATACTACAGATGGAGTAATATTTTGATCTACAAGATGTACAACTATTACAAAAGGTATGTATTGCATCTTTATATTTCAAATCAAATCAATTTTTATGGTATAAAGGGCTTTATTCTCATAAACCACTTGCCACTTGTCAATTTTCGCGGAGGAAATGATAACACATGATGATACACAGAGCAACAACATCTTTAGCCAACTGATAAATCTCAAACAAAAGGGTTCAATAGAAGAACACATTGTGGACTTCCAAAAATTTAATATAAGGGTAAAAGATATTCTAAAGGAGCATAGGATTGATGTGTTCATAGGGACTTTAAAGGATAACATCCAACATGAGGTTTGCCTTTAGGAACCTAATTCATTGGAGAAGGAATTCAAGTTGGCAAGAAAAATTGAAAGATGAATTATGGAAACAAGGAATCCTACCACTCACAACTATAAATATCGAAGTGTTTTTTCTCCTAGCCTTCCACAACCTACAAGGTTTACACCACAACAATTGGAAGAAAAAAGTGAAAAGGGGCTTTGTTACATTTGTGATAGAAAATACGCTAAAGGTCATAAGTGTGGTCAGAAGAAATTATTTTACATAGATTGTGAAGAGGAGGAAGAAAATGATAAAGAAACATCAAAAGAAGAGGATATAAATCGGGAACCAATCCTAGAGAAAGAAGAAATGAATCTGATCATATCTTGTAAAGCATTGGAAAGAATTACCACTCCTCAAACTCTCAAGATAGAAGGACATATCAAGAAGAAAAAGGTTCAAGAAGTGAAAGATCACATCAAGCATCAAGAAATGAATCTGACCATATCTTGTAATGCATTGGCATGAATTACCACTCCTCAAACACTCAATATAGAAGGACATATCAAGAAGAAAAAGGTTCAAGAAGTGAAAGCTCACATTGAGCATCAACAACAAGTTCTCCAACTTTTAAAGGATAACCCCACTTTGGCGAAGAATAGAATGAAACAACAGGTAGATCGACATCATAGCGAAAGAAGTTCTAATGTAGGTGACTGGGTATTTATACGACTACAACCATATAAACAAATGTCCCTCACGAAAGCTAAGAATGATAATAAATTATCACCAAAGTATTATGGTTTGTACAAGGTGTTACGAAAGACTCATACTATGGCATACAAATTGGAGCTTACTACATCTTCCTGAGTGCACCCAGTTTTCCATGTTTCATGCTTAAAGAAGGTTATAGCTGAGAAGATCCTAGTTCAAATAATATTGCCAGAACTTGACGAGGAAGGAAAAATCATATTGGAACCATAAGCAGTCACAAAATCAAGAAATCAACCGCTGCGAAATCGATCAATTTTAGAGTATCTCATCAAGTGGAAGAACTTACCCACTGAAGATTCCACATGGGAGGATGAGAATTTTATACAGAAGCATCCAGAACTACTCAAGTGTTGAGGAAAACACTTTTTGAAGGAGAGGGGTATGTTAGGTCCCTATACTACTAGTGTAACCCCATGTAGTCCCCATATTGTTATTATTGTGCCCCATAGAGGCCCACTATTGTTATTGTTGTGCCCTTACATTATTATTGTTATTTGGACTCTAATTATATTAGGACCCCTTAGACTCCTATATATAGAAAGGAAGTCTTGTCATTTGTATCATCCAATAATTTCTCATTTGGGTAATGTAAAGGAGGTTTCCCCCTCGAAGAGGCTGATTTGTAAGTCCTTGATCTATATTTTCTATCTTTTTGTGAGCCGGTTTCATAACAGAAAGTTGTGCCAACTCGGAATGCTCTAGATGAAAGTTTTCCACCAAGTTTAGGGCATTAAGGACAAGAGCGTCAAGAGAAATGAGAGTAACTACCACTATCTAGACTAGGAATTTATTGAGTTTAACCTCACAAAAACAAGGAAATCTTGAAGAATGAAAGCCTGCACTGGTGGGTTTGGAGGCCATGAGCATTCTCAACACCAAACCTCTTGCCAAAACCTTCACGAACGAGCATCCATCTGTACCAAAAAATAATAATTTGACAATGTCATCAAATGGAATCCTATTGAACACACATTATCTTGAGGCTTCACGCAATTGACTCTCATAGAGATCTATGATTATTTTTATCTGAATATATACATGCCAAAATAGTTTTCCAGGCCAACCTATCTGAGTGACTAGATATTTGGTTGTCACACACGCTGGGGACCATTTCAATAGTAACTGTGTACACCAACACTTCCAAATATAAATGTTGACACAAATTACCTACAAATTGTGTCCATCGGGACATCACCTCATCACCTCACACATTGATATATTATCATCCTCCTTCCTCCTCCCATTAAGTATCAGTTATCACACACTAACTGTCTGGGCAATCTTTTGTCCCTCAACTCTGTACCAAATCATGTGTCAGTGCCACTAGTTCATTCAATTAAATCCCTTCTCCAATCGCCATAACATTTTGTAACGTGTTTCCTAAAGAATATGGCAATACTTTGGTATTTATGTAAAGGAATACTTTGGATTTTGTATGTCACTAAAAAAAATTAGAAAAGAGAACAACAAAATGAGGGGATATCTGATAATTTATTTAACAACCCTTTACTGAGCATTTTGTTTTATTAATTAAATTTTTTAGAAAACAAGTATAAATAAAAATTAGCATTTTTTTACGCCTAATTTTCACTTTTCACTTCTAGGACATGCTAGACCCCTCTTCAAGAGATGTGACATGTTCAATTTTTACCCCTGGATGGGACGACGACTCACAGTCATTCACTATGTTACTCGTTATGACATGCTTTTATGAGCTTTGTCTATATATTTTTGGAATTTGTAGTCAAGAGGTGGATGGTTTAGAATTATATGAATTGACTTGGTTACTATTTGACAAATATATGAAATGGAGATGGGGATGTACTCTAGACATGGTCCAAGCTTAATGGATACAAATTTAACTTGTAATAAGTGAGCAGGGATATATAATCAAATTTTGCATCTTAGTTTCATGTATAGAATTTAAATATTATTAAAAGATTAAAAATATTAAAAAAAATTCTTGGGTTTCATCAGAAGAATCTAATGATGCACCAATGCTTTCCTTGATTAGTTGGATGGGCGTCTAGCTCACATGGAGTTTCATGTTCATGGAGACCTTTTCCCTTCGGATGCATCAAGTGCAGGTCATACTCCAGACTTCCCACATGTTCATTGATGTATATTGATTGTCTTGTCTCCCATCTATGATTTCAGCCTTATGGTCTTGTGTCCTTTGGCTACTCAACAAAGTTTTGCGGACTACTCCTAGGTTTTTTTCTACTTTCCCAACCAACAAATCTAATTGGAGTGAGGCGAGGAGAGCTAGGGTCATCATTTCTATCCTCTGTAAGAAACTTTTGATGAATTAATAGAATGTTTTTTATCGACAAAAAAATAAAAAATAATGTATTTCTTTGAAATAGAGAATAGGATTAAAATTAAAATTTATTTATTTTAATTTAAAGTTATTATCATTATTTTTTATTTTTTCCCCCAATAAAAATCGTAATTTTCATTTATATGTGGATAAAAATTACATGTTGTATATTTCAATATCATCAAAGACAAAATTTGTTGATTTTTCTATTAGCTGAAAACATTGTTTATTTTACTATATATCTGTTGTTATTTGTTTGTGTCATGCATAATCATATATACATTTGTAGAGAAAATCTTCAAATACAAAAATACATAGTGTGAGAGATAATATATATATATATATATATATAGGAGTGTTTGCTCTGTTTGTGGGAATCTCTATAATAATCCATCTGAGAGAAAAAATATAATATATATATATATATATATATATATATATATTCTTCGTTTGTGGGAATCTCTAAATAATCCATAATCATTACTTTGTAATCGCGAGGACTTGTATATCCTCAATAAAATATCAATTGTAGTATTGAAAATGGTCCAGTGGAGTCACCTCTATCACATGCCAAGTGCCAAACCCTTGTTGTGCGCCTTCTTTGGATAGTTGGTTTGTTGTATGGTTCCTTTCCCTGTACATGTGTTGACAATATATGGAGACAAAACGAGATTTGATCAATAATACTTGATCCAGAAGACTTCTAAGAGTGTGTTTGTGACAAGAATATTTTTGTACAAATGAGTCTATCACCAATCTTGAATCACCAAAGACTTGTAGCTATTTACAATCTTTCTCAAGTGAAAAAAGGAGAAACAGTTTAAGATTGTGTAGTTTGACAAAGTTGTTTATTCCTTGTCTGAGCCCGCCATTGATATGAAAATGGTGGAATTGATTTAGGTGGAGAAAATCACCGCTGCCACATCGGCCAAGCTGTGAGGAGCCACAAAAATATGCCCAGGGGGAAGAGTGATCGATGTTTTCCGAGGTGACATAACAAGTAGAAGGAGGGTTATCATCATCGCGAAGGAGAAAATATATGGCAATACACTGAGTAGAAGTACGATCTGGAGAGAAATGTTATTCGTGAAATATTTGTCTATTCCTGTCAATCCAAAGACCCCAATAGGTAAGTAAGGGGATGTTTCACATGGTATATGCTTAAATATATGGTTTTATATATGGTGCGTGGCTTAAAATTTAATACCATAACATATTTTAATATATGTTTTCTTTACACCACATGTTATATATTTCATAACCCATGTTTTTTCTATGAGACTTGATACCTTAATGAAGACCTGCACCCAAACTGAAGATGTTGCACTTGTAACTGTAAATGCCATGTGTCGAGTAGTAAAAATGCGACGTGCACTGATTCGTCACAAACTTCAACAAACAATTTCTCTATGCAATGGTGCTACTTCCGCTTGATTCCATAAACTTTGATGTTTAGGCCTTTTCAGATTCTTGATCAATTTCGGATCAACAAATCTTTCTATTTTTTGAAAGGATGCCTTTTGGAACCCATGATAGAGAAATCCAATAGACAAGGATAGCTTGTAGCATTGATTTGATAAGAACCAAGTGGCCAGCTCGAGATAACCATTTGAAGCTCCAATACTTAACCCTCTTCTTGATTTTTGAGACCAACCATTTCCAGTCTGAGGATTTATATGAATCTAGCTTCAAATGAAATCCCAGGTATTTGAGGCTCTCCATAATGGTTTTGAATTCGAAGCGAAAGATAACGAGTGCTCTATTAAACTTTGCCCTAGAGAGGCCATGGTGGGAAATGGATGATTTGTGAGCATTTATACTCATCCCAGTTTCTTTTTGGAAAAGATTCAGAATGGAATGCATCTTTTCAAGATCACCCCTTGATCCATCATAGAAGAGTAAGATGTCATCCACAAAGAGAATATGTGTCATATGGAGATTTATAGAAATTTCGATACCTTTGTATTCGCCCCTTCGGATGGCATAGTGAATCAATTTACTCAAACCCTCAGATGCAAAAAAAAAAGAGGAGAAATGGGGCACCCCTGACGAAGACCCCTCTGACTGAAAAAGAACTGGGAGGTAGCTCCATTGATGAGGACAACAAAACTTACATTTGTTAAACAAATCATAACCCAATTTATGAATTCAATGTTGAAACCCAGGTGGGTCATCAAAAGGCAAAGATAAATCCAGCTAATCTTGTCATAAGCCTTTGAGAGGTCAATCTTCACAATCATGCCTTTTTTGTTCTTTTTTTTGTGTTGTGCAGAGTTTCTTGTGCCACCCCAATAACTTCATGATTTGTCTCCCTTCAAGAAACCCAAAGTGCTCTTGAGATATGTTGATTTAAAGAACAAGTTTGAGGCACCTAGAAATGGTTTTAGCAATAATTTTATATATACAATTGCATAGGGAAATAGGTCTAAAATCATCAAAACATTTAGGGAAATCAGTCTTAGGGATTAGTGCAATAAAAGTAGAATTTAGAGGATCATGAACAAACCCTCTGCTCCTAGACTCTTCCACCAGTCCCACCAGATCCTCCCCCAATAGCTCAAAAAAATGTTGAAATAATTCCACCGTCCAGCCATCAGGACCCAGACTTTTTTCCTTTTTCATGGAAAGGAGCACTCGTTCCACTTCCCCCTTTGATATTGGGGCCATTAGCAATTCATTTTCCTCCTCATCAATGAATCTCGGGAACACTTGAACCACCTGGATGACTTCAACAATCGAGGCTTCCTGGGGAGCTTTGAAAAGGGATTTAAAATGGTTTACCCCCATTCCAGCCAATTCACTAAAAGAGGACGCTGAAACCCCCTCTTCGTTTTCCAAATCCCAAACAATGTTTGAGATTTTCCTACCCTTGGCATAATTATGAAAGAACTTAGATTTTTCATCGCCTTCCTTTAGCGAGATCACTCTGCTTTTCAATCTCCATTTTTCTTCAATATCCTTTAAGATCCTATT
The DNA here is from genome assembly GCA_031772625.1 of Pinus tabuliformis. NCBI lineage: Eukaryota > Viridiplantae > Streptophyta > Pinopsida > Pinales > Pinaceae > Pinus > Pinus tabuliformis. Next base: position 1,913,596,019 of record CM062817.1, on the reverse strand, counting down.
CCTTTCCCCTTCTAAAGCCAATTTTTTTTCCTTTTTTGCTTTTGTTTCATATCCATCACTATCCAGGCTTTCAATGTCCTCCATCTCCTTTTTAAAAGGGTTTAGAGATTCTTCGTTCGTGAGCACTTTTTCCTTTGCCCAAAGAATCATAGAATGTTTCACCCTTTTAAGTTTTTCCATGAAGATTTGGGAAAGTGAAAGACCCACGATTTCCAACTCAGAGTTCCAGCTTTCTTGAACTAATTTGTTATATGATAAATCATTTATCCAGGAGGAGTTGAACTTAAAGGGCGCACCAGGCTTCCTATTGGCCCCTTTTAATTCCAAGATCGGGAAATGGTCTGATTCACCTCCATTACCAATCCATTGGCAAAAAAAAAGGAGTATGAGTTGTCAAATATTCTTTGATCAGAAAATGGTCTAGTCATTTAGCCACTTTGGCCTCCCCCGCCCTCCTATTTCTCCAGGAAGGTTTTAATTTTTTAGTGGGTCCACCTCTATGAGCCCCCCTATACGAATCTTGCCTAAAATGAAACTTGCTAGTCGGTCCGCTATAGTATTTGGCCCCCAGGATTCACATACTCCAAGGGAAACATTTAGATCTCCACCCATCACAAGATTCAGACACTTAATCAATGATTTAGAGAAAAAAACATTCCAAAAAGGAATGCGACTGTGGCAGGGTCCATATATGTTTACATAAGTTGAAGTTGAACATAATTTATAAGAATAGATCTCCACTCCAAGAATTCAAAAGTTTCAAGATGCTTTCTTTTATACCAACCACCAGACCACCAGATTGCCCACAGGCATCCAAAGCCACAAAAAACCAACCAGGCATCATGTGCCCTAGAATATTCATAGCAGAGACCCTTGAACACAAGGTCTCTTGGAGCATAATTACATCACAGACCAATTTCATGAAGAGATGTTTGAGTGCCATCTTTTTTCAGGCATTGGCTAGCCCTCTGCAATTGAAGGACAAGAAAATTATTTGGAAACAGGAAAAGGGGTCAACACTGCTCTAAGTGACCCTTTTAGGGAGAGTTGTTTTCCATCAACAATATCTAGTTTTTCTTTTAACTGAGCCTTGGAGAGGTTCGATTTTCTACCCCTAGTCTTTGGAGGACCCCCAAAATCATTCAGAAAGTCGAGACCACCCACAGGATCATCTGGGTGGTCTCTTTTCTCTCGGGGGCAAAGATTATAAGAGGATTTTTTAGGGTAGGGGATAACAAAGGATAATGCCACAGGACCCACCAAGGAGGAGCTAGAGAGGTTTTAACCTGGAATAGAGGTGATAATGCTATAAAGTGCCACAAAGATATCACATTGAGCAGAGCAAAGATCATTGGGGAGCCTGGAGGGAATATGCCCCGAACAAGGATTCATAAGAGGCATACTAAGAAACGAAAGAGAGGGAGGAAGGGAAAAGACAGTACCCGCAGGAAGAGATAAATCCTCATCCATAGCGACCTGCTTGGGTACAGATGAAGAGCCTACAACAGTCACAAGAGAAGATCCTTTTTCATCCATGACCTGTTCTCGATCCTGATCCCCTGGCTTATTGTCCGCCTGACCAACATTCTGAAACATTTCAACATTCGCGCTTAGTTCTTGAAAATCTTAAACTGGTTCCACCTGATTTCTCCTCCTGCTTATGAAGCCTAAAGGACAGTCCCTAGCCAGATGGCCATGTTTGTGGTAGCGATAGCAGCGATAAGGAAGTTGTTCATAGTCCAAATCCTAAGTAACACGGTAACCATCAACCTGAATCTAGATCTTTTCCGCTAACCCCTCCCTCAGATCCAACCTAATCAGAATGCATGCCACCTTACATTGCATGGAAACTTGGAAGGGCATGTCCGCTTCCAGGAAGGTTCCTAGGACATTCCTGATAGCTTAGAAGACATCCATAGACCACAACTATGGGGCAAGAGATGGGAGGCACACCCATACAGGAATCTCCCCTAGCCTTTCCCTTTGCGCATCAAAAAGAGGAGTCCATAGTTTGAAGAAAATTGGTGCTTTACTGAAACCCTAATTTCGAGTGAGAACCCAATCAATAGCCTCCATGTTTGAAAACCAAACCATAAACTAACCTCAATATAGAACAATAAATTCAGTCTGTGTTTTAGGCCCCAATGCCCATTCCTTGTTTATCCATTCCTTAATGAAATTGGCAGAGTATTGACGACCCTTTAACTGTCCGATGATTATGCATTCTGAGGCTACTATTGCTTCATCCATCGTGATATCCACACCAAGGATTAGCTTGGGAATCTCTGTCTTCTTCCTACTGACCCTCCCCTTCTTCCTTTTAACTCCCGAGGGTATGTCATTTACAAAGGGAACGACAGAAGAGGCATCTTCCCCGACATGGCCACCCAGACATAGAGCCCCCTCCTCAACAGCCCATGGAGCCAAAAAAGATTCCTGAGAACCTTCAAAAGGGCCTGCCTTCCCTTCAACTCCTGAAGGAAAAAAACCGCTAGCCTTCTTTGACCCCAAAGAGCCTACCTCAATCTTCTCATCGCAGGGTTGACCGATGGAAGGGAAAACAGAGGAACCACGGACCACACAAACAACATTTTCCACCGAAAAAAACCCCGACAAAGACAAACCTAACAGGAAACCAGCAACAACTTTCTCCAGACAACCCACTCTCACTCCAGCAATGCAAAAATACTTTGAAAGATTGAGACCACAAGATACGCCCAGGAACTTACAGAGTGAGGTTTTAAACCAACTCAAAACCCCCACTAGCCTATGATAGTAATTCTATCACATTAACTTTTAATATATTTGAAATAGTATTTAAGATATATCATTTTATAAAGATAATGTAAAAGTGATGTCTAACTATTAGTCTTTTGGTCATAGTTTTTTTTGGGGTCAAATATTGATTTACATATTAAAAATTAAAAATTAAAAATTAATATATAATTGATTTACATATTGTCCTCCAACGAATCTGAACAGCCAAAATAACTAGTCAAATGCAAACATAGTTTTTGCGTGTTCCCTCCCTTCCAAAGCCAATAGGGACAACCCTGTTAAATGAATGAACGGCATAAGGAAAGTTTAATATAACATAAGAAATTTCATTAAATTAATGTGAAGTTAAATTTATTTTTAATTGAAGAAAGAGGCTGGACAAAATGTGAAACAACTTGATTGACTTCGGAGAAATTAATGTTAAGTTAAATTTATTTTTAATTGAAGAAAGAGTCTGCATGAAATGTGAAACAACTTGATTGACTCGGCATCCATAACTGAGAGCATTGGAACTTCACAATTTACCGACATACGCCAACGACTTTTCTCTTACTCATCTTTAAAATACTACAGGAGCACCTTCCTTCATCAAATTAAAAAGAGATGGAGAAGTGCGTTCAACTGGCGTCCTACCCTGCAATGGCGATGAAAGCGGAAAAATTAATCGATTGTGCGTTTCTTATAGTCAGTGTATGGACGCCCTTGCACCTCTTAGCGGTTGACGATTTTAATTCTTCTTATTGGGTAATTGATCGGCTAACCAATATAGTTATCGGAGCGGTTTCCAGCATAATCTAAACCAGGTTGTTCAATCATTGGTGTACAACGTTTCAACGAGCGGATTCGACACTAGTGTTGAGGGGCAAAGAAGCAATAATGTCGTTTATGGGCTAGCCACGTTAGCACTAGAGTTACCGGAACTTCAAAGCCACGTTAGCACTAGAGTTGCCGGAACTTCGCAAGAATTATCTCTCCAGTTCAATCTTTTGTTGTCCCAGGTTGATATGAATCAACTACAATTTTAATACCTAAAAGGTTGATATGTTTTTAACATAGTTTAACATATGGAGAGTTCATTGTAAATGATGTTATGCAGAGGCTACATGGTACCTGAGTACGCCTTACGCGGGCAGCTAACAGAGAAAGAAGAAGTATTCAGCTTTGGAGTTCTTGTACTTGAGAGTGTGAGCGGAAGAAAGAATCAGGGTTCGGTTCAAGGCACAGAGTTTCTTATCGAATCAGTATGTATCATATGGATTTCGTCATATCTTCCAGTATGTCTCATATGGATTTCAGCATATCCCCAAATATAGAATTGTGATGTCTTGCAAACTAAAGTCTTATGTTGTTTTGTTGTATTGGGCAACCAGACATGGAGACTGTATCAAGCGGAAATAACTTTAGAAATTATTGAATCCACATTGGAGGGCACTTATTCGTGGGATGAAGGGTTTAGAGTGATTAAAATTGGTCTGTTGTGCACGCAAGCAGCTTCATTTTTGCGGCCTTCAATGTCCGAGGTGGTGTCAATGCTGACAAGTGAGCGAGATAATCTTCCATCGCCCACAATGCCTGCTTTCGTAGATGTGGACGGTGTATTTGTTGACCCCGATAGAACATCGAGCAGTGCAACAACTTCTACAGCTGTTGATCCTTCATCCCGCGCTCTGGAGCCGAGATGATTGGATGTCATCACACCCCTCACGCCATAATGAACGTCTAGCAGTTACACAATAAGGCGCCTCAAATGTTGTGTTTAAACACTTTGGGGAGTAAAATCTTGATCCAGTGGGAAACAGGGGATTATGCAGTCATAAATTCAATGTCATAGACAAAGCAGTGTACAAAGAGAAAATTGGCCAATTGCACGAGATCAGCGGTAAAGAACAAATTGTCAAATTGTCCAGTAGATGATGTTTTTAGATGCATTCCCATTGTTCCGTTGAAATTCCCTGTACTGTAAATGCTCTTTTCCAAGATTACTCCCCTGAAGTTTTCTTCATGTGGTTGCTTTGCGTTTTCAATATTATTTTCCCTCAGTTACCAGAAGTTTGTATACACTTTACCAATTAAAATTGGTAAAGTGTTCGAGTGTTTTCTTGATGGTTGTTATTTTTTTCGATATACTTTTTCCTCCCCAATCTTCATCAATTAAAATTGGTCAGACTATGGTTTGATAACTTCAATTTATATGTCTTTTTTTAAGCATGTCAACCATTTTCAAATTTGTTAAATTATGGAAACATAAAAATAAACCTTCCAGATTTCGCGCAAGTAACCAGAGAAGGGGTGGTGTTTTCACTAGGTTTTATAACTTCAATTGATATCTCTTTTTTTAAGCCTATCAACCATTTTCAAATTTCTTAAATTATGGAAACATAAAAATAAACCTTCCAGATTTCGTGAAAGTAACCAGAGAAGGGGTGGTCTATGAAAACAAAGAAATGTAAGAGTACTTGCACCTCCGGCAGTTTACCCGCTTTTTACTTTCTTTGATAATGGGACCAATGATCAAATTTGAAGTGTGAAGGGACAAGTGATTAAATTTGAAGTCTGGATGTTAATTTTTATTCCAAGGATTTTATTCCCATTTTTCATGATGGACGAGTTAAAAGGAAAAAATATTTGAATGGACAAGAGTATATCATTTTACATTTTATTTTTATTATGTAAATTAAATTTTTACAACTACAAAAAAAACATATTTTGACAACAATAAATAAATAATATAATGAAATGTGAAAATGCATATTGAGATAATAACAAATTTTATAAATTGTATTAATTACTTTCAAAATGAAAAAGTCCATTCAATTCCCAAAACAAAAGTGTATTTAAGTGTTTTTTTCCTAAACAAAAGTGTATTTAAGTGTTTCTTCCTATCATGTTCCACACATTATACGGATTTAATAACTCAAATTATACAAGTACAAAAACTTAAATCATACAAAACTTATTTAATGTCTAAATAGAAAAAATAAAAGATTCTCATTATAAGACTTCTCCATTTTTCTTTTTTCTTTTTGCCTTAATATTTAATCTCTAATAAGTGGAAATTGAAGGCTCCCATTTATCATAATCATTTCTCTATTCAACAGAATGACAATTTGCATCAACCTTATGGATTTATATTTAGAGCAACACGAAAAGATCTACAAAAAATGCAGGAACAAAAGAGAACCTAGCAAAATTGTAAATGGAATTGAACCAATATTTTCCAAACGTATGGAAAGTAAAATATAGACAAGTTTCAATAGGGTACTTGTTCATGATTACATTTATGGAGTGTTAGGTCATCCACCAAGGTTTCAATCTGTATATCGTATGCCCCACCTAGATGCCATGAATTTCAAAGGGATGTCACATTGTGTCAATTTTAATTATCTTTTGAGGTGGACAATGATTCATCGCTAAGGTTGAGTTCTAATAATTGTTAAGACATCCATAATGGTTTCATTCTAGCTGTGGTCTACCCCAACGCATGGAATAGGTTTCAATGGAAAGATAGTTGATGCAAGTCATTTGTTGCTTCTGATTTCACTGGTGAGGTCAACAAAGTGAAATCATCATGAACTATCAACAAGGGTTTCATTAGTGGCATTGTGTGTCCTACTAGGATGACATGAGTTTCAAAGGGATGAGACTAAGTGCTAGTCCCATGCTGTAGTTTCTTAGGGTTTATTTTAACCAAAACAAGTGAAATATATATGAATGAATAAATGATGTGAGAGGTAAGGGTAAAAGCACCAACAGTAATCTTGAATTTGTGTCTAAACTCGCTGCTAGAAATTGGTTAATGAATATTGCCTTAAATCTACAGGACATGTGAACTGCACTCGGCTTTATCATCAATCTAGAAAACGAACCTAGGGTTGGGCTCTGCCCGAATGTTCAAATGAATTTGAAGACCCACTTTCAAATATCCAACCAATTTTTTCCCAATAGACACCTACCCACAATGGAAAATGACTAGCCTCTCATGGGCTCCCTCTAGGTCCATAAGAACTGAGAATTTACCCAACACCTTTCCCAAGTTCATATCATAGTCCAAACCCTAGCATTCCTTGTAACCGGTAATCTCTAGTTGTGGATTTGAAACCCTGAGGAAGGAATTCTCGAAAAGTGTTAGGTCCCTATACTACTAGTGTAACCCCATATTGTTATTAGTGCAACCCCCTTATTATATTGTTGTGCCCATGTAGTCCCCATATTGTTATTATTGTGTCCCATAGAAGCCCACTATTTTTATTATTGTGCCCTTACATTATTATTCTTATGTCGGCTCTGATTTTATTGACCCCTTAGACTCTTATATATAGAAAGGAGGTCTTGTCATTTGCATCATCCAAGAATTGTTCATTTGTGTAATGTAAAGGAGGTTTCCCTCTCAAAGAGGTTGATTTCCAAGTCCCTGATCTGTATTTTCTATCATTTTGTGAGTTGGTTTCATAACATTTGGTATCAGAGCTCTCAATTCTAGGGTTTTGCTACTCCAAACAGGTCATTGTGGAATTTTCACTATAAATTTTTCTATACGAAGCTTGAGAAGAAAAGAGAACCCATTTGAGACGAAATCTTTCTGAACCTCGGGTCTGAATTTCAAATCTTTTGTCACTATATTTTCGAAGATATTATCTAAGAAATTTAGGGTTTTGCAAGCTCCAGAATTCCATCGCAGATAGGTCATCGCGAAATTTTCTCTATAATTTATTTCTATGAAGTTTCAGACTCTAAAATTAAAACGCATTTGGGTCAAAAGTTTGTTGAAGCTCGGATCAAAATCTAAGATCTTGTCTTGCTATATTTGCAGAGATATGATCCAAGGAATTTAGGGTTTTTACAGGTTCCTGAATTACATCCCAAACATGTGACCTTGGTAAAATCATCATAACTTTTTGTCTGAGTATTAGATTGAAATTTTGTAAGCAGTTAAAGAAAGAGAAATGACTGTAGATTTCTATACATCGCTTTTAGGTCCGAAGGTTGAAACAATGACACATGGCACTTCGTAGAATTTCACTCTACTAAAAAAGTGTATTATCAGGTCATCTTGGGAGATTGGGCATAACACTTTCTTGGAGAATCTAATTTTGACCAGACCAGTGGAGTTGGAAAGAGGACTCAGAGGGCTACCATAATAGATCTTAAATTACAGAGTTATAGTCGTTTCAAGATCGAGCTCCTAAAATCAATAAAAGGTGATATGAGGAAGTTTGATGGCAAGGATCCAATAAATTGGATACTACAGATGGAGTAATAATTTTGATCTACAAGATGTACAACTATTGCAAAAGGTATGTATTGCATCTTTATATTTCAAATCAAATCAATTTTTATGGTATAAAGGGCTTTATTCTCATAAACCACTTGCCACTTGGTCAATTTCGCAGAGGAAATGATAACACATTATGATGATACACAGAGCAACAACATCTTTAGCCAACTGATAAATCGCAAACAAAAGGGTTTAATGGAAGAACACATTGAGGACTTCCAAAAATTTAATATAAGGGTAAAAGATATTCTAGAGGAGCATAGGATTGATGTGTTCATAGGGACTTTAAAGGATAACATCCAACATGAGGTTTGCCTTTAGGAACCTAATTCATTGGAGAAGGAATTCAGGTTGGCAAGAAAAATTGAAAGATGAATTATGGAAACAAGGAATCCTACCACTCACAACTATAAATATCGAAGTGTTTTTGCTCCTAGCCTTCCACAACCTACAAGGTTTACACCACAACAATTGGAAGAAAAAAGTGAAAAGGGGCTTTGTTACATTTGTGATAGAAAATATGCTAAAGGTCATAAGTGTGCTCAGAAGAAATCATTTTACATAGATTGTGAAGAGGAGGAAGAAAATAATTAAGAAACAACAAAATAAGAGGATATAAATCGGGAACCAATCCTAGAGAAAGAAGAAATGAATATGATCATATCTTGTAAATCATTGGAAAGAATTACCACTCCTCAAACTCTCAAGATAGAAGGAGATATCAAGAAGAAAAAGGTTCAAGAAGTGAAAGATCACATCAAGCATCAAGAAATGAATCTGACCATATATTGTAATACATTGGCAGGAATTACCACTCCTCAAACACTCAAGATAGAAGGACATATCAAGAAGAAAAAGGTTCAAGCAGTGAAAGCTCACATTGAGCATCAACAACAAGTTCTCCAACTTTTAAAGGATAACCCCACTTTGACGAAGAATAGAATGAAACAACAGGTAGATCGACATCATAGCGAAAGAAGTTCTGATGTAGGTGACTGGGTATTTAGACTACTACAACCATATAAACAAATGTCCCTCAAGCAAGCTAAGAAGGATAATAAATTATCACCAAAGTATTATGGTTTGTACAAGGTGTTACGAAAGACTCATACTATGGCATACAAATTGGAGCTTCCTACATCTTCCTGAGTGCACACAGTTTTCCATGTTTCATGCTTAAAGAAGGTTATCGCTGAGAAGATCCTAGTTCAATTAATATTGCCAGAACTTGAAGAGGAAGGAAAAATCATATTGGAACCATAAGCAGTCACAAAATCAAGAAATCAACCGCTGCTAAATCGATCAATTGTAGAGTATCTCATCAAGTGGAAGAACTTACCCACTGAAGATTCCACATGGGAGAATGAGAATTTTATACAGAAGCATCCAGAACTACTCGAGTGTTGAGGAAAACACTTTTTGAAGGAGAGGGGTATGTTAGGTCCCTATACTACTAGTGTAACCCCATGTAGTCCCCATATTGTTATTATTGTGCCCCATAGAGGCCCACTATTGTTATTGTTGTGCCCTTACATTATTATTGTTATTTGGACTCTAATTATATTAGGACCCCTTAGACTCCTATATATAGAAAGGAAGTCTTGTCATTTGTATCATCCAAGAATTGCTCATTTGTGTAATGTAAAGGAGGTTTCCCCCTCGAAGAGGCTGATTTCTAAGTCCTTGATCTATGTTTTCTATCTTTTTGTGAGCTGGTTTCATAACAGAAAGTTGTGCCAACTCGGAATTCTCTAGATGAAAGTTTTCCACCAAGTTTAGGGCATTAAGGACAAGAGTGTCAAGAGAAATGAGAGTAACTACCACTATCTAAACTAGGAATTTATTGAGTTTAACCTCACTAAAACAAGGAAATCTTGAAGAACGAAAGCCTGCACTAGTGGATTTGGAGGCCATGAGCATTCTCAACACCAAACCTCTTGCCAAAACCTTCACGAACGAGCACATATCCATCTGTACCAAAAAATAATAATTTGACAATGTCATCAAATGGAATCCTATTGAACACACATTATCTTGAGGCTTCACGCAATTGACTCTCATAGAGATCTATGATTAGTTTTATCCGCATATATACATGCCAAAATAGTTTTCCAGACCAACCTATTTGAGTGACTAGAGATTTGGTTGTCACACACGCTGGGGACCTTCTCAATAGTAACTTTGTACACCAACACTTCCAAATATAAATGCTGACACAAATTACCTACAAATTGTGTCCATCGGGACATCACCTCATAACCTAACACATTGATATATCATCATCCTCCCTCCTCCTCCCATTAAATATCAGTTATCACACACTTAACTATCTGGGCAATCATTTGTCCCTCAACTCTGTACTAAATCATGTGTCACTGCCACTACTTCATTCAATTAAATCCCTTCTCCAATCGCCATAACATTTTGTAACGTGTTTCCTAAAGAATATGGCAATACTTTCGTATTTATGTAAAGGAATACTTTGGATTTTGTATGTCACTTAAAAAAATTAGAAAAGAGAACAACGAAACGAGGGGATATCTGATAATTTATCTGAAAACCCTTTACTGAGCATTTTTTTTTATTATTTAGATTTTTTAGTAAACAAGAATAAATAAAAATTAGCATTTTTTTACACCTAATTTTCACTTTTCACTTCTAGGACATACTAGACCCCTCTTCAAGAGATGTGACGTGTTCAATTTTTACCCCTAGATGGGATGACGACTCACAGTCATTCACTATGTTACTCGTTATGACATGCTTTTACGAGCTTTGTCTATATACTTTTGGAATTTGTAGTCAAGAGGTGGATTGTTTAGAATTATATGAATTGACTTGGTTACTATTTGACAAATATATGAAATGGAGATGGGGATGTACTCTAGACATGGTCCAAGCTTAATGGATACAAATTTAACTGGTAACAATTGAGTAGGGATATATAATCAAATTTTGCATCTTAGTTTCATGTATAGAATTTAAATATTATTAAAAGATTAAAAAAAATAAAAAAAAAATAAAAAAAATCTTGGGTTCCATCAAAAGAAGCCAATGATGCACCAATGATTTCCTTGATTAGCTGGATGGGCGTCTAGCTCACATGGAGTTTTATGTTCATGGAGACCCTTTCCCTTCGGATGCATCAAGCGCAGGTCATACTCCAGACTTCCCACATGTTCATTGATGTATATTGATTGTCTTGTCATCCCATCTATGATTTCGGCCTTATGGTCTTGTGTCTTTTGGCTACTCAACAAAGTTTTGCGGACTACTCCTAAGTTTTTTTCTACATTCCCGACCAACAAATCTAATTGGAGTGAGGCAAGGAGAGCTAGGGTCATCATTTCTATCCTCTGAAAGAAACTTTTGATGAATTAATAGAATGTTTTTTATCGACAAAAAAATAAAAAATAAAAATAATGTATTTCTTTGAAATAGAGATTAGGATTAAAATTAAAAATTTATTTTATTTTAATTTAAAGTTATTATCATTATTTTTTTTATTTTTTCCCCCAAGAAAAATCGTAATTTTCATTTATATGTGGATAAAAATTACATGTTGTATATTTCAATATCATCAAAGACAAAATTTGTTGATTTTTCTATTAGCTGGAAACATTGTTTATTTTACTATATCTGTTGTTATTTGTTCGTGTCATGCATAATCGTATATACAACTGTAGAGAAAATCTTCAAATACAAAATTATATAGTCTGAGAGATAATATATATATAGGAGTGTTTTCTCTGTTTGTGGGAATCTCTGTAATAATCCATCTGAGAGATAATATATATATATATATATATATATATATATATATATATATAATAGAGATTATATATATATATATTCTCCGTTTGTGGGAATCTCTATAATAATCCATAATCATTACTTTGTCATCGTGAGGACTTGTATATCCTCAATAAAATATCAATTGTAGTATTGAAAATGGTCCAGTGGAGTCACCTCTATCACATGACAAGTGCCAAACCCTTGTTGTGCGCCTTCTTTGGATAGTTGGTTTGTTGTATGGTTCCTTTCCCTGTAAATGTGTTGACAATATATGGAGATAAAACGAGATTTGATCAATAATACTTGATCCAGAAGACTTCTAAGAGTGTGTTTGTGACAAGAATATTTTTGTGTGAATGAATCTATCACCAATCTTGAATCACCAAAGACTTGTAGCTATTTGCAATCTTTCTCAAGTGCAAAAAGAAGAAACAGTTTAAGGTTGTGTAGTTTGACAAAGTTGTTTGTTCCTTGTCTGAGCCCGCCATTTATATGAAAATGGTGGAATTGATTTAGGTGGAGAAAATCACCGCTGCCAAATCGTCCAAGCTGTGAGGAGCCACAAAAATATGCCCAGGGGGAAGAGTGATCGATGTTTTTTGAGGTGACATAACAAGTAGAAGGAGGGATATCATCGTCGCGAAGGAGAAAATATATGGCTATACACTGAGCAGAAGTACGATCTGGAGACAAATGTTATTCGTGAAATATTTGTCTATTCTTGTCAATCCAAAGGCCCCAACAGGTAAGTAAGGGGATGTTTCACATCTTGTGAGGTTGGAAATCGTTCCACCGAGATTCCCTGACCTGTGAGATATTATCACCCTTCTAGTTAAAGGAAATGGAAATCCCTTGAAAGGTGGATCTCCAAACCTGTCGAGCATCCTGACAAGATAAGAAGAGATTCCCAATTCTTTCCTCATATTGACGACACAGGTCAAACCATGAGGGGCCATAGAAGGAGTGCTTTTTTATATTTTCTCCCATTGGCAACTTGTTTTCCAATATACACCCAAAAAACAATTAGGATTTGGTTGGCCCTTTTAGTTTCCAAATATGTCTTCACCGCCAACTAGGAGGGTTTGGTTCCTTTGAGGCTATCATGTGAAGATAACCATCTTTCGGGGAGTAATATCCTATTGGACACCTAATCCTCAATGGGTTAGTGTGGAAGCGGAATGGACAAAAGGAGTCCAAGAGACCTTGGGATGTGAAAGCCAACTGTCACAACAATGTACTATAAATGTATATCAGTTGTTAATAAAATTGTATCGTCATGTTTTATCTTTCATATTGTTCATGTTTTATCTTTCATATTGTTCTTGCTGCCCATGTGTGTTTAACATGGTATCAAAGTAGGCGATTGCTGGTCCTGCTCCAATTTGAGTCACTTGTTTTGTGGTCTCTATATATATGTCAGTTCTGCCCATTACCTGAAACACTCCATTAATTTGTTGTCTGCCAGAAATCTGCTGCCTCTCCTACCTGACCTCTGGCACTGTATACGTTGCACCTGACTCTGGCTATTTTAAGACTCTCTTCTATGTTCCCTGACCTTTGTCACTGTGTACGCTTTTGCTGGTAACGCTATCTCAGACTGACAATGCTTTTCATAAATGGTTGAATTCTCCATACGTTGGCTGCATTGTAATAAATGTGAGAGTGTGCGTTGTCTGCATGTAAATGTCCTAGCATGCACTGAGGATAGTTGTTTAAAAAAGATGTTGAAGCCATAGAAACCTGCGTTAAATTTAGAAATCGTTGAATTTTTCTTGTAGTCTATCCCTGAGGAGTCAGTCTACTGCCCTCGCCATAGTCGCTGCTGCAAATCTCTGACATTATCTACAGATGGATGGCACCTTATGCGAGAGCATTTTTGAAACCTTATGTGCGGTCTCTCAGTCATTGAAGAAAACATAAGAGAAGAAGGCGCTCCTCCATAGCTACGCTACGGCAGCAGCCGGCTGCTATTCAATTACCTCAATTTCTGAGCTTAGGTAAAGGCGTATTGTGGGGACTCCTTTATCAGTTCTAAGGTTGTGATAAGAAAGCACCTCCCACCATTCTTAACCACTGGACAATTATCCAAAGAAGGTTCTCGCTCTCCCATGCACATGAATTTTCCCTTACAACAGTTGAATCTAGTTCTGGAACTGATTTGAGACATCTAGACCAAGACTGGAGTGGAGACAAGCATTTCTGGACAACGCTATATCAGGTTCACTGTTCCTTGGAAATCTGTGCTATTATTTCTCTGGTTGTGACTGGTGTATGAACTTCTAAGTTCACTCATTTCACCGTATATCTATAACCGAACTTTACTTGCACTATATACAATTGTGAAGTGCTAAATATTGAAGAAAAAATGGTGAACCCGGCGTGAGAACTGAACTGAACTGTAGATGATTAGGCATTTGAGGGTTTCGTAGTGCGGTTCCTAACAAGGGCATCTTATGGAGCAACTCAAGGCGACTCTTCGACAGGAGGTCGAACTACACTAAATTGAAGGCCGAAGTTGCTTGTCATTTCCAGATTTCTTAGAGGGCGAATTTTGTTTTAAAGAGGGCCGAATTGATCATCTTAGAAGAAGGCGGAAACTCATCAGCCAGGGGGGCGAGATCACCGGTTTAATAAGGGCAGCATTGATTACTGGAGAAAAGGTTATTGCCAGTGCCACATTTTCATTGCCATTATTCTCAAGGAGGCCAAGATCCTGACTATCTCCAGTAGGCCAAATTGTGGCATTGTCTTTATTGGGCCAAAACCATTTGCTGAGGCCACATTAACTTACTGTAGCCACATTAATTTGCAGAAGGTAGCCGAGCCTGTCTGTTGAAGTCTTTTTCAAAAGGGTATAGTCTATTCTTGCTTTCAGAAACATCAACAATTTATTGAAGCTCGTTCTCTTGATTTACAAAAAAAATAAAATCGAAGTGCAGAACATTCTCAAAAATATATCGAAGGCCCTAAAATTATCAGCATCTCTCTTGGAAACAAAAAAAGAAACACAGCTTCAATTACAATTTTGTTTTCAATATCTGGGCGACTCCCACTGCAACAATCCCCAGCATAAAAAAAATCCCTGTTGTTTGGTGTATGCGCTGAAGCCGGTCGAATCGTTCCTCCATAGCTGACAAACTCTCTGCGTCTGAGTTTTGATTTCTGCTCCAACCGAGGAACCATTTGCTGACACCTCCAGAAAATGCCATCAAAACCTATTTATAGGATCCTTCGTTTGGCTGGTGATTGGGCACGCTATTTTCCCTGTGAGTTCTTATTCCAACAACATCAATGGCTCGTTGTCATATTCTGTTTGAGGTTGTCATATTCTATTTGAGGTTGTTAGGGGCCTCATTTCCGCACCTCGACTAAGGGCAGTGAGTGTGTTAACTTTTAGTGGCTTTTCTCATCTTATACTGAAGGCAAAGCGACCGAGAACTTTTAATATCATTGCCACAAGACGAGTTTATTTTCTGGTATGTGCGTTGAGTAGTGAGTCAAGTGTCTTTAGTTGGTAGTCATATCAGCGGTTGGTGAATTTATACTATGAAACCCTTGTAAATTGCAATGTTGACTTGGTTTATATATGTGCATTGTTCCACATAAGATTATGAGATTATGTACAATTCTTTCTTTGGGAATCTGTAATCCCACAATAGTAGTTGTTCCACATGTTATCATGAATGGTTACAGTCACTATTGAACTTGACTATTCTTTTCCACTGACCGAGAAAGTGAAGGAGTATTTGAAGGATTCAAGCAAGTTTGCAGTTGTTGCTGCCCCAGTGTGGCACTGTATTTAAAACTCATTATAGTGCATTAATTCCTTGCTTCGACTGTTGCATAAAGAGTTTGGTGGGCTGATTGTAATCTTTTATGGAGAAAAGTTTTGTCGGGTGTATTGTCAGAACATAATGCTGGTCATGAGTAAACTCTTATTTTGGTGCTTGCTGGTTGCACACTAGTCATTTGCTACATTGAAATTGGTATTGTGCTATCTGCTACAACGACTTGGTAATATTGGTATGCTACTGCTCATCTAATAGTTGCAATTATTTATCATTCTATAGACCAATTTGTAGCTGAAGACAACATCACTTCTCTGATTATATTGGTCTGAAATGGATAGAATAGATGATGTATTGAAACTACTGAATAATTTAATACTTTCCACTGTTGATGAGATGGTTAAGATCAACAAAACCTCTCTTTCCAATATTAAAATTTGTCTCCAAAATGCACATGAGAATATTGAGTTTTTGCAGCTTGAGACAAAGCTACAGCAGGAAGAATTACAGCAGTGGAGTCATCATTCTGAACCTGTTTCTGTTCAGAAGATTGAAACAGACTCCCATAAACAACAAGTCAATATTGTTCAAGTTCATTCAGATCCAGTGCCCAATAAAGCAGCAGTTGTACATGCAGATGCAGAAACTCAGTCTGCACTTCCCAAGCCCATCATCAGACCTTGGGAACAGCTTGTCCACAACAAGCATAGAATTGGTCTTGGCTATGACAAGGACTTGTCCTTTCATATTCTAGACTACTCAAAGCCCATTCAGTTTCAGAGTGTTGGATTCATTCATGACATTTTAGCTGCTCCTCATGACAGTTCAGCTTCAGCTGTTCCAGACTATGCCCCTCTTCCACAACAGCAACAACAACAACAGATTGTGAAATGCCAACACTCTGACTGAGTTGGCCATTTGAAAGATCATTGTTTTGATCTTCATCCATGTAACAATTGTCACAAAACCAGTCATTCTTCACACAGATTCTTCAGAAACAAACGTCCTGCAAGAACAAAGATTCATCTTGGATGGATCGCTTCTTGGAAATGGGCATCAACAGCCAAGAAGATATTCCAAACACATGTCAGAACTTGTTCCAGAGTATTGAACAATCTTGCAGTTGAGTTTTCTCCATCATCTCACCTTGTATCTGACAGGGGGGGAAATGATGGTCATCTACAAGCTTCAAAGCCACATCAAGCGAGCTTGAGCCACAACCTGCCACACCAGTTTCAGAGTTGTAGCCAGAGACAAAGATGCCCGTGAACATGCCTTCAGTTGGCAATCTGGGACACTTCCTCTAGCAGAAGACTTTAGCTTCTTGCCAGTTTCGGAAGAATTCCAGGAAAAAAATTGAGAACACTTCCTCTAGCAGAATACTACAGCTTCTTGCCAGTTTTGGAAGAGTTCCAGGAATTGCATTAAGCATTCCAAAGTTGTTGGTCATCCTTAAACCATCACAGGCTGAGACTTCCCTTTTTAGGTTGAAGTTCTCCCTTTTATGCGGGGTGAGACCTCCCTTTCATGGTTGAAGGTTTCCCTCTTCAAAACAATAGGAGAACTTCCTCTAGCAGAAGACTTCAGCTTGTTGCCAATTTTGGAAGAGTTCCGAGAACTGCACTAAGCGTTCTAGTGTTGGTGGTCATCCTTAAACCACCGCCCTTTATACCAACATTTCAGAGAGCACATTCAGCCTAGTGCTGCCATGCATTTTTGCACATTTTGTATTACAGCTCTCTTCTTGGACTCATACATAACCCTTCGGATTAAGGGGGGGAATGTTGGACACCTAATCCTCAATGGGTTAGTGTGCAAGTGGAATCGACAAAAGGAGTCCAAGAGACCTTGGGATGTGAAACCCAACGGTCACAACAATGTACTATAAATGTATATCAGTTGTTAATAAAATTGTATTGTCATGTTTTATCTTTCATATTGTTCTTGCTGCCCATGTGTGTTTAACATGGTATCAGAGTAGGTGATTGCTGGTCCTGCTCCAATTTGAGTCACTTGTTTTGTGGTCTCTATATATATGTCAGTTCTACCCATTACCTAAAACACTCCATTAATTCGTTGTCTGCCAGAAATCTGTTGCCTCTCCTACCTAACCTCTGGCACTGTATACGCTGCACCTGACTCTGGCTATTTTAAGATATCCCTATTTAGAGGGTGACCATAGTATCTCTCCCTCACAATTGTTTAACCAGATGGGTGTTGAGGTCAGTGCCTTGAGATACTTATCCCAAGATACATGCCATTGATTTGGGAGTTGTAATTCTAACGCTAAAAGCCAGTGTTGACCCCATATCTCTGATCGGTCCGGGTCCCTAATTTGGTTCAAAATTTGATGTTGTGAGAAGAATGGAAAATTATTAGGTCAACAGGGATAATGTGGTTATTTCCACAACTCAGCCATGGATTGATGCCAATTCAGACCTTGGTTCCTGATCCTATATGCCAAGCCAATCCAGATGCAATAATTATAAAAGACTTAAGGACCACTTTCCATATGGTAGAGATATTCGACCTTGATTTATTTGGGAGTCAAATCTAATCCTCAGTCAATAAAGGGTGTATATATTTTGTTGAACCACATCGGTCCACAAGTTGTGGGTTGAAATTAGTCTCTAGCTCACTTTGGCAGCCATAGCTTGTGAGAAACAGTTAATGTCCTTTAATCCCCATCGTCCCCACAATTTTGGAAGGGAAATCTTGTCCCAGCTGACTCATGCAAATGTGCTTCCTTCCTTTTCCCCTTGCCATAGAAATCCACAACAAATATTTTGTATAAGGTTAAGTATGCCTTTAGGAATCCAGGATAGATATATCCATAATATCGTGGTGGCCTCAATGACAGATTTGATAAGTACCAGCTTACCAGCTCTAACCACTTGTGACACCACGAATTAATTTTCTTTTCCATTTTGGCTACCAGCCACATCCAATCTTTCTTGGTATAGTCATTGGGTTTCAGATGAAATCCCAAATAGTTTATCCCCTCCTCGAGATTCAGAGATTGAAAGGGAAGTAAATTACGAGCATGTGCTACTTCTAACTTAGCAAATTCACAACATGTAATGGTAGACTTTTTATGATTATGAAACATTTTTTAATTATATAATCTGATTTTATTTAATAATTAATAAAATTAATTCCCCTGATTGGGGTGAAAAGGAAGGAAAGTCAGGACAGAAGGACAAGGCGTAGGAGAGGATGGACAAGACAACCACCTACTAGCCGCAACATCATCCAAAATGACATGGTGGCATCTTGCATGTCAGCGGGAGTTCCGAGGAAATGGAGTGGAAGAAGTAGGGGGAGAGAGAAGGGGAAAATTGGCGGCGGTAGTGGGATGGGACGTGGGCCAGATGGGCTGAATTATTTGAGGGTGGCAAAGGCGAGAGGGAAAGTCAATATGCGTCAAACGGGAGAGGAGCATAGTGCAGCGCAGACATTGGGAGCTTCAACGGGAAAGCGTGAACTTGAGTATGTTTCCTTTGGCCTTCTTCTTGAATTTCACTCAGAATTGCATGGCATAATGGAAGAGAGGGGTCAGATGGTAGTTACCAGGGAAGACGAGGGTAGGAGTGGGGTAGCTCTATATTCTACCATGCACAGTAAAGCAGAAGAGGGGGGTAAGCAGGTTTTTGCAAAAAATGGGTGGAGGATGAGAGAACAAGAGGACCGTCAGGGGAGAGAAAAAGATCAAAGAGCAAATGCTACAACGAATGGTAGTAGGATGATAGGGAGTCAAGCTGAGAAAACTATGAACCTGGCCCAGGTGATGGCTAGTATGACAGAGGGTTTACTTACCATCCTTTATCCGGGAGGAGAAAATCAATGGAAAATTCAGAACAATGGAGACGATTGGAGTAGGGTAGGAGGGATTAGGGATAAGGAAATGAAAGATGATGGGAAGTCTGTAAATCTTAGAAATCTAACTTCGGTTGATGAAAATTGCAAACGAGCGACAATAAAGGGGAAACTGGCACGCCTAGGTAGAAGCAGGGGGCGTGGAGGCAGAGGGCGATAGAGCCAGCCAAACAGAGCTTACCAGTCAACTTCAACACCTGCAAGCCAGTGGTGCGGGAGAAGATCTATGAGGACCATAGTCCAGGATGCAGCTAGAGCATATCAAGAAGGGATGGATGAGGACATCCGTCACCTAATTCAAGAAATGGAAGAAAATGTAATGGAAGAGGAGTCAGATCCTAAGATGGAGGAATGGGCAGATATCATCCATGACCCAGGCAACACCAGAGGTCGTATGACACTTTATAGGCAAGCCCTTCATGTGTACTGGGTTCTAAAATGACTTCTAGCAAAGGCTCTTGAGCAGGTAGCAGGAGAAGTGGAAGAAATAGCCCAAGGAATGCCGAATCTGAAAAAGGAACTGAAAAACTTGCAGGTCATTATGATAATGCAAGACAATAAGTTGCATGAGATTCAGTAGAGGTTGATACATATGTCTCAAGCACCTAATGATTCCATGGCAACTCTAGTTAACGCAAATTTAGTCACTGAAGATCAAAAGGAGTAACCCTGCCGAGTTTATTCTGATTTTTTGCGGATAGCTCTTTGTCTCAGACGTTTATATGTTAGTTATTAGTATGTTAAGTGTTTTAAATGCACTGTGCACATAGCTTGGATGGAAAGACTAGTTAAATTTTGTTTTTGGATGGCTTATAGCAAACTCAGGTGGCCAACAAACTGGGTTTGCCTCTTGGGCCAATTGAGGCCACTAGACCACTGTATCTGTTTCAACTTATTATTATGAATAGAAAAGGAAGGTACCACCTCTGCTTACAAAAAAAAAATTTAATATTTTTTTTTTTTTTAATTTATGGTAAAGAAAAAATTATATATCAAATTTTAAAATAGTAGTAATAAAAATTAAACACACACAGACATATATAGGTGTAGTCTAACTTATAGATGAACTAGTCTTTTTCACTAGAATTAGGTGATCCAATTTCAAGTGAGAATATGTTTAAAATACATTTTTGAATACATAAATGGATTCAACACCATGAAAAACCCCTCAAGTACACTAAAATTCTACAAATTAAACAACTTAAACTCAAGTTTAAAAATTCTCTACAGAATTTTGGTTAAAATTAACTAGAAAAAAGTCATGAAAAATGTCATTTAATTTATAAGTTATAAGTTAGACTAAACCCATATATATATATATATATATATATATATATATAAATTCAAAAATATTTGTTAAATTTATTGTTAAGTTGAGATGTCAATATCATTTTTGATTCAAGATATTAAAGAAGAATATGACATAAAAGATGAAATTAATGGAACCAAAAAAATCATGAAAAAAGTCATTTAATTTATAAGTTAAATTATATATATGAATGACTTTTATTATTTAATAGAAATTCAAAAATATAAAATTATTAAATTTATTGTTAAATTAAAATATCAATATCATTTTTAATTCAAAATATTAAAAAAGAATATAACATAAAAAATTAAATGAGTGGAAAAATATTTCATAAAATATTAAATTTCTTTTTAAAATATTTAAATAGTCATATATAATTAAATTTCATTTTTATACTATTTATATTAATAAAATATGCTTTACACAATTTTATACCATATACTAATGTAATATTATATAATAACATCAAAAGACTTTCCACGGCTAGTACTATGTAAATGTAGTTGGGAAGGAAGATTAATGCGTCTCTATATTTATAAAATGTTTGGTTGAATTATTCCGTTATCCTTCCGAGTGTTATTAGAAATTCCATGAAAGCTTTTTTTTTAATTAAAAACCTTATATCGTTGAAAGTTTCATGAAAGTGATTGTGTTGTATTTTTTGTTTGTTTTATTGAACTCTATATATAGATTTATCCAATAAGTTTTATCAGCTAAGAACATCATAAATAGATAAACAACTCCATTTCCAGCATTTTAACTAGAATGGTTAAGATCAAGATCAAGTAGATTGATCACCATACCATGGGTTGATGTGTTATTAGAAATTCCATGAAAGCTTTTTTTTTAATTAAAAACCTTGTATCGTTGAAAGTTTCATGAAAGTGATTGCGGCGGCGGCGGCGGCGGCGGCAGCGGCGGCGGCGGCGGCGGCGGGATCAAGATCAAGATCAAGATCAAGTAGATTGATCACATCATGATGATGATGATAATGATGATGATGATGATGATGATGATGATGATGATGATGATGATGATGATGGACGACTCCATTTCCAACATTTTAACTAGAATGGTGGTGGTGGTGGTGGTGGTGGCGGCAAGATCAAGATCAAGTAGATTGATCACATGATGATGATGATGATGATGATGATGATGGATGACGGCAGCGGCGGCGGCGACGATGACGACGACGGCGGTGGCGACGACGGCGACGACGACGAGGGCGGCG
Source organism: Pinus tabuliformis (assembly GCA_031772625.1). NCBI lineage: Eukaryota > Viridiplantae > Streptophyta > Pinopsida > Pinales > Pinaceae > Pinus > Pinus tabuliformis. The sequence continues at coordinate 1,913,573,967 of CM062817.1, read as the reverse complement.
GCGGCGACGACGACGACGCGGCGGCGGTGGCGGCGGCGGCGACGACGTCGCGGCGGCGGCGACGACGACGACGACGAGGGCGGCGACGGCGGTGGCGACGACGACGACGACGAGGGCGGCGGCGGCGGCGACGACAACGACGATGACGAGGACGACGAAAACGAGGACGACGACGATGACGAGGAGGACGAGGACGAGGCGGCGGCGACGACGACGACGACGACGACGAGGGCGACGACGACGAGGGCGGCGACGGCGGCGGCGACGAGGGCGGCGACGGCAGCGGTGACGACGACGACGACGACAACGACGACGACAAGGCGGCAGGGGCGGCGGCGACGACGACGACGACAACGGCGACGATGGCAACGACGACGAGGGCGACGACGACGAGGACGACGATGACGACGATGATGACGACGAGGACGAGGACGAGGACGAGGACGAGGACGAGGAGGACGAGGACGAGGACGAGGACGAGGACGAGGAGGAGGAGGAGGAGGAGGACGACGACGACGACGACGATGACGACGAGGACGAGGACGAGGACGAGGACAAGGACGAGGACGAGGACAAGGACGAGGACGAGGAGGACGAGGACGAGGACGAGGACGGAGAAGACGACGACGATGACGATGACGAAGGCGACGATGGTTAACGTCCGTTGAACTCTATATATAGATATATCCAATAAGTTTTATCAGCGAAGAACATCATAAATAGATAAACAACTCCATTTCCAGCATTTTAACTAGAATGGTTAAGATCAAGATCAAGTAGATTGATCACCATACCATGTGTGGTTTTTGAAAATTTTCTAAAATGATGATGATGATGATGATGATGATGATGATGATGATGATGATGATGATGATGATGACGACGACAACGACGACGACGACGACGACGACGATGATGGTTAACGTCCGCTGAGACCAAATAATGGTCTATCGGACCTAAAGAAACAAATTATCTATTTTGATTTAAGATTTTATTCCTATGCTCAAAAAGCTTGGAGAGAATCCTCCCGAGCTCACTATAATTTTGACATTGTAAAAGGCTAGGAAGGTCAGTATTGTAACAAAGATTGTGAAACTGAGATCTAATGTGGTTATACACGGGGCACTCTAAGAGGAAGTGGTTTTCATCCTCGATGTTCCTATTCTCACATATATGGCAGATCCTCTCCGTCCATGGCATTTTAGGAACTGCCCAACGACCTGTTTCACTATGGAGCTCATGAGAATTCGTTCTAATCTTTGCTATATTAATTTTCTTCTTTGAGCTAGTTAAAATAGAGAGATACTTTTGATCTTCTAGGGTGGGGTTGATGACCTTCTTATAATAACTTAATTTTCTTTTAGCTGCTAAATCTTTCTCACACCACATTTTTTCTTTGAACTTAGAAGTAACAATATCTTTAATGTTATTTATGTTTTGCAATGCATCATTTTCGTTGATCTCCCAATAGTTTAACCAGGTCCTTGTGTCTTTATGCCACCCTCGATTGAGCCTTAGGTGGTTTTGGCTAGAATTTAAAGCTAGCTTCGGAAGTCTATGATCGTGTATGTTATTGATTTTGTGCTTGTACAACAGAAACCTAAGCATAGCTAGGTTCTCAATAAGGGAAAGACCTGCTTCTATAAAGATAATAAGATAGAGTATATTACAAATTAATAATTAAATAAAAAATCAACAAATTTAAAATAATATTATAATATTAATATCTAAAATAATATTATAATATAAAATATGGAAATAACATTTTTCTAGCCTTAAGAGTGTTAGATAGATTAAAGATCATTATTTTTTATAACATAAATGTTGATATTTAACCCACCCACTCTTCCTCCATCGATGCTTTTATGAACTTGAAATGTTTCCATTTCTCTTATATGCAAAAGAATTTTATTGTTTTAAAATTTAGATTATAAAAAATTATAAATATAATTTCATCCTCTACGTCAAAAACTTATGTACTTGAATGTTTCAATTTTAAAATCTCTTATATGCAAAAGAATAGAATTGTATTGTTCTAAAATTTAGATTATAAATTTAGATTTTAAAGATTTATTAACATAATTTCATTCCTTAACTAAAAAATTAAAATAATTTTATTCTTCTAAAATTTAAGTTATAAAAGTTTTTCAATATCATTTCATTCTCCAACTCAAAAAAGCAAAATGAATACTACAAAGTGTTCACTTTGTTGGATAAGGTGAATATAAATATTTTTGGGATGAGTGAAGCAAAGGCAGGGATTTAAGTTTGAAAATGGTTGAATTCATTGTTAAAATGATATAATATTTTTTTTAGTTTTTTTTGGAAATAAAAATGGTGATTTTTTTTATGTATTTATAATATTTTGATTAAATATTATTAATTTTGTTTTTAATTAATTTTAGACATATAAAAATTGTTATAGAAATTTAAGTAAATATTTATTTATTTTTTTATTTTTAATAGAGATAATATAATTTTTCTTATATAATAGATGATCATGTACTTTCTTGCCAAGGTAATGATGTCTGTAATTGTTTTAACATTTTCAACATCATATTTTCTTGATGGACATGAGAGTAAATTTGTTTTATTTAAATATAATAGTGTCCCTAGTAATATATCACAAGCTCTATTATGCACTATATTGCCAGTATTTGTTATGCGCTATATTTCTAGTGTTATTTTTGTCCATGCTTGCAACAACACATGATAAAAATCAATAAATTGATTACCAATTAATTTTCAATTTTTCTAGAACACAGGCTGTCATGCGGAAAGAGTCAATTTTGCGGACAAAACCGACCTCCCTAGAAGCTAAGGCTTTCTAGTGACAAACAAGACAATTAAACACTATCTTTCCCTAAATATGCATTTAGAATACAAGCAATCAGGTGTTTATAACATACCTTTAGTCCAATGCTTTGTAGCAGTCCAGCCTCGTCGATCCGGATGAGCTCCTCCTTCTCTTCGAAACCTGCATTCACTAAGAAGCAAACGATTACATAGCACCTGAATAACTCATAAAATAAAACATATTCATCATAAAAGCCAAGGAGTATATGAAACAAATTATGTATAACAACTTGTTGAGAAAAATGAGCTTAATTGTATTAAGTGGAAACAAAAGAAACCTTACAACCAGTGCCTTGGTGTTGTGCAGGTCCCTCCCAAGGTCCAGCAAGAGTTCTCCTTTACTTTGATCAGCTCACCCACTTCCAAATGAAGCTAAGAAAGGATGGGAATCTCTCCTCTCAAGCTCTATAAGGGAGTCCTAATTCCAGCAACATCTACCCTTAGGAATGTTCAGCTTTCAACCTCTCCTCCCTCTGGCCCAATGCATGTATTTATAATGCTTTGGAGGAAGTTAATCAGGTCCACCATGAATGGGATAAGCCCCTCTTTCAATGGGATAGCTCCCCTCTTCATGGGATAAGTTCCTCTTTCTTTGGGATACATGAACCATCTAGAGGCGCTCAATACACGTCAAACCATCTTCTAGAATGCTCTAGATTTGACCACAAGTAACTTTTTGAAGTAAAACTCGCGCCTTTTGACCTTTACAGGAGTACGCACCCACCCCTTTACAGACAGAGCGTACAGGTACGCAGGTATTGTGAACTTGAGGTGCGTACACGCAGGTAAGGCTAAGAGAAACTGCGTAACCAGAGTTAATTGACTTTTAAAGGACTTTCTCTCTTTCTTGGAGTTTGACATAAGGAGCAGAGGTATAAGACTTGCCAAGGAGGATAGTATGACAGTTAATGGAGCCATACTAACTGCAAATAGTCATGGCGACAAATTTTAGTGTAACAGATTGCCCCCTAAAGTGCGAAGCCTGTAGTAGATTAGGGTTTCATATCATCTAGGAAGGGTGAAGTACTTTATCATTTCAAGGATTATCTTGTGGAGAGCCCAGTCAGAACCTGCAAATATTCAACACAAAATACATGTGTAAGATCATATCATCGCTGAGGTAGGCATTCCCATACTCAGATTGAAAACTTTAACTAACAAACTAACTACGGCTCTGATATAGGAATGATTTCGTAGTACATCATAATCGTAGACTCATGTAGACATAGTATGGACACAGCCATATGTTTATGATTTGTCTACTGTATAATGAATACAAAACTCCTCGCAGCCTAGATGGTGGAAACTAGATCCAGGGTCTTCATTTCTACTTCCCGAAAAGGTACGATTCTATCCATGCGAATAAATGAGTTGATGTCGAACATGGTAGAAACCACTTGATTACCAGTCGATGATGTAAATTGTTAACAAGTGTGAGAGAGACCACCAGTGATATCAATGGTTCTCAAAGTACCCAGTACAATCCATGAGATGTGAAGGAATGAGTTGATGTCGAACATTTCACGGAATCCTTCGATCGAAAGTCAATGATGTAAACCGTCGTCAAAGGCGAGAAACTTGCCATTGATGCATGCAGATTTCAAGGTACTCACGATTTCTAGGTCATCTTTCTAGATAATGTGCTGATGTCGATAGAAAACGACCCGTTGCAGGCAAGCCCACAACACGAAATCATAGATCAAGTTGAAGAAATGTAGTTGTAAGGACTAACTCAGGGATGGTCGAGATGGATGACGGGTATTTTGCAGATGAATGGTTTATTTTCCGTGACCTCTTGAACACATAACGACACGACAGATGGTTTGGTGACAATTGACCCAAAGTTAATACCCGAAACCGGTTGAAGATTTTCAATGTGGTTTGATCAACTGTTAGGCAAAGGATTTCCCAACCCAGGTGAATGAAAAGTGTCGTGTTCAAGAGTGGTGATAAGGTTTCTTCTGAGACAAAGGATAAAAAATAGGCTCATTTTTCTCTCTTTTCCCCCACCATTTCTGGCAAGTACCTCTTTATTTTTTAACAAGCTTGAGGAGGATAACATATGCTTGATTATAAGCTCATCCTTCGGATGAGTCCAACTTAGTTTAGATTCGAACCCTAAGAAGGAGTGGTCCATTCCTGTTTGTAATCGAACAGGTCCTTTACTGTGAAATTTTAACGAGTCCAGTATAGGAGAAACTCGGTGTTTTTCAATTTTAGAGAGTCTGAAAAACTTAAGAAGACTCCAGGGTTAAACTTTTTCGTAAATTTGTGTCTCCCAAGCCCGAAAAAGTATAAAATAATACTTGAGAGAACCGCTTGATCTTGCGACCAAGGAGTACTTTCATGATTAGTGCCTCTGACCTGAAAAGTAAAAAGCGATCAAGGACACGTCGTTTTATTTCCAATATCAAATTTGAAACGACAAAAATCCAGCAATCTTTTCGTGTTTTTACGGTCAGAAAAGGGATATAAGAGGACCGTCTTTTAATTCTGTTTTAACGAGTGTAAAAGAAACGCTCGGCAATCTTTTCAGTTTTTAGGAGTCAGAAAAGAGCTTAAAGATGACTCTGATGTTTTGGTTCATAAAAAATGACAATTTTCCCTGAAAATCCTTTATCCTTCACAAAAACCAACATATTACTCATACCTGTTTAAAGATAGATAAAAATACTTCGAAAAATACCTTTTCATGGTGAAAAATAAACAAATTTACATTTATTTACCCAAAAAACCTTTAAAAAGGGCTTTTACTAATTCATTTTTACAATTTTACTGTTGAGGAGAGAAAAAGGGCTTTTGGCAAGAAATTTCCTGTGGACATTGCGGAGAATCCGACCATCGAAATTGAATGTCGTCTCTTTCAGGTATTCTACAACATCCTCCTCTTCATTTTCATCCGTTTAGAATTCATTTTTAGGCCCTAGTTTCATTTTTTGGAGGCTTTGGGGTTTCAAGGTCCGCCTTTCGGGGTACGCAGGTGTTCCACTGGTGACCTGCGTACCCCGACATTTTCTCAGTTGGGAAAATGCCGGGCGTACGCAGCTTGCCTTAAGAGAACCTGCGTACATACGCTCTGTTTCTAAAGGTGGGCTGCGTACACCGCGGAGAGGATTTTCAAACCCCCATTTCTCCAAAATGGACCAAATTTTTTTAATTTTATGGACTGTAACAGATGTTTTATGGTGTAGATTGCCCACCATGCTTGATTGGCGCGAGAGAGAACACGAAGATGTTGATTTGGCCACCATTAATCACCAACCTTCCATTGATGCTTTGAAGGCATGCGGTCTTTACAAATACTGGGCCATACCTGGCATGAGGGCCCAGGTGCGCTTTCTAGAGTGGCTAGTTGAAAGGTGGAACGTTCAGGATCAGTTCTTTTACACTGGAGGGCACCAGCTCGAGATAGAGCCCTCAGACATTTATTTTCTCACTGGTTTTCCCAAGAGGGGCGAACAATTGACTCTGTACGGGACTAGGCCGGGTGGCCAGTCCATCACTAGTCTCCGTCTAGAGTGGTGCAATAATCAGAACCAGGAGAAGGGGATAGAGATCAAAACTATATCCCGACCTGAACTTATGGTAATTGCCTTTACAGTTACCAGACTTTGCGGGGCTACCGCTTTGCACATTGCCACTGGATCCCAGATGCGGATGGCGATTGATTGCTATCGAGGCACCATTTTCAACTGGTGTGATGCTGTGTTGGCCAATTTAAAGGGCCAACTGACTAGGGAAAAGAACGGGCAACTAAAGACTTTTGGTTATGGGCCTTTAGTTGTGAGTTTTTCTCTAGAGAGGGTTCCAATGCTGATCCCACAGCATCTCACTATTGAGGTTGGGCTTCCTTGAGAGCCTAAGTTGATGCGATGGGTTGCGGTGATGGCCCGTCATCCTGACGAGGGAGCGGGAGTAGTCCGATTTTCTCCGGAGTACTTTCACTGGTTAGAGGACCAGGTCTTTTCGATACAGGATTTTCCTTATGCCGGAGTTGATTTTCGTGGAGATCCGGACATGGTTCTTCCACCGGGAGAACAATGGGACGACACAGGTAATTCATTTTTCACAAGTTTTTAAATTATCTATTTTTTTGTTTTTATATCGTCTCAAAACTGACAGTAATAATTCTCAAAATGCAGATGTAGGCCCACGGCGTCCAGCCAATCTCCGACCTTTCGAGAGGAGACAACCATTTGCAGCAGTACCGGTCCCATAGGACAAGGCTACAGAGACCTTAGCTGAGTTGGAACAAGACCTAGAGCGTTTGACAGCAGATATACCAGAGACTACTATAGATGATATTCTTATCAGGCTTCAGCGCTATGTAGTCAGAGTCCCAGGACCTTTTAGGAGGTTCTTGTGTAGGGTAGCCCGTGCAGTGGTGTCATATAGGGAGCACCACCAGTGATTGGATGGTCGTTTTTGTGGACACATGCGACATTTTGGTTTTTTCTGTACTTATCATTTTTGCCGATCATAAGGTGTTTTTCAACCTATGATCGAAGACGATGTATTTTTGACACACTCCTATTTATATATATATCATTATTACCGGCTTATTTTGTTAAACATGTGTGATGAAATGTTTGTAAATTTACATGTATGATTACTGCAAATGTCTATTTAACATTTGAGAAGCAATTGCATCTGCTAATGTATTTAAAGATCTTGGAATATGCTGATATTCAATGTAATCAAATTCACGTTCCAAGAGATGCACTCTCAAAAATAACCTTAATAACACTGGATTTCTAATGGCATAGACTCTATTAAGCTGTAACACAACGAGTTCAGAATCTAACCTCACTATCAAACTTCGAATCCCAAATGAAATAGATTCAGACAATAACTCAATCACTGCACTGTATTCTGCAATGTTGTTTGACCGAGGCTCACCCCATGCATAGAAACTAACTCGTCAGAGGGCGAATAGATAACCCAAGTTGTGGAAGAGATATTCCATGTACTACGACAAGCACCATCAGCGAATCCAATGTACGTTTGGAGAGGCGTCGACATCTGCAATATCAAGAGTAAAACCAAGATAAGCCAGAATAACGACGAAAAACACACTCTCTAAGCTAAGCACACTGTCTAAACTAACGAACACACCAGCTAGAAAGAAAAACCTAACCTAACTAAAATCTCCATACCCATCATTTAAGCATAATACCTCTTTAGGTAAAGTCCATTTCTGGGTTTACCCAAGGAGTCCCCGTCAAAGTCTACCAGCTCATAGGCCCCTTTTGCTAGCTTTCGCTTAACAATATAGGGCCCATGCCACATAGGAATGAATTTTCCGGCACCTAATTTATCATTAGCTTGATCATGTAATAACACTAGGTCTCCTTTCGAAAAATTTCGAGGGGTCACATTTCGATCATACTGAGATTTCATACGTTTTGCGTGAGTCTCGATCGCCAATGCAGCATCACGTCGAGTCTCATCTAATTGAGCTAAGTATAATAAACACTTCTCCTCTTCGGAAGTAGCTGGAAGTAATTCGATGGCCATTTGTAGTGACGGTATTTCGCATTCAATGGGCAGCACAGCTTCCAAACCATAAACTAGTTGGAAAGGAGTGAACCTTGTTGATGTTTTCACTAAGGTTCGGTACGCCCAAAGCGCGGAAAATAACATGTTGTGCCAATTCGACCGATGAATATCAATGATTCGTCGGATCATGATAACTAAAACTTTGTTGATGGACTCAACCAGACCGTTCGCTTGTGGATAATAAGGAGTTGAGCTATCGTGACGCAAACCAAGCTGGCCTGTAAGTTCTGTCATCATAATGTTTCAAAAATGGCGCCCATGGTCAGTGATTATCGCTTGTGGGACACCAAACCTAGCAATAATGTGATTGAATACGAAAATTGCAGTTGTCTTTTCGTCTACCTCGAATGTAGGCATCACCTCGGCCCACTTAGTAAAATAATCAACCGCAAGGATTATATACGCATGCCCCCCGGCCGAGTGAGTGTTACATGTAATAAAATTGATACCCCATTTGGCGAAAGGACCAACGGAAATTATAGGGTGGAGAGGAGCAGGTGGCGCGTGCATCTTTCGATCAAATACTTGACAGTTGTGGTATTTTCGGACCGCAGTAATACAGTCTTTAAATAAGGACGGCCAGAAGTAGCCAGCGCGCAATATCTTTTGGGTTGTGGCATACCCAGACATATGACCGCCACACGCTCCAGAGTGACAGTCATTCAGAACCCGTTCAGCTTCCTCGTGAGTTAAGCAATGTCGAAAAACCAAATCCGCCCCACGACGATAAATATTATCTCCAATAATTTTGTATTGTTGGGATTGGAATCGAATTTTCCGACGTTCCGACTTTGAAACTTCGGGCCGAAAGGATTGGGTCTGGAGATAGATGATTATATCCCCATACCACGGATCTAAAGTGCTGATTAGAAACAAAGATTCGTCCACAATGGGCTCCTCTACCACAGCTTCCGTGTCAGCACGCGGGAAGTCACACATTAACTCTGCAAAGACTAAAGATTTCTTAGACTTAGATTTCTCAAACTCCAAGTCGAACTCCTGCAGGATAACTATCCATTTGGAGTACTTGCCCCCTAGCAATTGTTTAGTCAAAATATAGATCATAGGGTTGCAATTCGAAATGACTGTAGTTTTACGGAGTAAAATGTAGCGACGAAATCGCTGGACAGCTTGAACAGCTGCTAGTGCCAATTTCTCCACATGTGAGTATTTTAGCTCAGTTGGATTTAACGTCCGACTAAGGTAATATATCACATGTTCCGTTCCGAATTCATCTTCCTGAACTAAGACCATTCCAATGGTGGAATGGGAGGTGGCGAGATACAAAAAGTAATCCTGGTTGTAGTTGGGAGGATGCAGCAACGGTGCATGGGTCAACGCGTGCTTGAGTGCATCAAAAGATTTCTGAGCTATCTCATCCCAAGAGAATCGAGCGTTCTGTTTCAACAACCGGGTGAAACCCTTTGTAACCTCGGCGTAGTTGGGAATGAATCAGCGTAAAAAGTTTGCTTTCCCCTGCAAACTTTGGAGTTGGCGAAGACTCGAAGGAGGAGGCAATTTGATGATAGCTTCTACCTTCGAGGGATCGACGCGAATACCAGCTTTGGAAACTACAAATCCTAGTAATTGTCCCACTTCTATACAGAAGACACATTTGTGTGGGTTCAACCGAATATAATGCCTACACCTCATAAAAATTGCTCGTAAATGGACAAGGTGATCAGCTCGACGTAAATAATGAGCAGGCAAATCATCGAGATACGGTTGCACAATGTGTTTGATGTCATGAAACGCATAAGACATCACCCTTTGAAAAGTTGCTCCAGCATTCTTAAACCCAAAAGGTAATTTACAATACGCAAATGTCCCCCATGGACAAATGAAAGCCGTTTTTGGTTGATCGGTAGGTAGAATATTGATTTGATTGTAACCGGAAAAACCGTCCATAAAGGAAAAAATTTCACTGCCGGCACAATCATCAATTATTTGATCGATATAGGGTGTTGGGTAGTTGTTTTTTGGACAAGCTCGATTTATATCCCTATAGTCGATGCATATTCTTATTGTTCCCTGTTTTTTGTTAACCGGAACAATATTCGATACCCAATCCGTTAACGGGATCGGATAAATGAAACCTGCTTTCAAAAGCTTCTCAACTTCTGCGTTAATTGCAGCCACTTTTCGTGGGTGAATCTGACGCAAACGTTGCCGGACAGGTTTAGCGTCCGAGTAAGTCTTGATCTCATGGACAACAATGGAGGGATCAATTCCTAGCATTTCCTCATAGGACCAGGCAAACACGTTGCGGAATTCTTGAAATAGGGCCTTGTATGTTTGAATTTCGTCATCTGTACACGAGGCACCTATATGAATGTTCTCAACAATTCCGGGCTTGACTGAAATGTCAATGGGAATAGTTCGAGAAATGTTCCCCAAATTCAGCTCTGAATCAGGATGTTTCATTGGATTCTGAGCTTCTTTGACATATTCAACTATAAAAATTGATGAGAAATCATTTTCAAAACTATCATCCTCAGGTAAAAACGAAGATCTGTGATGGAGATCTTCCCATGGTAAATCGTCTACACATAGGACTTCACGAAGTTGCTCGTCAGATGACACAACTTCGGGAAACGCTCTTATCTCCGAGGTTGATGTGAAAAGTGATTCCTCACGGACCACATTCATTTGGTCGATTTTGGTTGAACGCAGGTCGGTAAAAGACTGCACGGCTTCATAGGCAATTTCATATGGACTCAAAGGCATAGCATCACCAAATGAGTCTATTTCAGATTCAGAAGGGACGATCCAAGGATCGTCATAAAAAATGGTGTCTGATGTAATCATATGAATGGATGCAAATGAAGACACGGCGTTGATTGGAGGAAAAGGAACAGTTCCCAGTAAACTGGAATCTTTAACTAATCCTACTCCAACATCCTTATAAGGGATAGTCGTTTTACCGACATGCTGGATACTCTCTGAAGAGGCTGGGTCGGACGAAAAGTAAGTCAGCTGGTCTATTGTTACGATCTTGCCATTATGTGGAAACTTTATTACTCGGAAGACCGATGAAATGACCGTTGTCATAGCGTAAGACCAACTTCGACCCAAGAGAAGGTTGTAGTCTAGAGGGGCATCAACCACCTCCACATCCAGACTAACGGTTTTCCCTTCAACCCCTATAGGAAAATCCTATAGAATGCCAAACGGATGAAACCCACAGCCATCAAAGGCCTTAAGAATTGTCAGGGATTGATTTAGTGAAGGAGAACCAAGTGATCTCCAACACTGTATCGACATAATACACGTGGAATCTCCCTCATCAATTACAGTCCGATGAATAGGCCTGTTTTTTACTATCACTGGGATCTGGAAAGCCATCTGATGAGGAAAACGCGGTGTACTATTTTCTAGATCAAGGATTATTAGGTTCGGGTCTTGAACATCAACAGCTCCTATAGCCGACAAAAGTAATTTGCATTGCGTTGGGCACGATTGCAGCACTTCCAAAGCCGACATTGTTGAGGGTGAAATAGCTAAGTCCTCAACAATGTTATAATTCTGGGCCGCTCTCGCATGAGGATTGAAAGCAGACTTTCGAAGTATACCCTTGGCAGGCGGTTTGATTACTAAGTCCAGGTTAGGTTTCTCGATCTGTAGTGGATCGGAACCGGGAGCTGAGGTTGATGAATTAGAATGAGAAGATTCTGCTTCTTTTCCATCAACAGGACTTTTACTACCATAATCTTGCGATCGAGTCGCAATCCGTACATGAGACATCATCAATATGGGTTCTTCACTGGCACTCGAGGAAGAACCTATCATCTTACTCTCCTGCTTTGGAAATGGATCTTTCAAAACAGCAGGAGTTGGGGAACCTTTGACGATTTTCACAACCTCTGCCCGATGAGGGCAATCTCTTGTAAAATGATCTTCTTCACAAATAAGACAAGGATAACGAGGTTTGCGCTTTTCATCATTGGTTTCCGACTTTTCAGTTTTCTCCTTTGGAGTTTTGTCTGCTTTATTCTTCTTCTTGCCTTTCTTTTTCCCATCGTTTTTTGATTTAGCCGTAGATGACTCTACAGCATGAATATCGGCAGAAACTTCAGCAGAAGATTCTCCTGTCGGGGAGTCTGGTAAGGTTATAATCGGAGAAGAATTCTTTGAGGACTTCTTCTTACTTTTAGTGTTCACCGTACCAATCATGCCATCAGCAGCATGAGATCCCGAAGGAGCAGCAGCGATTTGATTTGACTTAGGAAGATCTAGGATCTTTTCGTGTAACGTACCTGACTGAGTATAAACTAAGTCAAGGTACTGCGCTTGAACAATCACTTGCTCCTCAGTAACTACTCTGGCCTTAGCTACGTCTTCAGTAATCTTCGGTAACAATGATTTAACAAACCATTCAGCTAAGATTTGGCCCGGGATAAAAACTTTCACTAATCGTCTTCGACGTATCCATTCATGAATATGATCGGAAATATAAATGGACATCGATTGTTTTAATGAAGTTAGTAACTCCGTGCCATTATCATATCTAATCGGCAACTGAAAATGAGTTAGGAATGAGGTAGCTAACTGGCTAAAATTATAAAAAGAGGCCCGTGGTAACTCAATGTACCACTTGGCCACGAGACCAATGAGTGTACGCTGGAAAAGACGTAAGCAGATCGAATCATCCGAGATGGAATTAGAGGCACACCAGAGGTGGTAAGTCATCACATGATTTGACGGGTCCTCTCCAGACTTACCTTCGAACTTGGGTATGTCACTGGGAAACTTATTTTGCATTGGCGGTCAAAACGGAAGATAATTTATTGGATCGTTCTTTAGGCGCGACAAGTCTGGTAAATCCAAAGTTGTGATAAACAGTAATTGCCGATTAGGATCCCTAAAACTCTGGGTCACAAGACCAGTTCCAGGAGAAGGATATCCAGGATAACTAGGAATAGGAATCGCGTTCGGGATATTGTATCCTACCGGGAAACCAGGATTAACCGGACTGTACTAGGGTTATTGTGGTTGTTGATAAGTGTACCGAGGATACGGTTGATACTGGTAAACTGGTTGTTGGACAGCAGGACCGAATTGGTACTGTCCCTGGTACGGTTGATAAGTGAATTGTGGTTGATTTGTGACAACCGTACTTAAACCAGGTTGTCCTACAGGCATCTGAACCGTAGTTTGAATCGTAGATCCAGACAATGGTAAAGATGTCTGAGGAGTAGTTACAGAGACAGTAGAAACCGGAGTTGTCGATACTCCAGAAGTAAGTGCGGTAGACTGAACAGATGTTGCGGTAGTTGTAGCAGTCGTTTGAGATGGAGTACTAGGGGCGATAGGCCCAGACTGAGAAACTACCGAAGGTACAGAAGTTTGAATATTAGACTGGACTGGTTGCTGGGGTGAACTAGAAACTAAGGGTTGTCTAGTTTGAGATGACAACTGTACACTTGGTTGCAATACCTGTTGAACTTGCGATGGATCCCACACTATGTTCATTCTGGGGTATTGACCCATGACAGGTTGAGGATATTGAGATCCGTAACCAAGTTGAGGGTAGGATTGATAATTGAAAGGTACATTTCCCATACCTTGAACATAAGATTGACCTTGGGGTGGTGGGTAACCTTGACTCGAGTACTGACCTTGAGGTTGATACCCTTGAGGCACGTACTGATACTGGGGTTGACCTTGAGGCATAAATTGATACTGAGGTTGACCTTGGGGTACATATTGAGGCTGGGGTTGACCTTGAGGAATGTATTGCACCATGGGTACATACTGTCCTTGAGGTTGCCCCCCAAACGCAATTTGTGTACCTTGAGGTTGCCCCCGAGGCGTTAATTGAGGCTGCCCCCCAGGCGGTAACTAGCCACCTTGAGGTTGAGAACTGGGAATTGAACCTGACATCATGTAAATGTCTCCTACGCTCAACGGTTTATTACCATTGTTTCCAGTTAATAACCCATGTTCAATGGGTTGAGGAGATGCTCCCGCAAAAGTACCAGAAAGTGACTGATACCCAGAGGGAACAGAAGGACCGCTGTACAAAAAAGATTCAGGTGATTAAGTAAACATGGACGACTGGCCTGACATATTTACAGGAGTATAAATACCTTTAGGTGGATAAGGAGCACGAGGTGGAGAAAAACTTAACCCTGAGTTGTCTAAATATTTAGTTAACGAAAGATACCAAGTAGTAATTCTAGGTGGATTGTAAAAAATGGATTCACGCTCCCTTAGATCAATAGTAGGTTGATCTTCAGGGATAGGGACGCTTATTTCTTCTTCTGGAGCAAGTTCTTCAATAGCTATCAAACCAGAAGGAAGATTTTCGGTGATGACTCTTTCTACTCTAGGTGAATCAGGAGCACTAGAAGTCGGAGTAATAGGTTCAGATATCTCAGGTTCTTCGCCTATATCACTAGTAGATGAAAAACTACCAGCAAGCTCAGAAACTACAATAGCTTCAGGATTATAACCTGTTTCTAGACTTTGGTAATCAGGATGAACTACCAACGAAGACTCTCCTTCTTTAGGTGAACCTACTTTACTGCCACTAGGAGTTACAAGGACTTTCAAACCTTCGTAATGACCCGGAACTTCTTCAGGAGGTTGGCCTCGAAGTCTACGAGACCTCCTCAACAAATCAGCCACGGTTACAACCTCAGGAGACTGGACCCGAATTCCAAGGGACTGTCTCGATAACTCAGCCACAGTTAAAAACTTTTAACTACTGCACACACAAACAAAGTAAAATCTCAAAGCAAACCACCTAAAGTCTCTAAAGAACCAAACAAATTTGAATCATACGCCTAAAGAATCTAGGGCATCAAACCATGCACAAACAGTAACCTTCCGGACCAAAAACACTAGTTGGTGATGAAGCCCAACATCGCCGAATTCAGTACAGAAGTGGTGGGTGGAACAGTTACCCCGGCAACCTACTTAATGAATAGACTGGACCAAGTTCCTACACTTTAACAGTCTCGAGTGAAGTGAACCCCCCAGAAAATCCAAGTGAGTCTAGCCGACGTCTGCTCCAGGTACAGTGGGATCTTCCCTCCACCGTCACCTTGGATAGAACCCTAAAGATAATGGTCACTGAGGTCACCAACAGCAACAAATACACCTGGGGGAACATTCTATGACCCGATAGCACGCAAGGGCAGAGTAACAAGCTCAATCCCCTTGTCGGCTCCTTGACAATAATCCAAGGTTTACCGACAAGTGACCCCAGGCTCCTCGACAATAATCCGAGGTTTACCGTTTGTAGTACGTGCATATCTGGCGTCTTTCCCAATGAAGGAGGATTGATCCCCTCACTGGTTCGGACACGGTCTCGTGCTTCTCCTTTAAGAGGAGCTTTCCCAGAGCATAAATGTAACAGTTGGATTTATCCTACCACAAGATGAGCTACTTGTTTGGTTTTGCTGTCTTGGAGAGTTAATTACTCTCCTACTCCAAGACACTAGCTTGATCTATATTGGTGTTTCAAAGCCCTAGTAAATAAAAAGTTACTAAGTTAATTTTACTTTAAGCGTTAATTTTATGGCTTTTCTTTAGGACAAAAGGTAGTGGAGATGAAACTGATGGTGTGTAGACTCGACTCAAATCCACTAAAAAGATGCACCTAAGATGATTTAAACTATTTTTTCCTTTTTCAATGAATTCCCTAGCTAAGAGAGTTGGAGAATGCAAAATTTATAAAAAGACAACTTTCTTGGCAAAGACAATCAAAGAAACAATCTCTTTATCTTTTCCAAAGCATACAACACATGACCACTAATTATTTCACGAAAATTCCTTTCTCTTTACAAAGACTTCAAATGCTACTAAAGCAAACTTTTTTCAAAAGAGTTTTTTGTATTTTTTCTCTATATTAACAAAGCATATAAAACTACTTAACAAAAATCAACTTTGACAAATCTATGAAAATCAAATCAATTTTACCTAAAAGCAAATCTAAGAGAAATTTACCTAAAAGCAAATCTAATGAGGAAAAAGCCTACAAAATATAATTCCAGGATGTTTTACTCAGTTACAATTCAACCAAGGACTAGTTCATGCAGAATCATAAACCAGTCAAAAACAAAAATCAAAATCTTTTGTTCTTTTTCTTAAGAATGAAATTCACAACTTTAACCAACAAGATTTCTCGAAATTCCGCAAAGAGACAACACAAAGGTAGGTTTCTCACAAAGGTGGATTTTATGAAAGGTCCGACTCCTAAGAAGACTGAAAAGACCAGGGATATCCAAGGTTTTTACAACTTCTAAAGCCAAAGTCACTACAAGACCAATTCAAAAATCAAACCTAGGGCTAGAACTTCTATGAATTTCACTAAAACCCTTGATGCTAATGAAACAAGCTTAGATGAAGATCTCTGACAGGTAACCAGTGGATCTGGGCAGTAAAAACAAATTAAAAACAAAATCTAAGAGGCAACATGGAAAAAATTGGAATTTTCTCAACTTTTGACAGGGTACGCAGGCAACCTGTTTGCACAGGTGCGGCCACGCTCTGTGCACAAAGCTGCAGTGCGTACAGGTACGCACTGTGCTTAACTCAGAGGGTGCATACTGCTCTCAAAACCAAGAAAAACAAAAACTAACTTAACCCTAAGCTATTCCACCCAAATTCACAGTCAAACAGTCAAAAACCAGAAAGAAATCAACTTTTCTCAAATCAAAGTAGCAAACAAAAGAGAAATCAATCAAATCCATGGATTCCCCAGCGGAGTCGCCATTTTGTCATGCGGAAAGAGTCAATTTTGCGGACAAAACTGACCTCCCTAGAAGCTAAGGCTTTCTAGTGACAAACAAGGCAATTAAACACTATCTTTCCCTAAATATGCATTTAGAATACAAGCAATCAGGTGTTCATAACATACCTTTAGTCCAACGCTTTGTAGCAGTCCAGCCTCGCCGATCCGAATGAGCTCCTCCTTCTCTTCGAAACCTGCATTCACTAACAAGCAAACGATTACATAGCACCTGAATAACTCATAAAATAAAACATATTCATCATAAAGACCAAGGAGTATATGAAACAAATTATGTATAACAACTTGTTGAGAAAAATGAGCTTAATTGTATTAAGTGGAAACAAAAGAAACCTTACAACCAGTGCCTTGGTGTTGTGCAGGTCCCTCCCAGGGTCCAGCAAGAGTTCTCCTTTACTTTGATCAGCTCACCCACTTCCAAATGAAGCTAAGAAAGGATGGGAATCTCTCCTCTCAAGCTCTATAAGGGAGTCCTAATTCCAGCAACATCTACCCTTAGGAATGTTCAGCTTTCAACCTCTCCTCCCTCTGGACCAATGCCTGTATTTATAATGCTTTGGAGGAAGTTAAACAGGTCCACCATGAATGGGATAAGCCCCTCTTTCAATGGGATAGCTCCCCTCTTCATGGGATAAGTTCCTTTTTCTTTGGGATACATGAACCATCTAGAGGCGCTCAATACACGTCAAACCATCTTCTAGAATGCTCTAGATTTGACCACAAGTAACTTTTTTGAAGTAAAACTCGCGCCTTTTGACCTTTACAGGAGTACACACCCACCCCTTTACAGACAGAGCGTACAGGTACGCAGGTATTGTGAACTTGAGGTGCGTACACGCAGGTAAGGCTAAGAGAAACTGCGTAACCAGAGTTAATTGACTTTTAAAGGACTTTCTCTCTTTCTTGGAGTTTGACATAAGGAGCAGAGGTATAAGACTTGCCAAGGAGGATAGTATGACAGTTGATGGAGCCATACTAACTGCAAATAGTCATGGTGACAAATTTTAGTGTAACATAGGAAACCAAAATTTAATTTTTGTGGATGCTATTTTTTTAAAAGGAAGGACCAAACCAAACTCCACTGGAGTATCGACAATTCAATCATTTAGAATCTAAAAAGATGCAAGATCCCGTCAAAGTTTGGCAATCTTAGAAGCCTTAATGACAGGGTTGGCCCTGGTGGTTGCCTTACAACCAATGACCTTGAAATCAGAGGAGCACCTGCATTTCTTTGCATATCGATGGGTGCCACATAAAGTATTTCCACACTGACATTTAAAGTTGGTTAGCCCGGCTTGGTTCCGGCATGTGAAGCACCGGTTAGGGTTAGGGTTTTCGGCAGGAGGTCGCAGAGAGGAAGAAGATGAACACGCAACCTCCAGCTGGATTGATGGGGCTAAGGTCATGGCTATAGTTGTAGAAAATTGTGCACGGATTTCTTAGATGAAAGTATCTGGCCTGGAAAGGGGAAACTCCTCCTCCATCGAAGAATCCTCAACAATGACTACCCAAGAACGGTTATTCTCGAGGAATCTTGTTCCTCCTTCATCATTATTTTTCATGTACACCATAAGACATTAACTAAGATTTGAGTAAAGTCATTCTTAAAATTTACTATTTATTCGAGGTGAATACCATTACACTAATGACATGATCTTGCGTACATTACTCAAATCAGTCATATGCCTTCATTACAACTACCAACATTTTTAGCAATTATCAAAATATATATAAATGTTTCTTAAGAACCTCCATATAGGCGCGTAAACTTAGAAACTGATTCTACCCTTCCTTCTTTAATATTCTAATGATCTGAATCAAGGTTTTGAACTACTTCTTTTTTTAGGTGATTCCTTTAAGCAAATGAGAAACACAATTAGTTACACAGTTGTCGAGCAATATAGAAGACTTCATTCTCCATTCAACTTAGCTATTCTAAAATCCATCATTTTACACAACCCCATTTCAAAATTATCTTTGATTTCAAATAATCAATATAATATTAACATTATATTATATTATATATGTTATTTCTTAAACATCCCTCTTCGATAAATCATTTTAAGATTTGATTTCAACCTTTACAGATTCTAGAATATTTGTCTTATAGCAATTTATAGCTGAACCCTTCATTAAAACTTCTTAATTGTGTAAGACCTAATTTAGGACCTACAACTCATTCATTTCTTATAGAGGTGGATTGGCCCACATGCCGCAATATTTGAGCTTAGAGCTCTGATACCATTTGTCACATACCCCCTTGGCACAATACTACCAACTACCTACTATGCTCCACTAGATCCACGATGTGGACCTTTAGGTTCAACTAATGGACTTAGTTACTACATTCCCAAATCAACCCTTCAACATTTCCCATGCATACATTACAACTTTGAGAAAAGAATCAATCATGGGAATTCGACATGATAAGATTATGCATTTGAGTTTCATTCCTTTGATGACTCTACACAAGCATTAATGGAAACATTGTCATAAATACACTATAGCTAGCATTTCCATATATCATGATCATAGTCTTACTGTCATAGTTGAAAGTATTACTGAGATATATCTTGTGCTATATGAGTCATAGTGAATAAATAGCTAAAACAAGCCTCAATGTATGCAATTCACCCCATGATGCATAATGCATAGCATAGATAACCTGAACCATAGGCTATACAATTTCAAACCTTAAAAACATAATTATTCATCATACATACTTGTCTCATGCATAAATATTCATCATCTTAAAAACCGAGATAGCACATAAGTTTAAATATGTGACAACATAAAGAGTAAGGAGCCACATATAGAACATCCCAAGTGATTGAAGCAAACTAGATTAGCTGAAGAAAGCCACTTGGAAAACCGAGCACCGCCACCCAACCTAGAATTGACTTCCTTCAGTTCATCCCGAGCCGAGATTTCTTGCAATGGATCAACTACCTCTTGTTCATCTCTTCAATGGGTATTTAAAACCCTCTTTCATGATATGGTTCCCATTAGCGACGTCCCTCTTTTTTGGATATTTTTTATCCATTTCCTAGGCTTTTCCCAGAAAAGCTTGCCTTTCTCTCTAACAAGGCTTTTCCTCATAAAATCTTTCCTTTCTCTCCCACAATGCTTTTATGTTTTTCTTAAACTTAGCATCTTTCTCCAACTAAGTAACTTAATGGATATTTATCTCGAAATCCATTAAGCTTATCTAGAATTGGATCTAGAAGTCTTATCATGAAAGAATTATGCATTCCCATTCACCAATGGGATTTCATTTGGCAAGAACCTCATCTCTTGGTGTTTCATTTTCCAATCGTTTTACATTATCTATATTTATTTAACAATAAAGTATTTAATTTCATTGTTACACCTTGGACCTATCTTTTCTTAGCTTAGGTTAACATAGTGTTACATACAACAGAGGGGTGGTACATTCTATAACAAGTCCTATGGTGTATCACTTGAAAATATATGTCTCTTATAAATAGTAAGAGGTCTTGTTCATTAAGAATCTAGAACCCTAGTGTGTTGAGAGGAAGATGAAAGACAAGGTCTTGATTATTTGAATATGTGATCTAGCTAAGGGTTTACCTTAAAGGTTCTAGGGTTTGTACCCTAGGATTGATTACTTCTGCTAAGAAAAACTCTAACCTATGCATGATGTTATGAATGAGGGTGTGTTATAATATTGCAAGATGAAGTAGAAAAAGTGTATTCATGGAATCCATGGATCAAGAAGGGGTTGATTATGTTCGAGAGATAATTATTTTGTTTATTTCCTCCTTGATTGATGGTTTCAGTTAGTTTCTTGTCTATTTTCCCTTTTTCTCTTTCATGTCAAAGGGGATTTCCAGGCCCACCTAGGGCTTGGAAGCAAAATGATGACATGAAAGAGTTGACCCATCACGTTATGTTCAACTCATTGATTATTCTAGATATTGTTTCATGGTTATGACTAACTGTTTATTCTTGATAATTGGCTATGGTAAACAAGAAGAATATTTTTAAGCATCAAAGGAAGATATGATAACTTTTATTGATAGACATGAAGAAGGTTGGCTCCTGAAAAAATTTGATGCATAGGGTGTGCTAGATTCGACCATAATCAAGACAATATGAAGATTATTGAGAAAGGTATGAGAACTAGTTCCATTGGAAGGTCGAAGAACATTGTGAAACCCTTTGAAAGTATGATTAGGGAAATATTCATTGTTTTTTAAAGAAGCCCTAACTCTTGTGAATTACAGATGGTGAAAAATGATCATGTAGCTTAAGGTTAAGAGGGAGCTCAATAACCTTAATAAAATAGTTATGTATTAAAATACAAATTGTGTAGAGAAATATTAATTTATTACATATATTATTAAATTTATTTATAATTATCAAAATATAAATAAATACAATTTTTTTTTTACACAAATACAAAATTAAACAAAAATTATGCGTCTCACATAAAATATTAGAAAATCTATAAATAAATCTCAACTAATAATACATATTATATAAAAAAAATAAACTTTACAAAACAAAAAATTTGAAAAAAAAATAATAATACTCATAAAAAATAAAATTAAAATAATAAATACAAATATAATGTAAGATAAATAAAATTTTGTAATAAAATAATTATAAAGACAAAAAACATAGTAAAAAATAAAATTATTAAAATAAAAATCATCACTTTTGTATTATTTTTACATATAAAATAATTAAATACAATTAATCATTCATCCATTTTTAAAAATTCTTTTTTTCCTTTTCTTAAAATTATAATTAAAAAAGAAAATTTTCTATTTTATTATTTTAAAATTATAATTAAAGGAAAAATCTCTATTTTATAGTTAGTAAGAATTTTTAATTACCCAAAATTAATAAATATAACTTATATATCGTAAGTAAATAAATACTAATAATGCAATCTTATTATTTAAATATGAAAATTTATAATTTTGAAAAAAAACCTTTAAATGTGACTACAAACAACAATGGAAACCAAAATAGTGTCATACTCCATATCCATACTGAAGCTTAAGCAAGCTGCATTACTCGGATTGGGAATAAGTTTATAACACAGGCAGTTCAGTCAAACGTTGATAGAAGAGCCCGGTTGTTATGGATGGCAATAAATAATTTAGGAGTGGGGCGTTTACGATGTCTTGGACGATTATTCATAAGGTAACAAAGGGAGAGTTTAGCGAGTCGATTCCATTTCTTACCCATAGATCAAAATGTCAAAAACATATTTTTCAATGCAAGTTCATTAATCATAGTGTATATCATTGTATCCTAGCTTGAATGTATAAGAAATATGGATTTTTATTATAATTATTTTTAATCATTTTGATGACATTATTGGGTTATTATGATTGAAGATGATTTTCTTAATTTTGAATAAATTATTGTATTATTTATTTTCTAATGTTTTAAAAGGTGCTAACTAAAATGGAAGAGCACTTGCCTTATAAGCAGGATGCAATTGGTTTGATTTTTTTTGCCCTAACAATATTAGTTACTATGTCAACAATTAAAAATGTAAAAATAACGAACACATTTTATATATGATGTTAAATAAGTTTATAGCTCACTCCTCGATAGTTTAGTAAATACAAACTCCTAATAATTTAGTAACTCTTAAGAGTTAAAATGACTAATAATAAATATTGGACACAATATTAACATTATCATTAAATATATAGGTAGGTAACAAATTTATTGCACATTGATCTATTGCTCATAAAGTAAACATTTGTAACACCCCTCCGTTGTATGTAACATTTTGTTGCTATCATGTTGGACCTAAGCTAAGATTGAGTTGTCACAGAAAAGCTAGGTCTGAGGTGTAACAATGAAAGTAAATATTTTATTATAAATAAATAAAAATAAATTAATCACTTGCAAAATGAGACACCAAGAGATGACATTCTTGCCAAATGAAACCCCATTGGTGAATGAGAATGGATAATTCTTTCATGATAAGACTTCTAGATCAAATTCTAGATAAGCTTAATGGAATGTGAGAGAAATATCCATTAAGTTTCTTAGTTGGAGAAAGACAAACTTTTATGGGAAAATCCTCGTGGGAGAGAAAGGTGAGAAAAAAAACATAAAAGCCTTGCGGGAGAGAAAAACAAGATTTTATGGGAAAAGCCTCTCGGGAGAGAAAGACAAGCTTTTCTGGGAAAATCCTAGGAAAATGGATAAAAAGATCGATAAAAGCAGGATGTCGGTAAAGGAAACCATATCATGAAAGAGGGTATTGAATACCTATTGAGGATATCAACAAGAGGTAGTTGATCCATGGCAAGAACTCTCAGCAAGGGGTTGAACTAGAGGAAGTGAGTTCTAGGTTGGGTGGCGGTGCTCAATTTTCCAAGTGACATTCTTTCATCTACTCTTGTCTCATTCAATTGCATGGGTTGTTTTGTATCTTGGCTCCTTACTTGTTATGTTGTCAAATCTCTAAGCATATGAGTATAATTTCATGTGTTATCTTTGTTTATGAGATGATTGAATATAATGCAAGTGACAGCTATTGAATAGGAATTTAATCGAAGTTAAATTTAGAGATGGGAGCATAATAGGTGGTTATTAACATTGGGTTAAGGAGGTATGTGAAAAATGGTATCAAAGCTCTAAGTTCAAATATTGAAGCCTATGGGCCAACCCACCTCTGTAAAATATGAATAGGTTCTAGGTCCTACACAAATAAGAGGTTTCAATGAAGGGTTCAATTATAAATTGCTAAAAGAAAAATATTTCAGAATCCATAAAGGTTGAAATTAAATATTAAAATGATTTATTGGAGGAGGACTTTGAAGCAATAACATCTATATATATATATATTACTTGAAATTAAAGGCAATTTCGAACTAAGGTTGTTTGAAATTTAGGATTTTGAAATAGTTCAAGTGATATTTGAATGAAGAGTGAAGTCCCCTATTTGCTTGACAATCATGTAACTATTTGTGTTTCCAATTGCACAAAGGAATCACCTAAAAATAAAAGTAGTTCGAAACCCTGATTCAGATCACTAGATATTGAAGGAAGAAGGGTAGAATTAGTTTCAAAGTTTACAGGCCTACATTGAGGCTTTTGAAGCAATATTTATATATATTCTTATACATATTACTTGAAATTAAAGGCAATTTCGAACTAAGGTTGTTTGAAATTATGAATTTTGAAATAGTTCAAGTGATATTTGAATGAAGAGTGAAGTCCCCTATTTGCTTGACAATCATGTAACTATTTGTGTTTCCAATTGCACAAAGGAATCACCTAAAAATAGAAGTAGTTCGAAACCCTGATTCAGATCACTAGATATTGAAGGAAGAAGGGTAGAATTAGTTTCGAAGTTTACAGGCCTACATTGAGGCTTTTGAAGCAATATTTATATATATTCTTATGACAATTTATTCTTATAACTGCTAAATATTTTGGTAGTTGTAGAGAAGGATTATGGCTTATTTGAATGATGTCTGCAAGATCATGTCATTGGTGCAATTGTATTCACTTCAAATAAATAGTAAATTCTAAGAATTCCTTCACTCAGATCATAGTCAATGTCTTATGATGCCCATGAAGAAGAATGATGAAGATACTATCACTAGCAGTAATTCATTATTGACAAACCTAAGAAATAAGGTAGAAATCCAAGCTAACACTAGAGAGACCATATGGTGTATTTTTTGATAAATATGCCTTATGAATAAAGTAGCTATCTTCATGCTTCAAAGTAATCGATGGTTCATGGACCCAAGTTGAAATATGAATAAAATAAAATTAGGAGCAACGCCCAAGGGATTATCGTTGGTTGCAAGGGTTATTGTGGAAGAATTCAATATCTCGTTCTCACGCATAGTGGTTAGCTGAGTGGTGGAACCTTCATAGATTGTTTCCATGTGAAATATACAGCTCCTGATAAAATGCATGTAAGCTTATGGCCACAAAATTTCACAACGTACATTCATCCATCGTTTGGCAGAAGTTAATATATTTATCTGCTCATATCAATAAATGTAATGAACATTGAACTTTCCCCGGGTAGGTACCTTACCCAGCACTTTTCAACTTAGGTTTTGTTTTAATGCCAATATTTCCATTGGGTAATGCATTCTACGTCTAGAACCACCACAACAACTTAGCTATGAAACCCCTACAATTTTTTGTATTAAACATGAAATACATAAGCAGTTACCTCTTGGGCTCCTCCCTTCGCTTGTCTCATGCTCTGTTGGCACAGAACATATAGCTTGGTTTGACCATCGATGGAATGAGGTATAAAGTGTGGTTAAGGTTTTAAATTAAACTTGGTTTGACCATTAATAGAATATGGCGTAAATATGAGAAGTCGTGACGCTTCATACACTCATTGAGAGAGTAACACCTTTTTCAATTACCTCAAAATTTAATTCTTTCTTATGCAGCTCGCGAGCTTTGGAAAAATAGAACCCACACCTTTGAGCTTTAAGGCACGCCCAGTTATGGAAACTTTAGAAGCATGTTTTATGGGTATATTTAAAGAAACAACACCTTCCCAATTTGGATTGATGGGGAAAATCCCATTGAGGACCACTAATTTCCTTTTCGATCTGTTGTGTCGATCTTTCTACTTATCCGCTGATCTGGAGGCATTTGATTGCAAATTCAGTTACAAAAATTGACCATACCCATTCTGGAAACAACTAAATTGTTGCGGAATCTTATATGGATGTATTCAGTTGGATAAGGATTATCCTTGTTGTCATGCCATAAACGCATTCAATTTGGATAATGGTTATCCAATTTTTCCAGCGAACCACATATTGCTAAATCTATCTTACCTTTGCATTGTAGACAGAGGCTATGCATAATTAGCTCAGTAAGATCGTTTTAAAGAGTGCCTATATCCATTACATTATTGGGTCTAAGTTTATCAATATTGGGTTTTACCTTCTTTGGTAAGGAAACTGTGTAGAATATATGTTCTATTAAACAACCCATTCGAGTCTTCTGTCGTAAGGGAGTATAAAGAAAGGGATTTCTTTGCAAGGTATTCAAAGATCAATGACAGTGAAGAGGCCAAGAAAATTGATGGACCTCCATGTAGGTATTCTGTGAGCAATAACTTTATAGCCATCAAACTCAATACAAAGGCTCCATATTCATTCTAAAAGGACCCTGGTCTTCCTTACAAGCACAAAAAACATCCCCTTTACTGCAAGCTAAACAGAATAAATTGTTGTTTCTCATTCCTTATGCTGCATTGTAATTTGGGAAATCAGAGGTTGCATGGATTGAGAGTTAGTTTTCTTTTGGAATGAGGATGGAATTTCGATCAGAATCCAAATTTTGTAAAGAGGTGGGCCTACATCCACATATCTATGTACAAGTAATGTGTTGGAACATTCCTAGTACAAAGGAACTCGATAATGAAACTAGGAGGGATGGTGTTGAGTGTATCTCCCTCATGGATGGTTAATCCAATAAAGACAGGTCCACCATGATCATGTGTACGTAGGAAGGCCAACATAACTCATAGCCTTGGTTGGTCAACCATTAGTAAGATTCTGAGAGACCTCAGTTAACGCGAAAGGCCCGACCATTCTATTAGCTTGAAATTGGAAGAGTGATATAGTGTCAAGGAGTTTCCTTCTAACAAAAGACATTCTTTCACTTTATTTTGAGACGATTGAAACACATTTGTCAAGTTTAATTTTTTTTGTTAAAATTGATAAAATTCATTTTTGTAGACCGAAGTGCCAAAAAGGGGGCTAGTTTTGTTTATTTACAATGGAAATTTGCTATTGAATCTGAGTAAGATAATGTGGAAGTAATGTGAGCCACTGGTTTTGAATTCCCATAGTTCTGAGCTCCCAGGCTTCCTATTCTTATATTACCAACAATGCGCATGTAAGAATATTATCAATCCCAAATTTTTACTACAAATAATACACCAAGTTTTTGCGTTAGCAAGCTAGAATTTGTTCAACTCTGACATACGGGGTAATTTTTTATGGTAAAACTCTCTCAAAGGTCATTCATGTCTAGGTTCATGGTTATTTCGTTGCATTTTTTATTATAGATATTATGATAGATATATATATGCCACCGTCAATGGAAAATACGTATTCGTAGTTTTAGGTGCACAATTATTCAATTATTGTATGTATTGATGAGGACTGCGCTGCACATATTTTATTTTGTACACATTAATGTGTGGGAAACATCAAAACATGTATAACCTCGTTGACATATATGCCACTTTTTGTTGCAATTTCCTTGATGGCAACGATACTAGTTTCAGATTATTCTACAAAATTATTTCAAGTAGTCATTACATAAAACAAGATTAAATGACGTGTGGGAACTTTGTGTATAAATGAACTACAGAGAAATGTGTGTACAGTTTTATAGGAGCTATTTTTTATCCATAAATCATCCCATACGAATACCTTCTGCTATTTTAAATTGTTCTAGGAAGGATGTGTTTTCATCCTTCTTGTTTGCATATGATGAGTGTTGTGGATGAATGAGGTCGTTCTCATACGACGAGTGTTGTGGAGGAATGATAATAATGTATGGCTCACTTGTGTGGAGCTGCATTGTGTGCTTTCATGAATGGATGGCGCAAATTCTCACTATTTATCATGGTTTAAATTTGATTTAAGATACTTTACAATGGGTATAGTCGAGCTTCATAAATGACCCATGATGGATTTAATCCTTGCACTTATATCGAATTTCTCAAATCTAAGTATTGGGTAGCTATAGTAGCATTGTGGGGAGAGGGAACCCTAAAAGGTTATATGGAAAAAAATAAATCTGCAATGTGTTATATAACATAGAACCCTGTAGTGTTGTAGTGGAATAGAGAGTAATGTAAAGAAATGACACGAATTAACACATTGATTACTTCAATAAGTATAAATGGTCAAGCATAAATTGGTTACTATTTTATTGTGTTACTTATTGAGTGTTATAATTTATATGCAATTAAGTGGGGTTTTATGCTGAGAGTGTTAATGAGATATCCAATTAGATAACATGTAGTACATACGTAAGAAAAATATATATCATTGAAATTGAGGTAAGAGAAGGCTCAAATACTAAATGCCTTGATATAAGAGTAAAGTGTATAACCAACTTTAGGAAGCATAACTGATATATTATGTAATGAAAGCTATCAATAAATAATGGTGGTGAATAAGTGATTTTTAAAGTATGGTTATGGTATTAAAAATTTCATGGATTTTAGTGATATGGTCATCATATTATTCTACTCATATTAAAATTAAATTATGAGTTGCATGATTGCTATGCAAGGACATAGCTTAAAAAAATACAAACTAATGTCGTAAAGATAGTCGAGTCAATGACATAACTTAATCGAATAAAGTTTATACTTCTATAGGTCTTAAGAAATGATGAAAGATGAAGGGAAGAAATGTTGAACTGTTATGAGGTAAGATAAAATAGACAAGTGTTTTTTACATAGATCATGGCCAACATGAGGAAAAATTAAAAAATAAAATTATATAGATGGAATCTATATAATTCATAGGAAATAAGTTCATCGCATTCTATCAAAAGTATCTGAATTTGATGCTTAATTAATTAGTTTCCAACCTAGAACAAATTATGAAGGTTTATCTTCATGAAATTTCCATGAAATATCATTAAGCTCATGAAAGATAGGTCCTTGTACATGGTATGAGACTATATATTTTTATTATCTAAAATTCTCTTTCGATTTAATATTGTTGTGTTTATTGGTGCATGTACATGTAATTATGCCATTCATTTTTGGATATGGTTGTGCCACTGGTTGAACCGTTTAATTCACCTTTATTGGGAAAATGCTCCAAATATGCATTTTTTTGAAGGGAATTAAACCTTACTAGGTCATTATTCAAATATTCAGTAGCAACATGCAAACTTAATATGATATGCATAGTTTAAAAGTTACAGGTTTCTTTTTGCAAAAAGCAATATCTTGATAATTGTAACTAGGATATGCAAGAGGCACAAGTTATATTTCCAATATAGACTAAGCTAGGGTCAGATTTCTAAAGGGTAGGCACACATGTAATACAACTCATTGTATACATGTTGAAGAAGACATTATACAGTAATAATTTCATGACCTTCATAAGTAGGACAATGGGACTGGCACCCAAAAGAACATTTAGTGTAAATACATAATACGAGTGTAAAAGCAACTCCTAGCGCTTCTCAATTATTAACAGAAAGACAATATTAAGATTAAGGGAACATTCTCAAAGTTCACTCAAATTCTAATGTGTCAATTTTTGCAAGTTAAAGTAAGCAAACTCAAGCTCCACAACCTTGATGTGCCTATCAATCCATGTATAGACGGGTTTATGTTAATATCTCACAACTAGGAGCCTTTCAAATTGAAAACAAGAAGAAGATTCTTCCAGTAGAATGACTGTAGATCTTATAAATGTACTCATTTTGGGGAGTGCTAAGATTAAAATTATTTGTGTTCTTATATTGTATAAAAACAAAGTATACTTGCAGACTAGATATGGTGATGCTTGATGCATTTGAAGTAGAAAATCATAACGACTAATAAGAATTGTACCCAAGATTCGGAGCATGAGTGGTCTGAATTAGTTAACAAAATTTTGGTAAACCAAAAGGTTTCACATTAATGTAGCTTATGGCAATCTAAGGATCTTATTTCAGTAGTCAAATAATACATGCATCAGGTAAGATAAGGGAGGAGATAAGAAACCATGCAACAACTCGTCGCTAAATTAATAGGATGGATTCACCATATTGATGGCTAAGTGGTATTGGTAATAGAGATTATTGTATACAAGGATAAATGGTTTGATAAAATCCTATCTAGTAATCTATTCAAAGAAATGGACAATCATACAATCTGAGATGCATATTTTGTACCACTATTTCCAATCAAGAAATATGGGAGAAGTCTACCTGTCATATTGCATTGATAGTGTTGTCTATTTTTGAATATGACAACATAACAATTATTTCATAAACAAATTATTTTAAGGAATTTAATAGTTGATTAATTATATTCTACGAGGTCATGATCTAGTGTTAAAGTGGGGTATCAACATGCTAATGACCTAGGTTCACACCCTGGTACACATAGTGCCTAAAAACTTAGTGGGTGTGGAATTGAGAACATTGTAACCTTAAGTTATGACTCATGTATGGGAGGTGTATGTACTTGCATACCGATTGTTCAATTGGTTTTGGATATACACTGAATTATTCATGGGAAACAAGGTGTTGGAAGTAGTGTTAAAAAGAGAAAACATGAAATCATATGACATAACCAGTATATGTGTGGAGTACTTTTGAGTACCAAACAATTATTTTCTTGGTTAAAGACAAAGTTAAGGTTGTTATTAGACTGAAAATATAACATTGAAGTCCATATTGGACTAACTATCTAGTCAATAGTCCGCTTTGTGATTAAGCGGCAATCATATTCCATTGTTATTAAAACCTTGTCTAAGGGACATATTCAATCATGATACTATAAGTTATTGGGATTGTAAATTTGTATTATTCATAACTACATCTATCATTGTTTGCAGATTTATGTGGTGTGGTTTTTGAGATTCCGGGCTCAGATATTCCACAGTATTCATTTTTATGTTGTCTACATTTCAAGTCTAGAACAAGACTCATCCTCACGACTGAATCTACAAAGAAAAGAAAGGGCGTTATAAATATGAAATGGAGTGTTGTCAATGTGGGGTGCTGAACATATTAAGGTAAATAATTACTTACTTTATAGAATCTTTATTATTTTTATGTCATATAATTAATAATAAAAAATTATTTACAAGTTTTTTATTCTATTTAATTTTTTAATTTAGTCCTTTAATTTTTGCTAATATTTATTTTAATCTGAGTTATATTATACTCATTTAATATGACTCTTATTCAATTTATTACAAAATTTTAATAAAAATTTTAATTTTAATTTATTATTTTTTAATAAATAAAATAAAAAAGTTTATCAATGTATGTAATAAAATTATTTTTAGGCTTCTTAAATGAATTTCACTTAGTTTCATTTTTAATGGAATTTTATTGTTTTTATTATTATTTGTTGAAGGGTAATATTAATAATACTTTACTCATAATTTGAATAGCAATACATGTTTTCAATGTATAGTAATAAATTATTCTTTTCATTTTTATTTAATTTAATTTTAATGAAATTAAAAGTTCTTTTTTATTTATTATTATTGGTTGAAAAGTAGTATTAATATTATTATTTTGCTAATAATTTAATTTTTGATATTTTAGGCCTATTTTGTTAGCTTATTGATATTATGTTTTAATCTAAATCTTAATTATACTTAAAATCAATCATGTTATGAGATTGTATAAGTAATATTGCTTAGCATTATCAATTATCAGGGGTGAGAGAGGGAGAGTTGGGTTAACATCTATGTTATCATTTTGCTGAAATTTCTTGTAACCACAAGATACATGAAAAGGATTAGCTAAATAAAAGTACTTGAATACTTTTAGACAAAAAAATTTAGTTTTCTCTCGTTGCAGAAGCTAAATAGGTCCATGAATTCCTTATTCTCCAATCGACAAAACGAACATGGTTTGACTTTCCTAAAGGTATTGTGAATAAAAAAGGAAATTTTGACATTGACCTAATGTTATGATAATAACACTAACATTGTTGAAAAAATGTGGATCATGTATATGTCGTGTATATGAGGCTATGGGAAATGGGTATTGTGTACACATTGTACAGGTAGTACTATGTACATGTGGTACAGATGGCACTGGTGTGGATGCAGGTATTCCATGATGTTGGATGATGTGTATAGTTGTACGTGTGTGTTGTACACTATGTGTGTGATGTACACATGGTTGAGGAGAAGGCATGGGTTATTTCCTGGTGTGGCAACCAATCTAGAGTGCATACAGAGGCAAGACAAAGGTGGAAACTAAGGATTGATTAAAGGATAAGTATTGGTATTTTGTTTCATTTCTAGTATACATGTGATTTACAATTCTAATCTATAATGATTGCATGTGATCTATGATTGGGGTTATGATGGTTACATATGGTTTATGATTTTGATGGTTATGTTTTGAGTTAACCTGATGTGATATTTTATACAGGTTGATTGGTCAAATGTGCTAGTTTGACTTGTTGTGACAAATGCAGGGAAACTGTAGGAAGAAAGTGTTCAAAAAGAACACAAATGCATTGGAAGAACATGCTTTTCTTCCTATTACTTAAATACAATGAAAATGAAAATGAGGAATCATAGTTAAATGGAAGGAAACAATAACCCATAGTTACTCAAATAGTAATACCGTTATATCAAGTTATGAAACTAATGATGGTAAACAAAATTGAGTTTCTTCATTTGAAGTCTCTCACAAAATTAATTGAAACAAATGTTACAGGTTGCAATGGAAGAAGATTTGTTGGTAGAACTCCTTTGTAACCTATGTATCGGAAGATTTGATTCAGGTGGCAAGGCCATGGGAACCTGTAAATTCAGAAACAACTACCTGTGAATGAGGAAATAAATTGTAAGATGCAGTAATACACTGAGGACAGTGTAAATTTAAGGGGGGGAGTATGTAACACACCTCCGTTGTATGTAACATTATGTTGCTATCATGCCGAACCTAAGCTAAGACTGAGTTGTAACAAAAAATCTAGGTCTGAGGTGTAACAATGAAAGTAAATACTTTATTATTAAATAAATAAAGATAAATTAATCACTTGGAAAATGAGACACCAAGAGATGAGATTCTTGCCAAATGAAATCCCATTGGTGAATGGGAATGGATAATTATTTCATGATAAGACTTCTAGATCAAATTCTAGATAAGCTTAATGGAATGGGAGATAAATATCCATTAAGTTTCTTAGCTGGAGAAAGATGCTAATTTTAAGAAAAAACATAAAAGCCTTGCACGAGAGAAAGACAAGATTCTATGGGAAAAGCCTCACGAGAGAAAAGGTGAGCAAGAAAAACATAAAAGCATTGCAAGAGAGAAAGGAAATCTTTTATGGGAAAAGCCTCACAGGAGAGAAAGGTGAGCTTTTCTAGGAAAAGCCTAGGCAAATGGATAAAAAGATTCATAAGAGCAGGACACCACTAAAGGAAACCATATCATGAAAGAGGGTATTAAATAGCCATTGAGGAGATCAACAAGAGGTAGTTGATCAATGGAAAGAACTCTCGGCTTGGTGGTGAATTGGAGGAAGTCAGTTCTAGGTTGGGTGGCTATGCTCGATTTTCCAAGTGACATTCTTTTAGCTACTCTAGTCTAATTCAATTGGATCCTTAACTTTTATGTTGTCGAATATCTAAGAATATGAGTATAATTACATGTTTTATCTTTGTTTATGAGATGATTAAATTGATGCATGTGACAACTATTAAATATAAATTTAATCAAAGTTAAATTTAGAGATGGGAGCATAGTAGGTGATTATTAACACTTAGTCAAAGAGGTATGTGACAACATGATTTTGTATAGTTGTACGTGTGTGATGCAGACTATGTGTGTGATGTACACATGGTTGAGGAGAAGGCATGGGTTATTTCCTGGTGTGTCAACCAATATAAAGTGCATACAGAGGCAAGACAAAGGTGGAAACTAAGGATTGATTAAAGGATAAGTATTGGTATTTTGTTTCATTTCTAGTATACATGTGATTTACAATTCTAATCTATAATGATTGCATGTGATCTATGATTGGGGTTATGATGGTTACATATGGTTTATGATTTTGATGGTTGTGTTTTGAGTTAATCTGACGTGATATTTTATATAGGTTGATTGGTCAAATGTGCTAGTTTGACTTGTTGTGACAAATGCAGGGAAATTTTTGGAAGAAAGTGTTTGGAAAGAACACAAATGCATTGGAAGAACATGCATTTCTTCCTATTACTTAAATACAATGAAAATGAAAATGAGAAATCATAGTTAAATGGAAGGAAACAATAACCCATAGTTACTCAAATAGTAATATCTTTATATCAAGTTATGACATTAACGATGGTAAACAAAATTGAGTTTCTTCATGTGAAGTCTCTCACAAAATTGATTGAAACAAATGTTACAGGTAGCAATGGAAGAAGATTTGTTGGTATAACTCCTTTGTAACCTATGTATCAGAAGATCTGATTCAAGTGGCAAGGCCATGGGAACCTGTAATTCAGAAGCAACTACTTGTGAACGAGGAAATAAATTGTAACATGAAGTAATACACAGAGGACAATGTAAATTTAAGGGGGGGAGTATGTAACACCCCTCCATTGTATACAACATTATGTTTCTAGCATGTCGGACCTAAGCTAAGACTGAGTTGCAACAAAAAATCTAGTTCAGAGGTGTAACAATGAAAGTAAATACTTTATTTTTAAATAAATAAAGATAAATTAATCACTTGGAAAACGAGACACCAAGAGATGAGATTCTTGCCAAATGAAACCCCATTGGTGAATGGGAATGGATAATTCTTTCATGATAAGGCTTCTATATCAAATTCTAGATAAGCTTAATGGAATGGGAGATAAATATCCATTAGGTTTCTTAGCTGGAGAAAGATGCTAATTTTAAGAAAAACATAAAAGCCTTGCAAGAGAGAAAGACAAGATTCTATGGGAAAAGCCTCATGAGAGAGAAAGGCGAGCAAGAAAAACATAAAAGCATTGCGGGAGAGAAAGGAAATATTTTATGGGAAAAACCTCATAGGAGAGAAAGGTGAGCTTTTCTAGGAAAAGCCTAGGCAAATGGATAAAAATATTCATAAGAGCAGGACACCACTAAAGGAAACCATATCATGAAAGAGGGTATTAAATACCCATTGAGGAGATCAACAAGAGGCAGTTGATCAATGGCAAGAACTCTCGGCTTTGGGTTGAATTGGAGAAAGTCAGTTCTAGGTTGGGTGGCGATGCTCGATTTTCCAAGTGACATTCTTTTAGCTACTCTAGTCTGATTCAATTGGCTCCTTACTTTTTATGTTGTCGAATCTCTAGGGATATGAGTATAATTGCATGTGTTATCTTTGTTTATGAGATGATTGAATATTGATGCATGTGACAACTATTAAATATAAATTTAATCGAAGTTAAATTTAGATATGGGAGCATAGTAGGTGGTAATTAACACTTGGTCAAAGAGGTATGTGACAATGTTTATCAACTTAGGTTTTAATACAAAATGTAAATAATAATAATAAAAGAAATAAATAATCTTTTTATCTTAATTCATAATTTATTTTAATAGTTAGAAAGGTAAGTCTAGACTTATAAAATAATTTCTCTTTTCTTCCAACTTTCTCTCATAAAATATATGCTCAATATAGAAAATAAAAATATGTATATTTAATTATTACAAAAATCCATTTTATTACAAATATTTTTATTATATTTATTCAATATATAAATAAAATAAAGATTAAGAAGTAAATTTTATTTCAAAAATTATTTAAATGGAAAATCTTAATAATAATCACTTTATAGTTGTAAATATGAATAACATGCATATTTATGTGTATGTGAGTAAACATAAAAGTCTAATAAATTAATGTTATAGTTAGTTATTGCCATCAACTAATCACATCATTGTTTTTTACTGTATTTTCATTAATAGTACCATTAAACTTTTGTTTCAATGAGAACCACAATAACGGTTCAATTTACAAAGATGTGTGAAGTTTAATTTTACAAAGTACTTAAATTTTTGCATAGGTAGTTTAATTTTCATTTTCTAAATGGCTTTTTTTGGATATTAAAATTTTAGCATTTTGTTAAATATGTTAATGTAATTATTAAGATAAAGTAATAAGATTTTAATTTTGGCACATTTTTACACAATTTGAAATTAATACATTATTAATTTATTAATATTCAAATTAAAAATTAATATATTAAAGTAATAAAGTTTTATAGAGTAATTCTATCCCATTAACCTTTAATTTATTTGAAAGAGTATTTAAAATATATCATTTCATAAAAATAGTACAATAATGATGTCTAACTATTAGTTTTTTTTCAAAAAAATTAAGTCAAATCTTGATTTATATAATAAAAAATTATATGTCAAAAAAATTAATATATAATTATACAATATTTTATTTATATAATTTTTTTTTACTTTAGTATGAGATTTTTGAATTTGAAAATAGGTTTTGTTATAATACCATAAGCCAATACCATGATTTATCAATACAGATATGACATTTCTTTAATTAATTAATTTTGGATAAATTTTATTTTATTATATTTTTTTCTTTCTTTTTTTTCTTTTTCATTTTTCTTTTTCTTTTTTTTTCATTTTTCTTTTTATTTTTCTTTTTTCTTTTTCCGCTTGCAAATAGAACAAATATTGGGACCATGCCACTACCTCTTTTGCAAATTTTCCCATGTGATATTTTTATTATGGAAAACCAAGCATGAAAAAATAATGATTTTGGTTGGGATTTTGGTCTTCCAAAGGCATATAAAACATGTTTCTCCCCCTCCTCGATACAAAGAGAAAGATATGTATCAGCAACAATGATGTTTCTAGACATCATCGATACAGAGAGATAGATATGTATCAGCAACAATGATGTTTGTAGACATCATCTTCCCTCTCCAAATTAGTTTTTCTTTAAATCATGCACGACAAATCCCAAGATGCTTCATACCAGCAACAATCCAGTTCCATTCCTGGTCCCATTTCCCAAATAGACCCAACTCCTGTGCATTTTTCCAAACTGGGCAAGGACCCCTCCAATGTGTAATGGCTTGACTCCAGAAATATATGCCTTGTCTTTTTAAGAACTGTATGAGCCCTACAGAGATGTTACATTCATTGCTAGCCCCTAGAATATGGTCAATACCAATAAGGATTCTGTGACCCGATCCCATGGTCCATGTGAGATGTTGTAGAAAGATATTTAGCAACTTTGAGAAAGTTAAGCCACATTGCCTATCCATGAATGGATCCAGTAATGCATTTTCGGTACCAAAATAAGAAATCATGGTCCTTAAGATATTTATGTCTGATAACACGGCTCCAAGACCCAGACCTAAATATACCCCTCCATAGAGATTTGATCAGTAGCGACCTTCCAAAGCGACACAGATCCAGTACCCCCCAACCACCCATGACCTTTGGCAATGTAATGTTGGACAGCTTTGCCAAATGATATTTCTTACGCCCATGACTGCCCCCCCCATATAAAGTTAGCCATAATATGGTTAAGACTACGAATAATGGTGACAGGGATATGATAAAGATGAGACCAATAAACCCCTAGTTGGTTAAGGACAACATGGGTAAGGATGACCCGAACCCCAGTGACAGACATCTAAATTCCCACCCAGATATCCTCTTAAAAAATCTATCCACAAGCCATTGCCAATCAACATTCCTTTAATTACAAGGTTTGATATGGTACCCCAGGTACTTCATACCATTATCCTTCATCTCTGCCTCAATACCAAACAATTTTTTTATATATGCAATGATTTCTAGATCACAATCTCCATGAAAGATAATAGACTTATGAACATTCATATGCAAGCTAGTGGTATTAGCAAATTTCCCGAAAATATGAAAAAGGCACAACCATGAAAATCGATTTAACATACCCATGATGAGCACATCATCTACAAAGAAACCATGTGATTTTGTTACCCATCAGTAGAGCATGGAATTGGTCGAGCTCCAATGCTTCTTTAATATGCAAGCTCAGATCGTCCATTGCCAAAATGAATAAAAGCGAAGAGAGTGAGCAACCCTGTCGAAGTCCTCGTCCATCTCGAAAGAATTGTGTTGGGTGTCCGTTTATAATCACAGAAAAATTAACATTAATAACACACACCATAATCTAATCAACGCATCTAGGTTGAATTCCTATTTTGTAAAGGACCATTCTAAGTTATCCCCAATCTAGGCAATCATATGCCTTCTACATATTCACTTGCAAAATGCGAGCATTGAGATGCTTTGTATGAATCGAATGCATACATTCTTGGGCATTTGCAACAGCATCATGTACTTGTTTGTCTTGAAGGAACCCATGTTGCTCCGGAGATATATGGCGCGATATAATAACCCGCATACGCCCAGCAATGGTTTTTGAGATGACTTTATAAATGAGGTTACACAATGAAATGAGCCTAAAATCCACGAAATAGGTTGTTGGGCAGTGCTTCGAAATTAAAGAAATATATGTGGAATTAATAAGATGGTGAATATTGAGTGATCCCCGACTACTCCACCATGTCTAGCAGTTCAGTTTTGAACAGATCAAAGAAATGTGTGAACATTTCCACCGTCCACCCATCACCATTGAAAGATTTAAGAACCACAAGTAACTCCTCTGTGACGCATTTGAATAGTTCATCATTTGATTCTTAATCATACATTGTTGGGTAGTGTTCAATCACCCATATGAGATCTTCGACAAGAATGTCCTCGTTACGGCCATAAGCCAATTGGAAATGTGAGGCCGCGACTTTCAATAATAATTATGCTTTGAATAAGATTCCATGTGATCCATTTAATAATCCTTAATAGAAACTAAGAAGACTCATTCTACAACTATTTAAATAATATCTATTCATAAAAAAAAAATTAAGGTTCAAAAAATTCAATCCCTTTAAACTCATATTATTTAAAATAAATCTTAATTAAATTAATTCACCAAAAGCTATTCTCCAATACGTATGCTTATAAAAATCATTATTAACACAATTATTCGTTTAAGAGAATCGTACCAGGAGCCTCAGCGTATCCACTTAAAGAAGTGACATAAATCGCAGACGGCTTGAAGTTGATCGCCACTAAGCGGTTGTAGAATCAGTGATTGATGTTTCCGGATTGTAAAAAGGTTTCTGGATCGAGTGCGATGAACGGTTCAATGCAAACCGTTGGTCCTCAAACGAATCTGAACAGCCGGCATAACAAGTCAAATGCAAACATAGTTTTCGCCTGTTCCCTGCCTTCCAAAGCCAATAGGGACGACCCTGTTAAATGAATGAACGGCATAAGGAAAGTTTAATATAACATAAGAAATTTCATTAAATTAATGTGAAGTTAAATTTATTTTTAATTGAAGACTGACTTGGCATCATAAGTGAGAGCACTGGAACTTCACACTTTACCGACATACGTCAGCGACTTTTCTCTAACTCATCTTTAAAATACTACAGGAGCACCTTCCCTCATCAAATTAAAAAGAGATGGAGAAGAGCGTTCAGCTCGTGTCCTGCCCTGCAATGGCGATGAAGGCGAAAAGACTAATCAATTGTATGTTACTTATCGTCAGTGTGTGGCCGCCTCTGCACCTCTTAGCAGCTGAGGATTTTAATTATTCTTATTGGGGTGATTGCTCGCCAAACCAATATAGTTACGGTAGCGATTTCCAGCATAATCTAAACCAGGTTATTCAATCATTGGTGGAGAACGTTTCAACGAGCGGCTTCAACACTAGTGTTGAGGGGCAAAGCAGCAATAATGTTGTTTATGAGCTAGCCCAATGCAGGGGGGATATAAATTCCTCTGACTGCAAACAGTGTGAATCGGAGGCGGCAGCATTGGTTATTAAGGCATGTCAAAACAGCACCTCTGGATTTGTTTGTCTAAACGACTGCTTCTTACGTTACAGCGATCGTAACTTTTACAACGACTATAATGAGAACGAGTCTACGGATGTTGTTTGCAACCCCCAGAAAAGCTATGCTCTAGCGCAGTTTGGAAATATTACTGAGAAATTCCTCTCAAATACCATCCAAAAAGCTCTGCAGAGTCCAACTTTCGCTACAGTTAAAGTCGACACCATTTTTTCGGATTCCAGGGAAATGTACAGCTTATCCCAGTGTTGGAGAGATCTGTCCCCAACAAACTGCCACTTCTGCTTATCTGTAGGTCGGTCAAAGATATTCGGTGCGGGTAGATTGAATAATATCAATGGCACGGCATGTGCAACTGGAGCTAATGGAGCACGCTACAGAAGTCATCACTGTGCTCTGTGTTACGAGATTTACAACTTTTTCAATACTTTCATCATTTCGCCGACGCCGCCGACTCCAGGCGAGGGTCCTCCGAGATCAAGTATGTTATGATCAAAAGGCGAATTGTGGTTTTGTTCACTTCGTAAAATAAAAGATTTCCCAATTTACTAAAATATTTCATAGAGATTACAACGATTAGGAACATACTGGTTTTATAGAGATTAATTCATTCAGTGAAATAAACATAGCTAATTTAAGAAGGCTTTATGTGCAAATTTGTAGGAGGGAAAAGATCTAAGGTGCTTCCCATAGCTCTAGGCGTAGTAGGCGCTACGGCTGGATTAATTGCATCCATAGGCCTTTTCATGTGGATTCGACGGAAAGGTTGGAAACGGATTCCCATAACCAGAGGTCCCGAATTTTATTTTCTCAAAAAGAAAAACCCGTCTTACTTTAACCAGAGATCCCGAAATTGTGCCTCTTATTAGAAGGTATTAATTGTTTTTGCAGGTGAGGAAAGAGAAATCAGCTTATCCCTTTCCGAGCTGAATCCGGAACTCATTTTTCAGTACCATATTCTGAGAGAGGCTACTTCCAATTTTAGCGCAGAGAAAAACTTGGTGAGGGAGGTTTTGGGTCGTCTATAAAGTGAGTGTTACATAATTGCTTTCAATTGAATTAGTGATTTATATCCAGGAACAACAGCTCAAGTAATTAAACGCTGATTTAATGTAAGCCTTAAATAATTGTTCTCATTTCATTTGGGATAGAGTTATAGCCAGCAACAACTCCATGTCATAATGGAGAATATAAAGAATTTAAACCTTATTGATGTACAGGGCGTTCTACCTGACGGCCAAGAGGTTGCAGTTAAACGGCTGAAAAGAGGATCAATGCAAGGAGAGGTTGAATTCTTTGAATGAAGCAAATGTCATGAGTCAGGTTCAACACAGAAATCTAGTGAAATTGTTTGGTTGCTGTGTTGAAAGCTTAGCAAGGCTCTTGGTTTACGAATACCTCGAGACTACTTCAGCAAGGCTCTTGGTTTACGAATACCTCGAGAACAGTAGTCTCGACACACTATTACATTAGGGGGGTTTTAAGACAATATTTAAGACAATATTTGAGTCAATTGTCTTAACTTAAGACAAAATGAAACTTCTGCATTGTCTTAAATATTGTCTCTAAGGGGTGTCTCAAAATATAATGTCTCAAAAATTTGTCTCTATAAAGACAATATAGAACACATATTATTATTTTCTCTATAAAGACAATTTGATTTGTCTCTCTAGAGACAATTTCATTTGTGTCTCTTTAGAGACAATTTCATTTGTGTCTTTTTAGAGACAATTCCATAATTCAAACTATTGTCTCTCTAGAGGCAATATAAAAAATTATTTAAAAAATAAATAAATGTCCATAATTCAAACTATTGTCTCTCTAGAGACAATAAAAAAAAATATTTAAAAATAAATAAATGTCCATAATTCAAACTATTGTCTCTCTAGAGACAATATAAAAAATTATTTAAAAATAAATAAATGTCCATAATTCAAACTATTGTCTCTCTAGAAACAATATAAAAAATTATTTAAAAAAAAAATAAATGTCCATAATTCAAACTATTGTCTCTCTAGAGACAATAAAAAAAATTATTTAAAAAAAAATAAATCTGCTCAAACTATTGTCTCGGATTTGCTCCTACCAAAAATTATTTAAAAATAAATAAATCTGCTCAAACTATTGTCTCGGATTTGCTCCTGCCAATCTATCTGTGTATCCATCTCTATCTACCTAAGTCACCTGACACGGGGATTCGGGACACGTAGGATTCGAGATTCGTGGTGTCGGATTCAGACACGTTGACCCCCGAAACAGGACATGTTAGGACACGTTATATATATATATATATATATATATATATATATATATATATATATATTAAAAATTAGATATTATCATATTTCTTACACAAATTTTAATTAATGATACAAATTTATTGATTTCAAACATAGATCTTCATCTATAGCTATTAGCATGCATAGTACATACAAAATTCAAATAAATGTCAGTGGTACTGGTCACATAAATGATAAATCTATTAAAATTTTAAATCACGATTCATAATTCATAACTAAAAGATAACTTAAAACTACAAGATAGTAAGATAAACACACTGACAATTGTAGAACTTTTTCTCATTAAGTCATCAAATCAAAATGTGTTACATAGGTAGTGTTGGTGCAATGCCAATGGCAAATAGAAATAGAAAATATAAAATAACTACAGGTATACAAGCCTCAAGGCATCAATCAGCATCAGAATCAGCATCACCGTCCCCATCATCATGGTCCCCACTGCTCTCCTCTGGATCCTCCTCCTCCCCT
Organism: Pinus tabuliformis; assembly: GCA_031772625.1. Lineage (NCBI taxonomy): Eukaryota > Viridiplantae > Streptophyta > Pinopsida > Pinales > Pinaceae > Pinus > Pinus tabuliformis. The sequence continues at coordinate 1,913,531,413 of CM062817.1, read as the reverse complement.
GTATCCATAGTCGCCTCTGCATCTGCTGGTATGGAGGTTGACCCCTCTAAGTCATCAAATCTAACAGGCTCTAGCACTGGATGATTGAGATCCATGTTGACCAATTCCAGCTCAACAGTGGTGTCCAGATCCATATCATCAGGAACAGTGTTACTTGGGAGCGAGAGCAAAAGCAGGGAGAGGGAGCGAAAATGGGAGCGGGAGCGACATATTCAGAAGCTCTTGGTTTGGTGCTCTTGATTAAATACTAGTTCCATACCCTAATACATGACAAAATTCAATGGCAACATTGCAATCCCCCAATCCTAAAATCCTTAAAAACTGATAAGTCTGCTGGATTTTGAATGAAATCTAAAATTCTACTTTCTCCATATGAAATCCAATGAGGCCGGAACCACTCTCAAACATCCTGAGTCATTTCATGGTAATGTTAAAAATTTAAGTAAAAGGATGAAAATGAAGATTAAGGAGAATGTCACTTTTACTTTAAGAATTTAACACTACCATGAATAACATATCAATACTAGGGCCTAGACTTGATCATGAAGCTGCCAAAATGCTCTACTCCTTGCTGCAACAGCACAAATCACTTGCCAAATGAAAATATTAATGAGAAAACACGCCCTTTTCTTTCCCGCACTGAGCTTAGCAACTCCTGGAAACAGGACACATGTCCCAAAATCGCGACACGCTTTTGAAAATCGTGACACGACCTCGGACACGATGTGTCGGAAACGGACATGACGTGTCATATGATTTGGACACGAATCCGGACCGAATCGTTTCAGATTCACTAGATTCGGGATTCGTAGGGGGTTCAGGACGAATCTGGTGACTTAGCTATCTACCTATCCATCCATCCATCCATTCAACTATATGCATGTCTAGATATACATATGTAAGCCTACAGATCTATGTTTTATAGTGTGTGCTCTCCTAAAATTTGGGATATGCATGCACATTGCATTTATAGGGTGTGCCTTGGGAAGTATGTATCCATTTTGACTTTTTCTCCATCTCATTTGCAAGGAGAAAAGATATATCGAACTAGTTAACATTAAATAACAAGGACTTGACAATTACTGTACAATAAATAAACCATCCTCATCCTGATTCAGGGACCAAATAAATTCCCTGGTCCATTAAATCAAAGAAACATACACCAGAGAAAATTCAGAAAAACAAAAATATTCGATAATACAAAAAATTACAAGCTACACAGGCAGCATCCTCAAAACTGCCAGCGCTCTAGTTGCACCTCTGCTTCAGTTAGGTCTTTTTTAGCTTTCTTCCTACGATAAAATATTGGGCAGTCACGACTGCAATAAGGATAGGACATCAATGTAAGTATAAAAGAGATAGTAATTGTAAAAAATAAAAATAAAAAAAAATAAAAAAAATAAAAACAGCTTATTAATTAAAAACAAATACATGATCACACAAATGCTACAAAATACATCCATAATGTAAATTTAAATCATGTTATGAAAATGTAATACTTGAAATATAGCATTCAAAAACCTTGTGCAAAGAACATCTTGGTGCAGAGAGCCTTGGCACCGCTGACATTGTGTCCATAGTTTGCCAAAGAGCATTTCTAATTCCTTCACTGACATTGATCAAATATTAGTGTCATATGATATAAAATCTAGGTGAGAACAATAGACACAAGGCCTACTTTAAATTCTCCAAATAAAGAGTAATGGTATTAGAATACCAGCTTACCATTTGCAACTGTTTTCTGATACAATTCTGCTTCTCTTCCTTTGTAATGTGAACAAAGTGTCTGATCTTCTTTGCTGCAATGGCAACACGAAATCAGGTAACATCATGAATTTCAGTATGAAGCAACCTAACCAGACATTCTTATTATAAGAAAGCTAGACAATTTCTTACAAGGAGAGCAGGCATGGAATCATGCAACCTCATAGATTTTTCCACATCAAAAAGATGAACCCTAGTAGCTTTCTAAAGTGCCAAACTGAAATAATAGTTACTCTCAATTGTGCACTACTATAAGCAAGGAAAACACATGTAGGACACCCTCTACTGGTATTAACTAAATACCTGATAGGTGTTTTACAACCAATACAACTGAGTCGTTTCTTGGCAAATTTCATAATTCCACTATTTGAAGGAGTTGATATGGAAACTCCTCGTGTGTGACTACCATGAAGAAGCTCCTTGCTTGCATTCTTCAAAATGGGATCAAATATTCTTAACAGCGGCTATAGAGCAAAAATAGGCACTAATCAAAAACACTTAGCTAGAAAGAATTATATCTATCAAGATATATTTGAAACACTGGTGAAATTTTCAAAAAGAGCATAAACTGCAAATGATGATGCTTTGGTCTTTCACCTTGCTCATTTGATTCTCCAGATAATATTGTGGATCAATAGGGATGTTATTCTCCAGTACGTAAATTGGATCCTCAGATTTCTCATATGCTTGAGCCCAAGTAAACACATTAGTCATTATATCCATAATCCCTCTGTAAATTATATCTCCAAATAAAACATAACAAAATAATTAAAATAACCATTTTTTAGTGCAATATCGAGACTTATGTTGAGCACAGAAGGGGTTAATTATTACCTTGGCACCTATTGCAGCCTTTATGATGACATATGGAACACGATCACCCATAGTTGGAGCAGTTGCAGCATCCCTCTATAAACCAGGGGCAGCTTGGCTTTAAAACATGACATCAATTTAAAAAATCCAACAATGGACTCATTGTCAATAAAAAGAAAAATATTACAAGAGCCTTTAGATGCACTGCAGTAATAAAAATAGAGAGATAGGATTGAAATGGAACCAGAAGGCATTGCACCATTCATTATACTTGTTCTGAGAAGTTATTTCCAGTATGTACCTTCCGCATGCGCTCAGCTAGTTCCACGTGTGCTGCCTTGACTGCATAGTCATCTCCAGTCTTTGTCAGACCCTGACTCAACAAAGAGATTGTTAGCACAGGCAAACAACAATGCCCTTAAGAATATGTTGATAGCCTTGATAAAGAATATGACCTAAGGTAATTTTGAACTAAGGTTGTTTGAAATTAAAGGTAATTTTGAACTAAGGTTGTTTGAAATTATGGATTTTGAAATAGTTCAAGTGACATTTGAATGAAGAGTGAAGTCCCCTATTTGCTTGACAATCATGTAACTATTTGTGTTTCCAATTGCACAAAGGAATCACCAAAAAATAGAAGTAGTTCGAAACCCTGATTCAGATCACTAGATATTGAAGGAAGAAGCGTAGAATTAGTTTTGAAGTTTACAAGCCTACATTGAGGCTTTTGAAGCAATATTTATATATAGTCTTATGACAATTTTTATTCTTATAATTGATAAATATTTTGGTAGTTGTAGAGAAGGATTATGGCTTATTTGAATGATGTCTGCAAGATCATGTCATTGGTGCAATTGTATTCACTTCGAATAAATAGTAAATTCTAAGAATTCCTTCACTCAGATCATAGTCAATGTCTTATGATGCCCATGAAGAAGAATGATGAAGATATTATCACTAGCAGTAATTCATTATTGACAAACCTAAGAAATAAGGTAGAAATCCAAGCTAACACTAGAGAGACCATATGGTGTATTTTTGGATAAATATGCCTTATGAATAAAGTAGCTATCTTCATGCTTCAAAGTAATCGAGGGTTCATGGACCCAAGTTGAAATATGAATAAAATAAAATTAGGAGCAACGCCCAAGGGATTATCATTGGTTACAAGGGTTAGTGTGGAAGAAGTAGATAACTTGTCCTCACGCATAGTGGTTAGCTGAGTGGTGGAACCTTCATAGATTGTTTCCATGTGAAATATACAACTCCTGATAAAATGCATGCAAGCTTATGGCCACAAAATTTCGCAACGTACATTCATCCATCGTTTGGCGGAAGTTAATATATTTATCTGCTCATATCAATAAATGTAATTAACATTGAACTTTCCTCGGGTAGGTACCTTACCCAACACTTTTCAACTTAGGTTTTGTTTTAATGCCAATATTTCCATTGGGTAACGCATTCTACATCTAGAACCACCACGACAACCTAGCTATGAAACCCCTACAACTTTTTGTATTAAACATGAAATACATAAGCAGTTACCTCTTGGGTTCCTCCCTTCGCTTGTCTCATGCTCTGTTGGCACAGAACATATAGCTTGGTTTGACCATCAATGGAATGAGGTATAAAGTGTGGTTAAGATTTTAAATTAAACTTGGGTTGACCATTAATGGAATATGGCGTAAATATGAGAAGTCGTGATGCTTCATGCACTCATTGAGAGAGTAACGCCTTTTTCAATTACCTTAAAATTTAATTCTTTCTTATGCAGCTCACGAGCTTTGGAAAAATAGAACCCACACCTTTGAGCTTTAAGGCACGCCCAGTTATGGCAACTTTAGAAGCATGTTTTATGGGTATATTTGAAGAAACAACACCTTCCCAATTTGGATTGATGGAGAAAATCCCATTGAGGACCACTAATTTCCTTTTCGATCTGTTGTGTTGATCTTTCTACTTATCCGCTGATCTGGAGGCATTTGATTGCAAATTCAGTTACAACAAATGACCATACCCATTCTGGAAACAACTAAATTGTTGCGGAATCTTCTATGGATGTATTCAGTTGGATAAGGATTATCATTGTTGTCATGCCATAAAAGCATTCAATTTTGATAATGGTTATCCAATTTTTCCAGCGAACCACATACTGCTAAATCTATCTTACCTTTGTGTTGTAGATAGAGGCTATGCATAATTAGCTCAGTAAGATCATTTTAAAGAGTGCCTATATCCATTACATTATTGGGTCTAAGTTTATTGATATTGGGTTTTACCTTCTTTGGTAAGGAAACTGTGTAGAATATATGTTCTATTAAACAACCCATTCGATTCTTCTGTCGTAAGGGAGTATAAAGAAAGGGATTTCTTTGCAAGGTATTCAAAGATCAATGATGGTGAAGAGTCCAAGAAAATTGATGGAACTCCATGTGGGTATTCTGTGAGCAATAACTTTATAGCCATCAAACTCAATGCAAAGGCTCCATATTCATTCTAAAAGGACCCTGGTCTTCCTTACAAGCACACAAAACATCCCCTTTACTGCAAGCTCAACAGAATAAACTGTTGTTTCTCATTCCTTATGCTGCATTGTAATTTTGGAAATCAGAGGTTGCATGGATTGAGGGTTAGTTTTCTTTTGGAATGAGGATGGGATTTCGATCAGAATCCAAATTTTGTAAAGAGGTGGGCCTACATCGACATATCTATGTACAAGTAATGTGTTGGAACATTCTCAGTACAAAGGAACTCGATAATGAAACTAGGAGGGATGGTGTTGAGTGTATCTCCCTCATGGATGGTTAATCCAATAAAGACAAGTCCACCATGATCATGTGTACGTAGGAAGGCCAACATAACTCATATCCTTGGTTGGTCAACCATTAGTAAGATTCTGAGAGACCTCAGTTGACGAGAAAGGCTCGACCATTCTATTAGCTTGAAATTGGAAGAGTGATATAGTGTCAAGGAGTTTCCTTCTGACAAAAGACATTGTTTTCACTTTGTTTTGAGACAGTTGAAACACATTTGTCAAGTTTAATTTTTTTTGTTAAAATTGATAAAATTCATTTTTGTAGACCGTAGTGCCAAAAAGGGGGCTAGTTTTGTTTATTTACAATGAAAATCTGCTATTGAATCTGAGTAAGATAATGTGGAAGTAATGTGAGCCACTGGTTTTGAATTCCCATAGTTTTGAGCTCCCAAGCTTCCTATTCTTATATTACCAACAATGCGCATGTAAGAATATTATCAATCCCAAATTTTTACTACAAATAACACACCAAGTTGTTGCGTTAGCAAGCTAGAATTTCTTTGACTCTGACATACGAGGTAATTTTTTTATGGTAAGACTCTCTCAGAGGTCATTCATGTCCAGGTTCATGGTTATTTCGTTGCATGTTTTATTATAAATATTATGATAGATATATATATGCCACCATTAATGGAAAATACGTATTCTTAGTTTTAGATGCACAATTGTTCAATTATTGTATGTATTGATGAGGACTACGTTTCACGTAATTTATTTTGTACAGATTAATGTGTGGGAAACATCAAAACATGTATAACCTCGTTGACATATATGCCACTTTTTGTTGCAATACTTAGTTGCAATTTCCTTGATGGCAACGATACTAGTTTCAAATTATTCTACAAAATCTCAAGTAGTCATTACATAAAACAAGATTAAATGACGTGTGGGAACTTTGTGTATAAATGAACTATAGAGAAATGTGTGTACAGTTTTATAAGAGCTAGTTTTTATCCATAAAGCATCCCATACGAATACCTTTTGCTATTTTACATTGCTCTGGGAAGGATTTGTTTTCATCCTTCTTGTTTGCATATAATGAGTGTTGTGGATGAATGAGGTCGTTCTCATACGATGAGTTTGTGGAGGAATGATAATAATGTATGGCTCACTTGTGTGGAGCTGCATTGTGTGCTTTCATGAATGGATGGCACAAATTCTCACTATTTATCATGGTTTAAATTTGATTTAAGATACTTTACAATGGGTATAGTCGAGCTTCATAAATGACCCAGGATGGATTTAATCCTTGCACTTATATTGAATTTCTCAAGTCTAAGTATTGGGTAGCTATAGTAGCATTGTGGGGAGAGGGAACCCTAAAAGGTTATATGGAAAAAAATAAATCTACAATGTGTTATATAACATAGAACCCTGTAGTGTTGTAGTGGAATAGAGAGTAATGTAAAGAAATGACACGAATTAACACATTGATTATTTCAATAAGTATAAATGGTCAAGCATAAATTGGTTACTATTTTATTGTGTTACTTATTGAGTGTTATAATTTACATGCAATTAAGTGGGATTCTATGCTAAGAGTGTTAATGAGATATCCAATTAGATAACATGTAGTACATACGTAAGAAGAATATATATCATTGAAATTGAGGTAAGAGAAGGCTCAAATACTAAATGCCTCAATATAGGAGGAGTAAAGCGTATAACCAACTTTAGGAAGCATAACTAATATATTATGTAATGAAAGCTATCAATAAATAATGGTGGTGAATAAGTGATTTTTAAAGTATGGTTATGGTATTAAAAATTTCATGGATTTTAGTGATATGGTCATCATATTATTCTACTCATATTAAAATTAAATTATGAATTGTATGATTGCTATGTAAGGACATAGTTTAATAAAATACAAACTAATGTCGTAAAGATAGTCGAGTCAATGACATAACTTAATCGAATAAAGTTTATACTTCTAGAGGTCTTAAGAAATGATGAAAGATGAAGGGAAGAAATGTTGAACTCTTATGAGGTAACTGGCAAACAAAAAAGATAAAATAGACAATTGTTTTTTACATAGATCATGGCCAACATGAGGAAAAATAAAAAATAAAATTATATAGATGGAATCTATATAATTCATAGGAAATAAGTTCATCGCATTCTATCAAAAGTATCTGAAATTGATGCTTAATTAATTAGTTTCCAACCTAGAACAAATTATGAAGGTTTATCTTCATGAAATTTCCATGAAATATCATTAAGCTCATTAAAGATAGGTCCTTGTACGTGGTATGAGACTATATATTTTTATTATCTAAAATTCTCTTTCAATTTAATATTGTTGTGTTTATTGGTGCATGTACATGTAATTATGCCATTCATTTTTGGATATGGTTGTGCCACTGGTTGAACCGTTTAATTCACCTTTATTGGGAAAATGCTCCAAATATGCATTTTTTTGAAGGGAATTAAACCTTACTAGGTCATTATTCAAAATATTCAGTAGCAACATGCAAACTTAATATGATACGCATAGTTTAAAAGTTACAGGTTTCTTTTTGCAAAAAGCAATATCCTGATAATTTTAACTAGGATATGCAAGAGGCACAAGTTATATTTCCAATATAGACTAAGCTAGGGTCATATTTCTAAAGGGTAGGCACACATGTAATACAACTCATTGTATACATGTTGAAGAAGACATTATACAGTAATAATTTCATGACCTTCATAAGTAGGACAATGGGACTGGCACCCAAAAAAACATTTAGTGTAAATACATAATACGAGTGTAAAAGCAACTCCTAGCGCTTCTCAATTATTAACAGAAAGACAATATTAAGATTAAGGGAAAATTCTCAAAGTTCACTCAAATTCTAATGTGTCAATTTTTTCAACTTAAAGTAAGCAAACTCAAGCTCCACAACCTTGATGTGCCTATCAATCCATGTATAGATGGGTTTCTGTTAATATCTCACAACTAGGAGCCTTTCAAATTGACAACAAGAAGAAGATTCTTCCAGTAGAATGACTGTAGATCTTATAAATGTACTCATTTTGGGGAGTGATAAGAATAAAATTATTTTTGTTATTATATTATATAAAAACAAAGTATACTTGCAGACTAGATATGGTGATGCTTGATGCATTTGAAGTAGAAAATCATAACGACTAATAAGAATTGTACCCAAGATTCGGAGCATGAGTGGTCTGAATTAGTTAAAAAAAAATTGGTAAACCAAAAGGTTTCGCATTAATGTAGCTTATGGTGATCTAAGGATCTTATGTCAGTAGTCAAATAATACATGCATCAGGTAAGATAAGGGAGGAGATAAGAAACCATGCAACAACTCATCGCTAAATTAATAGGATGGCTTCACTATATTGATGGCTAAGTGGTATTGGTAATAGATATCATTGTGTAAAAGGATAAATGGTTTGATAAAATCCTATATAGTAATCTTTTCAAAGAAATGGACAATCATACAATCTAAGATGCATATTTTGTACCACTATTTCCAATCAAGAAATATGGGAGAAATCTACCTGTCATATTGCATTGATAGTATTGTATATTTTTGAATATGACAACATAACAATTATTTCATAAACAAATTATTTTAAGGAATTTAATAATTGATTAATTATATTCTACGAGTTCTTGATCTAGTGTTAAAGTGGGGTATCAACATGCTAATGACCTAGGTCCACACCCTGGTGCACATAGTGCCTAAAAACTTAGTGGGTGTGGAATTGAGAACATTGTAACCTTAAGTTATGACTCATGTATGGGAGGTGTATGTACTTGCATACTGATTGTTCAATTGGTTTTAGATATACACTGAATTATTCATGGGAAACAAGGTGTTGGAAGTAGTGTTAAAAAGAGAAAACATGAAATCATATGACATAACTAGTTTATGTGTGGAGTACTTTTGAGTACCAAACAATTATTTTCTTGGTTAAAGACAAAGTTAAGGTTGTTATTAGACTGAAAATATAACATTGAAGTCCATATTGGACTAACTATCTAGTCAATAGTATGCTTTGTGATTAAGCGACAATCATATTCCGTTGTTATTAAAACCTTATCTAAGGGACAGATTCAATCCTGATACTATAACTTATTTGGATTGTAAATTTGTATTATTCATAACTACATCTATAATTTGTGTTAGATTTAGGCTTCTGTGGAGGTTTCTTGTAGCTTCATGACCCGGATTATCCACAGTTTCTTGTTCATTTTGCCAACGTTTCAAACCCCAAAGGAGGTCCATCATCAGGATGAAACAGAAAAAATATGAATGAGAAATTATTATTATTGAGAGAAGAGAGCAAGCGACCTGGATGTAAATAAACTAAGAACCCTAATTTTATATAATGGCCGACACATGATATAATTTTATTATTAATTTAATTTATATAAATCTTAATTGATTAATTCTTTTTATTAATTAAATTAGTTTATTTATTAATTTTATTATTATTTTATTTTTCAATTGGTTAGTTAGTAAATTTTTGTTTTTAATTAATAAAATAAATTTGTTTATTATCAATTAATAAGACTTTCTTATTTCCCTTTAATTTTAATTTAAAATTTTTAATCCAAATGAATTTTTTGTTTGATTAAAATTATTATTTCTTTTAAAAAAAAATTATTTTAATTTATTTAAAATTCTTCATACCAATTGAATTTTTATTTTTTAATTTTTTGTTTGATTAAAATTATTATTTCTTTTAAAAAAAATTATTTTAATTTATTTTAAATTCTTCATACCAATTGAATTTTTATTTTTTAATTGATTAAAATTATTTAATTTTTATTTTTAAATAATTGATTAAAATTATTTAATTTTTATTTTTAATTGATTTAAATTATTTAAAATTGAATTCTTATTTTCATTAAATTTAATTTCAATTTTATTAAAAAAAAAATTCTCTTTCATTAAAAAAAATGTATTTAATAGATTAAATCAAATTAAATTAAATTAATTTAATTTATTAATTTGATTAAAAGATTTTGATATTTGAATATAATTAAAATTATTATACATAATTAAAATTATTATACATAAGATTAACTTCAAATTCATTTCTTTTTATTTAAGAATTAATTTTATTTAATATAATTAATTAAATTAAATTAGATTTAATTAATTTAATATAATTAATTAATTAAATTAAATTAAATTAGATTAAATTAATTAAATTAATTAGATTAATTTAATTAATTAAACCATTAATTTAATTAATATAATTAATTAAATTAAATTAAATTAATTAAATTAAATTAAATTAATTAGATTAATTTTATATAATTGTTTAAATTAATTAATTAAACTTACTGAATGAACGACCCCTTATTTTGATCTTATGCTTCCAAGGGTCCGGGGGGGTTTATTTGCTTGATCAGAGGAAGCCAATTTCCACTGATTTCACTCCCATTGTCCCTGTTGAGGTTCTGAGGAAACTTCATAATTTCAATGGCCTCTCTGATTTTCCTTTTATGATAGTTGTCCTCTCTTGCAATTACCCTTGCGTCTTCCAAACACACATGATGTTTGGTCTTGGACGAGTGCTCCGCAAGGGCCGATGAGCGGGATCTTTCATTCTTTATGTCAGCGGCATGCTCTTTAAGTCTTATTTTCAGAGACCGACCTGTTTCCCCAATATAACACTTGCCACATGAGCAATCGATCTTGTATACTCCCTTGAGTTGTTGTCGATCAATGTTATCCTTAACTGACCTCATCATTTGCCTTATCGTTCCACATGTTGTAAATTGAGTGTCTATGTTCTTCTTCTTTAAAATTTTCGCAATCTTATCTGTAATTCCTTGGATGAATGGAAGGTAAACTTTCCCTTGATATTCCTTCTTGCCTCGAGGGGGATGCTCAGAGAGGGCCCTATCCTGAGCCCTTCTTATAGCCTTCTTAATGCTCCACTCCTTGTATCCAATGTTTTTGAAGACAGAGGTTAAGTGTTCAATCTCATCCTTTATGTGATCAGGGTCAGAAATCCTGAAAGCCCTCACAGCCAGGGTATTTAAGACGCCGGATTTTTGGGAGGGATGATGGTAAGAGTCAGCATGAAGATAGCTATCAGTATGAGTTTTCTTCCTGTAGACCTGGTGTCCCAAAGTACCATCCTCTTTTCTACTGATCAGAACGTCCAGAAAGGGGATCTTACCATTCTCCTCAAGCTCCATCGTAAATTTGATTTCGGAAGATATAGAGTTAAGGTGATTGAAGAACTTCTCAAGCTCAGCCCTACCATGAGTCCAATTCAGGTTGGTGTCATCGACAAATCTTTTCCACCATGCTGGCTTCAGGTGGAATGAGTCAAGGGCTTTTCTTTCAAAGTACTCCATGTATAGGTTGGCCACGATAGGTGAGAGCGGGGAACCCATGGCGACTCCAGAAATTTGTTCATAATAGTGATCTTGGAAACTGAAAAAAGTGGACCGCAAACAGATTTCTGCAAGCTTCGTTGTTTCAGGATCGGTGGCCATCTTTATAACTTGAACAGCTTCATCAAGAGGAATCTTTGTGAACAAAGATACGACATCAAAGCTTACAAGAATATCATCCTTATGCACTCTTTTATTCTTAATGAGCTTTACAAAATCACTTGAGTCTTTTATAAAAGAGTCAGTGTTACCAACCAAAGGTTTTAGGATCTTAGCTACATACTTGGCTAATTCATAGGTAGGGGAACCAATGGTGTTAACAATTGGTCTAAGGGGAACCCCTTCCTTATGGATCTTTGGTAATCCATAGATTCTAGGAATAACCTCACAGGAGGGAATCAGCTTCTTTTTTAGTTTATCCTCCAGGTTGGTTTCCATGATAGCTTTCTTGACCTGCTTTATCACCTTGGGAATAGGGTTGGAGTTGACTCTTCTGTAACTACCACAACCCAAATGCTCATTCATTTTGTGTATGTAATCCTCCTTATTCATCACAACGGTGGCGCCACCTTTATCAGCTTTAAGAACAACTATCTTATCATTATTCCGGAGAGATCTAAGAGCCTCTCGCCCCTCTTTACTCAAGTTACTCTTTGGGCGTTTAGACTTCAACAAAGCTAGGGAACATTCCTGTCTTAATACTTCCCTGTCGTTTGAGGAAAGACCTTGAGTCCCATTCTCAATATTGCAAATGATGTTTTCAAAGGGAATGTTCTTAGGAGAGACTGCAAATCCCAATCCCTTGCTCAAGATTTTTAACTCTTCAGGGCTGAGAATTATGGATGAGAGATTCACAACCTTCTTATCATGCTTATTGGGAACAATGGGGTTCCTTATAACAAACATATTATTGTCCGAATTATCGCTGGCAGCTCCCTGGCTTGAATTGGTTTCAGCATCAAGATCTATATCATCAAAGTTGCTTCCATTCTTATAAACATTAAAATCATTCATCATTCTATTAGGGTCATTGTTAATGTTCTTAGTTTCAACATCTTTAAATATATTAAAATCGTTCTTCTTATTGTTGTTAGTTTCAACATCTTTAAATATATTATAATCGTTCTTCTTATTGCTGCTGGAATCGAAAGAGACCTTACTGCCTGCGCTTTCCTCCATAGCACATTTGGAATCGTTACTGCTGCTGGAAGTGTGCTCCACAACGCAGGATATCAATCTGTCTGCGTGCTCATTCAAGATTGCTGCTTTTTCCTCCATAGTAATTTTGGTTTCCTCCATAGTAATTTTGGTATCCATATCTGCGCGTTCATTACATACAACTTGCTCCTGAACAGCGTGCTTTACCTGTGGATCAGGTTGAACAGCGTGTATTAAAGGTTGAACTACCGCGTGCTTACAGTCCTGCTCCACTCCAGCGTGTTTGTTACCCATAACTTTACCCATAACTGCGTGCTCATGTATTACAGCGTGTTCATTACAAACCACATTGAAATTAATTACTGGCTGATCGATTACTGCGTGCTCCTCATTGCCATTTACTTGAACAGCGTCCTTGATCTCTAATGGATGAACAACGTGTGTAGCTTCAGCGAATTCTCTTCCAGTGTTAGCGCTGTCCAGATATTCTGCTGCTGGTGAAGCGTTGTCATAGCAAATGCTCAACTCAGTGAAACCCACGCCTTTCTCCAACCTGGCCAGCTTCCTGGACTGTCTTTCCCTGGCGATTCTACCCTCTGACTGGGCCTTCAATGCAGCTTTTGCATCAATTATTTTCCAAAGATCAAAGCTGATCTTCTTAGTTAGTTTCAGATGGGAGGAAAGGGCCAAGCGATTAAGCCTGTCTAAAGCAGCTCTGGTTCTTTTAATTTCACTCCGAATTAGGGCCAAACTTAATCTCAAAAACGACTTATTATTATAATGATTAAAAAGTCTATGATTAATCCTGGCAAAAGGAGGAATGATTTTCAAGTTCCTACATTGCTTCAGAAATTGCAGGTCCGCAATTCTCCTCTCAATTTTTATCCTTAGGATTTCGAGAAGACAGATCTCCTTCCATGTTTCCCCTCCGTACAGGGAAGTTATGTTAGATTTTAGGCTTCTTTGGATGTTTCTTGTAGCTTCATGACCTGGATTATCCACAGTTTCTTGTTCATTTTGCCAGCGTTTCAAACCCCAAAGGAGGTCCATCATCAGGACGAAACAGAAAGAATATGAATGAGAAATTATTATTATTGAGAGAAGAGAGCAAGCGACCTGGATGTAAATAAACTAAGAACCCTAATTTTATATAATGGCCGACACATGATATAATTTTATTATTAATTTAATTTATATAAATCTTAATTGATTAATTCTTTTTATTAATTAAATTAGTTTATTTATTAATTTTATTATTATTTTATTTTTCAATTGGTTAGTTAGTAAACTTTTGTTTTTAATTAATAAAATAAATTTGTTTATTATCAATTAATAAGACTTTCTTATTTCCCTTTAATTTTAATTTAAAAATTTTAATCCAAATGAATTTTTTGTTTGATTAAAATTATTATTTCTTTTCAAAAAAATTATTTTAATTTATTTAAAATTCTTCATACCAATTGAATTTTTATTTTTTAATTGATTAAAATTATTTAATTTTTATTTTTGATTAAAATTATTTAATTTTTATTTTTAATTGATTAAAATTATTTAAAATTGAATTCTTATTTTCATTAAATTTAATTTCAATTTTATTAATTTTTTTTTCACTTTCATTAAAAAAAATTATTAATTTTTTTTTATTTAATAGATTAAATCAAATTAATTTAATTTATTAATTTGATTAAAAGATTTTGATATTTGAATATAATTAAAATTATTATACATAATTAAAATTATTATACATAAGATTAACTTCAAATTCATTTCTTTTTATTTAAGAATTAATTTAATTAATTTTATTTAATATAATTACTTAAATTTAATTAAATTAGATTTTATTAATTTAATTAAATTAATTAAATTAATTAATTAATTAAATTAAATTAGATTAAATTAATTAAATTAGATTAAATTAATTAAATTAAATTAATTAGATTAATTTAATTTAATTTAATTAATTAAACCATTAATTTACTTAATTTAATTAATATAATTAATTAAATTAAATTAAATTAATTAGATTAATTTTTTATAATTGTTTAAATTAATTAATTAAACTTACTGAATGAACGACCCCTTCATTTGGATTAAAAATTTTAAATTAAAATTAAAGGGAAATAAGAAAATCTTATTAATGGATAATAAACAAATTTATTTTATTAATTAAAAACAAAAATTTACTAACTAACCAATTGAAAAATAAAATAAACTAATTTAATTAATAAAAAGAATTAATCAATTAAGATTTATATAAATTAAATTAATAATAAAATTATATCATGTGTCGGCCATTATATAAAATTAGGGTTCTTAGTTTATTTACATCCAGGTCGCTTGCTCTCTTCTCTCAATAATAATAATAATTTCTCATTCATATTCTTTCTGTTTCGTCCTGATGATGGACCCCCTTTGGGGTTTGAAACGTTGGCAAAATGAACAAGAAACTGTGGATAATCCGGGTCATGAAGCTACATCTATAATTGTTTGCATATTTCTGTGGTGTGGTTTTTAGATTCCAGGCTCAGATATTCCACAGTATTCATTTTTATGTTGTCTACATTTCAAGTCTAAAACAAGACTCATCCTCACGACTGAATCTACAAAGAAAAGAAAGAGCATTATAAATATGAAATGGAGTGTTGTCAATGTGGGGCGCTGAACATATTAAGGTAAATAATTACTTACTTTATAGAATCTTTATTATTTTTATGTCATATAATTAATAATAAAAAATTATTTACAAGTTTTTTATTCTATTTAATTTTTTAATTTAGTCCTTTAATTTTTGCTAATATTTATTTTAATCTGAGTTATATTATACTCATTTAATATGACCCTTATTCAATTTATTACAAAATTTTAATTAATTTTTATGCTTTTAATGCATTGTAATAAAAAAAAATATTTTTATGAATGTATGTAATAAAATTATTTTTAGGCTTCTTAAATGAATTTTGCTTAGTTTCATTTCTAATGGAATTTTATTGTTTTGATTATTATTTATTGAAGAGTAATATTAATAATACTTTACTCATAATTTGAATAGTAATATATGTTTTCAATGTATAGTAATAAATTATTCTTTTCATTTTTATTTAATTTAATTTTAATGAAATTAAAAGTTCTTTTTATTTATTATTATTTGTTGAAAAGTAGTATTAATATTATTATTTTGCTAATAATTTGATTTTTGATATTTTAGGCATATTTTGTTAGCTTATTGATATTATGTTTTAATCTAAATCTTAATTATACTTAAAATCAATCATGTGATGAGATTGTATAAGTAATATTGTTTAGCATTATCAATTATTAGGGGTGAGAGAGGGAGAGTTGGGTTAACATCTATGTTATCATTTTGCTGAAATTTCCTGCAACCACAAGATACATGAAAAGGATTAGCTAAATAAAAGTACTCGAATACTTCTAGACAAAATAATTTAGTTTTCTCTCATTGCAGAAGCTAAATAGGTCCATGAATTCCTTATTCTCCAATCGACAAAACGAGCATGGTTTGACTTTCCTAAAGGTATTGTGAATAAAAAAAGGAAATTTTGACATTGACCTAATGTTATGATAATAACACTAACATTGTTGAAAAAATGTGGATCATGTATATGTCGCGTATATGAGGCTATGGGAAATGGGTATTGTGTACACGTTGTATAGGTAGTACTATGTACATGTGGTACAGATGGCACTGGTGTGGATGCAGGTATTCCATGGTGTTGGATGATGTGTATAGTTGTACATGTGTGTTGTACACTATGTGTGTGATGTACACATGGTTGAGGAGAAGGCATGGGTTATTTCCTAGTGTGGCAACCAATCTAGAGTGCATACAGAGGCAAGACAAAGGTGGAAACTAAGGATTGATTAAAGGATAAGTATTGGTATTTTGTTTCATTTCTAGTATACATGTGATTTACAATTCTAATCTATAATGATTGTATGTGATCTATGATTGGGATTATGATGGTTACATATGGTTTATGATTTCGATGGTTATGTTTTGAGTAAACCTGATGTGATATTTTATATAGGTTGATTGGTCAAATGTGCTAGTTTGACTTGTTGTGACAAATGCAGGGAAATTGTAGGAAGAAAGTGTTCAGAAAGAACACAAATGCATTGGAAGAACATGCATTTCTTCCTATTATTTAAATACAATGAAAATGAAAATGAGGAATCATAGTTAAATGGCAGGAAACAATAACCCATAGTTACTCAAATAGTAATATTGTTATATCAAGTTATGAAATTAATGATGGTAAACAAAATTGAGTTTCTTCATCTGAAGTCTCTCACAAAATTGATTGAAACAAATGTTACAAGTAGCAATGGAAGGAGATTTGTTGGTAGAACTCCTTTGTAACCTATGTATCGGAAGATCTGATTCAGGTGGCAAGGCCATGGGAACCTGTAAATTCAAAAACAACTACCTGTGAATGAGGAAATAAATTGTAAGATGCAGTAATACACTGAGGACAGTGTAAATTTAAGGGGGGGAGTATGTAACACCCCTCCGTTTTATACAACATTATGTTGCTAGCATGTTGAACCTAAGCTAAGACAGAGTTGTAATAAAAAATCTATTTCTGAGGTGTAACAATGAAAGTAAATGCTTTATTATTAAATAAATAAAGATAAATTAATCACTTGGAAAATGAGACACCAAGAGATTAGATTCTTACCAAACGAAACCCCATTGGTGAATGGGAATGGATAATTCTTTCATGATAAGGCTTCTAGATCAAATTCTAGATAAGCTTAATGGAATGGGAGATAAATATCCATTAGGTTTCTTAGCTGGAGAAAGATGTTAATTTTAAGAAAAAACATAAAAGCCTTGCACGAGATAAAGACAAGATTCTATGGGAAAAGCCTCACGAGAGAGAAAGGTGAGCAAGAAAAACATAAAAGCATTGCAAGAGAGAAAGGAAATCTTTTATGGGAAAAGCCTCACGAGAGAGAAAGGTGAGCTTTTCTAGGAAAATCCTAGGCAAATGAATAAAAAGATTCATAAGAGCAGGACACCACTAAAGGAAACCATATCATGAAAGAGGGTATTAAATAGCCATTGAGGAGATCAACAAGAGACAGTTGATCAATGGAAAGAACTCTCAGCTTGGGGGTGTATTGGAGGAAGTCAGTTCTACGTTGGGTGGCTATGCTCGATTTTCCAAGTAACATTTTTTTAGCTACTCTAGTCTGATTCAATTGGCTCCTTAACTTTTATGTTGTCAAATCTCTAAGAATATGAGTATAATTACATGTGTTATCTTTGTTTATGAGATGATTAAATATTGATGCATGTGACAACTATTAAATATAAATTTAATCAAAGTTAAATTTAGAGATGGGAGCATAGAAGGTGGTTATTAACACTCGGTCAAAGAGTTATGTGACAACATGATTTTGTATAGTTGTACGTGTGTGATGCAGACTATGTGTGTGATGTACACATGGTTGAGGAGAAGGCATGGGTTATTTCCTGGTGTGGCAACCAATCTAAAGTGCATACAGAGGCAAGACAAAGGTGGAAACTAAGGATTGATTAAAGGATAAGTATTGTTATTTTGTTTCATTTCTAGTATACATGTGATTTACAATTCTAATCTATAATGATTGCATGTGATCTATGATTGGGGTTATGATGGTTACATATGGTTTATGATTTTGATGGTTGTGTTTTGAGTTAATCTGACGTGATATTTTATATAGGTTGATTGGTCAAATGTGCTAGTTTGACTTGTTGTGACAAATGTAGGGAAACTGTTGGAAGAAAGTGTTTGGAAAGAACACAAATGCATTGGAAGAACATGCATTTCTTCCTATTACTTAAATACAATGAAAATGAAAATGAGGAATCATAGTTAAATGGAAGGAAACAATAACCCATAGTTACTCAAATAGTAATACCGTTATATCAAGTTATGACATTAACGATGGTAAACAAAATTGAGTTTCTTCATGTGAAGTCTCTCACAAAATTGATTGAAACAAATGTTACAGGTAGCAATGGAAGAAGATTTGTTGGTATAACTCCTTTGTAACCTATGTATCGGAAGATCTAATTAAAGTGGCAAGGCCATGGGAACCTGTAATTCAGAAACAGCTACCTGTGAACGAGGAAATAAATTGTAACATGAAGTAATACACTGAGGACAATGTAAATTTAAGGGGGGGAGTATGTAACACCCCTCCGTTATATACAACATTATGTTGCTAGCATGTCGGACCTAAGCTAAGACTGAGTTGCAATAGAAAATCTAGTTCAGAGGTGTAACAATGAAAGTAAATACTTTATTATTAAATAAATAAAGATAAATTAATCACTTGGAAAACGAGACACCAAGAGATGAGATTCTTGCCAAATGAAATCCCATTGGTGAATGGGAATGGATAATTCTTTCATGATAAGGCTTCTAGATCAAATTCTAGATAAGCTTAATGGAAAGGGAGTTAAATATCCATTAGGTTTCTTAGCTGGAGAAAGATGCTAATTTTAAGAAAAACATAAAAGCCTTGCAAGAGAGAAAGACAAGATTCTATGGGAAAAGCCTCATGAGAGAGAAAGGCGAGCAAGAAAAACATAAAAGCATTGCGGGAGAGAAAGGAAATATTTTATGGGAAAAGCCTCATATGAGAGAAAGGTGAGCTTTTCTAGGAAAAGCCTAGGCAAATGGATAAAAAGATTCATAAGAGCAGGACACCACTAAAGGAAACCATATCATGAAAGAGGGTATTAAATACCCATTGAGGAGATCAACAAGAGGCAGTTGCTCAATGGCAAGAACTCTCGACTTTGGGGTGAATTGGAGGAAGTCAGTTCTAGGTTGGGTGGCGATGCTCGATTTTCCAAGTGACATTCTTTCAGCTACTCTAGTCTGATTCAATTGGCTCCTTACTTTTTATGTTGTCGAATCTCTTGGGATATGAGTATAATTTCATGTGTTATCTTTGTTTATGAGATGATTGAATATTGATGCATGTGACAACTATTAAATATAAATTTAATCGAAGTTAAATTTAGATATGGGAGCATAATAGGTGGTAATTAACACTCGGTCAAAGAGTTATGTGACAATGTTGATCAACTTAGATTTTAATACAAAATGTAAATAATAATAAAAGAAAAAAATAATCTTTTTATCTTAATTCATAATTTATTTTAATAGTTAGAAAGGTAAGTCTAGACTTATAAAATAATTTCTCCTTTCTTCCAACTTTCTCTCATAAAATATATGCTCAATATAGAAAATGAAAATATGTATATTTAATTATTACAAAAATCCATTTTATTACATATATTTTTATTATATTTATTCAATATATAAATAAAATAAAGATTAAATTACAAGTAAATTTTATTTCAAAAATTATTTATATAAAAAATCTTAATAATAATCACTTTATAGCTGTAAATATGAATAACATACATATTTATGTGTATCAGAGTAAACATAAAAGTCCAATAATTTAATGTTATAGTTAGTTATTGCCATCAACTAATCACATCATTGTTTTTTACTATATTGTCATTAATAGTTGATCCGGATTTAAATAGGAACGCAATAAAACACAGAGATAACCATAAAGACAGATATGCAGCAGAAATAATACTTCATTTCATTACTGTAAAATACTAAAATATGCTTACAAATAGAAATAGAAATAAACCAGCTAGGGCAATGGTAGCTTATCTCTGAGAAGAGATGTGGCGGCTACATGCCTCTGAACTGTTCTAAAAAATTGTGTTACAATGAGGCTCGAAGGCCTATTTATTGTTGAGAAACAATGGAAAACCTTTCACATCCCGAAACCTAACCATAGAAGATGAAACGCCAAATTGTGGGCCCCGTTTGGGTAAATTGGTACATCAATTTCCCGGGGTCGTAACTTTGGCATACGATCTCCGTTTGACGCGTACAATAGCTCATTAGAAAGATCCATCCGAGCACTACCACTTTGGGAGGAAACATCGGTCCATGTACCCATGTTGCCCCAGATTCCCAAAAAAACGTCGTTTAGGGCCTCAAAACGGCTCCGGAAGTTCAAGACCTGAAAAACTACTAAAAATAGTAAATTGTGCTACAATTTAGGAAACTGAAAAGACTAAAAGAGATAGTTGTGGGGGTCCAAATGGGATAGGTGGGTGGCCACCAACATCCACCTGGATCATTCCTCCCCCTTAGGAAGCAATGGTCCCCATTGCGTTGAGTTCCTCCATCTGCTGAACTTGGTCCCTGGTGAGTTGTTCTGCAATCTCTGATGTGTTCAGAAATGGTGGGAAGCATGGTTGACGACGGTCCACATTCAACACTCGGTGCAAGTGAAGGAATGGAGGAATGTTGTGCTTCAAAGCATTGTTGTCGATAGCCTTGGTACTGGTGTAAGGACCATGTCGGAGTGGTCTGAGTTTCTGATGGGTTCTGGTAAGGCGTTCTCTCTGTCGATGCAACCAGACTTTGTTGCCCACCTGAAACCTATGTGGTACCCCTGTGGGTGAGGAGAAGTTGTTCCTATGTTCTGCCATGACCGTATCCCTTTGTTGTTGCTACTGCATGGAGGAACCCTTTGCAGGGGTCATGGATGTAGCAACAATCTTCCCCTTACTTTGGGAGTGAACCAGACAGATAAATTTCCTGGTCTGAGAGATGAGCTTGTTGCCTTTCTTAGCAGTGATCAAAGATGTGGCAGTAGGTGGGGCTACCTCCGGTATCCTGTATAATGAATTATTTAAAGAAATAATGACAGCACGAGGCCTTGACTCATACACAGCATGTCGCCTCCACAAGTATCGTTGGCCTAATAATACATCACAAACATCCAGAGGTGTAACATCACACAATACCTCGTCTGTGAAGGGTTTGATGTTGTAGGGAAGGCGGGACTGCTGGCGAACTTTTAGATCTCGTCCTTCGTGAAGCCACCCGATACTGTACGGCTGCAGGTGCGGTGTAGTCGATAGGCCCAATCGCTTCACAACCTCTGCTGAAATGAGGTTCTTTTGGCTGCCAATGTCGACAATGAATTGTAGCGGTGAACCCTTCACCCACATCTCTGAGTGGAAAAGATTCTCCCCCTCTTCTGGATCTGCAGGTTCATTCTTCTTGATCTTGGCAGTGGCAACAGTGGCGCTGGGATCCGCATCAATGATCTACTTCCCTTTGCCATTCCCCTTGTCAGGTTCTGGCTCAGGGTCAGAACATGCATCTGATTCGGAAGCCTTCAACTCGGCCACCAGCGACTGCTTGGTCCGACACTCACTTGTGTTATGAGTGGGAATCTTGTGGAACTCACACCACTTTCCTGTGTCCTTCTTCGGCTTCATGGTGTTGTTCTTTTCTTGCGGCTTCGACGGGTTGTCTTGGGTCACCCCGCCTTGGCTTTGTCCTTTGGGCTTTGGATTTGCAGATCCAAAGTCTTGCTTCTTCTGTTTGAACTTTTGCTCGATTTTGACAACGTATGGGTATGCTGTGCCGAGTGAGGAGATGTTCAAGAACCCCATCTCTTCCTGGATGTATCTATGTAAGCAGTCGCGGTATTTGATTACCAGATGTTACTCAGAATCTTTGATACCCAACTATGTGCGAAGGGTATAAAAAATGTTTGTGAACTCTGGCACATCTTGGTCTCGTCCCTGCCGTAGTGTGGTCCATTTGATGTATTTGTCCTCATAGCTTCCGACAGGGTAGTACTGCTCCTTGATGGCATCTCGGAAGTCATTCCAAGTGGGTGCGGCTGAAAATAGTGAGCCTGTACTTTCATCCTTCTGCTCGCAGTAGGTTTCCCACCAGTCCTTGACGTGGGGGGCTGCTTTGAGAAGAGCGAAAACAATCTTTTTTTGACTTGAAAATTCATGAACAGAAAAATACCCATCTAGCATATTTAACCATTTATCTACGGCATCTACGTCTATTTGACCCTCAAATATGGGGATTTCAAAATTAACTTGTACCTTAAAGGGCATGGCATTTCCAGAGTAGCTGCTGGAAGCCGATGTGTCGCTTCTGGGTAGCCGCTGAAGGATCTGCGCAAAGCTATCCATCATCGCGTTCCTTTGCCGCTCGAGCACTTCTTCGAGCAAGATTTTGATAGGATCTCCTGCCCCCTCGTCTTTCTTCTCATCTGCCATGGGAGGCCGTCGGAATTTGCGAGGTTGGTCTTGCAAAGGTTCGACCAGTTCAAGCCCTAACTTCTTATATCCCGACCTCGTTGGGGACATGCAAAGAAAAACAGAGAAAAAGCAGACCGCTCTGATACCACTGATCCGGATTTAAACAGGAACGCAATAAAACACAGAGATAACCATAAAGACAGATATGCAGCAGAAATAATACTTCATTTCATTACTGTAAAATACTGAAATATGCTTACAAACAGAAATAGAAATAAACCAGCTAGGGCAATGGTAGCTTATCTCTGAGAAGAGATGTGGCGGCTACATGCCTCTGAACTGTTCTAAAAAATTGTGTTACAATAAGGCTCGAAGGCCTATTTATTGTTGAGAAACAATGGAAAACCTTTCACATCCCGAAACCCAACCCTAGAAGATGAAACGCCAAATTGTGGGCCTCGTTTGGGTAAATTGGTACATCAATTTCCTGGGGTCGTAACTTTGGCATACGATCTCCATTTGACGCGTACAATAGCTTGTTAGAAAGATCTATCCGAGCACTACCACTTTGGGAAAGATCTCCATGGACCCATGTTGCTCCAGATTCCCAAAAAAACGTCGTTTAGGGCCTCAAAATGGCTCCGGAAGTTCAGGACCCGAAAAACTGCTAAAAATAGTAAACTGTGCTACAATTTAGGAAACTGAAAAGACTAAAAGAGACAGTTGTGGGGGTCCAAATGGGATAGGTGGGTGGCCACCAACATCCACCTAGATCAATAGTACCATTAAACTTTTGTTTCAGTGAGAACCACAATAACGGTTCAATTTACAAAGATGTGTGAAGTTTAATTTTACAAAGTACTTAAATTTTTGCAGAGGTAGTTTAATTTTCATTTACTAAATGGCTTTTTTTGGATATTAAAATTTTGGCATTTTGTTAAATATGTTAATATAACTATTAAGATAAAATAATAAGATTTTAATTTTGGCACATTTTTACACAATTTTAAATTAATACATTATTAATTTATTAGTACTATTAAAAATTAATATATTAAAGTAATAAAGTTTTATAGAGTAATTCCATCACATTAACCTTTAATTTATTTGAAAGAGTATTTAAAATATATTATTTCATAAAAATAGTACAACAATGATGTCTAACTATTAGTTTTTTTGGTCAAAAAAAATTAAGTCAAATCTTGATTATATATAATAAAAAATTATATATCAAAAAAATTAATATATAATTATACAATATTTTATTTATATAAATTCTTTTTCACTTTAGTATGGGATTTTTGAATTTGCAAATAGGTTTTGTTATAATACCATGAGCCAATACCATGATTTATCAATACAGCATATAGATATGACATTTTCTTTAATTAATTAATTTTGGATAAATTTTATTTTATTATATTTCTTTCTTTCTTTCTTTTCTTTTTCATTTTTCTTTTTCTTTTCTTTTTTCATTTTTCTTTTTCTTTTTCTTTTTTATTTTTCCGCTTCCATTCTGCAAATAGAACAAATACTGGGACCATGCCACGACCTCTTCTGCAAATTTTCCCATGTGATATTTTTATTATGGAAAACCAAGCATGAAAAAATAATGATTTTGGTTGGGATTTTGGTTTTCCAAAAGGCATATAAAACATGTTTCTCCCCCTCCTCGATACGGAGAGAAAGATATGTATCAGCAACAATGATGTTTCTAGACATCATCAATACAGAGAGATAGATATGTATCAGCAACAATGATGTTTCCAGACATCATCTTCCCTGTCCAAATTAGTTTGTCTTTAAATCATGCACGACAAATCCCAAGATGCTTCATACCAGCAACAATCCAGTTCCATTCCTAGTCCCATTTCCCAAATAGACCCAACTCCTGTGCATTTTTCCAAACTGGGCAAGGACCCCTCCACTGTGTAATGGCTTGACTCCAGAAATATATGCCTTGTCTTTTTAAGAACTGTATGAGCCCTACAGAGATGTTACATTCATTGCTAGCCCCTAGAATATGGTCAATACCAATAGGATTTTGTGACCCAATCCCATGGTCCATGCAAGATGTTGTAGAAAGATATTAGCAACTTTGAGAAAGTTAAGCCAGATTGCCTATCAATGAATGGATCCAGTAATGCATTTTTGGTACCAAAATAAGAAATCATGGTCCTTAAGATATTTATGTCTGATAACACGGCTCCAAGACCCAGACCTAAATATACCCCTCCATAGAAATTTGATCAGTAGCGACCTTCCAAAGCTACACAGATCCAGTACCCCCCAACCACCCATGACCTTTGGCAATGTAATGTTGGACAGCTTTGCCAAATGATATTTCTTACGCCCATGACTGCCCCGCCCCCCCCCCCCCCCATATAAAGTTAGCCATAATATGGTTAAGACTATGAATAATGGTGACAGGGATATGATAAAGATGAGCCCAGTAAACCCCTAGTTGGTTAAGGACAGCATGGGTAAGGATGACCCGAACCCCAGTGACAGACATCTAAATTCCCACCCAGATATCCTCTTAAAAAATCTATCCACAAGCCATTGCCAATCAAGATTCCTCTAATTACAAGGTTTGATATGGTACCCCAGGTACTTCATACCATTATCCTTCATCTCTGCCTCAATACCAAACGACTTTTTTATATATGCAATGATTTCCAAATCACGGTCTCCATGAAAGATAATAGACTTATGAACATTCATATGCAAGCTAGTGGTATTAGCAAATTTCCCGAAAATATGAAAAAGGCACAACCATGCAAATCGATTTAACATACCCATGATGAGCACGTCATCTACAAAGAAACCATGTGATGTTGTTACCCATCTGCAGAGCCTAGAATTGGTCGAGCCCCAATGCTTCTTTAATATGCAATCTCAGATCGTCCATTGCCAAAATGAATAAAAGCGAAGAGAGTGAGCAACCCTGTCGAAGTCCTCGTCCATCTTGAAAGAATTGTGTTGTGTGTCCATTTATAATCACAGAAAAATTAACATTAATAACGCACACCATAATCCAATCAACGCATCTAGGTTGAATTCCTATTTTGTAAAGGACCATTCTGAGTTATCCCCAATCTAGGCAATCATATGCCTTCTACATATTCACTTGCAAAATTCCAACATTGAGATGCTTTGTATGAATCGAATGCATACATTTTTGGGCATTTGCAACAGCATCATGTACTTGTCTGTCTTGAAGGAACCCATGTTACTCCGGAGATATATGGCGCGATATAATAACCCGCATACGCCTAGCAATGGTTTTTGAGATGACTTTATAAATGAGGCTACATAATGAAATGGGCCTAAAATCCGCGAAATAGGTTGTTGGGCAGTGCTTCGAAATTAAAAAAATATATGTGGAATTAATAAGATGGTGAATATTGAGTGATCCCCGACTACTCCACCATGTCTAGCAGTTCAGTTTTGAACAGATCAAAGAAATGTGTGAACATTTCCACCGTCCACCCATCACCATTGAAAGATTTAAGAACCACAAGTAACTCCTCTATGACGCATTTGAATAGTTCATCATTTGATTCCTGATCATACATTGTCGGGTAGTGTTCAATCCCCCATATGAGATTTTCGACAAGAATATCCTCGTTACGGCCATAAGCCAGTTGGAAATGTGAGGCCGCGACTTTCAATAATAATTATGCTTTGAATAAGATACCATGTGATCCATTTAATAATCCTTAATAGAGACTGAGAGAGCTCATTCTACAACTATTTAAATAGTATCTATTCATAAAAAAAATTAAGCTTCAAAAAAATTCAATCCCCTTAAACTCATATTATTTAAAATAAATCTTAATGAAATTAAAATTCTCCAAAAGTTATTCTCAAATACGTATGCTTATAGAAATCATTATTAACACGATTATTCGTTTAAGAGAATCGTACCAGGAGCCTCAGCGTATCCGCTTAAAGAAGTGACATAAATAGCAGACGGCGGGAAGTTGATCGCGACTAAGCGGTTGTAGAATCAGTGGTTGAAGTTTCCGGATTGTAAAAAGGTTTCTGGATCGAGTGCGATGAACGGTTCAATGCAAATCGTTGGTCCTCAAACGAATCTGAACAGCCGCCATAACAAGTCAAATGCAAACATAGTTTTCGTGTGTTCCCTACCTTCCAAGGCCAATAGGGACGACCCTGTTAAATGAATGAACGGCATAAGGAAAGTTTAATATAACATAAGATACCACATAAGAAATTTCATTAAATTAATGTGAAGTTAAATTTAATTTTAATTGAAGACTGACTTGGCATCCATAAGTGAGAGCACTGGAACTTCACACTTTACCGACATACGTCAGCGACTTTTCTCTAACTCATCTTTAAAATACTACAGGAGCACCTTCCCTCATCAAATTAAAAAGAGATGGAGAAGAGCGTTCAGCTCGTGTCCTGCCCTGCAATGGCGATGAAGGCGAAAACATTAATCAATTGTATGTTGCTTATGGTCAGTGTGTGGACGCCTCTGCACCTCTTAGCAGCTGAGGATTTTAATTATTCTTATTGGGGTGATTGCTCGCCTAACCAATATAGTTACGGTAGCGATTTCCAGCATAATCTAAACCAGGTTATTCAATCATTGGTGGAGAACGTTTCAACGAGCGGATTCAACACTAGTGTTGAGGGGAAAAGCAGCAATAATGTTGTTTATGGGCTAGCCCAATGCAGGGGGATATAAATTCCTCGGACTGCAAACAGTGCGAATCGGAGGCGGCAGCATTGGTTGTTAAGGCATGTCAAAACAGCACCTCTGGATTCGTTTGGCTAAATGACTGCTTCTTACGTTACGGCGATCGTAACTTTTACAACGACTATAATGAGATCGAGTCTACGGATGTTGTTTGCAACCCCCAGAAAAGCTATTCTCTAGCATAGTTTGGAAATATTACTGAGCAAGTCCTCTCAAATACCATCGAAAAAGCTCTGCAGAGTCCTCAACTTTTCGCTACAGTTAAAGTCGACACCATTTTTTCGGATTCCAGGGAAATGTACAGCTTAGCCCAGTGTTGGAGAGATCTGTCCCCAACAAACTGCCGCTCCTGCTTATCTGTAGGTCGTTCAAAGATATCCAGTGCGGGTAGATTGAATAATATCAATGGCATGGCATGTGCAACTAGAGCTAATGGAGCACGCTACAGAAGTCGTCACTGTGCTCTATGTTACGAGATTTACAACTTTTTCAATACTTTCATCATTTCGCCGATGCCGCCGACTCCAGGCGAGGGTCCTCCGAGATCAGGTATGTTATGATCAAAAGGAGAATTGTGGTTTTGTTCACTTCGTAAAATAAAATATTTCCCAATTTACTAAAATATTTCATAGAGATTACAACGATTAGGAACATACGGTTTTATAGAGATTAATTCATTTAGTGAAATAAACAGCTAATTTAAGAAGGCTTTATGTGCAAATTTGTAGGAGGTAAAAAATCTAAGGTGTTTCCCATAGCTCTAGGCGTAGTAGGCGCTACGGCTAGATTAATTACATCCATAGGCCTTTAATTGCATCCATAGGCCTTTTCATGTGGATTCGACAGAAAGGTTGGAAACGGATTCCCATAACCAGAGGTCCCGAATTTTATTTTCTCAAAAAGAAAAACCTGTCTTACTTTAACCAGAGATCCTGAAATTGTGCCTCTTATTAGAAGGTACCTTATGAGCTGCTTACCTATTGATTAATTGTTTTTGCGGGTGAGGAAAGAGAAATCAGCTTATCGCTTTCTGAGCTGAATCCGGAACTCATTTTTCAGTACCATATTCTGAGAGAGGCTACTTCCAATTTTAGCGCAGAGAACAAACTTGGCGAGGGAGGTTTTGGGTCCGTCTATAAAGTGAGTGTTACATAATTGCTTTCAATTGAATTAGTGATTTATATCCAGGAACAACAGCTCAAGTAATTAAAAGTTGATTTAATGTAAGCGTTAAATAATTGTTCTCATTTCATTTGGGATAGAGTTATAGCCAGCAACAACTCCATGTCATAATGGAGAATATAAAGAATTTAAACCTGATTGATGTACAGGGCGTTCTACCTGACGGCCAAGAGGTTGCAGTTAAACGGCTGAAAAGAGGATCAAGGCAAGGATAGGTTGAATTTTTGAATGAAGAAAATGTTATGAGTCATGTTCAACATAGAAATCTAGTGAAATTGCTTGGTTGCTATGTTGAAATCTCATCAAGGCTCCTGGTTTACGAATACCTCGAGAACAGTGGTCTCGACACACTACTACATTAGGGGGGTTTTAAGACAATATTTGAGTCAATTGTCTTAACTTAAGACAAAATGAAACTTGTGTATTGTCTTAAATATTGTCTCTAAGCGGGTGTCTCAAAATGTAATGTCTCAAAAATTTGTCTCTATACGGACAATATAGAACACATATCATTATTTTCTCTATAAAGACAATTTGATTTGTCTCTCTAGAGACAATTTCATTTGTGTCTCTTTAGAGACAATTACATTTTTGTCTTTTTAGAGACAATTACATTTTTGTCTTTTTAGAGACAATTACATAATTCAAACTATTGTCTCTCTAGAGACAATATAAAAAATTATTTAAAAAATAAATAAATGTCCATAATTCAAACTATTGTCTCTCTAGAGACAATAAAAAAAATTATTAAAAAAAAAATAAATGTCCATAATTCAAACTATTGTCTCTCTAGAGACAATATAAAAGATTATTTAAAGATAAATAAATGTCCATAATTCAAACAATTGTCTCTCTAGAGACAATATAAAAAATTATTTAAAAAAAAATAAATATCCATAATTCAAACTATTATCTCTCTAGAGACAATAAAAAAAATTATTTTAAAAAAATAAATATGTTCAAACTATTGTCTCGGATTTGCTCTTTCCAAAAATTATTTAAAAAAAAAAAATCTGCTCAAACTATTGTCTCGGATTTGCTCCTGCCAATCTATCTGTGTATCCATATCTATCTACCTATCCATCCATCCATCCATTCAACTATATGCATGTCTAGATATACATATGTAAGCCTGCAGATCTATGTTTTATACTGTGTGCTCTCCTAAAATTTGGGATATGCATGCACATTGCATTTATAGGGTGTGCCTTGGGAAGTATGTATCCATTTTGACTTTTTCTCCATCTCATTTGCAAGGAGAAAAGATATATCGAACTGGTTAACATTAAATAACAAGGACTTGACAATTACTGTACAATAAATAAACCATCCTCACCCTGATTCAGGGACCAAATAAATTCCCTGGTCCATTAAATCAGAGAAACATACACCAGAGAAAATTCAGGAAAACAAAAATATTTGATTATACAAAAAATTACAAGCTACACAGGCAGCATCCTCAAAACTGTCAGCGCTCTAGTTGCACCTCTACTTCAATTACGTCTTTCTGAGCTTTCTTCCTACGATAAAATATTAGGCAGTCACGACTGCAATAAGGATAGGACATCAATGTAAGTATAAAAGAGATAGTAGTTGTAAAAAAAAAAAAAACATCCTATTAATTAAAAACAAATACATGATCACACAAATGCTACAAAATACATCCATAATGTAAATTTAAATCATGTTATGAAAATGTAATACTTGAAATATAGCATTCAAAAACCTTGTGCAAAGAACATCTTGGTGCAGAGAGCCTTGGCACCGCTGACATTGTGTCCATAGTTTACCAAAGATCATTTCCAATTCCCTCACTGACATTGATCAAATATTAGTGTCATATGATAGAAAATCTAGGTGAGAACAATAGATACAAGGCCTACTTTAAATTCTCCAAATAAAGAGTAATGGTATTAGAATACCAGCTTACCATTTGCAACTGTTTTCTGATACAATTCTGCTTCTCTTCCTTTGCAATGTGAACAAAGTGTCTGATCTTCTTTGCTGCAATGGCAACATGAAATCAGGTAACATCATGAATTTCAGTATGAAGCAACCTAACCAGACATTCTTATTATAAGAAAGCTAGAAAGTTTCTTACAAGGAGAGAAGGCATGGAATCATGCAACCTCGTAGATTTTTCCACATCAAAAAGATGAACCCTAGTAGCTTTCTAAAGCGCCAAACTGAAATAATAGTTACTCTCAATTGTGCACTACTATAAGCAAGGAAACCACATGTAGGACTGATCAGGTGCTCATGTCCTAAGTGTCGTAAAATGCTCAAAATTTAAAGTGCTTAGAACTAGTTCAAAGTTGAATGACTAGAAAGTGCTCGTCTTCTCGATTCCGGCGCCGCAAATGGTTCGAAAAACGATCGCTGTATGAGGAAGTTATGGCAAAAAGAAGAATTTGTCCATAAACTTAGAAATTTTAATTTTTCAAAGAAATTAAAAAAGGAATATTCCGCCGGGCACGAAATCCGAGGCAACCACCAAAAATTAAATTTAATTGCAGTTAAGTTGGCGGAATTTAGGCAGGTGCGCCAAATTTGGCGGACCCGCCATAATTGGCAGAGCTAACTGGAGTTAACTAAAGTTAGCTGGAGTTTTTCTAGGGGCAAACTGGAGAAACTTTAAATGGCCATAACTTTGGTTAGGAAAGTCGGTTTTGGACGATTTTTTTTTTTATTTTTATTTTTTTGGGGTATTTTCGACCTTCTGAAGCCATTGGTGTAGGTCTTACAGCCATCTGAGGTCATTTGCAGAGGTTTTGGAGCCGTGAAAGTTCTAGGAGCCACTAGGGCCCAGTTTTGTGAAGACTGTATATGGTTGCAGGTATCCATTGGAGGTGATCCAATAGTCAATCCTGAAGGATTCAAGTGTTGTGAATCCATTTTTACCATCTATTTCTCCTGTAGATGCTTCTATTCAGCTGTATTTTCAATTTGAGCATTTAATAAAAACAAGGACAAGCCCGGTTGGGAGCTTTGGACCCAGCAGACGTAGCCCTGGAGGGGGTGAACTGCTTTATCAACTTATTTTGAATTTGTGGTTGATTTATTTTGTAGAAAAAATTCGTTTTAATGTGTTAAACAGTAAAAGGAAAAAACTCTGCTATGCTTAAATGGGTCATGAATAGCTGAAAATTTCATGTGTTTTCTTTCTGCAAGACATGGAAATCTTTTAAACATGTTTAATTCGGAATTGAATACCTTGCAAACAAATTTCAAGTAGTTTCAAATTCAGATCAAGTTGGTATCAGAGCTCAGGGTTTTTGTGCAAAGATATTCTCACTGTCTTGCAAAGTATTGATGCTTACCAGGTTGAAACTTAAAAGAGGGGAAGGACAGTTGGCTAGAGAACGAGAGAATCCTCAGTCAAGGAAGGCCAGAGAGCCATCACCTCCACCTTCAATTTCACCCTCAAGAGTCTCAACAGAAGCTTCAAGGATGTCTGAACATGAAGGAGAAATTCCTACAGAGACAGATCCAAGAGAAGAAGAAAGAGTCTTCAGAAAGGCTTTGTTGGACCTCACTGAAATGGTGAGGATATTGTACCAAGAAAGAAATGAGAAATTGGCTGGAGAAGGGTCCAAACATCCACATGAAGGAGAGGGCTCTTCAGGAGGTAAGAAGGATGATGATCATTCCAAGAAAGGACATGGAGGAAATGGTGATCCACCACCCCCATCTTCACCTTCTTCCTCTTCATCTTCGTCTTCTTCTGTTCATAAGCATAGATCCTCTGGAAAAAGTCCTTTTTTGAAGCTTGATGTAAAATTTGAATTACCTATGTTTAATGGTGAAGTGAATGCAGAAAAGCTTGACAACTCGATTAGGCAATTGGAAGTTTACTTGAGGATCCAAAATATGCATGATGATGCCACAAAGATTCAGTTGTCTTCTTTGAGAATGGATGGAGCAGCACTGGTCTGGTGGGAGGCCAAGACTAAAGAGGAGATCAAAAAAATTGGTAAGGTTACCTTAACATGGCCTGAATTTCTGTTAGCCATTAGAAAACAGTTTTATCCTCTTGCTCACATGCGGAAAGCCATTATGAATTGGCAAAATTTCAGACAACTTAAGGGTCAGAGTGTCCAAGACTACACCCAAGAATTCAAGAGAAGAGCTCTCTTGTTAGGGGTAGATTTACAGACCCAAGAAACCTTGCTGAAATACATCGGTGGCTTGCATAGCTACCTTAGACACACCATCTTGATGTTTAACCCTATTAGCCTGGATGAGGTTTGTGTCCAAGCTACCCATTTAGAGGCAAGGGGAAAAAACACATTTGAAGAGGGTAGAAACAAGCCCCCCAAGGGGAAAAACAAAGAGAAAACCTCCAAGGTAAAGGGCAAAAATAATGCATCTGTCAAACAGGAGAGTGAGAAAGTGATCTGTAAACACTGTTCTAAACCAGGCCATGAGGAAAAAAACTGTTGGAAATTATATCCTGAAAAAAGACCTCAATTTAACAAATCCAAAGGGAAACAAAAAACTGCTACTACTACATCTACACCACAAGATTTAGGGGAAGATTCAAGTGATGAAACCAAAATTGCAGCCATGGGTTTGAAAAACTTGAAGGGAAAAGAAATTGAAACTCAAGCCAACACTAGTACCTCAAACTGCCATGTACAAGCTCCTAATGAGGAAGAAAGAATTGAATTGTTTCATGTGAGGGTGATTTCAAAACATACTAAAATTGACACACTTTTTGATAGTGGGTCACAAGCAAACCTCATATCAGAGGACTTGGTCAAGCAGCTTAAACTTGAGACCGTTCCACATCCGAAGCCATATCCACTTGGATGGATTTGCAAGGATACAAATTTACAAGTTTCAAGAAAGTGCACATTGCGCTTTGCAATTACTGCACATTTTATTGACACAGTTGAACTTGATGTGGTACCTTTTGATATAGCAGGAATTATTTTGGGAAGCCCTTACTTGTTTGACAGGAAAGCTATCTTTCATCGCCATGAAAACAAATATCATCTGTTCAAAGATGGCAAGGAGTTCATTGTTATAGCTCATCGCAAGAAGTCAAATATAGCGATGGTGAATGCAGGACAGGTAAAAAGGCTGGTCAATTCAAGTAAGAATTTTGTTCTTCTTATGATTAAGCCCAAGGTTGATGTGAATCATGAGTCATTTGACAATTGTGATCCAAAACTTAAATTAGATATGTATGATGTAGTTGATGCATATCATGAGATGTTTCAGGAGCCTACAGGTTTGCCTCCTAAGAGGGAGATTCAGCATGAAATCCATTTGCATCCAGATTGTCCTTTTCCAAACATAGGCATGTACCGCATGTCTATTATGGAGAATGCTGAAATAAAGAAGCAAATCAAGGACTTGTTGGACAAGGGTTTCATAAGGTCAAGTACTTCGCCATGTGGGTCACCGATTGTATTGATTCCAAAGAAAGATGGCACTTGGCGTATGTGTGTTGATTTCAGGGCCTTGAACAAGATAACGGTAAAGAATCGTTACCCACTCCCAAGGATAGATGATTTTCTAGACCAGCTGAAAGATGCTCGATATTTCACTAGGCTAGACTTACGCTGTGGATATCATCAAGTAAGAATTGAAGAATGTTACATTTTGGAAGACAACCTTTAAAACCAAACAAGGACTCTTTGAGTGGCTTGTGATGCCGTTTGGTTTGTGCAATGCACCTGCAACTTTCATGTGGGTAATGGATGATGTCTTGCGTCCTTTTCTTGATGATTTCGTTATTGTCTACTTAGATGACATCTTAATTTTCAGCAAGTCTAGAGAAGATCATGTCATGCATGTTAGAAAAGTACTTGATGTTTTGAAGAAGAATCAGTTATTTCTTAAAATGTCAAAGTGTGAGTTTAGAAAGACTTCTTTGGTTTATTTGGGACACATAGTAGGAGGAGGTGCTTTGAGAATTGATCCTGCTAAGATTGAGGCTATTGTGAAGTGGCCTACTCCCAAATCCATTATAGAGGTAAGAATTTTTTTGGGTGCAGCTCAATATTGGAGGAAGTGTATCTCTAACTTCTCTTCTCTAGCAACTCCTATGCATGCAGTGACAAGTGTGAAGCGTGCTTTCCAATGGGGAGGCAAGCAGCAAAAAGCTTTCGAATCTTTGAAAGAGAAGATTAGTTCAACTCTAGTCCTTGCATTACTGGATTTGAGACAGCCATTTGAGATACAAACTAATGCTAGTGATTATGCTATGGGTGCAGTTCTTCTACAACATGGTAAGCCTATTGCTTTTCATTCTGAAACTTTTAATGGTGCTGTTGTAAATTATCCTACATATGATAAGGAGTTGTATGCGTTGGTACAAAGCGTCAAAAAGTGGAAACACTACTTGATGGGCAAATAAATTGTTATACATACCGACCATCAGCCCTTACAGTACTTGCAATCACAAAGCAAGTTACAACAGTCACGACACTTCAGATGGATGGGCTTCTTGCAACAGTTCCATTTGGTAATAAGGTATAAGAAAGGTACTTTGAATAAGGTTTTTGATATGCTTTCAAGGCCTATTATTGGTGTTGTTACTTTACTTAAGAATGATTCCATTGTACATGATAGTTACATAGAACAATATGCATCTGATGATGACTTTAAAGATGTGTATGCTAACTTGAGTAAAGGAAATCATGTAGATGAAAATGACTATCACATGCATAACAATTTGCTGTTTCATTTGGGCAAGTTGTGTATACCACGGGGGGAGAGGATAAATGTCATAAGAGAAGCTCATTCTTCTCTTATTGTTGGCCATTTTGGTGTGAGCAAAACAGTTGCACATCTACAGAGGTATTGCTATTGGCTTCGCATGGTAGATTATGTTTCAAGGTTCATAAGAGGTTGTTCATTATGTGCTACAAGCAAGCCTAGCAACAGGAAACTTGGTTTGTATACTCCTTTGCCGGTACCTTCTAGACCATGGGAGAGAATCTCTATGGATTTTGTAGGAGGTTTGCCAAAATCTCGAAAGCATCATGATTATTTATATGTAGTAGTTGATCGTTTCAGCAAAATGTGTATACTTATGCCTTGTAAGAAAACTATAACTGCTGAACAAACTGCTGAATTATTTTTTCATCATGTATGGATTCACTTTGGTTTGCCTACTTCCATTATTAGTAACAGGGATTCCAGATTTGTGGGGAATTTTTGGTCCAACCTATGGGAGATGATGGACACAAAGTTGAAGAAAAGTATTGCTTTCCATCCGCAAACAGATGGACAAAGCGAAGTTGTGAACAGAACCATTGTGCACCTCTTGAGAGGTTATTGCAGCAAGCATCCCAAGCTTTGGGATGAACATTTGCACTACATACAACATGCTTACAATTGTGCCAAGCACTTCCACAAACACCTCACCGTTTGAAGCTTGTTTTGGTTATTTGCCAAAATCACCTCTTGATTTCATTCTTGAGAAAGATGTTGCCATTGAGGGACATAGTGACATTGACAAAGCTCGTTCATTCATTGAAAGAATTCAGCAAATACATCAGCAAATTCAAGAACAGCTTGAGAAGAGTCAAGGCAAGTACAAGGAAAGACACGACAAGCATAGAGTCGATCACAAGTTTCAAGAAGGAGATGAGGTATGGTTGTACATTAGTAAGGAAAGGATGCAAGGAGAAGGTAAAAAGCTGAACCCTATTCGTGATGGTCCATTCAAAATCCTCAAGAAGGTTGGAAATAATGCTTTTCAATTAGATTTGCCTTCCTACATGCAAATGTATTCTGTTGTCAATGTGGAGAACTTACGTTTGTATGAACCTCCTCTGATTGTTGATCATGAAAATTTTGTTCAGCTGCCATCTATAGAAGATTTCTCGCCAGAATTCTTAGATGAGCTGAAAGAAGATACAATCCTTGACAGAAGGACACGCACTTCAAGGAGGGGCAGTGTAGATTATGTTTGGGTTGGTTTCAAAGGAAGCAAACTGAACAAGGCAAAGTGGATGGAGGTGGACAGAGTGAGGGAGTTGTACCCTCACCTCTTTAACAGGTAGTTTAAGGCTTTTGGGGTCCAAAAGCTTCCCAATGGGGAGGCGTGATCAGGTGCTCATGTCCTAAGTGTCGTAAAATGCTCAAAATTTAAAGTGCTTAGAACCATTTCAAAGTTGAATGAATATAAAGTTCTCATCTTCCCGATTCTGGCGCCTCAAACGGTTCGAAAAACGGTCACTGTATGAGGAAGTTATGGCAAAAAGAAGAATTTGTCCATAACATTAGAAATTTTAATTGTTTTTTGGAATATTCCGTCGGGCACGAAATCCGAGGCAACCACCAAAAATTAAATGTAACAGCAGTTAAGTTGGCATAATTTAGGCAGGAGCGCCAAATTTGGCGGACCCGCCATAATTGGCGGAGCTAACTGGAGTTAACTAAAGTTAGCTGGAGTTTTTCTAGGGGCAAATTGGAGAAACTTTAAATGGCCATAACTTTGGCTAGGAAAGTCGGTTTTGAATGATTTTTTTTATTTCTTTTGGGTATTTTCGACCTTCTGAAGCCATTGGTGTAGGTCTTATAGCCATCTGAGGTCATTTCAGAGGTTTTGGGGTCGTGAAAGTTCTAGGAGCCACTAGGGCCCAGTTTTGTGAAGACTGTATAGGGTTGCAGGTATCCATTGGAGGTGATCCAATAGTCAATCCTGAAGGATTCAAGTGTTCTGAATCCATTTTTACCATCTATTTCTCCTGTAGATGCTTCTATTCAGATGTATTTTCAATTTGAGCATTTAATAAAAACAAGGACAAGCCCGATTAGGAGCTTTGGACCCAGCAGACATAGCCCTGGAGGGGGTGAACTGCTTTATCAACTTCTTTTGTATTTGTGGTTGATTTATTTTGCAGAAAATATTAATTTTAATGTGTTAAACAGTAAAAGGGAAAAACTCTGCTATGCTTAAATGGGTCATGAACAGCTGAAAATTTCATGTGTTTTCTTTCTGCAAAACATGGAAATCTTTTAAACATGTTTAATTCTGAATTGAATACCTTGCAAACAAATTTCAAGTAGTTTCAAATTCAGATCAAGGACACCCTCTACTTGTATTAACTAAATACCTGATAGGTGTTTTACAACCAATACAACTGAGTTGTTTCTTGGCAAATTTCATAATTCCACTATTTGAAGGAGTTGATATGGAAACTGCTCGTGTGTGACTACCATGAAGAAGCTCCTTGCTTGCATTCTTCAAAATGGGCTCAAATATTCTCAACAGCGGCTACAGAGCAAAAACAGGCACTAATCAAAAACACTTAGCTGGAAAGAATTACTATCTATCAAGATATATTTGAAACACTGGTGAAATTTTCAAAAAGAGCATAAACTGCAAGTGATGATGCTTTGGTCTTTCACCTTGCTCATTTGATTCTCCAGATAATATTGTGGATCAATAGGGATGTTATTCTCCAGTAAGTAAATTGGATCCTCAGATTTCTCATATGCCTGAGCCCAAGTAAACACATTAGTTATTATATCCATAATCCCTCTGTAAATTATGCCTCCAAATAAAACATAACAAAATAATTAAAATAACCATTTTTTAGTGCAATATCAAGACTTATGCTGAGCACAGAAGGGGTTAATTATTACCTTGGCACCTTTTGCAGCCTTTATGATGACATATGGAACACGATTACCCACAGTTGGAGCAGTTGCAACATCCCTCTGTAAACCAGGGGCAGCTTGGCTTTAAAACATGACATCAATTTAAAAAATCCAACAACGGACTCATTGTCAATAAAAAGAAAGATATTACAAGAGCCTTTAGATGCACTCCAGTAATAAAAATAGAGAGATAGGATTGAAATGGAACTAGAACGCATTGCACCATTCATTATACTTGTTTTGAGAAGTTATTTCCAGTATTTACCTTCCGCATGCGCTCAGCTAGTTCCACGTGTGCTGCCTTGACTGCATAGTCATCTCCAGTCTTTGTCAGACCCTGACTCAACAAAGAGATTGTTAGCATAGGCAAACAACAATGCCCTTAAGAATACACTAATAGCCTTGATAAAGGATATGACCTGCAAACATCTGTTTCTGCCATAGCTAAACAGTAATCAATTTTTCTCAGCATGAGATTAAAAATGCAGATATATTATATATTGTCATGTTTTGATTCTCTTAAATTGTATAAGAGCCTCCCTTGACACTTCTTCCTCCCATTGCTAGCAGTAAATATTGACTGAATCCCTTCCAAGTACAGAATGTAGGGAGACATTTTGATGACGTAGGTGATTGATGTACGAGGGAAGTATTAGATATCACTGAACTAGTGAAACATTGCGTGAAAATATCACCAACCCCCACCCTTGGATTTGTCATCAACTGTTTTCTACAAATCAACAAATGTAAAATTGATTCTCCAGAAGTTAATTTATCCAAGCAGATTGTTTGTGTACTTAAAAGGCACATTGTATCCAAAAAACGTGAAAGAAGAGAAGCATACCCGGCACCAAATCTAGCAACTTCACCTACATCAATAGTTACAAAGACGTTATTTTATGATATGTCATTTTATGAAATCCATGTTTGGACAATTTTGATGTCTAATTGCAATTTGCCACAAAGTCATGAAACTTGTCTAATTTAAGCATAAACAAATTAAAATTTGGTAATTTGAACCAGATTTGGTATTGAAATAGATTGCTGAGAATCATTTTAAGTAAACTCACCATAGAATTGACTAAAAGCAGATGGAATAAAAAAGGGGATCACCATCAGAGCAATCCACATAAGGCTCTTCAAGGACCACCATCCTGAATGCCACGAGTCACGACATTCATGCAACTTCGTAGTTCCAATTGTTGTAAGAAACATAGCGAAATAAAAGATCTGAGGTGATGTTAAGTTAAACAGTTCAGACTCCAGAGGCCTATCGCTATGGTCCAATACTGTTGGGGAAAATAACGTGGTTGACATCGCACGAAGTGCCCGAGATGCATGTGCCACTTATAGTCAAATGGCATCGATACGCGGATATGATTTTATGTAAGTTATGTTGCCATGGTTATGCATTTGAAAATTACCAAGGCCACTTGCATGTTAAAGCCCCCAGAAATAATCTGGTTTGTAACCAACGGGTGGTTAGTTTTGCATGAAAATTCAAACCTTGATACTGATCCGGATTTACCTTCTGTGAAAGACATGATGCCACTTCAAACTTAAAAAGCTCATGACAAGAAATTAGAATCCGGTATCCAATGTGTTTAAAAGCCAAACAACTTGTAAGGCATATAAATTTTAAAATTGGATACAAAGCAGCCCAGGCTTACTCGAAGCACACCTTCTGTACCTAAGCAGTCATGACCTCCTTGACAGCCTTTCAAATCTGTAAAAATGAAGATCTCAAATTCATATATATATAACGAAGAAAACGGCATACAATGTAAATTATGTTCATTTTCCAAAGCCAAATGTAATTACATGTATATCAAAAGAATAATAATCTAAATGGATGCAAATAAGTTAAAGAGCTATTTGAAAAATTCACGATTTTATGAGAATTTAAGTAAAGTTAAAAGTTGTAAAATCGTGTGAAATGTCCCGAAGTAGGCATATAGTATATACTTCTAACACTTGAAACCAGGAATATGTAATAAGTGACTTGCTCGCAATGTAAATCTCCTCTTCCCCCTATCATATTTTCTCCATTTCAAAAGTAACAAATGGTCAAACAAATTTGGTCATAAACATGCAGAAGGATTCATTGTTCTCACCTTAATTATCATCAAAAGTGACAAATCCATTATGTTCATTAACAAGTTAGAAATAGTGTTCTTGACATACTGCACTGCACCAGGTATGTCACAATCAATGAGTATTTTGTGAAGGCACTCTGTAACCAAGTTCTTCACCAGTAGGCAATTGTCCATTTGCACTGTTTCAATGCATGTTGATATGGAATATTTAAAATATCAAGAATATTTAATAATTAAGAAGGCATCGAATAAATTATTTTTCTCCATTTTGAGCCTTCACAGACACTAAGGCCTGTCTTTGAAACAAAAAGATCAGGTTTGTCACCTTTAGTATCCATTTTGTCATAAGCATTTGGCTTTTGTCCACAACAACCCAGCATATCTTTTCTTGCTGATCAACAAGTATGGGTAGTATATTTTTTCAAATTCTAGTTTAATAGGCTGCATAAAAGCATATGTTAAATAACGCACTGATTAGATGCCAAAGATGCACCAAACAGATGCAGATAAGCCACAGAAAAGCATAACTGATCATCTTGTCCTGTGCATATTTACACAGATCTCATGGAAGTGGAATGTCAAAAGAAGATTAGTTTTAAAAAGAAAGGTGATATTAAAACATTCATCCTTACAAAAACATCATTAACAACTCTAGAGGCTTCACGAATATTTAAAATTCTTGACACTGTACCTTTGTAAATGTACCACTAATATAATTTGAGGCCTCCCTCCCTAGCATCATGGCCTCTTCTATATTTGGTACACCAAACTGTATCATAACTGAATCTATATCTCCATATACAACCTAGATTCAAATATAAAAATTTAATATCAAGCTTTATAGTAGAAATCTTGGTTAGGATTAGATCACCCATTATGATTTCAAGAACTTGGACTATCACCAATACAACAAGTGTACTTCCTGTCATTACTGATCCAGTTCAAAGGTTACAAATGCCTTTAGTTGCTAAATAATAGCCTACCTCAGCATTGTATTGGTAACCACCAACTATTGGGAACCTTTCTTCAACTAGCCTCTTTGTATGCTCTATCATTTGATGGCCTGACAGGTGGAAAAAAAATGAGATGATTACTGATATGAAATTTTAAAACAATACGTAAAATCGATATTGTCTGATGGAACAGAGAATGTGTCAAAAGATCAAACTGGAATTGTAATCAAAATATAATAAGAGGGCCTAAGCATATCATCTTAGTTGTACAAGTACACATGAATAATTAATGCAATTCAAGAACTCGATCTTATTTGTACAATATTGTCAATTACAATTCATACCCAAAACATTATGGCAAGAGGAAGAAAAGAATTACATGGATATAGTTGATGCCCAAAATAATCAATGTGAATGGCTGATACCTGCATATATAGAATAAGAGAGGACTGCAAGCATCTCTATCTTGTAAGTAAAAGAAGCACCAATAAGGATCACTAGATGGAAAATAGGTCATCTCTCTCTATTACTAAGAAAAAAAATGTTATATTTGGCAATAGATGTAGTATATTCTATCCCTACACCCAACATAAGAATATACCTTATGCATAAATGAACTCTCAGACTACAGGCCTGATTTAATAGTATTAGCTTTCTATGTTTCCCAAGTATATCCAATTAGGTGATATAGTTATGGCCCTAATGAAATGTCCATATGCAAGACAAAAGCATAGAACAATAACCATGAAATAAGAAACCATGCTTTAATAATGCAATTCCTATTACACAGTCCAAGAAAGGCTTGCCATCTGACAGTAGACTATAGCAAAATCTGCCACGTACGGGAGAAAGGTCACGTGCTGCAAAAGCCAATCAGGTTGCACTAGAAAGCCAGCTCCATAAATTTGGACCAGAGCAATGGCAGCGACAACAAGCTTCCCTGCCATCAAACATAGGAATTGTATTCAATCGCCGCCAAGCTACAATCCATGCTTCAGAATAACCACTAGCAGCCCAGAATCCCCAACTTGAAAAAATCAACCCCCTAAATTTCAATCAATGCATTATTTCTGCACCCCTCCACCCAACTTATAACGATCAGCCCACTGAAAATATCAAATAATTTCAGTTCTAAT
This sequence comes from Pinus tabuliformis, assembly GCA_031772625.1. Classification (NCBI taxonomy): domain Eukaryota; kingdom Viridiplantae; phylum Streptophyta; class Pinopsida; order Pinales; family Pinaceae; genus Pinus; species Pinus tabuliformis. The sequence goes on along the minus strand of CM062817.1, from coordinate 1,913,488,641 downwards.
CCCCAATAGCATGTCAATTCAGCTCCTGGAGCTAAAGGCAAGAAGTTTGGAATCTACATAGTTGATCCTATAATCAACCTCCTCTATTCTAAAAATAAAGAGATGAACCGTGAATAGGTAATAAAAACCAACCTTGTAAACATTCTAGTGTACAAAAAGTGAACTTTCAATTCTTTAATACATCAATTTCTACATACCCAAGCCTCGTGCAGCAACATCGGTAGCAGTCATAATAGGGCTCTTTCCAGCCTTAAATTCTGATAAGACCCAGTCTCTCTCAGCTTGGCTTTTATCTCCATGAATTGATAGTGCTGGCCATCCATCCATACGAAGTTTCCTAGTAACTTGGTCACAGCCTTTTTTAGTTTCCAAAAAGATAAGCAAGCGGCTACCATCCATGATCTCCTCTAAGAGATGTATTAACCTGAAAGAGAAATGTCTTAATTCATGGGTGCATTTGCACAGCTAAAAAGCAAAACGATAGTCAGTATATACTATAAACTGCACCTAGGAAGGATAAATTACACCTTGTATACTTCTCATGTTCAGAAACAATCTCCACAATTTGCTCAATAGCATGGTTTGCCTTGAGTTCTTGTGAGCCAATTATTACCTAGAAAGACATAAAAATTCATACAGCTTTAGCAGAAATTGGAAAACCTCCAATAGACTCCAATAATAATAAAGTTGCAAACATAACAGAGACCATCACTTGCCACCCAAGAAAAGCAGAGCTCAATTTTATTACATGCAGACTTGTAGAAAAGAAACCACCTTGTACGGATTATGCAGAGATTGCCTAGCAAGAAGCTCGACTTCCTTTGGCCAAGTTGCACTCCAGTATAATGTCTGCCGATCTGGCCGAATCTGCATACCAGGGAAGATTCAGAATTGGTTACAACAGACACCAAATAGCTCTGATGTCAAAGGGGAGAAATAGTGCAGGAAGATAGGTTAATTAAACATTTTCCAGCAGATAAACATGGATTACAGAAAGATCCGCAAAAGTTGGTCCATACCCCAGGGAAAATTTCTAAGTAACTAATAATTCACTGCCATCACCAACAAGGTCCTTTTCATTAAGGCACCGATATAAAGTCCATACATACACGTGCGTGTGTGTGCTGTTCAAAGTTACAATTGTCTCGAAACCATGGATGTGAACTTACATTTCTAGACACTACTTGTATTAATGAATTCTACTGTGAATAATCAAAATCAAAATGAGACATTGCTGCTCCCAAAACAAATATTCAAAACCCACAGTTCAGGTTTCAATACCAACCTTCTTCCTTAGCCAGGAAAGGACAAAATTGAGAACACCAGAGAAAAAATAATAATAATAATAACAACGAAAGAAACAAAATATAACCCAAAAAAAAAAAACAGCTTTTTATGGTCTTTTATAATGCATTCTTAACTACTGATGAAAACAGATTTGATATATGAATCAATAAGTAATGGAAATCAATATTAAAGCCACAAAACAGGTCATATTGAAAAGTTTATGAGTGTGCAATTTATCTTGTGTAACTAAGCCTATAGTATATATTAAATGGCAACGATACATACTTGAGAAACATTTTTTTTTTGTTTGTGGTTCAAAACCCATGTCTAGCATACGATCAGCTTCATCTAACACAAGATATGTCACTCTTCGCAAGTTTGTATTTTGTGACTCCAACATATCGATTAACCGACCCGGAGTTGCAATGACAATCTCAACCCCTAAATCCAAACAAGGGAAGAATAAAATTAGCAATTCAGAGTGACATCCAAAGGTTTGAGAACATATAAACAGTGAAGGCAATGAAACAATAAAACATAAATGATCGAGATCTGTGAATACATAAAAGGCTTAGAGTGATGCTACAAAGTAACCTACCTTTTGAAAGATCTCGTACTTGTGGACCTTTGGGAGCACCTCCATATATACACGTATTCTTGATTTTTGACGATGCCCCAAATTTAGTTGCCTCTTGCTGGATCTGGACAGCAAGCTCACGTGTAGGTGCTAACACCAAGACAATAGGCCCATCTCCTGGAGCTGATATATGACAACAAGCGACAACATTTAATATGTAGCCATGTATGGTAGGTATGGAGGAAAAAGACATTTCCCTCCCATCAAGAGATCATACTTAAAAAAAAAAAAAATTTACATCACAGTAAAAGGGCCAAGGAGGAGATAAGGCTCTAGACAGTTTAAAGCTAAAAGACGCAATAACAAACCTAAATAAGGTTGAGCATTAACATGAACAATAGCAGGTAAAAGATATGCCAGTGTCTTCCCAGAGCCTGTCTCAGCAATACCAATTAAATCCCGCCCTTTCAAAGCCATAGGCCATCCTTGAGCTTGAATAGGTGTTGGCTCCATAAAGCCTGCCTTTACAACCTCTTCAAGAACATACTTTGACAAAAAAAATACCCGCAATTCAAAAATTGTAAGGACTCTGGACACCACATATCTCCACAATGGTATGATATTGTCCACTTTGGGCCTAAGCCCTCATGGATTTGCTTTTGGACTTACCCCAAAAGGCCTCAAACCAATGGAGATATTTGTCCATCCTTATATACCCATGATCCTCCCCACTTCTAGTCAATGTGGGACTTTGGTCGTATACCCAACAAAAATTAGCATAATTTTTCTTACATTTCAGAAATTTCTTAAAACCACAATTTTGATAATCAGTAAAATCTGACACCCAAAATAGATATAGAAAGGCCTGAGCTTTGACTGTTGCTCAACGATCCTATTTTACACATTTCAAATTTTTAGGTTGGATAGAAATCATAAAATATAGGGCAACCAAGTCCAATTCAAGAAGGCCAAAAGACAAATTTCTAAATTATCCTGCATTCATGTACAATTCAACATAGCATTCAAGGAATCATCAATCATCAATACACAGACATGTTAACATGTGAGGGGTACTTTTAACTAAGATAACAATAAGAGAAACTCCTCCAAATACCAAATACATTTATACATTCAAATCACATGCCTTCAATAATGATTATATGATTTCTTTATATACCTATTTAAACAGTGCACATATGGCCCATTACTTATTAAGCCAACCATATTACATAATTATTTACACATAACATAGGCATTTAACCCCATAAATACTACCCTTTGGAATCATATCATATACATTTAACCCCTTATATTCCCTTGGTTCATATCATAAATACATCCTTAAAAAGCTTTGAAATATGAAAACAATCATAGTGAGAAAGGATCTTAAAAAAATATTACAAAGAATAGGAAATTGGCACATTAATATCATACAATAAAGTATCTACAGATTTTGCAAAACAGTCCCTTCTCAGGGATGGGCAACAGAGTCTCGCCGGAGAATACAAGGTCAAAGCATAGAAGCACTACAACTACCCTTTCTATCATGTCAACATTCAATAGCAATTCAGGAACGTGGGAATTAGAAGGAAAGTAGTGATGTGCTGCAATTTAAATTCAGCAAAGACAGACACACAGCCAAGGAATGTTACACGTCCTCTAACTTTGCACTTGTGCTGAGGAAAATCCCTACTTAGAATTCATGGTAGAATTAATCTAGATTACCATCCTATCATTGCCTATTATTTAGAGAGGAAACTGGAGCAAAGTAGAAGAATAATTTAACCTTCCAGCACAAACGCTTAGCTAACAAGGATGGTTGAAACTTTCTCCTCTTGGACAGGAGAGCAAGAGAGTAGTTGGATGCCGTGATGTAAAAAATTAATCTCAGAAACAGTCAAACAGGAAAACTTCACACACAAAAAATCCACGTGCAAGGAAGTTTGAACAATTTAATCCCATCACAAAGAAAAAGGTGCACAATAGAAGCCAAGACTAAGTCACAACTGAAAAATTCAAGGATGAAGTGTGGATGAAGCTTATAATCAAAATCGCTTCAAGGAGTCCAGGTCCTAAAAATACTAAGTTCTTGAAAAACCTCTAAAATTAGAGTCTAAATGTATTGCTAGATTAAAGTTACGGGAGGCAACCTTCCATAGCTTCAATAGCATATCCCCAAGGAAATGTGTTGGGAACCAATTTTCCACCAAGTTTTTGGTATGGGAGTGCAGGAGCAGAGAGACACATATGGAGGGGCATGTCGGACCATTCTCAAGGAAATTTGAGGGGAATGGGACATAGAAGTTCCTAGCATAGTGTCTCATTTCTAAAAATATAAAAAATAATAATAATAATGATAATGATAAAACCCTAACAATAAAAATAGATCTCATGCAAATTCATCATTGAGAAATCCAATGAAGACACCCAATACTGAAAACCCACAATCTTGAAAACTGTTAAGGGCACTAAATTGATATGAAATTCTACTTTCTTCAAGGCCAATGAGGTTGGAACCACTGTCAAATATCTTAAATTCCAATGAGGTTCGAACCACTCTCAAATATCCTAAAACAATGAGTGGTAATATTTAAAAATTTAAATTAAAAAAAAGTTAGATATAAGAGAATGTAATGTTATAATGTCAAGTAAAAAAGATAAAAGAGATAAGGGAGAGAATGTGTATAATTACTGAAGTCACAAATTCCTCAAAACTCTAAACCCTATCTCTATTCTGTCTTAAAAAGTTGCTATACAAAATTTTTGGGGAATTCTTAAAAAATTGTTAGACATAAAATCATTTCTTTGGGGAATGGGTGTTAGTTTTGCACCAGGCATTCCTTTTTTGGTGGTGGGGGAATGGCTGTAAAATGAATTATGATGAAGAGACAAATATTAACAATACCTGGAAAACCTGCGTCAAGAAAACTTTTTAGGGGCTTGGGAACGTCCCAGCCATCGACTGTAATTTCACGTCTCTTGCGATATTCCCTGACCTCGTCTTCAGTCATAGAGACGATGTCTTCTACCTCCTCATAGAAATTCTTCTTAAAGGGTGCCAAGTTCTCAAAATCCTACTTCAACAGTGAAATTAAGGGACAAATAATATACATGTCACAGAAGCTTGAGATTTATGGGATAGAAACCTTGCACACAGAGGTAATATATTAAATTAATGCATGCATGTTGTGGGGAATATCTTAAATTAATGCATGCACGTTGTGGTTATTTGCATGAGAGATTCAATGCATATCATATTAATCGAAATCGAGGAACAAAAAAAATATGCATTATATTGAATGCTTTTTAATTATGTGCATAGGTAGTGCATGTAGTTATACTTGCATGTTTAGAACTAAATTCATGAAGCATATACGTATTTCCATTGAACACTCGCAATCTGGTGCATGAAAAAAGTAGGTGTATTTACTTGTGCACGTCTTAAATCAAATGCATGACAAAACTTGTGCAATTCATTTGGATATTTTAATCCAGTGAAATAATATAGCATGATTTGTCGTGAATTAAGAGGGTAAATTAACAAATTAGCATACCAGTTCAAAATTAACAAAGGTGAAGACTTTGCCTTCACGAATTTAATTTATATAGTTAAATGCATGCAGACAGTGGAAATTTTACAGTAAAGTTAAGTAAATCAATAGACGTATGACATACAATCTTGCAAGAAGACAGAAGCTGGAACTGTGCATTTACGTTGTGCTAATACTTTTCATGCCTTCAGACCACGTAGATTAACTATAGAAAATTTAATGAATGACAACTAATTTCTAGGATAAGATCATATATACTATGCTGAAGCAAACATTTTAGCAGACTTCAAATATTAAATGAAGGTCAATCATTAAGGAGGTCTACAAGAACTTCTCCATAAAGGGTATACAAAATAGGTATAAATGCAAAATACTAAACCAGAAAAATCCGCTTGAGTAGTACAACAAAGTGTCAATATGATTAACTAAAAATGTATGTATACATATATACTTCGATAAACACTCATGTATAGAACTAGATACATCAAGATAACCATTCAGGGTTTCAATAATAGAACCATAAAACATTTTAAGAACAGAGCTCTGCAATACATATGAATACCAATAGACCCAAAATAGGGGATAACTTAAGAATTTGTTCGTTAACATATGGCCGCTAAATCGTGAGCCTACAACTTGGCTTTACAAAACACAAAACTCTATGAGATGTCCAAATAGAGTCTTATAAACTATGTGCACAGTTAAATAAGCATGAACATAACAATTATCTCATCTTGCTTAGGTTGATACCCCCAAACGAAGTCCAACTTAGACTAAATAGAAAAGATAAGTATTCGAATCAAACATTGGAGGGTACCCTGAGGTATTCCTTAGAAAATTTATACAGTCACAGTGATAACAACCCTCATGACCACCATACTGTAAGGCCTTCCATATAGGGAAAAACTTAGCAGAACAATAATGGAGAAATTGTAATGTCAAGAATCAAACTCCATGGAGTGGAGGAGGTCGAAACCAGTAAGGAACCAACCTGGAAGCATACAAGCGACAATTAGTGCAGAGCGAGCTAGTTGTGACAGATATCTTCCGGTCCAAACTCCAGTATAAAGCATACCTGTGAGGACCAAACAAACACGTATCAATTAACTGTGGACTCATTCAAGTAAGAAATTTCCAGCAAACTAGACTATGGCATGCAAATAATAAATCCCAAAACCCTTACCTGGATAAACTTGCTGAGGTCTGTTGCTGACGACCCACCTGGATTCAAGGAAAGAATTCACTAGTTAGATTCGAAGAAAATAAGGGAAATAGACTAAAACAATCTTAAACCGGGAGAAGCTTAGCCAATAAACTAACCTGGGTGTTGGAAGCGGAAATCTTAAGCGTAGTGGAGTCATTGGGCAAAATGATGCCCTGGGTCACTACAACACCTGTATAAGAAATAAAACGAACCGAAATTTAATCCCGAGAGTGAAAGATACAAGATTTCAGGGGAAAATTGAGTAAATAAGATAATTTCGAAAAAATTACCTGAAACCAGGTTAAGTGAACGCATAGTTGAACACCAACCCTTCATTTTCCCCATGTCGTCGCTCAGAGTTCTCTCGTAAGTGGTGGGAAATGGTAATGAACCTGTGATTGTCAAACACCGCGGTGAACCAGGGCTATGCCCGAGCAATGGAGTAGGAAAACAAATTCGAAATGGTGAAATTAACCTCAAATCAGACCCTGGAAAGGGATAGGTTTATAAATGTGCGTTTGGAAATGTGAAGGAACAATAGCTCTGTCGAAATTGGAAGAGGGCGAGGAAAATGGGCAGAAAAGAGAACTTAAGAGGTCAGGAATAGGATAGGGTTAACCCTAATACATTAGAGTTATTGGTATGGAGCCAAGGGTACACAACCATTGATTTACCCTTGAAACCGTAACCATGAAGATTCGTGCCATCACATACCTCCTCACATGGGATTGGGTGACGAGTAGGTGGATTATTGGGTCTGTGCTATCCATTGCACAACTATCATGTATAGGGAGTGCCAAAGGAAGCAAGTAGGTTGCCACCTCACATGAAACCGTAAACAAATTAAGTTCATCGCCCTCCATGAGTACAATGGTGTGCAGACCTTGTCATATGGCATTAAATGGCCAAGTATACAACTAATAGATTAAATCACGAGTCAAGTTGGTGAAAATAATTATAATAATATTGAGGTACGTAATATATGGATTAAGTAGGTGAGTTGAGTTTCATGAAAATAATACAAATATGATTTATAATGGTATGTTGAAGAAAAAGGGACACATATGGAGTAGAAATATTGATTTTTAGTACATTAGTCGATGCATTATTATTAGTTAGACCAAAGAAAAAAGAAAAAAAAACTCAGATGTTGGAGAGTGATGTCAAGGTTTGTTACAAAAGTATAGTGTTTGTAAAGTTGATTGCTACCAAATTAAGTGGATATTGTGTTAAATAATTGGAGAATATAGAAATATGCTATTATATAGATGACATTAAAAATATTGTTATATTTTAATTTTAAATTTTTATGGTGCAATAAAGAGTTGGAAAATAAAAGTTAAGATAATATTTAAGAAGGTAGTTAATTCTCAATTCTGATTAGTACAAACAAGAAAATCAACATTTATAAAACATTTATGAACTTTTATAAGCTCCGCAATGAAGTTGGGCATTGAACTATTCCCAAAATATATTGTGATGCTAGAATTTATTATATTTGTCACACTAAGAGGGTTGAAGATGAAAGTAACTTTCTAAAAATATAGTGTGTGTTGGAAATAATACTGAGAGGGGGGGTGAATCAGTATTATCTAGCAATTTAACAAATCTTCCTTATTTGATCTTTAGAATTATTCTTGCATATCAGTACCATAAAATAATGAGCATGAACAAAGAAAATAGACAGTCACACCAAAGAACACAAGATGTAAGGTGGAAACCCAATGTGGGAGAAAACCACCTGCTGCAATATGTCTCTATCTTCTTTCAATTTAGAAATTCTTTTACAATGATTTTGTACTGGTGCAGTCCTTTACCAGTACGCAGGCTGCAACCTGCAGAGAGCTACAACTCTCTCTCGTTTTCCAGTCTCTCCTGGAAGGGAGCTACAACCCCCTACTTCTTTTCATACAAGGACCACTTTTCATAAATTTTCAAACTGGATCCATAAGCATTAATTGATCATCAAGTGTAAGAGAATCACCCAATCAACTGTAGTAACCAGATCAACAATAATAGGACCAAAACCCAGAACACAACAATGATAAACAAGGATTTTAAGAGAAGGAAGCACCCTGCTCAACTGCCAGCCTGAGTCCGGACTCACCCTGTTCAACTGCTAGCCTGAGTCCCTGGACTCACCCTGCTCAACTGCTGACCTGAGTCCCTGGACGCACCCTGCTCAACTGCTAGCCTGCGTCCCGGATGCACCCTGCTCAACTGCTAGCCTGCGTCCCTCGCACTGAGTCTATTGAACTGCCTGCGTCCCGGCGCACCAGAACCCTTCCTGCACCTGCGTCCGGCGCACCTGAAACCTTCGCTCTTGCGTCCCGGACGCACCTGAACCCTTACTGCACCTGCGTCCCTCTGGGCAAAGATGATTTCAAGACTTTAGAAGTAACCCAGACAATCAGATCTACAGATCCGAGCAAGAGCCGAAGAGATCTCGGTCCATCAGATTCGCCTTGTTTAGATCTAGACCAGATCTTACCCTCTTAAGATGTTCAACAAAAAACATGATTAATCCAAATGAACTCCTTTGCTTTATATAGGCAAGCTCCTCCCCAAAACATGGAACAATACCACGAGCCGACACCATAGAAACACAAAACCGTCGGCTAGAAACCACACAAGAAACCCCCACGTGCTTTTCTCTGTCTTGAAATGTGTGCACTGGGTGGACGCACCCCCTGAACGGCTGGCCTGCGTCCCTGGACGCGGGTTCTGCATGGTATACCTACGGGGACGCACTTTCTGAACAGATTGCCTGCGTCCTTCTTAAAAATAGAGAGCTGATCATCAAGAATAGTGATCTATCACCTGAATGGGTTGCCATCAAGGACAACACCTGAATCATAATGCCAAAAATCTCCCCCTTTGGACTTGATGGCAACCTCATGATCTTCAGCTTCATTCTCCCCCTTTGACATCAAGGGCAAAGGGTATGCTCCCCTACGCTCATGCTCCCCCTATGAACCTGATCTGCAGCAACGTACCACCATGAAAGAGATAGAGACATATTGCAGCTATTTCCAAGATCTCCTTCTCCATAATGCCAACAATGCATTATGTGCTCCCCCTGAGCCTATACCACCAATAAGAAGATGTTCAACAATAAGATGATGCATCAACAACCCCCAGCTTTTGCCTGAGGTATTCAAAAGTGTCCCTGGGCAATGGTTTGGTGAAAATATCAGCAACTTGTTCCTTAGAAGGAACATACTCCAACTTGACCTTCTGTTCAAGTACTTGTTCCCGGAGAAAATGGTACTTGATTGGTATGTGCTTGGTTTTTGAATGCATAACCGGATTCTTTGAGATGCTGATTGCACTTGTGTTGTCACATAAGATAGGGATTGGAGGTGTACAAGTGATTTGATAATCCTGCAAAGTCTGCATCATCCAAAGGAGTTGGGTGCAACAAGATGCAACAGCAACATATTCTGCTTCAGCTGTAGATAAGGCAATTGAACTCTGTTTCTTGCTGAACCAAGATACCAGTCTGGAACCCATAAAGAACGCACCACCACTTGTGCTTTTCCTGTCATCCATGCTTCCAGCCCAATCTGCATCTGTATAAGCATGAAGAGTGAGATCTGTATCTCTAGGATACCATAAGCCATAATTTTGAGTCCCTTGAAGATATTTGAAAATTCTCTTCACTGCCTGAAGATGAGTTTCCTTCGGATTTGCCTGAAATCTTCCAACTATTCCAACTGCATGCATGATGTCCGGTCGGGTACCTGTCAAATATAGTAAACTTCCAATCATAGATCTGTAGGTTGGTTGATGTACTGCTGCAGATTCATCATTTGCACTGAGACTACATCCTGTGACCATGGGTGTACATACTGGTTTTGCATCTTCCATGCCATATTTCTTCAAAATCTGCTTGAGATACTTGGTTTGAGATAAAAGGATTCCTCCTTCCTTTTGTTGGATTTGCAAACCAAGGAAGTATGTCAGTTCTCCTAGCAAGGACATTTCAAATTCTTTCTGCATGACTGAGGCAAAGCTTTGACTCATAGCTTCTTCATTGCTGCCAAAAATAATGTCATCTACATACACAACAAGTATTAGCAATTTGTCATTTTCAACTTTTATATATAGATTGCTATCTGCTGAACCTTTTGAAAAACCTTGTTGATGAAGATATTTGTCCAATCGGTAGTACCAAGCCCTTGGGGCTTGTTTGAGACCATAGAGAGCCTTTTTCAATCGGCATACAAGATTTGGATCATTTCCAAGAATGAACCCATCTGGCTGTTCAATGTACACTTCTTCTTCCAAGTCTCCATTCAGAAAGGCTGATTTTCCGTCCATTTAAAATACTTTGAAGTTCTGAAAACTTGAGAGAGCAAGGAACATTCGGATGGCCTCAAGTCTTGCAACAGGAGCAAAAGTTTCTTCAAAGTCTATTCCTTCTTGCTGTGCATACCCTTTACAAACAAGTCTGGCTTTGTTTCTAATTACTTCTCCATTTTCATTCAATTTATTTTTGAAGACCCATTTTGTTCCGATAACATTCTTATCCTTTGGTCTAGGAACCAGCTCCCAAGTGTTGTTCTTTTCGATTTGCTCAAGTTCTTCATCCATTGCTTTCACCCAACATTCATCTTTGCATGCCTCTTTCACATTTTGTGGTTCAGTAGAGGAGAGTAATGCCAAATAGCTTGAAGCTTCTGCAACTGTTCTTCTAGTTTGTATACCTGCTTCTTTCTGTCCCATGATCTGAGATTCTGGATGGTTCTTCTGAACATATCTGGATGGAGTCTTCTCTTCTATTCTTGTTCGTTCTTCTGCGTCTTCGTGAGGTTCTTCTTGAGATTCTTCTTGAGGTTCTTCTTCTTCATCATTCTGTCTTTGAGGGTAGCTTTCATCTTCTTCGATGTCTTCACGATGTATTTGCCTAGGAATGTATCCCTTCTCATCAACCACTACATCAATGCTGTCAACAATTCTGCCAAGTCTTTTATTGTAGCATTTGTATGCTTTTCTATGTGGAGAATAGCCAAGAAGAATGCCTTCATCTGCTCTAGGATCAAGTTTGCCAAGCTGCTCCTCAGTATTCTTGATATAGCATTTGCTCCCAAAGATTTTGAAATGCTTTACTGAAGGAGTTTTACCACTCCAGAGCTCATGAGGATTTTGAGTGCTGTTCACCCGAACATTTGTCTTGTTGAGAATAATAACCGCAGCATGTGCAGCTTCACCCCAGAAAGTTGCGGGAGTTCCTGATTCATCAAGCATAGCACGAGCCATTTGTTGGATTGTTCTGTTCATTCTTTCAACAACTCCATTTTGCTGAGGAGTTCTAGCTGTAGAGAATTCTCTCCTTATCCCATGTTCATCACAGAAATCGAAAAATTCATTTGAAGTAAATTCCCCACCTCTGTCGGATCTGAGGCACTTAATTTTGTGACCTGATTCATTTTCAACCAAGGCTTTGAAGGATTTGAATTTTTCGAATGCTTCATCTTTGTGCTTCATAAGTCTAACCAAACAAACCTGGAGAAATCGTCAATAAATAATATCAAGTATTCCTCTCCTCTAGGTGTTCTTTTCCTGAATGGTCCACATACATCTGTATGTACTAGCTCAAGAGGCATGCTAGCTGATCCTTCTTTCTCTGGAAAGTTAGTCCTGGTTTGTTTTCCAAACTGACATGATCTGCATATGGTGTTGTCAGGAATTTTGATATCTGGAAGATCGCGAACTGCCTGATATTTGCATGCTTTCCTTATTTGTGAGAAGCTTAGATGTCCCAACCTTCGATGCCATAACCAGTGCTCTTCATCCTTGCTTAGATAGCATTGTTGTTGTCCTTCTTCAAATATGTATAGATTATTTGGAGTTCTTTTCCCTTTGAGAACTGTTTTACCTGTATCAAGATCACGAACAAGACATCCATTTGATCTGAATATAACCTCGGTTCTTTGATCACACATTTGGCTGACACTTAGTAGATTATGCTTCAATCCATCAACAAACAAAACATTTCCAGCCTTAACATCTTCTTTTAAGGGAGCAATACCTTTTCCTTTTATAGTTGCAGGAGTATCATTTCCAAAAGAGACTTTCTTTCCCTTTTCTAAAATAGAATAAGACTCAAGTTTTTCTTTATCACCTGTCATATGCTTCGAACATCCACTGTCAATGTACCATAGATTTTCCTGTCCTTCTGCATAAAATGCTATCCCACATCTTTCTGTTTGAGGTTCCTTTATTCTCCATGTTTTGGTTCCTGAGGCTTGTTCCTTTTTCCGTTCTTGTTCCTTTCTTTCCTGAAACCTGCTTCTGCATTCAAAGTCTTCATGACCAAAATTATTGCAAATAGAACATTCAACTTCATTTTCAAGAGCCGAAAAGTTGTTATAGGTCTTTTTTGTAATCCCTGTCATACTTCTTTGTTTTTGAGCTTCCCTAGTCATGATTGTTTTATACGCAACACATTGAGCTGCTTTGTGACCAAAGTTATGACAAGAAAAGCATTGTCCATTGAAGAAGCTTCTGCGGTTATTGAATCTACCAGCCAACTGATTGTAATTTCTATTTTCATCTATTTTTGAACCAAACTAGGAAGATTTTACCTGTGGCTGGTTGTGGCTTTTGTTCACCCTTAAGCTGGATTGCCCCTGATAGTTTCTGTTTGAAGTTTGTCCCTGCTTTACCTGATGATCTTCATTGTGCTTTTGCTCATTTCTTCTTGCTGCATCAAGATAACTTTTTGAAGTGGATGCTTGAGAAGTTTCTCCATTATAGCCCAGACCTGTCTTATTTAGTGGAGACCGCTGCACACTGATAATCTCATCCAAAGTTTCAGATCCTTTGACAAACTTGAGATTAATAGCTTTTGTTTTCTCAATTTCTTTTCTAAGACCAACAATTTCACCTTCTAATTTTTCAAGATGTTTTTCCTTTTCATCAATTTGAAATTGTAGAGTATCAATGATCATGTTCTTTTCTTCTATACATCTCTTGAGTCTAGTAATTTCATCATAAAGGTTATCCACATCTACAGCATCCTCATAATCATCATCTTCAAATGCCATTAACAACCTATATTTATTACCTTGTTCATCTTCATCACTGTTTGATAAGCCATCACTATCTTCATGGGTGTAGTAGCTTTTCTTATTTGCACTTTGTTTCTTGTTCCATCTAGCTGGTTCCTTTCCTTTATCCTTATAAGGACATTTTGCAGCATAATGACCTACTCTTCCACAAGCAAAGCATTTGAAAGGTAGCTTACCTCTGAACCTTCCAGAACCCCTTTGAAGATTTCTGACAAAATTTGATTCTTCTTCCTCTTCTTCTGGAACATGGCTTGCTTCATAGTGATCTTCTTTGCCTGATGCCTTAAAAGCAGCCTCCCTTCTGTCTGATGGACCTCCCTTTCTCATTTCATAAGCAGTTAGAATTCCATGTAGCTGAGACATAGTGAGAACACGGAGATTTTCTTTTTCTTCTATTGCAGATACTTTAGATTCAAACTTGGGGGATAATGATCTTAGAATCTTTTGAACTACTATAGACTCTTTTATTTCTTCACCCAAATTTTTCATACAATTAACAATCTCATCTACCCGAAGAAAATAATTAGCCACACTTTCATCATTATACATCTTGAGAGTCTCATATTGAATCCTGAAAGTTTGAAGTTTAGCTTGTTTTACCTGTTCATCTCCTTCATAGCTCGTGATCATTTTGTCCCATATTTCTTTTGCTGATTTGAAGTGCATTACCTTCATGAATTCTGTTTGGGATATACTTCCTAATAGAGTACTGACTGCTTTTGCATTTGTTTCATACTTCTTTTTCTCAGCTGGATCTGTAGGAGTAGCTGAAGGAAAAGCATAGCCTGTTTCTACAATGTCCCAAACTTCTGTACCAAGAGATTGAAGATATGCAGTAACTCTTACCTTCCAATAATTGAAGTTTGTCCCATCAAAAATCGGTGGCCTGATTGATGCTTCTCTCTCGTAGTTGCTCATGATGAACGATCTACCTTCAAGCGATCAAGCTTTTCTGAAGGACCTGCTCTGATACCAATTGTTGGAAATAATACTGAGAGGGGGGGTGAATCAGTATTATCTAGCAATTTAACAAATCTTCCTTATTTGATCTTTTGAATTATTCTTGCATATCAGTACCATAAAATAATGAGCATGAACAAAGAAAATAGACAGTCACACCAAAGAACACAAGATGTAAGGTGGAAACCCAATGTGGGAGAAAACCACCTGCTGCAATATGTCTCTATCTTCTTTCAATTTAGAAATTCTTTTACAATGATTTTGTACTGGTGCAGTCCTTTACCAGTACGCAGGCTGCAACCTGCAGAGAGCTACAACTCTCTCTCGTTTTCCAGTCTCTCCTGGAAGGGAGCTACAACCCCCTACTTCTTTTCATACAAGGACCACTTTTCATAAATTTTCAAACTGGATCCATAAGCATTAATTGATCATCAAGTGTAAGAGAATCACCCAATCAACTGTAGTAACCAGATCAACAATAATAGGACCAAAACCCAGAACACAACAATGATAAACAAGGATTTTAAGAGAAGGAAGCACCTTGCTCAACTGCCAGCCTGAGTCCGGACTCACCCTGTTCAATTGCTAGCCTGAGTCCCTAGACTCACCCTGCTCAACTGCTGACCTGAGTCCCTGGACGCACCCTGCTCAACTGCTAGCCTGCGTCCCGGACGCACCCTGCTCAACTGCTAGCCTGCGTCCCTCGCACTGAGTCTATTGAACTGCCTGCGTCCCGGCGCACCAGAACCCTTCCTGCACCTGCGTCCGGCGCACCTGAAACCTTCGCTCCTGTGTCCCGGACGCACCTGAACCCTTACTGCACCTGCGTCCCTCTGGGCAAAGATGATTTCAAGACTTTAGAAGTAACCCAGACAATCAGATCTACAGATCCGAGCAAGAGCCGAAGAGATCTCGGTCCATCAGATTCGCCTTGTTTAGATCTAGACCAGATCTTACCCTCTTAAGATGTTCAACAAAAAACATGATTAATCCAAATGAACTCCTTTGCTTTATATAGGCAAGATCCTCCCCAAAACATGGAACAATACCACGAGCCGACACCATAGAAACACAAAACCGTCGACTAGAAACCACACAAGAAACCCCCACGTGCTTTTCTCTGTCTTGAAATGTGTGCACTGGGTGGACGCACCCCCTGAACGGCTGGCCTGCGTCCCTGGATGCGGGTTCTGCATGGTATACCTGCGGGGACGCACTTTCTGAACAGATTGCCTGCGTCCTTCTTAAAAATAGAGAGCTGATCATCAAGAATAGTGATCTATCACCTGAATGGGTTGCCATCAAGGACAACACCTGAATCATAATGCCAGCAGTGTGATGCTATAATTTATCATCTATGTTACACTAAGAGGTTTGAAGATGAAAGGCACTTGTGATGCTAGAACTTATCATCTTTGTGACACTAAGAAGGTTGAAGATGAAAGTCACTTTCTCAAAATATAGTGTGATGCTATAATTTATCATCTCTGTGACACTAAGAGGGTTGAAGATGAAAGGAACTTTTTCCTAGAGTCCCATGACTACACCCAAATTAGAACTCGATTTCAAAATATTTGTTACAACACTAACCTTCTAAGCTCCTAATTCATCAAAACTATGGTAATCTTGGAATGCTTTTCCTAATGCATTTTGAACAAGAAATAATATTCTAAAATAATCTAGGTTATCCCTTTTCTTTTTAAGGTCACGTAGATAAATTATGATCTTAATGGATGTTAATCATAATCATCATCATAACAAGAGTATAATTTACTTCTTGAAGGAGTTCATTAATTGGAAATTACAAGTGACATGGGATGAAATCAATAAGAAGGTAATAATGTAACATATCAAGAATGATTCGATAGATATTGATGGGCTGAAAGATAAGTAAAAAATAGTTCTAACTAAAGTAACCCATTAAGGGTTGGCACTACAAAACAAATTATATCTCACAACAAATAAGACAAGGAAATTATGCAACTTGAAGGGATCAACCCTATGGCACGATGTTGACATGATTTCAGGTTAATAATGCACTATGCAAGTGAAAAACCTATCACTATATACAGATCTACCAACCATTTCCTCTGCTACTTTTTATACTTATACATTTTACTCGCCTCCTCTTTCTTTGAACCATTGTCCCGGAGATGGAGCCTCTTTTGGATTCAAAACGCCAATAGTTTCAAAGATCATTATGGAAAGTCTGAGCTCTTTATCTGCAAAATCACACCACATAGACCTAAAATATACTAACCTATCACTATATATATATATATATATATATATATATATATATATATATATATATATATATATATATATATATATATATGTATATGTATATGTATATGTATATGTATATGTATATGTATATGTATATGTATATATATGTATGTATGTATCTATATATATATATATATATATATATATATATATATATATATATATATACATACATACATATATATACATATACATATACATATATATATATATATATATATATATATATATATATAGATATATATATAGATATATATATATATAAGTTTAAATCACTTACCTCAAAGGTATATAAAGAATTGGTGCATAAAAAGTGCCAAAGATATGTCTTTTAATCCCATATTGGTCATCAACAACAACTAATACAGATGTTAGATATTAATATGAATCTTTTTTAATAATTTAAATGAAAAAAATAGTAGTCATAAAGGTTTTTGGGTGTCACAAGGTTGAAAAATGGTGGTATAAGGCCCAAAAAAGGCTTCAACTTTGATACTCTTCTTGCATGGTTCCAAAATGGCCATCTTAGAGAATCGACCGATGTCCAAAAACACACAAACATTACCACGCTTGGTGGAGGGAAAATATAACATTTAATCCATAGTGACTAAATCTTAATGCTTTCCTAGGCTATTTAAAGGAGTGTACAACCCCTACTTCTTGATGGTTGGTTTACAATGACATAGGCAGTGCATGATCTAATATACCAATGGACAACCTATTGAAGATTTGGCTAGTAGAAATATTTTTGAATTACTACTATTGCAGGTTTCTCTCGTTTTATTATTGTTGATATGAAGCATAAGAAACCAAAAATGTTTTTTAGGGTCACTTTTCACCGGTGGCTTAAGTGATATGTTTTTGGTAAACCTTCCAAGAAATTTCATACTAACAAATGGAAAATTTGTTGACCTAATAATTTAGTTCCTGCGTGACTAAAGTTTGAATAAATTTCAAGGTTTTCTACAACTATTTATAGCCTCTCAATTTCTAGTTATAGTTTTCTTTCTTTTTTGGTCAAATTTTTTAAATTCTGATGATTTTCTGGTTCTTTCTGTATGTCATAGGTACCATCCGAGTAGAAGACAACAAAATATGTACAAGATCTATTGACCGAGAGTCCCAGGAGAAAAACACACTTTTCAGCCCGATATCTACATTCCAGAGCACACTTTTTGGCCCATTATCTGTGTTTTCCATTATTTCCAGGTTAGTATGTGCCTTTTGGATTTTTTCCAAGAATTTTTCAAAATGTTTTTAGACTTGTTGAGAGTGTTGTGTGTGTACTGGGAAGGTTTCTTATCTCTATTTCAGTATCCCGTAGGCCTAGATTCCCTTAGTTTTTATCTTTGAGGAAGGAAAAATCCCCGATCTGCTTCACCTACCCCATGGCTATGTGTCTCAGGAATGCTTTTCCTTTGTTGAATATCACTTCACAACCATGGTAAACCAACCACTCAATGAATGCCAGTAGACAGACCCCTAATCCTTTACCTTTACCTTTTTTTACTATCGCCTCATATTGAAATTTTGAAGACAAAATATTTTCTCTTAAAAAATTGTCTTAAAGTCCCCCTCCGTGTAGTAGTGCCAAATGCAACAATAGACAAGTTGTCTCTAATTGTATCAGCATATATGAAAGGGACAGAAGAGGAATTAATGTCCGAGAAATCTTGTCAGTAAAACTTGTCGCGTTCTTCTTAGTCGACTAACCCCACAAAACAGAGCCCAACAAATCGTTGTCTTTTTATAAGATAACGTGAATGGTAAGTAAAATAAAAACCTTGGTATAGGTGCAAGACAATAGCTGTCTACAAGCTGGCCGACTTAGGGCGCACTGTCACAGTCAATTTTTCGGTTGTAATGAGATAATATCATCTTAAATTGATATGTTTGTGTCTTAATTGTTAATTGTATTAAACATAGGCTTTTTTTCTAAGTAGTACTGATGTATTAATATAATACAAAAAAAAGTTACAGAGAAACCTAATCTCAGAGATGTTAAGCATCAGTGATCATCACAAAATGCAACTGTTCGTATTGGACTGTCCCAACAGAGGGGAAACCAGTCCAAGAAGCTTTGAAGACTGCCCCTGCTATGGGGGAAACTAGCCATTGAACCAGAATAACTATTTCAAAGTAGACCTTCGTTTTCCAAAATGAACAAAGAGGAATGTAATCCTGAACCAAAAAGATAGGGACATAACCAAGTAACAATATGCCATTTCCACCTAGCAGAGAGTCAACCAGAGAATTCAAGACACTTGGCATGAAGATAGAACACATCCAGACCACAAAACCACGAATCATAGAAACATATCCACCTGGAAGCCAGACACCTTTGCGAGAGACCAAAAACCACAAAAGTGAGACGAATCCACCTGGGAGCCGGAGACCTTTGCATGAGGCCACGTGTTAGGCTGGTGGTTCCTCCGGAGCTGGCTCTTCCTCAATCTGGCAGGCAAACTGATACCAATCGTCATCCTCTTCAGACACATCGCGACCTTGAACAGTTGGAGAATCTACAGTGCCTTCAGCATCCATCTGTCACTTACCAGCGTCCCCGGCTTTATCTTTGTCATGCATAGCCTTACTACTTTCACCTTGCTACTTGTTGTTGATCCCATGACTACCTGTTCTACTTTTTCCCACGACTGGACAGAGTAGCTTGCGTCGCAGACTCTTCCTTGAGCGCATGTGGTGCCTGAGGCGAGCCATGGCTGAATTGACAGCGGAAGAATTGGAATGAAGGTGACGATGAGCGGGAGCAGGGGTGGGCGAACCACAATCAAGAAGACAATGATAGGAATGTGAAAAATGAAAACCATTACCAAAATCCCGACAAGGGAGAATTAGGTAGCGACTGCCTGTAGCAGTTCTGAAATACGGTTCAGTCGCTTGCAGAGGACAAACGCCATGGAGAAGGGGAGGAGTAACAAAACGATTTGCAGGGGCCATGGTGTTGAAGGAGGTGAGCTCGTCACAGCTTTCGGAGTCAATAAATGTCACCTGCAATGTGTTTTTAATCCATCTACGGTGAGCTCTCAGGACGAAGAACTTAGCCAGATGGCTTCCCAACCCGCCGGCGATCCGTCTTGTCATTTAAATGTCGTTGTTGACACTCACATCCGGGTGCATTTCCTCTACATTTTCCCTTTCCTTTTGCACTAGATCATTGAAATCTTGCAATTGATGAGTATTAGCTCTAGTGCTAATATCTCCTACATGAATAGTCTTACCACTTTCAACACTAATGTTTGCTAGGAGGTCTGCTACTTTGTTACCATTCCGACGAGTGTGCCTGATGGTAACTGCTCTATGAATGAGTATCCACTATTCAATCTGTTCCAGCCTTTACACCAATCTCCAACTGCTACCCACTTTATGTGCTGCAGTTCCCTATAAGATTTGGTTGATCATGTTAATCAAGATCTGAGAGTCCCCTTCAATTATGAGTGGGAAGAATCTATTGTTCTAAGCCAGGAGAAGTCCTTGCCAAATTCCTTCTAATTTAGCTGAGTTGTTTGTATCCCAACCTATTGACCCCATAAATGTTTGGAGAACATTGCCCTTGTGATTTCTAAATATTCCCCCAAATCCTGCTTTACCTGGATTTCCCTTTGATGCTCCATCAAAGTTGAGCAGTACCATGTGTGGTGGGGGTACAGTCCATTTGTCAGGTGTATCTCCAGAGGGAGGGATTTTCCTTAGGTGTACCTTCTCATCGTTCCACTAAAGGTTCCAGTTCAGCCATATATTTTGTTCTTGTGGTGTGGATGGTAAATCATCATCAAGCCACGTTTGGAGCATCAAGGTTTCTCATATTTTTTGACATATATTGATCCATAGAACTTCTATGGGAGAGGAACGGTCTTTGAAGATGCGACTATTTCTCTCTTTCCAGATTGTCCACATGAGGAAACCTGGTATCAACTTCGATAAGGCGTTTAAGATTTTGCTTTCATAAGGGTGAGGTGCCCAAGAACGAATAGTGTTGGTTGAATTCTCCTTATTTCGTCCATCTCTTTGACATCTGAAGCTAACCTTCTCCCAAAGTCGAGTTGCTAACATACATGAGTTTAGGAGATGTTCCTTAGTTTCTTCTGCCTGTTTACAATTTGGGCAGATGGAAGGTCTGTGAAAACTCCATTTCCTTAGATTATCCCAAGTAAGGATTCTATTTTGGCACAGCAACCAGAGAAAGGTGTAGATTTTTGGCCAAATTGGTGGTTCCCAAACTTTGTGCCAGAGGCTATCCTCGACAGTATGGTACCTTAGTATTATATGATATGCTTCTCGGGAAGTGAAGGTACCTCTCTTTTCATAACCCCATCTGATGATGTCTTTCTTATCTGATTGGCAAATTTTCCTGCTTGAGAGTTTCATATCCATGCTATCTTTGATGGATTGCATGGCTTGCCCAAGAATGAGGTTCGAGCATAACCATTGCCTATAACCCTGGTTGTGAACTTCCTCCCAAATTTGATTTACTTTGATAGTCGGTTTCTCTACCCAATCTTGAAGCTGGTGGGGCATGAGTAGGTCCTTCAATTTTGGTCTTTGCTGCTAGGAGTCCTCCCAAAACCTCGCATTATCTCCATTCTTGATTTCCCAAAAACTGTGTTGTTGGATTAGATCTTTATGTTGTTTGGCAGCATTCCAAATTAGAGAGCCTGTGCCAACTTCTTTGAGCCAAATTAAATCACCCACTGGTCTATTATGAGCATACTTAGTTGTCCAGAGGATTGCCCAAGGAGTATTTGGGTTTGAGAGCAATCTCCACCAAATGCGCGCTCCCGTGACATCGTTGTTGTGCTGAGGATCCCGTAATCCAGTGCCTCCAGAGGATTTTAGGTGAAAAATTGTTTCCCACTTTACCAGAGCCCATTTTATTTTTTGTTTCGTATTCCCTCATAAAAAATCTCATTGAAGATTTTTTATTGCTTTAAGAACCCATTTGGGTGCTGCCGAGACCGTGAAGAGGTAGAGCGGCATAGATTGTAGCACTGCCTTGATTATAACTAGGCGACTCGCCATATTGAGAGCTCTGAAGGTCCATGAAGAGATACGGGCTTCCAGTTTTTCTAGGAGAATTTTCTAGGATGAGTGCTTTAAGGCAGAGGCTGTCATTGGAGCTCCTAGGTATTTGGAGGGCAGAGATGCAATCGAGAAGCCCAAAATTCTGGCTATGGAGGCTTGAGTGATGGGAGGTGTGTGAAAGAAGAAGACTTGAGATTTTGATTTGTTAATGCAGGCACTAGAGGCATCCAAAAAGTCAGATAAACTTGATTTCATCTTACGGGCTTCCTGGACCGAAGGATGACTAAATAACATATTATCATCCACAAATTGCTATTGGGTGAAAGCAAGGGTATTCTGGAAAGAAAGGCCACGTAATTACTGGCTTTGAAGGGAATCTTTGATGTAACGTCCAAGACCTTCCGCCATAATAACAAATAGAAAGGGTGAGAGAGGGTCCACTTGTCGGATACCTCTGGATGGGTGGAAGGGGGTCCCGTTGACAAGAATTGAGAAAAAGGTAGAAGTGATGAGACTCATAATCCATCTTACCCAAGGGGGGGTAAAGCCAAAGGCTAGCAATATTTTTTGAATATATTTCCAGCTTAAAGTATCGAAAGATTTTAAGAGGTCGATTTTAGGAGCATACTTACCTTTTTGGTTTGCTTTAGGGAGTGAATGATTTCATGAGTGAGAATTATGCCATCGATGATCTGCCTTCCTTCCACGTAACTTGATTTCTCCGGTGATATAAGAAGAGGAAGCAGGGGCTTAAGGCGTGTGGCGATCACTTTGGAGACAATTTTATACAATACATTGCATAGTGCAATAGGTCGGAATTTGTCCGGAGTCTAGCTGTTCTCCTCCTTAGGGATGAGGGCGATGAAGGTGGCATTCAAGGATGGAAGCATCCATCTGTTAACTCTGGACTCCTCGACTACTTTCCAGACTTCCTCCTTGATTAGATCCCAGAAGTTGTGAAGGAAGTCCGAAGTGAAGCCGTCTGGTCCGGGTGCTTTCCCAACTTTGAGCTGTCGCATAGTTGTTTCCACTTCCTGTAAAGAAATAGGCCTGAGGAGTATTTGATTGTGTTCCTCAATTACGTTCTTAGGAATAATCTTGATGATCTTATCTATAGCTGGCAGCCGATCAATCTCTGTTTCCTGATGCACCCTCCGAAAGTGGGTGAGGAGTTCCTGTTCTATATCTTCATGCTTCTCTAGATGTTCCCCTTGTCGATTTTGGAGGAGAGTAATGATGTTGTGCATTCTCCGTTGGATAGTGGTATGGTGGAAGAACTTTGTATTGTGCTTGCCCTCTTTAAGCCATCAGATCCTCGATTTTTGTCTCCAAAGAATCTCTTCCTGTCTTGCTCTTTCTGAGATCTGCGTTTGTAGTTGACGTTCTTGTTCTGCTATGGTTTCGGATCTGCCTTCAGCTATGATTCTCTGCTGTAATTTTTGCATTTCTTGTTCAAGAGTGTTTTGCACCTGAAAGATATTGCCGAAGGTAAAGCGATTCCACTGTTTTATTTTTTCCTTGATATGTTTTAGCTTTTGTTGGAGCTTGTACACTTTTGCGCCTTCTAGTGGTGTGAAATTTCTCCATGTCTCTGTTATCAGGTTTTGAAAATCGGGGTGATTCAGCCAAAAGGCTTCAAAGAGAAAGGGCCTGCGAACATTGTCTCCCGGTCTTTCCCAGTGAAGCCTAATAGGCCAATGGTCTGAGCCAGAGAGTGGCAATATAGAGGCCAAGAGATCCCTGCCAAGATGTATTGCGTTATCAGAGATCAGGAATTTGTCTAACCGAAATGCAATTTGGTGGGCATCTACACGCTTGTTGTTCCAAGTATAAACACCATTGTTGAATTCCATATCTATAAGCCTGTTGTTATGAATGTAGTTTTTGAAGTGCGTGCTTTCACAATCTAGTTTGATCCGTCCTCCTCTTTTTTCCTCCAATCTTGTAATCATGTTGAAGTCCCCTCCTATGATCCAAAGTGGGTGGGATCTTTCTGAGTTGATCTGAGTTAGGGTCTTCAATGTGTCTACTTTGTTTGTTGCCTCCCGGGGGAAGTAGACATTAGTTAAGTGTCCATGAACATTTGTCCCTGTTAAATGAAACTTGGCCTGAATAAAGTGCTTACTGGCATGTATGTTGGTAAGTGTTATAGCTCTATCATCCCAAACGATGGCTAGCCCTCCTGAGGCTCCCATGGCTTCCACTGCCACTTCTTTGCTTCCTAGCCACGCTTTGGCAAGGATCTGATCCAACGTTGTGGAGTTACACTTGGTCTCTTGCAAGAAGATAATTTGAGGCTTTTCTTGTTGTAGTGTGTTCCTTATTAATCGTCCCTTCCCCGGGCTGCTGAGCCCTTTGATGTTCCATCAGATGAGCTTCATGATTCATGATTGGGAAGGGGATTATAGTATTTGGTGAGTTTGGAGTATCTTCCAGATTCCACCAGCATCTCCCCTATGTGGATGGTTCTCTGAATATCGGTTTTCCGTCCTCGTTCCTTATTGTCTTTGAAGATATTTCTTCCATCCCACTGACAACCAGTTTGGACGCCTAATGATCTTTGCTTCTGTGCTCTTGAGAGAATTACTTCTAAGTTCTCTAGCTGTCGCTCAGGAATTTTGTCATATTCCTTTTTCTTACAAGCCTATTCAAGTCTAGTATATCTAGATCTCCGATGTTGAAGCTCTCCGGTTCCTCTTCTATGTGTTGTATTGTTTCTTGCTCTGCCTCTGTATCATCTACAATCATGAGCTGCATCTGAGTGCTATCTACCTCCATACCTTTAGCAGTCTTTTTCTACATGTTACTGGGAGAGGGAGTTTTGGTGTCCGCGGGTTGCTTAGAAGTGAGGGCTTTCTTTGAGCTTGATGGAGCAGAATGGGTGGAAGTCTTAGGAATGGCTTCAGGTTGTTTCTGATTATCTAAAATATGAACCTCCAGCTGGAGTAGGATTTCAAAGCTATTGCTTGTTGAAGGCAAGGAGGTGCTGGTGACAGGTTTTTTGACTGAGGTAGAGGGCTTTTTATAAGTCTTTTTGCGATTTGGAACTTTTGTGAACCCATCTGAGTCGGATTTGTCCATTGAAGGGGTGGTCGTGGATTTCATATTAGAGGGACAGTCTCGGAATAAATGGCCCAGGGCGTGGCATTTTCGACAGCGGAATGGTACATGCTCGTAATCTATTGTTTGTAACCATTCATAATCATCATGGTAGAGGCTTACCGCGTCCGGGAGAGCTTTGCTGAGGTGCATGTATACACAGATCCGTGCATAGGAGGTGTATCGCTTCAGCTTTGTCTCCTCTGCCACTTTGATGAATTTTCCTAAACCATTCCCAATGTCTCGCAAAGAGTCTTCGTCCCAATACTCCATAGGGAGAGAATAAAGGCGTAACCACACCGGGGCCCAGCTCATATCTTCTTTGTCTGGATTAAAGCGCTTGATCCATCCTCTTAGGTATAGCCCTGCTGCGTTGAAGAAATATGGTCCTCCATCCAATACCCTGTTTCGGTCCTCCAAACAATTGAAAATGGCAGTAAAGAAACCCTTAGTTCCTAACTGAAGTGTTATGTGCCCTTTTGGCTTCCATTTGGTTGTGATCCAGTTGTGCAAAGCTTTCTTCATTGGCCAAAGGCCTATGAACTTTCCTATCAAAGCATGATCCCTCATAAACTGGATCTGAGTGTTGATGCGCTGACTTGGGAGCTCGATTTTGGGTCTGTCAACTGCTACCGGCTTGCAGGTGTTTGACGTCACTCGTGGTTCTTCATTTGTGTTGTTATTCATTGGCGTATTTTCATTCTCTGTTGTTGTATCTTTTGGATGGTCCATCCTGACATTTTCAGTCTGTCACAGGCCGTTTTCTGTATCAGCGGGGGGAGGCATCATGTCCTCCCCCTGAGGGGGTTCCATTGCCTGATAGTTGTTCCTTATTGTGTTGTAGCTGCCTTATGGCTGAAGGTTAATGGCAGAACGGCGCAGTCTGTGAAGGTCTGCCAGTTGCAGAGCAGTGTCAAACCCTAAGCACTCCGCTCTCCATTTTTATTCGAAGTGAAATATCGTATTAAACATAGGTTTGATCTAAAGTGGTCATTGTATTAAATATAAAGTTTTGTCTTAAAATATTTTTGTCTCAAAATGCTTTTGTCTTAAATATAAAGTTTTCTCTTAAAATAATTTTGTCTTAAATTGTTTTTGTCTTAAACTGTTTTTGTCTTAAACTATTTTTTTCTTAAATATAAAATTTTGTCTTTAAATTTTTGTCTCAAACTACTTTTGTCTTAAATATAAAGTTTTGTCTCAAAATATTTTCGTCTTAAATTATTTTTGTCTTAAATATAAAGTTTTGTCTTAAAATATTTTTGTCTCAAACTACTTTTGTCTTAAAATATTTTTGTCTTAAATTATTTTTGTCTTAAATATAAAGTTTTGTCTTAAAATATTTTTGCCTCAACCTATTTTTGTCTTAAAGTTTATATTTAAGACAAATCAATTGATATTAATTTTTATTGTAAAATAACTAAAATAAAAAATGAATTTTTGAGACAAAAGATTTCTTTTGTCTTAAAAAAATGTCTCAAAATGACCTTGGTGTAGTATTGACAGAACTATGACCTTGGTGTAGTATTGACAGAACTATATTTGGTTTCTTCTAGCTCTTTAACTGCTTAATGGCCGCATAAATCTTTGATATGTTCTAGTTTGTGTATGTACCTTCTTAATGTTTTTACTTCCGGGTATGCATTGACACAACAAAAAAGCATTCACTTAAATGGAGAGAACGATATGAAATCATAGTTGGAACTGCGTGTGGACTGAGGAGTCTGAAAATCGGATCATCCACAGAAATATTAAAGAAACCAATATTTTACTGGATAATAAACACAGACCCAAAATAACAGACTTCGACTTGGCCAAACTCTTTGTAGAAGATCAGAACCTCGTTAGCACTAGAGTTGTCGGAACTTTGTAAGAATTATCTATCCAGTTCAATCTTTTGTTGTCCCCGGTTGATATGAATATACTACAATTTTTATACCTAAAAGGCTCGTATGTTTTTAACATGGTTTAAGATATGGAGTTCATTGTAAATGATGTTATGCAGAGGCTACATGGTGCCTGAGTACGCCTTAGGCGGGCAGCTGACAGAGAAAGCAGATGTATTCAGCTTTGGAGTTCTTCTACGGAAGAAAGAATCAGGGTTCAGTTCAAGCCACAGAGTTTCTTATCGAATCAGTATGTCTCATATGGATTTCATCATATCTTTCAAGTGCAAATTTTCTAAAATCTCCAAATATAGCGTTGTGATGCCTTGCTAACTAAAGTCTTATGTTGTTTTGTTGTATTGGGCAACCAGACATGGAAATTGTATAAAGCGGAAAGAACTTTAGAAATTATTGAATCTACATTGCAGGGCACTTATTCGTGGGATGAAGGGTTTAGAGTGATTAAAATCGGTCTGTTGTGCACGCAAGCAGCTTCATTTTCGCGGCCTTCAATGTCCGAGGTGGTGTCGATGCTGACAAGTGAGCGAGATAATCTTCCATCGCCCACAACGCCTGCTTTCGTAGATGTGGATGGTGTATTGGTTGACCCCGACAGAACATCGAGCAGTGCAGCAACTTCTACAGCTGCTGATCCTTCATCCGGCGCTCTGGAGCCGAGATGATTGGATGTCGTCACACCCCTCACGCCATAATGTACGTCTAGCAGTTACACAATAAGGCGCGTCAAACGGTGTGTTTAAACACTTTGGGGCCCAACATCTCGATCCAGCGGGAAACGGGGGATTATGCAGTGATACTAAATTCAAAGATCAGAGACAAAGCAGTGTGCAAAGACCAAATTGTCCAGTTGCACGAGATCAACGATAAAGACCAAATTGTGCAATTGTCTAGTTGTACGAGATCAGCGATAACGCAATGTGCTACGAGTAGATTTTCACTTTAAATTTAAATAAAGTAGATGATGTAAATTCCCTCTACTGTAAATGCTCTTCTCCAAGATTCTCCCCTGAACTTTTCTTCATGTGGTTGCTTTGCTTTTTCAATATTATTTTCCCTCAGTGATCGAAAGTTTGTGTACACTTTATCAACTAAAATTGGTCAGTGTCTGGCTATTTTTTTCATGGTTGTTATTTTTTCCGATATGTTTTTTCCTCCCCAAACTTCATCAATTAAAATTGGTCAGGCTATGGTTTTATAGCTTCAATTTATATCTCTTTTTCAAATTTGTAAATTATGGAAACAAGATTGCCACAGACAACAGTGAAGACGAAATCGTTATGTTCTTTTTTGATTGCTCATCAGAGTTAACCACATCTCACGCAAGTAACCGGAGAAGGGGTGGTGTGTGAAAACAAAGAAATGTAAGAGTACCTGCACCTCCGGCAGTTTACCCCGTTTAACTTTCTTCGATGATGGGACCAGTGATCAAATTTGAAGAGTGATGGGACAAGTGATTAAATTTGAAGTCTTGATGTTAATTTTTATTCGAAGGGTTTTATGCCCATTTTTCATGATGGACAGTTAAAAGGAAAAAATATTTGAATTGACAGAGTATACCATTTTACATTTTATTTTCAATTAAATTTATTTTTATTAAATAAATTAATTTTTTACAACTAAATGGGCAATACAAAAAATATATTGTGACAACATTAAATAAATAATATAGTGAAATGTGAAAATGCATATTGAGATAATAACAAATTTTATAAATTGTATTAATTATTTTCAAAATGAAAAAATGTATTTAGTCTCTAAAACAAAAGTATATTTAAGTGTTTTTCTTATCATGTTCCACAAATTATACAGATTTAATAACTCAAATTATACAAGTATAAAAACTCAAATTATACAAAACTTATTTAATATCTAAATAGCAGAAATACAAGACTTTCATCATTAGACTTTTGCATTTTTCTATTTTTTATTTTTGCCTTAGTATTTTATCTCTAATAAGTGGAAATTGAAGGCTACCATAAGTGGAAATTGAAGGCTCCCATTTATCATAATCTTGCATTTCTCTATTTAATAGAATGACAATTTGCAGCAACCTTATGGATCTATAATTTAGAGCAACAAGAAAAGATCTACAAAAAATGCAAGAATAAAAGAGAACCTAGCGAAAATGTAAATGGAATTGAACCAATATTTTCCAAACATATGGAAAGTGAAATATAGACGAATGCCAATAGGGTACTTGTTCATCATTACATTTATGGAGTGTTAGGTCATCCACCAAGGTTTCAATCTGTATATCGTAAGCCCCACCTAGATGCCATGACTTTCAAAGGGATATCACAATGTGTCGATTTTAATTATCTTTTGAGGTGGACAATGATCCATCGTTGAGGTTGAGTTCTATTATGTTAAGCCATCCATAATGGTTTCATTCTAGCTATGGTCTACCCCAACGCATGGAATAGGTTTCAATGGAAAGATAGTTGGTGCAAGTCATTCGTTGCTTTTGATTTCACTTGTGAGGTCAACAGAGTGAAATAACCGTGAACTATCGACAAGGGTTTCATTAGTGGCATTGTGTGTCCTATTAGGATGACATGAGTTTCAAAGGGATGAGACTGAGTGCTAGTCCCAACCTATAGTTTCTTAGGGTTTATTTTAACCAAAACAAATGAAATATATATGAATGAATAAATGATGTGAGAGGTAAGGGTAAAAGCACCAAGTGTAATCTTGAATTCTTGTCGTGGCTAAACTCACTACTGAAAAATGGTTAATGAATATTGCCTTAAATCTATAGGACCTGCGAATTGCACTTGAGCTTGTGGTCAAACTAGAAAACAAACCTAGGCTCTACCCAAACGTTCAAATGAATTTCAAGGCCCAATTTCAAATCTCCAACCAGCATTTTCCCAATAGACACCTACCCATTATGGAACATGAATAGCCTCTCATGGGCTCCCTCTAGGTCCATAAGAACTGAGAATTTACTCAACACCTTTCCCAAGTTCATATCATAATTCAAACCCTAGCATTCCTTGTAAACGGTAATATCTAGTTGCAGATTTGAAACCTTGAGGAAGGAATTCTTGGAAAGCTTCGCCAACTCGGAATGCTCCAGATGAAAGTTTGCCACCAAGTTTCAGGCATTAAGGACAAGAGCATCGAGAGAAATGAGAGTAACTACCACAATCTAGACTAGGAAATTATTGAATTTAACCTCACAAAAACAACGAAATCTTGAAGAATGAAACCCTGCACTGGTGTGTTTGGAGGCCATGAGCATTCTTAGCACCAAACCTCTTGCCAAAACCTTCACGAACAAGCACAAATCCATTTGTACCAAAAAATAATAATCTCACAATGTCATCAAATGGAATCCTATTGAACACACATTGTCTTGAGGCTTCACGGAATTGACTCTCATAGAGATCTATGATTATTTTTATCCACATATATACATGCCAAAATAGTTTTCCAGGCCAACCTATTTGAGTGACTAGATATTTGGTTGTCACAGAGGCTGGGGACCATCTCAATAGTAACTTTGTATGCCAACACTTCCAAATGTAAATGCAGACACAAATTACCTACAAATTGTGCCCATCGGGACATCACCTCATCACCTCACACATTGATATATCGTCATCCTCCCTCCTCCTCCCATTAAATATCAGTTATCACACACTTAATTGTTTGGGCAATCTTTTGTCCCTCAACTCTGTACCAAATCATTTGTGAGTGCCACTAGTTCATTCAATTAAATCCCTTCTCCAATTGCCATAACATTTTGTAACCTGTTGCATAAAGAATATGGTAAAACTTTGGTACTTATGTAAAGGAATACTTTGGATTTTGTATGTCACTAAAAAAAATAGAAAAGAGAATAAGGAAACGAGGGGATATCTAATAATTTATCTGACAACCCTTTTGTGAGCATTTTGTTTTATTATTTAATTTTTTTAGAAAATAAGTATAAATAAAAATTAGCATTTTTTTATGCCTAATTTTCACTTTGCACTTCTAGGACATACTAGACCCCTCTTGAAGAGATGTGACGTGTTCAATTTTTACCCCTGGATGGGATGACGACTCATAGTCGTTCACTATGTTACTCATTATGACATGCTTTTATGAGCTTTCTCTATATATTTTTTGAATTTGTAGTCAAGAGGTGGATGGTTTAGAATTATATGAATTGACTTGGTTACTATTTGAAAAATATATGAAATGGAGATAGGGATGTACTCTAGACATGGTCCAAGCTTAATGAATACAAAGTTAACTTGTAATAAGTGAGCAGGGATATATAATCAAATTTTGCATCTTAGTTTCATGTATAGAATTTAAATATTATTAAAAGATTAAAAATATTAAAAAAATGCTTGGGTTTCATCAAAAGAAGCCAATGACGCACCAATGATTTCCTTGATTAGTTGGATGGGTGTCTAGCTCACATGGAGTTTCATGTTCATGGAGACCCTTTCCCTTCGGATGCATCAAGCACAGGTCATACTCCAGACTTCCCTCATGTTCCTTGATGGATATTGATTGTCTTCTCATCCTATCTATGTTTTGGGCCTTATGGTCTTGTGTCTTTTGGCTACTCAACAAAGTTTGGCAGACTGCTCTTAGGTTTTTTTCTACTTTCCTCGCAAAAAAATTTGGTTGGAGTGAGGCGAGGAGAGCTAGGGTCATCATTTCTATCCTCTGTATGAAAATTTTGACGAATTAATAGTATGTTTTTTATCGACAAAAAAAAATAAAAATAATGTATTTCTTTTAAATAGAGATTAGGATTAAAATTGAAATTTATTTTATTTTAATTTAAAGTTATTATCATTATTTTTTTCCCCGAGGAAAAATCGTAATTTTCATTAATATGTGGATGAAAATTACATGTTGTATATTTCAGTGTCATCAAAGACAAAATTTGTTGATTTTTCTATCAGCTGCAAAAATTGTTGATTTTACTATATCTATCGCTATTTGTTTGTGTCATCCATGATCATATATACATCTGTAGAGAAAATCTTCAAATCCAAAAGTACATAGTCTCAAAGATATATATATATATATATATATATATATATATATATATATATATATATATATATATATATATATATATATATATAGATATATATATAGGAGTGTTTTCTCTGTTTGTGGGAATCTCTGTAATAATCCATAATCATTCTTGTGTAATCACGGGGACCTGTATATCCTCAATAAAATATCGGTGGTAGTATTGAAAATGGTCCGCTGCAGTCACCTCTATCACATGCCAAGTGCCAAACACTTGTTGCACGCCTTCTTTGGATAGTTGGTCTACAGTATGGTTCCTTTCCCTGTAAATGTGTTGACAATATATGGAGTCAAAACGAGATTTGATCAATAATACTTGATCCAGAAGACTTCTGAGAGTGTGTTTGTGACAAGAATATTTTTGTGTGAACGAGTCTATCACCACTCTTGAATCACCAAAGACTTGTAGTTTTTTGCAATCTTTCTCAAGTTCAAAAAGGTGAAACAGTTTAAGGTTGTGCAGTTTGACAAAGTTGTTTGTTCCTTGTCCCAGTCCGCCCTTGGTATGAAAATGGTGGGATTCGGTGGAGAACATCACTGCCACCATCGGCCAAGCTATGAGGAGCCATCAAAATATGCCCAGGGGGAAGAGTGATTGATGTTTTCCGAGGTGACATAATGAGTAGAAGGAGAGTTATCATCGTCATGAAGGAGCGAATATATGGAAATACATTGAGCAGAAGTATGATCTGGAGAGAAAGGTTGTTCGTGAAATATTTTTATGTTCCTACCCATCCAAAGGCCCCTACAGGCGAGTAAGGGGATGTTTCGCATCTTGTGAGGTTGGAAATTATTCCACCGGGATTCCCAGACCTGTGAGATATTATCACCCTGCTAGTTAATGGAAATGGAAATCCCCTGTAAGATGGATCTCCAAACCTGTCGGGCATCCTGACAAGATAAGAAGAGATTCTCAATTGTTTCCTCAGATTGATGACACAAGGAACACCATGAGGGGCCATAGAAGGAGTGATTTTTCATATTTTCTCCCATTGGCAACTTGTTTTCCAATATACAACAAAACAACAATCGGGATTTGGCTGGCCCTTTTAGTTTCCAAAGATGTTGCCACCACCAACTGAGAGAGTTTGGTTCCTTTGAGGCTATCGTGTGAAGATAACCATCTTTTGGGGAGTAGGATCCCTGTTTAGAGGGGGCTCATAGTAGCTCGCCCTCACGATCATTTAACCGGATTTGTGTTGAGGTCAGCACCTTGATATATTTTATTTTTTTTAACTTGGTGGTGCTTCCTCTGTTTATATTAGCTATTAAAAATCAGAACTTCCATTTGCTCCAGGTGGCTTACCTACCCAAAGGAAACCAGATAGCCACCTGTCTACATTAAACCCTGTCCAAAATTTGAAAAGGTCTTTCTCTATCCATCTAGCAACATTGTCTTTATTGTATATACTACTATTCAAATTAAACAAGAGCTGTTCATCAAAATTTTATCAAAAATGCACTGGACCTCTGCTTCAATCCTCATCCAAGGATATTACTGGGGTTGGCGCTTTAGCACTGGAGCCAAGCATCTCTCTCTTGTTCATGTCTTGTAGTGTTTGCTCAATTCTTCCCAAAGCCAAGTTGTTTTTATAAGTTTGTATCTGGACTGTTGCAATTTCCCTGAGGAGTTATGCCCTCACAGGATCCTTTTCCTCGGTGTCCTCCTTTACCTCTAGTTCTCTGCTAGCTACTTTTTCTCGATTAAGGATCATGGCCCATGCCACCATGTTCTTCATTACCCAATATGGTTGTATTGTCTGTCTAAATAGGGACTGTCATCCTCGAGAGTTCCCTGGATTTGGAACCATACTCTCCCACTCCTCCATGGGGATGTCTTAGTTCCTTATATTTTCATTTAGTTCTTGCTCTCATCCAGCAATTTGGGCTCTGATGTCCGGCGAGTTCCCTGCCATGTAGGCGACAATGAGGGTTTTCATATGTTCATGACCTGAATTTCTCCCTTTTTTCCTTTGCTCCTTGCTCAAGCCGCTCGCTCCCTTTGACATCTTTTTGTCTCTCTTGCCCTTCCTGGTCATCATGTTGTCTGCGTGCCTACTGTTGGCTGCTTCTTTTTGTTCACTGTCTTCCTCGCTGTGTTAGGCGTGGTGCGAGGTGAGACCTATCACATAACCATTATGATTATCAGTTTGATAATAATAAAACAAAACAATTTCCCTTTTACCTATGTCCCTTTTGTTATCCCTTTCAGTGCCAGAACTTGTGCTCTTCGAGATTTCTTTTAGAATTTCCCCAATCCTCTCATAGCTATGGGTTCTTTCCATTCTTACTGCTCTTGAAGTTTTTTCCTCACGGCAAAAAACGTCGCGCAAACAACACTTCTGAGGCATCTGCTTAGGTTCGCCTCCAAGGTAGGTTGGTTTGTTGTTTCTCACATTGCAGGGAGTCTTGGTCATGGATATGTTTTCCCTCAGAATGTTGACCCTATGTTTTTCCACCCCTAGAGGTCTTCTGTTTCCCTGTTTCCCTCTTTTCTCGGTTCTACTTGCTCTCCGAGGTTTTTCCTTTTTTTCTTCTAGTTTTCTCTCAGAGTTCCCAACAGGGATCATTATAGTCTCACTCTTCCTTGTTTTGTTTCGAGAATTTTCCATGGTGGAAACCTTTCCCTTCCTGGAATATATTCCCTCCCTTCCTAGCTTACTCCCTAGGATTTTCATTGCCCATTCTACAGTTTTCGGCCAACCAAGATCCCAGGAGTTCCTAGGTGCCTCCCTACCAGACTCATACCTTCTCCTGAACAAATTTCCTAGATTAATGCAGAAATTCATCCTATGCCTTATGAAGCTAGGGGCTAGAGGATAAACATACCAACTTACAGGATTGGCTCTGCTTCCGTCCACAGGCTGCAACATCGTTCTTTGGCCACCTTTCCTCTCTCCGGTTTTCGTCTCCTTCCTGTGCCTGCGTCTATCTATGGCATGTTTTCCCTTATGATTTATTCCCCTCCCATTTCTATCTTTTTTGTTTGCTGCCACCTGTCTGTCATCATTCCCTACACTAATCCCTACACCGTCACCTTGGAATGGTGACCCTCCATCCTGACTTCCACCTCCTCGCATTAACCCTCACTTTCTCCCGGCTGCTCTTGCCGTATGATCGTGCTCCTCGCCCTGCCACTTGTTGGCGTCCTTCTGCTTGCCCTCCTGTTGATGCCCCTGTCATCTTCGTTGTCCTCCTTATTTGTCTCCACCCTCCTTCTCTTGGGGGCTATTCGTTCTCTTCCCTGCATGTCCACTTGCCTTTGCCCCTATCCTCTCACTTCATTTCCCTCGACTATCCTTTCGCACACTTGGACGCTTCCTCCCCCTTCCCGGTCCCATCTCCCCAGTACCTCTTCCTCCCTTGTGTTACACCCCGATCGGGGGATCCCCTCCCCTTCCAGCACCTTGATATAGTTATCCCAAGATACATGCCATTGATTTGGGAGCTGTAATTCTAACATTGAAAGCCAGTGTTGACCGCATATGTCTGATCGGTCCGGGTCCCCAATTTTGTTCAAGAATTTGATGTTGTGAGAAGAATGGAAAATGATTAGGCCAGGAGGGAGAATGTGGTTGTTTCCACAACTCGGCCATGGATTGATTCCAATTCAGACCCTGGTTCTTGATCCTATATGCCAAGCCAATCCAGATGCAATAATCAGAAAATACTTAAGGACCGCTTTCCATATGGTAGAGATATTCGATCTTGATTTGTTTGGGAGTCGAATCTAATCCTCAATCAATAAAGGGTGTATATATTTATGCTGAACCACATCAGTCCACAAGTTGTGGGTGGAAATTAGTCTCCAGCTCACCTTGGCGGCCATAGCTTGTGAGAAGCAGTTAATGTCCTTTAATCCCCATCCTCCCCACAATTTCGGAAGGGCAAGCTTGTCCCATCTGACACATGGAAATGTGCTTCCTTCCTTTGCCCCTTGCCAGAGAAATCCACAACAGAGCTTCTGTATAAGGTTAAGTGTGCCTTTAGGAATCCAGGATAGAGATATCTAGAATACCGCGGTGGCCTCAATGACAGATTTGATAAGTACCAACTTACCGGCTCTAGACAACCACTTGTGACACCATGACTTAATTTTCCTTTCCACTTTGGCTACCATCCACATCCAGTCTTCCTTGGTATAGTCATTGGGTTTCACATGAAATCCCAAATATTTTATCCCCTCCTCGAGATTCAGAGATTGAAAGGGAAGTAAATTACGAGCATGTGTTATTTCTAACTCAGCAAATTCACAACATGTAATGGTAGATTTTCTATGATTATGAAGCATTTTTTAATTATATAATATGATTTTATTTAATAATTAATAAAATTGAATATTTATTTAAAATTTTAAAGTAAAGAAAAAATTATATATCAATTTTTAAACTAGTATTAATAAAAATTAAACACACACACACACACATATATAGGTGTAGTCTAACTTATAGATGAACTAGTCTTTTTCACTAGAATTCGGTGATCCAATTTCAAGTGAGAATATCTTTAAAATACATTTTTGAATGCATAAATAGATTCAACACCCTGAAAACCCTCTCAAATACACTAAAATTCTACAAATTAAATAACTTAAACTCAAGTTTTAAAAATTCTCTACCGAATTTTGGTTAAAATTAAGCATAAAAAAGTCATGAAAAAAGTCATTTAATTTATAAGTTAATATATATATATATATATATATATATATATATATATATATATATATATATAATTTTATATAATTTTAAACAAATTAGAAAATTCAAAAATATAAAATTGTTAAATTTATTGTTAAGTTGAGATGTCAATATCATTTTTAATTCAAGATATTAAAAAAGAATATGACATAAAAAAAATGAAATGAGTGTAACCAAAAAAATCATTTAATTATAAATTTACTATATATATAAATATAATTTTCATTATTTAAAACATATTAAAAAAATCAAAAATATAAAATTGTTAAATTAAAATATAACATAAAAAATTAAATGAATAAAAAAATGTTTCCTAAAATATTAAATTTCTTTTAAAAATTTTAAATAGTCATATATAATTAAATTTCATTATTACACTGTTTATATTAATAAAATAGGCTTTACACAATTATATACCATATACTCATGTCATGTCATGGCATATTATATGATAACATTATAAGAATTTCCACGCCTAGTACTATGTAATTGTAGTTGGAAAGGAAGATTAATCCTCTCTATTTATAGAATGCGAGTTTGAATTATTCCATTATCTGTTGAATTGAGGCTTCTGTGATCCATAATATTAATACGAAGAGCTTCGGCGTAAATCACATAAAGAGATACATTTGTCGACACGTTTCGAACCAACCAGTGTGGTTCATCGTCAGGATAAGTTGAAGAAATAGATCCAGCTTAGCAAGTTAAATAGACAGAGCAGAGCCTCCAACGGCTAAAAAGACCAACAGCTACTTTGGACTGGGTACCGGGATCAAAACCCCTTTTTTAAGGAAAAAGGTACTCTAGGGGGACCAATCCCTTAAAATAAAATAAATAAAAATAATATCAAGATAATAGTTAGTTAAAAATATTAATAAATAATTAAAATAATAAGTAAAAAATTAATTCATGATAATAGTTAGTTAAGATAAATAATTAAAAATTATATTTAAGGGAGAAAATTACCCTCGGGGGACCAATCCCTAGAATAAAATAAATAAAAATAATTTTATGAATAAAATTATTAATAAATAATTATTAATTTAGTAAAAATTATTATAAATAACTAATTTTATGATTATAGTTAGTTAAATAATTCCAAAGTTATGTTAAATTAGTAATTAAAATAATTCATGATAATAGTTAGTTAAAATAAATAATTAAAAATTTTATTAAAAAATAATAATAATAATAATTACCCTAGGGGGAGCAATAAAATAAATAAAAGCGATTTTTATTGTTAAAAACCTTGTGTCACTAAAAAGTTTCATCAAGGTTGAATTATTCCAGTATCCTTCCCTGTGTTATTAAAAGTTCCCTGAAAGTTGTGTTAGGTGATCCAAAAATACAATTTATCATAGGTTATAAAATTAGAATAAAATAATTATTAATTTAAGATATTAAATTAATAATTATTATTCTAGAATGTTTAATTATTTAATGGAGACTTTTAGAATTAGCATATTGTTGTAACTAGATATGACTATCCAAATGTGTCGTAGCTTAGACTCTATTTTAGGAGATTTGTTAGCTAGTTGGTTTGAATAGCATTTATTGTAAATTGACACTTGTTATTTAATAAGTGATCCATAATTAGAGGTAGTTAGGACATGGAGGTTATAAATAGCTCATTGCAAGAGTGTTTGGTTGTTCGGATGTAAACTCTTGCAAAATCAAATTATGTAATTATTTTTTCTGATTAATAAAATTACGTGTCTGAGGACACTTCTGCCATTATTGTGGTATCAGAGCTCCAGTAATGCTGCAGTGGATGTGAAGAGGGGATTCCAGCTCTACAAGTTTGTGGAAAACTCCATTGAATTGATCAACAAATGCTTGGTATGGAAA
The DNA here is from genome assembly GCA_031772625.1 of Pinus tabuliformis. NCBI lineage: Eukaryota > Viridiplantae > Streptophyta > Pinopsida > Pinales > Pinaceae > Pinus > Pinus tabuliformis. The sequence goes on along the minus strand of CM062817.1, from coordinate 1,913,450,060 downwards.
TTGTCCAGTTTTTTATTTAAAAGGAAAAGAAATTTTATTATTGATTTTAGATTTTTAAAATCTGAAAATCATTTTTTATTATTGTCAAAAATTTGCCTCTGTATCTTGAATTTCTGTTATTAATCCGCTTCAACATGTTGTTTGGCCATGATAATCATATCCTCCGCAGTCAGATCTAGCCCACTTATTTTCACGCCTGACCTTTTCCTTAAGATGGCAAGGGCAAATCAATGGCCAATTTTCTAAATCCTAAGAACCCAGAAACAATAGCTTCTTCACTCCATTCTTATAGCTTGCATCGATCACATTTGCTTGAATCTGTAGATTAATGGCTATGAAATCAGCAGGGTAAGTATTGTTGGCATGAATACCTCCAACTTTCGTTGCTGCAACAATTACATACTTGGGCGTCTCAACGGAAAAAAATTATCTACATCTGCTTGTCGAGTGAGATCAAGTTCCTGGTGAGTCCTCAGGACCAGATTCTCAAATCCGGACTCAATAAGTTTCCTAACAATGGCAGAGCCCACTAATCCTCGGTGACCGACAACAAATATCTTGGCCTTCTTGTCCATCAAAAAGGATTCACTGCAAACTTCTTGTCCAACTTTTCCCATGATGCCCAATTGAGATCAAGGCTTGAAAGATGAAAGACACGACCTTTGTTGAGCAACCAATCGCAGAAGTCACCTCACTCGTTCCCAGAAGCGCAACGTGCTGATCAGGCAACCATTGATGAAATTTCGGTCCTTTACTGCATCAACATGAGCCTTATCAGTGGTATATATCCACCTTTAAAGCCTTTTTACCGCGTTCAAAGAACAGTCGTTCAAGAATTGAGTCTGTAGATCACATTGGAGAGCACCATTGAATTGCGCAAGGAAGGACATGAAGCGTGGTGAGTTCACGTTGTACAGGAACACAATAATTACTCACACTCCCCAAAACGTCCCTCTTAAGGTTATAGAGTTTGTACTGTAAATCATTACGATGGTTTGTATTGACCTGTAAAGACTCGACTCGGTTTGAAGTTTTTTATTTAGTGTGTTTGTATAGAGTTTATATTTTAACTTGGAGACCATGTTAGAAATCTCTGCGGGGAATGAAATCTAGCCAGATATTACAAATTACCTGTTGGGAATACTGAGAACTTTTTTTCGAATAAATGCGATCCTCCAGATTGTTTCAATTTATTTTGCAAGAAATTTATGGGGATAGCATGCGCAAGGTCTACAAAATAAATTAGAAAGCTAAAAAACCTAGCGACAAGCCAGCCTACCAGCCAGTGTGAGCTAGCCTGCCAGTAACAAGTCAGCATGCCTGCAATAAAAAATATTTTTTTAATTTTGTAATGTTAATGGAGTGATAAGGTTTTTCCGTTGTTTGTAATTTTTGTGGAGAGATAAGGAATATTATATTTTTGGAGAGATCTGGTGATTTTTTATTTTTGGGAATTTATGGTTTATGGAGCAATAAGGTGATTTGTAATTTTTTTTTAAGTAATAAGGAGTTTTATTTGTAATTTGTAAATTGGAGAGATAAGGTGTGTTGGGTAATTTTTTTTTAAGAAGTTATTTTTTATTTTTCAATTGGGATCATCACATTGTAACTCAAAGTAATTTTGCTTTGAGGGGGGGGTAACTTTTTTTTACCAAGTTTTGCAAGAGCATCATTGTAAAAGTCAAAATTTGAAAGTTGCCCTGTAATATTTGATAAATTGACTAGAGCCAAGTGCAAATCTTAGTCATTTTTCTCCTACTTCAACGACTATACGAGGGTCAAGGCCAAGCCCCGATAGATCGTGTTTTTTGCGTGGTGTGTTGTGTTGTCTATCCTTTCATTTCTGTTCTGATTCTTGGTGCGACGCTTCAATGCTACAATGTCTAAGTTGATTAATTTGTTTTCTGATTCCGACAAACTTGAAGGCACAAAATCTTATAAAACATGGCATCGTCTCATCGAAAGCACTCTCATTTACAATGAATTATGGCCGGGTATATGTGATGGAGATGTTAAGCCGAATAAACCCACAGATGCAGCTGCACTAGCAAAATGGGAAATCAAGAATGCTAAAGCCTTAGCTCTTATTAAATCTTCTGTGAATGATGAAATATATGTCCATATAGACAATGCTACAGATACATGGTCTGCTTTGAAAACTTTTAAAGACCTCTTTGATACTCAGCCTAAATCAAAGAAAGTTGATCTATAATTAAAATTGTTGCAACAAAAATTAACTGAAGGCGCTGATGTTCTTGAATATATCTCAAGACTTAAGAATATTAGGCAGGAAATTATTAATGCTGATTTTCCCGCAATTGATGATAGCTTTATGGTCACAATTGTAATTGCTGGACTTCCTTCTTCCTACACGCATTTTTTGGAGACTCTACAAGTAACTGGGAAATTAGAGAAACTAAAGTTTGATGAACTCTGTGAAATGTTGACTCAACATGATAAAACTTTTAGGAAGAAGAAGAAAGTTGGTGAAGATGTTTTTCTCACAGAAGCCAACACTAGTAAATCATCAGCAGACAGTTCTCGAGGCAGAGGCAGAGGGAATCAGAATCAAGCAGCACATAATGTACAAAGTCGAGGTCGAAGCCAAAGCAGAGGAAACAATTTTAACAGAGGAGGAAGGAATAATTTTCAAGGTAGAGGAAACAACCAAGGAAGAGGCAATTTTCAAGGACAAGGAAATAATAATCAAGGTAGAGGACAATATTAACATAGAATTCAAAGCAGAGGCAGAGGACAATCTTCAGGAAGAGGAAGAGACTTAAGTCAAATTGTGTGTCGAAGATGTAATAAAGTTGGCCATTATGCTGAAGATTTTCGAACATCACTTAATAAAATTCCCAAGTTTCAGCAGCATTCAGCGCAATTTGCAAATGATCAAAATGATGACAACTCAGAATATGTTTTTACTTCCTCACCAGCATCACAACTTTCATCCCATCTTAGAAGTGATTATGAAGATGCCTGGATCTTGGATTCCGGGGCAACTCAGCACATGACTTGTCGACGTGATTTTTTTTGGAATTTTCAAGATTGCCAACTTAATTCCATTTTTCTTGTTGATGATACAAAACATACTCCTTATGGAAAAGGAGCAGTGAAAGTTTTTCTCCCTGGCATTGGAGAAAAAATGATTTCCAATGTATGGTATGTACCAAGTTTTTTAAAAAAAATTGCTCTCTTTAGTCACGATTCGACAAGCAAGACATCAGGTGATTATGGAAGATGGTTTAGTCAAGATTAATTCAGTCAAACAGAACTTGAAAATAGTCATGACATGTTATGAAGATGGAAAACTGTTACGGATGAAAGGGACATTATTCCAAGGCATTCTGATTTTGCAGGGGTAGTGAGTAGAGGTATTTCACCTGTAAGACTATGGCATGTAAGATATGTACATTTAAATTTTGAAAGTCTTTCTCAATTGCAGAAACAAGGAATGGTTAAAGGACTTCCCACTTTCAAAAGGGAAAATGCAAAATGTGAAGCTTGCATTTATGGCAAACAAAGTCGAGAATATTTTCCAACAAGTTCATGGCGTGCAAACAGGCGGCTAAAACTAGTTCACAGCGATGTTTGTGGTCCACTACAAACTTCATTTGGTGGTTGCAAATATTTCTTACTATTCATTGATGATTTCAGCAGAATGACTTGGGTTTACTTCTTGAAGAACAAGTTAGAAGCATTTGACAAGTTTAAAATGTTTCGCCAACTTGTTGAAAATGAAGTCAAAGAAAATATAGGTACACTCAGGACAGATAATGAGGGAGAATTCACTTCAAATGAATTCAAAACTTATTGCAGTGAAAATGGCATAAGACGACATCTTACTAATGTTTACACTCCACAGCAAAATGGAGTAGTCGAAAGGATGAATCGCACCTTGTTAGGCATGGCGAGATCCATGTTAACTTTCAAGAGGTTAAGTCCAACATATTGGGCAGAAGCAATACATACAGCTGTCTACTTAAGAAACAGATCTCCAACTGCTTCTTTAGATGGAATCACACCTTATGAAGCTTGGTTTGGCTTCAAACCTCGAGTTAAACATCTTAGATTTTTTGGGTCAATGTGTTATGCCTTAGTTCCTAAAGAAAAACGAACTAAGATTGACTCAAGAAGATTAAAATGCACAATGATTGGCTATTCTGATGAGAAGAAAGGGTGTCGTCTTTTGACCAATGGAAAATTCATTGTGAGCAGGGATGTCATTTTTGATGAAACTGAGAGTAAGAGTGCTGAAGAAATTGAAAATCTTCTTCACAAGTTAGAAACTAAAGGAAGTAAAAGAAATGGAAAAATGCAAAGTCAACCAACTTCACCAAATTGGTATGAACTTGATTTTCCTTCCTCTGAAGATGAGTCATCCAGTCCATCTACATCAACAACATCAACTGGGTCTTCTAGCAGTTCATCCACAACTCCAAGCAGTAGCAGTTCTTCTAACAGTGATTCTCCACACTCTTCACATGAACAACGAACATCAGTTTATATTAATCCTCTTTACAATGATGGATACTTTACAGAAGCGCAAACAAGTGAGCACCAACTACCAAAATGGGTAGTTCAACTTTTGAAAGATGTAAAGCCTGTTGAGCAGAATAAAACAGGCACCAGAAGGGCACATAAAAGTGAAGGAAATTTTTCCTTGATAGCAAATGATTTTACTGAACCTTCCACATACAAAGAAGCAGTAAAACATAAAGAATGGCAACATGCTATGGTTGAAGAATATCAGGCAGTAATTGATAACAACACTTGGAAACTTGTTCATTGTCCAACAAATGTTAAACCCATAGGATGCAAATGGGTTTACAGAATTAAGTATAATCATAAGGGAGAACTTGAAAAGTATAAAGCACGATTTGTCGCAAAAGGTTTTGCGCAGCAGGAAGGCATTGACCATGAGGAAACTTTTGCTCCTATAGCTAAATGGAACACCATCTGATTAACACTTGCATTGGCCGCTCAGAAAGGATGGAAAATTCATCAAATGGATGTGAAAAGTGCTTTTCTCAACGGAGATTTACAAGAGGAAGTATATAGGATCCAACCGCCAGGTTTTGAAGTTGAAGGACAAGAACATAAAGTCTGCAAATTGATCAAGGCTTTATATGGATTAAAACAAGCTCCCTGCGCTTGGTAAGCAAAGATGGATGAATACCTTAAGAAAGTTGGTTTTCAACGAAGTGAATCTGATGATACTTTGTATGTGCGACAATAAAGAAAATATCTGGTCATTCTTGTTATGTATGTAGATGATTTGATCATTACTGGCAACCATGATGATCATATTGCACAGGTGAAAAAGGAGTTACATGAAGGTTTTAAGATGACAGACTTGGGATTACTTCACTACTATCTTGGAGTTGAAGTCTTCCAACGTCCACATCATATTTTCATTTCTTAGAGTAAGTATGCAGTAGAGGTTCTTCAGCGATTTGGCATGCAGGATTGCAAGCCCGTTCTCACCCCCATGGAGCAAAACTTGAAACTTTCAAAATTTGAAGGGGGAAAAGGTGGACAGTACAACTTACAGACAGTTGATTGGCAGCTTGATTTATTTGACAAATACTTGTCATGATCTATCTTATGCAGTCAGTATTCTTTCACGTTTTATGCAAGAACCACGAGATAGCCACTGGAATGCAGCCAAAAGAGTTCTTCGATATATCCAAGGAACAAAAGATTTTGGTCTTCTTTACACAAAGACTAAAAATTTTGTACTTGGTGGATATTCCGATGCCGACTTTGCTGGGAGTATTGATGATCGAGCATCAACATCAGGTTATTTAATGAACATGGGGTCAGCAGCAGTATCTTGGAGTTGTAAGAAACAAGCTACCATGGCCACTTCTTCAGCAAAAGCAGAGTACATTTCAGCATGGGATGCAGCATGTGAAATTGTTTGGTTGCGCAAAATTTTGCAGGACTTGGGCATTTCTCAGGCAGAAGCTACATCATTATTCATTGACAGCCAGTAGCCATCAAACATGCCAAGAAACCAATTTTTCATTCAAAGACAAAGCATGTGGACACCAAGTATCATCATATCAGATCTCTCATTGCCAAAGATGTCCTCAAGCCAGTTTATTGTCCTTCCGAAGATCAGATCTCCGACATTTTCACGAAACTGCTTGGCAGAATAAAATTTACTAAGTTCAGGGATGAACTTGGTATCTGTTGTAATGTATCTTTGGATCACAGGGGGGAATGTTAGGTGATCCAAAAATACAATTTATCATAGGTTATAAAATTAGAATAAAATAATTATTAATTTAAGATATTAAATTAGTAATTATTATTATTCTAGAATATTTAATTATTTAATGGAGACTTTTAGAATTAGCGTATTGTTGTAACTAGATATGACTCTCCAAATGTGTCGTATCTTAGGCTCTATTTTAGGAGATTTGTTAGCTAGTTGGTTTGAATAGCATTTATTGTAAATGGACACTTGTTATTTAATAAGTGATCCATAATTAGAGGTAGTTAGGACATGGAGCTTATAAAAATCTCATTGCAAGAGTGTTTAGTTGTTCGGGTGTAGACTCTTGCAAAATAAAATTATGTAATTATTTTTTCTGATTAATAAAATTACGTGTCTGAGGACACTTCTGCCATTAAACTTTTTTAATTATTAAAAGTTTCATAAAAGTGTTTGTGCCGTTTTTTGTTTTTTGTTTTTGTTTTTGTTTTAATGAACCTTCTATATATAAGTTTTATCATTTAAGAAGATCACAAATAGATAAACAACTCCATATCCATCGCTTTAACTAGAATGGTTAAGATCTTGTTTCAAGTGGCGAAGTAGATAGATTGATCATGAGTTTTGCAAAAATTTCTAAAATTTTATTTATATTACAAATTAATAATTAAAGAAAAGATCAACGAATCTAAAATAATATTATAATATTAATATTTAAAATAATATTAAATATAAAATATAAAATATGGCAGTATATTTTTTTAATTTTAAAAGTTTTATATAAATTAAAGGTTATATATTTCTTTTTATAACATAAACGTTGATATTGAACGGACCCCATCTATGTTTTATGAACTTGAATGTTTCAATTTTAAAATCTCTTATATGCAAAAGAATTTTGTTGTTTTAAAATTTAGATTGTAAAAATTTATCAATATAATTTCATTCCCCAACTCAAAAAATTATGAACTTGAATGTATCAATTTTAAAATTTTGTCATATTAAAAAAATATTGCTCTAAAATTTAGATTATAAAAGTTTATTAATGTAATTTCATTTTCCAACTCAAAAAAATGGAAAAGAAATTTATTGCTCCAAAATTTAAGTTATAAAAGTGTGTAAATGTCATTTTATTTTCTAACTCAAAAAAATGAGTAATACAAAGTATTCTTTTTTTTGCTAAAGCAAAAGTCGGTCCTTCTGTTATCTTGTCACTATAAAATATATTACATAAAATACATCGCATCCAAAGAGCAAGAGGGCTAAAAAAATTTAGCAATCACTTCAAGCTTTGGGAAAAGATTCAACTTCTCGAGAACCTGGCCTAGGCCCAAGAAAAAAACAAAACACATTGCCTCCACTGCTCGAACCGTGATCTAAGATCAAGCGGTCGAGGGGCCAAACGAAACGAAAAGAAGTGAACCCGAAAAAACTTTGAGCGGACCCAAAGAGGAGTAAAAGAGACCACATAATAATGATTTCGGGTCCCCTGGGGTTCACCCCGGACCCGCTAACCTGCTCATCGAACCTAAGCTATTAATCTGCAGCTACATGATCCAACAACTGAGGAAAATATCGGGCGAAGAAGAAGCAGGAGGAATACCCGCCCGATGAAGGCAGTATTCTCTCTCCTCCGAGAGCCACGTGTTGAATGCTAAGTGGCATTGGGTTCATTTCTAATAAACCACTTCGGGTTTTGAGGACGCCCGATAACCCGGAAACCACTTTGATGCCCAATAACCCAGAAACTACCTTGCCGCCCGATGAACTGGAAACCATGTATATGCTGCACCTAATGCTATCCATCCGACTGAACCACCCATTTGAACCGATGCCTCACAGCTTTAAGCAGATTGTCACAATTTTTTTGAGTTCCCTTTTGCTATCCAAGCTCCCAGCAAAACCAATGAGTAGGCGATCTATGGTATCCCACCGGGAGACCCGAATAAGCCAAATCCTAGGTTGACTTTCAATCGAACCCCTATCGTCCATTTGATTAAAGGTCAACTGGCGGATTCCCCTTCATGTGCTGATAATGCTCCTTGTCTATGAGGGCCAAAGTGTAGCAGCCCTCACACAGTTGTCTTGCGGGTACCGACTCCCACAAGCAGCACTTGTTGTCTCTTGTGCATCTCACCCCTTCATTAGCTAGCCAGTTCGCTACTCTGTTGGCATCTCTGCGCACATGTACAAAACTAAGAGTTCTTAGAATTCTTAGGTGCGATTGAATTCGGTAATAGACCTGCAAAAGTCTCCAGTGTCTTGAGACTTTGTCTGGTGCAGTGCCCGTGCCTAGCCGCTTGACCGAATTAATTATTAATTCTGAGTTAGCCTCAATGATTGTATTATGTAAATTGAACTCAATCAGAATTTCTAAGCATTGCTCAATGGCCATGAGTTCAACCATATTGTTAGTGGCCCTCCCTAGATGACTGTGAAAGATGACTTTGATATTGCCCTCTTCATCTCTTATGACTCCTCCATAACCAGCGTCCCCAGGGTTACCTTTTGAGGCTCCATCTATATTGAATTTTAAAAATCCATGGGGAGGGGGTTGCCAGAAAGCCTTTCCTTCTAATATGTGCTTCGTTGTCTTATTTATACCTTGAGGGACATGAGCCTAGAGACCCAAAAATTCTAGAATCAGAGCGTCTCGCTGACCCAGGGGTTTCTCAGGAGGTTGCTTCTAAAGGGCATTAACAGTTTCTTTGAGTTGTTTTATGATTTGAGCTATGATACCTTGTGCTGAGCCAGATTTATCTTTGAAGATCCTGTTGTTACGTTCTTTCCAAAAATCCTAGATCCAGAATCTTGAATCAGAACCCAGGCTATGTTTACTGTCTCATTATTCGAGAAGCCCTTCCTCTAGTTCTTTAAAGTATTGGTGATGTCATTGTCGTTCATGTCTCTCTGCTTGAAGATATAGGCCACCCAATTCCATAACGTTGAGGTGAAAGAGCAGTGGTTGAGAAGGTGATCCATAGTTTCTTCCTACAGGCCACATAGTTGGCATCTTGATGGACTAGCAAAACCTCTCTTTATAAGATTTTCCCAAGTTAGAATCTTTCTGTGTTGAACCAGCCACCTGAACAGGTTGATCTTTGTCCATTGTGGGTTGTTCCATTGGTCTTTCCATGTCTTGTCAGGGCTTGGGTAGTTAAGTCCCGTGGCTATTCTTTTGGCTTCTTTGAGGTTGAAGATGCCCTTGTTGTTTCTACCCCATCTTAGTAGATCATTCGAGGTTGAAGTCAAAATTTGTCTCTTTTCCAAAATAGCTTCCAAAACTTTAGCTTGTGTCTTCAATGGGGTCTCTTCACTGTAATCTGGTACCTTCCAAATTCTCCATTTACTAGTGTCCCTTGACTGATCCTAGTAGTAACTTGATTTTTCCAGTCTTTGATAATGGTATCGTTTTTTATGATATCCAATCCTTCTCTACAAAGGTTATGTTCCTGCTGCCAGTTGTCCTCCCAGAACCAAGCAAGATTCCCATTTCTGATCTCCCAGAAACTGTGTTTCAGAGTGAAGGCGTTGTTCTCCCATGCCTTTTCCAAATATGGGAACCTCTGATGGGTCCTGTCATTCTAATGTGGTCCACTTCTTGCCAATCCATTGCATATTTTTGTTTCCAGAGTTTAGCCCAGGGGTTTCTCATTTCCTTTAGCCATCTCCACCAAAGTTTTGCCACCAAAACTTTGCTTAGAATATACGGGTCGTGGAGACCCAAACCACCATGGGTTTTGGGTTTACAGAGCTTGTCAGAAGCTACCAGAGCCCATTTCTTTTTCTCTTCCCCTTTACCCAAAGAAAATCCCTTTGGATATTCATGATTTGCTATAAGACTCCTGTTGGTGCCGGAAGTGCTGATAACATGTAGATTGGTATGGTCTATAGTACTGCCTTTGTGAGGACGAGCCTCCCTACTAAATTCAAGGATATGCTTGTCCACTTACTGACTTTGTCCTTCAATTTATTGGTTACCGACTCTCAGACTTCCTTGCTCAGAGGTTTGTCAGTGAGGGGTATACCCAGATATTTTGAGGGAAGATGATCTCTTTGAAAGCCTAGAATTCTGGAGAGATTTCTTTGAATTGAAATATCAGTGTTGAAAAAGAAAACTTTTGATTTTGTGAGGCTTACCTCAATACCAACAGCCATTGCGAACTCATACAAGATTTGTTTGAAAGCTTTGGCTTCCTTGACTGTGGGTGTGCCCTGTAGCATAGTATCATCCACAAATTGTTGATGAGTCAATGTGTCCCCATTCTGAGTGAGTCTAAGTCCTTGGATTCTTCCTTCCTCCTTGGCTGAAATGATTGCTCTGCCCAATCCTTCCATCATGAGAATGAAGAGGAAGGGGGAGAGAGGATCTCCTTGTCTAAGGCCTCTCGATGGCCTGAAGGTTTTGGATGGAGATCCATTAAGAAGAATTGAACAACTGGAAATGGTAGCAAGAGTCATGACCCATCTTATCCAGTTATGGTCAAAGCCATATGCTTTAAGAACTTCCCTGATATAAGACCAACTTACATTATCATAAGCTTTCTCTATGTCCAGCTATATTATCATACTTTCTTGCTTATTGGTCTTGAGGGAATGCACCACTTCATGATCTTGAATGATATTATTGAGAATTTGTCTACCTTCCACATATCTAGTCTGCTCCTCTGATGCAAGTGTTGGAAGAAGTGGTTTGAGTCTATTAGCAATGACTTTGGAAATGATTTTGTACACTACATTGCATAAATCTATGGGTCTGAATCTAGCTGGAGTCATGGCTTTTTCCTATTTGGGGATTAAGGCTATGAAGGATTCATTCAACACTCTTAGAACTAATTTTTATTTTCTCGAGTCCTCCACCACATCCAGAATGTCATGTTTGACTATTTCCCAACATGTTTTGAAGAAGTCTACATTGAAACCATCTGGGCCTAGAGCTTTCCCATTGTGCATCTCTTTGATTGCTTCATTGACCTCTTCCTCTATCACTGGCCTGTTGAGATTATAATTGTCTTCCCTGGTTACCAGTTTTGGAATATGCTGAGTAAAACTCTTAGTAAATTGAGATCTGTCTGCCATGGTCTCCTCTGCTATACTTTGAAAATGTTGAACCAGTACAACTTCCATTTCCTTGTGAGTATTTTGCTCTTTTCCTTGAGGATCTATAAGTTTTGTGATCCAATTATGTGCCCTGTGTTCCATGGTAGACTTGTGAAAGAACCTAGTATTTCTCTCCCCTTCCTTAATCCATTGCACTCTGGATTTCTATCTCCAGAAGATTTCCTCCTGCTGGCATCTGTTGTCCCATTCTTGTTGAAGTGAGTCCGCTTGCATTTTCCTTTCCTCTGTGAAGCCTTTTGTGATGAGAATTTGATTAACTTCCTGTATTTTTTTTCCACTTCTCCTTTGGCTTTGAATATGTTGCCAAACTCATTTTTATTCCATTCTTTGAGCTTTCTCTTGATGTGTTTGAGTCTCTAATGCAGGAGGAACATTTTTGTGCCTTGGGTGGGCATTTCTTCAGCCCACCAATTTCCAATGTTAGTGATGAAATCAAGGTGAGTAAGCCAGACATTTTTGAACCTGAAAGGTTTGTTCCTCGGGGTTCCAATAAAGAAAGCTTCTAGTTGGATGGGCCAGTGATCTGAGCCTCCGAAAGGGAGGATGAATGCTGTCATGATATGACCAGTGAGAAGGAGATCCCCCGAGATAATGAATCTGTATAATCTTGAGGCTACTTGGGAAGTTCCTCCTCTCTTGTTGTTCCATGTGAAGATACCATTTATTATATCCATATCTACCAGTCTAATATTGTTAAGGAAGTTCTGGAAGGATGTTGAGTCTCTACCAAGTGTTCTGGTTCCTCCTTTTTTCTCTGTGGGAGATATGATCATATTAAAGTCCCCTCCTAGAATCCAGGGCATTGTTGGGTGTCTCTCTCTCATCTCCTCTAGAGTGGTGAGGAGCCTAAGTTTGTCTTCCAAAAGTTGAGGACCATAGACATTTGTGATCATGTAACAATCCTTGTCCCCCAAAGGTTGGATAACCATAATTGAAAGGCAGTTTCTGGGTGCCTCAACATCCAGGATTCCAAATTTCTGAAGATTCCATAAAGTGAGAATTCCTCTCGTTGAATTATTTGCTTTGACTTCTAGGTACTCATACATAATAAGCCATTTGCTATGCATTTCTATAATTTTATCTACTGAGCATTTCGTTTCCTGTATAAACACCATATCTGGTCTTTTTTCTTTTATTCTGTTACTGAGATTTCTTTGTTTTCTTTTACTTCCTAGTCCTCTATTGTTCCAGGTTGTAAGCTTCATAATGATGGGTTTGTAAAAGACTAACTGGTGAGATCTTTCATCTTACCTAAATTAATCATGAGTTTTCCACACTCTGTCAGCAGTTCATTCTGTCTCTTTCTTCCTCTTTTCTTGCCTGGGTTTTTGGTGGAGTGTCCTGATATTATCTCCATTGATTTAACCCCTCTGTTCTCCTGGCTATCATGGTTCCTTTTGACTCCTACAACCTTTGTATGAGACCTTCGAAGGAATAGCTGTTGTACTCTGTCAAACTCCTCTTGTGGTAGAGAGTCAATTCCTTTGTTGATTCCCTGCTCTAGAAACTTTTCTAGTTCAAGGTTCTCCCTCTCAAGGATCTCCTGTAGGTCTTGGTCCTCCGTACCTCCTTCGCTTGGGGTCATCTCATGGTCCCTTCCAAGTTCCATAGTGCTCAGTGGGTCCTCCTTTTGTCCATTGTATTCCTATATGATTTCCATGCTATCCTCTTTTTCCTTCTCTATATGATAGTCCTCTAGTTTCTTGTGCATTCCATTTTCTCCTCCCTCTTCTTCTAAAATTTCAAAATTTTTATAACTTGGTATCTTTCTTTCGCTAGGTTTCTTTTGGAACTTTTCCCCCCTCCTTTCCCTCTGCCTCCCACTTTGGTAAAACCTTCAGGGTCTTTTCCTTTGTTGGTTTTTGGGTAGTCCTCCCTTTTGTTGAGTGGGCAGTCTCTGAAGAGGTGCCCATGTTCATGACATTTACGGCATCTGAATGGGATGTGTTCATAGTCAACTGCCTGTACCCATTCCTCATCATAAACTTATAGGATGAATTCATTCAGGAGAGATCCCGATAAGTCCATCTCTACACATATGCATGCAAAGGAGGTATATTTCCCTTGCAGAGTCGCCTTTGATATCTTTATAAAATGCCCTAATTTGTTACCTATAGCTTTTAAATATTCCGACAGCCAATAATCTAAAGGCAAGGAGTATAATATAATCCATACCAGGACCGATGTGAACGTTTCTCGTTCCAGAACAAAGTTCATCACCCAAGGTTGCATGTAGAGGCCTGCGGCAGCATAGAAGTAGGGTCCTCCTTCAAAAACTCTGTCTTTGTCCTCTAGGTTAGTGAAAACCACTGTGAAGAAACCCTTGGAGCCAAGATGTAGATTTATTTCTCCCTTTGGTTTCCAGTTGTTTCTTATCCATGTATACAGTGCTTTCTTCGTGGGCCATATGCCCATGAACTTGCAAATGACCGCATAAGTCGCCATGTGATCTTTGTGCACCTGTAGTGCAGGATCATTTAAGACCACCTGGGGTTTAATGTTAGCCTTGGGCTTGCAGGGTCTCATTGCAGACATTTTCTTAGTTCTCTGACTATTGTCGCTAGGATTTTTTTCCTTCCTATCTTCCTTGTGGGTCCCTTCCTTTTCATGGGAATTGTTGCTTCCCGGCTTGTGAGTGCCAGTTGTCTTTGCCTCTGCCTTCGTTGGTTTCTGGAAATTGTTCAGACTCACCTCTTTGCTTCTGTTTGAAACCACATTACTGTAGGAGGGAGTGGAGCTCCCTCCTCCAAGCCCCTCCATTATTACCAGCTCGCTCCTGTCGCCCCCTATTCAAAACCCTAGTACCTCAGAGCTCTCGGACCGAACTCTCATGAATTTCGAGTAATACAAAGTGTTCACTTTGTTGCATAAAGTGAATATATTATTCACAAAGTGTTCACTTTGTTGGATAAGGTGAATATAAATATTTTTGGGATGAGTGAAGCAAAGACATGGATTTAAATTTGAAAATGGTTGGATTCATGATTTAAATGACATATTTTTTCTAGTTTTTTTGGGGGGAAATAAGTTTATTAATATGAGATGGAGATGTTTTTATGTATGTGTTTCTAATTTTTTTGATTAAATATTATTAATTTTTTTTAATTAATTTTAGACATATAAAAATGGTTATAGAAATCTAAGTAAATATCTATTTATTTTTCAATTTTTAATAGAGATAATATAATTTCTCTTATATAATAGATGATCATGTACTTTCTTGCCAAGGTAATGATGTATGTAATTGTTGTAACATTTTCAACATCATATTTTCTTGATGGACATGAGAGTAAATTTGTTTTATTTAAATATAATAGTGTCCATAGTCAAATTCTATACGAGTTGTCTTTAGTGAGACTTTCTTGAAGTTCTTCCGGTTGGTTTTTCTCGTCTAATTTCTCTAAAATATAGCAGGAATTTATTGAAATCACAAGCTTGATGGGTAACCCCTACACAATCGAAGTGCCCTAGGGTTTTTAGGGTATTGAATCCATATATACAATCAAAAAGGCAGTTTAAATAACACAAATCAAGACTTCACCTTAAAAAATTTCTAACACCGGAAAGTGTCGTGGCGGAAAAAGTCATTTGGGCTGACACAACTGACCTCCCTAGGAGTTTACACTCTCTAGCGACAAACAAGACAAAATGGAATGATCTTTCTCTAAATATACCTTTTATGACATGAAAAGTACAAGTGTTTAGGCTTACCTTATTCCAAAACGCTGTTGTTGTAGTTCGTCCTTGCCAATCCGGATGAGCTCCTCCTTCAAGTCAATTCCTGCAACCACAAACAATCAAACAATTACCGAGCACCTGTATTTCATATAATAAAACATACATTCAACATGCAGACCAAGGAACACATGAAATAACTCATTAACACAAGCTATTGAGAAAAATAAACCAGTTTGTATTAATAACGAAACAAAGAAACTCTTACAACCTGGCCTTGGTGTTGTGCAAGTTCCTCCCAGGGTCCATCAAGTGTTTTCCTCTACCTTGACAAAGCTCACCCACTTCCAAGTAGAATCATGTAAAGACAATCTCTCCTCACAAAGGTTCTAATGGAAGACCTAAATCCTGCAGCATTTACCCAAAGAAAATGTATAGCTCCAACCTCCCCTCCTTCTGGCTCAATGCCTTCATTTATAGTGCTGTAAAGAGGTTATTCAGGTCCACTATCAATGGGATCATTCCCCTCTATGGGTGGGATAGTTCCCTTATTGATGGGATAAGTCCCCTCTTAATAGAGATACATGAACCAACTGGAGGCGTATCCATTCCATCAAACCGACCTCTAGAATGTTCTAGAAGTAACCACAAGTAACTTTCTCAAGATAAAACTTGCGCATTTTGCCTTTTACAGGAGGACGCACCTGTCCTTTAACATACAGAGCGTCCATGGACGCAGGTTTTGTGAACATGGCCTGCGTCCCCGCAGGTAAGACTAGAGAGAGCCCGCGACCCCAGAGATAAACATATTTTTTACAAGACTTTCTCTCTTCTTTGAGTTTGAGATGGATAACAGAGGCATAGACTTGCCTAAGAGGGTAGCATGACTGTTGATTTTGAGCCATACTAACTGTAAGTAGTCAAGGTGACATTTTTTAGTGTAACAGAAAGTCCAAAAAATTGCACTTAATAAGTTTATGAATTTCTAAGAAGCAGAAAAGATACCCCTTTCTTAGGCTTGATTAAGACTTTATTTTCATAGTTATTTTGTGAAATTTATGATAAAAGTTTAATATAATTTTGTTTTTATTAATGATAATGTAATTGTATTATGCTATGTATTATAGTTGACCAAATTCGTTGAACTTATCCTTTAAAATAATAATAAAAACTCAAAAATTGATTTAAAAAAGTATTTGTATATGTTTATTATTTTTTTAATTTTAAATTAAGTATTTATATTTTAATTAATTTAGTTAGATATATTTAGTTTATCTATTACAAACATTTTGGCCTTTGAAAGGTAACTTTGAATTTTTTAAACTATTTCTTTAAAATAATTTTAAATATCTAAAAAAATGATTTAAAAAGATGTATCTATATATGTTTATAATTTTTATATTTATATTTCAATTTATTGATTTAATTTATTTATTATAAAAAAATTATGCTTGGAAAGGCAACAAAAGTCCAATATTTGAGAGGTTAAGACGAGCTTCTCTTGCAAAGAACACTTCAGACAAGTCTAAATGGTCTTTTGAAATTATAATAGTTAGAAATATTACCTCATTTAACCAACATGCATACAATAACTCCACATTATTAAACTTTTCTTTGTTCAAATTTCATTTAAGTTTTTCGAGCTTGGTTTTTTCGAGTTTGAAATTGCAAGTTGGGAAGATACCTACTCATTGCTAGCCATTTCTTTGTCAACAATCTTTGATGACATTTGGCATTTGGGGAGCAGAGTCTGAGTGGAGGAGCACCACGCTACAACCAATCATAGTGTGTCATGGCGGATCAATAGACCATCTACAGGCTCGTAGGGGGAACCTATATTCACATTACAGGTGGTTTATGTGGCTTACTATTGGCATGCATGTCTCGTTACATATTCTATTGCCACAACTCTTCCTGACTGCTTTTACTGTCATCCGGGCCTCACATCTGTAAGTGACAGCCCTCAAGAAGCTTCACTTGTCCTCCCGTAAACCCCACAAGTGGCAACTATCCACTATAATACTTCCATTGTCATTCTTGGTACGTTTTCTTTCATCTACACTCTTGTGTGGGGACTTTGGTTTCCTGTCTGCTTTGAACTCCTAGAGCTCAGTTCAGTTTTTAGTTTTTTATTCCTGGTCCCAAAACCTTTTTGGTGTATACGTCCATCACATTTACTGACTCTGGCGTGCTGAACTCCTCTGCGGTGCTTCTCCCTCGGCTCTTGCTTCAGTTGAAAGGTCAGTTCTTAAATACCCCTTATAGGTATGAATGAAATGGATGTTTCATATGATAAAACTAAATTATAGTGATTTTACAGGAGCATAAAGCGATATAGAATTCTGATTTAATTGAGGGTTGCAGGAAATACAAGAAGTAATATAGTATCGTTTTAATATACTCTTGTTTTATTTGGAGTTTTTCATGTTACTGGGCTATCACAGTGAGGTTATATCTTAGTTATAGTTACAAGTGAATGTATTTGCTATGCTATCGATTCCCATGTCCTGGTTCAATTCTTCTGAAAGGTTATGGTCATCTTTGGAAAACATCAGAAAATACTTCTTTGTTTATAGGCCTTGCTCTGATATACAGTTCAAGGTGTGCCATTGGTGGTGCATTTTCGAAATTGTCTGTCGTTGTATTGTCTTCCCGGATGCTTCATCATAACCTGTATTTTTCTACTGTTTGAACTCTGTTGGTTTTTCCATCGCCAGGAGTTTCGGCTCCATCCCATTTCCGGTGCATTGTCATGGATAGCTTTTAATTAACTTTTTCAAATTTCCATCCTCTGTACGCTGCCATTTCCTTTTCTGCCTTCACCTCTGGGCTTTAGGACTTCCTTCGCTGCAGCACCTGTCCTTTTTTTACTATTTTTAGTCCTTCTTTATAAATAGTTTCCACTTTCTATTAATATCTGGAGGCTTCTACGCTTTTTCAGTACATTCTCCTCAGTTAGTGTCTTGTACTTTCGACCTTCTGCATAGATTTTTCTTAAATTTGGACTTCATTCGATATCCCGAGGTGGCTATCTTTCTGGAAGGAATTTACTCACCCTGTTTTTGGCACGTGTCCTTCCTTTTCCTTTCGTTCGATTGATGACGCCAGTCCATTCCCTTCTATGAGATGAACATCCTCAATGTGGAATCCGACACGTCGGATCTGGTAAAAGCCGTAATGGAAGCTGAAGCAAATTATCATGGTACTGTTAAAACATCTGAATGGCGCTCCAAGTTGGCAGAGCACCTTCTTCGATCCCACCTCATTTCTAATCTAAATGCAGACTCTCTCACTCATCCTCGTCGCAAACATAATTTCCATCCTGCTAAAATTGCATCCCCCCCCTCTGCTATATGTTTGGATGGCGTCAAACTAGCGGACCATATCGCTAGCTTACAATCCCGGGCCCTGATTGGGAAATGGCACTTCCCAAACATGGACGATGATCAGATAAGAAAATGTCTTGCTACCTGATGGAGCCCTCTCATTGGATATACTCACATCATTGTCTGCCTAATGCGAGACTGGTACAGTTTCCATTTTTTGAAAGTTAAAGACCTTAATATCATTTGGGGTCTCCCGTGGGTGCACGGGCGGAGTTTCTTGGCACTTCACAAGTGGTATATAGGTTTCGACCCTCTCAGAAACACCCCTCAGAACAATTTCATTTGGGTCAAACTACCTGCTCTGCCTATTGAATTGTGGACGAAGGAATCTCTTTCCTTCATTGGAAATGCTATCGGAAAATTTGTTTACGTCGACCCCAGATGTCTAGGTGCTAAAGACAAAAGGGTTGCCTGGATACTGATTGAGAAAGACTATAGAGGTGGTTTTCTTGACCACACCATTATGATCTGGGGTAATTTATCTGCCAATTGAAGGTTAGACTACTGGGGCATACTTTTTAGGTGTTCCCTGTTCATAAAATGGGACATTTAAAAGACATATGTCCTCAGATGCCGCATGGAAAGGCTTGGAAAAAAGTTTACAAGATGAAACATAGCTCCCAAGCCATGGCTTTGTCTCTAAATAAGGATGACGGAGAATACTGCAATTTCAATTATGCGTCACCCTCTGCTCAAATCCTCTCCCCGTCCTGTTATTAGAATGGTCAATATTCATCGAAAATATTGGGGGGCCTGACTCATCGTCCTTTCCTATCACCAAGGTCTTTAAATCCTCCTCCATTCCTTTAACGAGATCGAATTCCATGGGAAATCTAAATTCTATAAGTGGCTCTGTCTTTTCGCCCCAGCCTCCTCCCCCGGAACCTCCTCACGATAATCCTGTTGAATCTCCCTCACCGGTTCCCAATGATTTCTTCCCATCCCTTATGAAGGATTCCATCCTCATCATTCCCTCGTCTTCATCGTCGCCTGCCAAATATGAACATTATTCGCCGAATCGCTCTGCCTCTAAAGGGAAAGCTCCCATGTCCATGGTTTCCCCCTCGGCTACTCCTCTCCATTCTCCTTCCAACTCCATTGGCAGTGATATTGACATGCTCCTTCAGAAGGATACTCTTCATCTGCTCCCTTTGACTATCCATAAACCCCGCAATTCATCTTCTCCTGTCATTAGTCCTAATTCGGCAAAAAACATCATTGTTCGCCATAAAAACAATAAGGGCAGTAGACACTTTAGGGGTAGATGTGGCTCTCACAGTCTGAATTACTAGGAATCCTCCCTCATTGATATACCCATCTCGAATTATTCTGAATCTGGGCCTCTTAGAGCAGAATTGCCCGAGAAGAATTCCAGATGATGAATATACTTTCTATTAACATAAGGGGTCTCGGAGCTGACCCCAAGTTTGTAGCTCTAAAAGATTTATTTTTCTCTTCTCCATACAGGTTGATTCTACTTCAGGAAACCATGCATGACAGACAGGATACTATCTCGTTCTTCAGGCGTATGCTGCCATCCTGGTATATGGCGGCAACAGAGGCAAATGGCCTCTCAGGTGGATTAGTTGTATTATGGGATCCGAGGTGGATATCTGCAAGAACATTCCGCTGCCTTGGGGGAATCCTGATGGTCGCAAAATATAGAGGATATGCTGACTGTTTTCACATACTTAATGTTTATGCTCCCTACAAAGACAGAGCTTCCTATTGGAATTTGTTTTTTGCCTCTGGTATTTTGGAGATTGAAACGCTCCTCATCGCAGGAGATCTGAATTGCACTTTGGGACCGAGCGAAGTTTGGGGGAAGGGGCAAAAGACTAATCCTATTGGGAAAAAAAACAGGGAAGCAATGCTACAATATAATTTTGTAGACATTTGTCCAAACTATTTGTCTCCCACGTTGGACAACGGAAGATCCGGGCAAGCCTACATAGCTAAAAGGATGGATAGATTCATCTTGCATGAAAATCTGCTGGAGAAACATGGCATTCCAAGCTCCCATACTCTCCCAGTGTTTATTTCGGACCACCAGCTGATCTCTTTACAATGGACAGATCAAAAATTCTTGAAAAAGCTACCCTTTTAAATTTAACAGGTATTGGGTTGAGGATGAATCATTTAATTGCATGGTCCGTGATGTTTGGGGGGCTAACTGTCCTTCAACGGATGTTTCTCCGACAGAGAACTTGATTAATAGAATGTGAAGCTTTGATCCAAAGTTAAAGAATGGCAAATTCAAAAAAAGCAAAAAAATTGTTTGGAATTGAAGAAGATTGATAATGAACTAAAAGAATTAGCCGAGGGTATGTCGTCACACTCCATTCCATGGAGCACTTGGGCACAGATTTGGGAGCTTGGAAAAATGAAATAGAGTTTATTAAAAATTGAAGAATTTTCATGGCGGCTAAAAAGTAGAGCCACTTGGCTAAAGGAAGGAGATAAAAACACTAAATTCTTTCACCGTTTTTCAAGCAAAAGAAGAGCCTCAAACTCTATATGGAAAATAAAAAATGAAGAGGAGGATTATTTACACTCACAAGAAGATATATCAAAAGAAGCTGTCAAATATTTTAAAAAGGCATATTCCCGGGATGCTAACAGGAGTATAGAAGATATTTTATGGGGCATAGAACCTTTCCCAAAAATGTTTGATGATGAGGATAATGCAAGACTATATGCTGCTGTATCAGAGGAAGAATTGCTTACTGTAATGAAATCATTTAAGAAAGACAAATTCCCTGGCCCTAATGGCTGGACCATAGACATTTTCATTCACTTCTTTGATATGATGAAAAGTGATATGTTGGGGATGGTGGAAGAAACTAGAAATCAAGGGAAGATACATCATATCATTTCATCCACTTACATAGCATTAATTCCAAAAATAAAGGATTCCCATACTTTCGCAGACTTCAGGCCGATATCTTTATGCAATGCCATCTATAAAATCATATCAAAAATCATAGCTGAAAGAATCTGTGGCAACCTAGCAATTCACATCTCAAAAGAACAGCATGGGTTTCTAAGTGGCAGAAACATTTTAGAAGCAGTGGCTATCGCTCAGGAAGCTTTACATTCAATGCAAACCAAAAAAATTGGAGCTGCCATCCTTAAAATTGATCTAAAAAAAGCCTACGACTGTTTATATTGGAGCTATCTGAGATGTTTACTTATAAAAATTGGGCTAAATGACCTGTGCACTAAATGGATCATGGCATGTGTGGAAGGGGTCAACTTTTCCATTCTCATAAATGGATATCCTACATCCTTCTTCTTAGCTGAAAGAGGTTTGCGTCAAGGATGCTCCCTGTCACCCCTCTTATTCATCATGGTCATGGATACCCTTAGTCTCCATCTGAAAAGAGTGGTTGCTGCGGGAAATATCGGCCCTCTTTCCATATCCAGAGGTAACTCTTTTACACACAACCTTTTCGTGGATGATGTCCTGTTGTTTGCTTTGCTTTGTAGACAATCTTGGCTCATTATGCATGAGATATTGAAATCATTTCAAAGGGCCATAGGCTTATTTATCAACGAAGGAAATCCTCTTTTCATTTCGGCAAAGTCAATATGGACGAGATGGAATATATATCTCAGTTATATAACATCCAGGAAGTTTCCATCAAAGAGGGTATCAAATATCTAGGATACCATCTTAAGCCCATGGGTTACAACATTTCTGACTGGTCATGGATCATTAACAGATTTTACAAGAGAATATCGGGGTGGGAATTTAAATGTTTATCTTTAGCTGGCAGAATGATTCTCTCTCAGTCGGTTCTAGCACAAATTTCTATTTATTGGGCACACCTGTTTTACATTCCTTCAACTATCATTAAAAAACTAAACTTTCTAATGGCTACCTTTATCTGGGGAGGATGCAAGGATAAGAAGAAATTCCATCTTACAAAACTGGAAAAAATCATACTCCCCAAAAAAATGGGGGGTTGGAGCTTAATGAATCTTCGTCTGTTTGGCTTGGCACTATTATGCAAATCATTTTGGAGAGCGGTCTTTGGGGAAAGTTTATGGAGTCAAGCTATTAGAAGGAAATATATGGGGAATGAAGATATATATTATTGGTACAGGAACAGGTTTATGTGGCCCTCTCAAGGATCGGCGATCTGGAGAAGTTTTCAAAAGATCCTCCCTTTCTTCTCCAAGAACATAGTTTGGAAACTTCATATAGGAAATAACATTCTTATTGGATCTGATGCTATCATGGGAGTAGAGATGGATTCCCCGTTTTCTCCACAACTTCTCATGCTCCTTCACCAAAAAGGCCTCTTCTACTGGGCACAAGTAATAAAAGAATGGAAGGGTGCTATTCCTCAATGGAAAATGAATAGAGAGATGGGCTTGCGGGGAAAAATGGCTGCCCAATGGGACAAGATTATCTAGACTATGAAAAACGCTAGAATTTACAAAACAAAAGATAGATATAGGATTGTCTGGTAGGTTAAGAGAGGCCGACCCAATGTGTTAGTGAGAGATATATATCTCTCCTTGATAGAACAGCGAAGAGAAATCTCTCAGAAACTGTTTCAATACTCCTTATGGAAGACTGGTTGTCCTCTAAAAATAATATTGTTTTCGTGGCTAGTTTATCATAACAAAAATCTCACATGGGCAAATTTACAGAAAAGAAACTGGCATGGACCAGCCATATGTATAATCTGCCTATCTAATGCAGAAGATAAGATGCACATTTTCTTAAATTGTCCACTATCTCAGAATTTATGGAAGCGGATGGCATCTTATTTTGGTTTTCCTAAAACTTCTCACCCCTCCATAACAGAGACATATGAATGGTGGGGTTCTCAGAAAACAGTTTGGCGTCCCATTCCGCTAATTGTCAACTGGTTCATATGGAAGTGGAGAAATAAAAAGATTTTTCAAAACAGCAAGGAGGAATTTGGGCATATTTTTGATAAGGTTATCCCCTTCTATTATTCGATTCTCCCAAACAATCCTCAATAGAACAAGCATCAAAAAACAGCCTCAGATTCACATCAGCTATTTTTCCCACGGGCTCATTTTGATGGAGCAGCAAAAGAAGGCAAATGCGCATGTGGAGTTTATATCGGTATATCAAGGGAGCTACAATACTTCATGTTTTGGAATGGTGGCAATGGAACAAATAACAAAGCCGAGGCCATGGCTCTACACGGTCTGCTTATCTTCTGCATATTCATGGACATCGGCCCTATCAATATATATGGTGATTCCAAAATAATCATAGAACACGTGAAGGGAAATCAAACTATAAAAAATGACAGCCTTTCTGGATGGCTGGGCAGGATTAAGTACCTATGGAAGCCTTCACAATTCCCTATCACACATATTAAGCGGGGACAAAATGAGCAAGCGGATGAACTATCAAAAAAGGGTATGCAGTCTCCATATGGTAAGTGGCATCTGAGTATCTCTGTAGAATCTACAACATACATCATTCAGCCTTTCTCTATGTCGGGCATTTAAAGTGGACAAAATCTAGTATGCTTCATGCTCCCATTTTCTGGAAAAAATTGTTTTTTGGTCAGGTATTGCCATATTTTTGAACTGTTGAATTTTTCCATGATGATAAGAACTCTATACAGACCTCATTCTTGTCTTATGAACAAAAATGATGTAAATCTGAGAATACTTTCCAATTAGGATACTATGTTGGGGATATAATCTCACTCATATGTATATATGGATACTTTTTTAATATAATAGAAGTACTATACAGCTTTTTCTTCTGAAGGAAAAAAAGAAAAAATGACACTCAGCATGAAGAACACTTTGGAAAACTCTGGCAAGTATCTATCTCGACTATTAGATCTAAGATCTGCAAGAAAATTTCTCAAAAATGTGAAGAAACGGTAGATAGGAATGCCATTAATGACCTTACCTTCGAAGCCAAACTAATGGATGGACAACAACCGAATTGATGAATGGATGACATTAGAAACTATACAATAGTCATCATCCCTCGCGCTTTGGCCTACGCATGTGGTGGCATTGTGATGTCTGTTAAGAAATATATGCAGAAAACCAAAGTTGACTTTAGGAAAAGAGAAAATTTTCACATGTAAAAACAAATTAATGTATCCAACCCATCCCTATATGTCACACGGTAACATAATAAATTTAATATTAATTATATACTAACATATTACATCATGAAAATAAATCAATCAAATACACACAAATACCAAATAAAATACTATATAAAAATAAGAAATACAAAACAAATATAATTCAACCAAAACAAAATAATAATAAATTTAATATTAATTATATACTAACATGTTACATCATAAAAACAAATCAATCAAATACACACAAATACTAAATAAAATATTATATAAAAGTGTCAAGTCAAACATTAAAACATGTTACATCATGAAAACAAATCAATCAAATACACACAAATACTAAATAAAATATTATGTAAAAAATAAGAAATGCAAACAAAATGTAATTCAACCAAAATAAGATAATAATAAATTTAATATTAATTAGATACTAATCATTAACCAATATTTAAAAATTTAAAAATAGCATTATTTATATTGAGTAATATCCTTCACACATTGTTTTATATAATGAAATTACATTATAAAAAATTATATCAATTAAGGAAAAACAAATTTATTTCACTCTTTTGTTTATTATATTACAATACGTATGTCAATGTCAAATTTATATATAAACAAACTTATTTAATATTTTTTTATTATATTTTAAGATATATGTCAAAATTGAATCATATGATACCAAAGTTTATGTACATACAACACAACAAGAAATAAATCCTTTAATCTAATGTAAAATTAAAATGAATCTAATTTACCTGACATTTAATAGTCTTTTCTTACATTACATTAAAAGAGATTCAACACAACTCAATCCCATATTTTAAATATATGTTTATGTGTTCTTTCCTTCTTATATAAAAATTATATATATAAAATAAATATTTATTAGAAATCAAAGATTGACAACATTTTTTTATTAAATTTTAATATATAGACAACACATTGTCATTTCCACAATTCCACAGTCTCTTTTTTATCTTCCATAAATGCACCTAAAGGGCTTCACTTCCTACATTTTCTAGTAGGAATGGCATCTCTTCCTTTGTCAATTTTTAGATTTCAATCCCACGGTGATTTTCTAGTTTCTGAATTTTTACATCTCAATGCAAGGTAATTTACTCGTTTCCAACATAATTAATAGATATAATTGGTAGGGTTGTTCTAGTAAACTTGACTCGGTCAAGATATTGGTGGTATTCTAGCTTCGGGTATATGGGAATCCATGGTTTTTTCCCATGGTATTCATCTCCAATGAAGCATATTTAAAGGCTAGAAAGATCACAAGTAAATTGTCTCGGTGGCCACTAAGTGTTGAAAATGCAGCATGAAAATCTCAGTTTGACCTTGCATTGGTCAAACTAGACAAAATTTGAATTTCTACATCAGTTGAAATCTTGTAGGTAGTTTTCTAAGGTGACATGTCACTTGTCACTCAGCTAACTCAGTTAATTCGAGTTGGGGAAGCTTGAGTTCAATTCAGTATGATTTATTGCTAATTTGTATAAATCTATTTTAGTTAAATTCAGTTATGGTCAGTTAAACTAGTTCTAACTGTTGGAGGAACTAGTGGAAGGTCAAGTTGTGGAAGTGTGATTTCAACTATACTCAGTGATCAACCAGTTAACTAATCAGAAAACTCAAAATAATTGATTCATGTAGAGAATTCGAGTTACCCAATTGACGTGTAGATTCCAAGGTAGTGTACTATCAATTGCAGGCTATTCCAATGTGTATAGGTGGTGCATGTAGTCATTGGATCGACCTAAAGGAATTGTGAAATTTAATTGATGGAAATTCCTAATTAATAGGGGCCTAATTCCTCAAGGAACAACACAAGGAAATAGGAGCTTGGAGGGCTTGAAAATTGGCTAAGTGTTGGCCAGATTCTATCAGTCAGGTAGAGGGATAGACTATACACTTGGAGGTTGCACTCAGGCTTGAGAAACATATGTATTACATCTCTATTATTTGATTGATGCAATACAGATAGGAAGTGGTTTTGAGTAGTTCTTTTCCCCTAGATAAATCTCTATGTATGTTTGATGTTTCTTCTTGCATGTTTATGATTTGTGTTCTCTATCATGAATTGAATTCCACAGAGCAATAGAGTAGATTTGATTCTTATGTTTTAGTAAATTCCATGAGAAGTATCATATCTACACCATAATTTGTACATGGTATAGCAGTATTCACAGTAGAGCATAAATTTCAAAGTTTTTCAGCAGGAGGATCAAATTTGCAGGATCAAATCTTCAAAGCTAGAAAGATGTTTTTCTATGTACTAAGACTCGAGTATGCCCTTGAGGGAAGATCGAATTATGTTTCTTGGAAGGACCACATGGAGGCAGTGCTGGAAGAAAATGGATGGAAATAATTTGTTGATAATGACATCCCAAAACCAGGATTTGTTGATACTCAAAATCTAGCAAAATGGAAGAAGTGTGTAGCCAAGGTGAGGAGAATTATATTGGAGGGAGTACGAAACCACATTGTATCAAATATCCACAAGAAAGTGACTCCTTATGCAATGTGGAAAGCACTGACATATTTGTTCCAGAACAATAGTGACCACAGGAAGTTGGCACTCAAGGATAAACTTCGAAATGTCAAGAGGCAAAAGGATGACACTATTTCACAGTATCTAATCAGGTTCACACAATGTGTTGATGAACTTGGTGGAGTTGGTTTTATTATTGTAGAAGATGATTTGGTAAGCCTAACCCTTCTAGGCCTTCCCAAGATCTGGCATAGCTACCAAGATTTGGTCAATGGGAGGGAAAAACTACCAAATTGGTAACGCTTATGGTCGAATTTGGTACAGGAGGAAATAAGGAGAAATACCAGAGATGGGACTTCATCCAAGGGAGAGGATGAAGAAAATTATGCTTTGGCTGGAAAGGAAAAGAAGGGAAAAGGGAAGAAATCCCAATCCAAACCAAAATCTAGTCAAGGGGCCAAGAAGAAGGACTTGTCAAAAATTAATTGTTTCAATTGTCATGAACTCGAGCACAATGCCACGAAGTGTCCACACAAGAAGGAAAGCAATAAGACCTCAAGAGGAGTAGAAGGTGAACCTTTGGCTTCACAATTCGAGCTTGACTTCACTCTCATCGCATGCATGGTGAGCATAGTGATGGGGAGTGTGTGGTACTTGGATAGTGGTGCCTCGTTCCATATGATGGGGAATAGAGAATTTTTTAGTGACTTGAAGGAAAAAAATCTCGCGATGCACATCGAGATGGGAGATGATATAAGGTATAATACGAATGGGATTGGTACAATCACGTTTTAGAGGGAGTCAAACTCCCCTCTTAGACTCAAGGATGTGATGTTTGTTCCAGGTCTAAAGTAAATCTCATCTCCTTCGTTGTTTTGGAAGACCATGGTTATGATGTGATCTTCATCAAAGAGAAAGCATGTCTGAGACACATAGCCACAAGACAAGTGATGTATATCGAGGTTTATGTGCAGAATATTTATAGATGATTTCTCACAGAAGTGATGGATTTTCCTCATGAAGAAGAAAGATGATACATTCTCCAAGTTATTGGAATTGAAGGCATTGGTTGATAAAGAAACTTACAAGAAGGTGAAGGATCTCAGGAGCAATAATGGAGGTGAGTACGTGTCAAATGAGTTTAAAAATTTCAATGAAAAGGAAGTCATTCGACGGGAGTTGACAACACTCCACAACCCACAACAAAATGGGGTGGTTTTGATGGCGTTGGACCCGCCAACATGTCAGGGGATCTCCCTGATAAGAAGTCCCAACTAGACCTCAGACCGTTTGGTGTAGGAGTCTTAGCAGTGGGTTGTACGGTATTGCCTTGATTATGGTTTCATGTAGAGGAAAGTAAGATGTCCCATTTGGTAGCAAGGGTGTGACGTGCAGTAAGGCAAGGAAGGTGTATGAACAGTTCTATCATGCTGAGAGTGAGGTGAGTGTGCCCCTTGGAAACATGTGAAATCACGTGGTTAAGAAGGGAACACACGAGCATGGATGCATCACAAATTGGAAGGAAAGTAAGCTGACAATCTAAAGTGATGGTTAAACCAAAATCAAATTTCAGTAAGATTCATACATACATATACAAAAAGATTCTATACACACATGCGTAAGCAAACATATACATATATCATTTAGAGTAAGTACGATATATGAAATACAATACGACATATGCATGAAATATGCTAGCTCTATTATATTAAGAAGTGAAAGTTCCAATCATATAGTACAACCATGATCGACCACTAGTCCCAATAGCGGAACGTTACAGTCATTGTTGCCTACTCCTCCAAAGAGATGTACTAGCTCTGCACTATGGAGAAGCCAAGGCTCATTACAAT
This sequence comes from Pinus tabuliformis, assembly GCA_031772625.1. Lineage (NCBI taxonomy): Eukaryota > Viridiplantae > Streptophyta > Pinopsida > Pinales > Pinaceae > Pinus > Pinus tabuliformis. Next base: position 1,913,421,198 of record CM062817.1, on the reverse strand, counting down.
ACTCTCCAAGCTTTCTCTAAGATACTCCTATCAGAAGCTTGGCTGACCAAAAGCCTCTACATTGAGTTATGAGGTACTATAGAAAGAAAAGGGTGGGGTGACCCTTGACATTCCCCTTTGTTGATTGTTCATCTACCCTCATGACTCTTCAACTACTCTATGACTGTTACATTCAATTATTGACACTTGAACTTCCACTTGACAAGACATTACATATAATCTGCACATGTACCCATGTGAGACAAAAATAGGCTTGAGCAAGCCATGCAAGACATCACTAGTACTCGAACAGTTATGGGAAGACCAAATCTTCGACATCCTTGCGATAATCGATGGTGGCCAACCGATGCCAAGCTTGGTCGTCCATGATGGTGTTCGTGTGCCCAAAGGTGATATCCTGTTGAAAGTGAAATCTTGCCCCTGTTGCATTCAGGCACACTGATATAGCTCCTCTGTCCAACTCATTGATCCAGGTGGATATTGGTGGCCACCTGCCAAGTCCACCTGGACCCCCACCATTGTCTTTCTCAGCATTTTCAGTTTCCTTAATTGTAGCACAACTTACTATTTTTAGCAGTTTTTCGGGTCCTGAACTTCCGGAGCCGTTTTGAGGCCCTAAACGACGTTTTTTTGGGAATCTGGGGGCAATATGGGTCCATGGACCGATGTTGCCCTCCCCAAAGTGGTAGTTCTCGGATAGATCTTTCTAACGAGCTATCGTACGTGTCAAACGGAGATCGTATGCCAAAGTTACGACCTCGGGAAATTGATGTACCAATTTACCCAAACGGGGCCCACAATTTGGCGTTTCATCTTCTAGGGTTAGGTTTCGGGATGTGAAGGGTTTTCCATTGTTTCTCAACAATAAATAGGCCTTCGAGCCTCATTGTAATACAGTTTTTTAGAACAGTTCAGAGGCATGTAGCCATCACATCTCTTCTCAGAGATAAGCTACCATCGCCCTAACTAGTTTATTGCCATTTCTGTTTGTAAGCATATTTCAGTATTTTCCATTAATGAAATGAAGTATTATTTCCGCTGCATCTTTGTGTATATGGTTATCTCTGTAATTTGTTGCATTCTTGTTTAAATCCGGATCACTCATTTGATAACATGTGCATCATCATCTTGAGTTCAGCTAGACCAGCAACATACTCATGCATAGTGTCTGTGTTGATCTTTGAGTGTGTGCTAGAAACCATGCACATCAACTTGTTCGAATACATGTTCATCTCCAGTCGAACTTGCTTCGTGTCTTCGCCTCGGTGAGTGTGCCAAATGGGTGGGATTGCATGCATGAGCACAATGATATCCATGCTCCTGAACACCCTTGCATGCAATCGACAACACTTCTCACCCTGTCTGCTCCATGCCATTCGTTGGATGGGTCCATAACCTATATGGGCACAGTTTCATCAGTCTATGCATGTGGCACCTCCTGCTATGCATGTTTCCACTGCAACTCATTTTATTGTATGTGCAACTCCTGTTCTTCCTTGAGTTGCCGCTTCAACACCTATAACTCCTTCTATGTTTCTCTCTCTGCCTTTGCACGATCATAAATTATATTACTATATTAAAGAGTTATATATGTGGTATATTTAGACTAAAAGGTGTTTTCTTTGTGGGCTTGGGGTCAGCTAACACTGTTCACCCTAGCCAATAAGAAGCTTTCAATTTCATCATTTAAGCTAATTAAAATATGAAACCTCTCCAATTTATATCTAACATCTAAATTTGGCTCTTTCAACATGTTTTTGCACTACATAGGCTCATTTTCAGAGAGAAGGCATCCCCTAGTAGCCATGGTTGTTTCAGTGTTGTTGAACTTGAAGAACATCTTAACCTTCACCTTCAACTAGTGCATTATTCATCCTAGCCTTTAGCTAGCACTGCCTTGTTTCTGAAATCATCACTTGGTTGAGGACAGTTCAACATTAAAGTCCTTGGAGCTACAGGAGTTTCCAGTTGAATATCTCTTAGCGAAAGAGCTTTGATCCCCTCACATTTTTCAGTTGAGTTGAGGGATTCAATTCATTAGCAAAGCACACTCGGACAAAGGAATCCATGATGACACTCAACACAAGCTAGAGGCAAGAATCTCACTCTCAATATCAACAGAGTATATATGTTGACAACTTCTATGCATCGTGAGATGTTTGATCTCAATTCGAGGCCTACAATCGGATATAAGCTAGCGCTATGGAATTTTGTGAGAAGCCCCCAATTCTCTAGATCGTTGTTCTCAGTGGCAAGTCTGGTGGAAAAAATTCTCTGCTAAATGCTCTACTAGGCTTTAGATTCAATGTTAGAGAAGATGAAATGGGAACGTGAAGGTCGTTAATGCTACAAATGGTGCACGACCCTTCGGTTGTAGAAACCTGTTGCCAATCTTAGGATGATGATTCTAATGACTATGAAGCTCCAATTGCAGTGTCTTCTACTATTGTTGATTCCATCAGAATCAGAACATAGGAGCATTTGAAGAAAATCTAAGTTGCAGTCTTTATGAAGCCTATTGTGATGCGGGCGGAGTATTCCTACTACCCAAATTTGACAATCATTGATACCCCTGGATTCATTCTCAAGGCAAAGAAGGGTGAACCAAAAAGTACACCGGATGATATTTTAGCTATGGTAAAGGCATTGGTAGCACCCACCCACTGTTTACTTCTATTCCTTCAATAGAGTAGTGTGGAGTGGTTCTCTTCACTTTGGTTGGACACAATTCATGTAGTTGATCGTACTTTGAGGTATACAATTGTTGTTGTTTTTAAAGTTGAACTTGCAATTGAGTGCACAAGAATTGAATATTCTGATTGTGGGAGAAGCACCATTGTTGGGGTTGGAGGTTATATTTCTTTTCATGTTGCTTTGAGGTGGGCATATGACCATTTCATCCAAAATTTGACAAAGAAATGCAAGGAGCTTTTGAGGCATCATTTGGACTCGGTGACAAGTCCTTATTCTCAGGTTTATAGGCCATAATACAACATGGGAAATGGATTTTTTGGATTTGGATCATCAACCACAGGTTCAATCTCCTGCTCTAATGTTTATGCACCTTTCTGAAGATCTAGGATGTCCCCAAGATGAGGGATTGGATGAGGGACATGAGAATGTTGCTCCACCAAGGAACCTACAAGTAACATCAAACATAGGGTCTGATTCAATGGATCCACTTAGAGAAAGTCAAATGACTATCCCTGAGACACCTTCACTAGATCAACCAAGTCATGAGATCAGTGCAGCAAGGAAAAAGGAATATGGAATTTCCAGTGGGCGTATTGGCACTAAATTAGGATGGCGGAAGAGGAAAATTCCATTGGTATCTAATTCTTGTGTAGGTAAAATCAAGGAACATAAACATTCCAAGTTGAATCTATTATTTGGGAACAACAGGTCTTCATCAACCTACAATGAAGTTTTTTCTTTCACTGCCCAACATTTTGGGAGTATTCGTGAAGCCCTCATAGAACATGTGTGCAATCCAATTTGAATGTTGGCTTCTTGACACGTCGAGACAAATTAGTAGTGGCACTGGGAGTGGAGCTATGTACCATGACTATTCAAACATTTATGGATATGTTTGTTTCACCTCGTGTTGTGGACCTTCTTAGGAATGAATGCCAAGTCACACAAAAGTTTCTAAAGACTTTGAAATCTTTCTTGAAGGAATTTAGGAATCTTTCTCATGCACTTTGATTTGGAAGGTTGTTGGAACTTGGGATTGAGAAAGGGAGGATACATTGTTCAAATAAATAGTAGGTGGAACCTGGTTGTAATCAAATATTATATCCATTAGTAGTGAGGATCATGGTAGTTGATAAAGAAATTGGAAAAGATTTGGTATTTAATGGAAGTGAGGATCAGGACTAAAATTGATAAAGAAATGGGCAAGACCTGATATCCAATGGAAGTCAGAATTAGGGCTAAGTTGATAAAGATATGAGCAATACTAGACAAGGGATCACAGTGACAGAATAGAAATATCATGTTGGCCCCCCTCACAGTTTCAATTTATTTAATGCATCACATGGGAGACAAGGCATATTGTTGTTATTTGATAGTGGTGAGTTATTTAGTAATTTATAAAACATATGGAATTTGGTAGGGATTAACAAATAAATTTACATTAAAAAAGGGATTGCAAACAAAAGTTCTAGGTGGGTTTGGTGCGAACGGGACAATGATTATAGTTGTTGTGATGGATCTTGTTCAGTTCATTGTCCCGCTGACGAAAAAGGTTGCAGTATACATTATTGATTCTACAAGAGAGAGAGAATCTAATATTTGGTCATGAGCTCTCCACCACATGGGATATTGTACAAAATAGGATGAACTCATCAGCAAAGTCATATATTTCCAGCTATATATTTGAAATTAAGCAAAAATAGTAGTACCATCTCATGATACAATGATATATCAATAATGAAACATCAAGTCTATATATATAAACTATGAGTAAAACGAAATTAAGAAATTATGACCTAGTATAATTTGGAAATAAATGAGAACTTTAATATATGATCCATCCAATTTCTGTCCAATTTCACATTACATATCATATATACCATGTCAATCATATATACCATGTGTTGTAAATAATAATGAGAGGTGGGATAAATCATTATTATCAGATCAATAATTTTATTTCCAAAATTGATTTATATACGACACTTATGTGAGGTGAACTAGCGTGTACACACAACTGTGATTAGAGAAACCAGCGTATACCCAAAGAACTTGTGATTTTAGAAAATTTATCATGTGTTGATCTTTAACCAATGTATCAGTAACTTATTAAACAGTGTAGTAAAACAAAATAAAGCATCACACATAAGCAACACACATGAACTCCAAGATTTAAGGTGAAAACCCAATGTGGGTGAAAACCGCCTAATGACGTCGTCTCTGTCTTATTTTAATAATGAGAAAATACGTTTACAATATTGTACTAGTGCACACTCATACCAGTACGCAGGCACCCACCTGCAGAAGGCTACAACCTTCTCTCGTTTTCCAGCTTCTATTGGAAGGGTGTTGCAACCCCCTAGCTCTTATACTAGCTAATACGATTACTAGTATGTATGCACTGGCCTACAGAAGGCTACGACCTTCTCTCTTCCTCTAGGGACCATGTTTCATAAATTTTTAGACTGGATGCTCCTGGTACACAACAATACATATGAAGGCCTCGTTTCATCAAATTTTCATACTGGACCCATTAGAAACTTTGAAACTTAAACTGCATCAACCAACATTCAGTTAATCTGAACAATCAGATCACTAACACCAGAACACTTTGCTAAACCCAAAAACCTGCATCATCAGTCAGAACCAACTGTAACCTCAAAAACCATGCATCAGAATGTACACGCTACTTTACTAAACCCAACTTGCATGTATACGCTACTTCCTGTAATCAAACCTGCTTATACCTTCAAAACTACTGAAACATTGAACTTCTGAATCAAGTCTATAGAAACCAACAATATACTGACCATCTATTGTCTATTTACAAAGCTTTACATAGGCAACAGTAGAGATACAATCAGTCAATCAGATATCAAACTCCTTATTCATTCAGGTTTTATATTCATATCTAAGAAGACTTCATTGGCAGACAGCAATAAAAAAATAGCACTGATCTCATAGATCAGTTATCCTTGAACATGAAGCTTTTATTTTGAACATTCTACTTGGAAGAGCCGAACCAGCGTGTATATGCACCTTCACCATAGCGAACCAGCATACAGATCTACAAATACTTGCTTATGACTTCGTTGCACTTCCAGACTTTAGACAAACCCAGATCACAACATTTAAAGAATAAGACAAGTGTACATAATCATATCTAGCCCAACCAATACCATATCATTCAATAATAAGTCATTTTAAGTCTCATGAACCTGATCCAACATTGAGTTCAAGGTGATCAAATTATTTCAGATATAATCACAAACATAGCCCCTGCAACATAAAATATACTTCAGATAGAAGTATTCCTTAGAATTCCATACACTTGCACACTTGGCCTTATGATCTTCTCCTCCTTATATAGCTTTAGGCACCTTGGACCAAAAGCACTTAGGAGCAATACCTTGGACAAAATACCTAGGGTCAATACTTTAGCCCAAATACCTCAAACCAAATACCTTGGACCCAAAATACCTTGGACCAAATACCTCGTACCAAAACCTTGGTTTTCCAACATGTATGCTATTTTCCTTCTGTGGGAGTGCGCATATATGTATACGCTCTTTTTTTCCTGTGGACCATCGTCTATATGTTGTTTTGACTAAGTGGACACACGTATACTTCTTAAACTTCTTTACATTAGCCTTTCTCTTTACCCTATTTATTCTGATCAGTAGACCTTAGTTCCATCTTCATGTTCTTCTATACCACTGCCAAGTTACCTCTGAATATGCTTGTTTTAATGTGAGTGTCCTTCTACCAAAATTGAATTAACCTATGAGTGAGTTGCCATCAAGGATAACACTTGTATCATAATGCCAACACCATTTCAAAAGAATGTCTAGGCCATTCTCACATTTTAATTTTTTCCTCTGCAATTAATATTATTGTTGTCATTTTTTCTATTCCTAGAATGTCAACACCTTCTTTGTGGCTTAGACAATGTTTTCAACAAAATAAATTGCTAATATGGAATACTCACTATCAGATGTTCACTGACTCTTGCAAGAGGATACATATCATGAAGGGTTCTGAAGCAATTGGCCTAGGTATTTGAGCAAATCTTTCTTTTGATAAATTTCATCCATGCAGCGAACTTATAGTTCTGGATCCAAAAACTTCAAGCTTACTTACTTTAAAGTCTTGCAGCTTCCAAGGCCATGGAGAAATGTAAAAATAGGAACTAGATGTGGCGCATGACCTACTCCCAAGTCACTATGCGGGTTGACATAGGTCCATATGGAGGGACATGGAGTAGCCAGCGAATGAAGTAGATTTGTTAGGATATTCCGACACATAGGAAATAGTTAAGTACAACTTGGTCTAGTGTAGAGTTAGGTATAGAGTTAGGTAAAGTGTGTTTCTTTACCATTGTACATTTTGTAACTTACAATCCGACGGTCACGATATATAGTGATCCGACGGTTCATTCTCTCCTCGGTATTACCGACACTTGATCCGTGGCTTGACACCCGATTGGTCCATGAATTCTATTTAAAGCGCATGGAGGTTCATTTGTAGTGTGATCCGTGCATGAGAGAAACATACGTAAATTTTCATTCTTTTATTAATAAATTGCCTGAAGTGGCCGCGTTGGCTCAGGCCGTGGACTGTTTCCCTCTTTGAGGGTTTTAACCACGTCAAAATACTGGTGTATTGATCTGTGATCTAGTTGTGAGAGGTGTCCTTTTGGTGTTCTGTCTGAGGAACTTACCCTGTAAATTCCTACATTGTATCAGAGCTATTTGAGGGTCGCGTCCGTTGGTGATCCAAATCTGAAGCCGGTAGAACTGCATCCGACGGTCGTTTCCTAGATCTGTTGTTTTCGACTGCTTTCGGGTCGAGAGGACTGCTCTGTTGTGTTCGGAGCATCTGTTCCAGTGAGGAACCCCTTTCGTTTCACGCGAAAAGGTTTCTGGTAGCCCTAACTGCGTCATTTTTAAGATCTGGAGGTATACAGTGTTTATTTGCAGTTTACTGTTATTTTCTCTCTGTTTATTTCGGTTTCGGTTTATTTAGCCTTTTTATTACCGGATCTATACCTTTCATTTCTGTGTATGCTCTTTGCCCTGCGACTCTGTGCGATCTGGGAAAATCAGAAACAAAAAGGAAGGATTTTTCTCATGCGTATGCTCTTTTCCCTGCGCCTTAGGGTGATCTCGGAAAATCAGAATCATTGAGAAAAATATTTAGTTTCTGGCCAAAGCTAACTTTGAGACGCAAGGTTCATTTTTGAAAATATTTAGTTTTTCGGCTAAAGCTAACTTCGAGCCATAAGGTTCGTTTTCTTTGCATGTCCGTGTTGGGTTTTGTGTTTTGTGTTTTGTAGGGAAAAAGAGCTTTCTCAAGGCAAGCACGCAACCCAAAGCCCCCCCCCCCCCCTCTCTCTCTCTCTCTCTCTCTCTCAAATTTTTTGTATAGATCAATTGGTTCAAAGCTATTTTAAGAGAGTAGAGGTCTTGGGTTCAAGTCTCCATTTTGTGGGGGCAAACTTTTTCATTTCCGCACATTCCCGCACTTCGTCGGCAACTTCAACAACTTTTTTTCAAAAAGCCATAACTTCTTCATCCGGAAGCCGTTTTCAAGAGCCGTTTTTTTAAACCATCCTAATTTTTTGAGATCTATCCATTGGAACACTTATTTTCAGCATCTTTAGCTTTAGTTTCCATTGAAATGGAAAGTCAATACCAAGTTACCCTTGACAGCACCAACTACTTCCAATGGTTGGCTTACATTGAGGATTTGCTTAGAAGTAAAGGTCTCTTCAGAATAGCCTCGGGCTAAGAAAAGAAACCGAAGGATGAATATAAGGCTGCTAAATGGGAAAATAGGCAAGATCAAGCACGTAGACTGATAGGGATGTCTATTTCTCCAGATCTTAGATTCCATATTGCAGAAATTGATTCTCCTGATGAAGCAATGAAACAAATCAATAAAGTTTTTGGCATTAAAAATGAAATTAGAGCCCATCAACTTGAAAATGAGTTGCTTACATTGGACCCTAATAATTTTTCTTGCATTGAAGATTTCTTGTCCAAGTTCAAGACCCTTAGATATCTTTTGGAAGGTGTTAAAGTTAAGAAAGAAGATAGTAATCTTATCTATTCCATTCTTACAAAGTTGGGACCAGCCTACTCTGTGTTTGTTTCCACCTTCCATTCTACAAGAGAAGCCTTCATTTCTCAAGGAACAGACTACAAGTCCCCTTCCTTTGACTCTTTTTGTGATTCTTTAATAAGAGAACAAGAAAAACTCTTACACCTTGGTCTTCTTAATCTTGGAAACTCTTCCAAGAAAGCGTTAGCCGCCCAGCACCAACCAAATTCAAAGAATCCCAAGAAGTCATATCCTAAAAAGAATGGTCCTAAACCAAACAAGGGTCCTAAGCAATTTCAGCCCCAAAATGAAAAATCATTTCAACAAAATGATAAGACAAATAAAAACAAAGGGAAGAAGACTGATAGACATTGCAATTTTTGTAATCGAGATGGCCACTTAGAATCAAAATGCTTTAAGAAGATGGAAGCCTGGGAAGCAGTAATGAAGAAGCATAACATCCATTTGGGGCAATCTTCAACTTCAACTTCATCTTCAGGAATGGCACTTTTTGCATGTGGTTGTCAAGCATCTCGGTCTGGCTATGCATTACATGTATCTTCTTCTTCTCATTCTCATGAGTGTCTCATTGATTCTGGAGCTTCTTATCACATGGCCAAAAACAAAGCCATGTTTTCTTCTTTAAATGATTGTAACACCAAAAATATATATGTTGGTGATGATAGATCTCTTAATGTTGTAGGGACTGGAACTGTTCATCTAGACAATGGTCAGTTTAATGATGTATTATGTGTTCCAACCTTATCCTGCAACCTTCTATCTGTATATCAGATAACTCATTCAGGTGAAGGTAAAATCGTTGAATTTTCACCTCATTATGTTGTAATCAAGGACTTAAGAGATCCTAAACAGATTTTGGCTACTGGCATTGCTGATGATTCCACAAGGTTGTATAAGTTTCACAACTTTGGGTCATCAAATCTTCCCTCAGTATTTGTTGCTCATAACGATGAAGTGAGCAAACTTTAGCATGAGCGATTTGGTCACTTAAACTATCGCTCCCTTCAGCATCTATGTAAAGAAAATATGGTGACAGGTCTTCCTATGGTATCTTGCAGAGATGGTGTTTGTTCCGGATGTGTACTCAGAAAACATCATCGGGACAGTTTTGAAAAACGTGCCTCTTGGCACGCCTCAGCCCCTTTACAGCTTGTGCATAGTGATTTATGTGGTCCACTTCCAGTTGTGTCATTCTCTGGCTGCAAGTATTTCTTAACTTTCATTGATGATTTCTCCAGACGCACTTGGGTATACTTCTTAAAACTCAAGAGTGAAGTATTTAACACTTTTTTGGCCTTCAAGGCCTTTGTTGAAAAACAATCTGGACATCAAATTCTTAAGTTAATATCTGATAATGGTGGAGAATATGTTAAAAACACATTCATCAACTATTGCACTGAGAATGGAATTCAAATGCAACATATTGTTCCATATACTCCACAACAAAATGGTGTAGCTAAAAGGAAGAATCGCACCTTAAAGGAAATGGCTAATTGTGTGCTACAATCTAAAGGACTTGGTCTTAGTTTTTGGGCAGAAGCAATTAACTGTGCAAATTACATAATAAATCGCACTCCTACTAAGGCTTTAAAGAATATCACTCCAGAAGAAGCATGGAGCTCAATCAAACCAGATGTAAGTCACTTTCGTGTTTTTGGAAGTGAAGCGTGGGCCCATATTCCAGATGAAAAGCATAAAGCTTTAGAACCTAAGAGTGAAAAATGTACTTTTGTTGGATATTCTGAAGATGTCAAAGGCTATAGACTTATTCCATTTAAGTCCAAAAATGTTATCATTAGAAGAGATGTAAAATTTGATGAAAATATATCGGCCTGCGAGCCTAGTCCGGCGGTTGTGCCACCTCTCCCTATCTCTTCTACTTTTGAAAACATTTCTTCTTCAGATGATGAAAGTGAGGATGAAAATATTCCCCCACCATCTTAGGATCCTCCTTCAGCTCCTGAGCTTCCAAAATGGGTTCGTGCTACTCAAGATTCAGCAGGTGATCTTGTCGGTGATCCTACAGATCAGTGACGTACACGTTCTCAGTTCGAGAGAGCCTCTTCTTTACTAGCTCAAGCTCCAGTAAATTATGATCCTGACACCTTTGCAGAGGCTTCAGGTCATCCAGATTGGGAAGCAGCTATGAATGAAGAATATCATTCATTATTGGCAAATGATACATGGGATCTTGTTCCTCTACCAAAGGGACGAAAACTTGTCAGATGCAAATGGGTTTACAGAACCAAGTATGGACCAGATGGGAAAGTTGATAAACATAAAGCTCGTCTTGTTGCTAAAGGTTTTTCACAGGTTGAAGGCATTGACTACAGCGAAACCTTCTCCCCTGTTGCCAAAATGAACTCTATCTGCCTTGTTCTTTCCCTTGCTGCCTCTTTCAAATGGGAAGTCCATCAGATGGATGTTAAATCTGCCTTCTTGCATGGGGACTTGCATGAAGAAATCTATATGGAACAACCCATTGGATTCATACAAACAGACTCCAGCCTTGTATGTCGACTTAAGAAATCCCTTTATGGTCTCAAGCAAGCTCCTCGGGCTTGGTATGCCAAAATGGATAGCTTTCTTTTAGAATCTGGCTTTTCTAGGTGTCATTCTGACAATACTGTCTACACCAAGAAAGTGGGCAACTCTCTTATCATCCTTGTTCTTTATGTTGATGATCTTATCCTTACTGGTAGTGATCCCAACCTTATAAACCATGTGAAGTCTAGCCTTAAAAGGAAATTTGAAATGACAGACTTAGGACACTTACACTATTTTCTAGGTCTTCAAGTCTTGCAATCCAAGGAGGGTATTTCCCTTTCCCATTCCAAGTATGCTTGTGATATTCTACGTCATTTTCACATGGAAGACTGTAAGCCAGCCACTTCTCCCTTTCAGTCTGGAGTCAAACTTTCAGTCACTTGTACTTCTCCTGAAGTTGATGCTACATTCTACCATCAACTTGTAGGAAAACTCTTGTATCTAACTCATACTCGTCCTGACCTTTCCTTTGTTGTTGGCCTTGTTGCTTGGTTCATGCAAAACCCCCGTGAAAGTCATTGGAAAGCAGCTAAAAGAATACTTCGTTATGTTCGAGGTACAGTTCAGTTTGGGATTCATTACAGTGCCGAAGCATCTCCTCTATTGGTTGGTTTCACTGATTCCGATTGGGCTGGTAACCCTGATGATCGGAAGTCTATTGCCGGTTATGTGTTCACTCTTGGTTCAGGACCTATTACATGGGCTTGTAAGAAACAAGCTGCCATTTCTCTTTCATCAGCAGAAGCAGAGTATCGTGGTGCCGTAGAAGCTAGTAAGGAAGCCTTGTGGCTTCGTCAGATCCTGTCAGAGTTTGGCTTTCAGCAACAGCATCCGACTACACTTTGGTGTGATAATCAAAGTGACATTCAACTATGCAAAGATCCAGTCCAACATCAGCGCAGCAAACACATTGAACTGCACATGCACTTCATCAGAAAGCTAATTCACGACCATGTTCTTGAAGTGCAATATTGTTCAACAGATGATCAAGTTGCAGACATCTTCACAAAGGCTCTCACAGAGACGAAATTCACTAAACTTCGATTTATGGTTGGAGTTCAGGAAGTTGTCACTAAGGGGGGATAGGCTCTAGTGCCTCCTTCCTTCTCCTATTGTGTCATATTTGTAAATCCTTCAATCCTATCCCAAGTTTTTCTTAAGGGGGGATGTTAGGATATTCCGACACATAGGAAATAGTTAAGTACAACTTGGTCTAGTGTAGAGTTAGGTATAGAGTTAGGTAAAGTGTGTTTCTTTACCATTGTACATTTTGTAACTTACAATCCGACGGTCACGATATGTAGTGATCCGACGGTTCATTCTCTCCTCGGTATTACCGACACTTGATCCGTGGCTTGACACCCGATTGGTCCATGAATTCTATTTAAAGCGCATGGAGGGTCATTTGTAGTGTGATCCGTGCATGAGAGAAACATATGTAAATTTTTCGTTCTTTTATTAATAAATTGCCTGAAGTGGCCGCGTTGGCTCAGGCCGTGGACTGTTTCCCTCTTTGAGGGTTTTAACCACATCAAAATACTGGTGTATTGATATGCGATCTGGTTGTGAGCGGTGTCCTTTTGGTGTTATGTCTGAGGAACTTACCCTGTAAATTCCTACAAGATTATGTTTCATTTTTGGTCTTAGACTTCCTTATTTATCTTGGGCATCAAGGCTTTCCGAGACAGTCAGCAATAATGTTTCTCAACTTATCATACATCTTCTTAAGTGGGCTTCGAAATTCATTGTTAGTACTAAGTATTTGGTGGACTGAAGGGAGAGGGAATTGGATTTTATGACATTGGTATGCACAGGTCAAGAAGCAGGTCATTTACTAGAAGGAAATTAATAGGGAGACTGAAATATATCACTAAACATCTCTAGATCATATATATCTAGCTCTTTCAGTAAGGGAAATGGACTTATTGAAGGTCAAAATCATCGAAATTCCAGTTGAGAAATTCAAGAGCTATTTACTTTTGAAATTTGGAGGGATGAAGTGTAAAATCCTTTTTAAGTTTACAATAGATACATTTTCTCTCAATGTCTTTGCAGTTATTATATTGGCTACTCTATTATTATGGTTTGGAATGAATCTATTTTCATCCACCAAACGACATATGTCATGTTTTGTGGAATTTCTTGCTACATTTTTATTTAGGCTGGGTGAACTCTAAAGAGTTTGGTAGTTTTATTTGACTAAACTATGAGTTTGATAAAACTCAATACGTCAATATGCATCTTGAAGAGTGGTTTTATATATTATTCTATAGCTTTCAAGGTTTCTATATAACCAATGTTGGTTTCTGAAGAGAGGTGTTTAGATGTTATTTGTGTCTATAATTTGTGTTGCAAACATGTGAATTGTGTTCATTGAAATTGTTTGGTAGTATAATGTTTCTTGTGTAGGGATCATGGCATGATGGCCCTAGGAATTAGAGTAATATAATCTTTCTAGGAAATATTATTATTGGTCATGCATTTGTGCGCTTTATTAAGTGTTACATCCCACTTGAATTGGAATGATTCCATGAAGATTTATTTAGTTAGATTACAAAGATATCATGGGCGAGGACTTGACATAGTTCACTGATAGGGTATTTATTGTAAATACCATAGATAACTAGTTATATATTGTGTGCTTTGTTAGATGGAAACCTTGGAGTCCTTCAAACTGTGTTGTTATGTTTGGACTAATTTATAATTATAGTGTGTGCAACAAATTTTTTTAAAAGAAAAGGCTAATCAATGAGATAGATTTGGATTTCAAATTTTAGCTTTGTTTTTCCATGTACACTTAATTCAAGTTCAGTTGATGCATTGCAACTAGGAGAGTATACTATCTATATTTTTGGAATGGAATGGTTAAGAAATGAATTGATTGTTATCACTTGGTATGCTTCTTTTGATTAAGAATAAGGTAGAATTATGTGATTGTAACTCTACTGCATCCTCTCCCCCTTTTGGTCAGTAAATCCTTTCAAGATCAATGTTGCTTTGATGGTCTTTTGTTGTTCTCTAAGATTGATTATTGTTTGTTGTAATAGTTGTCTGTGATGGGATGTAGGGGCAAGGAATTAGATGAAGTGGAAAACGAGTAATTAATATGTTGCTTTCCCTTGCTAATTCTTGTTGGTGTGGGCTACATGTATGACTGAATGTGAAGTTGATGAATTAAGTGGGATGGAGCCTGTTGTTTTCCTTTGTTCCTTCTTGCTATTGTGAATTGCATCTATGATGGAATTGGAAATTGTGTAGATGACTAGTTGTTTTCCACCATTAATGTTATGATTGCATGTAAAGTTGGGGAGTTGTTCATGGAAAAATGTCAAGAAATGAAAGGTAATAATTGTAGCCTTGTTTTTCTATTTATTTCTCATCTTTCTTTCAAGTGGAGGTGGCACTATGTGAGTGGTACCATAGAGTAGAGAAAAAAAAAGAGTTAAATTTAAAATTGATTTTATAAACTATGAATATGATTTGATAATCAACAAAATCTTAACATTATGTTACAAAATGAGAATCATAATTTAAAAGTAATTTTGGAAATTATAATTTAAAATTAATTCTATAATCAATTTTAAAAGTGATTTTATAATCAATGAAATGTTAATATTATCTTCTCATATGGAAGTCATAACAATTGAGTAGTTTAATTATTATTATTTTATAATTAAATAGATTAGTTGATTTTTTTTAAATAATTAAATAAATTTAAGTTTAAAAATTATTTTTTGATGTAGTTTTTCTAGATCAATCATAATGGGTAATTTTGGGTGGACTTTTTAAACCAATAATGTGGTTCATCATCGATACATAATGAACTTATAATCAATTTTTAAATGTTAATGTTATGGTTTCAATATGGAAATCATAACATTTAAACGTATTAATTAAAAAAACAAGTATGTTTTCTGGATATATGCTCTTCGCAGCTTAGAGTTGCCCCACATTTCAAGTGGCCTCGCCACCTATCAATAGAGACTCAACCAAAACATATTATATCTAGAAAAGAGTTTTGGGATGGTTATAAAGTAAGATATAATGAAGTGATGTTAATGTGATTATTAAGCAATTTTAATGAAAAAAGAAAAAAATGTATATTGTTAGGAGATTTTATACCTAAAATTATTGATGAGGGAATAAAATTATTAACCTTTGACCACACATTAGAAAGAAAAAACAACCAATAGAGCAACAAGATTAAATTAATATTTATAAGTTGGACTAAATTAATAAGAGAATATTAATAAAAATAATTTTTGTTATTAATTAGAAATATTTGATTAGAAGAATAATAATAAGCTTTTCTACAATAAGATAATACAACTTAAAATGTTTATATTATGATTCAGTGTAGAAATCATAATCATTAAGTAGCTAGTTAAAAAAAAATGGTTTGTTTTTTAATAATTAGATAGGTTAGTTGAAGTTTTTAAAATATATTTATTATTTAAATTTAGTTTTGATAACCGAAATTTAAATAATAGAAGAAACAACATTAATATTTCTATCTAAATTACCCGGATGTGGGTGTTACTGTTGCGCATTTATGAGGATTTATTCCTCGCAGGCAGCTGTCCCTGCACCTGGCTCGCGGACGAGGATCGCACATTTCCATGGCATGCGATATCAATTGGACAGAGTACAGAATTATGGTCGCTCAGTTCATCTTCAATGCGCGCTTGGTTCGAGAGACTATGCTCGATGTTTTATTCATGGCCTGGTGTCTGGTTTACGCCATTTCCCTCGGCTCTTTCCACCTCTGCCTGATTTTCTTCCCACACCCCTGTTTCGTTCAGGTAGTTTGGAAGCTCGCTTGGATTCTAAGTCTTGCCTGGTTCGTCTGCGCTCAATCCTTCCCCCTTCGGCTCTGCCATTTTCCCTTACCTGGTTGCTCTAATAATTCGAAGATGCCTTGCCGTCGTGGAGTCTCTCGTCGTGGAGGCAATACTGGTAATCGAGGCAGGGCCTCTCATTCTGCTCCTTAGAACATTGTCCCTATTGCTTCTGCCTCCTCGTCCTCTCTGCCCTCTGGCCATGCTAGACCTCTCCCGCACAACTCCTTTCAAACAACCCGCTTCATCTTCCATAGCAGGCTCAATAGGCCAGTGCTGTCAGCTAGCATCACTGTAATTCTTGCTGAGGAGGAGGACAAGCCCAGCAGCTCGGCCCACACCACCACCTCTCAGTCTCAGGATGACAGTGTCCTTCAGGGGGAGATGGTTCGGGTCGTGTTCAATGAAGACAACATGCAGGAAGACGGCATTGTTCCTGAGGCTCCTCAACCTCTGACAAAATCCAGTCAGCGCGAGGTGCTTTCTTGTGAGCCGGTTCATCATCCAGGTAGCATCTTGAATCTGGTAATTCCTCCAGATGGCGGTATCGAGGGGAATGCAGACAATGAATTCGTCACTTGGATTGCCTCGTCCAGCCAGGTGGACAAGGATGCGCCCGACTCTCCGCAATAGGTATAATGATTCTGGTTCAATGCCTACGGGTGGCACTCTTGCCTCTGCTCTGTTTTATTTTATGTTATGCGTCTATGTTTTGGGTCTCTGGTTACTGTTCTTGTCTCAGTTCTTGTTTTGTATCGGTGCGAGCCAATATAATCTGATGAGCAGCAACAAATCATGGCTCGGCAAGCCTTGTTTTTGCTTTAATTTTGTTCATGGCGGGTATGACAGAATGATTATCAGCAAACCCATAGTAGGCGATAGTACTGTTGTGCTAGACACAGAACTGGATTATTTTCTTGTATATCAGGGTCTTACAAATCATGATTTGAAGTCTCTCAATCCTAAAAGGGCGGATAGAAGGATCTGTATGTTTCAGAATCTCTGGTTGAGGGCTGGCTTCTGCCCCCTCTGAGGTCTCGACCTCCATGTACATATTTTTTCTCTTTTTTTAATAGAAATAGTCTTTACCCAAAATATATATATATATATATATATATATATATATATATATATATATATATATATATATATATATATATATATATATATATATATATATATATATATATATTTCTATCTAAATTTTCCCAAAAAACATTACACAAAATTTAAGTTTAAAATTTGTTAATTTCATGTGCATTTTATTAGGAATATTATGTTCCCATGAACAAAGAACACCACACAACATAAATGACATAAGGAGCTATGCCACAAAGTTGTTCCTTCAAACTAAGAGTACAAAATATAATAGTGTGCACCATAATGTTTGGAATTAGATTTAATTGAGTAAGTGCCTCATTTCTTACTTGTTAAATATGATGAACTATTTTTGGATTCTAGGAGAGTCGTCTCAACGAACATTTCAATCATTTTGCAAAGAACTATTGTATATAAATGACATATGCATCCAACAACCTTTTCATAGGGATGCTAAAGTAAAGTTTATTAGAAAACCACACATTTGTCCCGATCATAAATATTTTCACAAGTGCTTTCACAAACGTCGTTGTCCCGAATATAGAGATTTTCACAAGTGCTTTCACAACATTCACCAATACAACGATTCTATCTGTAGTCTGATTTTTGCACATATTAACAACAACTTGCTGATAAAAGTCGTTTCTCCGAAGTGTCAGTGATATCTTTAGCTGATAGATACCTCATAATTTCCATGTTCAAATTTCATTTCATGCCATTTCAAAAAATCCCAAAGAAATTGAACGTATTTTCTATGTACCTTATTTTTGCAAGGATTGCTATTGTCCTCAGACGTTTATGTTAGTGTTGGTGTCCAAGTGTGAATGTTGTGATTCAACCCTTTACCGCATTAATATGTCAATCGAGGTGCGTACACTTTTCAAGGTAACACGCAAGGTATATGCAGGAGAAAGGTTACAATATTACATTGACCAAGGGTTCGTGACTAAGAAATTAAAGCATCGTTCTAATAGTAATGGAAATTAAATTACAGAAAGAAAGCATTTACAACAATCTATGGAAATCTGTAACAACAATAAAGAAAATACAAGAAGTAAAAAATATACATAAAAAGGACACATGCACATCACCTGATCAGAAGAGTGGGCCCAACTCCTTGGTCAGAGCTGTGCTTAACTCACATATTGAGAAAAATATCAGAGGGCCAGAAATTTCATTAACAAGAGTTCCACTGTTACAAGGCTCAATTCTTATATCAACTAGCTCTCCTCTCTCTTTGAATTGTTTCTTTTGAATATACAAACATCCAAAGGAAACTTGCAACAAAATGATCTCAATATTAAAGATGAGATCTAAGAGATTTGTCCATCATGATTAAGCTCGAACAAGTCTAATTTGGTATTATAATCGGGCAATTTTAGAAAACGGCCGCAACAACAAATTTGAAAATATGTCCTTCGAAGAACCTTGATTTTTTCTCCCAATACAAACTGAATTTCTGAAAACTTCTCATTGGAAAACTGATTTGGTTTGTTTTGAACAAAACATATGTCTCGGAGTTTCTAGATTCACTTTCATTTTCCCAAAACGTCCAACGTAAAACTATCACTTCTTATGCCAGCGAATTCTTGAGTTGGAATATCTAATTATCTGTTGAATACAAAATCTGCAATCTGGAAGAGATCTTAGAGGCTAAAATCATGAGTGAGGTTATAACGAATGAATAAACCAAAATCATGCATAATAATCATTAATTATTAAAAATAAATGATAGCAGATATTATTTAGCCACAAGAGCATAAATGATTATGAAATGGAATTATATAATAAATTATGGTAAATAATGTGATAAAAGAATAGTGGAAATAGATGAAATGAATGTTAAGAAGTGGTAATAATAATGACAAATTAAGAGCCCAACATTCCCCCAAACTGAATATGTTGCATGCCCACATGCAACCCAATGCCTTTGTATAAAGTAGGGGAAATAATGGTTTGAAAAATATGAGTGAATAATGCTCAGTGGTTTGTTTGTTTGTTTTCTTTTTTTTTTAATGACATTCTCCTAAACCTTTAATAAATCAAACACTCATGTTATTTCACCTCAATTGTTACTTTCAACAAAATAACGTGGAATGAGATCTACGGATTAAAATTTGTTGAAGAAAATGTAGGTTGAGCTTGTGTAAGTGATGTGAAAGGTGGAAGCCATGCAAGCTCAAAGAAAGTAATCAAAAAGTGTAGTAGGATTTCCTTCCCCCAATTGGTTAGTTTCCCTGTCATCAAAATTTCTATAGCACATCTCATGAGTGTCCTCAATTAGTAATTCATTAAGCCTCTTCAACCTTCCCCAAAATAATAGTAGTGTTGTTAAGCTAGGATTAAATAGAGATTGATTGGGTAAAGCAACTATCTTTGGTTAAAGATATGAAACTTCTAGAATAAAGGAATGATAGATTAGATGATACAAAATGTCAAATATCAAATATCCTAAAAGGTTCATCCCTAACATGTAAAGTAAATATTTATAACTCAATATTAGATATAAACCATAACCACCATTATCTAAGAACTGACTAAATATTACCCCATGAACCATGAGTTCTAGCAAACCTTATATATGCAACATTGGCTTTATCGGCAGTTAGTTTTGAGAAAACAAGGTAACCAAGTAGATCATAGTATTGAATTAACTTCTATACCATAGGCATGGCCACTGCTACTAGCAGGCATCCATAGCCTCGACAGGGATGCCTTTTTAACCCATTGAGATGCCAGTATCTCATCTATTAGAAATAAGTACATAGTTACAAAAGCATTTAAATTTACCTAGATGTCTACTGAAGGTCATTGTTCTGGTTTGGTAACCAGTTAATAACAATTCCATTCACGGGAACTAACAAAAGTGAACAAGTCCTCTCATGATGAGACCTCTTATCCTTCAGTTTTATGACTAAAGGCCATTACCCTGGCTTGGTGACCAATAGTGGTAATGTCACTATATTAGGACCTATGATCATGGTAGGTCGGCTTGTGATGAGACCTCCTATCCTCTCGTTGACTATTTATGTTTAAAATTTAACTAAGGTTATTGTTAATCAACAAAAGATCACTTAATAGATGGGGTGGCAAGCCAGCTCCTTAAGAGTTAGGGATGGCGTAAAACGTTTTGTAGTAACTATTTTCAACTTGGGTAATTTTGCTTCTCAAATTCTAATGACCTTCAAATGATTGTTGATAAATATATTTTGCTTTGTTAAGGTTGGGGTTTGAGGAATAATTCATTAGATAGTGATGGAAAGATTTAAGTACAATTTTGTGGTCATCATCATAAATTTTACAAGATCAGGGACTTGAAAAATTAGGAAACTTGAAAGTTGCCATGATGAATCATCTTTTCATCATTATTCCTTAAAAAATAAAATTATGTTTATAGATAAACAAAGATAAATTGACTACCCAATCATTATGTCAAAGAGGACCTAGACAATTAAATGTATTTCTCCATTCAACAAGTTAAAGTCATTGTGCATGATTCAAGTTCCAATGTGTGTGGATAAGTAGGGGTTACGGATTGTTATGGATTATGGTGGTAATAATCGTGAGATGTATGAGTTGTTGTGAAATTTTAATAACAATGATGACATGACATCATTGATATTAAATATAATACATTTTCTATCAAATGCAACACCTCCCCCCAACTAAGATATGACCATCCTCGGTCATAATTGAAACATCAATCAAAAACACAGAGTTGATTAGGAACGTACCTGAAGACTTATTTTGGTAGAGTGTTGACCACTACGTGTCAATGACCCATAGCAATACAACCCATTTTTTTCACAAAAGGGATAGTGCCTGATCAATGTGTTCTTGCCATCTAACTATCATCATCACCCTGAGGATCATCTTATAATGTAAACCTAGTCTGCATGTGTATAATGTAAATAATATCAGCAGATCCATGTCATGTATGTAATCAGCGAGGTAAAATTACTTTTCTGGTGACGATCAACATTTCGGGAGGTTTTTTGTCTCACCGATCCATTCTCGGATGGTCGGCAGAGTTTTCCTTCAGCCTTACCCCAAAGCCGGAATGGATTTTGTCACTGGGATCTTAGGGGAGTCCTAGTGTTCTAGATCGAGTCTATGTAAAAGTGATTTGGGGATAATCCTAACTATTTGGTTAGGTTATTTTATTACAAATTGCTTGATCTACTAGATTATATTTGTGTCGCAGAACTAGGTAGTCTGTGAGGGTATTTTGCAAATGTGTTTTCCCCTTTAAGATGTAAAAAATATGAAAATCATGATGTAAAGTGTCTTGAGGGTTAAAAAAATAATTTATCCCCTCATAGGTTAATTAATTAAATTTTTTAGCCAAAAATTAATTAAAATCCTAAGCGAGAAATTTAATTAATTATAGGTCCTACGTAAATTTAAATTTTCCAAAGGAAAAATTCGTGGGTCCCTAAAATTCAAATTTTAAAAGGTCCCAGGGTTTAGGTAAATTAATTATTTTGCTAAATTTTAAGCCTTTGGTCCATGGGGTTTAAGTCAAAGTCATGCTTTTGAGGAAATTAACTCAAAATTTTTGTTTTTGAGTTAATTAAAATGCATTTAATTGAAAAAATCAAATTTCCTCAAGAATTTAAAATTTCGATGGATGAGATTAAAATAAATTTTAATCCTCATCAACGGTCGAGATTGTTTTAACGAGGATCACTCGAACTAGCCATTGGAGGATTTATCTTTAAATAAGAGGTCATTTTCCAGTGAGTTCATCCAATCTCTGGATCGTGTACTAAGCTCTCAAGATATTTTGTATACTTTTTTTGAATTAATGCAAAAGTCTTTGGGGTTTCAAAAAATAAAAAATAAAAAAATATTATCGTTAGATAAATCCTGAGGCTTATATGAAGTAGGCTCTTCAGAAAATATGTGTTGAGAGTTGGCTGGTCTAACCGAAGATTATCCCCAAACGCTCAATGAGAACCTGAGAGACCTTCTGCAAACACTAGATCAACCCCCTTAGCTGGTTGTAGGGAGACAACTTAAAGGGAGAGATTGGGGATTAGGGTGACAACCCCCGATCTAAGTTGTTTTCGTGGTGCTTAGACATTCTATGTGACAACATTTTTGGTGCCATTGTCGGGGATATTTTATTCTCACTGTTTCAACAAATTTTCATTTCTCATCTTTTCATTTGGGCCAGTAACAACAACATTTTTTGCACCATTGCCGGGGATATTTTATTCTTTGCACTTCATCGACATTTTATCTTCATACTCCTCATATCATCTTTATCATTTTTACCGGCAACACCAACATTTTTGGCACCGCTGCTGAGGACATTTTATTCTCAGTGTTTCAATGACATTTCTTCATCTTTTATCTTTCTCATCTCTCATTCGAGCCAGCAAAGCCAACACTTCTTGGCATTGCCACCAGGGACTGATTTATTGGGCCTTGGCTTTACAACATTCATCATTTCAATTATCTCATGTTTTCCTCCATTCATTAACATGTCAAATGACACAACATTTCCTGGCATCATTTGATCTTTTCATCGCATTATCTTTCGTCATCTCATTAATCGCTTCATCTACACTTTTAGCACCTGGACATTTCGGTTTGTTTCTTGTTTGGTTGGCGACTCCATTTATTCATCCATTATTTCTCAAACAACAAACCCTCCCTTATATCTAATTGTTTGCCTTTTGGATCTTAGAGCTAGATTCATGTTCAAGTGGTGACTCCACTTCTTTCATTTTTTACAAGAATTTCTACTAGAAGCTCATTTTTTGTGGATCTCTTGATTTTCTTAAGTAGGGGTCTCTCTTTATCATCCATTTGGTCTCTCATTATTCCTTCAAGCATGTCATCATGGATAATTTGTTTACCCCGTGTCATTTTACTGATTTTCTCCATGATATTCCAGAAGTGGCCATTCATAAATTGTCTTTGTTCTCAGGTGGTGATTCAGTCGCTGTTAGAAAGCATCTACGCAGGTTTACTCATACAATTCTCATACATTGTAGTTCTCCCCAGTATGATCATGAAGATTTCAAAATGCTTCTATTTGCCTTTTCTTTAGAGGGTGATGCTTTGAATTGGTTTAATAATTGTCCTAAAGATTCTTTAGCTTCTTTACAAGACATCGTCAATGCTTTTAAAGATAGATATGGTTATCAAGGTAGCTCGATTTGTGCCCATAAAATTGTGCAATAGAATGAAAGTGATCTTGTGAAGGATCCAATTTTCGATGAAAGATTTCAAGACAATTCTCCATATCAGAATGTGCCATCCACTTGTACCATTGCAAATAAAATCCATGACTGTGGGAAAACATGGAAAAGTTGTCAAATCAATGTAGACAATGAAAGGGAAAATGATAAGCATATTATAGAAGAACTAATGCGGCTGGTAAAAAATATGGAGCTTAATCAAGAAAAATTTGTAACTGATTACATCAAGGATATGAAAAATTTATACACCCACCTGGAAAAACATGATAAGGAGATGGAAATCATGAATTAAACACTTTGATCATGTAACTAACATGCAAAGTCAGCATGTTAAGGAAATGGAAACCATGAAAGCTAATCATGACAAGGAAATTAATTCTATGCAAAACAAGTTATTATACCTAAAGGAAAATATGACGATCATGGAATTCAATCATTCAAATCAAGTGAATGCCATGGAAGCAAGTTACCAGGAAGAAATAAGTGTGATTTAGAACAAGTTATCAACTATGGATGAAGAAATGACCATCATGAGATTCAATTATAATAATTAGCAGGGAAATCATAAGAAAGAGATAAACTATATGCAAAACTATTTCATGGGCATGAAAGCTAAAAATGATAAAAATATAAAGGACATGGAAGTTGGTCAAATATCTCTTCAGAATAGATGATTGGCCATAGAGGAAAAGCAAGTACCATGTGTCATAAATATAGATGGAATACATATCATCGAGAACAGATTAAAAATAATGTAAGTTAATCATTCTAATCAGACGTCCATTACTTAGAATCATATAAAGGCTATGCAAGCTAATCATGTCACTCTACAAGAAAGATTCGTAAAAACTAAACTCAATCAAGCGAAGTTAATAGGAAGACATGCCAGAGAAATCGGTTCATTACATAAAAGGCTAGAAGAGAGGAAATCACAAGTCCTGTCTTGTTGTGAATATCCCAAGAAAGAGGCTAACTCCATTAATGAAGATTTAACTAAGAATGACATGATCAAAGAAGAAATAAAAGTAGGTTAAGTTATATAACTCATGATACTTGTGTGACTGATCCATCATCCTTGACAGAGTAGATGCAGAATGAAGAAATACATGTCATGCATATCTTACATACTTCATTTGAGAGTTTTGAAGCAGAATGTTCCACGTCATTAGTGATATAGCCCGCCACAAAGAAAAAGCACAAGATAAAGAAAATGAGAAAGTGATTTGATGCATCAAATGGTTGCAAACAGCTTGACTTTCGGATAGGAAAAAGTCCTATCATATGCAGAATTGGACATGGCACATCCGAGAAACAACCGACAAATTTGCCTGAAAGCAGGAAAATGCTCAGTATGCACTATATTGAAAGCATCTGATGCCATGGGCATCTTTGTATTGTATTTATATCCTTATGCCCTATTATTTCAATATTTCATTTTTTAGTTAGATTTGTGTTTTTCATGTTATTAGACTAGTTAATAAAAGAAGAGCTTATATATTTCATGTGCTTAAAGTTATATGATGATTTCTTGGATAGACTCTACTTATGTTATATTGTGTGTTGCGTGAATGTAGATTTTGGATTCTCACATTCCTCCGTTGTAGCAACATGTCCCCAAGTAGAGCTAGATGTTGACCACTTCGTGTCAATGACCCATAGCAATACACCCGCTTTTTCCGCAAAAGGTATAGCGCCTGATCGATGTGTTCCTGCCATCCAGATATCATCATCAGCCTAAGGATCATCTTATAATGTAAACCTAGTATGCATGTGTATAATGTAAATAATCTCAGCAGATCTATGTCGTGTATGTAATCACCTAGGTAAACCTACTTTTCTGGTGATGATTTACATTCTGGAAGGTTTTTTGTCTCACTAGTCCATTCTCGGATGGTCGGCAGAGTTTTCCTTTAGCCTTACCCCAAAGCCAAAATGGATTTTGTCACTGAGACTTTAGGGGAGTCCTAGTGTTCTAGATCGAGTCTATGTAAAAGTGATTTGGGGATAACGTTAACTATTTGGCTAGGTTATTTTATTACAAATTGCTCAATCTACTAGATTATATTTTTGTCACGGAATTGAGTAGTCTGTGAGGGTCTTTTGCAAATGTGTTTTCCCCCTTGAGATGTAAAAAATATGAAAATCATGATGTAAAGTGCCTTAAGGGTTAGAAAAAAAAATTATCCCCTCATAGGTTAATTAATTAAATTTTTTGGCAAAAAATTAATTAAAATCCTAAGCCAGAAATTTAATTAATTATAGGTCCTATGTAAATTTAAATTTTCCAAAGGCAAAATTTGTGGGTCCTTAAAATTCAAATTTTAACAGGTCCCAGGACTGAGGTAAATTAATTATTTTGCTAAATTTTAAGCCTTTGGTCCATGGGGTTTAAGTGAAAGTCGATTTTTTGAGGAAATTAACTCAAAATTATTATTTTTGAGTTAATTAAAATGCATTTAATTGAAAAAATCGAATTTCCTCAAGAATTTAAAATTTCGGCGGATGAGATTTAAATAAATGTTAATCCTCATCAACGGTCGAGATTGCTTTGACGAGGATCACTCGAACTAGCCATTGGAGGATTTATCTTTAAATAGGAGGCCATTTGTCAATCAGTTCAACCAATCTTTGGATCGTGTATTAAGCTCTCAAGCTCTCTTATATACTTTTCTTGAATTAATGCAAAAGTCTTTGGGGTTTCAACGTGATGTAATGTTCCTTTTCATGAATTTATGGTAACATTGTTTTAATTTCTGCTTAATAGTATGTGAAAACTATCAATCAATAGTTCCCTTAGAATAATCTGAATACATGTATCTTATTCAGTTTTTCGGATCTAGGGTAACATTTTTAATTTTGATTGAAGTAGCAAGTATCTCTATTTCTTCATAATTTTATTGTTGTTCTATTTCTCTACTTGATTTGATGGTTCATCTACTGTTTGCAGAAGATATCTCAGGCTTTCATTGAGCATTTGGGGATAGTCTTTAGTTGGACCAGCCAATTCTCAACACATATTTTCTGAAGAGCCTACTTCATATAAGCCTCAAGATTTATCTAACAATAATCTTTTTTTTTTTGTAGGGTGTTTTGGGCTATTACCTCTCTAAAATTTCAAACTCTTATAAATATTTTGTGGAAATTTTGATAGATCTGGGTATTAAGAGCCTTAGATTATCAGATCTAGGAGAGGAGTTGGACTCATACTCCTCAAATCTGATAGATCTAAAAATTATTTGTATAGATCTGTAAATTATTTGTGTAGATCTGTTATTTACTTGTATAGATTTGAAAGTTTGTAACATAATTTTGAATTTTAACACTTGAGTTTTTTAGATTTTCTTTATTTTTGTACATATTAGGTATTGGGCTTTTCTCTTTTCACTTGTGTAGAAATAGATCTGAGAAATCAGCCAAGAAAATCTTCAGATCTGAGCTAGATCTAGACCTTGGAGGGCAAGATCTAGGCTCAAAGATTGTTTGCAAGAATAGGTCTGAGAAATCAGCCAAGTAAATGTTCAGATTTGAGCTAGATCTAGACCTTGGAGGGCAAGATCCAAGCTTAAAGATTGTTTGCGGGAATAGATCTGAGAAATCAACCAAGTAAATCTTCAAATTTGAGATTTTTCGAGCAGAACTGGGGGTTTTGAGACAGATCTACGCCCCGAAGGGAAATATCTTATCCCAAATATTTTTACAAGGCCATCCATTAAAGATTTTACAATAAATTTGAAGATCTGAAGCAAAATAATTTTTTTCGGAACAAGGGTTTAAAGTTTTGGGGCTCCTCAGCCCAGATCTGCCTTCTCGTAGCCCAACGCTAGTTCTATTGGGCCTAATGCTAGCTCTCATTGGCCCTAGATTCTCTTGCTCCATTTCTCATTTGAATATTTGACTTTCTGAAGCTAATCATTGGTGGGTTTTTGCAGAAAATTTGGTAAAAATTTGTGTTTCATATATTGAAGTTTTTTTGGCAACTTGGGCAAGTGATCTTCAAGGCCTAGGGCCTAAGGGATTCGATCTCTAAACCATCTTTTTCCTCACTGTTTGCTACAACAGTCATATACCTTTCTAATAGTGGTGAAAAACACATCTAAGTGGTTTTAAATTAACTAAAAAATTGTTAAATACATTAATAAGTCATTTATGTTTGATGTGTATCAAGAATTTGGCCTAGATCTACATTTTGGGTCACTATTATCTCTGAATAATTATGTTTCTGAAGTCTGAAATATAACAGTGGAAAAGTTTCATGTGGGTTAGCCTAAAATCAGTTCCTAAGTTGTCTAATACATTAAAGAATCAATTTTTTGAGTTGGGCATTCATCATTAGGATTATTTCATGTTTTAATTGCTGGTTGTAATAAGTATATCAGATCTGATATAATTCTGGAAATCACATCACAACAGGCTGAAAAAATTTTATAATTCATGTGGGCAAGTTTGGAAAATTTTCGGTAAATTTTTTGCATAAAGATATCATTGATAGCTTACTGTTTTCATTGTCATATTGTTGCTATCATAAAGTTTTTCTTACTACTGTCTTAAAAATTAATTTCTGAAAATTAAGTACTCTATCATGGAATTGTGATAAAATGCATATCCTTTGTTTCATAAACTGAGTATTTTTTTAGCATCTATTGACATTGATATCGAATTGCAAAGTTGCTTTTGTTCTCTTTGAGCTAAATTGTATCAAGAATATTTGAAATAAGCTGGTGTTTTAACTATAGTATATTCAAGAGTTTATTTTTTAAATCTTCATCTAAAAAAAGGCAAGCATTTCATTTGGGTAATTGAGGGCTTTTGTGGCATAAGTGTTTTCCCATTCTTGAGTCTAACTTCATCTCATCTTCCAGTGCATTTGCATATAAGTTAATTTTGTATAGATAAAATTTACTTCCAAGCATAAGCTTGGTTGATAGACAGATAGATCTCCATCTGTCTTTTCTTGAGAAGCATATAGTACTTAAAACAATGACCTTGCAGTCGTCAAAGCCACAGTTCTCTGCAGTGCCGGAGGCACTGGGTATGTTAGAATTTTAGGAGAGGTATTGTTAATCACACCTTAGTGTGCTTCTCCTGATTTTCTCTTTGCCAATTACTACGAAATCAGGCTCAACAAAGAAAGGATTGAAGGGTTCACATTTAAATAGGCATTTAACTAAAATTAACCAAGATTCTTACATCTCACATTAGTTTTAGGATCTTCATTTCATATAAAATAGTCATTCATCTAAGCAGGAGTTGCTAATTGATTACTTGGTCTTAATTTCCCTAGAAAGATCTTTGACTCCATAAGGCACTAGTATCAATCGTTTAAAATCTAATCAAATCCTATAAGTCTTGCTAAATCTTAATCAAGTACTTGATCGCTTCACTTCATCTCCCGAAATGGCTGGTTCCGCACTAGTTCTTCTTCATTCCACTTTTCCATAGGGTCTACCCCCTTAGCCTGCTATAGGGAGATAACTTAAATGGAGAGATTGGGGATTAGGGTGATAGCCCCCAATCTGAGCTGCTATCGTGGTGCCTAGACATTCTGTGCGACAACACGGAGTATCAACATGTGTAGAGTAACAACACTGGGTACTTAGAAAGAATTTCACCACAGAGTAGTAGAATCGAAGGAGTAACATCACTGAAAGAGTAGAAATACTGAAGGAATAACAACACCGGGTACTCAGGAAAATTTCGGGAGTAACAACATCGGCGGAGTAACAACAGTGGTGGAGTAACAGCATTGGCTGAGTAACAGCATCGGCGGAGTAACAGCACTGACTGAGTAACAACACTGACTGAGTAACAACACCGACGGAGTAACAGCACTGGCTGAGTAACAACACCGACGGAGTAATAGCATTGGCGAAGTAACAACAACGATAGAGTAACAACAATGACAAATTAATAGCACCGGCGAAGTATCAACAGTGATGGAGTAACAACACTGACAGAGTAACAGTGCCAGCGGAGTAACAGCACCAACGGAGTAATAACATTCGACACTTGGAAAATTTTCGGTAGTAACAACAGCGGTGGAGTAACAATGCCCAAGAAGTAACAACATCGGCAGAGTAACATCATCCACGGAGAAACAACATCCGGCACTTAGAAAATTTTGAGTAGTAATAACAATGGCAGAGTAACAACACCCAAGGAGTAACACCATCCAGGAGTAACACCATCCAGGAGTAACAACATTCGACACTTAGAAAATTGTCGGGAGTAACAGAAGTGGTAGAGTGACAGCACCCAATGGATCTGAGGAAACCATATACTGATAAGACTCAGGAACAAATGGATAAATATGGAGCAATATCATGAAACTTGAGAACTTCTTTTTATTTTGATGAAGAAACAAAATTTGTGACTTTGAACACATGAAAAAAAACATAAGAGGAATCAGAAAAGAAACAACAATTTTATTGAAAAACAATAAATAAATAAATAACTTAAGTTGCAACGACTATGATTTTGACTGCAGCAATGTTGTTTCCTAAGGGAATATCAATTTGTTTCCAGAAACAAAAATCTATCAATGGTAAATGAATGGAAAAATGTTTGGACGGAAATGACTTAGATCTTCAAATGGAAATCAATTCTCCATTTCTCCTATTATGAATCCATTAGGTAATGAAAATGTCTTCATGTTGTTGGTGAGAAATAATGGGAATAATTTTGTAACAAACACTTATGATCAATTTCCATGGCGCCTTGAAAGAATCAAAATTACATGATATTAGATTTCTTAATAGATGCTTCGATGAAAATCTATTATTTCATTATCATTGCCTTCAATAATAACTCGTTCAAAAACAAATTGACCTCCTTTATTCTCCTTGGACTTGCAAAAAAAAACGAGCGTCTACCTGCAATAAAACATATAATCATGGAAGAAGAAAAGTGATCGGGCTCTTTAAATCCAATAAATATGAAAAAAATAACAATTAATTACTCTATAAAACAAATTCACAGAAAGATAAACAAAAAAAAAAATTATTTGTCACCTGCGGGAAAGCAGTGGTTGACCATACTAACGAGCAGTGTTTTAATCACAACTCTTTTGTTTTTCATCTGATTTGAGTGATTCCAAAGCTAAATGAGAGCTAATTCAAATTTTTATCACCAATAGAAACAGGTTTTGAAAATTCCATGGCATGATATGTCAAATTTACATAGAACAATCTGCATAAAAGAGTCATTTTTTATTTCCCAACTTAGACCAAATGTTGATATTTTAAGCATAACTTTTTGTTTGATGACGGATTGAACCAATTAAAATTGGAGATTAAAGTATATTCATGTAAAAATATCAAGTAGAAACAGTTTTTAAAAGCATGAAAAATTGATGGGTCAAATGTGCGAAGGAACAGTCGGAAAAACAAAGTTCTAAAGGTGCTGATTTACGATAGATAGTCAATATTTTGGTCATAACTTTCTCATACGATATCAAAATTGAGTGATTCAAATTGCATTGTAAACTAGATTAATATGGTTATATACCATAGAAACAAGTTTCCAAAATCTAATCATTTACACCTCCAAAAGTTGGCTGTCCCAACTCTGTTCCTGAGCTGCCTACGAGGCATACTGTCAATTTTTTAGTCATAAATCTTTCGTTTCAAATCCAAATTGAGTGATTGAAATTGGATTAGAAAGTAGAAATAAAGGGATACTTAAGATAGAAACAGGTTTTGAAAATATGCCCATTGGTTCCTCAAAACATGATTGTACCGACTGTGATTTCAGTGGTTTTATCAAGCCCACATGCCATAAGATATGGTAATCAAGAAAATTTGTTTTTCAAAATGATGATGAGTGTATGTAGAAATCTGATTTTGAATATAATACATCTACATACATAATTAAATTCAAACATTTACCATTGATATTGATATATTCAACAAGTTGCAACAAACACAACTCTTTCTACATATAAAGAAATTTATTTATTTATGTACTTATTTATTCTATTTTCTACACTAACCTATCCTACCTTGAAAAATAAAATATAGTTACGTATAAGAGTACTTCCAATGGAGTCATTTTAGAAATAAGGCATCAAGTGTATACACACACAAATTTGAGAAATGTCTGTCAATAAATACTAGGGTTTGAGAGACCAACTTCCCTTGAAAATATGGTGTCAAAAATTGCTGAAGTATGGAGTGATGTTGCAAACAACTGAAGGAGCGAAACCAATCTTCAATATATCCTTTACTTTCTTGATTTCCCATAGTTGTCATATCATGAAATTCTTGAGTTTCTAAAACAACTTGTTGACGCAGACTAGAAGAAACTTCCTTTTCTTCTACAATTTTTGGATTTGAAACATTTCCAATCTCGATGTAAGTTTTCTGCAATTGTGTATGCGAAATAGATTGGGTGGAAAGGGTAGGTAGATTTTGCAATTCAACACTATAAGCATGTTGTACTGGTTTATTATGGTGAGGGTGTGGAATGAGTTGAGAAGGATATTTTGTAGGGCATGGATAATTTTGATGATGTAGTTGATTGGGATGTGTGGATGATTTTGATATCCAAGTAAGGTGTTCTTGAAAAGATGGAAAAGAATATGGATGATATTTTTGTGCTACAAGATGAGCGAGAGTAGTCATGTAATCATAGGATGAACCATGCCAAACTTGTGGACAAGATTGATGGGGGTTATATTGAGATTGATATGGCTGCCCTAACACATGAGTATTCCATAATAGATTATGCCAGTAAGACAATGGAGAGGAAGTGTTTTGAAACATACATGTAGGCCAAGGTTTCCATGGTTGTGAAATTGCTGCAACTTCTCCATCTTTTGGAAATGTTGTTTTCATCTCAAGTAAGAAAGAGAAACTATTCATGGGATGCTCCTTTTGGCATTGAGGAAAAATCACTTCTTCAAACCCTACTTGATTTTTCTTAACTTTCAAAACATGCAATTCGCAAATTTAGAGAGCTAATAAAATCAACTTTAAAATGTTCAAATAAATCATTGATTTCATCTCTTATATCTCTTGTTCTTGTAGCAAATTTGGAAAGCAAAGAAGAAAATTCTCTAGAATTCTTACCAGCCTTGGATATTCCTCTTGAATACCTTATGCATAAATTACAAACATCATCATATGATAGCTTAAAAAAGTCACGTTTTCCTATCATATTTAAGATTTCTAAAATTTAATCTTTGCTTCCTTTAAGAATGAGTGTTTTTAAGATCTCTTTTTCCAAATTCTTATGCTTTGATTTTTGAAGGTTGCATTTAAATCGCTCCAAATAGTCCTCCAATCTTTCATCTTCTCCTTGTATCATAATGAAAATATCTTCATTGGCCTTGCAAAAGTCTTGGTACTTCTCCAAGAATACATTCTTCATGTCCTCCCATGTTTTGATGCAATTCCCACCAAGGCTCATGAACCATCAGAGAGTTGCTCCTTTTAGAGGAAACACTTTCAACCTTTGATCATTGGTACAATAATCATATCCTCTACAAAGTACTTCAAACTCAAATAAGAATGTATCTGGGTCCTCGTTATCCAAACCATGAAAATTTGGTAGAGAAGATGGAGGAACTATGTGCATTTGTGTCACTCCACCTCAATCTCTGATAGGGAATTCTAAAGTAACAATGTGATTCATTTCTTACCATAATAGAAGATGTTCTTCATGTGTTGCTTTGAGGTTCCTCTTTCAGATATTCCTGTCAATTTGTTAGTGGAATGGGTGGTGCTTACATCACTGCTTGAGTGAAATGATAAGATTTCTTCAAATTTCTACATTTTCCTTCCTAGTCAAAAAAACAATTTAAAAGGAAATCTAAAGCTCAAGACCTGGAGCAGGGTGTCAAAGAACCATTCCCTCCCTAGGACAAAAGATTAAGCAGAAAGGAAAACAACTAAAGAAAAAGAAACCTAGGGTTCAAGGCCTGGAGCAGGGTATCAAACGACCCTTCCCTCCCAAGGACAAGAAACCAAACAAGAAAAGAATGCACCCAAGAAAATCTAAAGCTCGGGACCTAGAGCAGGGCGCCAAAGGACCATTCCCTCCCCAAGACGAGAGATTAGTTTTTCCAAAATCAAAACAAACAAAAATGCAGGAAAAATTTAAGCTCAGGACCTAGAGCAGGGCATCAAAAGACCATTCCCTCCCTAGGATGAGAGATTGGGCCTAAAGATAAAAACAGGAAGAAAAAGAAAGAAAAACAACAAAACAAAGAAATGACTATGCTCAGGACCTGGAGCAGAGTGAGAAAACTCCTTCTCTCCCCAGGATAAGAGATTGACCCTCTGGTCGATACAGATCATGTCTTGCACCTTGTTAGCCTCCCCGGAAATGGCGCCAAAATGTTGGTGTCCAAGTGTGAATGTTGTGATTCAACCCTTTACGACATTAATATGTCAATCTGGGTGTGTACACTTTTCAAGGTAACACGCAAGGTATATGTAGGAGAAAGGTTACAATCTTACATTGACCAAGGGTTTGTGACTAAGAAATTAAAGCATCACTGTAACAGTAATGGAAATTAAATTGCAGAAAGAAAAGCAATCACAACAATCTATGGAAATTTGTAACAATAATAAAGAACATACAACAAGTAAAAAATATACATAAAAATGACACACGCACAACACCTGATAAGAAGAATGGGCCCAACTCCCTGGTCGGGGTTGTGCTTAATTCACATATTGAGAAAAATATCAGAAAGCCGTAAGTTTCATTAACAAGAGTTCCACTGTTACAAGACTCAATTCCTACATCAGCTAGCTCTCCTCTCTCTTTGAATTATGTCTTTTAAATATAAAAACATCCAAAGGAAACTTGCAACAAACTGGTCTAAAATTCGTAACTCCTTTTATTTTGCAAAATTGTTGATTTATAGATTTGAACTATAGATCCATGTATCAGCATAGGAGGATAAAAGGGGAGTCACTAAGCAGAAATTCATGATCCTAAATGTGAAACATAGATCCTTGTAACATTTTAGCATGAGAAAAGGGGAATCATTGAGCATAGATTTAAACTATGATAGCTAGAATTGAATTTTGAATTGTAGGCTTGAGGACACAAAAACTTTTGTCTCGTATGGAAGCCAAGGGAGAATGATTTGACATACCATTAGATTTCAATGCATTAGATTTAATTACGCCGCCAAAACCCATAATAAACTGGTAAAAGTAAATTTTAAAAGTCATCTGAAGGGCAGTTTAAAAATAAAACTATCATAAAAAATTTCCTGATGGGTAGAGGGACCCGTCAAATTTACCCCCTGAACAGAAGATTGTGTACCTCGTGTGAATGACGAGGAGGCTGATATGAGGAAGAGGATGAGGAGGCTGACAAGAGGAAAATGAGGCTACAGAATTCCTCTAGTGACAAAGATGGATGGCACCAACGAATCCTGCAAAAAAACTATTCAAAAATTATAAACAATATTAAAAATTTTGGTAAAAACCAACAAAACTGAAATAAACTCCATGCCAACACATACGCTGTCAGAAAATCAATTTCTCGAGCACTCCGATAGCGCAGAAAATTCCTCTAACGACGAACGGACACTGTAATGGTAACTCACATTGCAAGAAATCTTTATGTGGCCTCAAGGCCATGATATATATAAAAAACATTAATTCGATTGAATTATTGATTCGTTTGAATTATTATTTCAGCCGAATTAACAAATTGGCCGAAAAAAATTATTGTCAGTTTTCCCACCTCCAGCGAAAAATCCGTTTAATGTTCGACGTTGATGTAAATGAAAATAATTTTATTAATTCCACCTAAAAATAATAATTAAAAATTAAAAAAAAAAAAAAATATATATATATATATATATATAAAACAAAGATTAAAAATTAAAAAAAAAAAAAATATATATATATATATATATATAACAAAGATTAAACTACGAGTAAATTTTATTTCAAAAAATACTTAAATAAAAAATCTTAATAATAATCCCTTTATAGTTAACATATGAATAGCATGCATATTTGTTTGTATGTAAGGGTAAACATAAAAGTAATAAATTAATGTTATAGTTTCTTATTGCCATCAAACTAATCACATCATCGTTTTTTACTTTACTTTCATAGCGTGAGTAGTACCATTTATCTTTTGTTTCCATGAGAACCACAATAATGGTTCAAATTTACAAAGATATGTGAAGTTTAATTTTACAAAGGCTTTAAATTTTTATACATGTATTTTATTTTTCATTTTCTAAATGATTGTTTTTTGATATTAAAATTTTATTATTTTGTTAAATATGAAATTTATATAATTATAAAGACAAAGTAATAAAACTTTAATTTTGCATATTTTTACACAATTGGAAATTAATACTTTATTAATTTATTAATATTAAAATTAAAAGTTAATATATTAAAGTAATAAAGTTTTATCTAGTAACTTCATCATATTAACTTTTACTTTTTTAAGAGTGTTTAAGATATATCATTTTATAAAGATAATGTAATGATGATGCCGTGTCAGAAAAAAAAATTTAGTTAAATCTTGATTTATATAATAAAAAATTATATATTAAAAAAATTAATATAAAATTAAACAATATTTTATTACAGAATTTTATTCTCATGTTACTATGGGAATTTTTAATTTGTAAATAGTTTTTGTTATAATACCATGAGCCAATATTATGGTTTATCAATACTACATACAAATATGGTATATGTAGATATGACATTTTATTCAATTAATTAATTTTTAATAAATTAATTAAAAGAGTATAACTAATTTGGAAAATAATTGTAACTAACTTGAAAAAGAATTAGGCTTTGAATAAGATTCCATGTGATCCATCTAATAATCCTTAATTGAGGTGAGAGGCTCGTTCTACAACTAAGTATGATGTGTAACCATATCGGTCTGTTGATCAAACTTGAAATTTTGGTCATGTCCACCCAAACAAAAAATTAAAAAATTAAAAAATTATACAAAATATTTAAATAATATCCATTCATAAAAAAAATTTCACCTAAAAAATTGGATCCCTCTAGACTAATGTTAAATCCATATTTAAATTTGTATTTAAGATAAATCTTAATTAAATTAAAATTCTCAAAAACCTATTCTCCTGTACATATGCTTATAAAGATCATTATTAACACGATTATTCGTGTAAGAGAATCGTACCCGGAGCCTCATCGTGTCCGCTTAAAGAAGTGACATAAGTCGCAGACGGCGGGGAGTTGATCAGGAGGAAGTGGTTATAGAATTAGTGATGGAGGTTTCCGGATTGTAAAAAGGTTTCTGGATCAAGTGCGATGAACGGTTTAAAGCAAACCGTTGGTCCTCCAACAAATCTGAATAGCCGGAATAACAAGTCAAATGCAAACATAGTTTTAAAAATTGAATAAATAATATAGTGTATAAGATATCGGCTCTAGACAACCACTTTTGACACTATGACTTAATTTTCCTTTCCACTTTGGCTACAATCCACATCCAGTCTTCCTTGGTAAAGTCATTGGGTTTCAGATGAAATTTTATCCTCTCCCTGAGATTCAAAGATTGAAAGGGAAGTAAATTACGAACATGTGTTATTTCTAACTCAGTGAATTCACAACATGTAATGGTAGATTATCTATGATTATGAAGAATTTTTTAATTATATAATATGATTTTATTAAATAATTAATAAAATTGAATATTTATTA
This sequence comes from Pinus tabuliformis, assembly GCA_031772625.1. Taxonomy (NCBI): domain Eukaryota; kingdom Viridiplantae; phylum Streptophyta; class Pinopsida; order Pinales; family Pinaceae; genus Pinus; species Pinus tabuliformis. The sequence continues at coordinate 1,913,384,019 of CM062817.1, read as the reverse complement.
TAAATTTTAAAGTAAAGAAAAAATTATATATCAATTTTTAAACTAGTATTAATAGAAACTAAACACACACACACAGATATAGGTGTAGTCTAACTGACGAACTAGTTTTTTCACTAGAATTCGGTGATCCAATTTCAAGTGAGAATATGTTTAAAATACATTTTTGAATACATAAATGGATTCAATAGCTTGACGAACCCCTCAAGTACACTAAATTTCTACAAATTAAATAACTTAAACTCAAGTTTTAAAAATTCTCTACTGAATTTTGGTTAAAATTAACCATAAAAAAAGTCATGAAAAAGGTCATTTAATTTGTAAGTTAGACTAAACATATCTATAACAAATTGGAAAATTCAAAAATATAAAATTGTTAAATTTATTGTTAGGTTAAGATGTCAATATCATTTTAAATTCAAGAAGTTAAGGAAGAATATGACATAAAAGATGAAATGAGTTGAAGCAAAAAAAAATTATAAAAAATACCATTTAATTATAAGTTGAATATATATATATATATATAATTTTCATTATTTAAAATGTATAAAATTGTAATCATTTAATTATAAGTTGAATATATATATATATACATATATGATAGAAAATTCAAAAATATAAAATTGTTAAATTTATTGTTAAGTTAAAATGTCAATATTTCAAAATATTAAAAAATATAACATAAAAAAATTAAATGAATAGAAAAATGTTTCCTATTAAGTTTTTTTTTAATATTTAAATAGTCATATATAATTAAATTTCATTATTATACTATTTATATTAATAAAATATGCTTTACACAATTTTATACCATATACTAATGTCATGTCATATTATATGATAACATTATAAGATTTTCCACGGCTAGTACTATGTAATTGTAGTTGGGAAGGAAGATTAATCCTTCTCTATATTTATAAAATGTGAGGTTGAATTATTCCATTATCCTTCCGCGTGTTATTAAAAATTTCATGAAAGCTTTTTTTTATTGTTAAAAACCTTGCATCGCTAAAAGTTTCATCAAAGTGTGTCTGTTGTTTTTTTTTGTTTTAATGAACCTTCAACTCCATTTCCTTCGCTTTAACTAGAATGGTTAAGATGTTGTTTCTAGTGGCAAAGTAAGTAGATTGATCACTCTAACAGGTTATATTATGAAGTGGCAAAGTAACTGGAAATTTTTCTAAAATATTAGTTTATTATAAATTAATAATTAAATAAAAGATGAACAAATTTAAAATAATATTGAATATAAAATATAGAAGTATATTTTTTAACGTTAAAAGTTTTATATAGATTAAAGGCCATATATTTTTTTTAATAACATAAAGGTTAATATTTGAATTTTGTTGTTTTAAAATTTAGATTAAAAAAATTATCACTGTAATATTATAAAAAAAAAGTTTATTAATGTAATTTCATTTTCCAATTAAAAAATGTTAAAAAAGAAATTATGGTTCTAAAATTTAAGTTATAAAAGTTTATCAATGTCATCTTATTCTCTAACTCAAAAAAATGAGTAATACAAAGTGTTAATTTTGATGGATAAGGTGAATATAAATACTTTTGGGATGAGTGAAGCAAAGGCATGGATTTAAGTTTGAAAATGGTTGAATTCATATACAAAGTGTTAATTTTGTTGGATAAGGTGAATATAAATACTTTCGGGATGAGTGAAGCAAAGGCATGGATTTAAGTTTGAAAATGGTTGAATTCATTGTTAAAACGATATATTCTTTTTTTTTTGTTTTTTAGTGAAATAAGTTTATTGAATATGAGATGGAGATGTTTTTATCTATGTATTTGTAATTTTTTTATTAAATATTATTAATTTTGTTTTTAAATTAATTTTAGATATATAAAAATGGTTATAGAAATCTAAGTAAATATCTCTATTTTTCAATTCCTAATTGAGATAGTATAATTTCTCTTATATAATAGATGATCATGTACTTTCTTGCCAAGGTAATGACGTATGTAAATTGTTGTAACATTTTCAACATCATATTTTCTTGATGGACATGAGAGTAAATTTGCTTTATTTAAATATAATAGTGTCCATAGTCAAATTCTATACGAGTTGTCTTTAGTGAGACTTTCTGGAAGCTTTTCTAGTGGGTTTTTTTGGTCTAATTTCTCTAAAATCTAGTAGGAATTTATTGAAATCACAAGCTTGATGGGTAACCCCTGCACAATCGAAGTGCCCTAGGGGTTTTTCAGGGCATTGAATCCATATATACAGTAAAAAAAACCAGTTTAAATAACACAAATCAAGATTTCACCTTAAATTTCTCTACATCATTTTGACACCCAAAAGTCGAAAAAATTGCACTTAATAAGTAAGTTTATGAATTTCTAAAAAGCAAAAAAGATACCCCTTTCTTAGACCTGATTAAGACTTGATTTTCATAGTTGTTTTGTGAAATTTATGATAAAAAATTAATATAATTTTGTTTTTATTGATGATAATGTAATTGTATTATGCTATTTATTATAGTTGACCAAATTGTTTGAACTTATCTTTTAAAATAATAATTAAAAACTTAAAAATTATTTAAAAATGTATTTGTATATGTTTATTTTTATTTTATTTTAATTTAAGTATTTATATTTCAATTTATTTATTTAGTTTATCTATTACCAACATTTTTCTGTTTGAAAAGAAACTTAGAATTTTTTAAACTATTTCTTTAAAATAATTTTAAATATAAAAAAAATTGATTTAAAAATGTATCTAATTGTTTATAATTTTTATATTTTAATGTTTAAAAAAATTTGATTTAAAAATGTATGTAATTGTTTATAATTTTTATATTTTAATGTTTATATTTCAATTTATTGATTTAGTTTATTTATTGTAACAAAATTATGCTTGGAAAGGCAAAAAAAAGTCCAATATTTGAGAGATTAAGACGAGCTTATCTCACAAAGAACCTTTCTAGAAAATTTTGAATGGTCTTTTGAAATTATAATAGTTAGAAATAAAAAATTCAAATACACAGTATTTAATATTAGATTATGAATTAATATCAAATCCTAAAAACTATTACTTCATTTAACCAACATGTATACAATAACTCCACATTATTAAACTTTTCTTTATTCAAATTTCTTTTATATTTTTCGAGCTTGAAATTGTAGGTTGGGAAGATACCTACTCGTTGCTAGCCATTTCTTTGTCGACAACGACACTCAGCCCAAAGAACATTCTGGAAAACTCTGGCAAGTATCTATCTCGACTGTTAAGTTTGAGATCTGCAAGAAAATTTCTCAAAATGTGAAGGAAATGGTAGATAGGAATGCCATTAATGACCTTATGTTGGAAGCCGAATTGATAGACAGACAACAACTGAATTGATAAATAGATGACATTAGCAATGATACAATACTCGTCATCCCTCGCGCTTTGGTCTAGGCATGCGGTGACGATGAGATGTTTGCTAAGAAATATACGCAGCAAACCAAAATTGACATTAGGCAAAAGGAAAAATTTTCACATATAAAAAGAAATTAATGTATCCAACCCATCCCTATATGTCACACAGTGACATAATAAATATAATATTAATTATATACTAACCTATTACACCATAAAAACAAATCAATCAAATACACACAAATACTAAATAAAATAGTGTTAAAAACATTTTCGAAAAATGATAACCCATCAAAAATAAATTTTATAAATTTCAGAACACATTAAAAAAACAACAACTTTATTCAAATACGGCTAAATGCACTTAAAGTCTAAATCAATACTTTACAAAAGATAATTAATTTCATTTTTTTATTATTAAAAAAAATAGGTGCGCTTAAAATCTAAATCTATACTTTAAAAAAGTTAATTAATTTCATTTTTTTATTATTAAAAAAATTAAGTGCGCTTAAAATCTAAACCTATACTTTAAAAAGATAATTAATTTCATTTTTTTATTATTAAAAAAATAGGCAATTGGGACACGGTTAATTCTTACAACTAGAGTATTTCGAAGTATTTGAACATGACAAATTTGTATTCATATTTACTTTAAATTTCCAAAAACTTTTGAAATAAACTTCCGTGACTTTGTTTAATTCATTTTAATTTAAAATATAATTAAATTATTTTTAATGTTTTCTTTTATAAATTTAAATCTAATTTAATTATTTTATGTTTTTATTTTATTATTTTGATATCTAATTTTAAAATATCATAAATTTTTAATATTTAAATTTATTTTTAAATATACAAAAATAAATTAAACGCTATTTAATAATTTTTTATATAATTTTAAAACATCATTATTTTTAATATTTAAATTAATTTTAAATATACAAAAATAAATTAAACTCTGTAATATCATAATTTTTATATTTAAATTAATTTTGAAATATAAAAAATAAATACAACGGGTTGGCAACGGATTCGTCTAACCAGAGGTCCGGATATTGGTAGGTCATTCAGTGTGCGCCTTATTAGCAGGTATCTTATGAACTGCTCGCCTACTGAAAAACCTCAACATAAATAGATGCGATGCAATTGTTTTTGCAGGTGAGGACAGAGAAATCGGCTTATCGATTCCTGAGGTGAATCCAGAACTAGTTTTTAAGTACCATATTCTGAGAGACGCTACTTCCAATTTTAAAGCAGAGAACAAACTCGGCCATGGAGGTTTTGGGTCCGTCTATAAAGTGAGTGTTAAATCATTGCTTTCAATTGAATTAGGGGTTTGTTCAGCAAGAGCTCAAGATATAATGCAGAATATAAATAATTAAAATCTGATTTAGAGTAAGCGTTAAACAATTGGTTTTGAAATATAGAGTTGCAAGCAATAGTCCCAAGTGATAATGGAGAATAGAAATAATTTAAAGCTGATTGATGTACAGGGGGTTCTACCTGATGGACGCGAGGTTGCAGTTAAACGGCTGAACATAGGTTCAACGCAAGGAGACGCTGAATTCTTGAATGAAGCAAATCTTGTCAGTCGTGTTAAACACAGAAATCTAGTGAAATTGCTTGGCTGCTGCGTTGAAAGCTCAGAAAGGCTACTAGTTTACGAATACCTCCAAAACAGTAGTCTCGACAAGTTTATATTCGGTTGCTTCTCGCTCTTTAACGGCTTAATGGTTCCATGGATATTGATTTATTTCAGTTTGTTTATGTAGATTGATTTATTTCAGTTTGTTTATGTAGCTAGCTAATTTTCTTACTTCTGGGCATTTATTAATTACAGATACAACAAAAGGTCATTCACTTAAATGGAGAGAGAGGTATGAAATCATAGTTGGAACTGCGCGTGGTCTGTCTTATCTTCACGAAAAGTCTCAAATTCGGATCATTCACAGAGATATTAAAGCAAGCAATATTAACAGAGAGTCAAAATAGCCGACTTTGTTGAGAATTTCTGATAATTCCAAACAAAATATGGACAGAGAGTAATACTAACAGAGAAACTTTTAATTTGTATCCCAAAATTTCATTCACAATTACTTCAATCCATAGAAATGGAGATTGATTCACATAACAGAAAGTTTTTATATTAACCAAAAAACAGTATTTCACTGCAATACATAAAATGCATTAATCTGTTAACACAGAGAAACTTTCAATTTGTATCCAAAAATTTCATTCACATTTACTTCAATCCATAGAAATGGAGATTGATTCACATAACAAATAACAAAGTTTTTATATTAACCAAAAAACAGTGTTGCGCTGCAATACATAAAATGCATTAAGCAAAAAACACTGAACATCACACCGTCTCTGCATTGTTGTGCATTACGAGGAGAAAAAAAAAATATTTTCTCAACACTGCTATGCATTACAAAATGAGAACTCTGTCTCTGTTTAACATTGACACTGTTGTGTGTCAATTTCATTTTCTTCACACTTTACATTCACACTGTTGTGCCCTAAAAAAATTTCCCTTTCGCGTTGCTGCGTCAACACTTACATTTCATGTTCAATGAACAATAAAACAGGACATTACTGTGCCATACTCCTGTGAAAATAAAAAAATTAAAAAAAAACAATAAAATTAAAGACTTTTACCTACATTTACCAATCACATTAAATCTCATTAATTACTTTTACTGAAAAACTGGCAGTCAATGAAACTTCTAGTTCACGTCACGTAATTTGCTGCAAGCATGTACATCAACCATTGATTTAATGAGACGGCTATCAGCACTTCCCCGGAGGTCCCTTTCAACCGAGCTTTACGCGTCGGGGAATGGTGGTTTTGAAAAAGTTGTTGTGGCCACGTGTCAGTTGGTGATTGTGATCGTTGCCCTTCGGAGGAAAACCATTGTTCAACAAAAGCGGTGCGAGGAAGGGAATGGCGGTTTTCTGCAATAAATGCCGCAGTTGAAATTACATTCCAACACTCCCCTTTAATTTCAACCACTGGGTTATCAGTCATACCCAGACATTTCCTCAAAAATTCAAAACTTTTCTGCCCCAATGGTTTGGTCAGAATGTTTGCAACCTGCTCCTGAGTTCCACAGTGTACTAAAACAATTTCTCTATTGTTTACTAATTCCCTGATGTAATTAAACTTTGTGTCAATGTGTTTCGTTCTCTTATGAAACACAGCATTCTTGGATAATGCAATAGCTGAACTATTGTCACAAAAAATCACAGTTCCTTTTTCTTGTTCTTGGCATAAGCTCCTTAACATTCTTCTCATCCAAATTGCTTGACATGCTGTTGTTGTAGCTGCCACATATTCTGCTTCTACTGTAAACAATGCTACAATAGGTTGTTTTTTAGAATCCCATGAAATGGCTCCTGAACCCATGTGAAAAACATAACCGGATGTGCTTTTCCGATCATCTACACTTCCAACCCAATCACTATCAGCGTATCCAATTAAATTTGAACATTCTGAAGCAGTATATAAAATGTCAAACCTTTTAGTATCTTTAACATACCTCAAAATCCTCTTCGATGTCTGCCAATGTGCTTCTTTTGGCATCTCCATGAATCTGGAAATTAAACTAACAGCATACATTATATCTGGCCTAGTTGCAGTCAAATACATGAGGCTGCCAACTATGCTCCTGTACAAGCTAGGATCAAATTCCTTGTTGTTGTCCTCTTTGCTAAGTTTTAATCCCATCACTGTGGGAGTGATTGCTGCTTTGCTCTCTTGCATATTAAATCTTTCCAACACTTCATTAGCATATTTTGATTGTGAGATAAAAATATCATTTCCATTTTGTTCTACTTCTATTCCTAAGAAGTATCTCAGCAAACCCATGTCAGTCATTTCAAATTCTTCTTTCATGACTGTTTTGAAATTTTCAATAAGGTAATCATTATTACTTGTGAAAATAACATCATCAACATATAACACAACAATTAGTATTTTACCATCCTTTTTTTTATGTAGAGAGTGGGCTCTCCCTCACATTTTTCAAATCCATTTTCCAGTAGATAATAATCTATCCTACTGTACCACGCTCTTGGTGTTTGCTTCAGCCTATAAAGAGCTTTCTTCAATCTGCACACTTTGTGCTCTTGGCCTTTCTTTTCATAGCCTAGAGGTTGCTCAATATAAACATCTTCCATTAACACTCCATTTAGGAATGCTGACTTCACGTCCATTTGGTAAACTTTCCACTTGTTTTGTGCTGATATGGACAGCACTGCTCTCACGGTTTCCATTCTAGCAACCGGTGAAAAATTTTCTTCATAGTCTCTCCCATACTTCTGCTTATACCCTTTGACAACCAGTCTTGCCTTGTGTCTTTCTATTTTCCCTTCAGCATTACTCCTGGTCTTGTAGACCCATTTAACTCCAATGACTTCATTTCCTTTTGGTAGTTCAACTAAATCCCATGTCTTGTTTCTTTCTATGGCATTGATCTCTTCATCCATGACTTCTATCCATTTCCTATCTTTAATTGCTTCTTCGAAATGAACAGGGTCATCAACATGACAATATAAAGCAAACAAAGAGTTCATACCTTCATTTGTTGCCTCTTGTTCATAGATGTCACCTAAATTTCTGAACTTCTTACCTCTTTCATTTGGTGTACAAGTGCTTGAAAAAGCACTTGAATTTCCTCCTTGTGGTGTGCTTGGAGAAGCACATTCATTTCTCCTCAAGAGTGTCTCTTGCTGCCCTTGTGTTGGTGCTGCTATTCGAGGATGTATTTCAGCCATCTCCTCATCATCTTCATCATGTGACAAAGAATTTTTAACATTCACTGTCTTCTCTATGCTTCCATTCCAAGCTTCCTCCTCAATGAACTGAACATCTCTACTCACAATAAGCTTCTTGGTGGATGGGTTATACAACCTGTAAGCTTTGGATTCCTCAATGTATCCAATGAAAATAAATTTCTCCCCTTTGTTGTCCAACTTCTTCCTTAGCTGATTTGGAATGTGTGCATAAGCCACACATCCAAAAACTTTCATGTGGGTGACTCCTTGCTTTGTCCCACTACATGCTTCTTCTAGCACTCTATTCATGACTGCTTTTGTAGGGCATCTATTCAAAATGTACGCTGCACAATGTACAGCTTCAGCCCAATAATCATTTGGAAAATGCTTTGCCTTTAACATATTCCTCACCATATCCATGATTGTCCTATTCTTTCTTTTGGCAACTCCATTTTGCTACGGAGTGTACCTAGTGGTAAACTACTTATGAATTCCATTTTCTCTACAAAAACATAGAAATTCCTTGGATATATACTCACCTCCTCTATCAGTTCTTAGAACTTTGATATGCAGCCCACTTTGGTTTTCTACAAGTGCTTTGAAATTGCAAAATCTTTCAAACACTTCACTTTTGTTCTTCAGGAAATAAACTCAAATTTTTCTAGTAAAATCATCAATAAATGTTAGTATACAATGGCTGACTGCAAGAGATGGAGTTTGCATCGGTCCACATAAATCTGAGTGGACAATTTCTAAGGGTGCTTTTGTCCTTATGCTTTTCCCAGATGGAAAACTTTCTCTGTGTTGTTTCCTCGAGATATAACCTTCACAAAAGCTGTCTAGTTTCTCTATCAATGATAATCCTCTTACCATTCCTTTTCTATTCAACAAGTTAATACCTCCAAAGTTGAAATGTCCAAATCTCAAGTGCCACAACCAATTTTCATCCTTTGGTTCGCTTTGGAAAGCCTCTTGTGTCACTGCTACAATTTCTTCTTTATTTTTTAAATCTGCTTTCATTCTGAAAGGGAACATCTTGATCCTTGTCATCTTCACTTCAGTAATACATTGTTTGTTGGATCTTTTATCCATGATGGTGCATACATCATCCACAAAGAAAACATTGTATCCCTTTTGAATAAGTTTTCCAATACTTAAGAGGTTACATTTCATTCCAGGAACATAATAAACATCTGTTATGGTTTTCTTTTCACCTTTCCTTGTTAAGACATTTACTTCTCATTTTCCCATAACGGAAACTTTATTATCAGTCCCCAGTGTGACTTGTGACTTCACACTCTGATCTAACATAGAAAACAGGGTTATGTTTCCTGTCATATGGTTACTGCAACTGGAGTCTAGAAACCATACATCTTCACTCTTTTCTTTAGCCATATTACAAGCTAAAAACAAATTGTCTTGGCTGATATTTTCTCTAGTGAAATTTGCACTAGTTCTATTACTCATATCATGTTGCTTCTTCCTACATTCATTTGCATAATGCCCATTTTTTTTACAATAGTGACATTGGACATTAGATTTATCATACCTTTGTCCTTGAGCATGATGTTGTCCACTTTCTTCGTTGCTGCCTTGGCCTTGGTTCTGATTTGGATTGTTGCCTCTTCCTTTCTTGTTTCCTCTGCCTTGACCTCTTCCTCTTCCAAAGAACATCTGGGTCTTAAAGGCATGTTATAGAGATGAGTTTTCATTTTTGCTCAATCTCTGGTCATGTGTTATCAGTGATGCATGTAATTCATCAACTGAGAAGTTTGTGAGATCCTTTGTCTCTTCTATGGTGGTGACAATCACATCGAACCTTGAGGGTAGAATCCTCAATAGTTTCTCCACAATCCTCCTTTCTTCAAGAATCTATCCATGAGACCTTATCTGTGTGACCAGACCAATCACATGTGTGAAGAATGAGTTAATATTATCTGACTCCTTCATGCAAAGATTCTCAAAATCTCTTCTCAGCAATTGTAGTTTTGTTGTCTTCACTTTCTCCATGCCTTGATAATCTATCTTGACAGTTTCCCATGCTTCTTTGGATCTCTTAGTTGCTACTATCCTTGGAAACACACTCTCATGCACTGCTTGATACAAGAATTAGAGGGCTTTAGAATCCTTCTTCTTATTGCTCTTCAACAGATCTTTCTCTGCTTGAGTTAAATTATTAAACTCATCTTCATCTGTTGGTTCTTCAAAACCATCCTCAACAAATTCCCATAAGTCTTGGGAAGCAAGCAAAGCTCTCATAGTTATTGCCCAATAGTCATAGTTTTTTCCATTAAATTGTGGGAGTTGAGTATTACAGATACCCATGCTAGTGCTGGCTCCAGCCATTCTTGCACTATTAACTATGTTTCAAAATACTTCACTGTGTATTTAAAATAACTCACTGTCCTCAACAGTAGCACAAATATTAACTTGAGAAATACCTTGGATTCTTTCTTGACTGAGTCTTCACTCTGCTGGAAAAGCTGCTGCAACAAGAAATCCTTCCTTCAACTTCTTTGACACCTTCAAAGAGCCTGGACAAGCTCTGATACCATGTTGGGAATTTCTGATAATTCCAAACAAAATATGAACAGAGAGTAATACTCTGTTTTCTTTAACACAGAGAAACTTTTAATTTGTATCCCAAAATTTCATCCACATTTACTTCAATCCATAGAAATGGAGATTGATTCACATAACAGATAACAAAGTTTTTATATTAACCAAAAAACAGTATTGCGCTGCCATACATAAAATGCATTAAGCAAAAAACATTGAACATCACACCGTCTCTGCACTGTTGTGCATTACGAGGAGAAAAAAAATACTTTCTCAACACTGCTATGCATTACAAAAGGAGAACTTTGTCTCTGTTTAACATTGACACTGCTGTGTGTCAATTTCCTTTTCTTCACACCTTACATTCGCACTGTTGTGCCCTAAAAAAATTTCCCTTTCGCGCTGCCGCATCAACACTTACATTTCATATTCAATGAACAATAAAATAGGACATTGCATTTTTATTGTGCCATACTCCTGTGAAAATAAAAAAACAATAAAATTAAATACTTTTACCTACATTTACCAATCACATTAAATCTCATTAATTACTTTTACTGGAAAAACTGGCGGTCAATGAAACTTCTAGTTCACGTCACGTAATTTGTTGCAAGCCTGTACATCAACCGTTGATTTAATCGGACGACTGTCAGCGATTTCCCGGAGGTCCCTTTCAACCAAGCTTTACGCACCGGGGAATGGTGGTTTTGAAAAAGTTGTTGTGGCCACGTGTCAGTTGGTGATTGTGATCACTGCCCTCCGGAGGAAAACCATTGTTCAACAAAAGCGGTGCGGGGAAGGGACTAGCGGTTTTCTGCAATAAATGCCGCAGTTGAAATTACATCCCAACAGAATTTGGCTTAGCACTAGAGTTGCTGGAACTTTGTAATAATTATCTCTCTCGTTCAACCTTTTGATGTCACTGTTGATTTAATAAATTATAATATCTGAGTAAACTACAACTCATATATCTGAAAATTTTATATTTTTTTAAGATGGTTAAGATATGGAGAGCTCACTGTAAATGACATTATGCAGTGGCTACATGGCGCCTGAGTATGCCCTACGCGGACAACTGACAGAGAAAGCAGATGTATTCAGCTTTGGAGTTCTTCTACTTGAGATTGTGAGCGGAAGAAAGAATCACAGTTTGGCTCAAGGCACAGAGTTTCTCAGCGAAGGGGTATGGCTCACATGGATCTCATCTTTCAGGTGGAAATTTTCTAAAATCTTCATATATAGCATTGGGATACCTTGCTAATAAATGTTTTATGTTCTTTTTGTGTGTCGGGCAACCAGACATGGAGATTGTATAAAGCAGAAAGAGCTTTAGAAATTATAGATTCCACATTGGAGGGCAGTTATTCGTCGGAGGAAGGGAATAGAGTGATTAAAATTGGTTTGCTCTGCACGCAAGCAGCTTCGTTTTTGAGGCCTTCAATGTCGCAGGTAGTGTCGATGCTGACAAGCGAGCGAGAAAATGTTCCATCGCCAAGAAAACCTGCTTTCGTAGATCTGCCTGGTGTGGGAATACGTGACCGAGTTAGACGTGGTGGAGTTATTGAGCCTGACAGAACATCGAGCAGTGCAGCAACACCTGACCCTGACAGAACATCGAGCAGTGCAGCAACTTCTTCCACGACACATTCCGAAATCCATTCTGCAGTTGCTGATCCTTCCGGAAGTGCCTGTTAGGATTACTTTATCTCCGTTGATTATATGTACTCTGGAGCTGAGATGAAAATCAGGCAGTGCCTCTAGTAACGCCCTAGGGCATCATTAGTGGTTACCTCAAAGGATCCACTGTGTATCCAAACAATTTTGGCTAGACAACCCTAGTTCATCATTAGTGGTTACGCAATTAGGTGCGTCAAACTGTGTATCCAAACAATTTCGGGTAGACAATCTTAACCCGGTTAGAAAAGGAAGATTATGCAATCATACTAATTTTAAAATCATAGATAAAGTTAGACTAAGTGGTGTAACTTATTGGAAAAAAAAAAAAAAAAAACAATCTTATTGTGCAATCATTTAAAGTTAAAGTAAATGAAGATGTTTCTACATGGATTCCATTCGTCCCATTGAAGTTCCATGTACTGTAAATGTCCTTTTCCAATATTACTCTTGTAAATGCCCTTAACTCTTCTTCATGTTTGTCTTTTACCTAAATAATTTTCTCTTGAGGAAGCAGTAGTTTATATGTAATTAATCAGTTAAAAATGGTATGGGTATGGTTTTATAAGTTCAATATACATGGTTTTTTAAAGAACATCAAATAGGGAAAAATAAAAAAAATAAAAATTTATAAAGAGAATGCAAATTAAAATAGAAAAATTGGTATTTTTTTTACTCAAGGCTATCTTGTGATTCTTTCTCCACTATGATATCAATTTGCTGGAAAGGAAGAGAAGGTTAGGCACAAAATAACACAAATTTCACACACACAATAATACAAGTTGTGGCTTTTCAATTGATTGTATAAATTTGATTCGACTCGATTACAATAAAGTCACTAAGGGGTATTTAAACTTTTTCATCTAGTGACTCGCCCAAAATAACTTAAGATGCACACACTCTAAATTTGGCTTTACCCAACTGCGACCTACTTTGTCGTTGGGTGAAGACTCCGTCATTTTAAATTATTTTACTTTATTTGTGTGGTGTGTAGGATTTAAGTTAATTTAAAAAATGTTACATGAACTAGTGTTATATGAAGCTTAAAGTGAGTTATGATTTTTTGGACATGTAGTATTGATAAATTATGGTATTACCCATGGTATCATAATAAAGTCTATTTACAAACTCAAATGGAGCCATAACAAAGTTTATTTACAAACAAAGAATCTCCCTCATAAAATAAGGGCAAGTATTTTGATACTTATTATAAATTGATGAATATCCAAACTTACCAACCATATATAACTATACTAATGTAAATTTATATAATAAACTTATCTATAAAACTAAAATAGCATTTAAAAACTAAAAGCTATACATACATTTTGTTAATAGTATTGAATAATTTTGTTAATAGTATTGAATAAAGATATTATATATATATATATATATATATATATATATATATATATATATATATATATTTAATTAAACATTAAAGTTAGAATGAAAATTATTTGATTTTAAAATTGTTTTTATTTAAATTTTTATTATTTAGTATTATTTTATTAATAATTTTTTATAATCAAAATCAAAATTGACTATATATTAGAATCTAATATATATACAGTTGACATGTTGTGATTTGCATAAAATAATATTTTTATAAAAAAATAATAATAATAATAAATAAATAAATAAATGCATATATTATTGGTTTGTGTTTGACGCAAATGGGGGTGGAAAGCTTTTTTGGTCTTGAAAATAATTGTAAAACGGCAAACCTTGTAATGTGGGATAAAAAGAAGTTCCTCTTTGAAACTTTAGTCACTCCTGTTATCTTATATGGCTGTGAGGTTTGGGGTTGCAGCATCTCCAGAGAATCATGGAGAAAGATTGAGCAAATCCAGAAGCGTTTTATAACTTATAACCTGAAAATTAAAAGTCATACACCCTATCCTATTCTCCTTATAGAAGCAGGTATTTCTGCTATTGAGAGCCTAGCTATGATTAGGTTTCTGTTGTACAAGCACAAACTCAATAACATAGACGATCATAGACTTCCTAAGCTAGCTTTAAATTCCAGCCAAAACCACCTAAGGCTCAATCGGGGGTGGCATAAAGACACAAGCGCCTGGTTAAACTATTGGGAGATCAGCGAGAATGATGCATTGCAAAACATAAATAACATTAAAGATATTGTTACTTCTAAGTTCAAAGAAAAAATGTGGTGTGAGAAAGATTTAGCGGCTAAAAGAAAATTAAGTTATTATAAGAAATTCATCAACCCCACCCTAGAAGATCAAAAGTATCTCTCTATTTTAACTAGCTCAAAGAAGAAAATTAATATAGCAAAGATTAGAACGAATTCTCATGAGCTCCATAGTGAAACAGGTCGTTGGGCAGTTCCTAAAACGCCATGGATGGAAAGGATCTGTCATATATGTGAGAATAGGAACATCGAGGATGAAAACCACTTCCTCTTAGAGTGCCCCGCGTACAACCACATTAGATCCTAGTTTCACAATCTTTGTTACAATACTGACCTTCCTAGCCTTTTACAATGTCAAAATTATAGTGAGCTCGGGAGGCTTCTCTCCAAGCTTTTTGAGCATAGGAATAAAATCTTAAATCAAAATAAATCATTTGTTTCTTTAGGTCCGATAGACCAATGTTTGGTCTTAGTGGACGTTCATCATCATCATCATCATCATCATCATCATCATCATCATCATCATCATCATCATCATCATCATCATCATCATCATCATCATCATCATCATCATCATCATCATCATCATCATCATCATCATCATCAATTTTTGACATGATATGTAATCCATAATATAAATGGATTACTGAATTGAAATGTATTGATTATAGAATATATTTTTAAAATATATAAATAAATAAATTATTAAATTTATTTCTAAATAAAATATTAAATTTATTTTTAATTTTATATATTAAAGAAAATGAAATGAAAAAAATAATAATTTAACAGTATTTTTTCTTTAATAATTATCTAAATTATTAAATATGATTAAATTTGAGTATTGGTGAGTTTGTAGTTTCTTTTTCAATTCTCTCATTACTGAAGTAAGTTTATACAATGAGGTTAGGATTTTTTCATTACTGAAGTAAGTTTATACAATGAGGTCAAAATTTTTTAATATTTCTATTTGAAGTTTTTTATTTAAAGATTATTTAAAGGTTTTTTAATTATTTTTATATTTATAAATTTAGTTTTAAGAATCTAATATGATTATTCACTGATTTTAATAACTTATTTATTCTTTTTTTTCAAATAGAAATAATAGAATTATTTTTTCACAATGGATGATATGTTTTATTTTTCAAATCTTTGTCAAGATAGTGATGTATATAATTGTTGTGAAATTTTCAATATCATTTATTTTCTCTTTTTTTCAAGATAGTGATGTATGTAATTGTTGTGACATTTTTAATATCATATTTTTTTATGAAATTAAAGTTGTTCTATCCAAATATAATAATGCAATGAATTTAATTGTAAGTAGTTTATCAATCTATGAGAAAAAAATATATATATCAGTTTCTTAAGTTATGTTTAAGATTTGATTTTCATAGTTACTCAAAATATATTGCAAAAGTTTACTATACTTTTATTGTTATAGATGATAATGTAATTGTATTATAACATGAATTATAGTTACCATGATTTGATAAACATAATTCAGGTTGGCCAAATACTTTAAACTATTCTTTCAAAATAATAATTAAAAACACACACACATATATATGTTAGTGCATTGATGTGTCTAATAAATATGGTTATTGGTTTCGTTTGTGGATTGAAGGGTTTTTCAGGTTTCCAAAAACAATCGAAACACAATATTTGAAAGGTTAAGCTAGCCTTCCCTTATAGAAGTCCCTTTAAAGTAGCTTTGAATTGCATATTTAAATTATAACAATTGGCAATCTAATTTAAATTAACTTTATTCGCCTCATCTAGTTCAAATAGACATTATTCATTTCATCTAATTAAATATAAATACAATAAAAACATCATTATTAATTTTCTTTTTTCAATTTTCTTGTGGATTATATATTCCTACTTTTCTTTAGATACCCTTTTACTCTTCTTTTTAGTTAATTTCATATTAAATGTGACATTTTGAAAATATATTTTACACTAAATTATCACTGTATTACTAATATGATAATTTCCTAAAATTATCACTTTGTTTCGGTGTTGAAATTATGTTTATCAACAAGTTTAATATCGAAATCACCATAAAAATAATTGTTGGCCATAATTTTTAAATATTTCTTGATTATAATGTGGTTGGCATAACTTATTAAATTTTTACAAGCTTCATTAATTACTAGCAGAAACACATTAATAAATATGGTTGATATACACCAATAGGCGTATATCAAACACATATACAACCAAAATAGTAAATGTTGTTGATATACGCCCATAAGCATATATCAGCCACATTAATAATTATGAAGTGTATGGTAATGATTTATAAATCCTAATTAAATATAAAGTTTATAATATAGGTTTAACATTAGGATTTATATTATTAGGGTTTAATATTAATAGGGTTTTTATATTAATGGGGTTTAACATATTGTGTTTATAATACAAGGTGCTTGATACATAAGGTTTATAATATTGGGTTTAATATATATGAAATCCTAATACAAACCCTTATATTTTAGACCCACATTAGTAAATGTGCTTGACTAATTTTGTACTGTTATAATATGATATTGGATAAATTGCAATGTAACGTGACATTATGACAATGATTGTCACATTGCAACAAAGTTTGATCATCGTCAACAATTTAAATAATGATTATAAAGTTTGACTTTGTTGACTAATTATAATAGGAAATTATGTTTGACCAAAGTTGAAGATTGTTGATTGTTAAACATAGTCAACAAATATATTGAGCCACATTAGTAAATGTGGTTGACTAATTTTGTAATGTCACAACAAAATGTTGGAGAAATTGCAATGCAATGTAAGATTATGAAAATGATTGTCACATTGCAATAATTGTTGTCATAATGTGATGTTGGATAAATTAATGTACTATTATAACATCACATGTTTGAATATGAATATTAATCAATAATATTAATAGGAGATTATGTTTAACCAAACTTGAAAATTATGGTTAGTTATTTAAACATTGGTTATAAAGGTTGACTCTCTCTGATTATGTTTGACTAATGTCAATGATTATGTTTGACTGTAAATATTCATCAATAATAATAATAGGCAATTATCTTTGATCAAAGTTGAAGAGTGTTGATTGTCAAACATAGTCAAGCACAGTCAACCACATTACTAAATGTGGTTGAATAATTTTGTAATCATGCATTATGACATTGGTTAAACTGCAATGTAATGTCACATTGCAACAATTATAAATCTTAATATCAAAATCAATATTATAAACCCAATATTACAAAGCCTATATTATAAATTCAATATGAAACATAATATGATAAACCCTAATATTAAAGCCATAACATCTCTCATAAATTTAAGATCTATGCTATGAACATAAAAATGAGGTAATGTTTTCTCATTATTCCCCATACCTATTTGTGACTTCATCATTTGATCAGGAAATCAAATTGTGGGATTTACGACAAAAGCCTACACATCCTTTATATACAATGACCATCTTAAGAGGGAATGTGATGGTGTGTTTTACTCGTGATGATGATTATATCCTTTACTCAACTGTTGATATTGAGGTCAAACAACATTTAGTTGTGGATGGGGGGCTACATATGAAATTTGATATTGTTCCTACATGAAGTGCTCAAAACTATACTCGGTCATATTACATGAATGGAATGGATTGCATTATTCGTGGGATTTTATCATTGCCTTGTTCCCTGGTTTAAAGGTTCTTGACAGTTTACCTCTAACTTGATTGGAGAGAGAGTGTAACAGCCCTGGTGAAAAGTTTGTGCGATAAAATTTAATAAAGGCAAAATAAGACCACGGTTAAGGGACACTTATTCCAAGCTGACTGTTGGGAAAAGATATCCTAGTGGGCATGACTAGATGTGTGTTTTGGCTAAGGAAAATTTGCAAAGGCTAAGGAAAAGGTATTAAAAGGAAAAAAGGAATTTTTGGCACATTTATTTATGAAAATAAAGGAAATTAGGAGAAAAGTAAGGTGAAAGGTCATAGGTTGCATGTGAGGAGGAAAATGAAGGAAAATAATGGAAAATGAAGAAATTAGAGGCCTAATTCATAAAAAGGATTTTGAGGATTAGTTGGTAACCTTTTGTCAATTGAAGTTTGGATCTCTCTCAATATTCTCATTATTCTCTCTCTCTCTCTCTCTCTCTCTCTCTCTCTCTCTCTCTCTTGGTCAATTAGAGTTCTTGAAGCGCTCTAGTGTGGAGCAAGGAAAGGAAAAGCAAGCAAAGGAAAGGAAAAGTAAGCAAGGATCAAGGAAGGAAAGCAGGATCGACCAAATTCAGTAGGAATACTTGCAGGTAGCTTTTTCCATGTGTGATTTCCTAGCTGGTTTGGACATGCATGGCTTTGCATGTTGGTGTATGTTTCGCTTGATGTTGGTGGCATGGTTTTGTTGGGTAATAACAGTATTTTTTAGCCTAGCCTTTCCTTTTTCCAGATGCCATGGTATGTTCGGATGTTTATCTCAGGTTTTGAGCTTTAGTTTGTTAGATGGGTTTCAGAATCTGGGGCGGAGGTGGTCTCAAGGTTTGTTCCCAAAAGGCCTAGGAATCCCTTAACCGGTTTTGGCGGGATACACGGTAAATCATGAGGGAGAAATCTTGGTTTAGGGCCTAGTGATCCGGGTTTGGATTGTGATAAAGCTTGAGAGACAAGGATACAAAAAATTCCTGAAGGATAGTGATGACTTTTGGATGGAATTCCAAGTTCTGTTTGGCTGTGATCGGAGCACCGGTTTTGGTGTGATCACGGTTTGATGAGGGTGGAGGTGGTTTAACCTCTGGATTCCCTTGGTTGTTCTTGGATTAGTTGTTCTATGAGATCCCACATTCATGCTTGGAATATGACATGGAGGAGACTGACTGAAATAGAGATTTGGTTCATCCATGTGATGAGCCCCAAAAATGGATAATTATATGGGCTCATTCAACCTCCTAATTTGACTTAATCCACCATTCTCATTAGTTTATTGCATCTTTTTTATTATATTTATGCTAATAGAGTGAATTGGGTTAGTCATTATGCCAACAAGTCTAATGTGTGCTTTGTGTAGCCCTTTTGGTCAATTTGGAGACAAAATTGAAGGTTTTAATGAGCACTTGGCAGCCAAATTCGTGGGAGAACAAGGGAGAGGATTTGTAGGAAGGTGTCCCCTTCATTTATGGGCCCTTACCTCGAATTCTCCACCATCAGCTCGGAGTTCAAGGGCCACAAAATCAATTACCACAAGGGCAGCCAAGCAAGTCAAGTAGGACTGCTGTTAACTGCAAGTTTTGGGCAGCTGAGTCCCTAAAGTTTAGGAGGACTGTTGGGGTCCTCAATTTGTATAAATAAGAGGGCTTAGGGCCTCATTTCAATTAGTCACTTTATAGTCATTTTGTATTCATTTTGTAGTCATTTTGTAGTTCGATTTTTAGGCAGTGGATTAGCTTTGCTTTCAACACATTTTCAAGTTCTCCTTGTGGACAGTTTTTGGAATGTAACATTTCTTTTCATCAATAAAGATGAATCCAGCTTTGCAACAGCTCTAAATCTCTCTTAGGAGGCTGTAGCTCTTGGGGTTGGGCCCATCTCAAGTGCCCAGTACCTCCTTTGTTTACTTTCATGTCTCTTTGCTGCATTCTTAGAATAAAATCTGTTATTTAGATTTAAACCTTGTTTTATTATTTAGGTTGTTTTTTATGAGTAAAATAGATTTTCATTCTCAGATTTAGTTGATAGTTTGTTAACAGAAAAAGCTTCAAGAAAAGGGCCAACAAACATCTGTGGTTTCACCTCTCCCTCAGTGGGATCAGGAGCTATGACTAGGATGACTTTGCTGCCCACAAAAACACTGATTTTGCTTTGCCATGCAATCACTAGTGTTTGATCTTCATGTGTAGAAGTTGGTTACAAGTTCAGACTTTCGTTTTCTTAGTTGCATGAGTTAAAATACATGGTTTCATTGCAGGTCACACTTATGTTCATTCTCTTTACTGACAGCTAGCAAATTAGGTCAACGTAACTAGGTCTTTAAATTTACAAGTCTTTGTTGGTTCAGATTGGAAAAACGACTTGCAGAGCACTTGTACCACTCCTTCATCTGCTTATTCTCCATCAGCACCATCCACTCCACCCTCTACTTATAATCCTTACCTCACGTTTGCCACATTTGCTCACATAACCCTAGTTTTTATACATCATTGTTTCAGCCTTCTTTGAGCCAACTTAGCTATCTACACCTTCTCACCACTCCATCCACCAGTCCCTGGGCCACTTCAGACCCCTATCCTACCTCCATATCCATTCATGCATCTTCCCTCACTCACCCATCCTCCAAAATCAAATTTTTAAACATCCTGTAGAAATTTCTGAACATCCTGTAGAAATTCCTGAAACATCCTGTAGAACCCCTGCAGACTTCCTGTAGAAGCTCATGAATGAGGTTTCTTGATATACAAACTCTGTGAAACTCTCTGGAAGGGTGTTAGGGACCCCTTAGGCCCTCTCTGAACCTTCTCGACCTCTTCCAAGCATTTCCTCTCGCCAATCCACCTCTGCACAGTCAAAAACAGTTAAATTATATGCATGATAATTGTGACAACTTATTCAAAAATACAAAAAGATGTTTTCTTCAAATAGTGATAACTTAGACACATGCATTTTACCTTCCTAGAAGTCAATAGCATCTCTTTCAGTAATTTGTATTCTCTCCTTTGCATCAGTAGGACTAGCTGGTAGAATTAGGGTTTGCTAGGGTTTGCGTTACTTTTTGGCTTTCAGTTTCTTTCCGCAAGTAGATTAGCTTCCTTTGAGTTAGCTTTCATCCATCAGTTAAAAAGCTTCTTCTAAGAGCTCATAGAAGTTGGCTTAAGCCCCTAGCGGACTTGTGCCAGCTGACCAAGTGACAGTTGCGGCAAGAGCTAGTACTTGTGCATACAGCATCGTCGCTTCCAAGTTTGTTACGAACTACCGGGTTGATAAAAGTAAAGAAGGGAGTCCCAGGAGTTGCAGCATTATTGCTACAATACTGGAGCCCACCATCTTTTTGGCGCCGTTGCCGGGGAAGCGTCAGAGTATTGGTGATTGTTGCTTTTCTTCTATTTTCCACTACAACCTTCTGCTAAGTAGTTTATTTCATTTCCATTATGCAATTTCGTTTCTGCAAAAGTAGATTAGCATTTCCCGCTTTCATAGATTAGCATTTCAATTCTGTAATTTCAATTCTGCAAGTGTAGATTAGCATTTCAATTCCGCAATCTCAATTCTGCAAGCGTAGACTAGCATTTCATTCCTACAATTTCATTTGAGCAAAATAGATTAGTCCTTTCTTGCTTTCATTTCAATTCCGCATTTTCATTTCAACAAGATAGTTAGTTGCAGTTCAATCTATTTTAGTTTTGCAGGTACAAGAAAAAAAAAAACAAAAAATCAACCAAAAAGATTTCCTTTCGTGCCTAGTAGGAGTAGAGATAAGTCAAAAAAATATTTTCACAACACCCCCCATTGCTTCACACAGCCAACCTTCTCTCTTCTTCGATGGCTATGACTAAGAAGAATCCCTGGGTGGACATCAAGGCATATTTAAAGAACCTCTAGAGAAGAAGAAGAGGAAAACATTCCTCTGGAGCAAATGGCTACAAGCAGAAATGTTGGGAGCAGTACCTTATCCAAAAATGAATTTGCAGATCAGATGGAAGATTTCAAGAGAGAGGTAAGGCAGTTTCTTGCCATGCAACTGGATACCTTGTGGATCCAAAAGAAGCAAGAAGAAGCCAAGAGGGCTTTGGCCATCTTTTGTCCCAGGTGCACTAGAAAGCATCCTAGGAATGAATGTCCATTGCACTCCATAGAAGTGTGTTTTGTCTGTGAAGAAGACCATCCTACAAATCAGTGCCCTTCCTTGCCTAGACTCAAAGCTGCATATCAGAGGGCAAAAGGAGCCACTGAACCACTCTATTATCTGAACCAAAGGAGGCCACATGGACCCATACCTTACCAGCAGGGAATGCAAGGTACATCCCAGACCTATTATGACCCCTATCAAACCACTTCCATGCCTTCTTGGGGTCCCCCTGCTCATCCTTCCTGGTCCACACCCCCTCCTTGGTCGTATCCTCCTCAATATCATGCTCAACCAGCTGCTCATCCATTTCACCCCTACGCTCAGCCACAGCCTCAGTGGAATGCACCTCATCAGGGGTGGAGGCCCGAGTACAACTCTCATCCCGCTCCTTTGCCTCCACCGCCTGCCCAACCGCAACCCCATCCTCATCCATCTCAAATATACACCCCCACTCAACTACCCATACCACCATTTCCAAACCTTCCCATTGGAATAGCTCAACCCAATTGCAAAGCTGAGGCACAACATGTCCAAATGACTCCTCTTGAGCTCAATGATATTCACCATAGCTCAAGAAGAGTATTGGAGAAAAGAGATTATATTGACAGCACTGAAGGATCACATCCAGCAAAAGAAGATTCAAGAGAGGAGATCAAAGAACCATGGGCTGCACTTGATGAAGAGAAGAGATCAGAATCAGAGATCGAGAAAGCTCCCTCATGGTTACCATCAAACCCTCCATGTAGTCAAGAGAAAAGTTAGCAAAAAGAGGAAGATGTGAAGGTCATGATAGAAGAAGATATGGAGAATGATCCAGATCAGCAAAAGGACCAAGGATATCAAAGCTATATTGAGACATGGTTCCAGACAGTCACTAAGTTGCAGCAGTACTCTCTTCCTCAACTATGTTTGATCCCTTCAAAGTCAAATCATTTGGTCTCTGAGATCTGGATAGTTGTCAAAGCATGCATTTCAAGCCGCCACATCATTTTATCTCTAATCTCGATGTGCACATGGCTCCATTGGAAGTATGCTTATACTTGAAAAGAATTTTTTTTTTCAAGTAGGGTAGGGTAGGAAAAAAAAAATGAAAATAAAAATCTAGGGTGAAAACCTCCTCGGAGGCGCCTTAGATTGGCTCATTGATTGAAAACCTCCATGAGGCGGTCAATGGGTTGGAAAGAAGAGAAAATAAAAAGGGAATAAGATCCTGGGTGAAAACCTCCCTTGGAGGCGCCCAGGGCAGGCAATTAGGGTGAAAACCTCCATGAGGCGCCCTAGTTGTTTTTCAAAAAAAAAAAAAAAGAGAGAGAAATAAAAGAAAAATAAAGCTAATTTCCATTGAATAATTGCAGGTTGCAAGAAGGACATTGCAGGTCAGGAGGATCACTCAAAACAAAGACAAAGGAATTTTTGTGCCTTCTACAGGAAGTTCTGTATTTCTACAGGAAACATCGTGTAGAACCTTCAAGCGAGCCAGATTCGATTTTGGAAGGGAATCTAAAGCTTGGAATCTATTGGTTATGCCTACAAGCATCCATTTTTCCATTCCTCACCCTTTTCCATCATTTTTTCCACCTCATTGTGCTTCTTTTATGAAAACTGTGTTTTCTACAGGAAGTTTTGTGTCTTCTACAGGAAGCTTACAAAAAAGCCAAATTGATCTCCGAAGAGGACCCAAAGGCTGGGAATATGTCCATGAGGCCTAAACACATCCATTTTTCCATCCCTCACCCTTTTCCATCATTTTTTCCATGTCATTGTGCTTCTTTCCTCAAAACTGTGTTTTCTACAGGAAGTTCCTGTAGAAATTACAAGAAGTTAAAAATGGATTGAAAAAAGTAGTTTGGCGAACATGGTAGCTTCCTCAAGGGTTCAAAAGTCCTCCTGCAATTTTCAAACTCCTCCTCCATCATCTCCATGCCTGCATCACAACCCAAGCTCATTCTTTTTCACCATGCAAAAACTTGCAAAATGCCTTGAAGAAAAAATACATAGAACAGAATTTGTTTTTTCCCTAACTTGAAAACCATGCATCCATTTGAAAAACCGTTTTATGGGGAATTGTACAGGGGTAATGGCAACATGCTTGAGCAGTTTCAGCCAATTCCGCTGCACAGTTTTCAAGAAATCAGCCTCCATCACCTTCAGCCATTTTTGAATTTTCTCCATATCCGTGCATCCGTTTCAAAACCTGTTTCATGGGGAGATGCATACGGGTGATAGTAACCTACCCAAGCAGTTTCAGCCAATTCTGATGCACGGTTTCCGAGAAATTGATCTCTGTAATCTTCAGCCATTTTCCATTTTTCTCGAAATTTGTGCATCCATTGATTTCAATTTTGCTATGGGAGGTGCATCATGATGATAGGAACATGCTCAGCAAGTTTCAGATCGATCCGATCTATCGTTCGGGAGAAATGGCAAAAACAAGTTTTGGTCCTGTGAAAATTCAGCAGCAGCAGCTTGAGGGTGCAGATCTGAACGTGGAAACGAACTCCTGCAGCTTAGATCCGGCTAGAGGATACCTGCACAAGCAAAATAACCACACATCAGACAGCAAAGAGCTTATAGCACAAAGGATCCATCATGCAACCACCGAAACAGATGCATGCAGCAGCAAAAAGCACCTCACAGCAACCATTTGACTTCAGGTACGTGACTAAAACTCATTCCTCTGATTGCATGAATGTAATTCGGAAACAACATGAGCAATGAGATGGTTGGGATTACAAAAATTGGTGGCCAGCTAACTGGCCACCCTCATCCAGTTCAACAGCACTCGGTGGGTGAATAAGACACGTGCGCTCAGCCATCTCAGGAGGAAATTGGGAAACAAGTAATGGTGACTGTTTGACCTTCAACGTGATTGATGGAGTGATCACAGGTAGGAAATATGATGATTTGTGGTAGAACTTTCGTCTGCATGGCCAGCACATGTTTTTGCCACCTCACCACAAATCATGTAGCAACTAAAGAAGGCTCGGCTGAAACTCACGAACCGTTGTTCATCTACACTTTCCACATCCTCAATTGAAGTGTGCACAATCAGTTAACATATCATCCTCCACTGAGTTTTTTTACATGTCTTCGAGATTCTGTTGCGTATCAGGCTCGCTCAGAGGTGTAGGGGCGCTCTACAGGCGTTTCTACAGGAAGTTGTGCTACAGGAAACCCAGCATACGAAGAAGCTTGGACTGTTCACGTCGAGGATGGAAATTCTCAGTGAGGTGGGCCTGAACATAACTTTCCCATGCAAATAATTCAAAAGGTGGTGAATTCAACGTGTTGAGGGGGTAGGGAAAATGTGAATGCAAGTCTGTCTATGAATTCAAAAGTCATTTTCTTATTGCTGCCTGGAATTGTCTTCATGGTCTGCACGCGACATTTTCTCTAGGGTCTTGAATTAAAATCCCTCCTGTAGAAAAATTGAGACACTGTCAAGGCTCACCGGTGAAAAATTGTGAATTTTATATGACTGTGTGCATAACGGAGACGTAGCTCTACGTTCTATGTAGAGAAATCTCAAAGTCCTCCTTATGTACACGAGCAGGCAAGTTCAGAACAACAAAAACAGAGTTTTTTACCATGCCAGGAGGGTTCATTAGAAAAGAACCTTCGGACTCCAAGAAATCACGGGAAACCCCTGGGGTGGTGGACTTGTTTTCCCATGCATTGGAGAATGAAATTTTGTTGAGAATACAACATCAAGGATTGGACATCAAACCTAAAATTATTGTGGTGACTCGGTTGATTCCTGAGGCCTATGGTACAACATGCAATCAATAAATTGAAAGAATTGGTGGAACATAACATTCAAGGATACTCTGGGTACCCTTTAGAACAGAAAAAGGAGTTCTGTAGAAATGGGTTTCTCGATTTGATGTGTGGCCTTACTTGGAAAGATTTTCAGAGGATGTATTAAATGAAGTAACGGCAGAGCTAAAAGGTCAACCTGATCTGATCATTGGCAATTACAGTGATGGAAATTTAGTTGCATCTCTGATTTCACATAGACAAGGAATCACTCAGTGCAACATAGCCCATGCTGTGGAGAAGACCAAATACCCAGATTCAGACATATACTGGAAAAAATATGAAGAAAAATACATTTCTCTTGCCAGTTTACTGCAGATCTAATTGCAATGAATCATGCAGATTTTATTATCACTAGCACATATCAAGAGATTGCTGGAAGCAAGGATATTGTTGGACAGTATGAGAGCCACACTGCTTTCACCCTTCCTGGTCTTTATCGTGTGGTTCATGGAATTGATGTTTTTGATCCCAAATTCAACATTGTTTCTCCTGGAGCAGACATGCAGATTTATTTCCCTTATACAGAGGAGCAGCATTGTCTTACTGCTTTACATGGTTCAATTGAGGAACTCTTGTTCAATCCTGAACAGACAGTTGAACACATGTGTGTTTTGAATGACCATAAAAATCCCATTATATTTTCTATGGCAAGACTCGATAGAGTGAAAAACATGACAGGATTGGTTGAATGGTTTGCAAAGAAAAAACACTTGAGGGATACTGTCCCCCACGTTCTGGGGAGGAAACAATATACAGAATTCCCATTCTGATCAATGCACAAGCCAAAACAGAGCGTGAGGAAGCAAGATAGTGAGGCAGAGAAGAAAACTAAGGGTAAGGAAGCTAAGGGAAAGAAAACCTAGGGCAAGCCATCACAGGGGTAGCCATAGGAAAATCAAGAGGAAAAGCAAGAAAGAAGAAGAAGGAAGAAACAGAGAGAAAAAACAAGTTTAATCCCTGGAAATTGTTGCAGGTTGCAGGAACACAATGCGGAAAGGGGGTCTCCAAACACAAGAAAAAGGGTCCCTACCAAGTTCCCAGGCATCCTCACATCCATCCCCTCCATGAACACTCATTTTTTTCAGGGTTCGGACACAATCTAGTCATGGTTCAACCTTCTACAGGAAGCTACAGGACTTTCTACAAGAAGTTCTGTATTTCTACTAGAACCATCCTGTAGAGCCTTTGGGCAGGCCAGAATCGATTATGGAGAGGGATTTGAAGCTTGAAGTCTGTTGAGGAGGCATGCAACCACTCTTTTCTTCCATCATCCACTGGTTTCATCTCCTTTCACCACCATTGCCACCATCTGATTGAATATACTTGCACAATCATACCAAAGCTGAGAATTCTTTAGGAAAAGGAGCAGGCAGTGGGAAGAAGCAAAGAGAAAAGCATGGTTTCATGAATGAGAAGAGAACATCACTTCAGAATCTTAGCATGACAGGGAGGCCACCAGGGGCATCAAAGATGAGGAGATAGATTGGTTGCTCAGAGGATGAGCAACACTTTCAGTAGGGGGTGATGATGAGCCCCAAAAATGGATAATTATATGGGCTCATTCAACCTCCTAATTTGACTTAATCCACCATTCTCATTAGTTTATTGCATGTTTTTTATTATATTTATGCTAATAGAGTGAATTGGGTTAGTCATTATGCCAACAAGTCTAATGTGTGCTTTGTGCAGCCTTTTTGGTCAATTTGGAGACAAAATTGAAGGTTTTAATGAGCACTTGGCAGCCAAATTCGTGGGAGAACAAGGGAGAGGATTTGTAGGAAGGTGTCCCCTTCATTTATAGGGCCTTACCTCAAATTCTCCACCATTAGCTCGGAGTTCAAGGGCCACCAAATCAATTACCACAAGGGCAGCCAAGCAAGTCAAGTAGGACTGTTGTTAACTGCAAGCTTTGGGCAGCCGAGTCCCTAAATTTTAGGAGGATTGTTGGGGTCCTCAATTTGTATAAATAAGAGGGCTTAGGGCCTCATTTCAGTTAGTCACTTTATAGTCATTTTGTATTCATTTTTTAGTCATTTTGTAATTCGATTTTTAGGCAGTAGATTAGCTTTTCTTTCAGCACATTTTCAAGTTCTCCTTGTGGACAGTTTTTGGAATGTAACATTACTTTTGATCAATAAAGATGAATCCAGCTTTGCACCAGCTCTAAATCTCTCTTAGGAGGCTGTAGCTCTTGGGGTTGGGCCCATCTCAAGTGCCCAGTACCTCCTTTGTTTACTTTCATGTCTCTTTGCTGCATTCTTAGAATAAAATCCGTTATTTAGATTTAAACCTTGTTTTATTATTTAGGTTGTTTTTTATGAGTAAAATAGCTTTTCATGCTCAGATTTACTTGATAGGTTGTTAACAGAAAAAGCTTCAAGAAAAGGGCCAACAAACATCTGTGGTTTCACCTCTCCCTCAGTGGGATCAGGAGCTGTGACTAGGATGACTTTGCTGCCCACAAAACACTGATTTTGCTTTGCCATGCAATCACTAGTGTTTGATCTTCATGTGTAGAAGTTGGTTACAAGTTCAGAATTTCGTTTGCTTAGTTGCATGAGTTAAAATACATGGCTTCATTGCAGGTCACACTTCTGTTCATTCTCTTTACTGAAAGCTAGCAAATTAGGTCAACGTAACTAGGTCTTTGAATTTATAAGTCTTTGTTGGTTCAGATTGGAAAAACGACTTGCAGAGCACCTGTACCACTCCTTCATCTGCTTATTCTTCATCAGCACCATCCACTCCACCCTCTACTTATAATCCTTACCTCACGTTTGCCACATTTGCTCACATAACCCTAGTTTTTGTACATCATTGTTTCAACCTTCTTTGAGCCAACTTAGCTATATACACCTTCTCACCACTCCATCCACCAGTCCCTGGGCCACTTTAGACCCCTATCCTACCTCCATATCCATTCATGCATCTTCCCTCACTCACCCATCCTCCAAAATCCAATTTTTAAACATCCTGTAGAAATTTCTAAACATCCTGTAGAAATTCCTGAAACATCCTGTAGAACCCCTGCAGACTTCCTGTAGAAACTCACGAATAAAGTTTCTTGATATCCAAACTCTGTGAAACTCTCTGGAAGGGTGTTAGGGACCCCTTAGGCCCTCTCTGAACCTTCCCGACCTCTTCCAAGCATTTCCTCTCGCCAATCCACCTCTGCACATTCAAAAACAGTTAAATTGTATGCATGATAATTGTGACAACTTATTCAAAAATACAAAAAGATGTTTTCTTCAGATAGTGATAACTTAGACACATGCATTTTACCTTCCTAGAATTCAATGGCATCTCTTTCAGTCGTTTTCATTCTCTCCTTTGCATCAGTAGGACTAGCTGGTAGAATTAGGGTTTGCTAGGGTTTGTGTTACTTTTTGGCTTTCAGTTTCTTTCCGCAAGTAGATTAGCTTCCTTTGAGTTAGCTTTCATCCATCAGTTAAAAAGCTTCTTCTAAGAGCTCATAGAAGTTGGCTTAAGCCCCTAGTGGACTTGTGCCAGCTGACCAAGTGACAGTTGCGGCAAGAGCTAGTACTTGTGCATACAGCACCGACGCTTCCAAGTTTGTTACGAACTACCGGGTTGATAAAAGTAAAGAAGGGAGTCCCAGGAGTTGCAGCATTATTGCTACAATACTGGAGCCCACCACCATGTCTATGGTCAGGTGGTATGTGGAAGTCTTTAACCTGGTCAGATTTGCTTATGATTAATAAAAGCTAAGTTCTCTTACTTTTTCACTCATTTATATGTGGATTTAATGGTTGTCATATCTCTGATATTTACATGGTTTTATGTTGGTTAAAGCATGGTTGAATGACTAGTTTATGTCATGGTTATTTCATATATTTACTTGTAACCTTTAAATGGATGGATGCACAACCTAGTTGATGATGTAGTAGCTCAATGGAGAAGGAGGTGATCCATCTAGTTATGTATCGTAAGTTTTTTCAGTTATTTATGGTTTGTCTTGTCTCCTAGACCTGTAGGTTGCATTGATGACAGGAGTTTGACAGAATGTCAGTCCCAGTCAGGGATGCTTAGGCCTAGTCCTGAGGGTGATTTTTTATTCATCGACATTTCTATCATGCTTTTAATGAGTTCAAGAAGTTACAACAAGTTCTGGGCAGAGGCCAGGATTCTGGGGTAGAAAAATGGCTTAAATCTCGGGGTGGTTGGCATAGAACTCACAATTTTGGCCCACAGTCACTAGTAAGCAGGCCTATGAGAGCGACTTTGGGTTGTTGGTCGCTCCCTTGCACATAGCATGAGAGAGACTATGGCATAAGAGCTACAGAATAGTAGTGGGACATAGGGACAGGTTGTCTGAGTGGATGACTTGTCTCCTGAGGGGTTTGTTGATGATGTTGGATGACTGTATGTGATGTTCCATCAATTCCACTTCCTTAAGGTGACATGGGAAGTCAAATATGATCATAGTAGTGTCTCTTCTCATGTTTATCCCGATAGAGCATGGTTACTCTGGGTCGACTTGGGAGGGGGTGTTACAGATTGGTATTAGAGCATGGTTGTAGGCTCTTTGGGCCATATTTGGTGCTATAGATATGGATGAATGTGTTGGTAATGCATGCATGTCAGTTGCGTGTGCGGCTCGTACACTAGTGTTCCATGTGCTTGTTGCACTACATCATATTGATCATGGAAGAAGTAAGGTTATCATGAGTAACTTGATGTCGATTTTATGGAATGCATCGTCATGAGTATATGACTGGTTATACAATTATATGCATCTTGATTACATCCTTTTATCTTGGGTTGCATTCTTGGTTATTTGATTGCATGCATCAGCCTTGTAGGTTGATTACAAGAATTGATCGCTTATGCTCGACTACATTCGGTTATGCGTATGTGTAATTGATTAGGTATTGCTTGTGTAGGTTGATAGTTGCATGAGGCAATGTGTATACTGGAGTAATGGTTGTTGTCATGCATGAGGTAATATCATGCATTGTTGATATGGCCTTGTATTGATGACTGGACCCTAGCTATTATGACGGTTATGCATTGATGCACTTATTGATATATGTCTATATGTTATTATGGATATGTTGTACATGCATCAAGATGATTTGATGATCTTGCATATAAGGTATCCTACCCGAATTATGATAAGGTACGTTGATTTATGGTGATTTGGTTTAGCTGACATAATATGCCTTGTAGGAAAGAGATCAAATGGCTAGCAAGGTGGTAGACTACATAGAATCTCCCTATGAATCAGATGGGCAGAATGGTGTGGGGAACTCTTATGATTTGGAAGACACATTGAGAAGCTTGTAGGAAGAAACAAGGAGTTCCAAGGCAGACAATGACAAAATCATGCAGGCACGAGAAACAAGCAGAGGTGAATGTGATATTACTTCAGAGTTTGTTAGATTTGTAGTGACAAGGACCTCCTCGGATCATCCATGGACATGAAGAAAGAACTAATGGGGCATATGGAAACAGGTCTCATAGTAGATATAGGTCAGATAGATCTAACACTATCAGAGATGACAAGAGGTTGGACACTTCGGATAGGAGGGGTGAAAGACACATGTATTACTCTAGTTTTGGTTCTGATAGACATCATGATCATCATCATTATCATCCATACAGGAGGAATGATAGGGGATACTTGTCGGATGAGTTCAAGAAGGAAAATCCACCTACGTTTTATGGAGAGATCAAGAAATATAAATATGAGGAGGCTTGGTTTGTTGGCATGCGAAAATCCTTTAGATTGCATGATTAATTAGAAAACATGAAAGGAAGGATAACCCTTTTCAGTCTCAAATGTAAAGCATACATTCGGTGGGAAGACATGAAGAATGTCAAGGACATACATGAAGATGATTTGAATTGGCATGAATTTGAAAGGCTCTTCAAGAAGAACTACTTGTCTGAGAGGTATTATGATGATAGAGCTAAGGAGTTTTATGATTTGCAGATGGGTTCTATGACGAATGAGTAGTATACTAGCAGATTTTTGGAGCTGTTGAGATATGTACCTTGCCTTAGAGAGGAGAAGGCCAAGGTTCAGAGATTCATTAGTGGATTTCCAGTAGCATACAGAGATCAGATTGAGTTTGATGGCCCTAGATCGTTGGACGAGGCCATCCGAAAGTTGAAGCATTGTGATGAGCATTCAAAGGGAAAAGTTGATCCTAGACATGACTTGAAGATAAATGAGAAAGCTAAAGGAAAATGGCCATCAAAGCAAGGAATACCTCAAGATGAAAGTGAGAAAGATAATGAAGTTCCTTACAAGAGATTCAATATAGATAAGAAAGGACATGGAGAGCAGCAGGCTAGAGGTGGTGGTAGGGAACCATTGTAGTGTTGGATATGTGGTAAGGATCATCGTAAGAGGGATTTTTAGTAGTATAAGAGTGGTGGTAGACCCCATATCTATAGTTATTAGGAGGCACATACAGTTGGCGATGTTGGTCATATCATTCCTCAGATTTATGTAGTTGTGGACAACAACAGGAAAATCATCAGGCATCAATCATTGAGATGGATGGTAAGCTTTGTTATCAATTTGTTTCTATTTTGATTGATCCTAGATCTAAATATAGTTATATTAGTCCTGACATCGTGGATAAGTTTGGATTGAGAAAAGAAGTGCATGTAGAGTCTTGGTTGGTACAGTTGGCTACAGGTACAAAGAAGAGAGTTCACTAATGGGTAAGAGCTTATGCATTTGAGTTAAATCGTATGCCTACAAAAGTGCATTTGAATGTATTTCCATTGGGATCATATAGTATGCTTTTGGGTATGGATTGACTATACCTTCACAGAACCAAAGTGGATTCCTTCGACAAGGCCAATGAGTGTGTGGATGATTGTGGGGAAAAGAGGACCTTGCATGGAAAGAAGAAGCCTACATCAGTGTGGATGGTTATTTCTATGTAGGCTATGCGTAGTTGTAGAAAAGGTTGTGCGATGTTTGCAGTACACATTTCCAGTGACAAGGGTAAGGAGGTTGAGGATGAAGATGTGTGGAGTATGTATCCATTTTTGAAGTAGTTTTAGGATGTATTTCTTCAGGACATTGTAGAGTTTCCACCTCACATGGAGGTAGAATTTTCTATTGAGCTAGTGCCAGGGGAAACTCGAGCATCAAAGGCACCTTACATGATGAGAACACCTAATTTGGTAGAGTTGAAGTTGCAGCTAAAGGAAATGTTGGACAAAGGATACATCAGATCCATTGTATCACCTTGGGGCGCACCAGTGTTGTTCGTAAAGAAGAAAGATGGTACTCTTATATTGTGCATTGATTATAGGAAGCTGAATAAGGTAAAAATAAAGAACATGTACCCTTTTGTCGAGGATTGATGATTTGAATTAGATCCATAAAAGACTGTCAAAGAACCATGACTGTATCTGGTCGGGACAAATCTCTAAAAATTTAGAACCGTGATAAAAAACACCCCTGAACCAGTGGCAATGGCAGCCAGCGTGGAACGACGAGGACCTCGGTCAAAGCGCGCTGACCGAGGCCCATGGAGACTGCGCAAGAGGTCAAAGTAGCCCCTAGGAGCCCCAGATCGGGAAAAGGAGGTGGATTTTGATGCGCGAATCGCACATCGCTGGGAAAACAGGGAAAAATGGGGGAAGCCGAGCACACGAATGCATGGGGAACTGGAGAACTGTGGCTGAAAAGGTGAACAACACTAAAAGGACAAAGGTGGGACCCACGCTATGGAAACCAGTGATATTGATCGAGGCGCCCTCAAACGGTAAGTGGTTTTGGATGGAAGCAGAGAAATCCCACTCATCGAGCGATGCATGGCAAGCGGAGGTGAGAGAAACCGTCGCTGATCACGCGCTATTGGTCGAGCAAGTCAACTGCGTGGGACGTGCATATGATGTTAGATATGGAGGCCCCAGATTGGACGGCTAAGATCGCGCCCGATGGAGGAAGCAAAATCGATGAAGGAATACGCCATGACTTGTAAAGATTTGGAATCCATTTGACCGTCGCGGTGGAGGAAAGACTTCATCCACGATGAAACTAAAGAAACGAACCGACGAAGCAGGCTAGTGCTATTTAGAGGAGGACATGTGGCCACTTCCTGAGCGTTCATGATGACGTCGAATAGGGAACTCTAACTGCAGCTGCAGAAGGTGAATCGACAGAGGTGGAAGAGGAACCGAACAGGCATTAGAACAAATGACTGAAAGCCATGAACAGAGATAGAATACACAGTCAAGTCAGAGAACAGTCGAGAGACGAAGAAAGACCAGAATCCTGAGAGGAGGACGGAATACACAGAGAAAGAAGGGAGTGAAGCAAAAGCAGAAAGAGGACAAAGGGCCGAGTTGTCCAGAGGCAGCGTCGAGCACCAGAGCTTGAGAGATTCAAGCCATCCCATAGGGGAATTTGTCTAGACTGAGCACCACATTTGGCTCTTTCCACTGTAGACCAGAAGGTCACAGAGCTGGTAGGAAGAAGAAGTCTGTGCACTCAAGTGGCTTGGGGAATCCAAGAACCACCCTGCCAAGCAAACCTACTTCAGGAGAACTCACATTGAGTCCCTACATTTTAGCTCTCTGCTTAAAGACACAATAAAACAAGGCCACAACTGAAATTTGGACTAGAGATGTAGCCCTGAAGAATAGGGTGAACTACTTAGTAAAATTCTTGCGCCTTTGTGTTTGCTTACTGTATTTCTCTGTGGTCTTTCCATTTTAATGTCTGTGTATTAGCAATCTGATCGATCTGTTGCTTATAAAACACAGAACACAAACCAGCACGAGTCTGTAATACCTTTGTGTATTAAATCTTCAACTGATGTCACTCATAGGGTGATTATCAGATCAAGTGGTATCAAGCTTTAGTCTGTAAGGTTGTACAAGCTTGTGTTGGTTTAGCTATTGAATGCTCATTAGATCAAAGCTCAAATTAGGAGAAGGAGAGTTGGTCGAAAATAATCTTGAAATTAGGAGAGTCTATCCTTGGAAGACAATGTCAGAGGAAGGTTCTATGGGGTTGGACCCTCAATTCATGGAGAGTTTCCTAGCTATAAAGTATATGGTAGAAGAAATGTATAGGGACTTTAGAAATCATAAGGATGAAGACTCATTAGGTTCTAAACAAGATAAAGGAGAAGATGAGTCTCATTCCCATGACGACTCAAAAGGAAAAGGGAAAGAGGAAAGCTTTCTCACACCTCCTAATAGCCCTGTGCATAATAAGAAAGCATATTTTATTAAGCTAGATGTTAAATTTGATTTGCCTATATATGATGGAGAGCTAAATGTTGAAAAGTTGGAAAATTGGATTAGATAAATTGATGTTTATTGCAGAGTGTAGAACATCAACTCAGACAAGAGAAAAATTCAGCTGGCAAGCCTACGCCTAGGAGGCACTGTCTTGGTTTGGTGGGAAGGTAGAACCCAAGCTGATATGAAAAATCATGGTAAGACCATCTCTGTCTAGAGTGAATTTGTTGCTGCAATCAAGCAACAGTTCTATCCATTGGCCTACATGCAACAAGCCATGCAGTTGAAAGGGAAAAGTGTACAAGGGTATACTCAAGAATTCAGAAAGAGAGCATTGATGTTGGGTATCTCATTAGACTCACCAAAGACTCTTTTGAAGTACATTGGTGGTCTACACAGCTACATGAGGCATACCATCCTCATGTTTAATCCCACTAGTATGGATGAGGTATCTGTACAAGCTACTCATCTAGAAGCTAGAGGAAAGAATGGAAATCCAGAAGTTGGGGGACCATCCCAACCCACTGTAAGCAAGAGCAAGGAGAAAAGAAAGTAGAAGTGGAAAGAAAGGAAGGCTAACACTGCACAGAAAGGCAAAGCTTCATGCACTCACTATAAAAAGGAGGGGCATGATGATGAGCATTGTTGGATTCTGCATCCAAAGCTGAGACCTAAGAAGTCTGAGGGCAATAAGAAGAAGACTGTTGCAGCTATTCAAACAGATTTTGGGGTCAGACTCGGGAGATGAAATAATCATTGCAGCCACAGGTATAAAAGGTAAGAATTCTAAAGCATCTACTAGTAATTCTGCTCAAACTATTATTGATGAAGAACATGAGAGAAAAAGACATGAGCTTTTCCATATTCGAGTTATTTCCAAACATCAAAAGATTTATACTTTGATAGTGGCTCACAAGTAAATTTGATTTCTAAAGCAATTGTAAAGAAATTGGGATTAGCAACTACACCTCACAAAAAACCATACCCATTAGCATGGTTGAATGATAAAGCACAACTACAAGTGACTAGACAGTGCAAACTCAAGTTTTCTTTTGGGTTAGCATTTGTAGATGAGGTTGAGTTAGATATAATTCCTTTGGATATATGTGGAATTGTTTTAGGAAGTCCTTACTTGTATGATAGAAAGGCTATTTTCTATAGAGCTGAGAATAAGTATCTACTTGTTGAAGATGGAATCGAATACTTTGTAAGAATTCACAAGCTCAAAAATAATTATACTCTCATAAATTCTGGGCAGATGAAAAGAATGATAAATTCATGCAAACAATTCTTACTAATGGTTGTAAAGAGAAGAAACCTGATAAAACCAATGTATTTGAGGGTTGTAATGCTCAGCAGCAAGATGATATAGAAAACATTGTCTCAGAGTATGATGTCCTGTTTCAGGAACCTAAAGGTCTGCCACCCAAAAAGGAAATAGTACATGATATTATTTTGTAGCAAGATGTTCCATTGCCTAACATTGGGATGTACAGGTTGTCTGCTTTAGAGAATGTTGAAATAAAGAAGCAGGTGCAGGAGTTGCTCGAGAAGGGATTCATCAGGCCTAGCACATCACCATGTGGGTCACCAATCGTTTTGGTGAGAAAGAAATATGGCTCGTGGAGAATGTGCATTGACTACCGAGCACTGAATAAGATAACAATAAAAAATCGTTATCCCCTTCCTCGCATAGATGATCTTTTAGATCAATTGAAGGAAGTTGTTTATTTCACCAAGCTGGACTTGCACAGTGGAGACCATCAGGTCAGAGTTGCAGAGAAAGATGCATGGAAGACTACTTTCAAAACAAAGTAGGGATTATATGAGTGGCTGGTTATGCCTTTTGGCTTGACCAATGCTCCTGCTACTTTCATGAGATTAATGAATGATGTACTCAGGCCTTTTCTTGATGATTTTGTTATTGTATATCTGGATGACATTCTGGTTTTTAGTAAAATGTGGGAAGAACATTTAAAGCATGTTAAGCAGACATTAGATGTTTTGAAAAGATAAAAACTATATGTTAAACTCTCAAAATTTGAATTTGGCAAAACATATCTAAATTATTTGGGTCATATAGTAGGAGGTGGTGAATTAAAAATAGATCCCTCTAAAGTGGCAGTCATTGTAAATTGGACTAAGCCCAAGTCTACTACAGAAGTGACAAGCTTCTTAGGAGCAACACAATATTGGAGGAAGTTCATTTCTAGCTTTTCCTCAAGTGAAACTCCCTTACATGCTTTGATAGGATTGAACAAGGTGTTTTAGTGGGGAGGAAAACATCAGAAAGCCTTCGACACCTTGAAAGAAAAGATCAGTACAACACCTGTATTGGCACTGTCTGATCTACAAAGACCATTTGAAATCCAAACAGATTCCAGTGACTATGCCATGGGAGCAGTGTTGACACAGCACGGTAAACCCATATGTTATCATTCTGAGACTTTTAATCCTGCAGTAGTTAACTATCCTACATATGATAAAGAATTGTATGCATTAGTTCAGAGTGTGAGAAAGTGGAAACATTACTTAATGGGAAAAGAGACAGTAATACACACTAATCATCAGCCACTTCAATATCTACACTCCTAAACTAAGTTGTAGCAATCAAGCCATTACAGATGGATGGGTTTTCTACAACAATTTCATCTAGTCATCAGATATAAAAAGGGCGTACACAAAAAAATTGCAGACATGTTATCTAGACCCATTATAAATGCATCTACTATACTTAAGCATAATTTTGTGCTACATGAAAGCTACATAGAAAAATATGCTCAAGATATAGACTTTAAAGATGTATATGCAACTTTCAGTCAAGGAAAAAAGGTAGAATAATTGGACTATCATATGAAGGACCGACTCTTATACCATTGTGGGAAACTCTGCATTCCACAAACTGAGAGAGTAATGATAATTAGGGAAGCACACACTTCTCTGATATCAGGTCACTTCGGGGCAAGAAAAACAGTTGCACAGCTGCAAAGATTTTGTTATTGGCTAAAAATGAATGAGACAGTTTATAGATATGTAAGAGGATGTACTATGTGTGCTAAAAGCAAGCCCAGTAATAGAAAACTAGGCTTGTACACTCCTTTACCAGTTCCTTCTCACCCTTGGGAAAGTGTTTCCATGGATTTTGTTGGAGGACTGCCTAAATTTAGGAAAGGTCATGATTATCTATATGTGGTTGTGGATAGGTTCAGCAAAATGTGTATTTTGATACCTTGTAATAAACAAATTACAACTGAACAAACTACAAAATTATTCTTTGAACATGTATGGGTTCATTTTGGATTACCTACTTCTATTGATCTGATCGAGACACCCGATTTGTGGGGAAGTTTTGGTCAAGTCTGTGGGAACTGATGGACACCCAACTGAAGAAAAGCACATCTTTTCATCCACAAACCGATGGCCAGATAGAAGTAGTTAACAGGACAGTGATCCAGTTACTCAGAGGATATTGCAGCAAACATCCTAAGCTTTGGGATGAACAATTGTGTTATGTGCAGCATGCTTACAACAGAGCCAAACACTCTTCTACACAGAGATCTCCTTTCGAGACCTGTTTTGGTTTCATACCAAGGTCTCCTTTGGATTTTGTCTTTGGTAAAGATACCATGGTTGATGGACACGGTGATATGGACAATGCAACTAGATTCATTAAACAGATCCAAGAGATCCACCAGGCAGTACAGGAACAACTAGAAAAGAGCCAAGCCAAATACAAGGCTAGGCATGACAAGCATCGGATGGAGCATAGTTTTCAAGTTGGAGACCA
The DNA here is from genome assembly GCA_031772625.1 of Pinus tabuliformis. Classification (NCBI taxonomy): domain Eukaryota; kingdom Viridiplantae; phylum Streptophyta; class Pinopsida; order Pinales; family Pinaceae; genus Pinus; species Pinus tabuliformis. The sequence continues at coordinate 1,913,344,802 of CM062817.1, read as the reverse complement.
GGTCTAGTTGTATATCAGCAAGGACAAGATACAAGGTGAAGGTAAAAAGCTAAAGCCTATCAGGTATGGACCTTTTAAGATACTTGGGAAGATTGGTGAAAATGATTTTAGCCTTGATCTACCAGCTTACATGCACATCCACTCAGTCGTAAATGCATATTGCTTGAGATTGTTTGAAACTTCTCTAATTGAGGATCTTGAAGAGCAAAGTCAATTGCCTTCTATTGATGACCTGCTACCTGAATATCTTAATGAATTGTAGGAAGACACAGTCTTGGACAGGAAAGTGAAGACGACATGTAGAGGAGATGTTGAGTACCTCAGAATTGGACTCAAAGGTTCAAAGCCGAGCAGTGCAAAGTGGATTGAGATTGGACAAGTGAGACAGCAGTATCCTCACTTAGTCGATGCTTGAAGAAAACCAACTTTTGGTGGTCCAAAAGCTTTTTCAGTGGGAAGGCTGTGATCCGAATTGGATCCATAAAATATTGTCAAAGAACCATGACTATATCTGGTCGGGACAAATCTCTAAGAATTCAGAACCGTGATCAAAAACACCCCTAAACCAGTGGCAATGGTAGCCAGCGTGGAACGACAAGGACCTCGGTCAAAGTGTGCCGACCGAGGCCCATGGAGACTGTGCAGGAGGTCAAAGTAGCCTCTGGGAGCCTTGGATCAGGAAAAGGAGGTGGATTTTGATGCGCAATTAGCGCTAATCGCGCATCGCTGGGAAAACAGGGCCAAAATGGGGGAAGCCCGAGCACACGGATGCATGGGGAACCGGAGAACCGTGACCGAAAAGGTGAACAATGCTAAAAGGACAAAGGCGAGGACCGCGCCTTGCGAACCGGCAGTATTGATCTGGGCGCCCTCAAACAGTAAGCAGTTTTGGATGGAAGTGGAGGGATCCCACTCATCGAGCGACGCGTGGCAAGTGGAGGTGAGAGAAAATCGTCATTGATCTTGCGCTATCGGTCAAGCAAGTCAACCGTGTGGGACGTGCGTATGATGTTGGATCTAGAGGCCCTAGATCGGATGGCTAAGATCGTACCTGATGGAGGAAGCATAATCGACGAAGGAATACGCCGCGATTTATAAAGATTTGGAATCTGTCTAACCGCCATGGTGGAGGAAAGACTTCATCCACGATGAAACTCAAGAAACGAACCGACGAAGTAGGATGGTGTTGTTTAGATGAGGACATGTGGCCACTCCCTGAGTGTTCATGATGACGTCGAACATGGAATTCCAAGCACAGCTGCAGAAGGTGATTCGATAGAGGCGGAAGAGGAACCGAATAGGCAATGGAACAAATGATTAAAAGCCATGAATAGAAACAGAATACACAGTCAAGTCGGAGAACAATCCGAGAGATGAAGAAAGACCAGAATACCGAGAGGAGGATGGAATACATAGAGAAAGAAGAGAGTGAAGCAAAAGCAGAAAGAGGACAGAGGGTCGAGCTATCCAAAGGCAGCGTTGAGCACCAAGCTTGAGAGATTCAAGCCATCCCATAGGGGAATCTGTCTGGACTGAGCACCACATTTGGCTCTTTCCACTGTAGACCAGAAGATCACAAAGTTGGTAGGAAGAAGAAGTATGTGTACTCAAGTGGCTTGGGGAATCCAAAAACCACCCTGCTAAGAAAACCTGCTTCAGGAGAACTCACATTGAGTCCCTGCATTGTAGTTCTCTGCTTAAAGACACAATAAAACAAGGCCACCACTGAAAGTTGGACCGAATATGTAGCCCTGGAGAATAGGGTGAAATCCTTATTAAAATTCTTGTGTCTTTGTGTTTGCTTATTGTATTTCTCTCCGGTCTTTCCATTTTAATGTCTGTATTGGCAATCTGATCAATCTGTTGCTTAAATAACACAGAACACACACCATCACATGAGTCTGTAATACCTTTGTTTAATAAATCTTCAACTGATGTCACTCATAGGGTGATTATCAGATCAATTGATGATTTGTTTGATCAGTTAAAGGGAGAAGCAATGTTCTCTAAGATTGACTTGAGATCGTTATACCATCAGGTACACATCAAGGAATAGGATATCTTCAAGACTTCGTTCAAGAACAGGTATGGGCATTATGATTTTGTTGTTGTTCCATTCGGTTTGACTAATGCTCTAGCTACATTCATGTGTTTGATGAATAGCGTGTTGCTTCCTTATTTGGACAAGTTTTTTATTGTGTTCATTGATGACATACTGGTATATTTTAAGAATGAGGATGAACATGTCGAACATTTAGCAGCAGTGTTGAGGTTGCTAAGAGAGCATTACTTGTATGCTAAACTTAGAAAGTGCAAGTACTTTTAGATAGAGATACACTACTTGGTACATGTTGTCTCCAAGGAAGCCATAGCAGTAGATCCAGAAAAGATAAGGGCCATCATGGAATGGGAAACTCCTAAGAATGTAGATGAGGTGAGATCATTCATGGGATTGGTAAGTTACTACAGGAGGTTCATCAAGAAATTCTCACACATTGCATATCCTATCACATCATTGCAGTGGAAAGGTAAGAAGTTTTAATGGATGATGGAATGTGAAGATAGTTTTGAGAAGCTTAAGAAGCCATTGACAAATGCACCAGTGCTAAATATTGTGGATCCACACAAGGAGTTTTTCGTGTGTATAGATGCTTATAAGAGGGGACATGGTGAAGTTCTCATGCAAGAAGGATAGGTAGCGTGCTCTGAGTAATAAAAACTAAATGAGAATAAGCATAACTATCTGATGCCTAATCTTGAGCTAGCAACGATTATACATGCATTGAAGATGTGGAGACATTATCTTTTGGGCAGGAGGTTTAAATTGACGAGAAATCATAGTGGGTTGAGGTATTTGTTCAACCAACTGAATCTAAATGCCAAGAAAGCTAGATGGTTGGCCACCCTTAGTGAGTTTGACTTTGAGATCAGATACATCAAAGGGAAGGAGAACTGGGTTGCAGATGCTCATAGCAGGAAGGTACAGGTAAATCATATAGAATCTATAACTCCTATGGGGCAGATTTACAAGATAGGATCTTGCAGGCAGAACATTGGGATGACAAATACATGGAGGTCATGCATAGGTTACAATAGAGTATATTCATAGGTGCAGGTATAGGTGTACGTGAAAGTACAGGTGTAGGTATAGCTATAGGGGACTAGGATGCAGACTATCATCTCACGATAGATGGCTTGGTGAGGTTTCGAAATAGGATCTATGTGTTGAATTGCAGTGAGCTCAATAAGATTATCTTGAGGGAGTTTCATGTGAAACCATATTCGAATCATGCAGGATATGAGAAGACATTGACGGTGGTGAAGAAGTTTTATTATTAGCCGAATCTAAAGAAGGAAGTGGCTGAGTTCATGGCTAGCTTCTTAGATTGTCAACAGATTAAGGTAGAGTGCAAGAATCTAGGTGATTTACTACAACCTATAGAGGTTCGCGAATGGAAATGTGAGGTAATTTCCAAGGATTTCATTACAAGTCTTCTGAGGATAGTGAAGCAGCATGATTCTATTATGGTCGAGGATAGGTTGAGCAAGGTAGTTCACTTTATTCTGGTGAAGACTACATATTCATCCAATGAGGTAGCATAATGTTCATCATAGAGATAGTGAGACTACATGGTGTTCCAAAGAACATTGTGTCAGACAATGATGCAAAGTTCAGTTCCATGTTTTGGAAGGAGCAATTTGTAGGCTTCGTGAAAAAATTGGCCTTTAATACATCTTATCATCCACAAACAGTTGGTCAGACACAAAGGGTCAAGAGGATCTTGGAAGATATGTTGAGGATGTACGTGATGCACCAACCGAGGAAATGGGAAGAGTATATTATTTTGGTTAAGTTCACATACAACAATGGTTATCAGGAGTCCTTCAGGATGAGTCCTTTCGAGGCATTGTATGGGAAAAGTTGTAACACTCCCATCAGTTGGAGTGATCCAATGAACAGGGTACATATTGGACTGGACATGTTGACATACATGGAGCATAAAATGTTGGTTATAAAGAAGAATCTAAAGGAATCACATTATAGAAATAAGAGTTATGAAAATTAACATAGGGTGTCCAAAGAGTTTCAGGATGGGGAGCATGTGTATTTGTGCATCAAGCCCAATAAAATCTCTTTGAGGATTGGTTCATGTGCCAAGTTGGCACCATAGTATTGCAGGCCTTTTGCGATCCTTGAGAGGATTGGACCAGTGGCATATCGTTGCACTCCCTCCAACAACGAATTTCCATGATGTTTTCCATATTTCATTGCTTAAGAAGTATATAAAGGATGTTGATCATGTTACTGATTGGTATGTATTACAGGTGGAGCAAGAAGGGGAGTTCTAGTCAGGGCCTCAGTGCATATTCTAGCAGAAACATCTCATGCTCAGGAACAAAGCCATAGAGAGAGTTATAGTGCATTGGAAGCACTTTGGGCATGAAGAAGATACATGGGAGATGATGGATTAGATGTGGGCACTATATCCTTCATTATTTTCCGGTGGAGGCAAAGAAATTTTGGTTTGATGTTGGTTTATGTTGGCATATGTTTTGTTGATGTTTTGTATATGTATATGTATATGGATGTAAATACCATAATGCGTTGTGTTATAAAGCTCCAATATGCGGTATGGTTATTATATTGTCATGTTGTCATGATGTTTTGCTTTTGAGCAGGTCTTTCATTATAAATACTGCAACGAGCTAAGTTATAAAGCTCCATAGGAAGTATGTTTGATTTTCGACGATTTTGCTGAGGTCATGGTGTGGTTTAACACCGAGGACTATGTTCCCTAAGGGGGATGGTTCTATAACATCCCTAGTGAAAAGTTCATGTAATAAAAGTTAATATAGGAAAAATAAGACCATGATTAAGGGACACTAATTCCAAGTTGAATGTTGTGCAAAGATATCCTAGTGGGCATCATTGAATGTGTGTTTTGGCTAAGGAAAATTGGAAAAGGCTAAGGCAAAGGCATTAAAGGAAAAAAGGCTTTTTTGGCACATTTATTTATCAAAATAAAGGAAATTAGGAAAAAAGTAAGGTGAAATGTCAGAGGTTGCATGTGAGGACGAAAATGAAGGAAAATAATGGAAAATGAAGAAATTAGAGGCCTCATTCATAAAAAGGATTCTGAGGATTAGTTAGTAACCTTTTGTCAGTTGAAGTTTGGATCTCTCTAATTATTCTCATTATTGTTGGGTGCAGGAATTCCGGTTAGGCAGACTCCTTCAACACTTAATTGTCAACCCTCGGGTTTCGTAAACTTAGATGCGAAGCACAGGAAATGCCAGAAATGATATGAAATTTTCCCTAACTCTATTCCTACTTCCTTAATTACAACTGTGCAAAAAAAAAGTGAAATTCTAATGCTAAAATGTGAAAGAAAGAAAGTACTTTTGCTGAGAAATAAATGAAAGGAACTTTCAAACTCTTGTAAGAAATCTTGACTAATTGAAATGGAAATCTACATCTATCTTCAGTATAGTTGTATTTCAGATTAATAATTGGACCCTTGAAGATGTATGACTTCTTTATAGATCTTTCTCCCTGCACTGAGTTGTTATTCCTGTACTCCTGCAATATTCATGCACTAGTACAAGAACAAAGTTTAAATGCTAGAAGTATATTTTACACTTGTACTAAAGATTTATGTCCTCATGCAGGGACTCTAGGTCTCAGGACTAGAGAACTCTGTCCTTGTATCAGGATATTGATTCATGTATCGGAAAAGAGATTCCTGCACCAAGTTTTCAAATTTCTTTCATAAAAGAATAAAGAGTGTGTTAACTTAAGGAAAGAATTTGCAAAGGTGAACAGAACTTTGAGATAACTTTCACAAAAATAAATATGCTTCAACCCAACCTAACTTCAAAATAACAATTAACTTCTAAAGTCAAAGCACACTTTTCTTCAATCAAGGAACTCTTTCATGCAACTATGTAAATCATCTAATTGTGACAGCAGGCTTTATCCCTATAATAGCTATTCACACAAATCTAATCTGCCTTTTTAACCTTCTTAATTCAGAAAGGTTCACTTTGAAATAATTAGATATGAAGTTCAATCCTTTCCTTAAAAGTCTAAAGTGCAGTTACAGATTAATGTGTTATAACAACATTCATTCCTTAATTACCAAAGCATATTTAATTCAGAATATCAAGAATACTTCTAAAAGATGAACACTCACTTGCAAAAACGCATCAAGATTCTTATGACAGAAAAGAACGAAAGACTTTTGCTGTAATGAACCAAAGAAATCAACTTGCAGAACTGTAAATGCACTAGTGTAGGAATAATGTGCTTGCATGATCCAGGCATAAATAATACTAAGCTCTGAAGAGAAAAATTACAAGAGGGTAAGATCAAACTTAGGTAAGCATGCACACCACGGATCCATCACACAATGGTTATAAATGAAATCAAACCTAAACTTTGTGAAAGAATGAATGCATCTATTTAATTCACACCTTACATTAAAACAAAATCACCACACCTTTAATGACAAAGAAAAATGCGAGGGAGAATGAGCTAGGTTGGTTGGGCCCTAGCCAACCAGCTTGTTTCCCTGTTTAGGAAACTTGGAAACTCAGCTCACAAGGATTGAAATAACATGGCGCAATCCCTTTATATTAAATTTCAGAATCAACAAATGTACATGGTGATATCAAATCGAGCCCAGAAGGAGGTGTGATACCAGCAAAATGACAAAATACCACAGTTACAGTAGCATTGCTATCTCTATTGCTCGCTACCATTTTCCATCTGAATCCTACATTATATACATCCCTTCACGCCTGTGGCCGTAACAAAATTACATTTAGCGTTACAATATAAGCCTTCCAGCTGTAATAAAATAACAACAATATTACAAGCTAAGCCTTTCAGCTATAACAAAACACTAAACTTGATCATTCGGCCAAAGACCTAATATCTATCATATCCCTAACTTATCTCCACTCCAAGCCCAACTCGAGATGACCAATTCTGAACGAGATGTCCGTGTTAGTTAGTGAGCTATCACGAAAGTTTAGGATTCGCCAATGGTGCAAGAATCTTACTTGCACTCGACCATGCTAAAGAAATGATCAATATGTTGCTTACCAAATGCTTTAGGAAAGAAGATATCAGTTATAAAGAATATTAAAGGTATCAAATCTATATAAAAAAAAATTAATTAAGCACATTTGTAACCCTTAAATATGAAATATAAAGCTGGTGCAGGAAAAGGCACAATTCTTGGAAGAGTGCAGGAATAAGGAGGTTGCGAGGTTAAACAAAGGTCTCAGGTTATGAATTTGAGGTAGGAAAGGGGTTAAAAATGAAGCAATTTAGCCTATCAACATCCTCCCCTCCCTATGCTATTGTGGGTCCTCCCACAACCTTTACCTGCTGCAAAAAAACCAAAACAAAGGAGCCTCCCTTCAATTCTGAACTTGTATGTTGATCCCTACTTTCATTGTTTTTGCCTTCCTTCCTCAAGCCTTATTGAGTTTCTTGGTTACCTTTTTAAGATGTTTTATAGCACTTTGAGGCACATAATTTCCATATCTTGACTTCTCTTTTCTGCTCCTTCACTTCTCCTGCCAACTCTTCATTCATTTTCTTCTATATTGTATTCTTCTCTTTCATGTCTTGGTTTAATATCTCCAAGACATAAACATGTTGCTTGAGCTCTTCTATCCGACTTTTTAGACAGAGGGTGGAGTTTTCTACTCCCAATTCCCCTGGTCTAGACTTCTCGGCAGTCGATTCCAAACATGTGCCGACATCATCAGGGTCAAGGTTATCCTGGCTACCCAGTTCCTGCATTTCAACATCGTCAAGGGTTTCAACACCTGGAGTTTCAATGTCACTCAAGGTCTTAGTAGCCTACACATTCACCTTACCAGGGGTTTCATTACCCAAAACTTCAAAATTATTAAGGGCTTCAGTGCCCGAAACTTTAATATTATGAAGGGCCTCCGTGAAAATCCTTAATAAATTCTTCCCAGGTCACGTTTTTAACCTCCAGTTCCTTCTTGATTAAAATTGCGATTAGCCCGTGGTGGTATAAATTTTATGCAACCTGGCTTGACTTCCCTCTCTGAACACCTTTTGACAATTTCTCTAAGCTCCTGAGCAAATAATAAGGAAAATTAATGAGCTTACTAGACTCAAAATGCAGGAGCAATCGTATGTGATACAGGAAGGTTAGTGAATAACGACCCTTGGAGGTAACAAACTTATTCAATACGTAAAGGAGATCCTTCCATTTTCCAATCATAGAATTATGCTAGAGACCATTCTTCGAGTCCACCTTTTGCTTCAGTTTGACCACGAATTGGTGCCACAACTTCTCTTCTATCTTCTCCTTCTTAAACCATTGTTCTCCCACTTCTGCTAAACCTGTAGCCAGAGATATGGACTCCTCTGTGACTACAAATTCCAACAAACCCACCTTGGCTTGGCTTCTATTAAAAGTGTGGGCGAATGCTAGCACCAGGTTGAGTCAAATCCATCAAATTTTTGTAGAAATGGGAGGAACCTAGATTCCTGCAATATTACAAGACTGTTTCTATACTCAGCCATTTTCTCCATCTCCTTCAGACCATGGTTCAATTCTTACATGTGTTATTTCTTTGTTTGAAGTCACCCAATCTCTGTCTAAAACTTTGGAAGAGTTTTACATTATAAAGAACTCAAAATGATGGTCGAGCTATACACCCACCACTATATTAGCCACTTCCCCAATGGTCATGCTCCATCATTAAAATTACACTCCAAGGACGGATGTGAATACGAATTGGTTCAAGTACAGGTGGGCGATGATGATTGGGAAAGGTGACGGTTTAGATAATGATTCAATGTAACGCTCATGCGAGGTCAGATATGAGGTAAGGCCATCATTGATAGGTGATGAGTCTTTCAAGAAGAGGTAAGTATTGGATTTCGGGAGAATATTACCATCCCACATTTACTTCATGATCTCACATAAGGCATACTCAGTGCTCATTAAAAATATGAGATTTCATAACCTAAAATATCTTTGTACTTAAACGATTTCTTCCTAATTTAGCAAATGATAAAAAAAAGTGTTAACCATAATACAAATTATTGAATGCCATGATCTACAAGTGGTGCAGTTATTCTGCCTGTGCAAAAATTTATGAAACAAAGATAATCTTTCCAATACGCCTTTTTGCACAAGGTGTTCTGCACCAGAACATGTCTTTTCATAATTGGGCGCACTCAGCAGTGCGGATTCCTGTACTGAACGTGCATGCACTGAACATTCTTGCACTAAACATGCTTGCACTTAAACATGCATGCACTGAACATGCCTGCACTGAACATGCTTGCACTCGAATAAACATTCCTACACCAGGAATATTTGTAGCATATTTGGAAAGGGAACCAAAAAACATTCTGATAGAGTATAATTCATAGGATAGATTTGAAAAATTTGTTGGATATTCAAGGGAGGTTTTATTTGCCATTATTTGGTGTTGATATATGCCTTTCGATCTGATTTGTGAGTTCACATCAGATCTTGCAATCGATCCATGAGGGAAAAAGAAGTGGGAAAAAGGGTAAATTTTAGAATGGGAAGGAAATTACGATAGGGAATTCAAGAGTGAGACCACCAAGAGGGAAAAATCGAAAATGGATTTCGGAGAAAAATTTCAAGGGAAAAAGAGGGAAATACGAAATCAGATAGGGAAAGTTTCTTTGAAGAAAGGGATGGTAAACTTCATGGGATAAAAAGAAGAAAATAAAGGGAATTTTTTTGCGAAAATGGGAATAGAAGAAGGGCAGAATTTCAGATGAAATCTGCCTATATAGTGTTGATCCAAAAAGTAAATGCGGTGGGAATTGAGTGTTGCTTGGATAAAAATTTATGTGCCAGCTATCCCAAACTTGGAGAAGGGCTTGGTTCCTGCACTTGAACCTGCTTCTTCTTGGTGATAGTCAACACATATAAAGATCAAGAAACATTCCAATTTTATTAGAATTTGATCTTCCTGCTAGCAAGCTGGTTTTCAGTTGATCCTTCTGTAATCATGTTAGTAAAATTGATTTTCACAATCACAGGAAAATATTTTTTCTTTACCTCTTTTTTTAATTATTATTTGTTTTTTTGGATTTTCTTTAAACTTCATTTCAAGAGAGAAGAAATCAGATCACAATAGGTTGGCATAGCCACCTACCAACTGATGTTTAGACTGTTGCTGCACTTGCTGCATGAAATCTTCCTTTGTGATGGGTTGAAAGTATGCTTTAAGCATATGCCCATTCACAAGGAAAATTGAATTTCGCCCATCGATAGTTTTGACTTCTACATCCCCATTGTTGAAAACTTGAATTACCTCATACGGTCCCATCCAACGAGTATGGAACTTCCCTTTAAAATGTTTAAATCTAGAGTCATAGAGAAGTACCCAATCACCTGGTTGGAATTGTTTCTTCTTGATAAACTTGTCATGCCACTTCTTACGTTGTTGTTGCACCAAAATATTATGTTGAACAACATCCCTTCAAAATTCATCCAACTCATTTAACTGTAGTAGACGTTGTTGTTGTTCTTTCGAGAGATATAGATCCAATTAAACTACAGTTTTGAAAGTCATTATTTAAAATTCAATCAACAAAAGGAATTGTTTTCCGTACACCAGTGCATATGGTTTATGCCTCGTGCTATTCCTCCAAGTGGTTTGATAAGCGCATAAGGCTTTAGGAAATCGGCTAGCCCAATCCTTCCTATGCTTGTTTACTATTTTGGTGAGGATGGATTGGATCACCTTGTTTGTAGATTCCACCTGGCCATTTGCTTGCAGGTGTTATGGTGTATATTTCATGTGCCGAATATTGTATTGATTCATGACTTCCTATACCAAGCTAGAAACAAATTGTTGTCCATTGTCAGAAACAATTTCTCTAGGAACACCAAATCTAGTAAAAATTTCATTAACTAGAAAATCAACAACAACTTTCTCAGTGGCAAAAGAAACAGCTTTAGCCTCTACCCATTTAGTAAAAAAAATAAGTACAAAAGAAGATATGATTTTTATTTAAATATGTGGGGTTTATGGGTCCTACGAAATCAATAGCCCATTTTTCAAAGGGCTCAATCATAACTTGAGGACATAAATGCATTTCATTGGCTTGAATAGTTTGACCCATCTGTTGGCAACTATCACAACGCCTAACATATTTCTTGGCATCCTTAAACAAACAAGGCCAAAAATAGCCAGTGCATAAAATTTTATATGCAGTTCGTTTATCAGCGAAGTGGCCACCGCAAGGTTCATCATGGGCAAATTTTAAGATATCAAACATTTCTTCCTCTCTCACACATCTATGAATAACAAAATCTGGTCCAGTGTAAAAGAGGTCTCCTTATATCCAAGAATACGAAGCACTTTTCTAAATGATATTCATGTTTTCACGAGGGGATAAGTGAGGTGGTGTTTTTCTGGTGACTAAATAGTTAGCTATGTTAGCAAACCATGGGGATTTTGCTGACATAGCAAAAATATGTTCGTTAGGGAAATCATCATCAACAAGAATTACTGCACCAGGATTATTTAATCTAGAAATATAACCAGCTACAACATTAGAATTTCCTGGTCTATCAATAATTGTAACATTGGATTCCTGTAATAAAAGCAACCACCTAGTCACTATGCCACCAGTTAAAGGTTTATTCATTAAATATTTTATAGCAGAATGATCAATATGCACATAAGATTCATATCCTATAATGTAATGTCTAAATTTATTAATAGAAAAAATAATGGCTAAAAATTCTTTCTCAATCACTGTATAGTTAAAAACGGCAGGTGACAAATTTTTATTTATGTAATAAATAGCATAGAATTGTTTATTCTCCTCTTGTCCCAAAGTCGCACCAATGGAACTGTCTGATGCATCAAATGAAATGTGAAATGGCAGGGACCAGTTTGGTCCTCTCAAAACTAGTGCCTATACTAATTTTTCATTGAATGTCTCAAATGACTGTTGGCAAGTTGTGGACTAGGCGAATTCACTATCCTTAGCTAATAATCGAAAAACGGGGGTAGAAATCTTGGAAAAATTCTCAATGAATCTTCGGTAATAATCAACATGTCCCAAGAAACCTCTCACTTCCCTTTGTGTTTTTGGTGCAGGTAGACGAATAATAAATTCAACTTTAGTGGGGTCTACTTGGATACCTTTGTCAGAAACCAAATGACCAAGAACCACTCCTTCTTTGCACATTAATCTAAATTTTTTATCACTCAAAGAAAGATGAGCCTCTTGGAAACGTAGAAAAGCACTTTTTCTAGATTTTTAAGAGCTTCATCAAATGAGTTACCAAACACAGAAAAATCATCCATATAAATCTCAACACATTCAAGATCAACAAAAATAGCTAGCACAACCCTTTGAAAGGTGGAAGGTGCATTACACAACCCAAAAGGAAGCACTCGATAAGCAAATGTACCCCAAGGGCATGTAAAGGTAGTTTTGTCTTGATCTGAGGGTGCGAAATGGATTTGGGTATACCCACTAAAGCCATCTAAAAATGAAAAGTACTTTTACTGGCAAGGGTATCTAGCATGTGATCGATGAAAGGAAAGGGAAAATAATCCTTGAGAGTGACTTTGTTTAATTCTCGGTAATCAATGAAAATATGCCATCTCCCATCTTTCTTAGGGACTATCAGTAATGGAGAGACCCACTAATTGTCAGAAATGGGATAGATGAAATTTGCATCTAAGAGTTTTTGTAATTCCTCTTTAACAATATCTCTTAACATGAGATTCATTCGTCTCTGGGGTTGTCAGACAGGTCAGGCTTCCTCCTGAATATAGATATGATGAGTACAAGTATCAGGAGGAATGTCTTTCATGTCTTCGTAACTCCAAGTGAATGCATCTAGGAGATCTCGTAACAAGGTAACAAGCTTCTCTTGCTGAGATGAATCCAGGACTGAGCTAATGTGTAAATATTTTCCTGGACTAATTTCAACAAGAGTGGTCTCGGGCTCAAGAGTATAGGAAGATGATGCCACAGTATGGGGTAAGGAAGTTGGGAATCACAATTTTCTTGAAAATCTAGACTAAAGATCTTATGAAGTGTGTCAAAGTTAGGCATAGTGTCTAAATTTTTCAATAAATCTCGTAATTCACCATCCTGGGTAGACTCGGTATGATGATGAATCAAAGAAATAGATCGGGTCTCCTCATCACTTCTATCACAATCTAACCATAAAGTGTCCTTGAGTTCCTGAATAGATCTAGCAGGTGGATATGAGGTGACCTTTTTCCTAGATTCTCCATGTGAAATATAAATACCACCAGAGTGACATCCAATATAAGCATCAGCCATGGAAAGCCATGGTTGTCCCAGAATCAAAGGATGTCCTCCCACTAGATTCTTTGGCTGAAGCACAATGAAATCTGCGGGGTATTCTCATGAATCAATAGAGACAACCACATCGTCCAATACTCCATCGGGCTTGATTTTAGATCTATTTGCAAGTTCAAGCACTGTGGGTGTAGAACGAATATGGCCCAACCCAAGTTGTTCCATGGTTTTCCTGGTCATAACATTGATGGCTACCCCCAAGTCTATTAATACATTAGAGACAAGGATATCACCTGTCTAGACAGAAACAACTCAGTTTCTAGGATCTGTGTATTTATCCATTGATACGCATCTTGTCATCAACTCAGTTGCTCTACCAACAAATTCAATGGTCTGAGGTTCTACTCTCTTCCTCCCTGTCTTTTTAAGACATAACTCCCTAATGATATTTGTACAGATGGGAATTTCTCTAATATCCTAAAGTAAAGGAACCTTTATGCAAGGATTCCTTAACTCTGAAGCCAGAGTGGACTCGAGGTCACTCTTCTCCATAACCAACCTCTCTAGATAGGGGGGTTGGTTTGAAGAAGATGGTGAATCTGAAGGTACGTGAATGGGATAACTGGTGACATTATTTTTCAAATGATCAATAGTTGCCTCCTCATTTTTATCCTCAATGATTAGCATGGATTGTTTTTGTTTTTCTGTTTTAACTACCCTTCTTGATCTCAATTGAAGCTCATTTATCCCAATCGGCAGGGTTCGATAGGTAGGAGAAGGGGACTATCCAACTGAATGAATCAATTGTACCACCTTATTATTAGGATCTGATATCGTTTGAGCAGGTAGTTGAGGTGGTCTAAATTGTGGTGGCAAAGGAAATGGGTGCATTGGTTGAATCTGTTGAGGTAGAGAAGGAAAAGATGGTTGTGACATATGGTCCGGTGCATATGAAGGAGGATATGATGGCATCTAAGCAGGATAGGAATGATATGAATGGTTTGACCCTCTCCATCCTTGTTGCCAAGGTTGAGAGGACTGTCCATGGTGAGAATGGTTTCCTTGCTACCAATGTTGAGACTGATTACTATTACTATGATAGGAATATGGAGGTGCATTATAACCATAAAAATGTGGTTCAGGAACCATACCTGCACTTACCTGTGGCAGTTCCTTCGTGCTCCCATAGCATGTAATGGCTCAGTTTCAAAATGCTCTCCTTCAAATAAAGCTTTTAATCTGGGCATGGAGGGGGTTTCTTGGTGGCATGGTTCTCTGCAAAGATCACACATTTATTAGCACTTTTTATATCATTAGGATACTCTCTTAAAGGATGTTTTTTCCTACATTTTGGACAAAAATAAACAATGACTCTTGTTCTTTTTCTAGTTTTTGCTAAAATTTCAAAGAGTTTATTTGCTTGCTAACAATATTCATTATTTAAATTTTCATATTGTCCTTTTTATTCTCCAATCCAATGATTATAGCATTTGTAGATCTCAATTTGTTAGTTTTGCTTTGACATACTCTAGTGGATCTAGATTGATTTCATGAGAACTTCCTGCACAAGTCACAAATTTGTTCAAAAGTTTTCTGAGCAATATATCCTTGTCCTAACAAATTCAAATTATGTCTAGAATCCTTTGTAATCCCTCGTAGGAACAAGGTTCAAATGGTACTTAAATCAAATTTGTGTTTGGACCTTTGGATTATATACAAAAATCTCTCTAAGTAGTCCTCCAAAGTCTCATCATCACCTTGTACAATGGTGAAGATCTCAGCCTGCATTTCTCTAGTTTTACAATATTCAAAAACACTCTCTTCATTTGTTCCCAAAAACTTACAGTGTTTCCTCCTAGTCCCGTGAACCAGCACAAGGTTGAATCCTTGAGAGTTGCAGGAAACAATTTTAATTTTTGGGCATCGAAAGAATAATCATAACTCCTACATATTATATCAAACTCAAAAGGAATGAATCAAGGTCTTCATGCACCTTACCATGAAAATGTGGAAGAGTTGAAGGTGAAATATTCTTCATTTTCACATTTTCTTCTGAGTTCATTATTGGAAATCCAAAAGTGGACTGCTCTTCATTTACCTGATTCTCGCCAGTCCCCTCTACATGGTATTCATGATCAACCATTGTAGTGCCTCCAATCGGACCACTTCTAGAAGATGAAGGTTGAGTATTACTGAATTGGACTTTCATATCACTGTTAGCCTCCTTCTTCCCCTTCTCGGGTTGTGTCACACCTGAATCACTATTTCCAGAATCCAAGTGGACCGCTCTGGCATGATGAGTCTCGGTCTGCGTGGACTTTCTACCTGCAAAAGAAGGTCCAATAGAAGAGTTTTCAGATTTTTCAATGTTTATTCGACCCTTATTGGGCTTTGGACCCTTACCTTTCTTAGGCATTCATTTTAAAAATCAAATCCAAAAAACAAAATTCAGATGCTCTAAAGAAAGGAATCTGTCAATTGCTGCAAAGAATAAAAAAATCAACATTTGTAAAATCCTTAAAACAATACAAGCATACTACAGAAAAAAATAATAGCAAACTTACCCCTATTGGAGAAAATAGAAAGTTCTTACCAATTTCAAATCACCTCCATGGCAACGGCGCCAAAATGTTGGGTGCAAGAATTGTGGTTAGGCAGCCTCCTTCAACACTTAATTGTCAACCCGCAGGTTTCATAAACATAGAGGTGAAGCACAGAAAATGCCAAAAATGATATGAAATTTTCCCTAACTCTATTCCTACTTCCTTAATTACAACTTTGCAGAATCGAAAAGAAAAGATCACCCAACAATTTACACCAAAGAAATTCTAGTGCTGGAATGTGAAAGAAAGTACTTTTGCAGAAAAATAAATGAAAGGAACTTTCAAACTCTTGTAAGCAATCCTGACTAATTGAAATGGAAATCTACGTCTATATTCAGTATAGTTGTATGTCACATTAATAATTGGACCCTTGAAGATGTCTAACTTCTTTATAGATCTTTCTCCCTACACTGAGTTGGTATTCCTGTACTCTTGCAATATTCTTGCACTACTACTAGAAAAAAGTTTATATGCTGGAAGTATATTTTACACTTGTACTGAAGATTTATGTCCTCATGCAGGGGCTCTAAGTCTCAAGACTAGAGCACTCTGTTCCTGTATCAGGATATTGATTCTTGTACCAAAACAAATATTCCTGCACCAAGTTTTCAAATTTATTTCATAAAAGAATAAAGAGTGTGTCAGCTTAAGTAAAGAATTTGCAAAGGTGAACAGAACTTTGAAATAAATTTTAGAAACAGAAAGATACTTCAACCCAACTTAACTTCAAAATAAGAGTTAACTTCTAAAGTCAAGACACACTTTTCTTCAATCAAGGAACTCTTTCATGCAACTAAGGAAATCATCTAATTGTGACAGCAAGCTTTGTCACTGTAATAGGTATTCACACAATGCTCCTTTTTAACCTTCCTAAGTCAAAAGGTTCACTTTGAAATAATTGGATATGAAGTTCGATCCTTTCCTTAAAATTGTAAAGTGTAGGT